>CM062858.1:18633806-21133806 GCA_031772225.1 Eubasilissa splendida | reverse complement strand
AGAACAAGCTTGTATTTTAGTACAAAGAGAATGATATAAATAACGCATCAAAAGTATATTTGTATCTGGATGTACTCGACTACCTTAATTGACAGGATTAAATGTAAAAATTCATGAAATGGTCAAAATATATACATGTATAGAAAAATATTATATTATCTTATCATTGATATTAGGTAATTTGTAAAGAAAAAACTTTACAAATAACTTGTTCAGATTTTCACAGCTATTCATCATGAGGAATTTCTTTTTCATTTTATTAGTTCGAACTTTCAATATGTTATGTGTTTTGCGCATGTAGCTTTTTAATGTGACCTTTGACCAACATTTTGAAAACCTCGGCAAGTCCATAATCACTAATGAGACGTGTTAAATGTATACAGTGTTCAATACCATGCAATACATTCCCTTGATTAAAAATACTTCACACATTAAAAAATTATAACTAATAAAATGAAAAAGTAATACTCGTATTCAGATGTATTTATTTAAAGAAAATAATGAAATGATTTATTATTTTTAATAATAGGGTAGTTTCACATTTATCTTAATTACTTTTAAAATAGAGTAAAATCAGGAATAATGAGTATCTCGAGTAATAAACCATGCATAATGGCGCTTGCACATGGGCGAGGTGTGTCTCAGAGACTCGTTTCAAAAGTAGCATAAAGGACAGTACAGAGTTGAGCGCGAAGCGAACTATGACTTGTTATCTATTATATTTTGCACAAGTAGTATGACACAACTGATACATATTGGCCTTTACTGACAAATCTCCGAGACAAGTCTTCTCTGTGTACACAGACCATAATGATTTGAGCCCCACGACGCTCGATTGATTTAAAACAATGTATTGATAAGGAGCTAATATCAAACTGGTCATAATTATCATAATAACAAGATTTCTCAATTCTTAAACATTCAAAAATGTATTGGAGAAAATAACATTTTGGAAACAGAACTACCGGGATACGTTTTGATGTGCATAAAACGCCATTAATGTCTGGTGTGTTTACATTTAATATGGTGTTTTTATATTGTTTTATTATTCAAAATTGATACTGATTTTTTTTTTTAAACTTAGTATGATACATATTAAGATTCGAGAAAAACTAACTACAAAATACATATTTCAAATGGTATTCATCGTAAACGCAACTACCCCATTACGCAGGTTACGCATGACTTGCGTAAACATGATCTACTTTCTTAACCTTTGAAAACCCATGTTTTCTCATTTTATCTATATTTAAAACAAATTATCTCAAAATACATGTGTAATGTTAGAATCTATGTAGCTTTTATATATTTATCAATTCCTTTGTAAAACTACAGCTTAACCTTGCAACTGAATAACTGATGAATGAAATATGTAACATAAGCCATCATCTGTCCGTAATATGTCCAATGTAATCTACACACCCTATTCTTATCTGAGAAAGCTTTTTCCTGTATTTTGTAGGGTGTGTAATAAATAAATTAAGGCGAAGAAATATGATTACTATTTAATTTGGAACTATCCATGGCGGAAGGGATCGAGTTAAATGAGTTAAATTGTACCCAATAAACTTGACTAAAATAAAAATGAAAATTATAAATAAATAAACGAGAATAAACATAAAAGTAATCTGTTGAATTACTATGATGTGCTGTGTAGAATTTTAAATTACCAGCGTGTTTGCATACACTCACTACTGTGAGGATTCTATAATTATTACAAAAATAGTAAAAATAATTTTGATGCCATATTTTTCCAATTAATAAATTACGATTATCAGGGAAATTTTTTCTATCCATCTCGGTACCTTTAGTGTATGTATATTTTTCATTCTTGTGACAAAAAAATTCAAAGTACCTTTATAAAATGTTATTCAATTAAATCTCAAGTCGATACAATTAATTTTAACATATTTAAATAAATAATGTTAATACGTTTGTAACCATAAAATGCACATATCTGAGGTTCAGAATCAAAAGCAGACATGTCCACTTTACCTGGTTTCGAGTAAAATGCAAAAAACCATTCTACCACAACTGTCACATTTGGAATCATTGAAAATGACCAGTAACCACAGGTCATGTGACCAAATACTGTTGTTGTCTCATTGGCTGAAAAAATATTTGTCTGAGTTTGAATTATCTATTGGATGTGTCTGCGATTGAAGTAAAAAGCGAATTTTAATTGCATTTTTATAACGAAATTCAGTGATATTTGTCTAATTTCGATATGCTAGTCTTGTAGACATTAATTTGCTTCATATTTGTACATGCCTAACTAAAAAACCATAAAATTTGGACATGTCTGATTTTGATATACCTCACATATAGTGGTTGAGTTTTATTTTAAAATTTGTATAATACCGTAACACCTCAGGATTACATATTTGATTAATTTGCAGGAATTTTTAGAACACATTCTTATTGTGAAGTTGTAATTATTCAGAACATAGTTCTGTGATATTTTAAATATGAATTAAATGTATTAATTATAAAGATATACATTTAATTCATATTTAAAATTTGCAGGAAATTTATTCTTACATACTTTGGGTATGTTGCCAGAAAGAACGATGAAATTTTGAGAAACTTGTAATCACAGGGATAGTTGAAGGAATATGAACAAGAGTATGGTCTTTTAAAAGATAGAACAAATAAAAGAGTTAAGAGGGTTCTCTTTAAACGCCGCGATCAACACCGGGAGGAACTGAAACTTATAGTTTCTGACAGATAGGGGACCGCGACAGACAGCAGTTGTTTAGGATCTATCAGTGATTTTATTCCAACAAAGTAATCTGACAAATTGAGAGAGAAACCCACCCAACCCACTTTAATAAAAATCCGCACTTGATGATTAAAAACACCCCTTACCTTTTTTGCTATCTTCTGTATTCAATATATCATTTGAAATCAATCAAAACCCTTGAAAGTCCACAACTCTAATAAAAACAACCCTTTAAATGTCAATGAATAAGTCTGTTACACACTGGTATGTATATAAATTGCACCGAAATATCGCTGTCATAAATTTAATCCGAGAAATATATTTTTTATATATTAATCAGTAATGCTACCTTTAGAATACTCGGTAGTAATTTTAGATTTAAAACATGTCTTTGTATACAATCAACTCAATGTCTCGACATAAATTGAAGCAAAACAATAATCCGGAGCATATCATTGACATTACTAATTATTTATGTATAAAAATTGCCTTGCACCCAAAACCGAATATTAATTTAATTGTTTAATTCCATTATAGAAACAAACCTGAGATAACTGGATAGTTTTGAGAGCAGACGACAAATACAATTCCATAAATTAAGTTTCAAAGAAGTAAAAATGGCTAACCTCAAAAGATAGGTAAATCTAAAACTATGTGTATTATAATTACACCACTACAGCTTGGTCAATTTTAAAAACAAACTTTTGGGAGTAAGATAATATTATTCATATAAAAAAATTATCATCATCTCTAAAAAGCATAAGTGTACTAATTAAAATAAAATATATAATACTTGTTATTTTCAAAAGATTTGTACTTCTAATAATTAATATCATTAACTAATCAAACATAATAATAAAAAGAGTTTTGTTAAAAACATTATATTATATAAAAATTAAACTTATATTGGGTTATAAATTGTTCAACATTATAAAAAATCCAAAATCGGATAAAATAATAAATGTAGATAAATTCACCGTAAAAAAATTGTTGCGTTTAAACATTTCATACATATACAGAACGTTATGTCGTACGAGTCAAAGGTAATTTAAACAAATTTCAGACTTATATTTTCACGCAGCTTTGATTTTTCCATTAGTGTAGTGTGCATCGCCATTGCTCGTGTGATGCTTGGTGGAAGCCGGGGTGGGCAGCAGCAGGGCACCCAAAGCCACCCAGTGCAGGGAGAAGTATACTCGTCTGAAATATAAACATTATTTATAACATGCAGTAATCCCTCGACCTATGAACAGGATTTGTTCCTGCGCAGCCTTATTCTAGATTCCACCCTAGTTACGTATATTGTTAACATGAGCAATCCAGGCCTTAGCCATTGTTGTGTTAAGTACACAGTTTTTAGATATGCATCACTAGTGCGAAACACGGAATAAGGCTGCTGGTGTCCAGTTCATAAATCAAGTTTTTTTTAATATCTCATAATCTCTCAAAAATAAATCAATCTCAATATTTGCCACAAATAAAGATAATAATTTTTTAAATAACAGTTGTCTTCGCTGTATAGAATTGAAATGCATTATTTACTAGTCGATAACCAAAATTGAATGTTTTCAAAAGTGATTTTTGTTTGCATATCTTGCAAATTTTTAAATCATAAGATTGGAGTTCAAGTTCATAAATCAAATTAATGGTGTTAAATATTCCAAGATATCTTCTATGCATATTTGGTACAGCTTAACAAATTCATATTAGATGTCTTAAATCAGCACAATACATATATATCTACGAGACATTTTTGTGTCTTGCGATTTTTGTGTGCCATAATTGAATGGGACAATCTTTATACTATTACTCAGGGAGAGAGAGAGAGAGAGAGAGAGAGAACTCCAGTGAGCACACTTTCCTTTTTGTTTTTGTAAAAAATATTTCTCCCCGAATATGTGAGTCTCTTAACATTTAACATGTAATAATAAAATCATTTCTCAGATACATATATATAAAATATTATTTTATTAACCAAAATATATGATATTGAATATAAAAGTTTATTGAAGGTATTTTATTTGTTTACTGAAATTACTCAATGTAATATTAAAGTTAATGTTTACATACTCCTTCAACATATTATAAAGCTATTGTATGGCAGGGCAAAATCCAAAGTCTGATCTGAATGTTTATTTCACCACAATTTCAGTTTGTGAAAAAATAATAAATTACACATAAGGTACAATAGAAGTGATTAAGGTGTTACTTTCAATAATAATTCAAATTTTCGAGATTTTTACGAAAATGTGGGTTTTTACAATTCATTTACACACTAGATTTGACCTTTTTTTTAAACTATTACATAGATGGGACCTTTATACTAATTTAAAATTAATAAACTGAATGGTATTTGCCATAATTAAGACAATACAAGCACAAGCATTATAAGAAAGACCGCGACCATTAAATACGAGGGCCAAGTAAAAAATAAGGTTCCTTACGCTGTACACTCGCCACGCGAGATGCTAGGCGAAATCCGGCAACACCGCCTTGATTGTTGGTCCCTTAACTACATCCCCACTACCGGGAGCAAACGCTGCGACGCTCAGTAAAGGCCTGACAGCCATCCGCTATGGAACCCGCCATCGCCGTTACCGCCAGGTGTGAAATCCGTTCGGTGATTCGATTTTTAAACGCGAAGAAGCTTAAACCTGTTGAAATTCATCGACAGTTGGAAGAAGTTTATGGCACAGCTTGCATCAGCGTCCAACACGTCCGCAAATGGTGCAGGGAGTTCTCCGAAGGACGCACAGACGTCCACGACGAGCAAAGGAGTGGGAGGCCATCGGTGTCGGACGAAGTCGTGGCGAAGATTGAGCGCATTCTCCTCGAAGATCGGAGAGTAACGCTTCGGGAGCTTGCTGTCCAGGTTCCTGAGGTTTGTGAAAAAAACCATCGACAACATTTTGACCGATAAACTTGGTTATCGCAAGGTGTGCGCGCGGTGGGTCCCACACATGCTTTCAGAAACCCACAAAGACAATCGTGTCAAGTGTGCCGAGGGGTTTCTTCGAGAATGCGCCGAGAATACCGAAGAATTCTTGGACTCCATTATTACGGGAGATGAAACGTGGTGTCACTACGTCACTCCAGAAACAAAAGAACAGTCCAAACAATGGCGCCATCCTGAATCGCCTAGGCCGAAAAAGTTTAAGCAGACGCTTTCCGCAGGGAAAGTGATGGCTACGGTGTTTTGGGACCGAAAAGGCGTCTTGCTGACCGAGTTTATGCCTAAAGGGACCACCATCAATTCGGACAGGTACTGCGAGACATTGACAAAACTCAAAAGAGCCATCCAAAATCGCCGGAGAGGAAGGCTGACCAAGGGCGTTAGGCTGCACCACGACAACGCTCGCCCGCATGTCTCTCGACAGACCACCGCCCTACTGGACAAATTCGGCTGGAAATTGCTTGACCATGCCCCCTACAGCCCTGATCTTGCTCCCAGCGACTTTCACTTGTTTCCGAAATTGAAGCAACTCTTGGGTGGACAACGCTTCAATACAGATGAAGAGGTGAAAGAAGCGGTCACCAAGTTCATCGGCGGCCTAGCGGCGGAATTCTTCGAAGCGGGTTTTCAGAAGTGGATAACTCGTCAGGAAAAATGCATAGAAAAATCAGGAGACTATGTAGAAAAATAGAATAAAGTACAAGCTTTCAGATGGTTTACTTATTTATTGCAATAAAAAATACCTTATACCTGAAAAAAATGTAGGAACCTTATTTTTTACTTGCCCCTCGTACATTATCCGTGTGCCACAACATTATCTTAATATGAAAAATTATTGAATAAATGAAATATGAAAACTTGAAGTCAAGATTACGGAGACAAATTTGCATTCTGCATCTGATTTTAAGAGAAAACCACATTTTCTTGAACAAAGTAAACATTTTATGTGTTATTTTTATTGTAAGTCGCAATTAAAATTTTTGTTTATATATAACACTGTTGTCTTTTAAACACTAGCTGTCTGTTTCATAAATAGTATGTAATTATGAAACATACATATCACAAAAACAGCAAAATAACCTTTTAAATTAATAATATTAAATAAAATAATATATTGAAGGTGTCATAAAATTTTTAAATTTAGAACATTGATTTAAGCGATCATCTAAATATATGTAGGTACTTTGTCTGATTTCAAAACATATTCATATATATGAATTGGGTACTTCGATAAATTATTTAATTTTTGATAGATTAATTCAAATGACAACACTCATTCCATAATATTAATATGAAAAAACAAATTATTTTTGACACTTGTATCGAATGCGAGAAAATCAAAACTTTTATGATCGTCTCTTTCTATTCAAACCTTCGTCTCTCACATGATTTATGTAACAAATAACATAATTAATTATTTCTCTGATACTTATAAGAATTTAACTATTAGCCTCATCTTGAAAGCATATCTAATTCGGGTAGAATTTCTCGAATTTCAAACTGGAAAAATGAAAGCTCGCCCTTAATAATAAATACGGATGAGTGCACGCTGTTCACACATGTATACACACTTTAAGAGTACGGTACCACTAGATTAGAGAGGTGCAAGATCCAATTCCAGAATGCTTGGATTGAATAAAACAGCTTATTACATAGTACTCTGGGGTTTCATACTGCCGTTAAACTTTTTCAGTTCGTTGCGACTCCGTCTCAGAGTTCATATCTCCTCATAGAGTAGGATAGTGCGCTGTGCACACAAGTGGAAAAATATTTGGATTGGCGCTTTAATTCATGCTGTTAAGGTTTTTGCTTCCTAGTAAAAAAGATTGATTTATTTTTGAAACTCCAAGGATTAATTTGGAAAAGAATTTGCCAACTATCAACAGATGTCTATCTCAACGATGGCATAAATATTTTATTAGTATTCTTGTTAGTTATGTGTATATGATTAGTTCCTGTTTCTTCGACGTACATCTGTAGATCATATTAAAAATGGAAGTATTATTTCTTAATAATATAGATGTAACAACTGCTAACTAGATTAAATATTTAAGTCACATATACATATTTCAGTAGATTATCTTGTTACCAGATAGTTATGGCAATACAAAACTTGAATTTCTGGCCGTGTGACTTACCTGTAAAGGGCTATACTAGGTGCCAAATCAAGAAGAACAAATGGCACTGTGGCGTACGTCATGAAGACTCTGGTGAGGGTGAAGGCGAGGGCATTGTACACTTTACCACTGGACCATGCAAAAGGCTGGGCGAATTTCCGCACCTGAAAAAGTAGTTAAAACATAATGAATGACACAACCGAGTCCGACACTAAGTTAGGACGGGGGATTAAAATATGACTAGCTACACCACACAGTTAGATACAATAACATATATTGATGTTAAGGCATAGGATATATCCAAGCGCATGCAGTCAGTACATTGAAATAAGCTGTATGTAACTATATACATATTTTGAGAAACAAAGTAAAAGTTCATATTTATTTGACAGAATATTACGACCTACATATAAAAATCTATATAATATGATATTAATTGTGACGGGAATATTACGAAATACATATTTTATTTTGATTTATTTAACAGAATTCTAGATATGTACAACTTATTTCCGAGTACCGACTGCACCGGCTGCTGAAGTTTTATATATTTTCACATCATATGAAATTGACTTGATATAATAATAAACATCTGCCTGCAAACAATGTGAAAAATAAATTGGTTTACACGTAACACCCATAACACAGAGCCAACGATTTTCCATACCTAGGAACAAAGTAAATCGTCCACTTGAATCATTGTTACGACTATGGTGTGGTAAGCCGTGTGTCTTAACATGAAGATGCTCCAAACTAGCAAGCACGGTCGTTTCATACATACTTTGGATGCTCCGCATCCCTTGTGTTCTAGAGTCAAGAAGCTTTGGACTTTTTGTTTCTAGCCGAAAACAGCACTGCTGTAAATAAATTTGTCTTATCCTTTAGAGACCAGTAGACACTACGACACAGCGCGCGTACAGAGTACATATACATCCTCAACTTTCGAATATCTATGAATTGCGTAAACACACAGATTCTAGTAACAGTTCCATATCCACAAAGTTTGAAAGTATCAGACTTTCGCGCATGCGCATTCTGTTCCGCCTGTCAAGGTCTTCGAATACTATATACACATTCGTTAATAGTATTCAACACTCAAAAAGTGACTTTGATGCTTATGGGTGTAATTCACAGAATAGCATACATATTAGGAAGCGAGCAGATTGTTTTGAGGAGTTTGTTTGTGTAACGCATTTTTGACAATTTGGCTTGAATATTTGAAGCCGAATTATTGAAACATTGAATATCCTTCGATTATCTTGATGTGCTTGGCAATTAATGTGACGCGAATTTCCCCATATCATTACCAAAGAAAGGAGCACTAACGGCTAATCTGAACGCGGTGCATTCCTTTAAGGGATTTGGATGGGTGACAGGGCCGTGCAAACAATAAGATTAAGTGAACGTGTCTGCTTTCTCGGGGGATTTAGGGGACATTTTATGACAGTCCATCCCCGAGAAATGCATTTCATCTTAAATGTATACTGTCAGCGACTTACCTTTTGAATAATAATGTATGGCCGGGAAAATATTAATTTACAACGGCCGCAATTAGCCAGCCGAAAAAGGTCTCGGATCTTGTACGGGAGATCCCAAATATTTATTAACACAAGGAATTTCCCAGCTAATCCGGGTACAGAGCCGTAAAATGCTTCTGTATTTGAGTAAAAGAGAGCACAGAATCACCGTCTAAGGGGACAGACCAAGGGACGTATTGAGGACACGCCCTAAGGTGCTTAAAAGGCCGGACGCAGCGATGAAGACACTCAGCACTTAAACTCAGCATCTAACACTCAGAGTATAGACTCAGCACTTAAACTCAGAATCAATCAGTTGGAAAAAAATTCAGTGAAGAGAGTGAGCCGGGGAGTTAGTTGAAGAACCGGCAGCCATCGGACGGTTGGCGATCAGTGGCCGAGACCAGCCGGCACCAGGACGAAGGCAGTCAGAACGAAAAATCTCGAACGACAGTTGAATCCCGCAGAGTTCGTTGAATACTGCAGCTGGATGGGACAGCTTTAATCTAGACAGTCAAGGGTCTAGCAAAGAGAGTTACACTTGCACAATATATAAAAAGTGGAGTTGAGTTCTCACAACGGAACCTGAAGTATCGTGCGGAAGTGGAGGACAACGCGGAATCGGAGAAGTCTAACCGGAACGGTGGTTTAACTCGAGCGGAGGTGTAAGGAAGCAGCCCGGAGGAGCTGATGAACGAGGCCATCCATCAGAAGGACGAAATTGCAGAGCGGACTTGAAGTCACGGTTCCGCTCAGATCGCGTCGTCGGTCACCATCCACGTGACAGACAACGACAGCAGACATCGATCGGCGAAGCCCGGACCGAATCATCACCAACTTAATTAAGGTAGATTAAGATTAATTTAAGATTATAATTAAGTAGACCGTAAGATAGATTAAGAATTTGGACTGAGGTTTGTTTTCTCATTAATTAATTTAATAAATTGTAAATATGTACATAATTATTGCCTATTTGATTTCCATCCCCGTCTCCTTCTCAGTGACCAACAATATAATGATGATATGATGATTGGGCGAGGATGATAGCCCACGTCATATCGAGTGGTGCCCAAAACCATCAAGACCTCTTTATATCAATCTATTTAATTCATCATTTAAATAAAAAATTAATACATACATAAAATAACATGGATACTTCACCAACGTGTTCTAATGCTGTAAACAAAAATAGTGAATTGTGTGAGTGTATAATTGAATCATTGATATGTAAAAATTTTGTGTCTCAACCATTTGCGGGAAAAAAACACATTCCGTATACCATAAAATCGACAGTATCCCTTTTACAAAAAGTCACCAACCACCACTGCAAGCTAGATAACTTGAATATACAGAATCAAATTAAAAATTTTAAATATGAATTAAATGTATTAATTATAAAGATATACATACAAAATCAATATTATCGAAAAAATAAAAACATTGTTGTTGCGCTAACCGGGATTCGAAACCTGGATCTCTTCCCTTCCCTAACTATGTTCTGAAATAATTACAACTTCACAATAAGAATGTGTTCTCCTAAAAAACAATTTTTTTATAAATATATAAGTTTATAAATACTCCAATGAAAAGAAAAAAATCAAAATCTACCCTATCGACTAAACTGCCGCTAACTTTATGTCAAATGCAGACATATAACCATGAGTCCAAAAATTTTCGTGAGTGTTGATAGAATAATAAATGTGAATGAAAACATTTTATATCAATTATTTCTCAGAAATATATGATTTTTTACAGTGAGTCTAATAATTTAGCAAGGAGTAGTATATAAAATTGTGACTATTTAAAATTTAAGTGTGCATAATATGTTTACAAAATCGTAAACATTATATGTATGTATGTATTCAACAATGCTTCAATTGTTGATGGATATTTCATTTAATCAATAAATTGTTTAGGAGTGCCTATCAATTAAATATATAAATAATATTACGAGACTGAACCTTTCTAGCAGCCAGCGTGAAGAGGGCTCCCGTGGCAAAAGTGAGGTAGTACCCTGGATAGAAGCCATGCCAGATGGCCGACAGCGCGTACGTCTTGAGCAGTCGGGCAGACTTGACACGACTGTAGACTGCTAACCGCAGCCACTGACCGGTGCCCGGGTTCCACTTGGCCACCGCATCCCTGAATGTGTCCGCAGTCTGAAATGCAAAATGAATTATCTAACACATTCAGGCCGCATACAGACCGTACATCCAAATATGCATAGCTTTAATTTTTGAAAAATAGATTAATATAAAATTGAATATTAATTTCATTTATAATATTAACGTGCGAGTGGGTAAAAAGGAAGAATGTTGTGAATGATATATTTAAATTATTAGCAGTAATAGATTGTAAATTTATCAATTTCTTCATAATTCTAAATTATATTAAGGATGGCAGTTTTCAATTATAATACATTCAACAAATTAATAATAAATACTTTTAGCATATGAGCTGGACATAGGATGGCATTTATCTACGCATAAACAGCATTTTGCTGGGCATTCCGTTCAGCGCTTCACTTCTCTACTGTATCCCACCCAGATGACAACTTCACTCACAGAGCTCAATCTTGTATATAACTTATATTATAGTAATCTTCAAAAATGAAAATGAGGTATGGCATATACGCTACAACCACAAATTGAACACCGAATTTGGTGAACCCCACATTATCCAAGTTACTGAGGTAACGTTCAACAAATGGACTCGAAACAACCAACGAAAAAAGTATTTGATGCAAAAACTATCGGTCGAAGGAGTATTGGAAAACCCAAACTGCGATAGTTGGATGGCGTTACCCACAATCCTCGCACCAGAGCCCCCACCGGGCTGTTGCGCCATCGATAATGATGATGAAGATTGTAATCTGTACTCAATAAATTTGTGACGAAACTGTAAAGCCAAGTTGAATACATTAATATCTAAACACGAATAATGATCTGATTTATGGAGGGGATCATAATTACTTCTTTGCATATCCTCCTAATACACACATTCTTAGCATAACCTACCTCCTATCAGAATGTAGAAACAATTTAAAAATATAGATAGATAGAAAAGTGTTAAAAGAAAAATATCTCATTCAAACTTACCTCAAATCCCATAATATCTACGTTGCTGACGCGGTCCCACTTTGCGGGTGCGCGGTATCCAATGCCAGCATTGTTACATACAGCATCAGCCAAAAGCCATGCGAGGTAATACTTGCAACGCACGGCTAAAGTCGCAGCGTAACAAAACCAGAGGAGGTACACATTAGACCACTCTGATGGAGGTTCCGCTAAAATAAGAAAAATATTTAATGTACAATGCTTTATAAATAAATAAATAAATGTTACAAATATTGCGTTGGTAAATTTTACCCACCCACATCAGCAAGACTTTTTTTAATATTACTGTAACACTTGTGTCATTAGTTCACAGAAATAAAATTTCCTTACAATATAAGGACAAAATGGAAATACAAAAGAAAAATTGTACATGTACCTATTATGCGCACTACAAATATATATTTTGAATTTCCTAAAGATACATATATTCTGCTTAATCGGGATCAGAATATTTGGCCCATTTAAGTGGCTGCCCCAATTAACTGAGGCGCGCTTAAGACGGGTTATTAGTACACACGGATAAAATAAAAACCAAATTATTTCTTTCAATTTATCCCGTAAAGAATAAACACTGACAGTGATAATTTCAATTTGTCCCAGTTTTAAAAATTTCAGGAATTAAAGTAATGTGACTTACTTGAAAGATGACTGATGGGATATTCTGGTGACAGCATCAGGTGGAGCGCAGCCGCCAACAGAGCCCCGCACAGCTTGCCCCACACGGCGCGTCTTCTGTTTGGTTCATCAGAAAGCTAAAGGAAACCATTAATCATTAGCCAGCCATCGTACCGTGAGTAGATTCCAATATTAAACTGTTTTATCGCAGCTGTGGAAAAAGAGGCTATCACCAATGACATTATTTTGTCATTAACCCAATGAAGGCCCACATCGGATACTTGCGACAGAGAAAGAGACAAAGCGATAAACGTTAGAATATCATGTTGACTATCCTTATTCCATGGCCGACATCCACGTGACAGCATGCAGTGTCAGTAAATAACGGTTGATATTACAGACGCCGCGTATCGGATTTTAAACCAAATTATTCTAAGTGCTAATATTTTTTCATTTTAAGCATCACATTAAACACAATAATATTAATAAAATCTGATATCGTCCTTCCAAAAAACAAATATAAAATAAATAATAATTTCCTAAATGTTACGACCTGACAACACTAAACTTTTATTTTTTTCCTTTTTTTCAACCTTTTTGAATTTCAAAACTGTACAAAATCGCGGTTGATGGACACTTACCTACGTTTTTTTTTAGTTATCTTAACGTATTCATGATTTTTTTGTAAAAATAAAATTCGTAAAAAGCCAACCTGTGAATTTCTAATTTTAAGAATTTTGGTGCTAATATTATGATGCCGTTTCACTCAGGAATTTTTTGGGCATCTAACAGGTTAAAAATACCACGTTTAAAGTGTATTAAAAAGCATATTTTCAAGTCTGTTTCAAATACGCACTTGCGGCCTTTTGCAATACATCTGTTCATGCAAAGACATGTATGTATTCAGAACACTGCACGGTACAAGAGACTAAAGTATTGCATTTAGTTTGTGTACATTTGAGGTGAAAAATTATCTGAAACACATGCGCAGTTTTATTTGTCCATTGCTTAATTCTTCCGCTAGGTGGTTCTAGTTAACACGTTAATATGAGAACTTTGAATTATTTGTGCGTCAATCTACATACTTAATACATGGAATAAATATTTAATTTAGATTTATTTTGTAGAAATTAGTTATGAACAACTTTATTGATTATACATATAGAGTGCACGTTCCTGCAGCTGACCTAGGGTATAGATTGTACTCAAAATAATTCAATGTTTATGTATTTTGTTAATAAACCCATTGGCTTACCAGCTACCTGGTGAATGTTTGAGATTTAATTGTGGTGTCCCATTGAAAAATTAAAAAAATTTTAAGACAAAATATTGTTCAATTTTTATTTTTTATTGATTTGGTACATTAAAAGTGTTTCCGACATTTCCTGTTAAAAAAAAAACAATGGTTTGTGGTTGCAATAAAAATAATGACAGAATCACCAATTCTAAAATGAAATCTATGCATCAAATATTGTCCTTGTTGGGAAGAAAAATTCAATCCATAGATATAACACAATACAAACTAATAATGATAAATGATTATTTAAACAAACCTGTGTTTCTGACGCTGTGTTATAAATAAAGTCCATGTAGAGCATGAACGTGAGCGCCGGCCCGCACAGCAATGTTTGGAAGGCCAGCGAATATGAGAAGAATTCTAACGGCGATGGTAGTTTCGGTAAGGCTTCATGTCCACCTTAAATTATTCAAACAAAATATTATGAAACATTGTCATAACATAAATATATTCTATAAAGTGATTAATTTATGTTAACAATGTTACAATTTTAGAAGGTAGATGGCGCTCGACAGGGGTTTTTGGTTTGTGTGCGTGGTGAAAAGAGTTGGTTTATATTTTTTAAATATGATCCTCAATTTAAGGTGGCACATTGAAATTGACACAAAATACACCATTTTGATTTTAAGTTTACAGAGTTTTTATAGTTCAGCAATAATTATTCTTAAAAACTGTGAAATAAAACCGTAATATTTTAAAGTCAATTGTAGTGTTCTCAAAGTTAAAATGTCAACAGAAATATTAGTTTTGTTTTATTGTGTTTAACAGCCAACTAATTTTTAATATTTTATTGTGAACTATACACAGTGACAAACTTAAAAAATTGGGCCCCTATAAACGTATTTTACATAAGATATAAGAATATTAAGTACATACTACATGATTTTATGGATTAAATAGTAAAAACAAAAATTACCTCGTCTCCTAAAATATTCCCACTTTTATGAAAAAAAACATAAATGTGTTTACAAGTATGCGCTCGAAACTGGAAAATATCTTTGCTTCACTTTATGGTGATTTTCGCTATTCAACGATGGCCGAGTCTCTAACTTTTATACCCATATTAGCGGGGTACTACTACATACGAGGCGCGTTTTTTAAGTAAGTACTGGAATTTTTTTTAAAAGAAACTGCATGCTACACACCTTAAACTACTTCTCAACATAGTCACCACCATTATGGGGCACCAATTTTTGTATACCTTCATCATAGAACGACGCTGTCCGAGATGAAAACTATATCTGTACTCCGTCTTTGAGTTCATCATCATCAAAATGCTTGCCACCAAATGAAAACCACTTGACGCCAAATTAGGACAAAACAGGACACACTTGGCGACGAGCGTCAGCCGGTTTCATGTTTTGTGCATTCGAGAAATGATACCGTATCTCACAGTCGGCGGACTGATTTATTGTCTTGAACATTTCAACCACTCACTATAAGATGGCCACACTATGTGAATGTCTCTAACATTGCATGTGGTGAGTCAACAGATGTAGGAAATCATTGCGCATGCGCAACATCGCAACCGCAGCGCAACACTGGGAATATCCGGCAACGGTACTTACTTAAAAAACGCACCTCGTACATTGATAATGTTTTAGTAATATTCTTGAGAAGTGTTTTTTTTTAAATTTTTATATTTCCATTTCTTGCTGCGGTGGATTTAAAAAAATATGAATTCGAGATTAACACTGGGAAAAGTATCGATTCTCGGCAAAAGCATCATACACCAAATGTATTTCAGGGTGCCCCACTGCACTTTCCCCGCTGCACTGGCCATACATTACTCGTCTTAAAGAATATATATAATAGTGATGAGAAAAAATGCTAAAATTGACTCACTGGTGTGATTGTAATTGGTATTAGATAATATCAGTGATTGAAAATTGTGACTATGGTTACAGTTTCATTATTAAAACGCTTTGGCAGAACCTACTAGATGCCGCTTATCACGAATTATAATGTCATTCCTTCATTAATATTTTTGTTTCATATGCACATGCGCCGAATTACGGTTCACATCCAAATATAAATCAAATAAGAAAATGAATCACAATATTCCCAGATATTCAATCACTGATAGTGAGTGTGACTCAAAGATATCAGTGATTAACTCACGGTTCGTGATTTTGAGCTCATCACTAATATATACGATAATTGATGTACTTTACCGTTATCTCTGTTTGGTTTTGTCGAATTAGCATCCCCACATTTTTCTCTTCCATCGTGCACCCAAAAAGCCACCGACGTAACTCTCTGTGTTATTATCATTAAAGGACCTGAAATAACATTTTTAGGTCAAATAAAATAAAGAAACTATTTATTAAACATTATATCTTCCACGCTCATTTACCTACATCTTTCTTGTCTAATTTGTGATCTTACACAGTCTCCCCGCACACATTCAACACAACACAACGCATTCAATCAATCTGATTTGTAACATTTTCAATCCTACTTATCTTCACTTAAACAATAAATTGATTTAAACTATAATTAATTGGTCACTAAGACATTTAAATTATGTTAAGTTTGTAGCCAAGACCTAATCTAACAATTAACCTTTCAATTATCCAATCAGAATAGCTAATTGGATAATTATGTTTCTAAAATGTTTCAAACCCAGTACACAACTTTTCTGTTTATACCTACTGTTAGTTTAGTTTTAGTTTTTTTAAAATACTTCATTCACTAAAATGTTATTACAAAAATCAATTATTTAATTAGGTATTAATTATTTTTATCAGTCTTAAGAAAAAAAATCTCTTCCAGCACTGGCCGCAAGAATAAGGTAGATTTTGATTGTATGTGAAAGTGTGTTTTTTACTTTAATCTCCAACATTAACAGAGATACATTTTTGTTTTATTTTTGAATGGCTGCCATTTTAAAACCCGAGATCAATTACTTGCATGTCAATTTTTCAGTAAAGTTTCATCAAAATCTGATAAGAACAAGTAACTAATAAGTTGTTTCATGAGACAATAGGTAGTATTTCTATATTTTTCAGACAAATTTGTATTTATATTGATCGAAACCCACAATGTGATTTTTCTCCAAGTGAAAATTTTTATATTGATTCAAAATATTCCACGGTAAATAAATATATAAATATAATAAATATATCACGGTAGCAGGCAGTTATTTTTCAGTCATGCCAATGCACCAAAAAGGTTTACTTCTCGGGATTTTAATATTAAACATTAAGAAGTGCCAAAGCATGTTTGCATTTTGGTTTTCATTTATATTTATTTTAATAAAAGTTGCTAATTCATCTGAATCATGCTGTTAAAGTTAATAAGCAAAGCAAATGATCATGACCGAGTCGAGGTTGTGTGATGAGAGTTTGATTGGATGTGTCACCAACCTGTGATGTCGAGATTACATGCTTCCTCCAAGTAAAACTGTCTATGGAGGTGAATGCAGGAGAGATATGCGATGGCAACACCCAAAACGGCACTGAAAAAAATTCAATTAACATGAAGTAGTTTATTAAAGCATGAATGATAAAGGGCTCGCAATTTTTTTTTGAGGATATGAAACCCTGAAAATGTTCTCTGGTGGTGAATAAAAATGAGAACCATTTTCCACCCATGTTTATTATAAAATATTGGTCATGCCACACGTTATACACTAGCGCCGGCTATCATGTGATCATATTGGTCCTCGGAGAATTTAATCTATAAATTCTATTAGCCCAAAAATATAATTATATACATAAAAGTAATATGCATTGAATGAATGTTTTTAACACCAATATTTTAAAAAAAGAAAAGTATTTTTATTGTATATACACATAAAACAAATTCAATATCAAACACACTTTATAATGGTTTAATTTAAAATATTCACTCGATTGATGACATTTAGTTTGTATAGTAGAGTTCATAAACAGTCTATTATTAACTAGATTTTCAATAAAGTACACCATCTTGCAACACCAAATACTGATGGGCAACAATCAAACTGTTTATATTTGTAAAGAACTTGCCGAATTGTAAAAAATAATAATTTAGAGGTCTGTCGACAGCTAGCGTGATCAGAGACTTCAGATAAAACAATGTGGTGTGTTTGACCAAGGTTAGGATAATTCTAAACATAAAATTAAAAAGGAATAAACGGCGAATTTTATAATCAGAGATTTATGAGGGTATTTACAATTAGAATTACAAAAGGAATTAGGAAAATAGTTGGATGACATTATTATCACTCCGAGACATACTTAGAGAAACTGGGTTATGTATGAATAACCTGAATCTAAAAAGTGATGAAAAATACCTGAATGTTTGTTGATGCCGTCCTTTCAAAATTTAGTATAATACATATATGGCTGATTTTAATAACCACTAAACATATTAACCATCACGTGTTTAGGATTCACTTTATAATTAATGAAATTTACAATTTGTGAGAATGGTGTTTCCAATTTGCTATAAAAATGTATACAATAAGCATTGCACCAATTGCTAAGCAAGGTTAAGTCCTTAAATTAATACATGTTTCGCTTTTTCCATATATGTATATATTTTTACACATGCTCATCAGTTTTTCCTGTTTGATAAGCTTTTTAAAATTTGCATTTAAATACTACAAAAACATTTTCTAATTTATTTTATCTTCTTGGTTGCAAGATTGCAATAAAGTTCTTATAGAATAGTATATCCCTTTGATCCAGGGCTCTCAAAATGTCTCATTATTTTGTTGACACGAATAATTTAAAAAAAATTAAAAAAGATATTACAAAATGGACGCAAGTACGTAATTAAAAAAAGAAAAAACATCCAATATGCATTTGGTCCCAAATTCACTTTGTAATGTGTATCTGAGGTCAGATTAATGACCTCGTTAACATTCAACATTTGTGATGGGTTTTAAATCTACTAAGGAATAGTTGTGTGATCAGTGGTAACTTTTTACTATGGTAAAAAAAATTACTAAAGTAAATTTTTTTGCAAAAACGAATTCGATAAAAAATATTTGCTTCTCTAAAATACATCCAGTAGTAAAATAATTTTACTATCCGATATCCGATGGTAAAATCATCAATCATTAGTAAAAATGGCAGACTTTTCACAGCTGTTTCAAAAGTCATCTGTCACAAATTGCTGTATATGACAATGAATCATTCAATATCTCGCTGTTTAATTTACAAAATTTATCACCAGTAAAGTGACAGATTTCAAACGCAGGAGTGAATAAAGCCATAGATAAGCATAAAATTGAACGTATTTGATGATTATTCGCCTGGCCACACTATTAGGCGGGACTGACTTTGACGGTAGTAAATTTGACGTACCATCGACCTGCAAACGTTTCTTACCAAGGGCGATGGTAAAAAATTACTATAGTGAAAATTGAATACTGATCACACAACCGGCCCCAAGTACGCAAAGATCACCCAAAAAATGGTGGAAAATGGTAAAAAAAAAAGGATTTTCTGCATGAATTAACAACAAAATGAGTTGATTCTTGTTTTTCTGAAAGTTTTTACTTTTGAATATGATGATTATAAACAGTAATGTAAAATTTCATTTCCACTAGATATTAACATTTTTAATTTTCATAGATTTTAAGCATTTACAAAATGTACAAGTTTGGGTTTTAAATTTGTTTTTTTTTTTTTAACTTAACATAATCAACGCCGCGCAACTTACCACTCTTAAATAATTTAATGTAGTTGATAAATAAATAAAACAAACTGTTGATTACTTACTTGGCCATGACTCTCTCTGGAGCCGTCTTCATCAAAAAGAAACAAATCACAGGCAAAAGAGCTAAATGTATGGCTTTCCTGAAAATAAAAATGATAAAACTAGATATAGATAAAACATTTTTTTGTTAAAAGTGAGAATTGGGTAACATTTAAAATTCAGTAGGAAGAAAAAGATATGGGAGATATATACATAGGACTTAATAAATAAATAAATAATTGGAACTAAAGAGTTGTCCAAATAATATGACAAGCTTTTCAGCACATTATTGTACAAAACTTTCTCCATTTCAAAAATACTTAATTTTATTCTTACCATTTTTAAATGTACAGAATGACCCAAAAAAAGTGAAAACATGTTGTAAAATGTGATATAATTACATCAAAATTAGTTTAACGATATCAACAATAGCTTTAATAGTTTACTAATTTACTTACTTATATTACGTTTTATTTCGACAATTTCCGGTCGCCATCTTTGATTATTAATTTTCCCATTGTTTATATTTGGTATTTTCAAATTGTTGCCCAGAATGACAAAAATCACTGTAGAAGACCGTATTCTGATCAAAAATTAGCGAATTGAAAAACGTTAGGGTTCTAAGAAAATAATCAAAGAGTTTCAAAACAAAGCCTGGTGTATAGCTAGATATTACAGCATAACTGGACATACAGCAGGATGGAGCTCAATCTCACAGAGCCAGAAATACAATCAACTTTCTTCATCGTGAGAATGTTAATTTTATTGAGCCAGGCATATGGTCACCGAACAGCCCAGATTTAAACCCAGTAGATTATGCAATATGGGGTGTGCTTGATGATTTCTGATTGTGCAAAAAAATTAAGAATTATAATTAATTATATTATGTTTTGAAATAACTCATGTGTTACGAGATGTTCTCACTTTTATTTGGGCCACCTGTATAGTTAGTAATTTAAATTCGTTTTTAAAAGGTATATAATAAGTATTGAAAATATTGTATTTGTAAGTATCCAAAAAAAATGGAGTATTAATGTATTTAAAGCTTGTCGATGTTGATGAAATATGTTGAAGTTGAATATGTTGAAAATATGGAAAAAATATTTTAGTTGCTACCGGGATTCGAACCTGGATATTTTCCTATCGCAGAACTATGTTCTGAAAAAATGTAACTTAACAACACAATAATTATGTGTTCTCATTAAAAAAGTTAACATTTTATATAACAAGTAAATTTGTGTCACAATTAATTGTAATTTAGAAAATATTTTAGGGTTTTTGATTTTATTTTACAATAACTTCTTTATCATACAATTGACTTCTTTCTCTTCCTCTCTGAGTGATATCAGCTAACGGTCGTTAGCTATTATATTGGCCACTCAAAATTTGTTTAAAGCTGCTCTGAAGAGATTCAGATATTTTGCCGGATCATTCTCTAAGACTTTTGAGCCAAGAGGTTCACCTTTTACCCGGACTTCGTTGTTCGTTGATTTTTCTTTCTGTGACAAGGTGCAGTGTCTCATAAATCGCAAGGTATCCTACACAAAAAGTACACCAGTTTCCGTATCTTTTTGGTATAAGTGATTTATTTGTGTTTCTTCATTTTAATTAGTATTTATTTATTTGATATATCTTTTTACTGTTAACATGGGCTTTAACATAAATATTTCAAGCACACAACATAATACAAGTAATACTAATTATGTATCGATTATCGGATTTACCAATCTACAAATAATTTTCAATTTATTACTTGAAGAAAAAAGAACTTGACACTCCACTATTTAAGTCAAAAAATTAATATAAAATATAAGATACAAGAAAACAGCGACACTGACATTTTAGAGCAGAAAAAATGCTATCAAATAGTATATAATTTTTTGACACAAGAAAAAAAGGGGAAAATAATATTTCCGAAAAAACCATAAAGACTTATTAGACGACCCAATACAAGAGAGAAATAAAAAATCTTCAATATAAGTACCTAAGATAAAACAACTTTTTTCACGTAGCTAAGAAAATTGTAAATTTACATATATATCTATAGCTTAATAGTCTTAACCTGAAACAATCAAAACATGAGGAGCTGGCGAGAAGAATATGGTATCATGTAAAATGAGAAATTTAAGAATAGCAACATTTCAATTGCCAAAAATTTTATGAGTTCATGAGATTTGATGGGACACCATTTATGTGCCACAATGAGGGGGAAAAAATGCTTTTGACATTATGTGGGATACCACATTTTATACCGACAACCCTTCACGTCTCGAGACATGCAGCGTGGATGGCCAAAACTAAAGACAGCTTACTTGCCGAAGCAGAAGTAGCCCGTGAAGAGGCCCAGCACCAGGCAGATGGCGTGTCGCGCGTAGGGCGGCGCGTCGCGCAGGGGGCCCCGCAGCGCCCCTGCCGTCAGCAGAGCGCCGCATTGAGCCAACAAGAAGTTAACCTGAGGACAAGAAAAATGACTGGTTAAATTTACAAATATAAAGAGGTTCTACCTTTTATTGAAACTCATTAGGAAAATACTTAATTTTTTAAAAGTTCTAATCCAGTAACATGTAATTATAATATAACTGCTGGATCCTGGATTCGAACATAATAATATATCACATTGCGGGTTAATCGTATTTGGATAAATTTAAATATATACTGCTGCACGGCCGCGGCTAGTGTTTTCCTAAAACCTATTATTCAATTTTTAAAACGTATTTTATTATCCACGAGGGGAGTGTTCTACAGCGGTATAACCAATTAACGCAAATTGTTTAAATGCGTAATTAAATACGTAATGTATCGTTCCGGCGCCAACACAAGTTTTATAGCAATAAGGCGACTGAGTTTCTTCATGCTGAAAATACAGAATGTACGCCACCATTAATGACGTTTATAACGTAATATACTGAAGGGAGCCCAGTGAACACACATTCTATGTTAATAATTTTTTGAAATATATAAAGTAGACAAAATGAAATAAGTGACAGATGACAAAACACACGCTGCACGCCATTACTCGTCAAGGTCATGGGCGCCAATTTCATTTCTGAGGTCCCGAATGTAAATTATAAATTTGCATACATTCGAAGAGCAAGTATTATTGAGATTATAACGAAATTTATGAAATTAAGAACTATATATTATATTAGGAAAACAATAAATCGCTTTACATTTTACAGACATATGCATCCCCCGCATAGTGTACGTTATTTCCTACACATTTCATCGTCGTCGGTGTCTTCTACAAAGATATTAAACATAGTTATTATATATTACAGTCCACCAGCGAACTTCCTATAAAATATTTCGAAATTTTCTAACGGTACACATACCATACTGAGTTAGGTTAGGTTTACGAAAAAAAACGAATTTCACACTTTAACGGTAATTCATTCAACACAAACACATAAAGCTCTGTGTAAAGCCGGCTTTAGTGTGAAATTGGGTGAACATTGGGCGACCGGTACACTTGTCACGTAAGCCACGGCAATTTCCGGCTGTTTAACTTACCGCCTGATAACCTAAACATTCGGTGGTAATTCCATTGTTGGTATTCTGCATACTAAATATATACTATATTCAAAATACTTCAACCCAACACACTTCAACTAGGTACCGCAGCAATACACGGATGGGACATTGATTTGGCGGTAAATATCACCGCATAGGGTGAGATTAGGCTTTAAGGGTCTCGACTTATCTATCAAAAGCTGAGACCTGTCGTCCACAGGTGGCAAAATGATTTTAAATTATGACTTTAATCCTTGCAAATTTACAAGGTACAAAAGTGTGTGTTAAGACGCTTACAGCTTGGCGTGATATATAAAGTTTGGCGTGTTAACGCGCTCATAAGATTTAAAAGGTTAAAGACGAATATATTTAGAAATAGTGAATCCAATCCCGCAGAGTTTAAAAATGCAAACTTGGAGTTTATGAAAGAAAAATAAATATTTAAATTTACACTAAAATGTATACTTCTAAAATAATAAAAGAAGAAAAGGCAATATGGATAAACGATATTCGATGGCAGCATTTGATGCCAATAATACTACAAATTTGAGGAGAAAACGAAAACAAACCAAATCAGAGAAATCTGGGCGAAATTTTAGCTACGCATATAATTTATTTGTGTGCCACATATAAGATAAAAGCGTCTAAAATTTGTTTTAAGTGCACTCAACATAAGTAAATAAAGAATTGATTGACTAAAATTAAAAAAGATAAATAGAATGGATAGTCACAATGAAACATATTTTGTATTGCTGATAGGACAATTTGTGTATGATAAAAAAAAAAAACATGATAAATAACAACATTTGTTTTATGGGCAAAATTAGAAAGTGCATTTTTTTTACTTTTTGTTCAATGTTTTTTCGACGATAAAGAATTTTAGTCTGATAAATGAATCTTTAATTTTATTGTTAATTTATTATGTTAAACAATGTTATTATTATTATGAATAATGTGTCCTAAGAAATAGCAAAACAGTATTGATCTAATTTTGGAAGCCCGAAATTAAACCAAAGCTTACATATATTAATTCCGAAAGATTCGGCATTACACATACTAATCCCCGGGATTCATAAATACTGTTAACAGGGCCGGGATCCCGGAATTGGATTTCCTAATCAGGAAGTCAATTTAGAAAACACTGCAATAATTACATTTCTACATCAAAATATTTTGTTCATAATTCGCTTAGGTTTATAAGTTTCCATATATTATAATCAGACTAATAACACGTCGATATAAATTGGCCAAATATTAATATTGATGCTGGATAAGGATGTTTATGTTTGCTCACAATATTCCATATTACTGTATTCCTAAGTAAATTGTAAATTTGTTTATTGTAATTAATAAATATAACAGAAAGGCATTGGACATAGAGAAAAAAAATTGTAACAAATAACCTAACCTAACCTAACATATTTCACATGGACAAGAAAACTAAAACAAGGAAAAATCATTTATATATTACATCGAAGAATATTGTCAATCGGGTTTTTAAATAATGCTAACGACAATAGAAAATATATAAATGTCGGTGAACAAATCACTGTAAGTTCGGCACATTCTCACTATAAGAGAGCGTAATCCATGTGGTTGGCTGGAATAATACTTTTGGACCGATGCTCCTTGCATAGCCGGTCCCGGTGATTATATTATCGATATTAGTTAACCTTTAACTACTGACGTGGCGTCTGACAGACGTAGTAGGGTATTCGTTTGATTATATCGCGGCGTATTATAGACGTAACGCAAGTAATTTTGTGCGGGAGTTATTTTTCTTTTATAAAATGTTAACATTTCTATAAAACTGTCGCCATTCCAGACAGTGGAGCCGAAGTTATAATTACTTGTTTAACTTTGCAATTATTATTAAAATATTTGTTTTAATAAGTATTTAAGTTTATATTACAATACATAAAAAATATGTATAGTCTAAAAATATATATAAGAATTATGTTACTATTATTATTTGTTAACTTTGTTTTATTAACCACGTAATTGAGTTTAAATACATCTACCGGTTTCGAAAAATACCATTTTCTTCTTCAGGATGTCAATACTGACTAAAAACATATATTATTGTTTCTTTACCTATTTTTAAAAAAAAACAATTATTTAAAAATTAATTTAGTACCTAACTTAAATTGTTACTTAATACAAATTGATATTGCTTTTCAAATTTCGAAGTCTGACCTTCACAGAATAATATTGATATACCTGCGCCGCGGGAAATTCTTTTCATGTTGCAACACTGAATGAAGTGACTGTATTGTTTACTTACCATTTTCCCCACGCCCCCAACCTGACCTGACGGAATTCAGGTTTAACATAACGGTGGGTTGGATTATACTTTTAAATCTATAAAGGTGGATTCATAATCAAACACCGACGGGAAAGTGAACATTACTTGACCTTTTATATATATAAATGTATTTACATACGCGTCACTTCTTTCAAGGTCCGCACTAATCCAAAGTTGGCTCGTTTAGTAAAGAACATTTTTTATATGCAAGTCCGATGAGATGAGACGTTACTCTGCGTCATTTCCTGACATTTAATTTATTTTTAGAGAGTTAACTTTTTAAAATCATTTTATTTTAATGTTTGAACCACCTTTAATACACTGTGAATCTATTTTAATATTTCTTCACTATTTTCAAGTTCTCATTCAAATATTCCGAATGTATATTTCTAATAATGGCAACATTAAACGACGTTTTAAAAGGTGTCACATGCATTTGATTTATTTATGAGACTAAATTTGTATGCATACTTTTGAAAAGGTTAAAACCAACATTAAAAATCAAAATAAATGCAATCCGTAAAAACCCATTTTGTAAACGAATTATATGTTGTTAACATTGTTATACATATTAGATAAAAACAATTTATTAACACGCAAATATGTGTTTTACAACTATAAATCATTATTTATTTTAAATATGAATTAAATATATTAATTAGAAAGATATACATATAAAATCAATTTTATCGAAAAATATTGTTGTTGCGCTACCGGGATTCGAACCTGGATCTCTTTCCTAACCGGGGAAGATGCATTATCCAACGATGCTACAGCGACGATATTTTTAGCGACAAATTTTTGAACCTATATGTTACCTTTTTGATATTAATACATATATTTATTTATTTATTTGCTTCTTGAGTTTTATAATAAACTAGGTGTCCGTACCCGGCGTTACCCGGGATTCGGATTTATTCATTAGGTATTAAAAATAATGGTTTCGGGGATTAAATGTAAGAATGGATGCTGCGGTTTCGATTGAAAGTTATGATTATATGTTAAGAATCAGAAGGTTATGTGTGAGCGCATGGTACCTCTAAAAAATTACACCCAGCACTCACCCGTTATTTTGAATAATAACGCGCAAGTGTGTGGCCAGAGCAGGTTGAACAAGAAAGACTACTCACAGTTGTCACGAGTTTATTGAGACTTGAGCACAGTTACAGTAGTTACGAGAAGCGTTCAGCCGTGAGAGAAGTGGCGCACAGAGGTCGGCTCACCAGGTATATTCAAGGTGCGTTCAGGAGTCGTCGGCGGTGTGGTTAATTGCGGGGGCGATATAAATCAACAGGTTTAAGGGAAAAGGATACTTTTGTTCTGCGTGGGTCCTAAAATAATAACGATATACAATTTATCCAGGTACGGGGAGAGTGTGATATTCAGGGGAATGGGTTGGGGTGACTATATTTTCCTCAGGATCATAGAGTACAACCGAACAAATCTTGGATGATGTTCAAAATAATACACATTTATATTGTGAATGGGGGGTGAGGTGGCCAGGGGGAGGGGTGCCCATGTTTTGGTCCTGAAAAGTAATTGTGCAAAATCTGGAACGGATGGCATCAGTATATTGTAATACACAATTATATCAAGGGGAAGGCATGTGTGGCCGGGGAGAGGATGCCCATTTTTTACGCAGGGTCCTAAAGTATTCTAAAATTTGATTTAGATCGATCAAATGGTGTAGGATTATATAAAGTGTAGACAGGCAGATACGAAACAAAGGAGTCAAGTACTCATTTTTATTAAATTGTACATTAATTTAACATTTATGTGACGAAGAAATAAAAAACCTTCTGGTGACGGAAGAGGTACGCACGTACCTTCATATATTTTATATGGGAGAACCTTTTAAAAAACTTGTTAAATAATATTTATGACGTTGATATTGCAGTTTTTTTTTTACCTAATAAGCGATTAAAATGACCAATAATCGATTTTATTCTATTGTCTAAGAAATAAACCAAACATTTATAATTATAGTAAAAATAACATTTATAGTTAATTAACACTCCCGTTCCGGAACGGGGCACAACATGGCCCCAAAAATAATATTTTTAGAACTATTTATTAAATATTAATGATATTGAGCTGATATTCATTGCAATCCTCGTAAATATCTCAAAGAATGCAACGCGCAAAAAAAAACAACTATGTATAGTAAGACAGTAAAAAGTAGAGAAAATGATATTTTTCCATAGACAATCGGGACCATTTTATACGTTAATTCTCTTTATTAGGTAACCGCAGACATGACGTACGTATTTGGATGAGTTTTAGATCTCTTCGCTGACTTAGGACATGTGTGTTTGCGAACGTAACACGTCCGGCTGCGTCATTCTGCTCGCGTAGCACCCGACGGCCGGACGATTATGAGTGATAACACATCAAAATACTACGGTTTCTTATAAACTAACGACAAATTTAGTAGTATCTTATTCGCATTGTATAAGAAATTTAATTAAAAATATGATAGAACATGCTCAAATCACTATACTTCATTAAAACGCAGATATGAATGGGGTCACTTTGTACCCCGCTCCGGCCCTCGATCCTGTTTTCGATCTTTCGGTACCGGAAGGTTAATCAAATACGTGTATTATAAAGATTAAAATTAAAAATTGAATAGTAAATTAGATTGTACTCTGTAACTCATAATTTAGGTATACAAGAGTAATGGAATTAATTAAAAACGTGGATAACTGCATTTTTATCAAATCTAACTGCACCATGTAGACAATGCGCGCATGAAGTTTTTACATAGATTAGCCAAACGGGTATGTTTTGTATTTTAAATATCGAACTAGACGGCGAAAGAGAGATAGCATATAAAAACACGATTTTCGGCTCAGTTACGTTTTATTGCGCGGACGTTCAATTCCGAATGCATCTTTAGCGAAACAGTCGACAGGAAACACTTCCGTTAATTGTTGCGTCAATGTTTCTCGTCCGACAAAACACCTCGACAGATTCTAAATATTGATATGTAATAATATTAAAACTGCAATTCATTTCTAACCGAATCGGAAGTAGTGTTTGTTTACATATAAACAAATACGTAGGAGCTAATCAAAACAAAAAAATCAATAATAATAACGCTGTAGACAAAAGTCTAAAATCGTGTATCAGTAGTAATACGACACGTTCGGTACAACTTTTTTTATAAATATCTGGTAGAGGAAGATTTCCCGAAAATTTTTGGAGTTACAGGCGAAAATGGAGAGTGGATAGAATCACGAACTGCAAGTTCTACACGACGAACCAGGTATCGTGGGCTATAACTAAACATTATACTGGGCCGAACCTGTCCAAAATTGAACTGAAAGGATCAAAGATGACGATGGCGACACAATGTGGAGATAGATGAAAGAAAACTTGGCGGTCACGACTGGAGGGACTACCTGCGAAGGTACCACCGCATAAGTACGATCTCAACGGATCGCGATTATGTTATGAAATCACATGCATCGTAGGTAAAAAAAAAAAGACATTTTTAATAGTGATGGTAAAGTCGTTATTTAAACCGTTATTGCGACTGTGATTGTGTTCGATTGTAACGACGATTGATAACTGATTAACGTAATTCTTCAAACAATGACTGGTGCACTAAAAAGTAAACCTCCAACATTTAAATGTTAGTTACCAATCGTCACTAAATCTCAGTTACCAATCATTGACACAATCACAGTCACGTAACGGTTTACCATCACTAATTTTTAATCATTCTAGTATTTCGTATGTATTTGATACTGATTTAAAAAATATATTGTATTCTATGATTTAGGCACTAATAAACACAATATTTAAAATTACAGCCATTTAAAATGTATCAAATACGTGCTACTAGAATGATTAAAAATGTAATTTTTTACTTACGATACTTTACATAGGACCCGATATGCATAATTTTAGAAACATTCCTATTATGCCCGCCACTATTTGCTGGGTTCTTCTTTTTTAAATAGGCAATCCACCCCTCAAGAGTGATTTGTGCCATTAGTCAAGTTAAAAACTTTATTTTACAGAATAAAAGTACAATAATATTATAGAACAGGAAATACTATATTACAAGTCAATACCATTGTCGTTCAAAAAACTTGCTATTATATAGATTAAACGTGGCGAGTTAAGGGAAAGAAGATGACACAAGTTAACCGGGAGTTAAAAATTACCATTGACGAAGCCATTGTAAAAAAACCTGTGATCCGTAATGAAGGACAAAAAAGACATGATCAAGGTTTCCTTCTCGACACCACACTCACACAGTGGGGAATCTATGAAGTTCAATCTGAACAAATGAGAGGCCACCTGGCAATGCCCAATACTCACTCTAGAGATAATTGATACTGTTCTTTTGGAGACTTTCCTTTTTGAGAACCAGGGGGTGCGGGGAGTAGATCCTTGAATTACTTTAAGACGATTACCCTTATGATTATTTGGATCCATCCATTGTGCAGTCCAGATAGAATTCGTACGTTTTTTTACCATATTAAGTCTGCCATACATCGGCATATGGAATTGATGGGGGAAAACTCCGGAAAGAGTGGCCTCCTTGGCCAGTTTATCCGCTGGGTTCTGATTGTTATATAAAATGATGCTTTAGGTAACAAATAGCAATTTATTAAATTTTTTATACATTTTAAAATAAATATATATTAACCTAACCAGATGGTCTACTGAATTCAAGTAGATGTATAACAGAGAACAAAAGATAACAACGTAAACTGAGTCAGTAGACAGTGACGGTGAAATAACAAAGCGGAAAAATATCAAGGTATTTTTGTAATTTCAAAAATTCATACCTAGCAAATCAGCATTCACAACACAGTACCAAATAAATCAACTAATGCAAATTCCTTGTTTCAATATTTTTATTTTGGTGTCACTCACGCGATCACTTTGGTACTACTTACGCAATCAAATAGCTCCGCGACTTTTTTTAAATATATGACTCGATTGGAACGAAAATTTAAACACTGACAATATAATATGCATTCATTTAAAAGACACGTCTTATTTACACAAAGATTTAAATGCGTCATAAACTATCGGATTTATGTCTCCGCCAAGACTGTGTGTAGAATGCCCCTCGTCCCGCAACTAATGCAACTAATATAACTAATGTACACTTCATTTCATGTCTATTAATTTACTGGTCGGTGTCTTTGATTAACAGTAATTTTTAAAAAGAAATTAATATAACTATATAGCTAACAATCTCTCAAATAAATATCATTAACAAATATCGATAATAGAATACGCCGCATTAAATGTGTTCATTATGAATGTACATATAGGAGGGTTTGAGTTATGATTCATCAAAAACATTCGCTAAAAGCGTTACATACTAACAACATTATCTTGAATGTAATAAATACATCCATTATGTATTCGTAGGAATTGGAATTTCGCTAATGCTCTAGACTGCTCCATTCCACCACAAATCTGTGCCAAAGATATAAACGTGCTCCAAATCGTCGGCGTTGATGACTCCAGAAATAAGGCTGGAGATGCTGAACGGAGTACTATTTTGCACGTTGAATCGTCTAATTGCAATAGCGATCACTTAGGTAGTATGGTCATATGTAACGGATGAATGAGTAGAGAATGATGAGAAAAATATGTGACGCAAGTGTTGATGACACCAGAAACGGAGGTCGCACGCGGAAGACTCGGCACGACCAGGTAAAACCAGATACCAGAGGATGGTCCTGATAGAATCCACAATGATCGGCGAGCGCGTACGAATGGTGGATGAGGCGAGAATCGCGTGTCAGGATAGAAGAGTGTGGCTCTCTGCCTTCTCTCTCGGCGTGACGGTATATGATAATGATTAAATTTGTGCTAACGGTGCTGTGCTACATAAAACTTTAAAATGTATTGTATATAGGTAAGTGAATCAGAAAATTGTGCCTCCTAATAATGCCAGCAAATGACTGTAATATCCAAAGTCCCGACTGTGCTCGCACCCCTATCCACAATACGTGTTTATGTTGTGGACTGTGTGATTAAAATCCTTTTGTTCCATATTGCTCGAATGTAATAATATGGCGACATCAAAGATACGTTCAATATTACGTGATACACAATAACAATGAAAACTTGATTGTTGAGATACCGCTAGCGGCTGGCGGTATTTGAGAATAGCCCCGAAAATACATCATTTTAATTTGAACCTACTAGGTAATAAATAATTGTAAAATATAGAATCAAAATAAGATATGTCCTTTTTTTATGGTTTTTGGGTTAGGTATGTACAAATATAAAGAAAATTAATGTCTACAAGACTAGCCTATCGAGATTAGACAAATATTACCGAATTTCGTATAAAAATGAAATTAATATTTATCAAGGAGAACACATTATTTTAGTGAAGTTGTAATTATTCAGAACATAGGTCTATGATATTTTAAATACTAATTAAAATGTATTAATTAGAAAGATATACACATAAAATCAATTTTATCGAAAAATATTATAATATAATATAATCCTGGATCTCTTTTCAAACAGGGGGAGATGCATTATCCAACTATGCTACAGCGCCCGTATTTTTTGACGACAAATTTTCGAACCTTACACTTTTTAAAATTAATACATCCATCGTTCCATTATCTGAAAGCCATCTATTTTGTTCATTCTGGCATCTGCCATCAAATGTAAAATACAACTTTAATGTAAAATAATTTTCGTTATTATAATTAATGTGATCGAAGCAATAATACCTAAGCATTAAGTGTTGCATTATTTAGTCTTGATCTAATTTTGGTACCCCGAAATTCAGTGGCGTAACTATACCAATGCGGTCCATTGTGGCCCGGTTAAGATTGGGGCACAAAAGGTCCGCACCCTACAATACATATGGTATCGATACTCTTCCCACTAAGAATTTATAAAATCCACCACTGCAAGAAATGGAATTAAAAAATTTAATAAAACGTTTTTCATTTGTTTTCGTAATGCACATTGAAAATTGCCGTAAAGCGAAATAAGGATTTTTTTCAGTTGCGAAATTCTAAATGAATGGAGGTAAGAAAGTTCTTACTATTTGACACCATCCCTGCACCAACACTGTATATCGTTTTTGGGCAGATTTTTGGAAAATCTCTGTTTACATCGCTCCTGTCAGCAGTCAATTAAACATTACTAAGCGCTGCAACTTTAAATATCCCTGTGCTGTTGATATTCAACTAACTTAAATTAATACTTATGTGCATATTCAGAGCGCAGCAAACTCCAATTTTTTATTAATGAAAAGATCGTGAAAAGACCAAAGCTCAATTGAGGGCATCCCAGCAACAGCTTTGTATATCGTTTTTGGGCAGATCTGAATTATAATAATAATAATAATAATGTGTTTATTCCAGCGTGATCAGGTTTTTTTTAACCCGATTTGCCATAAAGATAATACATTAAAGGTGCGAAATAAATATAATGTTATGAAAAAGAAAACCAAGGAAAATATTAATAAATAAAAAGTTCACACATATATATATAAATACTACATACATAAATACTTCAGTCACGGCTATTGTTGTATATGTAGCTATTCTGTAAGCATTGCCATTCTCTGGTCAGAGAACCAGCTTTCCATGAGAGCGCCTCGATGTCTCAGAAGCGGAACGAATCCATGTATACGGCCTTCGGTAAACATAGTAGATGCGCTGCAATAACGCGCCAATCCGAACAGTATTCTGTATGAGTTGTTGTACTGATTTCGGAGACGATTGTACGTCACTTGCTCACAGGTATACATGTTATGAACGCCAAAACGTCTTGTATCTTCCTGGGCATCCAATGGTGTAATTACTATGTAAAATAAATAAAAACTCTATAACACACAATTTCTTAATGGTCTTACCTGCAACAACACTGTACATCATCCAAGATGGCCGACGCTCCATCTATCAACATCTTTTGTAAAAAAACGATATACAGTGTTATTACAGGGGGCGGGACTCATTTAATGGTTAAGATCGGCCCAATTATTTTAGTTACGCCACTGCCGAAATTAATTCAAAACATGAATCCCTCATATTTCGGGAATCAACGTACTAATGCCGGGATTCATAAGTGCAGTAAACTAGGCAGGGATCTCATAAAAACAAGTCAATAGACGAGATTAAAAAAATTATTTACGTACTGGAGAGCAATGGTTAAATCAAATCAAATTTCTCTAAATAATTTTTAAATTAACGCTCCAATGGCTTTACAAATTTGGATTTGGTTAACGGCGTTCATAGCGGTGATGATGCACGCCCCGCTGGCGATCACTGCCTTTTGAAACCAAGGTCGACATCATACGACCGATTCAGGAGTCACTGCAGGTTATAAAGAACGCCAGATAATGTTCGCCATCCACTTGACTATCAGCCGATGTCCGAGTCGCAAACACTTCGCGATAAAACTATCCAAACCAAACAAAATTTACACGAATTGTACTTAGTCTTCGTATAAACATATAACTTGGAGCAGGCACTCTCGTCTTATCTGCTCGAGTACTGTATTGTATGACTAGTGTTTAAATGTTTCAAGTCTTAGGACGTTGTCACTTCTTCTGAATTAGATCTTTTTTCTTAGAACACATTCTTATTGTGAAGTTGTAATTATTCAGAACAGACGGTCTGTGATATTTTAAATATGAATTAAATATATTAATTAGAAAGATATACATATAAAATCAATTCTATCGAAAAATATATTTAATTCATATTTAAGATCTTTTTTCATCCATATTTATTCGCGCCATTGCGCTTCCTCATCTTTTATCTATGACTTTTTGGATGTATTCGACTGTAGTGCCAGTAAGGAAAAATTCAAAATTTTAATTTTAATATCTCTTGATTAAGTTCCTTATATGTTTTATAACAGTACGTAAATATATATTCAATTTGAAACAAAGAAGAACATACTGACATCTGTCATATTTTCTTATAGTTGAAATGTCAAAGATTTTTGGTTATGTTTGCAACCTATTATTTAACGCATCTGTCATCCTGTCATCTCATCTATATCTCATGGTCATTTCGCGTCGCACTCTATGGTCGCAGTATCTGTCAAATACGACCATAAAATATAATTAATGCGACGCGAGATGACTAATAAATATTTAATTCGTATTTTTCAAGAATGTTTTTATGTGGATTATATATTTCAAAATTGATACGTAAGAACACCGTTTATACAATTCTAAGAAGAGCAATACAGAATGCACTCATAGAAAACCAATCGGCGATAGCGGATTGGTTTTTGTTGTTAGGACCCGCGGTGACCACCGCGCGGCCAGGGCTTCCGTAGAATCTATATTTCATCTAAAGCAATATAATACTGTATTGAAACGTTAAGAAAAATGATTTGATGTTTTATCTTTGTAAAACGATCACTATGAATAGATTAAATTCAATAAAAGAAGGTATTAAATAATAATTATCTACCTATTACAAATATTATTGTTTCAATTTCAACTTTCAAATTTTTTAACAATATATTAGACCCTGTATATCAGTTTTTACAAATGATGATAGATAGACGGAGCATCGACTATCTTGGATGATATATATTTAGTGCTGTTGCAGGAAAACTCTCTTAGAAATTGTTGGTAATAGTGTTTTATTTATTTAATATGGTTGTTTAATATACCATTCGATGCCCGAGAAGATGTACGACATTGTGGCATTCATAATACAGATCTGCCCAAAACCGATATACAGTGTTGTTGCAAGGGCGGTCTTATTGTTATTTTTATTTACTATTTTGAAAAAATTGTATCTTCAGAACAAGAACGACGTCTACACCAATTTGACGTTTCACTTCTATGAAATCTATGAATTTCAAACAAACAACTTTCTTTTAAATACTAATTTAATGTATTAATTATAAATATATACATATAAAATCAATTCTGTCGAGAAATATTGTTTTTGCGCTACCGGGATTCGAACCTGGATCTCTATTTCCAATCCGGGTAAGTACACTACCAATTGTGTTATAGCGCCAGTATTTTTAATGACAAGTTTTCGAACCTATATGTTACACTTTTTCAAATGAATACATCTGTCGTTCCATTATTTGAAAGCCATCTACATTGTTTTTACGAAATCTCAAATACCTTTGAGTAAACCGACTGCAGACGCCAGAATTATCAATTCATTTTTTATTAAACTTCCCCGGATTGGAAATAGAGATCCAGGTTCGAATCCCGGTAGCGCAAAAACAATATTTTTCGACAAAATTGATTTTATATGTTTTATATATTTATAATTAATACATTAAATTAGTATTTAAAACATCACAGACCGTCTGTTCTGAATAATTACAACTTCACAACAAGAATGTGTTCTCCTTAATAAACAACTTTCTTATAATAAACATTAAGAATACTTTAGGTATTTATTTATAAAATTAAAATGTGGAAAAAGAGTCGACATTTTTTATATGTATCTTCTTACATGCATACTTTAAAGACTTACTATTTTTTCGCTGCGTTTTTTAACAGATTTAGTGAAAACGGATATTATTGCCAATTTTCAAATACCGCCAACCGGTTGAGGCAGTTTAAAATGTTTTAATTGCTATTATACAACATTGAACGTTTCATCATTGTAACTGTTGGCACCACTTGCGCCACCATAACCATATCGAAATTGATAAATGTTGATGGCTTGTTTAGAAAGGACATAAACATCTACGTCCTGAGTCTATTTTTGAATATTTGGATATTAAAATTGATATTTTGAGTAAGGTTAAATTATTTTATTTTGATTGTTTAAGTTATTATAACGGTAATTATATCCCTGGCAATTTAACACGAAAGGCTCTGGTTACGGTTACAATGTAATTTTATTACACAAATTGGTCGCGACAATTTTGAAGCACTTCAAGCCTTTAATATAATATAATACATATATAACTGGGTTTAGACATTTGTAGATCTCATAATTAATTTACATTTCATATGTAATATTTACTTACTGATAATTATCAACAGGCAGTTAATGACCCCGATAGATAGTCATACAATGCGAAAACATTTTAAGCCAATCGGTGGACTCACAAATTACAGAAATTAGGTTTGGAAGTTATGTCACAAATTGGTAATTAAGGAGAGTAAATATGATATTAAAAACTACCAGACAAGTACATGGGTTTCAAGGTCAATGAAATATAATCACGTGACAGCACTCTTATAAATTATAAACTTGATTGAGTTATTATAATTAAATAACGTGTGTACATATTTAATCTATTTAAATATATATATTAATTTCAATGTCATGTATATAAGAATATAGCCTTATTAATTGAGCAATTGTAACTGACCTATAAGCTAATGATACGAGAGAAAAACACCACTCGATACATAGTGAGGTGGGCAGGAAACATATTTAAAAAAAAACATGTATTTAATAAATAAAAACACGACTATTTAAGATCAAAATGTGTATCCGATAAAAACTGGGTGATGCGGGATCCACGTGGAGATTGGCGAGTAACTGGCACTAAATTATACCTACGAGTGAATCAACTCCGTCTTCAAAAATAAAGATATGTACGTAGATAAATAATAATTATATTTATTTTTTACACCCAACGGCAAACTGTAAACACCGTTTTTAAATAATCGTAAATGAAACGTGTTTATAAAATAGTTAGCTGTATAATAAATTTTTAAAAATTGGGAAAAAATAACACGTCTATGTACAGCATAGATGACGCTACCTTGTTTACCTCGTCGTGCGGACGTCATCTTTCCTCTAGAGTGCGACTTATTTCATTTGTTAAGATACCGCGCGGGAGAAGGAAACAACGAAAGGAGTCACACCACGCGGAAACGAAACCCTTCAAGGCGGAATTAATGAGTGTGCGTGGGATGGCTACATTTACTAATGTCTATTTTACAATTTAATAAAAAAAATATGTGTGAATAATAGAAAATTTAATACACGATCAAATCAAATAATTACGTGATTGATGAAATGTTAATTCACTCCTACGTTGTTAACCTTTACCATACCGTGATAGAAAATATCCGTAAGCTACCATGCTGTCATCTCGTGTTACCGTTAAGTATTTATAGGGTTTTTTTTTGCATTTTTAATGAGAAAAAATTCTTTTACGAATTTAAATAGCTTTAAAATAGTTAGTGCCGTACAAAGTGAGAAAATATATATTATTCGTAGCATTTATTCATATAAGTTCTATACAATACGCCTTCATTCCTTCGTATTATTATTCATTTAATTAGTGATAAAGATATGTACATAATTATTTTCGTATGCATGTTTTTCTTTTCACTGTGAAACTAATGTTTGATCTTTTTCCGTCTTACTGCAAATACTATTTTTTCCAACGTCGTTATTTTACATGGGATTGAATTGAAAAATAATTACTTTAACATAATTGGTTATAAAATTAATCCTACAAATCATTAGTAATTTCTAAGCGTAAATGATTTTTTTAAGGTTAAAATATTAATTTTGTGTTGCGTGTATTTACAAAAATATACAGGTTTAATTTGGGCGGTAGACCTGTGTTACAGCATGGCTAGGGAAGGGTTAATTCAAGTATGAGAAAATTATGAGACAATGTAAAGCTGATCTTAGCATAGGTGGTTTGTAGTGATGAGAAAAAATGCTACTCTTCACCCACTCATTTGATTGTTTTATTGGTATTCGATAACACCAGTGATTGAAAACTGACAATGCGATCACAGTTTCAGATATCACAATACACGAAATAAATAAATAAACTTAAAAAACATCGTTTTGAGCGTATTTATTTATATTATTAAAACATAATTGGCGTAAAAAACGTATTGCACCATAAATAATTGGAATAATTAGTAGAAAATTACTGCACATACATACACATACCTAAAAAATTTTAAATAAAAATACCAACAAAATAAAATTGAATTACCAGCAAGCTAGCATAAACATTACCAACAAAAAAAAAATTTCAATAGATGACATTACGGAAAATCCGGTAGATGGCGATGATTCAATTAATAATCAATTTAAATGACTGCGTCAGAAAATTAATAGAATTATTAACAAAAAAAAAAATGAATCACCAATCACGATATTCCCAGATATCACTGATGGTGATAGAAATCACTGATAGTGAGTGTGAATTAAAGATATCAGTGATTGACTCGCAGTTCGTGATTTTGAGCTCATCACTAGTGGATTGGTCATGTCGAACGAATGAGTGAAAAGAGAATGGTAAAAAACCAGAAATAGAACACTGGGCGTGACCAAGTAAACCAGATATCGGAATATGGTCCGGTTAGAAACCTTAACAATCGAAGAGCTTGCATAAGTAGGTGTATGAAAGAAGATGCCATGAATGAGACGTATGAATGAGAAGATAGATGATTTTAATTATAGAAATTTGATTCATATTCTGGTGGACATAAATATATATTTGCCAAACAGTGCACACAAAAAAATATAGCGCATATACAAATTTTAACAAGACCCCAATTTCTTATTAATACGTGTTAGGCTTGTCGAGCCTGTTATTTATTTACATATGTAAACATAGAATATGTTTTGTCCCGAGAAAAATGTGTCACGAACCTGTATATTAAGAAAGTACGTAACACCAGACGATTTAATATTTTTTTCACCCAAAAAACAATATTAAATGCAGGGATAATATATAAATATATTTTGAAGGTTTTGTTTGACCTTGGGGCGAATTTAAAACATTTGTTTGGGACGGTTAACTGGTTAAAAATATGTGATATTTTAAACTATGCCTGTCTCAACACAGAATTTCTCTAGTGAGGGGCACAGTCCAAACACATTTACATTTGTATTATATAGTTACCAATAAATAAATACCTACATATACAGGATGTAACAGACCTAGTTCAGAATATTTTATGGGCGGATACCTGACTAAATTATGAGGTGAAAATGTTCAAGGAATATGTGTAAATGTTGTACCGTTACGGAAAATATTATTATTAGAAATTTTTATAAAATCATATTAAGCTTTTAAATCTATGCAAGTACTAGAAATAAATATTTCCGAAATGTATCCCTTATTAATCTATATCATTGCTTCAGGCACTAAATCATCTAACAAAAAATAGTCTGGCCACTCGAAATTCGATGACCTTTTGTTGTTTGTATTCAATATATAATTTGTAATTAATAAAATATTTAAATTAAACTAAATAATCGTATAATTACGATTTTTTTTTAAATTAAATCTCTGACATGTTTGAGATTAGGCACATATTCCTTGAACCCATAAAATATTGTTGACTAGGTCTATTTCACTCGTACATATACAAGGAATAATATGTTTCAATCACCATATATATATATTACTGTTCATGAAAAAAATCACAATAACGTAATCGTATGTCGTTAACGGAACAACGACCCGCGTGACATTGTCATGCACTTTTCGCAATGCAAACATGACGTGACTCGAAGGCCACTGACATTCAAGACAGGTGAAGGATGATTTGCATTTTAAACATTACGTACATTCACGCTGAATTAAATATTACGTATTACGTAAATTCAAGCTGCATTAAATATTACGTAAATTAAAGATGAATTAAACATTACGTACATTCCGCCGAATTAAATATTACGTACATTCACGCTGAATTAAATATTACGTACATTCACGCTGAATTAAATATTACGTACACTCAAGCTGAATTAAACATTACGCACATTCACGCCGAATTAAATATTACGTACATTCACGCTGAATTAAATATTACGTACATTCACGCCGAATTAAATATTACGCACATTCACGCCGAATTAAATATTACGTACATTCAAGATGAATTAAACATTACGTACATTCACGCTGAATTAAATATTACGTACACTCAAGCTGAATTAAACATTACGCACATTCACGCCGAATTAAATATTACGTACATTCACGCTGAATTAAATATTACGTACATTCACGCCGAATTAAATATTACGCACATTCACGCCGAATTAAATATTACGTACATTCACGCTGAATTAAATATTACGTACACTCAAGCTGAATTAAACATTACGCACATTCACGCCGAATTAAATATTACGTACATTCACGCTGAATTAAATATTACGTACACTCAAGCTGAATTAAACATTACGCACATTCACGCCGAATTAAATATTACGTACATTCACGCTGAATTAAATATTACGCCGCATTATGAATTCGGTTGTTGTGTTTTGAATCGCCCTCGGGAAAGATTTGACCCAAATGCGAACAGGCCTTTTATGCACGGCCACTTGATGCCGCTTGATCGATGCCAGCACTTCTAGAACAATGGACCCGAAACACGAGTGCGGTGGACGTCGTCGCGTCGTCGTCACTTATCCTTTTGGGAAATAGAGCTTTGCGGAGGCTGTGACGCTAAAACGCACTTGTAATTTTAGTCTTCAAAGGTTCAAGTTTTATTCAAAATTTTTTCAAGTTCTTGTAATGAAGTGATGAAGCGGTCGTAAGGGAGCGGGAGCAATATATAAAAAAAAGTATAATTTCTTTCATGTAACTACATTTATATATGTTGGTGTAAATGTTTGTTTATAATTGTTTCAATGTATGTATTTTATTATGATTTTTATTTATTTAATCGTTGTTACAAATGTGTTTTTTTAAATTTATTTCACAATTTTACAAGTGAAACAGTGTTACGTAGCATATTAAAAATAAATAATCTTATATCAAGGTATCGGATGACGCTGCTCATCTAGGCAACGCCTGTATGAGAGCAGCCTGTAACCTACCACGACAACTTATCGCTGTACCCATGGCGCTTTTGTATATACGCCGCATCGAGCTATTCACATTACTCTGTTCTGTCTTTAAGCTAGTAAATTACTCAAGTCATATAATTGGTTATTTACTGAATTGAAAATTTCTTTCGGTTGATCCGTTTTGTATGAAGTCGTTACCTATGCTGTTTTTAACATAATAACATTAGAAAGGCCTACAACTGCGTGCAAATCATTAAAGTGTCTACTTTCTCTTTTAATAATTCGCGAATTTTACTATCTTACTGTTTTTAACGTATTGATTTCATGATTGTTTTTTAAATTTGGTGCATGGATTGGTTTTTAATTTGGAAAAAACAAAAATTAACGTTACCCACGTTAACCTTTAATAAAAATAATTATTTCCTTTAGTTATTACGTGAAAGATTTTAAAACAATAAATTAATCATGTTTAGTCATAGAAAGTGTTCTTAAAAACGTCCATACATTTTTATACGGGTAAGAAAGTATTATTTTACGTTAAACCTTAAATTTTAAAAACACTATTAATAGTACTCTAAAACTACAAATAAATACATGGTAGGGTCGTATAAACGATGGATTTATTTTGTCAAAGACGTTGATTAAACGAAAGTACATATATTGTATTACACGTGATTGTATAATATCATCGGTAACAGCATAACCTAAATCTATACCTACTGCACGCCACTGCATGTACGCATAGTTGTTCTGTCCGTGTGTGATCCGTGTCCGGGCGAGTAATTAATAATTTGCAATGTACAATTCGCACCATAGTAGACAGAGTATTCGTAGCTTTTGGTGGATAGTCAAATTATAACAGATTTGATATCATAATTGATTTAATCTATATGCTCTGTTACAATATTAAATAAAAAATTGCAATCGAGTCTCTGATGCAATCTCTCTAGATTAGATAAGCAAATACACAACTATTACATTTTCAAAGTGTTTAAGAAAAATATGATAAACAATATATACTAACCTAACGTAACCTAACCACTACTGAACTAAAGCGTGCATATAAACAATGAATTATTCATATTAGAACGAGAACAAAAGACAACAGTGTAAAATGGGCCATTAAAAAGGGGCGGGAAGTTAACAAAGCGGCTGCCAAATAACGGAAAAGGTTAACCAAAATAGATAACTTAGTAACTCGTGATTGATATTAAAAGAAAATAAAATCAATGGTCAATAAAATTAGCATCCTTGCTTGAGCTTTGAATAAATATAAATGTCTCAAGACACAATGGTCGGATAAAGTAACGAAAAAAAAAACAAGTTATATGTCACACAGACACATATTATCATACATCACACATCAGACACATGCCCCGCCTCACATATGTTGGTTATTACATTTTGTTTTTGTCTCTTCAAACATTATCTGAATTTTATTGCAAGTTCGGATGGTGTTATTTTGTTTTGTGGAAGATATAAATGATACACATAAACTTTTTTGATTGCGTATACTAACTAACTTAACATCGCGCCGCTTCACCAGGCAGAGAGGATAAAGCGCCACACTATTCTGTCCTGACATACAAACTCGAGCATCATCAACATTCATGCAAGGTCGTCAATTATTGTGGCTTCTAACATCTAACCATCCTCCAGTGTCTGGTTTACCTGATCGTGCCGATTCGTCCTCGGACATCGGGAATATATGCTAAAATAAAAATATGATATATCAATATCTGAATAATATGACAACAATTGTGATACATATTTTATTTTGAATTATTTCGCATAAATTCTAGTCGATTCATTACATAAGCCATCTTGTTAATCCTATTCTCTGTGTTACGGTCAGCTTCACATCACGGCCGCAGCTCGGTGAAGCAGATATTAAATGTAAAAAAATATTTTTTTATTAAATGCAGTTTTAGAGTGACACACTCAATAAAAAAAAAAAAAAAAAACATATTTTATGTTAAAATCGATAATCAGGCCTATTCTCAAAATTGCAATATTGAAATGAAGGTGATTGTTACACCAACCCTCAAAAATAGTGTTATATTTGAATGAGAGAGAGGGAGGGAGAGAGAGTGAGGGAGTGAAGGAGATAAACGTACCATAATCTGTCAAAACTATCTGTCTATTTTTGAGGGTTGGTGTAACAATCACTTTCATTTCAATATTGCAATTTTGAGAATAGGCTTGAATATCTGCATTCCGTTCCCGCCGCTCGCGCGCCACCGTTTGGCAGTCTCGGCTATAACCTCGACCGTCACGAGCTGGTGAGTCATCCAATCAAACGCCAAAACCGTCCCGGCTGACGTTAGATAATAGCGCCTCAATTCGTTTGATCATCGGTCGGTTACAAATTGGATTCGGCTCAAAACAAAAACATCACCCATCCCTCGGCGGGGGCACTCAACTGTTCGGTGCATAGCAATAGCAATAACAATAAGTGGACGATTTATATAGGCGCGGTTTAGTGACTTAATGCCCGCACCCCGGAGGAATAATGTCCTAACTGCAAGGAGCGAGCTTCGTGACTTTATGATTTAAACGTTATTTTTTTTATCGACCTTTCTACGCGTTCTTTACTCTGAAACTGTACAAAACACTCAACACCGATTGGAAATATTTAATTAATAGAAAAATAATAACAAATATGGATCCAATATAAGATCCCAATTAGGTAGAAATCAATCGGAAGCGACGCTCCCTAATATCCCTAGTTAAATTCAACACAAATACTAATTAAATGTATTAATTATAAAGATATACATTTTATCGAAAAATATTATTGTTGCCCTACCGAAATTCGAACCGGGATCTCTTTTCCAATCCAGGGAAGGCGCATTTACCAACTATGCTACAGCGACAGTATTTTTGACGACAAATTTTCGAAATTAACACAACACTACTCACTTCACACAATACCTGCAAGCCAGTTCTTAACCACAACACTAACAGTCATACATCACATCAACCTTGATGATGGACCCTGCGATGGGATCCGAAACGTCGGCCGGAAAGGTCAGACATACACGGCAGATTAACCCAGAAAACTATACACGGAAGAAAACCTAAGAACATTTAAAAAAAAAAAAAAATTGTAAAGATAACTGCAATTTATTTGTGATATAATTAATAGCATATTATTATTGTAAAAAAATAATATTCTAAAATGTATAAATATGTCAATTAAGCTAATCTTCAGCATTTCCAACCTAACCTGCACGGAAGGCATTCGCGACACTAGTTTACAGTTTTCTACATACGGCACGAGATCTCGTCTATGAGGAAAGAAAAAAAAATTTGGCGTGACCGCACCTACGGAATACCATCTTCATGCGCTCCGGGGTTAAACGACGACACGCGAGACATCCATTGAACTCATGACGAGAGACTATAATGTTAAAAGCAACGGTTCCCCCGGGGGATACTTAACGTGTCCGTGATGGACGATTATCCCTGGCATGCAATTGAATATAATATTTATGAATAATTGTATGTACAGCTAGTAACAAAAAAAAATGTTCAAGGACGGCAAACCCGCAGACGGTTGAAGAACACGTATTACATATACGCGGTGTCGTGTAATTAGACACAGAGGGATGGGTAATTCTACCCATTTCAAATGATAATGATACCAATAAATGGCGCTCCAAATGTAAAAAGTATTTTAAAAATATTATACAGAAGAGTCGTTCTATTCTGTATAGTTTTAAAAGAAACAATTAAGGACACATAAATCAGTTGTAAATACACATCAGTAAATGAATAGACATGAAATAAAGTGTCTCCTGTGAGAGGGGGTTTGGAACATTAGTTGCGGGACGAAGAACGAAGGGCATTGGTGGAGACATAAATCCGATAGTATATGACACATTTATGCAACAGTAAAAGTATTTACTTTTCGAAAATTAAATCTTTGTGTAAACAAGACGTATTTTTTACATTAATGCATATTATATTGTCAGCGTTTAAATTTTAATTCCAATCGAGTCATATTTAAAAAAAAAATGTCGCGGAGTTATTTGATTGCGTGAGTGGTACCAAAGTGATAACGTGTTTCATGTCTATATATTTTGGTGGTCTGTGGTTGTAAACTATTTTTGTTAAGAAACAAATTTTCAACTTTTATCATTTTCTACAGCCGGATATTTAACAATAAAAACTATTTCAAACAAGCTTTTCAATGCAAATTCATTTTAGATTCGCAAAGCAATTGTATTTTTTTTTTCGTATATCTATCTATGTACTTGTTTTAATAAAATTATATCTCAACAGCACGAAAAAAAAACTAGCTACTTTAACACAGATGCCAGACTAGCAAAGTAGCCAGGATAAGGTTGTATCTATCAGAGGTGGATACCTATTGCATCCCACTCGATAAATTAGTAAACTTAATAGTAATTGTAAAAAGTGTATTATACCTTAAGTATAATACAGTAATAAATGTATATTACCTCTGATGTAAAATGTAAAAAAATTAATAGAGAAGAAATAGTAATAGTGAATATGATTATAAAATGATCGTTAGGTGGTTTGGTCATATAGAACGAATAAATAGTTTGGTCATGTAGAACGAATGAATAGTTTGGTCATGTAGAACGAATGAATGGTTTGGTCATGTAGAACGAATGAATAGTTTGGTCATGTAGAACGAATGAATGGTTTGGTCATGTAGAACGAATGAATAGTTTGGTCATGTAGAACGAATGAATAGTTTGGTCATGTAGAACGAATGAATGGTTTGGTCATGTAGAACGAATGAATAGTTTGGTCATGTAGAACGAATGAATAGTTTGGTCATGTAGAACGAATGAATAGTTTGGTCATGTAGAACGAATGAATGGTTTGGTCATGTAGAACGAATGAATAGTTTGGTCATGTAGAACGAATGAATAGTTTGGTCATGTAGAACGAATGAATGGTTTGGTCATGTAGAACGAATGAATGGTTTGGTCATGTAGAACGAATGAATAGTTTGGTCATGTAGAACGAATGAATGGTTTGGTCATGTAGAACGAATGAATGGTTTGGTCATGTAGAACGAATGAATGAATGTAAAAAAGATATATGGCGCGAGTGATGATGCTCCCGTCCGCGGAAGAATTGCCGTGACTAGGTAAACCAGATACTGGAAATTTGGTCCCTTTCAGAAGCCTCAACAATCGACGGGCTTGCATGAGAAGATGTATGAATGTTGATGAGACGAGAGTTGTGTCAGGGCAGAAGAGTTTGCGGTATGTTAGTTAGTTCCAAACAAGTGTTTTATGCACTTCACTATTTCATTAGATAAATACAATTAATTCGATGCTTTTGTTCAGAAAAACCTTGCACCCGCGTAATATATTATATAAACCAGATAGTCGTGCTATTGTTTATTTTTTAATGCGTCACTTATTATTTACAATTACAGTCATCATTGCTGTAACCCGGTTGACTTAATGATGATGTTTTGTAAACGATTTCGCACTACGTGGTGAGAAAAATAAATATGCAAATTACGTAAAATTACCGAGATTTTATCTAAATCACGAACAAAAGTAACCTTTTCCAGAAGATGGCACGTGTTACCACCGTTGCGGAATTTCGAAACAGATTTCAATTTTCAAAACCACGATAAGTTTTGAAATATTTTAACAATTATTAATATGTGAAGTTAATTCAGGTGACCTAACATTCCGCGGAAAATTTTCAATTAAAAACCATAATATATCACCAACAATTAGGTGACTGTTTATATACTTTAATACTATCGATCTGTAAAGATAACACCATATGATGGTTATGTAATTAATCTCAATTAATCAATTGATTAAAGAAAATAACACTGTAAAATTTGAAACAAGCACATCGTTAAGGTTTAAAAATAACTTTAAAATCCCTAAATGTAACACCAAACACTATCAGCAAAATTTTATATATTTATGGATAAAAAATTTAATTACCTCCCTACACAAATTAAAGAAATAAAAGAGTTTAGAAAGAAACTAAATGAACACTTCAAAAACACCTAATTGGAAAATAAACAATATTACAGAACACTTCAGAAGCACACAAATGGACAATGAATAAAATATGTAAGGTATTTATTATATACAATTATTGTAGTCTCTACCTCTCCAAGCACAAGAGCCGGTCTCTTTTTTGGAGAGTTAAGCGAAAGAAAAACCATGTAATTTTAAAAATGTAAAATACTTAATTTATGTTATAAAAAATTGTAAAAATGTCAAATAAATAATAATTTTTTTTTTAATTAAAACTACCAATCCTTTAAGAACTACTTTCATTTTTCCAGTTTGAAATTCGAGAAATTTTACACAAATTTGATATGCTTTCAAGATGATGCTAATAGTTAAATTATTTTATGTATCAGATAAATAATTAATAACGTTAATTGTTACGTAAATCATGCGAGAGAGCAAGGTTTGAATAGAAAGAGACAACAATAAAATTGTTGATTTTCTCATATTCGATACAAGTTTTAAACATAACCCGTGTCGGGAATATTTTCCACCTTTTTTCATATTGATATATTGGAATCATATGGAATGAAATAAAAATGTGTGTTGTCATTTGAATTAATCATTCGAAAATTAAATCATGTGTTAGGTACCTAATTCATATGTATGTATATGTTTTGAAATCAGACAAAGGACCTACATATATTTAGATGGTTGCTTAAATCAATGTTCCAAATAAAACATTTTTATGACAGCTTCAATTTATTATTTTGTTTAATATTATCGATTTAAAACGCCCCGTTGCCGTTTTGGTGATACGTCTGTATCATAATTATATACTATTTATGAAACAGACAGCTTTGTTTAAAACGCAACAGTGTTATATACGAACGAAATATTTAATTCCGACTTACATAAAAAATAACGTACGTAAAATGTTTACTTTGTTAAAGAAAACATTGTTTTCCCTTAAAATCAGTAAAAAGACGTCTAATTTATGAAATTTGCTCCTAATGTTATGAATAAATTCAATATTAATTCATATCGTGGGTAAAATATGCGTATATATATATATATATTTTCGCCATTTTTTACGAGAGCGTAGACTAGACGTCATTACGGCCGCTGTTTATCGGCGATCTGAAGTTAATAATGAAAATAAAAAATACACATTATTAGGATCGATATAAAAATTATTTTAGTAAGAAATTATTGCGTTTTTGATATCAAACTTTTAATTTTAAATAGTAGCTAAAGCTTCAAAACATGTGAGTAAATACAATATATTATTTTAAAATAAATAAATTTTTAACATTTTGCTAATTTGATTCAAGGCAGATTTGTTTCCGTATACTTGAAATCAAGATTATGAGAAAATATATGTCGTTTAAGCAATAATTTAGCACATTAACACAATTGTGTAGCACGCGGAAAATACATCTAATGGCCGCGGTCATTCTTATAATACTTGTATTGTCTTAATTATGGCAAATAATATTCAGTTTATTAGTTTTAAATGAGTATAAAGGTCATATCTAAGTAATAGTTTAAAAAAAAGTCAACTTTTGATATAAATGAATAATAAAAGCCCACATTTCATTTTTGTCGAGTGCATAATTTATGTTAGGAGTTCTGTATGATCGACGATATTAGAACATATTATTTAACCGTTGTTGTATTAATTACTTTAATTTTTTAATATAAAATAAGATTAATATAATTTTTTTTTAAAAAGCATATAAGAGTCGAATACTTTATATGTTTCGAAAGACAATAGATTTAGAAAATAAGTGAGAGTATTTTGGGAGAAACAGTAAAAAGAGTGGAAAGTACGTGGAGCACATTGTGGAGACTTTAGATTGGAGCCGAAGAGCGAATCTACCACCGACTGGAGATAGAAAAATGATTTAGGCGAGATACTGACGATACTATGAGGCCCGCGTAGCTCTAGGGGGTTCAGCAGTAACAACCGTATACAGGTTAAAGCGGATATTATGTATCTACTTAGTAATAATTACAGTAACGTGGTTAATAGCGAATTCATTACAATAAAGTAATTGACCATTATTCGCACGCGAAGCATTACGCAATGCATAAAACATTAATCTGATTTCAATACAAACAATAAAATATACCAACATCAGCAGCTTTATTCTGCATATTTGGACGGCGTTGTAAACGAAAATAACATTTGAATGAACTTAGGGCCGGTTGTGTGATCAGTGGTAACTTTTTACTACAGTTAAAAAGGTTACCAGATACCCGATAGTAAAAACGAGAATCGATAGTTAAATATGGCGGACTTTTCACAGCTGTTCCAAAAGTCATCCGACACATTGATACTTTGAAAGTTGCAGTATGCGACAATTAATCATTCAATATCCTATCTATTTTAGTGATGAAGTTCGTCCGATGATGACCTCGGGGTTTAATATACATTAGCATATTATTTATCTTTTCGAAAGATTGATTTATTTTCTTTATATATATATATATATATATATTTTAAAGTATTTCATCTAACATGTCCTTTATCTAATTTTCCCCCCTTGTTTATTTTGCTTATAAAAAAAAAAGTTTAACTAGGTAAAAGGCAATCCTTGCCGCAAAATTGCCATGCACTTTTAAAATTAAAATTAAAATAAATATTTATGTAATAAAGAAATAAAAAAAACATAATACGAAAAAACTTCACAACCAAAGTGATAGATTTCGGACGCCTAAATGGAAAAATCCATAGACAATGCATAAAATAAAGCATATTTTATGATTATTTGTCGCGCCTATAGACATCTCCATCTATGCTTTGACAGTAGTAAATTTGATGTATCAACAACCCGTAAAGGATTTTTACAACGGGCGTTAGTAAAAAGTTACCATAGTAAAAAAAAAAGACTACTGATTACACAACCGGCCCTTAGACATCTTCGAGCCATATAATACGAGTTAATATTAAAAATACTGCCGATATCAATCACCAAACACAACGAACTATCAGGCAATAGGCAATGTTCTGGGAAAAAACTCATTAACGTAGAGGGTTGATGTACTTTATGGACTAGGAAGTCAACGTGCTCTTCGAGTAATAAAATGAAACAATAAGCCGGGATGATAAAATTATTAATACCGTAATAGCCCGCATTAAGCATGACGTAGATAGCCCTAACAGGGAATATAGTAAACGAATAGTAACAGCAACGTTAACAGCTGGAGCTTAAAAATAATGGCAGTGTACTCTAATAATTCAATATCGCCTTCAACATAATACAATATGCTATATATTACATAGCAAATAAACTACATACCTAATAAACATTTTTTAATTTTTAAGAAGAACACATATTTGTTGTGAAGTTACATTTACAGAACATAGCGCTGTGGTATTTTAATACAAATTTAATGGATCAATGGATTGATAGATAGATAATAATTCGGTTAAATTGTATTTTACAATTTTAAAAAAAAAAAATTATGTATTTCAATAAAAATTGATTAAATATATAATATTAATTATAGTTGTAATATAAAATATAAAAGTTGCGGAATTACAATTGCATGCCCGTTGGTCTAGTGGTTAACACACTCGCCTAGTGATCCAGTGATCCGGGGTTTCGAGCCGCATTCCAGGAGATCAGCAAGTTAATCTTATTTTCATAGTGAGAATATAAAAAAATATATATATGGCGATTCTAATGCAAACGGTTGATGAAGTAGAAATAAGCGATTAATAGGAATTTTATGATATTTAGGTAAGGTTTGTTATTTTTTACAAAATCATGAAATATCTAGTAATTTTATATTTAGTGCACCGTGACTTGGAATATCTGCACAATGGATGGATCCAAATAATCATAGGGTAATCGGCTTAAAATAATTCTAAGATCTATTCCGCGCACTCTCTGGGACTTCCAAAAGGAAAGTCTCCAAAAAGACAATATCAAATATCTCTAGAATGAGAATTGGGCATTGCCAGGTAGCCTCACATTTATTCAGATTGAACTTAATAGACTCCCCAATGTGTGAGTGTGGTGCCGAGGAGGAAACCCTTGACCATATCTTTTTTGGCTGTCCATTGCGGTCACAGGTTTTTTTTACAGTAATCTCGCCAATGGTATTTTTCAACTCCCGGTTAACTTCATCGTCATCTTCTTTGCCTTTAACTCGCCACATTTAATCTATATAATAGCGAATTTTTTGAACGACAATGGTATTGACTTGTAATATAATATTTCCTATTCTATAATATTATTGTACTTTTTTCTGTAAAATAAAGTTTTTAATTTGATTAATGGCACAAATCACTCTTTAAGGGTGGATTGCCTATTTAAAAGAAGATTTGTAATATATTCAACCATAATAAAATACAAGAAACCTGATGCGCATGTCATTACTTGGTTTATTATATCACAGGCATAAACCTTATTGATCGCTTATTTCTCCTTTATCAACCCCTCACATTAAAATCGCCATAATTCCATTTCCTTTGGTTTCCGCAACATAACATTTTATATTTAGGCATTTCCAACCGGTACTTACTTTAAAATATAAATTGTATCTTTCTGAAACAACTACTTGTGAAACACAATACAGCCGATGGTTCAGATAATTGTTTTGTAAAATCCCCATACAATAATATAACAATCTGACACTTGAAATGAAAAAAGTAGTCAGTAACTAATTTAGCTAAACAGCCTATGAAAGTCGACGAATGAAAGAGAGAATGGGAATGTTGACCTATATACACGAAACTCTTGTTAAATTTGACACAGGCCGACGAGCCCCTTGTTAAGTGAAGAAAAACAACATTCTCAGATAAAATCAGTACCTAACTGCAACTTCTGTAGATGGTTTAAATGTATTATTTATTCTGTTCACAAAGTTAATATTGCTAATTTTAAAAGTACTAATTTAATGTATTAATTATAAATATATACATATATAATCAATTGTGTGGAAATATATTGTTTTTGCGCTACCGGGATTCGAACCTGGATCTCTATTTCCAATCCGGGGAAGTACACTACCAATTGTGTTATAGCGCCAGTATTTTTCATGGCAAATTTTCGAACCTATATGTTACACTTTTTCAATCCCGGTAGCGCAAAAACAATATTTTTCTACGAAATTGATTTTATATGTATATATTTATAATTAATACATTAAATTAGTATTTAATACATCACAGACCGTCTGTTCTGAATAATTACAACTTCACAATAAGAATGTGTTCTCCTTAATAAAAAGATATTCTGTTCATGTGATCATTTCCATGAATCTTTGTTCAGTTTCCTTTCTGCCAACACCCAATTAATCTCCTCAAGCTCCTGAGATGGTGTTTGAGTTTGCCCATCGAGAATTGTTTCATACTGCTCGGCAAAATGCTATAGGCTTTGGGGGCCAGAAACATATGGAAGGATTGACCAAAGCTTGTTTCCATTTTAGGCTAACACGGTGAGCCTATTCTTATAGCTCTCGTGGCATAATTATGGGACGGATATTGATGTAGCTCTTTGTTGGAATGACAATAAAGAATTAGTCTATGAAACATAAAACATTTATTTCGGGTGCATCATAAAAGAGACCTAGCCATATTTATCTGTAGTCAAACAATGCTTAAAAACGCCGCTGTTGGAGATACAATATTGCTCCCATATGTTCAACGCAACATTTTTGTGAACGATTATCCTTCATACTTCACACGTGCGCATTTTTTCCCCTTTATCGTAATTGTGCACAGTTTTGAGAAGGACAGTTCCTAATATTTATTAGTTTGAAGCATCATTTACTAAGGAGAACGCGTGCCTGCTGCCGACATTACCAACGTGATAAATATTGGAGAATACATTTTCTAAACATAATGCGGGAACGTGTCCAATCGCCCCCTGAACTGAAGCGGTACACATACGAAAAGGAAGCGTGCTAAAATACCGTGCGCAATCTACAAACTTTGAAAAACACTGGACGCGAGCGATTACCGCAAGTTTAGTAGAGGTTGAAAAGTCCGGAACCCGTGTAGGTGGTGTTTTCCTCCTGGTGGTAGTAATCGGCAATCTTTTGAATCGATCCGACCAGATATACCTGCTAAATTTTTCACGATTACTCGTCATTCTACGTGATTTTGATGTTGCTTATCTGGTACCGCTCCGCCTCACTTACTCACTATTATTATTGATTCGGTAGAGAGCAGGCGCGAGCGTAAAACATTACTTCGGTTGTTAATTTAATGTTAAATATATCCTTATTTATTATCTTTGTTTTATTAACCACTAAATTGAGTTTAAATACATCTACCGGTTTCGAAAAATACCATTTTCTTCTTCAGGATGTCATAACTAACTAAAACATATATTATTGTTTCTTTGTCAGAATATATTTTTTTTAAATCTATTTTTAATCAACTCAAATCATTACTTAATACAAATTTACTCGAATAATTTTTAGGAAAAAATTTTAGAAATGGACTCGTAGTTAAATTTAGTTGGTTGTTTATAATTTTTTGATTAGTTTTACACGCTTTATTTATCTCCAACGACTCCAAATTATTTAATTTCAGTGTTAATTTTCATATTCAGTACTTGTAATAGTACATAGTACTTAAAAAAAAACCGTAATGATAGGTAATACAAAAACAAAATTGGAGAGCAAAAATCATCAGAAAGAATAACATAATCTGAATTTATCAATTGTTTAAAAATATTTCTAATTAAAAACAAGACAACTTTTATGATAATTTACCGCAGTACGGTGTTAGCTAGAACGCACTACTATTCATCTTAATTATGCAGACCATTACTTGAATTACATATTTGATATCAGATAGGTGAAAATTAAAAAAATATATACCTAATGCGAAAATTTAACCGAATAGAGAAAGTCATAAAAATAATTGAATATGCAAATAATAATATTGAATGAATAATTTGTATAGCGCTATTTTCGTAAAAACTTTCACCTCAAGGGCACTTTACACATAAACTGTTTATAGTATCATTATTTTTAAAATTAAAAATTGTTATTTTCACTTATGGAAATGATTTTTTGAAACGGTGCGTTTTTAGTTTCTTCTTAAATAAAGTCTCTGATGCACTGTTTCTTATGACGGAGGGCAAAGAGTTCCACGCTTTTGGGCCTGCCGCCGAAAATGCCCGGTTCACTAAATTTAAACTTCTGGCAACGGATGGTCGGTTCTATAACCCTTCCTGCGGCTGAAATAGAGGCTGACCTGAGAGTTTGACGTCTACCATTCAAAAATGTCTGAGATACAAAGATCTTGAGGATACAGAGGCGTCATGTTACGTGTCGCCGTGTATATCAACCAGCACAATTTAAAATCAACCCTTTCAGGGAATCGGAGCCAACGTAGCTGATGTAAAAAGGATGTTATATGAAAGAATTTGGAAACTCCATATATTATCCGTGCTGCCGCATTTAGAATGGATTGTAATCTATGCAGCTAAAACATTGGCAGGCCAGCATAGATGCTGTTACAATAGTCCACACGTGACACCATAAATGCATCTATAAGTAGAAGGGGTTCCTCAAGAGGAAGATGTCTCCGAATACTTTTAATCTATCTCAGTTGATGGCAGCATGCACTGACAGTTTTGCTGATTTGTGTATTCATTGAAAGATCTGAATCAATATGAAAAAAAAATCTAATAATACATCACTAATTGTTCTAAGAACTGAAATATTATTTATAATATAAAATCGTGCCGTTTTAACATTTTTCAATAGCAAACCGAATGTTTTCACAGTGCCATTCAATTATTCGAACGCATCAAGCGCACTTTTTTATATTCAGACTACATCTGTGATTTTTTCACTTGAGAACGTAGTTTGCTCCATGAAACGGATCCGGCAACGCAAAAGCATCCTCATTGATTGGTTAATTGTTTCGGAATGTGAGCCATCTGGGTGATTTGGAACATGTTTGAGAAATTACATTTGTAACAAAGTCTTTGAAAAAAGTAATTAACATCAAAATACTGTGCTAGCGAATTGTAACACGGAGATTAGATTACCACGAATTGTAACACGTGTTGTTCAAATATTCAGTATTTTTTATTAAGTTTAGTGGAATGATAAATGTTCAAAATTTCATTGCACGATGTCGTATACAGTGGAGCCTCGATTTTGTTTTTGAAGGGACCAACAAAAAATGTTAATTGGGGAATTTTAATGAAAAATTCAAGTAATGTTCTTTGTTGTTTTTGAATAGTTCAATATTATAAATTATATTAAAGGTGTTTAGTGGAACATTACTTATACTAGTAAAATATGCTTTGAGGCCTTCAACATTCCTCATGGCATCGTCCTTTGTAGGAACTGGTTTTATGGGATGAGCAGACACTAGTTCTTCACCGGAAGGTTCTTCTGTCAAGTTTTCGTTTATATGACTGTCCACCATTTCATCAATTTCCACTACGTCCGATGTTATTACCGTTGGAGTCAACGTCTAAGTTGTTGTCGAAATTTGAATAAATTTGAGACGTAAATTGCGGGAAAGACAAACGTATACCAGGGTTTTAAATATATTAAAATGAATTGTTTTTTTTAAATGTATTAATTATAAATATATACATATAAAATCAATTCTGTCGAAAAATATTGTTTATTTGTTATTCGAACCTGGATCTCTATTTCCAATCCGGGGAAGTACACTACCAATTGTGTTATAGCGCCAGTATTTTTCATGACAAATTTTCGAACCCATATGTTACACTTTTTCAAATTAATACATCTGTCGTTCCATTATTTGAAAGCCATCTACATTGTTTTTACGGAATCTCAAACACCTTTGAGTGAACCGACTGCAGACGCCAGAATTAACAATTCATTTTTATTAAATTTTGGACACATTGATACAACTTATATTATTATACTTATATTACAATTACAACTTCACAATAAGAATGTTATCTCCTTAATAATATTAAAATGACACTGGACTACAGAAATAACACACAAATGGAGGGAAAACATGAATTCCGGCCATGTAAAATTATAGTTCCACTGTATTTATATTACGGTAATATTGACAAATATATTACCAGTTGTGGCTGAATGGGCTAAATTGTCGAGGCTATCTCTCGGGGGAGGCAGAATGTTTTACGTTTTCAAAATTATATATTTAGCCAAGGCACAAACCACCTAATTTAAAATCAAGGTATAAAATAATCGTCGCCAGAGTGGTTATTATTTCAATAATTTTAATACGTGCGCTTCGGTAATTGTTTGCATTTAAAGTTAAATTGAACTTTGATAGACCGCTTCCCGTTTTTTTTTGATAAAATATAATTACAACATCCTAGGGCGCCATTAGCCGTGAGGCGGCCACTACCCGTCAATAGCAACTGGCAAAGCCGCTTGCTCTCTGCTAGTATGTTACAATTCAATACGAAGGTAATGAAAATCTATAAAAAAAATATACCACTAAATGTTGTTCCTTCAGAGAAACGTAATTTTTAGCAAAACCGGAAAATGAATAGGTAATTTTCATCTGACGTGAAGGCTTTGTAAAAAATCACGTCGGAAAATCGCGATATTTCTCGATTTGACTTTCTTTAAAATTTGCTGTTTTCATTTTTGTCGGGGAAACGTCACAGTTGAAATTTTGACGAGAATCACACTCGCCTTCCTGAGGCTCTGTGAGATTAATGAATTCCCACAATGGGGGCGTGGGACTTGCGAAACGAGACATGAAAAATGATTCTAAACGACAAAATTCCAATTGTGCAGACTCGCTAACACCGGCCACCCGGTCGGGTCAAGTGATCACGTGCCGCCATCACAACAAATCAACTCTCGATGTAGTCGCGTGAAATAAACGAAAACTCACCACAACGTTCACATGTTCGAAAATAAAAATGTGTTCTATCACATTTCGGTTGGGTGGTTATGTTAGGTAGGTACCTAAAAATTGTAACTAAAAATAATATACACCTACACAAAATACAACAAATTAAATTATAAAATGTCTAAATAAGTGTACAAAACATTTTATTCCTTCTAACTAAATTTTACATATAATACAAACGTGCAATGTTTACACATAACCATGAGCAATATTTAATGATTACTTCTGATTGCAAAAAGCAATATTTTAATAATATCGTTACGGATGCACAATACAACATTATCATAACACACCATTATCCTTTGGAATAAATAACGCGCCCTGTAAAATAACCGCGCTTTACCTGCGGGTGATTGCCCTGAAACTATCATAAAAAAATAATAGATTTTTGTTACTCATATGCAAGATCGTTGTTATGTGCTACACGGGCGCCATTCTTGGGTAAGCGTCTAATCATTGTGATATTGGGTACATCCAATGGCGTGCAGTAGGTATAGATTTAGGTTATGCTGCTACCAATGACATAATACAATCATATATAATACATGTACTTTCGTTTAACTAACGTCTTTAGATAAAATATATCTGTCGTTTATATGACCCTACCATGTATTTATTTGTAATTTTAGAGTAGTATTAATAGTGTTATTAAAGTTTAAGTTTTAACGTAAAATAATACCTTCTTATCCATATAAAAAAGGTATGGACGTTTTTAAGAACACTTTCTAAGACAACATGATTTTCATTTATTGTTTGAAAATCCTTCATGTAATAACTAAAGGAAATAGTTCTGCCAATTGCTTTTTGGTTTTCCCAAATCAAAAACCAATCCATGCACCAAACTTAAAGAATAATCACGAAATGAACACGTTAAAAACAGTAAGATAGTAAAGTTCGTGAATTAGTAAAATATGAAATACACACTTCAATGATTTGCACGCAGTTGTAAGCCTTTTTTTCTAATGTTATTCTGTTAAAAAATACCATTGGTAACAATCCATACAAAACGGATCAAAAGAAATTTTAAATTCAGTAAATAACCAATTATATGACTCGAGTAATTCACTAGCTTAAAAAACAGAACAGAGTAATGTAAATAGCACAGATGGCGCCAATTGTAAAATAATGTTTTCGTTTAAAATTATTATAGTGTAACTCCCTCTCCAAGCACAAGAGCTAGTCTCTTTTTTAGATAGGTAAGCGAAAAAAAAAACATGTCATTTTAATAATGTAAAATACTTAATTCATGTTATAAAAAAAATGTAAAAATGTTAACTAAATTTAAAAAAATTAAATAATGTTAACTAAATAATTTTTTTTTTAATAATGTTAATCCCCCGTCACGTATGCAAAATTTTAAAGTGAGAACCCGATTATTCGGACGCTGGTTATCCGGACCACCAGTAATCTAGACTCGTATTTTATAGCAGTCTCGTTCGATGCATTAAGTCGTTATCAGATATCAGCTGCTACGCAAGTGAACGTATGCGATGAGAATGTCAGAGTGACAAGACTAAACTGTGTCAATAATGATCCAGGAGTCCAAATATTAACGGATAAAAAGATTGTCGAAGACTTACCAGCATGCGGATGATAACGAGGTAAAAATTGAAGGAGAACCGGATAGTAAAATATTCTGCACCATCTAAGGCAGAAGGCTTTCAAGCTCTAGAAACTGCAGCTGCGACATAGTGATAACGGTTATTAATACATTTTATTAAGTATTTTAAAGGTATGTATAAGTACATATAACATGAAAGTAATTATCTTGTTATTAATTTTTTTTTTAAAGTAAAATAATGTGTATTATTTGTCCGGGGTCCGGCATATTGTTGCTACGCCACTGGTTATACTGTATATTTTTTAAGGCAAACACATTCTTATTGTAAAGTTGCAATTTTTCAGAACATAGGTCTGTGATATTTTTAATACAAATTAAGTGTATTAATTAGATAGATATACATATAAAATAAATTTATCAAAAAAATATTGTTGTTGCTACCGGGATTCGAATCTGGATCTCTTCCTATACGTGGAAATGCATTAACCGATTATGCTACACCAACACAATAATAATAATATAAGTTCGAAAATTTGTCGCCAACTTACTGTGTTGGTATAGCATAATCAGTTAATGCATTTCCCCGGATATGAAGAGATCCAGGTTCAAATCCCGGTATCAACAGCAATATTTTTTCGATAAATTTATTTTACATGTATATTTTTTCTAATTAATACATTTCATTTGTATTTATTTTAATTTGGCCGTTAATGTGTAATAATTAGTGATGGTAAACCTTTATCGTGACTGTGATTGTGTTAGATCGTAACGACGGTTGATAGTTTCTAATGAAGCAGTGATTGCTGGAAGAATTACGGATAATCAGTTACCAACCACAATAACGTTAACAGTTAAACAGTTAACAATCACAATAACGGTTTAACCATCACTACTATAATTCCATTAATTCAAGAATAGTATGTGTGTCACAGCTGTATAAGAGTCACGACCACACCATTCTCACTTGATACATTTCTGAACAATTGTTATTACCAGTGGCGCATCGCAGTTTTCGAAGAGAATTCCAAATCGAACGAAGCGACACGCCATCATCTATTCGAATTTCTGTATCGTCTAGCTGCAGACCACATTTATTACAATAATATCTAATAATAAAAAAAACTCGGCCATTAATTTAATTATTTAAATATCACAATATTCTAATAATAAAGATCAAAATTGACCTGAATTTAAATTGGTTGTTTTGACATATATTCAGGCCTATTCTCAAAATTGCAATATTGAAATGAAGGTGATTGACACCAACCATCAAAAATAGACAGATAGTTTTGACAGATTATGGTACGTTTATCTCCCTCACTCTCTCTCCCTCTCTCTCATTCAAATATAACACCATTTTTGAGGGTTGGTGTAACAATCACCTTCATTTCAATATTGCAATTTTGAGAATAGGCCTGATTATTTGTGCAAAATGTCGCAATAAGATGTATCTTTTTTTTTAACTATATATAAATAGTATATTTAAATTCCATTTAGATTGTAAAAGAATGTAAAGAAATGTTTATACATTAAATTCAGTTATCAAATGGAAGATAATATACAACATTACAATATGTTAAATACAAATTAAATGTATTCATTTTAAAGATATACATATAAAATCAATTTTATCGAAAAATATTGTTGTTGCGCTACCGGGATTCGCACCTGGATCACTTTCTATAATTACAACTTCACAATAAGAATGTGTTCTCCTTAATATTATAATATGTGTTGATTATCTGATTTGTTCAGCCAAAATGTTTAAAAAAAAAAGTTAAATTTTTTAGATACATGTATCATAAACCATCCCTGAATGTAATGCTTTTCTGGTTTGAAAAATATTCATAAATTCAGTTAAATAAAAATGAAAATCTCCCTGACATGGAAGCCGAACCCGTGTAACACGCGAGGAATACAAATAAGCGTGTGAAAATATCATTTTACAAATATCTTACGCTCTTTGTTAATACTAGCTTGCTACAAAGTTCGACAGAGATACACATTTTTGAAATAAAATAAAATATAAAATATTTAGGTTAAGAATGTATAAATAATAAAGTATGTTCATTAAAAATATAAATCAATACAATAAATTGAGTCAGCCTTACATACATGTGTAACAATTTAACACAACATTCTAATGGTGGAATACATAAAGTAGAGCGCTCACTTAGCATGTGAGAGATGCCGGAGTGCACAGCGCCCTAAATTTTATTCTTACTCAAAAAGATTTTGGAAACGCCCGGTAACGATCCCGGTACCGGTAATTGTGAAAATAAAAGACAATGAGAGTACTTATATATAAAATGTCGCAATTTTTTTTAACGCGTTATTTCTAACGATAACTGCTAACAAATTTTACTGGGGGACCAGCTAAATAAACGATTTATGTTAAAAACTAAAAAATAAATGTATATGTATTATAAATTCTCAAAAAATAGCGTATTGGTATTGACATTCAAAAGCATTATATGTTTCTTTTTCATATTATCACTGGCCAGCCAATGAATCGTGTACATTTTTTCATAATAAATTTTCAAAAGAGAATTTGCCGTAACCCTCCAATGAAAATAATCTCTTACACATCGGCGATTCGATTTTGTTTTGAAAAAAGGTTATTGTGGCAGTTTTTCATAGAGTTCCGTAAAACTGTTTGGTGGTGACAGTTCAATGCTTCGCGTAATTCCGACATTTATAGCGTAAAATGTGGAAACGCGCTCCGCCGTGTCTGCCGAGTGGGTTACCCTGCGCCGAATTTTGAACACCGCCTGGCGACAGACTATGATAATACAAAGCGGTTTGAGTCTTGGCTACAGATAAAAGTATACAAAAGTACACCACCGTATGGTGCATGGTGGCGGTGGCTAGTTTCGTTTAATAGCGTAAAATAATTAACGATATATATGATATATATTTAGTTAATCGTTTCAACATTTTTTTAAATTTCTTAGTTAACTAGTATGAAATTAACATCCAGACTTGATTTTTATATTTTTATTTAACTTACAGCTTTTAATCAACTAGAAAGATACAAAGAAAAAATCTATCGAAAAAATATTTAGTTGCTATCGGTAAGTATTTAGATCTCTTCTGTACATCTCTCTAGTTGATTAATTTAATTTGTATTAAAAACACCACAGAACTATGTTCTAAGAATGCAACTTCGCGACAAAAATGGGTTCTCCTTAAAAACAATTACTGCTATTAATATTTATTTAGTTATCAGTAAGAAACAAAACACACACTAGATATTAAATTACACTGTGCAGGTATACAAAATTATGAAAGAGGTGGGAGACAGAAATGAGAGAAATGTCTCGAAAGTTACGGTGTACGTCAAACACAGTAAATAAACTAAAAAAGAGTCCCAATAAACTACAATTGTAGTATCACGCGTGTACGTGGGCTTTATTAATAAAACTAGTAGCAAATAATAAAAATAGCACTGTTTACGGGTTATAAAGCAATCAAAACCAATTAATTAATAATAATTAATAAAAATTATTTAATTTGTAATACGTCGTGGAGATAGCAGCAGTGTTGACTTACAAAAATGTACGTGCATAGTTTGTAAGCATCAAATAATTCCTCCTTGACGCTCCACCACAGACTCACGACCCGTCTCCGGAAGTATTCAATAACAAAAATATATTAAGACCTGTACTGGAGATGTTATGTTAAGTAGTTGATAATAAAAAATAAAAATGTAACAGATACAATGGAATCCGGATAATGCTATCAATCGGTTATTTTTGTTAACACTGTTTGTAAAATAATCCAATATGAATTAAATATATTAATTATAAATATATACATATAAAATCAATTTTATCGAAAAATATTGTTGTTGCGCTACCGGGATTCGAACCTGGATCTCTTCCCTAACCGGGGGAGGTGCTTTATCCAACTAAGCTACAGCGGCACTATTTTTAGCGACAATTTTTCGACCTTATATGTTACCTTTTTTTGAAATTGATACATTTAATCGTTCCATCATTTGACAGAGCCATCTACCTTATTTTTACAGAATCTCAAATACCTTTAAGTAAATCTGATAGCAGACGCCAGAATTATCAATTCATTTTTATTAATTTTTTTTTTTTTTTTAATTAAATTTTAATAATTACAACTTCACAATAAGAATGTGTTCTCCTAAAAAAAAAAAAGTAAAATAATCCGCCTATTATAATCAAACATCGGCAATTGTTATCAATAGCGTGGATATAGATGATGTAAATTCTCACGAAATGATAATTTTATTCGAAACATTCTAAACATAAGTATTCGACAATAATTCTTATAAAATATGTAGCTATGTAAACAGATTCTTACCCGAAGCATAACCGTTATATGGGCCGCACGAAAGGGTATAAAGGGTATTCGAAAATATCAGTGATTGATAACTATAATTGTGATCACAGTTTCATTACTAATATGCGTGCGTCGCACGATATCACAATGCACAAAATAAATTTAAAAAAACATTTTTAACCGTGTTTACTCTTATACATGTATTATTCAAACTTCATTTGCGTAAAAAACGTATTCTAGTGTATACAATTAATATGTATCTAATTTAATATCATCACAAAGATAATGAAAATCCTTAAAATATGTGTTTATTTTCAATCAAATACTCAGCATTTCGGGTCAAACGCGTTAAACATTTTGGCGGAATCAGCGAGATGGCGTTTATCTTGAATTATAATATTAAAATTTTTGTTTTATATGCACATGTGCCGAATCACGGTTCACAACCAAATATAAATAAAATAATGAATCACAAATCACGATATTCCCAGATATTCAATTACTGATAGTGAGTGTGACTCGAAGATATCAGTGATTGACTCACGGTTCGTGATTTTGAGCGCATCACTAGTATGCATGTAGTATAGAAAGGGTATAAGTTATTTGACGACGAAGGACGCATTGATAGGTGATTACAAAGTGATCAGTGTATACTGTTGCAATTTCTCTAATTTAGTTGTATTCTTTTGTTCAATATTTTTTTTTATCTACGTTATTTTTTATCTAGCTGGCTATTGTTATCAAAAGTTACAGGTTTCATAGTGATCACAATAAGCGGATTCCACTGTATTGTAATATTATAAAACCAAATTAAATATTAATTAAATATATTAATTAGAAAGATATACATATAAAATCAATTTTATCAAAAAATAGTGTTGTTGCGCCACCAGGATTCGAACCTGGATCTCTTTCCTAACCGGGGAAGGTGCATTATCCAACTATGTTACAGCGACAATATTTTTAGCGACAAATTTTCGAAATAAATAAGGTAGATGACTCTTTCAAATAATGAAACGATTAAATGTATTAATATCAAAAAGGTAACTATAGGTTCGAAAATTTGTCACTAAAAATATTGTCGCTGTAGCATAGTTGGATAATGCACCTTCAACGTATTAGCGGGATACTACTGTGATTCATACTATTAATAATGTTTTCATGTATTTTCGTAATGCACGTAAGAAATGATTTGAGATCAATACCAAATGTATTGTACTTGGATCTTTTGCGCCTCTGTGTAACGTGAACCCCGGTGCTTCGTATTGGCTGCACTGGCACAGTATTTTTTTAAATTTAGTAATTTTTTCGTAAAAATTTGGATTTTTAGTAAAGGGCATTATTTTGAATTTTAAAATGCTCAACGCTTTTGCTCACCTCGTTACTGATATTTTTTATACATTAGATATTGTCTAAAAGCTCACGTGAAAACGTATCATTATTTACTTAATTTTATATTATAATTCATAAATAAAGTAATTTTAATAATTTGTTTATCAATGATTATTTTACAAAAACTTTTGTCTGTCTTATGCATAGATTTTTCTGGCGAGACATGCACAGTGTAATTAATAATAACAAGTAAAAATTATAATAATAATTATATTATATATAAGGTAATCTAACAAGCGTGATAGAACTTTAAAATGGAATTTATTTTATTTTATTTGAAAGATCATTCGATGCTATTAACAATGGAATATATTAATAATAATTTCACTCAAATGTTCACAACGACTACGTCTGATACGATGCATTCTTCGGATCTAATTTTTAGCCACTCTTTCACATAAATATGGTGCAATTTCATCAATATCTATATGTTGGTTTATCAACATAAACAAGTAAAATTATATATCCCCACAGAAAATAGTCTGACGGATAGATATCAATCACATGATCGAGGCGGCAAATTGACAGGTCGACCATAAAATTCACTAAGTCCACGTTGAGTGTGCCGTATCGAAGAGTGATTTTGATAATAAGTTTAATAACTCGTAAACGTTATTCTGATATGAAACTTTCCATGATAAAATGGCAGACTATCTTATATATAAAAATGAATGTTTATTTGTTTGTTTGTTTGTTTGTCCCGTATGCGCTCCTATACCGTTCATCCGATTGCGATGAGACATTGGTGAGTTGTGCACACGCCCGCGAAGGTTTCTCAATTAGTACAACCATTTTACAAAGAATTACAAAAATCATCAGTGGCTCAGTGAACGTGTTATATTAGCAGCCAATAACAAAGATGTTTATGCCATCAACTTCAGGATTCAAAACGAAATACCAGGCGAAGAGACAACGTAGAATTCCATCGATACTGTAATGAATCAATACGAAGTTGTCAATTATCCAACTGAATTCTTAAATTCACTTGATTTGCCGGGCATGCCGCCCCGCACGTTTTGACATTGGAAATTGGCGTACCTATCATTCTTCTCTGAAATATAAATGCACGACTTTGCAACGGTACCAGAGGCAGTGAAAAAGATAATGAACAATATCATCGAAGCTACAATTTTAAAAGGAAAATTTAAAGGAGAAGATGTACTGTTGCCACGCATCCCAATGATTCAGACAGATATGCCATTGTGTGGACTAAATTTGGAAAACCTTCTGATTTATTCGTATATACACCAGACGGAAAATAAAAAATATTGTATATCCAAAAGCACTTCAATAATCAGAATTAAAATACAAACATTTTCTTTCTTTGAGTGGCATTGCAACGCATGCCGGATACTCGCTAGTACCGAATAAAAATAACAATGACAGCTGTCAAAATATTAATAAACACGGCACTAATTCTTATTTTAAAATATATCACATTTATTGGATAACCCTATATACACACACATACTTCAACATATAGAAAAATCTCAATTAAGGCGACTTGCACAGGTTTTGAAAATATCAGAGGAACGACTACTGAGATGCATCTTCATGGCAACTCCGGAGGGAAGTCGGCCAGCGGGTCGCACCCTTAAGCTATGATGAACAAAAACAAAGACTGGATGACAGATTTGATCTTGATTAGTCAACAAGATTTGTGGAGACTTTAGGCCCCGACCCTTCTAGAATGAGGGGTGAAAATAATGATGATGATATATAATATCTATCTTGTACTGTACACGAGTATATAGACGTACGAGAATTACATTAGCGAGTAGTGATGGTTAAACCATTATTGTGACTGTGATTTTATTAAATTGTAACGATAATTGGTAACCGATTAATTACTCGTAATTCTGCGAGCGATCACTGCCACACTAGAAACCAAATCTCCAACAATTAAATCTTACTAACCGATCACAGTCACGGCCTACCATCAATATATACAGACTAACTAACTTACCATCACGTCGTTTCCCCACGGTGTTAGACAGAGAGGATAGAGCGTCACACTCTTCTGTCCTGACACACAATTCTCGCCTCTTCCACATTCATACATCTCATACAAGCTCACCGATTGTTGAGGCTTATAACAGAACCATCCTCCCATACCTGGTTTACCTTGGTCGTGTCAAATCTTCCGCGGACGTCCTCTGTTTCTGGTGCCATCAACACTTGCGTTATATATCTTTCTATTTTTATTTATTTTCTTTGTTTTATTAACCACTAAAATGAGTTTAAATACAAAGAAAATAAATAAAAATATGAATCTTAACCACAAAGATAACATTGCTGATTTTAAAAGTATATATCTTTCTTACCATTCTCTTCTCATTCATTCGTTCCATATCACAAAACTACCTAAGTGATCCTATCTTAATCTTACTCATTATACTAACATCAGCTTTACATTCTTTACTCTGTCATAAATAGATTTTCCACATATACGCCTAAGTGATCTCATTTCCACTGCATTCAGTCTACTTTCGTTCCTTTTCTGCCAGCTCCAGGCCTCACTTCAATGCATCAGTGTCGGTACCAGGGTATATACAATCTAGGGTTTAATCTAACCTAAGGAGTTAGGCCCCATCTATCACGTTCTTATATATCTTTAGAATCTTATTGGTATGTAATTCTTTTATAATTTGAGATAAAAGTAATTTCACAATAGTAGTAGAAATTTACAGTACTTCAGCAATTTCAATTCACAGTAGGTATAAATGTTATAATAATTTTTAAATATATTAAATTTAAATAATTACCAATCTACATAATTTTCCCACTACAAGATCAGAACACAAAGGTTACATAACAATTGAATCCGTATTTCAAATGACATTGACACTTCACATCGATGTAATGTATCGGTTTCCCTTCAGTGTGCGTGTTTACGAAAACAAAGCGGTGGACACATGTATAGTTTTTATTTAAACGCGATATACGTATATATATTTTTTTCTTTTTTAATTAATATTAAAAATATAATACAATTTAAATAATCAGTTTATATATATATATTTTAACATTTGTTTCTTCTCTATGAGACTAAGACTCGTGTATAGAGGAGTATATTCCAGTTAATTTATGTTTCAGTTAGTCTGTGTACATATTTTTTTACTTCAGTTACAAATTTATGATAGTCCGTAATTTTTCTAATTGTGATGTACGAGTATATAAAACACACAACAAAAATTTGGACAGAATCAAAAAATTAGATAACAGAAAATACTATTACTTGATCTAAGGACCTATCATTACTCAAAAACTGATCGCGATATGTTCTTATTATATTTTTTATTAATATAATAAGGGAGGTTCGGATTTACGCGAACAAATTAAAAATATAGCTACACGTATTTTCGGTAAATTCTAATTATTTATTCATCTTCATTATTTTATCAAATGAGGGCAGTCTAAAAAATTCGCTAAATAAATGATATTCGGTCTCAATCTCAATGTAGGTGTTACTCTATAGAATATTTTGGATTTTTTATTGCTACTGGCAACATCTGAACAACGCTTTGAATTTTCGTTCAGTTTTGACAGATATTTAAATTTGAATAGAAACATAACCCAATTGAGAGAACGAATCAAGAAGAGACTGAAGCTGACAAAGGGCGGCGTCATCTTTCACGTCGGTTCAGACAACGGCAGCTACAATGGCCGCGCTATCCGCTTTATTCACCGTCGAACTTCATTTGATAACGATATACAGAATGTAACGGACCTAGTCCACAATGTTTTATGAGTGGTTGGTTACCCGACTAAATTACAAGTCGAAAATGTTCAACGAATATATGCATAATCTCAACCATGTCAGAGATATTAGAATTTAAAAAAATCGTAATCATGCTAATATTTTGATTAATTTAAATATTTAATTGATTCCAAATACAAAAAATTTGAGAGTTCAAACTATTTTATGTTATATGATTTAGAACGTGAAGCAAAGACATAGATTAATAATGGATCAATTTCGCAAATATTCATTAAAATGATTTTGTAAAAATTTCAAACAATAATAATTTCCGTAACGGTGCAGAATTTGCACATATTCCTAGAACATTTTCGACTCACAATTTAGTCGGGCATCCCACCCATAAAATATTGTGAACTAGGTCTGTTACACCTGTATAGATTTAAGAAAAGAAAAAAGATATTAATCTCTTTTTCGAACGAATAATACATGTGAAGTATACAGCTCATACAAAGTTTGAAATTCGTAGTCATTCCATAATATAATAATATCACATAAATTATATAATTAAAATTCTCAGTCACTAATGTGGGGAATATTTCACTCGAAAACAAAGTTTAGACGCTTATTATGTAGGTAATAATGGTTGCCATCCAGAGAACTATTTAGAAAATCGAATGCGGCCTTGCTCAACGTTCCATTGTTTCTTAAACTAAAAGATTATTTAGGTATATTAAGGTCGATGCATTATTTATTATCCGACGTTTTGTATTTTGAATTCGACGTTTAATTAACATATGACGATGAAATTAAAATTGGCATCGAAAACCATACACATTCACGCCACATTATGCTGTAAAGGTGGAAAAAGCTGCCGAGTGATTTCGCGATCTCAATGATCTTTTAGGCGAAGGAACGATTAGCGAAAGGGCATGCCGTGAGTGATATGTTCGCTTCAAATCTGGCGATACCAACTTGGACGACAAATCAGGAAAGGGTCGATCTTCGGATTTTGATGACCGGGCCCTTCTGGCGGCTGTGGAAGAGGACGAAAGTTGCACCACCAGGACACTGGCTGAGGACTTCAACATCGATCAGTCCACGATGACGGTGACTACGCCCTCGAATGACAATTGTACATAATATGTGTTTGGTTATGTTACAATATAATAATACAGGTAACCCCCATTTATCGCAACCCCGGCGAGTGCGGATTCTTGATATCGCGATGTTTTTTGAATTGTCATAATGAGTAATTGCACGTGCGTGCTAATCTTTATTTCTTTCTTTCTCACTCACTCACATCATACACACGTACATTTATATATAAAGTGAGACAAAAAAACACCGGTACACCGATGCCTGCTACATTTGAGTCAGTGAATCATTTGGATCTATCCTTCAGTCTTTCAGTGTAACCTTAGCTGCAGTGTCAAATGCACGATAATTAAATTGAATAAATATTCTTTATCCCTTCGTAATTTTAAAAAATGTGACAAATTGGTCCGCTACAGAAAACAAAACAGACTGTCATGCTATGTAAAAAATATATTTTTTTAATCCCCCGTTGATTGCGAAATTTCGTTTATCGCGACCATGTCCAGAAAGTATCCCCTGCGATTAACGGGGGTTACCTCTACATATATGTTACAATTTCATAAGACAATTTTGTCGCAATGTTCAATAAATTAACGTGAGTTTGCACGCATTCCGGAATTGCAGTGCAGTACAGTCTATAATCTAAAATATTATAAAGATATATGGTTTCATACTTTTAAAATCAGCAAAGTTATCTTTGTGGTTAAGATTCATATTTTTATTTATTTTCTTTGTTTTATTAAACACTAAAATGAGTTTAAATACATCTACCGGTTTCGAAAAATACCATTTTCTTCTTCAGGATGTCATCGTTGGAGATAAATAAAGCGTGTAAAACTAATCAAAAAATTATAAACAACCAACTAAATTTAACTACGAGTCCCATTCTAAAATTTTTTCCTAAAAATTATTCGAGTAAATTTGTATTAAGTAATGATTTGAGTTGGGTACTAAAAAAAAAAAAAATTTTTTTAAAAATGATTTTTTAAAAATAGATTCTGTCAAAGAAACAATATATGTTTTAGTTAGTTATGACATCCTGAAGAAGAAAATGGTATTTTTCGAAACCGGTAGATGTATTTAAACTCATTTTAGTGGTTAATAAAACAAAGAAAATAAATAAAAATATATATGGTTTCCACAGCTGGGGTGGAAGAGTAAAAAACCTTCAATAATAAACAAACCAAAATAATTAGTTAATAGATAGGTACATTTGATAAGCGCTCATTGATCAAATTCTATTTGTCATCTCTTGTTTTTTTCGAAGCTGCAAATTTTTCAGCCTCCCCTCGTACACGCGTCAAAGAGAAATAAATACAGAGAAAGCAGACCTCTCGAAATAATTGGGGGGGCCGGGCCTGGCTCATCAAGGAAAGTGGTACCAGAACATGCATTAGCACATATATTATATACTCGGCCAGTTGTCAGGAATCACTGAATAATTCACAAATTGTGCTCGACGCCAAGGCTGCTCGTCTAATTCCGCCGGACCACTCGAGTGGCCGCAAACTCGACCGAGCCACGCTTGAAAGGAACCAAATACGGATACTACTTGAAAATGTTAATTTGGAAAAACGTAATATGCGATCTAGAAAGAAAGAAGTCACAAGAAATCCACGCAATTGTGGTCAAGTTTCGGGGAGATATTTATGAAACGGTTAGATAACAGATACGTAAGATGTACCGCAAATAATTGGAAGTTTTTTAAACGAGTCAGAAGTTATAAATACAGCGACTATTCACAGAGTCGCGCATGTTATGTTGCACTTGCAAATGGACCCGTTTTCCCGAACCACTGAGAAAAGGGAAGTAAAACCAAAAGCAAAAATAAAACTAGGGATATAAACACTATTTTTAAGATTAGCAAAATCAACTTGGCGGTTAAAATCCATTATTTTAGATTGTTAACTTTGTTTTATTAACCACTTAATGAATTAAATACATCCATCGGTTTCGAAAAATATCATTTTCTTCTTCAGAATGTCATTAAATAATCAAAAACATATGTTATATTGTTTCTTTAACAGAATCTATTTAAAAAATATATTTTAATAAAAATATATTTAATAAATAAATGTAGTGCCTAACTTAAATTATTATTTGATGATACAAAATTATTTGAATAATTTTTAGAATGGGACTTGTGGTTAAATTTATGTTTTTAATTACACACATATATAAAGATAATCATTAAGGAGAATACATTATTATTGTGAAGTTGTAATTATTCAGAACATGGGTCTGTGATATCTTAAATTTTTTCGATAAAATTAATTTTATATGTATAATACATTTAATTAGTATTTAAAATATCACAGACCTATGTTCCGTATAATTACAACTTCACAATAATAATGTGTTCTAATAATATATAAGTTGTATCAATATATCCAAAATTTAATAAAAACGAATTATTAATTCTGGCGTCTCCCATCGGATTACTCAAAGGTATTTGAGATTCTGTAAAAATAAAGGAGATGGCTTTAAAATAATGGAACGATAGATATAATATATATAAGTTCGAAAATTTGACGTCAACTGATTTTATGTGTATATCTTTTCAATTAATACATTTAATTCGTATTAAAAATATTATTTATCATTACATAACACTTTCATCTCTCCGAACACAATCACATTCAATAGATAATCGCATCAATATTTGTAATCATAAAATTGACAAAAAATAGAACGGAAAACTTACTAAACGATTGAACAAAATTGAAAGAAAAAAATATAAAGTTGAGCATACAAAGTGAGCTAGTCTAGCTACAGTCAAGTATTCAGGCCGAGTTCCGAGAAATCTTTCCTTTAGTGAGAAAAAGCATAATACATAATACTATATTCAGAATACCAAGTTTCATAAGTTGCAGACTCTAAAGAGTGAAAGCATTTGTGTATTTGTATCTTGCGTAGAAAAATACGAACGGAAAACTTCCAGAATGCATTGGAATTAATCAGCTTGCAACTTAACAGAAAATGCATCATTTAGCTTTACGCCTTTAAAATTTAGATGTGTAAAATGCGGGTCTAATGTGGGTAACGAAATAGTGTGTAATTTTAGTAGAATCCAGACCCGTGGATTTTTCGTCAAAGAGTATTTAATTTAGTACAATTTACCCTTGTAGATAGGAAGGACTGCTCTATCCGAAACCAGTAGCGATATTAACTCAAAAATTGTGTGTGTAGTACAAAATCAATATAAAAATTACATATTTTTTAAATAGTGACAATATTTTTTTTGGTAATTATTTTCAATTTAAAAAAAAATAAACGAGGTGTATTCTTCATGGGAGGGGTACGGAAGGGCACAGTATACGTGTTTGCTCGCTGAGCCCAGTAATTTGTTACTACGCCACTGGAATGAAATATATACTTATGAATAAATATATTCAATTGCACATTTCGGGAATCGCGCGATTCTAATATCTTATCGCGTTCCATTAACGATAAATGAATAAACAGAGACACGATATGAAATCAACTGAGTGACAAATTCTTAAATTGCCTGTCCGGTCTTATCACGGAATCCCTCGGGAACGAAATAATAATTAGCTGGTGTTTTAAATTAATTACATCGGATAACAGTATCGTTCGAGTGCACACGCAGTTGAGCAGTTTCATTAATTAAAATAGGAAAATACAACTTAAATTACAGGACTAAATAAAGTCATTTCAATTTCTTAGGAAATTTCTCATTTATAATCGAAACAAACAACCGTACCCCGCTAGAGCATCTTACGTAAACATATTGTAAAATAATGTTTGTGTTTTCTAATAACACATACATAAGTACAGATGTAACATGTATATACGATACATTGTAAAAAAAAAAAAAAAACGTGATGCAAACTCACGTTCAATTGCAATTTGATACTGCATAGTGAGCGGGCAGACCGCAATTTTAAAATAAAATGAAACATTGTTTTTATCAGGCGCAGGCGCAGTAATGTCAAATCTACATTCTGCCAAAAATAAGCAGACCGCTTTCATAGAAAAAATCATAATAATATAATATTGACTTATTTATTACTTTGTTTTTAACCACATTTTCCTTCATCGGGATGGATTTTAAAATCTAAAAAAATGTTAATGTGTGAAAACACAAAATTCTAATCACAAAAGTCTTTGCATCTATCTTAGTTGATTTTCTATGGCTGGCCTGCGTCCTGCATACCTATATCAATCCTTCACTAAAATCCTCGCTGATTATTAAAGACCTGAGAAAAATCTTATTTAATTTCAAATTCCTACATTCCCTTAGGAAGCATCCAAAACAGTTTTTTTTAAACAATAAAAACTCGATTTCGTATTCGAAACAACAATTTCGGAACAATAATTTCACAATCCATCCGTAATAATCAGAAGTTCGCTGGAATTTTCATCATTTTCAGACAATTATACATTCCATAGCTATAGAGTAGAAAATCTAAAAAAAGTTTCTTAAATCTATGACATATCGTCAAGACATAAGCAATTTTCTTGATACAAGACACTATTTTTTTATTTAATCTCTTTACAAAACAGTTAATAATAAACAAGATACAACAGATAAATAAATAGGCCTCGATACTACCACAAATATACCTTAACACCCCGTCCAACCATTGAGATCTCCAACTCTTATTTCACACCAAAATTCACAACTAACTCGGTTATTTATCCTTTCCCTGCCTAGATTCTAAATTATTTTAACAAGATCTTATCCATTAACACTGAACTGTATATATTCTTCGTGACACAGACTCAGTGAAATGGCGAAATTATATTGTACTTTGTAGAAATCTGTTCAAGCATATACAGCAAAGTTCGCTCTACTCCGTTAACACCCGCTGTGAACGCCGCGCATTGACATGTCAAGTGTTTCAATACACTGACTTGGAAACCAAGCGCTTCACATTGCACGAATTATATTTGAGATATTTTGTAATATTTTATAACGCTTCATTTTATTAACTGATTTGATGTATTTTTTATAGATGTTTTACCTTAACCTGAGTTCACCCTTATATTAGCTTTTGTCTGTCCTATCTTTACATTTCTTCTTCTTTACTTTCTTTAATAAATCTTTGTAGGACTACTCCCGATCTATAACTATAGATTGGCAATCAATATGTTGTGCTTACGATAAATAGTGCCTGTGCTTTTTTAGTACCTATTCTTTATAAAACAACATTTAAATTATTTTTTAGAATTTCGAACGCATAAAAAACTAGTGGTATTTCGGCTTACATACATATCTGAGCGTAGGTATGTTCATCTCAAAATGCGTCGTCAAAAATCTTTTTGATAATTTGCAAGTACATATTAAATTTTTTCTTAATAATGCTCAAAGCAATAAGGTCGGCAGATACGAACAGAATAACATATAACGGCAGATACGAACAGAACTATTGAGAAAAAGAAACTTCATAAATAATTTTCAGAACGACGCCATTCGCGAAATTTCTACGCGCTGAATACCGAAATCTGGAGCACATTCGCTGAATTAGCTATACGTATACGACTGCAATTCTAACACAATTTCGGTATTGCGTTGGAAATGAAACGTTAAAAATGATCAATTACATTTTTAATGCAAAGTGAAAAATATTTTTTCTAATAAGTTTCAAAAATGCGACACATGCCTTGAAAACATATACCATGACGCACCTGCATTTTCTGATTCAAAACATGTATAATAATTAATAAACTGATTCTATTTAAAAATAAAGGCGAAATAATAATATTTAAAAAAAACTCCACGGTGGAGAACCGAACGATAGGCGGGAAAACTTTTTTCTTTTATAAAATTTTTTTTTTTACTCCTTGGCTTGTTACAATGTTCACCAGGGATAACAATTTTTTAAATAAAACTAAATATCAGTATTAAAATTTGATTTAAAAATGTATGAAATGATAAAGTATATTAAAAATATAAATCAAGGGATTAAATTTTTACACACAGATGTAAAACGACAAATAAAAATAAAAATTCCTTTCGGGATTCTATCGAGCACCGCTATATATACGCCGAAAACTCTGGATGTTTAACCGGTAACACACGGTTCACCCAGTACTAGCGGAAAAACTATTTTACAGGACTCGACACCAATTCATTCAGATAGCCTTCGAAGATCACAGAGATTAAAAGAAAAAAAGGTATAGTAAATAAAAAAAATAATAACACTCTTAATAAATCAACCCATAATCCCGGAGATTTTATTCATAATAATAATAATTTGTATAGCGCCATTTTCGTACAATCTTCCACCTCAAGGGCGCTTTACACATAAACTGTTTATAGTTATTTTTGTTTAGAAAATTATTTAATTGTTATTTTCACTTATGGAAATGATTTTTTGAAAACGTGCGTTTTTAGTTTCTTCTTAAATAAAGTCTATGATGCACTGTTTCTTATGACGGAGGGCAAAGAATTCCACGCTTTTGGGCCTGCCGCCGCAAATGTCCGTTCAGCAAATTTAGACTTCTGGCAACGGTCGGTCGGTTCTACAACTCTTCCTGCGGCTGTAGTAGAGGAACTTACGGAGGTCTTACGGTGCTGGCAATTTTCAATCACGGGATCCCGGTGCCAGCACCAAAAATAAGAGTTGGAACACATGTTGATTTGTTTATTTTTCATACATTGACAATATTTAAAAAAATTCAAATATAAAAGTAACTGAATTCAAAACCATTGTGTTGAAACGTAGGTACACACCTGCAGAAAACAAATGCAGTGCTAACTAATGTGTTAACACTTTCCTGTTTCCACGTAACATATCGAAATTAGCGTAGCGCCTATACTAAAGCAAGTATTCTACAGATTGTGTGAGATAAACTACTACATTACATCCACAAGATTGTACCTGTCATCTTGATTTTGTTGCTTACTTTAAACTATTTAAGTCAAACACCAAAACTGACATTTTCAAAATTTAATTCTTAATAACAATTAAATTTATGAACACGGAGTCCACCGGTTAGGTTAGGTTTATATAAAGCATAATTTTTGAAGGTTTATATTAACTTCAAACTGTGTATACCCGTTGAACAATTGAATTATGATTTTCTAATGAGCACTCTTCATTTAACTAACTTGTGTAAAAGAACTCTAAGTGATTTATTATCTTTATTTAAAATAGTAAATGGTACACTGGATGCCCCTAATTTAACTGAACTGATTGTATACCACGTTCCTGTGCGGAGTACCTACCAGGTCGTCGGCGCTGTTCCATGTAAATTTATCATATACAGATTTTTATACGAATGCACCCACACAAAGACTTTACAGGCTTGGGAACTATTTTGATCTTGTAGATATATTCCGATATTCAAAGTTTAAATATAAAAGTGATGTTTTTGATGCTGTTGATACAATTGATTTTGATAATCATGTCATTCTGTGTCAAACCTAAATTTCTATTCTTTGTTTTGCTTACTTTTAAAATATATTTTTTGTTTAAAGCTATATATGTATATTTTATCAATTTCTATTTATGTATATATATTGTGTATGTACATGCTACTTGTGTAGGTGCTCATGTTTTTGATATTTTTATACCAAACCAACTTTGTAAAAGCCCATAAGGGCGTTAATAAATAAATAAAATATATATTACAATTTTCGCATTCGACGCGAATCGAACCCGCGGCCACGTTGAGCCTTAGAATCAGAAGGCTGGCGCTCTTTAACTCTAAGCTGACGTTGAAAAATTATTTTCATAATAATAAAGAATATAAGACCGGCGAAAAGGGGGGAAAGATTATACCGGAAAATTACGCGAGCGGACGACCGAACTATTGTCAGAGGCGGGCCGGCGCGGGCGGGAGGGCTGCAGCGTGGTGTTATGAAGTGAAGAATTATGAAAGAAGTGAGAGAACGCAAGAAAGAAAGATGAAAATAATACGCGATGCGGTGAGAGGTTATTAGGGTGCGGCAACTTTATGAGCGTTTTCCAAATTCCGTAAATTTCTAGGAACCCAGCTCGGGCCTGAGACGCCAACAATGTCGCCTGAGTGGACCCAGAGCGCTAGGGTCTAAATATTTAGTCTAACCAGCAAACCTAACCTAAGACCTTGTCCAAATGAAGTACTATTGAGCTGTCCGCGTCTTCAAACTTGCATTGAATTCATCCAAAACAGAGCTACTATGGACAATGACACCTAGAATGCAATACTTAATCCAGGAATCCATGTTTGTGAATGCTAATGCTAAATCTGTAAAGTCCTGCAATGTTCCTTTCATTTTGAATCATGGTGTGCATAAAAATCTTTGGTGCAATTTAAAGGACCCGTGTTATTATTTGCGCGTTGGAGGAGAAAATAATTGACTGGTTGACCACATTACTAATTAAGATATATAAATAAGTCGAGAGAACTAATAACAACAAACAACTTCAACAAAATTACTTTGTAACAACATATTACAGTATATTATTATTATTATTAATAATAATAATAAAACACATTGTTTATTGATAAATCAACATGTTTCAAGACCAATGGTCCCTTCTTCAGGATACAATGTATACTAAAAAATAAAAATGCAAGCATTGACAAAAAAAAAACTATTAATATAAGCGGTGGGTATAAACAATAATGAATTATATTATTAAGGAGAACACATTATTATTGTGAAGTTGTAATTATTTAAAACATATGTCTGTGATATTTTAAATACTAATTATATATATTAATTAGAAAGGTATACATATAAAATCTATTTTATCGAAAAATATTGCTGTTGCGCTACCGGGACTCGAACCTGGATCTCTTTCCAAACCGGGTATGGTGCATTAACAACTATGCTACAGCGACAGTACTTTTGACGACAAATTTTCGAACCTATATGTTGCACTTTTTCAAATTAATACATATATCGTTCCATTATTTGAAAGCTATGTGTATGTAATGAAAGTACTGTCGCTGTAGCATAGTCGGATAATGCACCTTTCCCGATTTGGAAAGAGATCCAGATTCGAATCTCGGTAGCGCAACAAGAATATTTTTCGATAAAATTGATTTTATATGTATATCTTTCTAATTAATATTTAAAAATGAATTCACATGAATCATGAATCTATCACAAAACGATGCTGCAAAAGGTCATGCCGTGCTGTTTTAGATAGTATAGTTGTATTTATCCAATTCTCGTTCTTAAGTCAAGGTTAAACTCGTTCGTCCGCACGAGTTTGTTAACCTAACAATCTAGTTCCATTCGCTATCATTTCACTACTAAGGTATTATTATTATGTTGCAGTCAAAACCGGAATCAAAATAATAATTTATCCAGACATTTCGCAAAATCGGGCTTGGGTTTTGCTCGCTCGACGTCCGGAGATAATTCCAAATCTATTTGTAGATCATGGCTTGTACACTCGGGCTGTTTGGAACTGACACGAGCGAAGGAATGACACTGCGAAGAATCTAGGACACGTGTTGAAGGCAACAGAATTCGGTGACGTCAAGAAAAGACCTGGCAAGGTTTACAGGCTGGTAAGCCAGACTCTCAATCCACGAGCGTACACGAAAATATGAATAAATAAATATGGAAGAGGCAAATATTATTATAGACGGCAATGTGTCGTTCTATCCTACAGTTAGCCAACAGCTATTTAGAAGAAAACAACATTTTGAAAGAAAACAATTTAGAGGTGTATAAGAAAAATAACCGCCGTCCAAAAACAACTAAATTTATTCGTGTATGAATTTTCATTAACTTTGAATCGTGTACAAACATTTGAAAATTGTATTTAAATAATAAATAACCGCAATAAAATATATTTACACCAGAAATCAACTAGAAATAATTATAATGATGGAAAAAAACTTTTTTTTTATATTACCTTATTTTAAAAATTAACGAAAATATATGTTAAATATGAATTAAATATATTAATTATAAAGATATACATATAAAATCAATTTTATCGAAAAATATTGTTGTTGCGCCACCGGGATTCGAACCTGGATCTCTTTCCTAACCGGGGAAGGTGCTTTATCCAACTAAGCTACAGCGACATTATTTTTAGCGACAATTTTCGAACCTATATGTTACCTTTTTGATATTAATACATTTAATCGTTCCATCCTTTGACAGAGCCATCTACCTTATTTTTACAGAATCTCAAATACCTTTGAGTAAACTGATAGCAGACACCAGAATTATCAATTCATTTTTATTAAATTTTGGACACATTGATACAACTTTATTATTTTAGGAGAACACAAAGGTAACATATAGGTTCGAAAATTGTCGCTAAAAATAATGTCGCTGTAGCTTAGTTGGATAAAGCACCTTCCCCGGTTAGGAAAAAGATCCAGGTTCGAATCCCGGAGGCGCAACAACAATATTTTTCGATAAAATTGATTTTATATGTATATCTTTATAATTAATATATTTAATTCATATTTAAAATATCACAGACCTATGTTCTGAATAATTACAACTTCACAATAAGAATGTGTTCTTCTAAAAAAGAAAATATATGTAATTGCAAAATAATTTAAATAGGTATACATATTTATTCTTTCGTCTATGAACTTTAATAGTTAATCGAATACAAATATCTACCTAACTACCTAGTGTGATGTCGATCAATGATGTTCCAGATTAAGAATTGTGACAGATTCGATGTTTGTTAATGTTTAAAAATATTTATTAAAATGTACGTGACACACATGGACGCGGACGCGCCGAATCGCGGCCGATTGTTATGCTATATATAATTAACAGTTTCTTGTATCTCCAAAATAATCCAAACCATCTCCATAAAAACGTCCGAGTTTAATCAATTTATTTATTTATCTATTTATGCATCGATAGACCTGTCGGCGTGCATCGCGCTTCAGCGACGCTGCACACCAGGCACCAATCACGCCACAGCTGTGTGGGATGGAGAGAGTATGAGAATTGCGAATAAACCTGGAAAATTTCAAAGCTATTTATACTTTCCTATCCCTTTGAAAATCTACATTTACTTTTTACCCATACTTTTCCTCATTATTACCGCAAGACACCCTTATTCTTATCTCGAGACGCAATCTGTTTCATCTGGTAAGATGCCGTGTTGTAATAAAAAAGAAAAGGACCTCGTCACTAAAATACCAAATTCAATATTGGAATTTTTCGATACCTAAAAGGAAACAAAGTCATTATTTAAAAGAGACCTAAAACAAGTTTAAAAGCTATTTAGGAAATTCATAACTCTCGATCTACTGATCAGAACTTAACCATTTTTGGAATATTTACTAAAACTGTTTGTATACATATATGGCATGTATTGCCGCTATATGAAACTATTTACAGAAAAATGTATGCCCTTAGTAAATGTATTTTTTAAATATGAATTAAATATATTAATTATAAAGATATACATATAAAATCAATTTTATCGAAAAATATTGTTGTTGCGCCACCGGGATTCGAACCTGGATCTCTTTCCTAACCGGGGAAGGTGCTTTATCCAACTAAGCTACAGCGACATTATTTTTAGCGATTAAATGTATTAATATCAAAAAGGTAACATATAGGGTCGAAAATTGTCGCTAAAAATATTGTCGCTGTAGCTTAGTTGGATAAAGCACCTTCCCCGGTTAGGAAAGAGATCCAGGTTCGAATCCCGGTGGCGCAACAATAATATTTTTCGATTAAATTGATTTTATATGTATATCTTTCTAATTAATATATTTAATTCATATTTAAAATATCACAGACTATGTTCTGAATAATTACAACTTCTCAATAAGAATGTGTTCTCCTAAAAAAATGTATTTTTTAATATAATGAGTACGCTCCTAAGCAAACACATGTAAAATACTGTAAGCGACCAGTTTGTTATATCTATTAATAAAAACGCATTTTGCAGTATTCATGTGATATTTTTTAAAACGAATTAAACGAATCAATTAGAAGTATATACAGAAAAAAACTATGTATCGAAAAAAAAATTGTCACCAAGATACGAATTCGAATAGAAACTTCACGACGTCAACCATATAAGCTTACAACAAATTTGGAACTTACGGTACTTGCATAATTACGTCATAGGGCATCAGTCCAAAAGTTATAAAGTCTCTTACTATCCAAAATTTCTAAGCTTAATAAATAATTAGTAATAATGCAGATCAATTTTAATTAGTAATTTAGAGTAGCTTGTTGGTCCAGAGCAGTGATGGCGAACCTATGACACTCGTATCAAAGGTGACACGCCACAGCGTTTTGGGCGACACGCCAGCGTTCACTAATATCAGAGTTATCAAAGAACACGTGTCTCGCAACCAGACGTCTACCCGACAACAACATTCGAATTTATCACTACGTACATATTACGTATGCATCTCTTTTGGATCACACTTTATGAAAAAAACAAATAATAGAATTGAGCAATTTAATTGGCATAAATTCATAGTTACCCAACTTCAAGTTACCAGTTAAGTTCTGCTGTGATATAGGTTGCATCCTTTGCACTTCAGAGGATGTGTAATATAAAATATGTTTTTACTAATTACGCTATAAATCAGGTTAACCAAAAATGCTTAGTTACTTGGCCGCCCGCCAGGCGATAAATTAAAAGTGTTAAGCCTGCAGATTCGGGGAAAAGATTTCAGTTAGACCGCTAAAAAAACGCTAACTAGCCGCCTCGGCTGGACAATTTAGATCGTTAAATAGATTGGGATATGTATTTTTAAATCTCGGAGATTGTCACGTGACATTTAAATCCAACCTAAGCTTGACTTATTTATAAACCAACATTTCCTGTTAACTGTCTTGTATATTGGTAGAGTCCGACACCGTACTGGTTAATATGTGTAGCGTGTATAATTCTAGACTAGTAGATTTGTGGTGTACACTCCAAACCTGCAATGGGTACTGAAACATCAGATATACGAGGCAGGATAGCCCAGAAAACTCAACATAAATAAAAACCACAATAATTCTTACAACCTAAAGATAACTGATAAACAAAAAAATTAATGATGTAATTATAGATCCAAACACTTAAAAATAGATCGAGGACATAGACTGCGTAAATATATAATTAACTTACCATCACGCCGTTGCCCCGCAGGGGTATACAGAGAAGATAGAAACCCAACCCCTCTGTTCTGACATACCACTCTTGCCTCGTTCACTTTCTTACATCTTCTTATGAAAGCTCGTTTCAATAAGCAAGCAAACAACACTATTAAATCTGAGTATGTCACAATTAACGATTCGTTCAATGTTGCATAATAACAATCAAAACATGATCGTAAACAAACCACCAACGTTTGCCTGTATTTTAGAATAGGTACAAATATACCGTAAGCCGAACGGCAAAATACTGTACCAACTCAAAAAGTTATGCTCAGTGTATAATGTAGTACTAATAATTTTACACGAATCAAAGTTAGCTACTTCAAGAACCCAAAGTTTTGTTATACCAGCAAGTTCGCGAAAGCCGTCAGGGAAACTTAGGTTATAATAAAACAAGTGAATCGTATTCTCGAGAAGGGGCATAATTCCTACTTTTAGACAAAACAATCTTATTGTATAATTTTATTTAATAATACAAAACGCATACTTCACAGAGGAACGACATTATTTGTAATTCGATTATACAAATCTTAATAAAAACAAAACTGCAAGAAATACAGAACGGCGTAATTTCGTTTCCCTATTGCGCGTTTATTATATTTCATATAGAATACTGGAAACGGCTAACCTACGTTGCCCGTAGTGGAACCTATGACAGACGGGTGTGTCTCAATATTTAAAAAAAAAATGAACGATATAAAAAAAATTCAGTCGCCTCTGCCAAAAACACAAGTCGTAAATATTTTTTATGAGAAAATATTTTCTTAGCCCACGTGCAACCGAGAAGATATTGAAGTAATAAATGTCTTAATAAAAGTGTATTTCTATGAAAGTAAATAAATAAAATATATATATGTAGGTACCTATCATTGTAACAATTTTTTTTTTAAATCTATAATTGATAGGTATATCAATTATTTAAAAAAAGACTAAAGAGTAATTAGCTCCAAATTTGTCGAAAACGTAATCGGTTGATATAGCTAAAATGGTTAATGCGTTTTTCCGGTTGGAATCCCGATAGCAATCAAATATTTTTTCTGTATGTCTTTAAAATTGATTAATATAATTTTTTATTTAAAAATACCATAGAACTATGTTCTGAAAGTGCAACTTCACAACAAAAATGTGTTTTCATAAAAAATTAAACTTTGTAATTATTATCACTACTGAATTTTTTTATAAATTCGTGAAATTGAGAAAAAGACCAATTTCAGCTTTATGTATGTATATTATTGGAAATAGCTCAAAATTTCTACCTAAATTTATAAAAATATATATTCCATACGAAAAAAATACATTAAACAGTTGTCATTGTTTATCTCAAAACATACTCTAATGGAGTTACGCCATTTCTCAAATACCCGATTCAAGTACCGAAGAGGTATCTAGGGGGGGGGGGGATAGTAGAAAGGTGCGAAGAGTTAATTTACTAACTCAAACATTAACATTAAATCGTGACATTTTAAAAGGTGTAGGTATGTACACATGCAAGGTTAAAACATTAATCTCTCGTCTCGAAGATTCGTCGGTAAAGGACGATATGACTGATGAAGGTCGACACTAAAAAAATGGATCAATAATTTTTTTTTTAGCAAGTGCTTAATACATTTTTTAAATATATTACATTCAGTAGAATATAATGGAATTAAATACACAAAAAGATTACCTCGTTCAAAATGTATCAAATACGTGAACAACAAAAAATGACTTTGAAATTGTTAAAGTTGCAGAAAGTTTACTTACATAATGAATTTACTTTTTATGGATTGTATTATAATAATTGCATATTGTAGGAGTCACTCGGATAGAGTGACTGATGTTTGTAGGTTATGAATATTAAAACAATTTGTATAAGGTGAGTATGGGGCCCTAAACCTCCTCAGATTCTCACGCGTGTATAAGAATGTCGCAGTGTATATTAATATATAATATAGGTGTTGGTGTTGCGACCTCACCACGGGCGCCCAGGGGGATACAAGCCATTTCGCTTCTCCGCCTAACCCTGATTACCATCACCACCAGTCGTCCCATTATGTGGCAATCGTCCCGCCGCTCATGCCGTAGCTTCCAGTCAACTCGCGGCAGTACTGGCGAGGAATGGCTGTAAAGTGTCTGGTTTGACAGCCAGGTCTGTAAGGCGCAAACAGGGCATCCATAAAAATAAGTTAATAAGACGTCTCTAATAACTCGCAATTGAAATATTATTAGAATGTCTTCATATTTAAGTGCCCACTTACAAGTTCGTCCAAAAAAATTGTTTTAATATATACGAAGATTGACAATTAAGTTCATAGAAAGAATATATTATCTGAGTAAATTGATCCCCTTCAAAATAGTCCCCTCCTAAAGCAATGCACTTGGTTTAGCGTTTTTTCCCATTGCAGCAAGCAGTCATTCTCCGTGAGACTATTTAGAGCAAGCGTCGTAATCCGTTCCATCTCCGCTCATGACCTCCAATGATGATTATCGTTGATTTTCATATCGGGTGGGTGTTCCAATGATTATGTACATACAGTTTTTGTTCGCCAACAATTTAGGGCGAACACGTGCTTTACTCACGCTCGTAACGGTTTCATCGCCTCCAGATAGAATAATGCATTAACAGTTTTTCCTTCGGGTGTTATTCCACGGCCAGCTCGTTTTCAAAAATATTCTACGAACGTAATTGTCAGTCCTCGTATACGGCCATCGAGATAAATAAAAAATTGAGAATACATTTCTTCGTGTAGCTATTCACTTCGCCACCGTCACTTTACCCAGAGAACGATGTCGTGGAAGATGTGGAGCACATCCTCAGGAAGTGCTCGAAGTATAAGATCCATCAACCACAAATCAGAATGGGACACCAGAAATCTTTGTCTATACCGCAGAGAAAACGCGATTAGATTAATTAAATTTATGAAAACGTGTCATATTACACAATGAATTATTATGAAAAACATAAATCAAGAAGTTTAAACGGCTTTATTAGCGAGCCGAAAAAAATAAAAGAAAAAGTTAAATGCTTTTCTCTTCTTGTATTTTTTTTTTGTTTGTAACCAAACCAAATAACACCTCGACCTACCATCGCTTCTTGGTTCTGTTTATCTGATTTTTTTCTGTTAAATCAGTAAGAAAATTCAGCATTTTTGATTCGTCCTGTAGATATGATATGACGCAGTTGTGAATCATCTGTGCCCTCACAACTATAGGACAACACGGGTAAGTGTTCGATCTTAATAATGCCGTTTTGTCCAATACAGGATTCGGGAATAATATAGGCAAGTGCAGTAAAATGCTACTTACATTAGTCATGATTGCGATGAAATTATTGAGCGTAGTGCGACGTTTTGGCTGCAGGTGTAGGCGACGTGCTGCGCCTGCTGCTAATAGGAACGTCCGGCGAATTCGATGGCGAACAAAGGTCCATTATCTCGGTAGAAATTCCCCTTTCCACGCGGTTGACCAATGGTACATCATTTCACATTTCACGGCAGCCGTCCGTTTAAAACAGCGTATTGTGTCGTATAATGACGCCTCACCAATCTCACTACTTTGCATATGATATGGTGCATCTAACGGTTAAGATATTCGCCTAATGATCTAGTGGGACGGGGATGGACGTTGCCGGGAAAATCGGTGGCTAGGGAGACCTAGAGGAGCATTCCACTGGTTCTCCCTCGCAGCCTCTTATGACTTGGACATGGTGAATCTTTGCCAGACTGTAACCGAGTTCTGCGACTTTAATACATAAATGTGACGTTTATCCTCTCCTTTTGGGGATGCATGACTTCTATAGCTTCTCCCTGGCTGCCTTCTGAATTTAATATGATAACAAGTCTCACGTCAAATTGTACAGATATGGCTCTGGTACGATGATATCGGAGCCAACCTATGATGTTAATGACTGAATGTAATAATTGTGCCATATAATAAAGAAAAACAAAAAAATTAACATGAAGGAAAGCCATAAGGTTTTATTAACTAAACTAAGCCGGAACTCAACTAACTGCTCTTTAAAGATTTTGAATGGAATCGAAGCGAGAGTAAACTCTCAAAACGATTCCGGGATAGGGTAGGACCCTTCGGGGTTTCCTTCATAGTAATCTAGTGTTCTGGAGACCAGCAAATTAGTCCGATTTTCATAGCACATGCGTTTAGCTTACACTTAGAAAATATATCTTTATTTAATATCTTTGTTTTATTAACCACTTAATTGAGTTTAAATACATCTACCGGTTTCGAAAAATACCATTTTCTTCTTCAGGATGTCATAACTAACTAAAACATATATTGTTTTTTACCAGAATCTATTTTAAAAAAAAATAATTTTTTTTTAGTACCTAACTCAAATCATTACTTAATATAAATTTACTCGAATATTTTTTAGGAAAATATATTAGAATGGGACTCGTAGATAAATTTAGTTGGTTGTTTATAATTTTTTGATTAGTTTTATACGCTTTATTTATCTCCAATGGTTCCAAATTATTTAATTTGTGACCAACACCGTTTATATGCAAAATTGACAATCCCAATTTTTTATCAAAACCATGACCATTTTCTATCAAATGATTAGCAAATTCTGAAAATCCACTATTGTTCAAACATCTCAAATGCTCCCTTACTCTTATATTAAAATTTCTACCCGTTTTACCAATATAAAATGCAGCACAATCCTTGCAACTAAGTTTATAGACATCAGAATTGTTAAATTTATCATCTTTGTCTTTAGAATTTATGAGTAAATTTCCTATACTATTATTTGTATAAAATGCCGGTCTAATGTTTCGTGGTAGGTATTTAGATATTTAATTCGAAAAGTTATTTATGTATAAAATCCTACGCCAATAATCATTATCTGTGATTTATACAAAAATTGATTATAATATTATTTTAATTTATTTTTTAAAATAGTGTGTCAAACCTGTATTATACCCGTTATTAACTGCTATTTTTTTTAATCGTATTCAATTCAATATTGAAATTGGATGTTGACATAGGAATATTGACTAAATTTTTCGAAACCGGTAGATGTATTTAAACTCAATTAAGTGGTTAATAAAACAAAGATATTAAATAAAGATATGAATTTTAACCACAAATACTTTAATATTACAATTACCTTAATATTACAATTACAATTACTAATATTACAATATTACAATTACCATTAATATTGCTAATTTTAAAAGTACTTAGAAAATAGTATTATCATTGAAATGACATGTATTCCGTGTACGAATCTTTTTTTTTTATGTACGTTTAAGAGGGAATGCTTAACCGTTAACAAAAAAAATATATATAAATCAAGAAAATTAAGACTAAAAATAAAAAGCATTCGCGAGAATGACTAGTCACTAGTAATTGATTACTGACGTTTTTATTTTGTTGCTATCGCCTTCCAATGTTGATTTGAAAGCTATCCCCGGGTGTCAGTGTGTGCGTGTGTGCGTTAGATTGACATCTTACCGGGATCAGTTTGCAATATTCAAGTAACTGGCGCGCGTCCTTCTCGGCAAGGGCGAGCGGAAGTTACGGCATTCGGCGGAAATTAATTTCGGAGTCGGGTTATTGAAACCGAATCAATAACACCCCCCCCCCCCACCCAGCTGTAAATATGTCCGTTCGTTCTGGTGAATCGTCAACGTTCGGAGGAAGGTTGAACTGAAGTTAACATCAGACTTGATGTACATATAATAAGGTATATGTTTATATGTTCAAGTTTCTCCGCGCGCTTGAGTTTCGAGCGAGGCCCAGAGAAAATAAGCGGACTTAAATAATAATGTTCCGAGTTTGCAATTAAATTGTTAGAATGACATTCTCCAAGACGTGGGAATTCTTCCGGCAAAAATGTCATTCTGGAATACGTCACCGAAGAATTATCATCTTAACAATTCGAATGCATATTGTAGATCAGACCTGTTCAACTAGCGGCCCGCTAATATCCGTATTTCAACTAATGAGTTTTTTTTTATCAAAACTCACAAGCATAAAGGAACTCGGTATTAACTATCAAACCAATAATATAATTTACTTCAACAAATATGAATATAGACATCAAATAAATTATTGCCTAATAACTATGTTCATAATGCTCTCATTCATTTAAGGTATTTATTTTACTACACAGAAAATATAAAGCGCTCAAATTTGTGTGCATGATAACACTTTTTTTACTTCCACGTACCATCCATGAAACTAAACGTATCTAAATTAGCGTTCAGACTGACTTTGCATTGCACGAAAACGTGGAAACGGAGATAAAAGATTTATCTGCCTTCTTGTATCAAAATTCAATTATTAATGGCAAATTTTTTGACAGTTTTGATATTTTAACAACAAAGCAATTAAAAGTATGGCTACGCGGAGTTTGCGGATTGATTTGTTATAAAATAAATATTTTTTACGCACTTTCCTATTCCTTCGACTGGCGCCCCTGTTTTTTTTTATTTTTGTCGGTATGATTAATTTATGGGCGGTAATTATTTCGGTTACCGAAGGATCCCTGTCACACCACGGTCGGAGCGACAATTGCGGTCGGTGCCGCGCCAGATAAACATCTCCCAATAAGTAGCTCCGGGAGTGGGTTAATTCGGCCGGTCGGAATAATACCCGGAGATCGGGGCACAGGAAGAACAATACTTCGGACCGACGGACAGAGATACCGCAATTATCACTCCAGGTTAGTGGTGATCATATCATCAATAATATAAACCCGGGAATAACAAGCTGTCGAAGGAATTCACTAGAACAAATATCTACTACCAATTCTCGACGATTGAATGAATTATCAAAATATTAGAAATTGCGCGGTTAAAAGGACAGTTAAATTTCATTGATCCTCGCGGGAGACCAACTGGAAAAGAGCAACTAACGAAGATGTTGAAAAATTTCAATTTGAATAGTTTGTAGTTTTGATTATTCTCGGCGCCCGTCGTGAGCTCGGTGCGAGCGCTCGCGCGAAGTGCAGGACGCAGTCCCCCCCTGAATCAGTAAACTTGTCACTTGTCTCTTTGTACGGAAACGATCGTCGGGGCGAGTGACGCGCGACCGAGAGCGGCTTCTATCGGCGGAAGCCCTGGTCCATCGGGTGTAGAAGTCCCCCGCGTCGTAGGTCAGCTGTGAATTCTGACGATGGCGGTGGATTTAAATTTCCGCCCCCACACTACTTAGTTGTCGGACGGCGGAAACCCCCCCCCCCTACTCTTGACCGTGAAAAGAGGATCCGAACCCTATTATTAAATTATTTTTCTGATTAATGACCCTAACAGACGATAATTTTAATAGTAAAAAGCTACGTATTTTCCAAGAAATAACGTCACAATTCTAAAATATATATCATTCTTTAAAAAAATAAGAACACGCGTTTCCAATCCCGTTTGTCATCACGCCGTTTCTCCGCGGGGGTAGGCAGAGAAGATAGAGCGCCACACTCTTCTGTCCTGACACACAATTCTCGCCTCATCCACATTCATACATCTTCTCACACAAGCTCCCCGGTTATAGTGGCTTCTAACAGGACCATCTTCCAGTATCCGGTTTACATGGTCGTGCCAAGTCTTCCGCAGACTACCTCTATTTGTGGTGCCATCAACACTTGCGTCATATATCTTTATTACCATTCTTTCCTCATTCATCCGTTCCATATGACCAAACCACCCATGTGATTCTATCTTAATCTTACTCACTATACTAACATCAGCTTTACATTCTTTACTTATTTCTTCATTCTTTACTCTGTCATAAATGGATCTGCCACATATACGCCTGAGTGATCTCATTTCCATTGCATTCAGTCTACTTTCGTTCTTCTTCCGCCAGCTCCAGGCCTCACTTCCATACATCAGTGTCGGTACCAGGACTCCATTGTGAACCGATAGTCTTGCCTCGGTTGACAAGTTCCCATTAGATATGATTGTAATAAGCGTATTATATTATTGTATGTTCACCTCTGATGTAAAAAAAAAATGTAAATCCATTTAATAGAGTACAAAAAAAATAGTACTAATATAATGCTGATCTTAGCATAGTGAATATGATTAAAAAAGGACCGTTTGGGTGGTTTGGTCATGTAGAACGAATGAATGAACGTAAGAACGTTATATGGCTCGAGTGTTGATGCTACAAATGAAGAAGACGTCCGAGGAAGACTTGCCGTAACCAGGTAAACCAGGTACTGGAAGATGGTCCTCCTTTCAGAAGCTATAATTCCATTCAGAGCGCCGTTCACTTTGCTCCCTGTAGTCGCCCTCCTTTCGATATCTTTCTGTCTTTCCGTTTCTATCAAACATAGTTCCCAAATAAACTCATCTACTTGTTTGGAATGTTTGGAACAAGTTGTTCTTAATGCATGAAAATGAAGATAAATCTTAGATTGCCACCACCTTGGGGTTCTATCCTCTTATTACTGTCTAATTACTTGGGTCCCAATTCCTTATAAGTGAAACTCAGTCTTTCTAGGTAGCAATATTATACGTTTATTACAACACGTTATACAGTAATATAAATTATACATTCAGAAGAAGATGTGATGGAAGAGAGCTGTTCCGCCAGAGACGGCCTCTCATAAGATTCGTCCCCCACCACTCATCTACTTACTTTCATGACACACACACACACATACATTTACAATATAAGTATCATTATCGCACACGTCATCATCAATTAAATGACCCTTCTGGAAACGTCAATACACAGATGAAAAAGTTTTTCAGAGTTAACTTTACCTACCATTCAAGTTATAATTCAGTCTAGAACGGAAAAAATGTGGCATATATATATATACACTTTGATCAAAAGTTCTTAAGTATAAAGTTTCGGATATTATCGATCATCCAGTTCATTCAATTTTTCATTTCGGTCCCTGTGCAAAGGCGCCCCTGAGGTGAAATTTTTACGAAAATGGTATAAATCATCAACAGTATTATTATTAACAAAACCAACTTATTTTAAATTCACCCTTGAAAAGCGGTCGTATTTAGCAAATTATTTTGACACGAAAGAACAAAAAAATACACATTTCATTTGTGTACATTGTATTTTACGGATAAAAATGTGATAACAAAAATTATTTAATTGCGGGACAGGCTAAAAAAAAAAACGTATAGAATATGTTTTCTGATTTGAAAAAATAATTAAACACGCACAGAACAGAACTCCAGTTAACCTCGTGAATACTAACCATTACGCTGCCGAGAAGTTAATGAGACGTGAAAATACCTGTCATATCTACCTTAAACACTTTAATATCTAAAAGCCTTCGTACATAGTTCAAAAGGGAAAACTATTTTCGTAAATAAATTTAATGTGGTATTAAAAAAATCAGCATACATACTTAAAAGATAATTTAACACCAGTCTATTAAGGCAACAGCAATATGGTAGAGCGCTCGCTCGGCATAATGGAGTACCGAGATCGATACTCTGCGCCTCGCAATATCTTTTTGATTTTAATAATGTTTTGGTATCGTGGTCGGTGGTTTATCCCGGTGCCGATAAAGGAGAAAATAAAACACAAGGTAAAAGTGACAGTACCATATAAAAATATTACGTAATTTTCTAACGCAGTTTCGTGACAAAATTCAGCGCTGAAAAAACTTTTTTTTGTATTAATACTTTTATAATTATTTTTCTTTAATACATTTGTATTAAGTAAGTATGTACAATATATACCAATAAACCTTTATTTGATAAGAAGTTCCTCGAATTCTTCTAACGTATCTTAACTCATAACTGTTACTGTACATCTCTGATAGTCGCGAGGTTGCGGTGTCTGCTCTGGCACACGTGAGTGACCTCAATTTCTAAGCAAAACATGCCGGAACATAATTAAGTTCATATAACAAACTGTCGCGTAGATAACAGATGCTTGTATTAAATCCATCAACTGCAAACTTTCGACTCGTAAAGGTAGATAGATATATTATCAGGGCTGAGGAGACGTTCAAAACCCTGCCTTAATGTCCGACTCCGACCGAAAGGGAAAGAAACACTCTTCAACCACAGTAAGTTCTCAGATGCAGCACCGATAAGCCGTACGCGCCAGAATGACCGCCCGCATAAATAAATCCGGTATCTCTTCAAAAGCACAAGAGCTAGTCTCTTATTTGGAGAGGTACAGCGATACATATATAAAAATATGTAAGTAATTTTAAATAGTAATAGAATCAAGTAATTCTTATATAAATTGTAAAAAATTCAAAATATACATTAGTTACTTTACAAAGTACCTATGACGCACACATTATCGATTCATTAACATAAAATATTAATAATAACAAATAATGTGTTCTCTTTCAAATATATATAAGTTGTATTAAAGTATGTGTATCCAAAAATGTAATAAAATGAAATTGAAAAATCCCTGCCGTCTCCTAGCGATTATATCTCATAGTAGGTATTCGCAATAAAAAGTTGTAGCTTTCAAATAAATGTAACGTCAAGATGTATAAATTTGAAATAACTGCAACATACAAGTTCGAAAATTTGTCGACTATTTACGAGGCAGACGTAGTGTAATTGGATATCGCACTTTCCCGGATAGGAAGAGATCCTAGTGGCAGCTAAAATATTTTTTCGATAAATTGAGTTAATCAGTATATATAACTTTCTAATTGATACATTTAATTTCTATTAAAATATCACAGAACCATGTTCTGAAAAAGTTACAACTTCACAAATAATAATGTAAAAAAAAATATTATTATTTTAAAAAGAGTAGTCAAAGTCAGCCCTACATATATTTAAAAAAATTAGATGGGAAATGGTGGTACTAAAATATATAAAAAGTACGGTTAAAGAACATCATATCATATGTAACCTAAGAAATTAATCTAATATCTATTATGCTTCCAGCCAATGTAAAAATTGTACAATATGGCCTTATTATTTATTTATTTATTGTAGAAGCAATATTTCAAAGAAAACTCGCACGAAGGACTATAAATCGTATTTGTCCGACCTAATTGTCATATTGTGTGTTGCAATTTGTCGGTTAACGTCGGTATCAGTCGCGTCATTCTACTATGCGTACAAAATATAGCAGAAGTGAGTCGTAGCTCGCTCTGCGTACTCTGCATTATCCTTTATACAACTTTCGAGGGGAGCCTCTGAGACAGGTCTCATCCGTCCCAGATGCCGTAAATTTTTTAATTCTATTTTATCGTATATTTTTCTTATAGACAAAAAAAAAAGAAATTTAAAATAAGCCCTGCTGTAACACAAGCGGGACTCGCAACACTAATTGATGCAATTAGAGTAATTAGATTCACGTCCGGCAATGCTGCAATTATTTTACACCGTTACTATGTATGTATACAAGATTTACTTTCTGAAAAGCTCATGACAGAAATGCTCGTAATATTTTTATTGTTAAGGTTTGAAAATTATAAACGAAAGTATTATTAGTATATAAAGTAGTAAACAATCGTTAAAAAATAATGAACTAGCAAAATTAGAATATGTCCAATAACACACAATTACTGGCTTTTTACCTACAAAGGCACTGTTATTAAATAAATATCACATATCACATAGAGTTGACATATATGCTGATTCAAGGGAAAATTAATTATCAAATTTGGCCCATAGATGACGATGATGTAGTGATACTCGAAGTTTATATACTTATGTGTACAGTTTTCTGGGTTAATCTGCCAAGCATACCTGACGTTTCGACATATATATATCCATCATCAGGGTTGTGAAAACGTCTGTCAGATATACACGGCAGATTAACCCAGAAAACTGTACACAAAAGTAATACGGTGTTCCAATTTTCTGACAGTATCTTTGTTTGTTAACTATTTTTAAAATGTACTTTCAGAACAAATAGGTCACATGTACACATTGTAATGTTCACACTCCAATGAAATGTATCAGTGTTTCCCAACGTGTGAATCACAGAAAGACATTGGGATTCTGTATATGAGAATAATAAAAAGGCACATCTATTTGTAGGCGAAGTCGCCAGCTTGACAACAGGTCGGGTCGTGAAAAGGCAAACCATAAACTGACAATAACAAAGTTATAAAGTTTTCTCGAAAATTCACTTTTGCAACGTTTATATATTTTTACTCAACAGTAAGTATATCACAACAAATGGGACTCGTGATTTAGTCGTCATGAATATACAACAAAATACATGTACAGTGTTACCTCGGTATACGTCTGCTTTGGTATAAGTCCAACTTTGTATACGTCCTGTTTGGACGCGAATTTCTTCGCTTGGTATACGACATGGAGAGGGCATCTCTGCCACGACTGCCCACGAGCTGTTTCTACCATTCGATGAACAGCGCGCGCTATGACTCTGAATTTCGCGTAAATTTGTGTTATTTCATGATTATTTCTGTCTGGAATGACCAGACAATGTCACATTTCTGAAACATCCTGAAGAGAGAAGGCAAAAGTAAATTTCTTTGGACAGATTTTTAGTTCTTAAACGTCAAACCTGATGATCTTCAACTTGTTAAATTTTCATTCATTTAATTTAATTGCTTTGTATTTATATATTTTAGTATTAAGCCGTGTTTAATATTATATATTTAATACAACCCCATCAATGTATAATATGCCAATAACAATATGATTTTTCTTTATGGGAACGGATTAATAATTTTTCCTTTATTTCTTATAGAAAAAATTCGTTTGGTATAAGTCTAAAGATCTTGAACGATTTAAGGACGTATACCGAGGGGTACCGCTGTATTTAACAATGCGTGCAATTTAGTGATAATACAATGACAAATGATCAAAGTTAGTATAAAAATAAAAAGATAAATTGTTTGTCTAATAAATGGTCACTTCTTCAGGAGTCTTTAAATGGGTGTACACACTGACCAACGCCTCGAGGGCTACAGGTCCAGCGAGGTCACCATACCTCAATAAGTGTTTATTTTAGATTATCAAAAAGCAATCCATGGAGGATGGTTCTGTTGAAGCCTCAATAATCGGCGAACTTGTATAAGAAGATGTATGAATGTGGATGAGACGAGAATTGTCTCAGGACAGAGGAGTGTGGCGCTCTATCGTCTCTGCCTACCCCCGCGGAGAACCGGCGTGATAAGTAAGTAATCGTTTTTGGCCGATTTCGACGATAAAGAGGGTAATGTATATTGTATTGTATCCCTTGCGCGAGGTCTCGTAAAAAAATTATGATAAAGCAAACGAATAATAAATCCGACAACATTTTCAATTTATTAAATTCTAGATTTGTCGAGCACTGTGTGACATACAATGAATGACGTATGCTCAGTGTATTAATTGCGCAAAGTTCATAATATACACTAAAATTGGTTAGGGGTAATAAGAGTAATAATGCCGAATAGGTCATTATTGAGGAAACAATAATATATAGCGGTATCTTTCCCACTTCTACTAGATGTTGACTGCGTATGCGCATGTTCTTACATACAACGCGTCAGTGCCAAGTGAAATTCCGTAGAGGATTTTGTCGTATTTTCTTATTAATTTCGATTACATAAGAGGTGATTCTTTTATTATGATTATTTATTAATAATTAAATATGCGTAATGGAAACAAATCATTCTTTTGATATTAACAAGAGTTTAGAAATTATACAAACAAATACTAGGGGGTTTACAGTTAGATAAATTTATAAAAATGAGAAAAAGTGTTAATAGCAAGGCTAAATATTATAAATAACCAAATCCTCTTTGCAAATAGTCACCTTTTAAATTTGTTTTCATATTAGTTCTTACTTATTCACCACTTTATAGTTTTGTTTTTATCAATGCTTGTATTTTTAATTTCAGTATACACTGTTTCCTGAAGAAGATATCATAGGTATCGAAATATCAATAAATAGTGGTTTAAACAAAGTATTTTGTCTAATTATTTATATAAAATGAGACCACAAAGTAATTTTGCTAATATTGAAGAAATAAATACTCCTGTTGGTAACACATGTGTGATATCATTATCTTTTTACATAATATATATATATATATATATATATATTTTAAAATCAATGAAATATGTCTGCGTCGTCAAATACCGAACACCGATTTAGATATGTGTTTTTGTACAGAATTCAGGAGAGATGGAGAAACTTGGTTGGCACATCAATCTTGTACAAATTCGGATAATACAGACGGGTTATGTGTGTGATTTTTGTATTCAAAAATATATTTAAGGTTATGTGTAATTTTAGTATGTAAAATGTTTAAAAAAAAATATTTTGACATAAATGTATGTTTTTATAAGTTACCTTTATGTTTTATAAGTATATTTTTGAATATATTAACGTTCCTATATAATATGTTCTCTTATGTTCTACCCAAACTTTTCTATGAGAAATTGTAGTTCGCTATTTACACGGCAGCTGTTCGGCAATACCCTCCACTGTCGGCTATCACCGAACAAAAACACGGTTTACAAAAATAATGATGTTCGTTACAGAAAAAAATAGTAATAAGATTTTATAACTAAATATCATATCAGTATTTTGAAATAATTAAGTTGAAAGAAAATTCACAAATTTGTTGAATATTTAGTGTTTTTCCTTAGGTGTTCGCCAATTACCATCTCTCCCCTACATTTTTATATTAAACTCCCTTTCACCACCGTATTATTATTATTCGAAAAGTCAGTCTGATACACATTTTTATATTATATCGTTGTATTTGTCGATGTCGTCGTTGTCCGCGCATGTGCGATGGCGCGCCTCAATTAAAAAATCTTTGCTCAGTATCAAATGTTTCAATTTGAATTTATCATCGTATCATGATTTTTTTCCAATCAAAACAACGGGAACTCATCTTCAAACGATTAAAGATTTTTATGTAAAAATATCATCGCAATCTGACTGCGAATGGAGGCGATAACGTTTGTTTAGGATGCACGAACGAATAATCATTTTCCCATCTTTTATCTGTGACTTACTGGACTGTAGTATCATTGCCGGTTGACGACTGGCGAGTGTGTTGACGTCATCTCGCGTCGTACGGTAGAGCCCGTGAATAATTGTCGGCTATGTTTGCAACCTAATATTTGTCAAAATCTGCGCGGGAATAATTCATCGTAACAAAAATGTTTAATGAGAAAACCATTAATCTGATTCCGTCCTTACTTAAAATGCACATTAGCATTTTTGTGTTTATTATTATCTATCCGCGATGCTTACATCATCATATACATGTCATTTTTGTTCGTTTTGACAGCAAACAATGCTACTTACAAAGGTGGAATAATTTTAATTACATCGAGATTTTATTTACATATGCTTTGTTTTGCGGAAAGTGCGATCCGGGTTTTCATAGAAACTATTTTTCAACGCAGAAAATATGATTTTGTAACATAGTATTTTTTTCATATTGGCAATAAATACAAAGTACGCTACTTGATACATTAATATAATAAGGGATTCCCGCATTGGTATTTTATCATGATAGATTCTATTGAGAACCTGGCCCCAATAGCTATCCGCAGGGCCTAGCAGCAAGCGATCGGCGATATCTGCTAGTCATATATTACTGGCAGAAATAGGATAGAATGATAGCATCTGCTTTGCTCATCCAAATGTAAGGATATTTTCGTTGATGTTGTCACACGAATGGACCAAACATCAGTGTAAGGATAAGGTATTCATTTACTCATTACACTATTATCGTCATTAATCAGCATACATTTTCTAAAACAACCGTTCTTGGCTTTTGTTTGGTTTGCATCTAAATGTATTGCTGTTGCTAAATGTAGTGCTTCTAAATTTGGCTTGCACATTGTATTGCTATAACACCGTTCAAACAAACCCTCTAGGTGATTATTCCTCGACTGGCTTATTTGCTGTGTTCAGAAATGATCAACAGGTGGCCAGATATTACCTCCATAAAAATATTAAAAAAAGGTCGTAAATACGAGAATTAAAATGGTATTATTTTCGTGTCGCACATAATATGTGCGAACAAAAATTTATGACTGGGCAAAAAAATTACTACTGATTAACTGAACGTGAAATAATATTTAAATTATGTGTTTAAAAAAGTTTAAAAACTACATTTGTATTCAATGTTTAATGTAATAAGATTAAACTGAAAGAAAAAAAAGTTTTACAGGAAAAAAACATACAAAAAATATAAGAGTAAATCGGTTTATTTGACGATGTTTTAAAAAACATGTAAAAACGACAGATAATGCACATTTATTAATTTGAAATAGAATTTAATTTAATTATATCAATTATATAAATAATTTTAAAAATGATTTTTTCTAAATTAGCGACAAATACAAATTAATGTGTATAATAAATTATAACACATTTTTTTGTTTAAAAATATAGAAACGCATACACCGAATACAAACCACGTTGAAATATAATTTATGCAACCAAATAACTAGATAAACCCATGTTTGTCCTACTAGGTAAAAACCATTCTCAAGGCACACTGAATTTGTAAGAATAATACGCCCGACCGTTAGTGTAGTTATTAGTGTATATTTAAAGGAACAATATATTTTTTATTTTGTAAATACGAAAGATATATAATGATATTTTTAATATTAGCAAAATCAACTTTGTGTTTTTAACCACATAATTAATTAATACACCAACCGATTTCAGAAAATACAATTTCTATTCTTCAGGATGTCAAATCAACTAACCAAAAACATATAGATATATCATATTATTCTAATGATATATTTAATGACATGATTATATATTTAATGGTTAATTTTTTTTTTTACATATTTTTGCTTTATTAGCCGTACTAAAACCGATTGTTGTATTAATTAATTAAGTGGTTAAAAAACAAAGTTAAATTATCTAGATAAGTAATGATTAGAGTGTCTTCATGTATATGAGGATAGATGTGGAATTTATATTCTTACTGTTTTTTTATTATACTATTCCACGCCACGATCAATATTCTGAGCCGCCACTGTGTCCACTATATTGTTATTGTATTAATTTTGTACAGCATAGCTCCTATCTGATGATCTCGATCAATATGGACAAAATGGAAAAAACGTACACTATGTAATACATAATAAATAAATACATCTATTCCTAATTATTAATTTTTTTTAAATTCTATTTATACATCAATTATATTTGTATAACATTTATTGCATATCATACAGATTGCAAAAAATGCACAACGACATAATTTTCGGGCTATCTGGTACAACTGCATAAAATTAAGTAAATTAACATTGATGTGTAAAATACTTGCAAGTTATTATCAAAAATGGCGGTCCACGTTGGAAAGCGCTACTTGCACCGTGAGCACTTTTCGCATCAAGGCACAAAGCACATTAGCCTCCTTAAAATGGATTCTTCTGCAACCATTCTATGCACAGCCATCTTTATTATGTGCATGCATACTAGTACACATTATGGAATAATGAAATGGTGTGTGGGTAAGTGACGTGACCATTTATTTTTGTCATCAAAACGGGACATCTACTTCATGGGCTACGCTAAATTCTGCACGACACTTTTCACATTTGACGTCCGATGGAGTACTTCTTTGCTTTATAATTATATAATTTATAAGTTAACATTAAAAGTGCACCTGCGTTTAGGCATTGTTAAAATGAAAGGTTCACGTACAAGAAATTTAAATTGACTACAATAACACACGTCGATAAAAATAAAGCAATATTCAATCGTGAATATTTATGAGACGTATTGCGCATGCCGTAATAACAACGCTACTAGGCGCTACCGTCGGATTTTTTGATTTTTCGCGCATTTTTTTGAAATTGATATCGTGGAGGGGAGGGGGGTACCCACCCATTCCCGTGACTGGTTTAGAAGCTAGAGCTTCCTTATCAGTCCCACTCATCAAAGCTAATAAAAATACGCGACTTTAATTCAATAACATGTTTATGCAGTATATAAAACGAAAAAAAAATCAATGTAGTTATTAATCCGCTAAATTTAAAATTTAAACCGCCCAGCTTCCCTTAAATGCTCTATTTATTCATAAAAAAATATATAACGTAAATCTATGGAATACATAGTTTTACGTATAGATGGAAATTGAAAAAAAATTATGGTATCGTGGGTCGCTCTCTTTCTGAAAACGGGACATTTCGGAGTCCCGAAGTCGTGCTCGGAAACGACGCGATTGGATACGTATGGTCACGATATGTATGCGATACAATTAATGTTATGTACCTGAATGTATTTCAATGAAAAGATGCAAAAAAATCTTTTTTTAATAATAATTTTTTCATCATCTACTTCACTGTCTGGATCTAAGTGGAGAAACAATATAAATTATATGTCATGAACACGTATACAAAGCATGTATATCGACTATACATATAGACCACAATAGTGACATGTGCCAGGATTTGGCTAAAATGTGTTGTGAATACAACCTTGTACGTATTAAATAATCTTCCAGACCACAACGGTAACTAACACATTGCAAATGACGTCATTTCATTTTGGCAGTACAAAATACGAAAATAACAAACCCATTCTAACAATCGTGAATGGCCCCCACTGGAGGCATGTCCAAACATGTCAAATGAAAATTAATAACATATATAAATAGATTTTCGATATCTAAAATTTAGTTTTCATGCAGTTTCTGGCAAATATGGCATGTATTGACAACTTTATAAAATCGTCTCTCTCTGTCTATATTCAATACGTAAGATTAATAATTCATGTCTAAACGTTATCTCACATTTGGGGATAATATCCAATAGAAACACGAAAAAAAAAAACCGGATAAATGCAAACATGTGAAGTAGTGCATGATAACACATTCGATTCCCTGTTAATAAATGTTCTCCATTTGACAAGAACGCTCATCTGGCAAATAACAAATATCATGTTTGATTCCTCGCTGAGACACACACACACACACACACACACACACACACACACACCCACACACCCACACACCCACACACCCACACACCCACACACCCACACACCCACACACCCACACACACACACACACACATGTAAGTTCGAAAGTTTGTCAACTCACTGTGTTGGTGTAGCATAACCGGTTAATGCGTTTCCCCGGATAGGAAGAGATCCAGATTCGAATCTCGGTAGCAACAACAATATATTTTTAGATAGATTGATTTATGTATATCTTTCTAATTAACACATTTAATTTGTATTGAAGTCGGAATCGTTAAAAATCGATCGACTCCGACTCCTTTATTAAAAATTGTGTTCTATTTTGTGTCGATAATGTATGTATCGTTGGTATTTTATAAAGTAACGAGAGTGTATGCTTCATAAGTCTGAAGCGAGAGCGAATCAACGTCTGAAAACTTTGCGTTCGCTCGCATAAAACCGCTCGGAGTCGGAGTCGGACTGTAAGGTAAAGTCGGGTCTGGAGTCGGAATCCGTATATTTTTAAACAACTCAATAGCCCCGAGTAAAGAATAAATCCCGTGGACTTGAAGACTAAAATAATTGTGAAAATGCTCCTGTATTTTTAAAGTATCAATTATTTACGGATTGAAGAATTAAAAATTACCTTTAATATGCTTAATAAAAACCCCGTGATATATATAGGATATATGCAAAAACATTTTCTAATTGAACGAGTCGCTAAGCGGTATAGGTGTAAAGTACATAGTATACCATTTTGCGTGAAGTTAAAAAAAAAACAATAATTTAATCTGTCAAACTTTTTCTTAACGGCCACTTAAAGTCACTAAATATTTTCCTCAGTGTCAAAGAGTAATGTATTCAAAAATACGCGGATATACTCACATTGTTATATATTAGGCGATGGTGCAAAGTGACATCCGAGAATATAACAGAAAGCAACACTAAATACAACAACATTGTACAGAGGACATAACGTGTACCTATCTACCAAACATAATATTAACCATAAAAAATAAATAACATTGCGTTCACTAGATGTGTATTATACTTTTTCATAGCATTGATTTTATATATATTTATTTATTTATTAATCTGTTATAAGTACAATGATACAATACAATAAAATTTTTTTTTCATACTACACTTCTCTAAAAAGCATATACTTGTGCAGAGAAGTGGAATATCGTATGGATCTAAAAAAAACAAATGTTAAACCACGAATATTTAACGAATGACATACATTATAATCAGTGGCGTGCAGTAGGCACAAACTTAGATTATGTTGTGATCGACGATACTAAGTATACAATATGTAGGTATACTACGTATGAAAAACAAAGTTAGATTTTTTATTTATTTTGAGAACAATTAATTTTATCAATTTCAAAATAGACTATAATTGTAAAATTATTACTTTCTTCTTCTTTTAAACATCCACCCTTCAAGAGTGATTTGTGTCATTAATCAAGTTAAAACATTATTTTGTAAAAATAAGTACAACAATATTATAGAATAGGGGACATTCATTGTATTATTACGTTGTATCGTTTAAGAAACTTCGCATAACATAGATTAAATGTGGCGAGTTAAGGGAAAGAGGATGACACAAGTTAACCGGGAGTTGAAAATTACCATTGACAAGATTACTATAAAAAAAACCTGTGATCCGCAATGGACAGGCAAAAAAGATATGGTCAAGGGTTTCCTCCACGGCACCACACTCACACATTGGGGAGTCTATTATGTTCAATCTGAATAAATGTGAGGCTACCTGCCAATGCCCAATTCTCAATCTAGAGATATTTGATACTGTTCTTTTGGAAACTTTCCTGTTGGAGAACCAAGGGGTGCGGGGAATAGATCTTTGGATTATTTTAAGCCGATTACCCTTGTGATTATTTGGATCCATCCATTGTGCATCCAGATAGAATTCGTACGGTTTTTTACCATATTAAGTCTGTCATACGTTGGATATGGAACTGATGGGAGAAATCTCCGAAAAAATTATTACTTTAAAATAGGCCAGTTCTTTTATTGCTCGGTACCGTGCCATTATTTTTTACGATTTCTCCTTCTGACAACGGATTTAAAATGTTTCAGTGTTCAAAAACATTTATTTAATTAACTAGCTTTATAAATTAACATAGCCGAAACTCATAACAGAAATAATCGTATTTTGACATTCTATTTAATATTGGTAATAATCTAACTTAATAATATCCTGAAAAATGTAAATTCGCTTGCTTGACAGATGATAAATAACCTAAAAATGTTATTTACGCTAAAACCGAAATATGGAATCATAGGTTGGAATACATTAAGAACATAAAACGTTTAGTCTGTCAAATAAAATAAATACGTAGAAATGTTATTCTACACAGTTTTCAGTAAAGATCCCTTTCGAAAACGGCGGCCTTAAGCACAAATTGTTTGAAAAATGCAGAAAAACCGCAGACATCAAGATGCCGACATAGATTCAGTAAAAAAATATTTAGTTCAGCATAATTATTTTAAGGATTGAAAAAACAAATGAAGGACCTAAGTGCTAGCAAATCACGGAGCAGAATGTACATGAAGTTGTTACAATTGGTTCGCAAATAAACCACGGCTAGACATGGGTTACGTCGTAGACAAGGTTACGCTAATTCGGGTAGAATTTTATAGGGTATCTTTATAATATAAAGATTATTTAATTTATTTTTATTTCCCTGAATTTTTAGCAATACATAGCTTTTTTGCTTGTATGCAATGCACGCCCCTGATTAGAATACACATTGATGTCACCCGTAGAACGGAATGCAATTTATTTCAAACGTAATTAACGTTGACACACATAAATAAATACATACATAATAAACCTAGTCATTATCTTGCCCGTCAAGAGTGCAATATCATTGTAAAATGTATATCAATATAGACAATTTTATCTATATTTATTTTATTTTGTACAAGAGTACATAATTATAAATACATTTGTCAAATGTTTAACGAGTATCGGAAACTGCCTATTTGCGGTATGTGCGGTATTTTTTAATACAAACAATGAGAGGAACCAAAATTTCAATAATATTAATCGATTAAATCTGAATTTAACAAGTACATATTTTAATACAAATTAAATGAATTAACAGATAACTAGAAAAGTATACAGAAAAAAATTTAGATGCTACTGCAAACCTAGACCTCTCTTCCTATCCGGAAAGCGCATTCACCATTTCGCTATAGCAATCGAAAACACATTTTGAACTTATATTATGTAATTTTTCCAAATGATGCAACTATTGTTCCATTTTCAAAAGCGATTAATTTTATATTGCGGTAAAAACTTTTTAATATCTTTAGGTTAAGTACCTAATCTTAACCTAAAGATATTTAAAATACGTTTGTTTTTGCTATACTCGCGTCTCACAGACCTGTCCGTTTAATCAAGCACTATATAGTCATATGACACGACCGAAGCCGCCACATCCAGAAAGTCATAGATATAGACGGAAGCGTAATGTTAATAATTTGATTCCTACTATTTAATCTATGTAGGAAAAACTCACATAGAATTAAGCTTTACTTTTCTAATAACGAGTTTACTCTTCAGAGATGAAGTTTAGATAGGATTATAGAAATTTTTGATCGATAAAGAAAAGATACGTTACCGAAATTTAGTTTTAAAATAATCATGTCACTCCAACGATTAATACACTTTCGTGAATCGATGAAAAGTAATAGAAAAATGTTAGCGTTGAACTAAGTTGAAATGTGTGGCGCTCTATCGTACCATCGCGGTATGAAGGTATGCTATACACGTACGAATCAGGTGTATGTAATCAAAACTCGCAATCTCAGGCGATAAGGTATACTCGACTGAGTTAAAAATGTTTGAACATAGATAAAATTTTATTCCATATAATAAATTCACCTGTCACGAAAATACTACATACAAAAGAAGTGTGCTATAAGTCTTATAGCATACTTCGTAAGTTAGCACTAAGTTAACTATAGCAACCGGTGTGCCGCGAGCCGGATACAGGTGTGCCGCGGTCAAATTCTATGTATTTGACATTTTACAATTTTTCATTATGTATTTAATACACAATGACTTTTGTGTTCATTGAAACGAGCGCAGGTATCACATTAATTAATTATTATTTTATAATAATTATTAAGATTGTGTAAAAATAAATATGTCATAGTTTTATGTATGTATTCTTTTCAAATAAAAAACAAAAAATTATTGTAAAATTTGTGTTTTAGCTTTTGGTGTGCCGCGGAATTCTAGGAAGAATTTTGGTGTGTCGTCGGTGAGAAAAGGTTGCGGAGCACTACTATAAGAGATAAATCAACAGCGAGCATTATGAATTATAATTATTTTTTTATATATATTTTGCATTTTGACGTAAATATTACGGAATAAAAACGAAATAGAAAACGTTCAAGGTCTACAAAAAAAATTTTTTTTTTGTAGATACACAGTGCCAAAACAGCAATCTTCGGCCAAAACGGAGCATTTAGCGAGTGTCATTTTAATACATCAATAAATAATAATTATAATAATAAGAGATTGCGAGAGTATTATAAAATATTACCTGTTTAATTTTAAATGGTATTAAACAGTATTTGCTGAATATATTCGAATCATGTGCGTCACACAGTATTTTCACATTCCAAAAACATAATTATATACTAGCTGATATACCCGGCGTCGCACGGGTGGAAAATGTAATCATTGAGAACCGTCAAAAAAAATTCACGTCACTTTTAAAAACACCGTCTAAAATTATCTATTTTCAATAACCTTCCTCTCGCGCACCACCCTGATAAAACTATATTAACCGCTACCCTAGTAAGCCGTTTATTGTACCCTTAGAACATTTTATCTCGCCAAGCGTCGCGTGCAAATATGCGGACTTTCTAACATATGCACATTCTAAAATATATATGTATTAAGATTTTTTTTGTTTTCAATAAGCGCCCGAAACGTAGTGTCCGACCGAACGTCAGTATTTGGTTGAAGCCGATTGTTCGGCTTTTGCCATAACCTTCGGCCGAAGTACTTAAAGTCAATCGTACTTAGAAATTCTAGAACACCGACTAAAAATAATACATATCAATGCAAATTCTACACTGTTATTTAATTTTCTGTGTTATGGTGTTGATAATAATAAATAAATAAATTGCCGTTTTCCAGAAATGATAAACTAAATTTTATTTCATTCTTAATAGTTCGTGCGTTCTCGGTACTTTTCGGCGGCCAAATACAAAGCTTCGGCTTCGGCCAAACCTTCGGCATATTTTAGCCGAAGCCGAATGTGCAGCCGAAGGTGTATTTTTTGGCCGACGGTGACTGAAGCTTTGGCTTCGGTCGGACTTTACTGAAATGTTCTACATGACTGATCAACCAATTACTAATATTATCGCCATACTTTATGCACTGTGCATAAAAACAAACAAATGAGACTTTTTATATGTAGTATTAATATAATTAAACAATACACAAAATTAACATGTGTGGAACAATAAAAACAAACAAATAATCTGTGCGAAAAATTATTAACTTTGATCTCAGTTATTTCACTGATCATGAGTCGGAACATCTTGAAAACTGTTTCAGCTCTTCGTAACTGTAGTCTATACATTCCAATCGTTTGTTATTTCCGGGGTATTATGTCATTTTCCCAAGACAGCCCTTTTAGAGCTAACCGAGCGCAATACCGTGCCGAGAGTGTTTTGTCGTGCTGGTGCTACTTCCCGACTGGACTAATATGATTTAAATAGATTTATATTTTTACTTCTTGAGTCCTTGAATCTTGCCCCAGCTAGCAGTTCTTGCCCCATTTGCAGAAATTTCTATCTACTATACTAGGCATACTTCATGATGGAAGACTTGCAAGGGGTCCAAACGACCCGGTACTCTGATAGATCATAGATCAAAGTCAACAACTTCTTGAATCCAACACATTCGTTAATATTAACTCGCGTTTTATATTTGCGTCGGGAGTATTTACGTTGGAGTTATTTTTAATATGTTATTTTTTCTCAAGTATTGTTATAAAAATGGAAGAAAGTTTGCGCAATCAAAAGGCTTCTATCATAATAGAAAACTAATTAAAGCGAGGAAAAATATTAGATAAAATATTAAGTATACATACACACATATTTTTAAAAACAAAATTTCGCCAGAAATGACCGTCATCTGAAAATTAGTAACATTTGATAAAAAGGTCTAAAAACGCGTAGTAAGAGCAAATCGCTGTCATTCCCGTGTCCAAAATCAATTAAATCTACTGATCTGTCAGTTTGTTAAAAAAAAAAATGTATTTGGGTAATCTTATAATTTTAAATACTAATTAAATGTATTAATTATAAACACATACATATAAAATCAATTTTATCGAAAAATATCGTTGTTGAATTACCGGGATTCGTACCTGGATCTCTTCTCCAATCCGGGGATGGTGCATTAACAACTACGCTACAGCGACAGTACTTTTGACGACAAATTTTCGAACCCACATGTTACACTTTTCAAATTAATACATCTACCGTTCCATTATTTGAAACACGTCTACATTGTTTTTACGGAATTTATATGTATATCTTTATAATTAATACATTTAATTAGTATTTAAAATATCACAGAGCTATGTTCTGAATAATTATAACTTCACAATAAGAATGTGATCTCCTTAATAAATCTCATAATTTATACATTAGCAATATCTGCGAACTACTTTTCTTACGTTTTTGTATTCTGTGTAGTGGAGAATTAAACTGAGCGTCCGTCCCAGTATTGTTACAACAGTATGATAATACATATAATTCTAGTATTTTTGGCACGCATATGAAAGTTGATCAGCCTCAATTATCAATTTCATTATGTGAAATTTTAATTTGAAAAACTAGATCGAGAATGTTTATCATTCAGCTTTAGTAAATTTATTAAACATTACAATATAATTGTAGAAAGGTGACCGCACCGTAGCAAACTGCCAGAATTCGTAGCTCTTCTTGTATAACCAAAACAAGGTTTACAACAAAGCCGCGGTACCGTCGCCACAAGTCGCCGGACAAAACGCTTCAAAATATGACGGTTCTAAAACCGGTTTCCTAAAAATACAACCAGAGCCGCCGAGTGCGGGTGTAGTTTAACTTAATGGCCGTGAGAGGAAGGAAAAGAAGTGAAGGAACCGCAAAGCATGGGAAGAGAATGCGCAATTAGACGTCGTATTGCCGGGCAAGGGTTACCAAATGCCGGAGAAAGCGAGGCAGTTAAAATAAAAACGAAAGAGCCGAGAGACAATTACACTTTGTGTTTTTTTCTCTTCTTTTTTTTTTGACCAAAAAACCAGTGGCCGAATTATACAACATAAGAATGCATTTCAAAATGGCGTATTACAAATAAAAATTTACCGATTCGATAAATAAATTACACAAAGTTGCTATTTACTCTTAAATGGAATAATAAATATTTCATTACGCGTAAAACTTTTAAACATACCTAACCATACATATTATATATGGGTGTTTAACCGCGATCAAATAAGAACTACATGATGAGCATTATAAAGAGATTTTTAAAAATGAAATAAAACACATAAAAATCGTTGTAATGGCCATGGAAATCCAATTTTCGACCACTTTTTGGAGCAGCTGGGACCGTACGGCAATAACGCGACGAATGTTGGCTTCCAAGTAGTCGATCGTCTCTGCCAAAAATCTTGGAGGCCAATTCACAGGTCCATTACACTAAATTATACGTTCATCGAATGTTTCCTTTAATAAATTTATTGTGGCGCGCGCTGTGCGGCATGTTGCGCCATCTTGTTGAAACCACAGCTCTTCTACATCAATACCATTCAATTGGGGAACGAGAAAGTCAGTAACCATGGATCTATTGCGCTCTCCACTGACTGTAACGTTCCGGCCGGCATCATTTTTGAAGAAGCAACAGCTTCTTCGGTGCGCACTGTACGAAGTCTCTGCGAATGCATATTATCAATTAGAGTACGCGTGGTGCGAAAACGATCCATGATTATTCGAATTACTTGCTCGGATGGACGATTATGTCGAACGTAAAATGGACATAGCGCACGGTAAGTTTCGCGAACTGAACCACGATTATAAGTCATAAGTCGATTCATGATGAAATGGCAAACCAAACTAAACACAAAGTCAGCTGTAAAATTGGCTGACGCTGGAAAAAGTGTTGCCAATTTGAAAAAAAAACCTCTAAAAAAAACAGCCTTTACAAGAAATAAGGGGTTACATAAAGCACTAAAGCGTGTCACCAGTTGTTTGTGGGTTGGTTTCTTTATTTATTTGTGTCGATCAGAAAGTTGTATGCGTAGAAACTGGTGACCTACATATATCTCCTAGTTCTCCACTCTGTTCGTATGAGGATGTGTCCGTGGCTAGACGGCTAGAACAGGTTGGACAAATAAGACAAGTAACTTACAGTTGATGAGCGTTTATTACGTATAGATAGTTGCACAATAACTGGTAAGGTATGAGCAGTGAAGACGCGCTGCCGGTGCACTGTTCGGGATGCCGGCCGAGGGAGAAATGAATGGTTATGGCCGACTCTCTGTATTGTCGTCAGTTTGTGGGTCAACACCAGGTCTACCTTTAAGGTTGATGAGACCTTATTTTTAATATTTGCAAATTGTATTTTGAGGTTCATTTTTTATAAATTATTTAACTTTATTTATTAAAACCACTTGATGAGTAACAACAATTTAAGTTAAGGGAATCATAGATTTATTTTTTAATTATTTTTTTAAACATTAGAATAATGTGATATAGTTTTTTTGTTTAGTTATTCTGACATCCTGAAGAAATGAAAGGAAATGATGTTTTCCAAAACAAGCTGATGTTTTAAATTACTCATTAAGTCAAAGGTAAATAATCTATAAAAAAATTAGACCTTATTGTTTGCGGCCAGGTATATTCAGGATGCGTGCGGATTGCGGAGGCGATAGCCCTCTACACATAATTATCAGCTGTTTCCCATTCGCTGCTGAACTCTTCCCCTCGGGTATCACCGGACGACTGAATTCGTCCAACGATCGACCGTCCTCCGAGCGATGTGGCCTGCCCATCACTATATCATTTTCTTGGCATATTTTCAACTGTATTATGGTATTAGGTAATTAATATAATTATCTAATATTTTTTATTTTTTTTATTAATATTAAAAATATAATACAATTTCAATAATCAGTGGATATATATATATATATATATATTTTAACATTTGTTTCTTCTCTATGAGAGTAAGACTCGTGTATAGAGAAGGAGTATATTCGAGTTAATTTATGTTTCAGTTAGTCTGTGTACATATTTTTTTAACTTCAGTGTAGTCTGTAATTTTTCTAAGTGTGATGGGGAGATTGTTAAAAAATTTGATACCTTGATAAATATATTGATTTTGAGTTGCAGTATATTTTAGTTTTGGGATATCAATATGTATCTAAAACCAGTGGCGTAGTCACCGCCTAAACAGCCGCCCGGGGGCCCCGGACCATCGGGGGACCAGAATCGCTGTACAAGTTTAACAATCGTAAAATTACAGCATAGGTTTAAAAATCTTAGTTCCAAATGTATGAATAGGTAGATCTTAAATATAAACATAAAATAATTTCGTCTTGTTCGATCATCATAAACCCGTTTTAGGATAGCAATAGTAATATGTATCAAATTATTTAGTTTTTTTTTTTATTTAAAAAAAAAGTAAGACGAGATGTGTTCTTGGGTAGTGGGGGGAAATGGCACGGAAAACATGTCTACAGTAACACTGAAAACTGAAAAATTGTATTAAGGGCGAGTTTTCATTTTTCCAATTAGAAATCCGAGAAAATATACACGAATTAAATATGCTTTCAAGGCGAGGTTAATAGGTAAATTCGTATATCAGATAAACAAATGATGACGTTATCATGCGAGAGAGGAAGGTTTGAATAGAAAGAAACGACAATAAAATTGTTGATTTTCTTCATAGTGTCAGTTCGAATATCTAGGAGGGACTGATCAATTCTTTTCATATTAATATTATGGAATGAGTGTTGCGTATTGAAATGGCCCCTCGCAGAAACTAGCAACAAGCAATCGGGGACAGACGACGAGACCCTGAAAGTGCAGCGGTCATTTGCCAAAAAGAGCGGTTCATCACCACAAGTGTCCAGTTTTCGGGAGCAAATATGCGAATGTTTATACGGTGTTTTACTATGTGCGACGGTGTAAAATCGTGTAACGGAACAAGGTACATATTCGACGTACGCAACAAGGAATGTCAAGTTTTATATAAATATTTATTCATGTTAATTCCGGAATCCTGCTAATTGCCGGTTGTCAACCAGTACATTCAAGTGACGCTGTACGTTGGGTAGTAAATAAATATATGTCTAATAAAATATAATGATTAAAAAATGAAAAATACGCTAGTAATGCTATAAGAAAAAAATCTATTACATGTTATAATTACCACCACCCTTAATGGTAGTCAACAACTGATTTAAACTTAATAATTAAATTAACACAGTGTGCGCCTAATTTTATTTACAAAAGTGAAAATAATGCGACATCTGTTGTTATTATTATTATTATTATTAGAAATCAGAACTATGTAAATTATTATCGACAATAATACGCAATTGGATTGACGTTTGTTTTTAAATTTTGCGACACTTGTTTTCAGTTCGGACGAAGATTAAGACGTTTCTGACAGATTAATTCGGCCGCAGTAATAAGACTACTCATGGTTTCTGAATCCACGACATGCTTGGAGTGATGTTTCGTGCACAAAATAAATTGTATTTATTAGACTATTATATGTTAAATAATTCTTTGAATATATATAATATATGACTTATAATTTAGTCAGATACACCCTATATAATAAGTAAAGTAAAATAAGTTGCTGTTGATTGCTGCTGATGAATTTACTATATATGGAGATTGATCAATGGGTGGAATGGTAAACGTTACATTGTGTAAAGTGATCACAGGCCGTAAGCCCTGTAAATTAGCCATACTTCCATATTTTCCCATTTAAACATAATATAAATAGCTTCGTCTCTATGAGATATCTATAATTTGTTTAAATAATAAACGTTTTGCTTATTACAGCACTTATTTACGAATCAATCCAATATTACACAGCTTTGACAACAGTCAGTTTTACATTTGTATTATTAATTTATTTATTTATCTCCTAGGAATTGACATATACTTGTCATTCTTTTCTTTGTCCCAATGCATTCGGCATTGGTGAATTAACACCGTTTGTAGCCGGATGAAAGCGGTCAACATCGTAATATCGCGCCCGAGGTTAACGACACTCGTATAAATATTGAAGACATCGGTGGTCGCCGAGCCCCATAGACCAGCCGCGGCATAATAGCCGCCATCGTAGCTCGCGGGGGGAGTCAACGGACTTCCAGGCCCGACGCGCACAACGAGTCTCGCGCCCGCCCCGCCGCGGTACTCGCGGGCCGGTCCGGCCTAGGAGAGCGGTAATTCGCGTGATTGTGTAATTCCGGCGCTAGTAACGGAGGTCACACATCGGAAATGTGAAATGTGCTGGGCAAATAGAGGTATCGCTTATGCAAATGCTGCCGGGTAAGCCGCATTATGTAAATGTTAAAAAAGATAAAATAAATTTCAGTTGATTATTATTATGTACAAAAAAAAGTTTTTTGCGTTATGCCAAGGGGTAAAATATACGAAAAATATTAGTGAATGGTATATAAATAAAATAAAAGTGCGTATCTCTACTTAGAGGCTAAATCAAGGTCTCCAGTAGGTGTTGCTACTCGAAGCAAAGATAAAATACAAGACGTATCATATAAATTAACTACATCACGACGGATAAATGCGTCGCTGGCCGTGGTGGAAATTTTTTTGCGACGGAATATATGCGGCGCTGGGCCAGAGAGGTTTTTATATCTCTGTAGATACTAACAAGGAATAAATATATCTAAAACAAGAACACGATCTGAACTTGAAATAAAATTGAGATGTTTGAAGAGAAACAAAATGCAATGATCCGTCCCTATCGCAGCTCATGATAAAGGAGGGAGTATAGTTTTTATTTTATTTTTAGTTATACCTACGTTTTTACGAGTTTTTTTAATCATAAAAAATTAGGCCTATTTATATGTTTTGACTCCAATTTTCCGGGCTCTCAACAGGTTAAAAGAACGCGATGTGAGGATAGTAGCAAATAATTCGATGACAGCTATTTTATTATAACTAATGTAATAGCGGCCCGTGCCCGGCGTTGTCCGGTATTCAGATTTAGTAATAATTTAAAATAGGTTGTTGAAATATTGTTTTTTAAACAAAAGCCTTGTAACGCAATGTTTGGTCTCAAAGGGGAGGGTGAGACGTCCGGAGGATGGGATGAACATATTTTGAGAGTGCAACTGAGCAAAATTTGAATTTAGAATGGCCAGGGGAAGAATGCCTATATTTTGGTCAGAGTCCTAAAGAGTAAGTATGAAAAATTTGGTTTAGATCGGCAAAAGGGCTGTAGGATTGTATAGAAAATAGACATACATTCAATTTTATATAAAATTAATGATAACTATTCTGACACTTTTTCGACTCATACAATAGACGTAATAAATCAGCTGAATTTTTTTTAAGAATAATTAAATGTAATCTGGTATTATCAATGATATAAAATAAGGTTAATCAGTTTTAAATAGCCCCTAGAATTGGAATAAAGGCTTAACAAAACACTTTTGTACATAAATAACATATTTCATGCAGTAGACAGCAAATATGTGAAAATATATAATTCTAAAGAACGATTTAAGGTAGTTCATTAAAAACAAATGAAGATATCGGGATGAGGTTAATGTTAGTAATAAAGGTTGTATTCCGAACCCCTCGAGAGACCAGCATCTAACATAAGGGGTCGTAGAAATGATATGTATGTACACACGTATACCGTGGAAACTTGGAAACGGGTGAGAAAAGAAGAAAAGCAGGCTGGACGCAGGGAGTGAAAATTGCGAACATTAAGAAAGTGTGAAAATAACGTAAGCTTTCTCGCGTATGGCTTAAATCAACTCCTTAAATTGTCCACCCGGGAGGAAAAAAAGAGGACACTATATAATATTTAGTATGTGGACCATGGTTTGGATTACGCCGCACATGTACAAAGAGCATTCTGAAAGTTCCCATATCTGGCTTTTATCGGGTCTTCAATTAGTCGGTTGTTTTCTACATTTTTCTGAGCTTAGCTAAAATAAGCGTAATGTAAAATTGGCACACGGAATGTACTACTACATATAGGGTTGTAATACAGTAGATATATAAGATATCTACCTGGTCATGATGTACCAAACCATCGTACTCCCGACACTCATGCTGGGCGCCTACGAAACGTGGATGCCGTACAGAATACGCATCAAGGTTCTGGAGAGGTTACCACCAAACCAACGATGTTTAATAATTCTGAAAGTAACGCACAAATGACAATGCGCCAATCCACTATCACTCATCGATAGCTTTGATAGGTCCACCATGTAGTCAAAATGCCTGAAACTAAAGACTACCAAGATATCCCAAAAACGCTGCATAAAAGGAAAGAAATTAGATAGGTATTTAAAAAAACTTAACAAAAATGTCATCAATATATTATGTCATCATTATATCAATATATCACCTTATATTACGTCCCATCTCCTGCGCTTGTTGACCATGCCCCTACACCCAATCAACTCTAATCCCCCTCCCTCTACTACTCAACACTAAGTAGCACTCAGTCCTTTAGTCTTAAGTTTAGTAACATTACTGAAGATGGTGTGTCAGCATTGAAAACGTTATAATAAATAACAAATTTGTAAAAGTAAACCGTGTTATTATTTTAAATATAATTTAAAATGGCCTTTCACAAAATTTCACAAAGGCCAACATTAAAAGCCATGCCTGAGAACAAACAGACCTAACTGAAGAGTACTAATATACAGTGGCAGTCAACCCTTAGAAGCAGAACGCCTACAGTATACTACTAATAGAAGAAAAAGAAAACTAAATAGGACGCAGAAGTCAGTTTGCAACCGCTATCTCCCCATTCCCAAGATGCCCCGGAGCTTGTGAATCCAGGATTGAACGCTTCAGCCACTTGAATATCCACAATTGTAAAGGAAAACTGATTATAATGACGACATAGATATCTGACGCGACTAAGAAGAATAACTCCTGAAGGAGAGTATTATCTGAAAAAAATCCGTATTAGAATAACGTACAATTGAAGTAAAAAAAAAAAACCGATGAATTGAAATTGTTAAATGGAAATATAAACGAAAATTCCTCGATTAAATTATTATAATTTTAAAATTTCCACATATATAATGATGGAAAATAATGAAATTGACTTCATTTATTTACTTTGTCACAGCAGCAAATTTAATTAGAACCTAGATTATCGCTAGAGTCGCACCTGTGATTCGAACACTGCGCTTATCTTCAAACATAAACAACCTCATACCGCCGTCATGACTTCGCGGTGTTAATTAGCTCGTACAATAATCGTACTCCAAACGAACAAAAAGAGAATATCCTTCATTAAAAAGAACCAATGTTGAGTTGTCCTTTTTTATCCGCGGACATCACCCTACCAAGGATTTTTTTTAAATAAGTACAAAACCGTTATGAGCAGAACGTCCGTTATCTATTATAGATAACTAAGACTGACAATGTTAGTCCGGTTGGATAAACCCGATTAAAAATGGCCGTCACGTGTAAACTTGACTAAAATTCATTATTAAAAAACATTAATTTAAATTTTTGAAACTGTAATTTTGTAGTTAGAAATTACTTCATTTCAACATTGTCTCCTTTATTACAGACTTGGGTCTAGTTAAGGTGATAATTCATTTGTAAAATCGCACCATAAAATGATTTACCAATAAAATTGTATTATTGATGTGTAACGTCCTAGGGCGCACCCACAGGGGTCGTAAAATAAACTAGAGTGAGAGTCTGAGCGGTGATTTGACGGCCGAGCGGTGACAAATATCGGATTACGCGCGTTGATTAGTCATCAGTGAGACTGTTCGTTGGTGATACTTAGCGTGTATTATTAGAAAAAGGCATATTTTAAGTGGTCGAATTATATAAAATGTTCACAGCTGGCTTCAATGTGTTACTTGTGTACAAGTGCTGAAATCTCTACTTCCGATCGCACTTTCCTTCGACGGAGTGACCGCGAGTACAAAGACCAAACGCCTCACCGTCAATAACTTTGCTGTCCGATTTGAATAAAATAAACTGCATTCAACTCGTCTGATTAAACTCTACGAGATATGTTACTTTCGTTATATATAAGGTGAATCGGGGTAAGTGCGACATATAAATCATCGACGTAAACTTTGAACTCTTTTCAAACTTCATATGATTATGCTATGACTGAACTTTGATAGAAGGATCAGTAACCATTTCCTAATTTGTCTTTAAAAATTGGAATGTAACTATTTAGGATAGCTGATATTGAAAACATTTTATGAAAATTGAACGAGTAGATGCACTTACTCCAAATTTGGGGTAAGAGCATCTGGTCAAATTATTTCTGACAAATTGTTAAAATAATGAAAATGTCTTTATTGATCTGCTCAATGACAATATTAATTAGTTATTTTGGTCCTTAATGACGGGTAAAAGGTGTTAAGTTCCAAAAAAAAATAAAAAAATTGCTTATTAGGGGGAAGTGCGACATATCATAGTGATTATTTAAAAAAATTGTTTAATTTTGTTTTTTAAATAATGCAACTGTCTACACATCACCGAGTTTCCATTCAACAATATATGAGATACCCGTGTACCAACAACTGAGTAGATGCACTTCCCCCACGGTGTAACATTTATGCGGTAAGTGTATCTGGTCTTATAAATCGTAATCAGCGGAAATAATCACAAAACTAATAAACACATCACAAACTACAACTCAAAATAGAGGCACTCACCTAATATCAGCGTCCTGGTACAAAAGGTTATCGACATATAGGAAAGATTGAAAAGGCATACAAAACTCGCGAGATGACATCAAACAACTGTCACAATTTGAAATGTTACATTACAAATAAACTAATGTTTGGATTTGCACCATCTTTGAACTGTCTCTTCAAATATTAATTTATAACATTTCTTAATATATTGCGGCACTGAAATCTAATTTCAAACGTAATTAGGAAACGTAGATGCACTTCCTCCATAGACGCACTTACCTCGACTCACCATATATGGTATATATATATTTATTTTTTGAAAAAAAAATTATAGAGATGCGTACACGGAATACATGTCACATCAATATTCTTACTATTTTCAAACTAAGCGATACGCTTGTGCTATGAAAATAGGTCTAACTTGCTGGTCTCCTGGAATAAGGAGGTAACCCCCGACCACTAGATTACTAGGCCAGCGCCTTAACCACTAGACCAACAAGCTATTCATCGTCGCTCACGAGTCAGAGATGCCGTTTTAATTTTATGCACAGCCTCTCACGCAACATAATCTTCAACAACGTCCGATTCACTAATTCTTTCGAATTCATCGATTACATTTTCACATGCCCCTCCTGCGCCGCGTATCCACCAACGGCATATTTCACACACGTATGATATAGTTGGACGCCAATGGCGGAGATCTAACTCAAACTAACTGTTAAACAGTCGATTTTTCAGTACGAAATGTTATATAACAATATAAATGTGGCTGTGAAACATGTACTCTCAACAAAAGAGAGATCCAAAAAGGTATGTGGGACATCACACGAAGAGGCAGAAAAAGAAGCGTGCGAATAAGAGATATGTGAATAAAAGTAGTTGATATAATACGATTACGCCAAGAAAATAAAATGGCAATGGACAGGCCACATTGCTCGGATGACGGACAACGACGACGTAATCCAATGAACCGACAATGGAATCCGCTTGACTAATGAAATCATCAAACTATGCCGAAATACGTTGCATCAAATAATAATTGACAAGTAAATGGGAGACACTTGACAGCAATGGATAGAAAACAGCTGATGATGATGGTCGTGAATTACAATTAAGTAGAATGAAACGTTACAGGTTTAAAATCAAACACTAAAGAAAATGTGAAAAACAAATATACACAAAAATATATCATATTTTGAGAATACGTGACGAATCATAAAATCAAGTAATAAACAGATGAAATCATCAAAAAGGGATATTTACTCCGAGAAAACGGAGCAAAACTGTGTTCAAGCACCGCTTAGATAGGGTGAATATTGAATTTATTTAAATTTTATCGCCATTGGTAATATTCATGCCCATCATTAGATCTCGTATCTTGTTTTCGCAATCGTGAAATATACATTCTTAAGTACGTCTACCTCTACCTCTACCTATTCCTCTACCGTTCAATATATATTTGAGAGACTCGACGCGAGACATTGAATTATATTCTTTGACAGGAGGAGAAATTATGCAACATTGGAAACACGGATTTTTGAGATAACAATTTTAAAATTAGTGACTGAGAACATACCCGACTTGCAAGCAGAATATACTCCGACTGACGAATGGAATATTTTCCGGGTACAGTTTTCTAGGTTAATATATATATATATATATAGCTGACTTTTTTGGCCCACGTTTCGGATCCCGTTGCAGGGTCCATCATCGGGGCTGATGGCTGACGAAACGTCGTCGGCCAAAAAGCGTCAGATATGCACGGCATAATAGCGCATAAAACTGTGCACAGATGATTCTGAACGGCCGTGAAAACCTAAGAACATTTTGAACGGAATATTGTTATTTATTGTTTAGCAAATTTGACCGAACATATTAACGCTGGGAATATCAATTGCTATAAGGGACAATATAAATTTATTGCAGTAGTGTAATTTTTTTAAATATCGCTGCTTTTTTTGTATTTAAAACATTAACATTAAGGTTTTTGGTGAAACTTTGAGGAATTCAATGATCATTTTGAAAATTGAGTTGATACACTGTTTTATTCCACTATATTTTATTATATTAAACGTTAGAACGTTTTTGAGAACATCTTCCCATTATCAATAATACAATTCAACTAAAGTTAAAAACATTTTCAGACAGTAATTAAGTAATTAAGTTAAAATGGATAAGAGAGGGGATGTAATGGGCGGTATTTAAATGTTTATTTTTTTATTAAGATATCTAATTTACGTTTTTTGGCGCAACCATGTAGAAGTTCTAAATTATTATTGTCAAATGAATGACCCACCATTTTTGCATATTCAGCCATTTTGGAATTTAGACTGAAGTTTTTTATGTTCTTCTAATATTTTTCCAATAATTCTTTCGCTTTTTCCAATATAAAATGCGTCGCACACCTTTAATTACTGTTTGAAAATGTTTTTAACTTTAGTTGAATTGTATTATTGATAATGGGAAGAAGTTACCGAAAACGTTCTAACGTTTAATATCATAAAATATAGTGGAATAAAACAGTGTTTCACCTCAATTTACAAAATTAGAAACATTATTCTATATAAATACAGAGAGTGCCGGCTGAAAAAAATATTTTGCTCCTTTATTAATAATAATAAATACATTAAATTAGTGATGATTAAATCGTTATTGTGACTGATTCTTGATCGATTATAACGATCATTGGTAACTGATTATTCGTAATTCTTCAAGCAATGACTGGTATACTAGAAAGTAAACCTCCAACAGTTAAATCATGGTTAGATCATCGTTAAATCTCAGTTATCATCATCATCATCATCACAATCAGTCACACAACGGTTTGCCATCACATTAAGTTTTTTTTCTAAAAAAAATTTTTTAAATGCATTTGAAAAGTTTATCTGTTTACTTGATACATTACGTTTATTTGTTAATAATTCTATGTAATTAATTATCTTATTTTGTACGTACTCCACTAAGCCTATCTTCGTTATACGCATTCCTTCGCAGTTCCTATATCTGACGTCACGGTCACGACGCGCGAAGATTCGCCAGAGGCCGCTGTAGAATTCACCTGTCGTAGGCGACGCACTCTGTCGCAAATATAACACGTTACGTGATTTGTCGAGTACTGCACTATATTTTGTGGTGAACTCATTGCACCGGCAGTTGTTTTAACACGGCACATGGTATTTAACAGAGGAACACGGGGAATATCGGCAATTATTTTAACATAGCACAGAGAAACATGTCACAATGCCAGTTAACACGGCGCAGAAAAACATGTTGTATTGCAAGTTATTTTAACATGCCAGTTGACATATTGACAGTTTTAACGTAGCACAGAGGAACACACTACATTGACAGTCAATTTAACATGAAACACGGTGTATTAACAGTTTCAAAATGGCACAAAGGAACACACTGCATTGACGGTTATTTTAACATGACGCATAGGAACGCGGTGTATTGACAGTTTCAATATGGCACAAAGGAACACACTGCATTGACGGTTATTTTAACATGACGCATAGGAACGCGGTGTATTGACAGTTTCAATATGGCACAAATGAACACACTGCATTGACGGTTATTTTAACATGGCGCATAGGAACGCGGTGTATTCAGTAGACAGTTTCAATGGCGGTTATTTTAACATGGCGGAGAAAAACACGGTGTATTGATAGTTCTCAATATGGCACAAAGGAATACAATTAATTACATTGGCAGTTATTTTAACATGGCACAGAGGAACACGGTGTATTGACAGTTTTCAATATGACACAAAAGAATACCATTGCACTGCATTTTAACATGGCGCAGAGAATATTGGCATTATTTTAATCTTGGCACAGGAAAACATGCCACATTGACACATTTTTTCATTGTTCTCAGTGAACGGGAGACGCGGGCGCGCGGTACCGCGCGCATTCCTCACCAGCATGACCGCATACTACAATTAGTTACGTAATTCTTCGTCACATAAACATTGGAAAATAATTTCAAACATTACAAGCTAATATATCGGCTGCGGCAAGGCAGAAGAAACCATCACTTTTATTAAATAGATATTTCCATAGATTTTGTTTTTTAATAACTCCCGTAAATAAATAATATTTAAAAAAAACACAAATACCCGTGCATATAAACATATTTATATATGCTCTAATACAAACACGATCAAAATGATCCATTTTACTACAACTTATCTTGCACATATTTGCTTACTTTCATTTTGAATCTATGTAGTTTCTTCTCCTTTCTTATATCTTCTGGCATTTCATTAAATATCTTCATCGCACTGTACATCATCGATTTCTGAGATTTATTAGCCTTCATCCCGAATGGCAGTCTCAGTCTATCTTTTCCTCTTGTATGATGTTCGTGTCCATGTTAATTTGCATAAATTTTTCTTATAAATTCTGCCGATATTTAATTAGTGAGGATTTTAAAAATAAATACTATAATGTTGAAATATATTTTCCGCTTAATGGTCATCATATTCAGATCTTTCAGCATTGCACTGATGCAATAATAATGAGTATTATTCTCAAAGCTTTATTTTGCACTACTGATAATTGTTGCATTACTTCTTCATTAGCCAAAAATGTGAGGAATAATAACAGAGTTGTTATAGTATTTTACAATAATCAATACTAATTAAATCTTATTTTAAAGTGAATTTAATCGTGAAATATTATTTCTGCCTTGCCACAAGTCGATATTATTGTATTATAGATACGCGTTACATACGTAGATGTATTTTTAGAGAATGGTGTTTTGTAATAAAAACTTAACTACTGCAGTACGTACTTTACTATAATTGATTACTAGGTTAACTAATAAAAAAATTCCAGCACGCTTGTACCAATACATTTTCTCGTGTGCAAACATTCCAGCAACTTCTATATTTGGTCTACGTTGTCTTCTCGAAGATTCAGTCTTGCGTACAGGCATATATTCAAATATTACACACCTCCGATATCTTTTCTGTCGCACGTACTTAATTGTGCATGTGGCGGAAATAAGATGGCAATGGATGCACGGGGCTCTATAAAATAGCGTATAAAACATATTAAATATTTATTGTAGAGAGATTAATAATTAATTGATGATATTCAAACCACAGAATGCTTAAAGGGTTAATGTGAGAGGTCATCAAGCTTTAGTGTTTTACCCGTTGTCAGGCGTAAAGAATATAGCTTGAGCTTCTACATTATCATGTATTTTTTTAAAATTATGAGTACGATATATATTTTTTTTCTCTTGAAAGCCTATGCTTGTGTAGAGAAGTGGACTGTATATAAATAATATTATAATTCAAACTTAGAAGTACATGTGTCTTTTCAAGCTCACGTTGATGTGTTTTTTAATAGCATTTTGATAATTCGTTGGTATCACAAATTTCTTTTATGTTTTCAGGGAAGCATTTAAAGTTTTTTCCCCTAGATGTTCGTATAGTGGCGTCGTGCAAATGATATATTGATTTTAGAGCATGAAAATACAAATTTAAATCTAGTACGATTTTCAGTAATAAATTGATATTTTTGTTATTCTTTTAATATTTGAAGAATATAATTTCTTTAAAACAGGTCACAAAATGTTGGTACTTGAAATTCTTCAAAGTTATTTTGTCGAATAATATTTTGGTTATTTTAATACCATTTTTACTGGAATCAGGCTGATCCCCAACTAATGATGACATATTGTAATGTGGATTTAATTAATACGTAGTATATTAAGTACAAATTTTGTATGTGTCGATACTGATTTTAAAGTGTGATTTTGGCACTTTTTAATCTTCTTCTTCTGCCGATCTGCGTCCAGAATTAAATCCAGCATTTTTTCCCACTGATGTTATTTGACCGTCACGTCTCAAGACAAGTAAAACGCCAGTGACTGGCAGGATACATTGAATAATAAAATAATAATAATATTGAATAGTTTATACAGAAATACGAATTAAATTAATCAACAGAAAAAATCCATCTATCGAAAAAATATTTAGCTACTACCGGGATTCAAACCTGGACCTCTCCGGCAATCATTGATGTATCAATTGGAAAGATTACAGAATATAAATTCTAGTCGATTAAATTAATTTGTATTATAATAACACAGAACTATGTGTTTCAAAAATGAGTTTTTCTGATATATATATATAGCGCCATTTGGTAAAAATTTCACCCCAAGGGTGCTTCACACACACTATTCAGTCCAACACTAGTATTTAATTTATTATGCGAACTTATGGATAATTTTTTTTGATAATGTGCCTTTATATGCGTCAGTATTATTTTAATAAACAGTCTCTGATGCGATGCATTTCGGAGGGTAAAGTTGCACGCTTTTGGCCTGCCGCTGTAAACGCCCGTTCACTTAATTCATTGCCCGTGAACTGTTGAACACTTAATTTGCTCACCGCATCTTTCTGATTACTATTCGCGGATATCGCGCTCGAAAGGGAAAAAACAAACAGTACAATACATGTTGCGCCCGTCTTGTATAATAAAACAGTTGCGGACACGAGCCGGGGCGAGTTTCACGTGAAAAATTTCACATTTTACATCAAATCGCATTGCGCCCGGTATCTGGAGCGCGACGCCCAAATTCCTTCGGCGGGATGCACACCGCGGATGCGCGTCACGCCACGCAACGTCACGACGTCATTTCGAGACGATCACGCACTTCGTTACATAGTTTTACACGGTTGGTACGATGAGCGTGCGAAAGAGATAACTATTTAAAGGGTTACGCCGCGGGCGCGGACCTCTCCGCTCCAAACCGCGATCCGGTACAATTGTCTGTATTATATTGTATGTAAGTGTCGAAAAAATATATATATTGATACCCAGCAATCAGGTATTATTCCGACGACAATACCAATAAGCATCCGAGCATCCAGTGCAGCTGTTATAGCTGGCACTAAAGAGAAATCGTCGTAATATGGATATTACAACAGGGCCAGCCGGTATCGGCTGCAATATCTTACAATAATAATATCTGATGTTGTGCTGTGTATTTCATGAAATACTGTATTTGAAAGATACAATAATTTTTTAAATAAACTACCATTGAGTGGTCTAACTAGGACTTGCGGATTTTTTTAAATTGCTATTTGAATTTTTTATATTTTTTTATATAAATGAGTTATAAATTAAGTATTGTACATTATTAAAATTACATGTTTTTTATTCGCTTACCTCTTGTGCTCGGAGAGGGAGTTACACTGTAATAATTTTATAATAGAGAGTTATACATTTGTAGTCTATAATTATTTATTGTCTATTTGTGTGCTTCTGAAGTGTTCTATAATATTATTTATTTTCTAATTATGTACTTCTGAAGTGTTAATTTAATTTATTTTATCTCTTTAATTTATGTAGGGAGGCTATTGAAGTTTTTTATCCCTAAGTATATAAAATTTTGCTGATTGGTTGGTGTTACATTTAGGGATTTTAAAGTTATTTTTAAATCTTAATTATGTGCTTGTTTCAAATTTGAGTGTTATTTTCTTTAAGTAATTAATTAATTGATATTCTTTTTATATTACTTTGACGATTGTTCTGTGTTATTTTTACCGAGTTCATTATGTTATTGTATGCTCCTCCCCACCCAATTATTCTATACTGGAGTAGCGAGTGAAAAATAGCAAAACATACCTTTTTAAAATTATTTATACTTAAAATGTTTCTTAATCTTATGAATATATAAATACATTTTCTTATTCTTTTCACTAATTCGCTAATGTGACTGTGCCATTTTAAATGTTGATCAATAATTGCACCGAGATATTTAATTTCGTTTTTTGGGCTTTAGTTTTGTTTCATTGTGACAAAAAAATGACATACTATTCGATGGTTGGTTTTTTAAATTCTAATAATTGAACCTGTTCATAATGTAATTATTGATTAATTTACATTTCAAACATCTCATCATCATTGAACACTCAGAAGGGTGTCATTCGTCTGGTCTGAATTTGACTTATAACGTATCAGTTTCTTGAAACTCCGCATTTTTGAAATGTCAATATCGAGCGATATATTGTTTTTTAAAAAACATTCCTATAATAAGATCACATTCAAAAGTGTTCAGATCAATTTAATTTATATTTGATATGCTTGTTGCGGTCTAGTGGCTAAGACACTCACCCAGTGATCGGGGTTTCGAGCCTTCGGCAGATCAGCTCAAGTGAGTCCCGTTTTCATAGCCCAACCGTTTGTTCAGCATTGTTTGAAAATAGTAACAATAAACAGACTAAACATCCCTCTCTAAAATCCCACAGTTCACTATCCCTAAAAAACAAATGACTCTTGGACAAAGCAATCATCCGTCCTGTACTCACATACGCGAGCCTTATCTGAGGTTAAAGTAACACAAAAATTTTAGAAACCAAACAAAACTACATCCTTAGGAGAATTACAAACTCACCCTGGTTTGTCAGAAACACAGTCATTCACAGGGACTCAAACATACCCTCACTCAAATGTCACATACACGATTTATCTTCTAAATTTTATTCTAAATTAATTTCCATCTCAAACACTTACATAAACTCCCTCGGCCTATATGATCCCCATTATCTTCGTCCCATTTCACTTCTTTACCCTATTCTTAACCCAATTGAACAAAATTTATAAAAAGATTAAAACTTTCACAAAAGGTAAAAAAATTTAACAAAATCAAACAAAAGAAGAATTAACAAAATATAAAATATTTTAAAACAACTTACAACAAAAGCTTTAGACATAAAGCTGAATATCATTCCACACACACACACCATTGTTTTAATTGTAACATGTCCGTAAAAAATTTAATCGTCTCGTGTTATGGCAACACACTTGGAGAGTTTATTAAAAACAATTAGCCATTAAATAAAAACAATAGATTTAACTGTGCATTGGTCACCACAACACAAAACCTTAATGCGCGTCCACCGCACGGGGCGGCACGTGCGGTGACGTCACTGCCCGCCGGCGGGCACGCGTGCTGCTCGAGAGAGCCGATGGCCAACACACGACGTGGACCAATAAATATCTGCGCAAATTTTCGATTGAATTTTATTTCTAGAGTACACAATCAAGTATCAAGTATTTTTTTAATCACTTCGCTGATGATGGTATTATATTTGTTCAGATTATATTAAAAGATACGAACTCGGATCACAGAATATATTAAAAGATCTTAGTTCAAAATCTCATAGTCGATGCGGCACAAATTAATAGTCTGATGTTTGTATGTACATGTTTTTTAAAATGTTTTTAATCGAGTTAGATGGACCAGAAGACATCGTGGAGGAAATATAAAATATAATATTTTGCATGTGCACAGTTGCATTAAATGATCAGGGTTAATCATATCTTCTTTTGCTTACTTCATATATCTAAAAGTACGATTGTACCGTAATTTTTTCAGGCAACGCCTTGACAATGGCACGCATTTACCGTCAGCCTAGAAACCATCTACAAAAACGCGATCTAATCCAAAAGAGACGCTAGTGCTCGCGGAAATCTTAAATTAATCATATACATTATATATATTATAAGCGAACGTATACGTAAATTAACCCAGTGCGCGTGTACCGAAATTAAAATTAAATATATTTTCGTAGAAAACAATCACTTTGTGGTTTGACATATTAGATTAAATAAAACACAATCAGTATGTTTCCTTTAAAATCAATTTAATACCCATCAACAGTGTACTTTCCCCTGTGTCTCTCTCTTTCGCATATAATTTTATATTCTGTCTCCCTCCTTATGTATATATAAGTGTACTCTTTTTGTATTTATTGTTAGATTTAAATACGCCCCGGCGAAGCTTGAGCTAAACGAAACCGATTGGCGTGTAATAAAATTCGTGGTTTCATACATTTTATTTAATCTAAAATAAAATAAGGTTATAAATCGTAATGTGTCTACATATATACTATCCATATATTACAAATAACATTTTTGTCTCTAAATGAGGTAAATAAAACCAAAAAACTGAAGTTCTAAGGGCACAGTAAATGAATATTTTCACGGCGGTTTTTATCTATCAAAATCGAGAAGAGTATGGAGGATGCGAGAGGAGTTACTACCGATTGGCGACCTTAAACGAGTGTGGTAAACGTAAATCGAAAGAATTACAATATTATTCATTTGATACTTCGCGTGTATAGGTGTCGGAACTCGTCGACGTCTAAATGAACCTAAGACAAAATAGTGAATTAAAATACAGTCCACATTTTGGAGGTGCCAGCAGAATCTGGATTGTGATGAGTGCCAAACTTCTTCCGTATCCTGAATTCTTCCGGCATCTATGCTTTTACGTAACAGCTAATAATATAAAATTTGACAGATACATATAAAATATACAAATTGACGCTATTCACTAGTAGTCATCTATATACGTGGTAAACAGCGTTGACACGCCCGAATGAAATAGTGACCGGATAGCACAACAGTTGTACTTATACACCAGTAGCGTGCAGTCTATACAATCAAAAAATCTGTGCATAACTTATAATCTTCGCAAAATAATATTTATATGATATATGAAGTATGTAAATCTACGCGAATATAATTCAGTTCTCGTGTTAACCAAAACAGTATAACTAGCGGAAGAATTTAAAATTGACAAATATTTTTTTTTTCAGTTTTTTCGCAAAATCTGTCCCAGACGTATACGAACTAAACGCAGTCATTGAAACAATTTATCTAAATAAGAATTAATGGTGATCGCTATCGTCACATGTTGGAAAACTTCTTGGTAGCCGAATTAGGTCGATTGGGCCTGCAACACGTGTGGGTTCAACAGGACGGTGCCACCTCACACATACCCCTAAGCAACGCTTGAAAATTTTCCCGGCCGCATAATGTCTAAAATTAGTGATATCGACTGGCCTCCTCGATCACCTGATTTGACGGCTTCCGACTATTTTCCATGGGGATACTCAAAAGGAAAAGTCTACGCCAATAAGCCAACAATTTCGATGATACAGGACAATATTCGAAATGAAATTGCTGAAATGACACGCGAAGTGTGCGAGAATTTTATGAAAATTTTATGGTTAAAAGAGCACGCATTCGTGCCACTGCCAGAGGCGGCCACTCGGCCGATGTCAAATTCCATACATAATTGTAATAAACCAAATATTCGATAAATAAAAACCAAATTAAAAAATTGTGTTTCATTTCCTAGTAATTCAAAAACAACATAGGCCTGGAACATAATATTCACCGGTATACATTATAATTTAATTTTTATATAAAATAATTTCATGATATCATCGAGGAAAATTTTGCAACCTTTGCACATCCAATTAGATAAACCCGTTTTAAGACATTAACAGTAGTAACAGCTTTTTGTGCCTTACATTAACTATTTTAAATGTGTGTATCTAATAGTATTTTTTTTTTTAATACTCTTCTTCGTGTGCCGTCTTCTATCGAAGATTTATCTTGTGCAAAATGTACAAGATCTCCGGTATTGACCCATAACAAGGTTGGACAATGTTATGTATGTGTTGCAAATGATTATACACCTCATTGCGGGGAATGTGTCCGATTATATTCAGCTCACTACACTATAGATAATAAATAAAGGTATGAAAAATATTTTCTAGTAGTTATTTTCAATTTAAAAAAAGGGGGTGTTCATTTGTTAGTACGCCACTGTTTGGCACTAGTTCTAGCGGTCTAGTACCACGTCTCGACTTATCGGTGAACGCGATCCAGTCACGCTGATTCCACCGATCCGATGAATCTTGTCGAGTTGAAATTCGCAACCGTTAGTGCGCGCTGGCTGTTAGGTAGTAAACACATTGCAACGTAATTTATACAGTCATAATATTCAAACGTAAATTTTATAAAAAAAAAAAAATTCAAAAAGGTCACGACTGATGTAAGGAAAAGAAATGTACATCGGTGCTGAGGAGTTCCCCTCCTCGAGCCGGAGTGAGGCGCGCGCTAAATATAATTACGCCTTTACCTTTTGTACAGTCGAGTGTTTGGAATGACGTGATAGCTTTAAAATTAGAACTTAGTAATTGAATCGAGAAATCAGATCAAGAGCAACGCGCACAATTAATGTGCCATTACAGAACATCATAATAATATTTTTAATATGAATTATAAATATATTAATTAGAAACATATACATATTAAAATATTGTTGTTGCGCCACCGGTATTCGAACCTGGATCTCTTTCCAAACCAAACGTGCGGACGTGCATTATCATTCTGAAAAATTACTTGATGCCGTTTTTCTTCAAAAATTAATAGCGTAGTTTCGTTTTTCGGTTTGGAGAAACATAACATTAAAAATGATTTATATTTTAAAACATCTACCAGCGAAACGGAGTGCAATATTTTTTAAACAAATGGTAAACAAGTATTTTTTAAAAGGCAATTGAAAAATAGCATATTAGTATTTATTTATTTACTTTATTTTAATGAAACCGATTATCAATGAGTTCCTAGATCCCCTAGAGAATACAGTCCAACAAAGGCATATTAAAGCGCAACGTGAAGATAGAACAGACAGGTTGGGGTAAAACACATTAAAATAGTTAATAATAATACATAAATTATTATTATAAACAATCTAAAAATTATTAAGCCATAAAATAGTACAATAGTAAAAAATAATAACAATTTATGAAAATACAGGTCATTAATGTAAATTGAAATATACACATAAAGAACAAATAATAAAAGCGATTAAAAAATTGTTACGATCAATTGTATTTTGAATTATGTACTTTGCAAGCTTCATTTATGCCTGTTGAATAGTTAAAAAATGTTGGGACAGCTGTTTTCTAGTGGCGAGTCGATTATAATCTGACGCTAAAAGTGATATTTAAATCCAAAAAATCATTTTCGGCACAGGCCGCAAAAATCGAGATAGATTTGCGAAAAGAAACGATATTTCCCGTTTTATGATACCATACCGCTCGAAATAATTACCGAGGATCAATATTAGCGGAGTTGCGAATTTTTTTAAAGCCGCCATTTTGAAAGACGGCTGACGAGGCTGCATACCGAAAACATGGCCGATATATTTACAAGATCAATTTTTCAGAAAAGACTGGTCAAAATAAAAGGAGGGGTGGTTTTGGGGTCTACCGAAACGGTCCGGGGATTGAAGAAAATATGTACATCGAAATTTTTCAGTTGTTGCTGCGTCACGAGACCTTCTGCAGTAGTAGGTGAATAATATTTGAAATTTACCGTTCGCATCGCTCGAAGCCACGATTCTAAATGTAATAAATGAATTCTTTTAATATTGGTGATAAGATAAATTTTGATTATGCGATTGATGTAGCACTGATTAGTAACTGAGATTTAAAGATTAGATGTATAGTGTCTAGTGTCTAGTGCACTTGTCACCTGCTCGCCAAACTTGTTACAATCATTGTTTATCTCATGACTAATAAAAATGGTAAATTACTAGCGATGGTAAACTGTGATTGGGTTCGATTATAACGATGATTAATAACTGAGATTGAACTGTTGGATGGTTTACTTTCTAGTGTACCAGCGATGGCTGGAAAAATTACGTTAATAATCAGTTGCCAATCATCTTTAAATTTCATTCACATTAACAGTTTAGACTATCATTTAAATAAACCTATGAAAAGGCAATGAGGAAAGTAGGCGACTAAATATTATTTTTTTAGAACACATTCTTATTGTGAAGTTGTAATTATTCAGAACAGACGGTCTGTGATATTTTAAATATTAATTAAATGTATTAATTATAAAGATATACATATAAAATCAATTTTATCGAAAAATATTGTTGTTGCGCCACCGGGATTCGAACCTGGATCTCTTCCCTAACCGGGGGAGGTGCTTTATCCAACTAAGCTACAGCGACATTATTTTTAGCGACAATTTTTCGACCTTATATGTTACCTTTTTGATATCAATACATTTAATCGTTCTGTCAAATGATTGAACGGGGAATTTTCTGTCAAATGATGGAACGATTAAATGTATTGATATCAAAAAGGTAACATATAAGGTCGAAAAATTGTCGCTAAAAATAATGTCGCTGTAGCTTAGTTGGATAAAGCACCTCCCCCGGTTAGGGAAGAGATCCAGGTTCGAATCCCGGTGGCGCAACAACAATATTTTTCGATAAAATTGATTTTATATGTATATCTTTATAATTAATATATTTAATTCATATTTAAGACTAAATATTAGTTTCCCGGTATAGACATGTTATTCTGATCGAATTATAATTTATTGCATTTAGAGTAGATTATAGTTAGTTGGTCTCGACACTGCGTAGGCGCGATGTCACGCCTCGGCAAACAGCAGGGCGTCGGCAGTCGGGCCAAGTCGCGGAGTTAACAACGTCTGGTGTGCCCCGCGCAGCCGACCGGAAAACCTTCGCCGGTTAGTCAGGGCTCGGGATGGACCGGACCAAACCGGAACGCCTTTACGGTTCGTGGATTTTTTACAAAACTAGTTCTGGTTCGTAAGATTCCCACAAATACAGCTCCGGCTCGTGATATCAATTTCAAATACATTATTATGATGGATTTAATAAAAATATGCTGGGTGAGCCGAACTTTCCGACACCGTGAGGGATGTATTGTATAAATATAAACCCAGCTTTCTAATGTCTATTGCTTGGGAAATTTTCAAAGGAAACTGATACATTTTATTGGAGTGATATGTTTGTTACTTACTATCACGCCGTTTCCCCGCGGGGGTAGGCAGAGAGGATAAAGCGCCACACTTTTTTGTCCTGACACACAATTCTCGCCTCATCCACATTCATACTTAATATTCCATAATTAAAGATCTTTCTTATTTGGTGGTGCATAACTCTACTTGTCGAATGTATATATATAAAAATATAAATAATAAATAAATATTGTAAATACATCTTTTCACACAAGCTCGCCGGTTACCATCTACAAGAATCTGGTTTACCTGGTCGTGCCAAGTCTTTCGCGGACGTCCTTAATTTCTGGTACCATCAACACTTGCGTCACATATCTTTCTTACTATTATCTCCTCATTCATCGGTTCCATATAACCAAACCACCTAAGTGATCCTTTCTTAACCTCACTCACTATACGAAGATCAGCTTTACATTATTTCCTTATCTCTTCATTCTTTACTCTGTCATAAATGCATTTGTCACATATACACGCCTAAGTGATCTCATTTTCGCAGCATTCAGTCTACTTTCATTCCTCTTCTGCCAGCTCCAGGCCTCACTTCCATATAGCAGTGTCGGTACCAGGACTCCATTGTGAACCGCTAGTATTGCCTCGGTTGACAAGTTCCCATTAGCTATCATTCCATTCAAAGCACCGTTCACCTCATTTCCTGCAGTCACCCTCTTTTCGATATCTTTCTCAGTCTGATATGTGATATGTCGATTGCCTTTGAAATACGTATTAGACGGTTGTGGGATTTTTTTTGTTCTAAATACACATTTTTCAAATATGTAGAAAAATAAACATCATTTCTACTGTTAGTAATTTAATTTTTAATAATTAAAGATTGCTTGTAGAAGTTGATGGAAAAGGATGGAGGACGATTCCCCACTCATTGGACTGTTCAAGTGTAAAAGCCAAAAAGCGCTTCTCTGGTGGTAACCCTCAAATCTACAGGGTGTTGAGAAAAGTGGAGGACCATAGTCAAGAGGGCGGGAGTTCATGGAGATAACGATCCTCAGTCATGAGGGACCGACGCGGATCTTCTGCCGATTTGCGGTCAATATTGAATATAAACCTCCCTTTTTATAGCTTTCTTATAACTCACCGTCTCTTGTGCTTTGCTTCTAATTTTGCCAAATAACTTGCCTGGCAAATAATCTGACCATTGAGGGATATTTGGCCAACGATAACTATTTGAATATCAGTTAAATTTTTATATTAAAAAAAAATAAACTGTGTTATTAAGGAGAACACATTATATTATTGTGAAATTGTAGTTTTATCAGAATATAGTTCTGTGGTATTTTAATACAAATTAAATGTATTAAATTAGAAATGATGGTAACACATTTCGCCGGATAGGAAAAGATCCCGGTTCGAATCCCTGTAGCAATTAAAATATTTTTTCTGTACACCTTTCTAATAATACATTACAATGATTAATAACTGTGTGTATTATAATAATTTAATATATAATAAAACAGTAATTATTACTTTCCGGATTAACTAGATTGCAAATGTACACGACACCTGCGACGCCATCTTTTATAAATTCTTTCGTATACAATTATTGCCACACAATGAATTCAAGTAAAAAGACCAAAAAAAAAGATCATATTTTTACATATTTTATTCCAAGGTTTTCAGTCAAATCAAATTTGCGACCCGTCATAAACAAACTGAATGTTAATTACACAGACCAGTAAATGAATAGACATGAAATAAATTCAACATATAGGAGATGGGTTCGGAACATTAGTTGCGGGACGAGGGGAATTCTAAACACATTATTTGTAGAAACATAAATCCGATATTTCATGACACATTTATGCAACAGTAAAAGTATTTAGTATTATTTAAAAAAAAAACACATTCTTATTGTGAAGTTGTAATTATTGAGAACATAGCTCTCTGATATTTTAAATTGTAATTAAATGTATTAATTAGAAAGATATACATATAAAATCTATTTTATCGAAAAATATTGCTGTTGCGCTACCGGGATTCGAACCTGGATCTCTTTCTAAACCGGGGAAGGTGCATTATCCCAAGCGACAGTACTTTTGACGACAAAATTTCGAACCTATATGTTACACTTTCCAAATTAATACATCTATCGTTCCATTATTTGAAAACCATCTCAAATACCTTTTGAGTAAACCGACAGCAGACGCCATAATTAACAATGAATTTTTATTAAATTTTTGCACACGTTGATTGTATATACTTAATTGCAATATAATTGTATGTTATATTGCAATTAAACTGTGACTGTGATAGCAGTTTCATTACTAATGCGCACGTTCCGAACGATATCACAATACACGAAATAAATTGTTTTTAAAACTAATTTTGAGGGTATTTATTTAAATTATTCAAACTTCATTTGTGTAAAAAACATATTCTAAATTTAATATCATCACAAAGAGAATGAAAACCCTTAAAAAAAAGTGTGAGTTTATTTTTCGGGTCAAATACGTAAAACGTTTTGGCAGATTTTATTAGATGGATTAGAATTATAACGTCATTTCTTCATGAATATTTTCGTCTCATATGCACATGCGCCGAATCACGATTCACAACCAAATATAAATAAAATCATTAATCACAAATCATGTTATATTATAATATATTCACCTCTGTTACAACAAAAACATGTGTGTCAGTCAATAAAGTCTAATAAATAAATAAAAAGCGTCCAATGTCACATTTCTGTCCTTTTATGATTATGTGATTAAGTATATTTCTTCTTCTTTTAAATACGCAATCCACCCTTCAAGAGTGATTTGTGCCATTAATCAAGTTAAAACTTTATTTTATATAATAAAAGTACAATAATATTATATTACAAGTCAATACCATTGTCGTTTAAAAAAAATGCTATTATACAGATTAAATGTGGCGAGTTAAGGGAAAGAAGATGACACAAGTTAACCGGGAGTTGAAAATTACCATTGACGAGATTACTGTAAAAAAAAAAAAAAGTATATTTCTGTAACGAAAATAATTTCTCCAGAACTGTCTTTATTTCCGAGGCTGGAATGTATCAACCGCGCCAGTGGTGGGTAGCAGACACCCCCGCCTGTGTCTACCGCAATACTTAACAAGTGTGTATTTAATTGCGTTTTTCACTTAAGAGATACGAATTACTCGTATTGAAATACTAATTAGGTTAATAGTTAACCTATTTAAATACTAGAAGCTTCGGGCGGTGGGTGGGACCACATGTGGAGGGAGGACATGACCAAGGAAACAGGGTGGCAAATAAACTGTGCTATTAAGGAGAACACATTATTATTGTGAAGTTGCACTTTTTACAAATTAAATGTATCAATAAAAAAGATATACATATAAAATCAATTTATCAAAAAAAAAAAAAAATCTGGACACGAACCGGGAACCGTTCATGTCCGGGCAAGTGTGCTGACCCATTTAAGTTAATGACAAAATCGAACTTTTCGATCTTACATGTTGCACTTTCAAATTGAAACATCTGTTATTCCATTATTACTACAACTGCAACATACAATTTCGAAAAATTGAAAATAAGCTGACATAGTGTAAATGGATATCGCACTTTCCCGTATAGAAGAGATCCTGGTTCAAATCCCGGTGGCAGCTAAAATATTTTTTCGATAAATTGAGTTTATCTGTATGCATATCTTTATAATTGATGCGTTTAATTTGTATTGAAAAAAATATTATATAGATCATCAGGGCAGAAAAATATCTCGCATGTTTGCGTATTTTTCTTAATTCCCGAATCTTTTGTTTTCGAAGTCAGTCGCAGTGTACGAGTCGGTACACGCGCGGTAACATTTAAGGCGGAGGAAGTCTGTTACCCATTCAGCATAGTAAAAAAAACTGTATTGCAACATCAACGGACAGACGTGACATAATAGGATGGGACCGAGATGACGCCACTCCAGACGTGAGCGTAGACCATTAATATCGGCATACTAGTTGCTGCGCGAAACACGTGGTGCGCCGCATGTTTTAGGTACCAGTGCGTGCTACGATTTTTTAATGTTTAATTAATATTAATAATATAATATTAAAAAAACTAACAACACACCTCGTAATGTAATTTAGCGGGGATATGGTCGGCGTCGAATCAGAGGTTGTGACGTTCAAATCCCGCCCGTTGCACGAAAATATGGTACGATTCTCAGTCACAAATTTACTGGCAAATAAGTAGTGATGAGAAAAAATGCTACTCTTGACTCACTGGTGTGATTGTGATTGGTATTCGATAATATCAGCGATTGAAAACTGTGACTGTGATCGCAGTTTCATTACTAATGCGCACGTTCCGAACGATATCACAATACACGAAATAAATTGTTTTTAAAACTATTTTTGAGGGTATTTATTTAAATTATTCAAACTTCATTTGTGTAAAAAACATATTCTAAATTTAATATCATCACAAATAGAATGAATACCCTTAAAAAAAAGTGTGAGTTTATTTTTCGGGTCAAATACGTAAAACGTTTTGGCAGATTCTATTAGATGGATTAGAATTATAACGTCATTTCTTCATGAATATTTTCGTCTCATATGCACATGCGCCGAATCACGATTCACAATCAAGTATAAATAAAATCATTAATCACAAATCAGAATATTTCCAGATATTAAATCACCGATTTCATCAGTGATTGACTCACGGTTCATAATTTTGAGCTCATCACTACAAATAAGTATTAAGATGTATCTCCCAATACGATATACATAAACATTATATTTTACCGCCCGTACATAAAATACTACAGTCTGTGTACCCTCTAAGCTACGCCGCGCGCTAACCAAATTTTATCATTCTGACAAAATAAATAAACTTTAAAACATCTCTTCAAATTTCTACGAAAAATCTCACATCACAACGAACGAACGAATTGTTTCCTAGTGTTTTGACTCCGAACCATAAAGCATCCGTGTGTTTGGGACCTTGTTTTAAAATATTATATAGGTTCGGTATGCAATAAGGTATTTGTACCCCGTGGCTACACCACCAGTCTGACCTCTTTAACCACATTTTTTACCAATAAAGTAAACAATACATTATTAGGTACCAGACCCATAAAAATAATTTGAATGGCTCAAACACACGGTTGCATCATGATCCAGAGTCAAGATACTACTTGTACATAAAATGTTTAGAAATAATTAACTTATTTTTGTGAAGTTAATTTGTTGCGATTAAGTTACCATACCCAAATAAATACCTATCCATAATAATATTACGCTTTCCCATGTATATCTATGACTTTCTGGATGTGGCGGCTTCAGTTGTTTCATTTGTGGCTGTAAAGAGCTCGCTTAAATGGCCAGATCTGTGAGACGCAAGCAGGGCAAAAAACGAACGTGTTTTTAATATCTCTAGGTTAGGATTACTTAAATGTGTTCTCTTTTATATAGGTACCTATTCAATGAGAGTACGTAAATATATATTCAATTTGAAATGAAGTGTACATTCTCTTTATTACGAGTAAAAAAAAAAAAAATTTTTATCGAAATCTTACTTACCATAGAAATTGTCTATCCGCGATTCTTAATGTCATCTAGATGTCATTTTTGACAGCTAACTTACAAAGATGGAATAATTTTAATTATATCAACTTTTAATTTCCGTCTGGTTTGTTTTGCGAAAAGCTCTATGAAATATAGATTTTATTGCGATCCTGACCGCGCAGCGGTCACCAATGGCCGCGTAACGGCCACTATTGGTCGCGATGCGGCCAAAATAGCCGCCCATGGGAACTAGTAGCAAGCAATCGGCGATAGCTGATGAAACCCTGATCGCGTAATAATTATACGATTAACACCAAAAAACTACGAAAGTCAAAAATATCACAATTAAAAATATATTTTCCGAGTAGATATTGTGACTTTTGTCGCTAAACTACACAATTTGCGCCCAGAACACAGACTTCATAATTGTGACATTTGTATGCAATATTCGACCCATCTCACTAGCCCAAATCCGGCCAACACTCGTACAGCATACACATGACATACGGCATACATACTAAGGCTACCTTAATGATGTATATTAGAGGTCAAAGTCCACAATAAAATATTTTTAGAAAATACAAAAACTTTTAATTGAGATGTGTAGAAATATCCGCAGTGTCCACCAAAGTTTAGTATTGGTAATCATTAAAAAAAAGTCATGTTCTGTTTAATTCGTTGTATTCTGTTATACGCCAAAAATATATATTTATGAAATAAAAGGAGATTAATATTTTGAACCTGTTTTGTTGAAAGCTTTTTATATTTCAGCGACAAAATCTGTTGGCAACATAACCGCCTTAAACACGTAAATTCAATATAGTATACATATTTTTGTTTTTGTAACAAAGGCAGTATCCACCTCTTTCCAAAACAGAAACGGCAGTTTTTGAAAATCAATCGGAACACTAAAAATTTATATTTTCAAAATGGCTGTCACAGTGTGAATTTCATATTCGCGAGAGATGCCGTGTCAAAGATTGCGCCATGATTTTATATATTTTAGCATAAATAAAACAATTGATTGTTGAATTTCATTACGAAATTCTAAAAATGGAATGTGTTCCGGAAGTGGTGCAGCCAGAATAATATTTGTGTTATTTGTATCATCTAAAAAAATACGCTTATCTAATTGTGTATTGTTTTTTTAAAACGTCTTCTCCAAATAAGTGATAGATAAATCCGAACAATAAAATATTTTTAATTATTAAAATACGTTATTTCCTTGTTAATGTTTTGACACATTGACAGTAACATTTAAATCAAAGCCGGCAGCGTTCAAATGGGTACAATCTACTTTTTTAAAACCTTGCATTTGGACTCTGTTAGATTTAAAAAAAACTATTTATTTGCTTTAAAGTAAAAATGCATAAGAATTAAGAACATTGAATTATTAAAAATAAAGAAATACGTACGGAATACATGTCACAACAATATTCTTCACTATTTTCGAGCTAAGCGCTTGTGTAGAGACTCGAACCCTAGGCCCTAGGCAAGTACATAGTGGCGTGCAGTAGGTATAGATTTAGGTTATGCTGTTACCAATGATATTATACAATCATATGTAATACAATATATGTACTTTCGTTTAACCAACGTCTTTAGACAAAATAAATCCGTCGTTTATACGACCCTACCATGTATTTATTTGTAATTTTAGAGTACTATTAATAGTGTTTTTAAAGTAAAATAATACCTTCTTACCCATAAAAAAATGTATGAACGTTTTTAAGAATACTTTCTATGACTGAACGTGATTCATTTATTATTTGAAAATCCTTCACGTAATAACTAAATGAAATAATTATTTTTATTAAAGGTTAACGTAGGAAATAGTTCTGACAATTGCTTTTTGTTTTTCCCAAATCAAAAACCAATCTATGCACCAAATTTAAAGAACAATTATGAAATGAACACGTTAAAAACAGTAAGATAGTAAAATTCGCGAATTATTAAAAGAGGAAGTAGACACTTCAATGATTTGCACGCAGTTGTAAGCCTTTCTAATGTCATTCTGTTAAAAAACAGCATAGGTAACAACTCCATACAAAACGGATCAACCGAAAGAAATTTTCAATTCAGTAAATAGCCAATTATATGACTTGAGTAATTCACTAGCTTAAAGACTGAATAGAGTAATGTGAATAGCTCGATGCGGCGAATACATACGAGCGCCATGGGTACAGGGTGAGTTGTTGTGGTAGTTTAATTGCTTCGTTCTATAAAGTCTATTGGTACACAGACGGCGCTAATTGTAAAATAATGATTCCGTTTATGTTAATCCAATTATTTAATTTATATTTGTTTCCCAGAATTTTTAGTAATGCACAGCTTGTTTGCTTATATGCACTGCACGCCCCGGCAAGTACCTTACCGCTAAACCAATCAGCCACGTAACAGTGACCGTTATGGAGCAAAAGTACACGGAAGAGACTCGTCTAGAAACTCGTGTAAAGGACAGTGCAGAGTTGAGCGCAGAGTGAGCTGCCATTCGGCGTCTATTGAATTTTGAACACGCCGACAGATGCATACCAATCTTTACAGCCAAATGTACGAGACGTGAGATGAGAGCCTCATCCGTGTACATGTACCCATAGCCAAGCTTACCCTTGGCCGCCCATTTTTAATCTGTTAACCCTCATCATACCGTGGTAGAAAATATCCGTACGCAACCATAATGTCAACTATTGTTACCGTGAGGAACGTGTGATATTTAAGTATTTTAAATAATACAAAAATCATTTTACTAGTTTCAGTAGCTATCATACTTTTACTCTAAATATTGAGTATTAAAAATTAAGTATTGATAAATATCTAACGACGTGGGCGGTAACTCCGACAGCGAGTGCCGATCTGTAGCGAGCGGTAGACCCGTGTTACTGCATGGTTACGGAAGGGTTAAGTATGCAGACTGGATAGTACGCAATAGCGACAAGCGTAAAATAGACGCCTTCGAAATGTATCGCTGGAGAAGGGTGTTACGCATCCCGCGGACAGCACGACGAACGAATGCCTTGACCCTGCAACATATCCGACCACAGCAAACCCTATTTACGGCAGTGAACAAAATATACTTCAAATTCTTCGGCCACATTATACGTTTAAACGACAGCCTTGAAAAGGAGATTATCCTGAGCACAACTCGACTTGACTTGAGCAAGAAGACCTGGAAGAGTGCCACAGCGGCGGATAGATGCCTCGCTTCCAGCTGGAGAGACCCAGGATCGGAACTCGCGGAGTAGAGATTCCAACTATTCGACATCATCAACTACTCGAAGAGTAAAACTAAAAATATTCAAATAATTTCTAAAGTATGACAATAATTTGGAATATTTCAAATAAATTGTATTTATACGTTATAAAAATGATAAGAAAATGAGCTAATTTAACATAAATTGTTTATTTATTGTAATACCTATTTTAAAAACGACAACGCACTGAACGTTTCGTATTTTAAATTCGTTTTTATCGCTCAGTAGCGGTTGGCGTTGGCTCAACTGTCAAGTGTTTTAAATAGTAGGTCCAACGTTTCTGTCCTTTTTTTGTAAATTGTCCAAATATCTAAAATCTTATTTTAAAATATTTTAACAAACCATTTGTAGTTGCTACGAGGGATAAAATTCTTAATTCTGACGTCGGTGAACTCTTCGCACAAGCAACAGGTATCTCTTCCACGTCCGAATCGTTTAATATTCCATCTTCGAATAGCTGCACAAATATTCGAGTATCGAATCGTAGAAAAAGACCGAATATATTCTAATATCGAATATTCGGGATGGAATCTCTAATTGATTGAGAAGGAGAAGATTTACTCGTCGTCACATGTCACGTCACAAGCTAGACCATACTTTTAGTCGCTTATGTTTAATGGTTGATGCATTTTACCCACGCATTTGTTTGTTGGATGACTCCACGCAGCGTTGCATGCAGGCAGAAGACTGGGAAGAATAGATTCAAGTATTGTATAGTCAAGGCAGTTACGGAAGTGGGATGACATCCAGAATCGCTATGCTCAACAATGAGCGATCGACTGCAAGAGAGTAAATTTGTGGATGGATATAAATGAAACAATGTTATTACTCTACTTGAGTTTATTAGCACTACTCGAGTTTCGAGAGAAACAGTAACTCTCATCGACAGGTGAACTATAAAACTGACTACACATGAATATAGGAGACAAAGCTTAGGTGGTAGACACACAAGTAATTAGGTACTGACAGATGGACAGTGGAGGGGTGGTTGTAACGGGAATATTGAGAAAAGGAGATGAGTTAGAAAATGTAATATTGTTTAACAGATTAATACCCAAGTTCAAATTCACTTTTATTTTTAAACTTTCAAAATTATTCATTTTATTACCTTTACGCGTGATGGAGAAGTTTAATGGTACATGAATGAAAGGAATGATTATTATCCATCCTATATTTATGTGTAGTCAGTTTAATACTTCACCTATCGATGAGAGTTACTGCTGTTTCTCTCGAAACTCGAGTAGTGCTAACAAACTCAAGTAGAGTAATAACATTGTTTCATGTATATCCATCCATTATGATGAAACTCTACAAAGTTAACGTCGATTCTATTAATATATGAGTAAATTTGTATTTATAGGCGAAAAAAATCCGATTAAATTCCAGCGATACTTTTTTGTTCATTCATGAGTTAGTGCTCATATAATGTACCAAACAAACATTTCGGCGCTTGGATCAGATGATGTTCATATGAAAAAACTAAGTGCTCAGAAAATTTGGACAGACGACATGTGTATTAAGACACATTCTGAGATAAATTAAAAATTAACTGAAAAATATCGCAGCTATTTTTCTTCCTCCTTTTAACGCACGAGTAGGTACGAAAGATTCTTTACAAGTAGGTAACACGCTTGTACTATAATCTCAATGATATGTCACATCACTTTATAAATATTTATAGTCATTATGAATGGTAAATATAAACACGTATATAATATAGTTAAATAACTAATAACCCAATACTGCAATACACTATCATCGTTTATAGTAATATTATGTAATCACTCTGCAATACTCTAACCGCTCCGCATTATCGTCTAATCACTCTGCATTACAGTCCAATCACTCTAAAACTATATTTTTAACACTTCTGGAAATTTCGTCGGATGTATTGATATTTTTATTTTACAGCGGTTACTAGTTTTCAAGTATTTTTTAAAATGTAGCATGTGTAATTATTGCTAATAGGTAACAAAACAAAAATATCGTTAATTTTTTATTCAATGATTAATGCGATTAATAAATAGGTACCTACTCTTCGTACGCATTTTAAGTAATTTTTGAAAAACTTGTATTATATAATGTATTAGTTCTTACATTTTAAAATCGATAACTATGTCTCAAAGAAAATACTAGGAATTCATTTATAATTAATTTACGCATACTACATATCAATTATGTTTGTATAAATAAATTTCTAGTTAACAATTAAGAATTATAAATTCGAACAGAATATATTAATATATTTTTTTAAATTACGATATATTTATATTGAACTATTTTAATACACATGTACATATATATACTATTATATAAATTATAGCTGTAGTAATTGATTTCCGATATATTTCAACTCACATCAAGTAGAAAAAAATCTAGTCATTTTAACGATTACTATTGGAGTAAAATTTTCTACATGTGTATTGAAAATGATTAAATAGAAAATATATTTACTTTGCTATGCGAGATGCGACATTCGTCAATATTTCGTTTTGGATCCACGTGCGTTCCATTCGTTAGATTGCAATAAATATTGTTTAGTCTCGAGTCTATTTCTGGTATGGCTGAACGTCGTGAGAATAATATTAAATTAAAGATACATAGATTATCTTGCAAAATATATTTAAGGTGACAGAAGGCGGATATTGTTTAACATTTAATATTATAAATGTACATAAAATAAAAGATCTTAAATAAAGAAATTTCATATTGTTTCAAGTGTAATAAAATTCAAAATTAATAGAAATAGAATTATCAGACGTGGGTACCAACTTACATATTACTATGTATATCATAAAATAAATATGTACATGACTTGCGATAGTTAGGTTTGTGGTTTGAGTAAATGGTAAGTACGCAATCATTTGCAAAAATTATCACTTATGTTTATCAGATAGGAATTTCGACTGATAAAAACAGTAGAGAAACCAAACTAACTGTATTTACTAAGTTTACTACTTTTGCATAATACACGCTTTAGTACACATTATCTACACCACGTTAAATCGCCAGATATAACGATTGTTGTATTATTTTTCTAATAACTTTCTTGAAAAAAGGTATAGTAATTTATTTGATCGGTAGGTTAAGTCATTGGCATGTAACTTTTTTAAAAAAGAACATCGGTCTGACTAAACATGACGGTCCTCTGTAAATATGACATTTCACCGCCAGTTTAAGCGGGGTTTCATGCAGAAAATTCACATGAACATGTGCAACAGTTATTTCCCTTGGCGGTGAGCCAATATTCTTTTCTTAGCATAAATAAACAGTAAAAACGCGCTGAGCAGGAATACACCCCTGCCTCGTTATGAATGGAATGGCTAACTGTTGCTTTGGTGGACCAATTGCTTTTATATTACACTTCAACTTCAATTAAACACGGAGCCGCGATCGGATATTATTCGTTGTCGCTTAAAAAATTAGATAACTCATCACAGAAAATATTAATTAAATCAATTACACATTTAAAAAAAAAACGTTTTCGGAAAAATGACATGTTTTTTGGTAGACACGATATTTTGAAATAATACGGCATCTTTTGCTTTTTAACAAACGATGGAAAACGTATCACAGAACACGTGGATTTTGCTAGACACCGTTTTGTTTTGGTGATTAAGGAAGGTGTAAATACAACGCTTATGTCAAATGCATCAAGCAACATCCGTCATTCGGTAGCATCAAACAAACCATCGGAAATTAGCGCACCTGTGCGTGGGAGGCCTCTCAGATAAAGTGCGAAATAACTCACCAGATCAATAGGTAATCCTGTAAAATCGGAGAGCCAGGTAAACACCTTGCTTCCATCGTAAAAATCTGAATTCACAACCGTCATTTTCACCACAGCCCCGCGCGAACAACACCGGCGAACGCTAAGAAACGACTGCGCGCCAGAAACCAGCTGCGAGCGAAACGCGTAGCCTAGCGACCCCTATCGGCGATTCTGTGGTCCATTGCACTTCATGGAACTCGGCGTGATGAGTGTTTTATTTTAAAATTGGCAAAAGTCTCTTGCAATCTGATTTCGAATATCGAATTTATTATTTATTTACCAACGGTAGACTTCTTCACCAGTTTAAAACCAATAATTAAAATTATTTCGTTTGTAAAATCATTGCACAAAATATGTAGGTATCGCTTTTACTCCTTCTATCATATTCTAATAACACATATAATATAATTACTGAATTATGTAACTATTATTTAATTTAGTATTTTAGTAATCCACGATTATTATCGTATTTTTTTAATATACTTTATTATTTTTGAAAACCTATTTTCGTACTCTAAATCCAAAATAAGAAGACAAAAATACAAATTTTGTATTAAGTAGTTGGGGGTTTACTAATTATTTCTCAATAGGGCTACAGCTTAAATCGAGCCGCGGTCTCTTCAAATTTCCGCCTCCACGATACTCAGTCTTCTACTGCTTATTTCCAATTACATATTCACCAGTTGGTGGTTAATATTTTTACATAAAAATATTTTCCTACTCTCGAAATATTATCTCTATATATATACAGCTAATTTTTTTTTTTTAGTCTTTGGTGGGTCTGAAACCATTAATTAAATGAATAGTGATGTTTATAGTTTATCAAGATTTTTTCTGTGTATCCTCAATCTAATAGAACTTGTAGTAGGTTTGAGGGTTTTTTACCCTTCCAATTCATGCATTAGTATAAAACACTTATGATGTTTATTACAATAAGGTAGTTTGTAAAAGTGTCAAAGCGTGTAGCGCTGATGTAGTACAATTGGTGGTCCAGTTGCATGTAGAGGACTCAGAGTTATCGTAGACTCTTTAAGAAATTGGAAAGAAAAATTATATGTTTTCAAACATTCAATACATATTAAATAACCCTATGTATCAATAAAATATTTTCTAAACTGTAAATCATGTGCATTCCATAACATAATACAATATGTGTTTGGCACATATAATTCCAAATGAAATAAAAAATTAACCGCTTCTTGAAAAATTAGGTTGATGCATAAGTAACATATTTTTTTATTATTATATTAGAATAGAAACTTTTAGGTTTTGATGCAAATAACGTATCTAGTACTGTTTTCACCTCATCTATTGTATTAAATTTTTTTCCATTTAAATAATTTCGTAGCGATAAAAACAACTGAAAATCAGAAGGGGCTAAGTCAGGAGAATAAGGTGAATGCTTTAAAATATCCCAATTGAGCTCCTTTAATTTATGCCATGTCATCATTGCAGATTGAGGCCGCGCATTATCGTAATGAAAGACGACACCCTTGCAATTGATTAGTTCAGGTCGTTTTTTTACGAGTGCCGAGTTAAATTTTTGCAGCTGTTCACAATATCTCTCATCATTAATTTTTTGGTTAGGTTGCAATAACTCGTAATAAATAATGCCCTTCACATTTCACCAAAACACAAAACATTTTTTTGTTTTGATGAAGTTCTGCCTTGGGAGTGTTTAATGGGACTTGTCCCGGCTTGGCTCAGTGTCGCTTCCTAATTTGATTGATATAAACAACCCATTTTTCATCCTCTATCACTAGTCAATGCAAAAAAGGTTCATGCTTTTGTCTCGCACACAAAGAAACACATGTCGCAACTCGGCCCAGCAGGTTTGCGGGTTACAAGTTTTGCGGGACCCAAACGTCATACTTGGAAACCATTCCAATGCGATTCAGATGCCCCACCACCGTAGATTGATTCACCATCTTCATTGCAATTTCCCTGGTATTTTGACGGGGATCAGTTTCAAGTATGGCATTCAGTACATCATCATCGGTGGTTAAAGGGCACCCTGCTCTTTCTCCATCAGCTGTTGATAAATTCTCAGATATGAATATAGCAAACCATCGTTGACTGTTTCGAACATTGATAGCACCTCTGCCGTACACAACACATATGTTTTTGGTTGCCACTGTTGCATTAAAAAATATATATCATAGTCTATGTAAAAATACGTTACTTATGCATCAACCCAATACTAAAATTTTATTTAGGTACATCCTAGAAAATATATTTTAGTTAATTTAAGTTAAGTATTAGACATTTGAGAGTTTGTGATTTTTGTAAAAAATAAAATGTAAAATGCTGTAGCTTATACCTTCTCCACCCTGTTGGCATAACTAAATACATATACAGGCGGTTCTCGACTTTCGTACTTTTGCACAATTCGCTATTTCGTAAAATTCTGAAAAGCAAGAATAAAATTAAGGAATATGTTCAAAATTGTGGCAATATTTCTCCAAAGATTGTTTCAAAAAGACATGGCATAGTAATGGATAAAATGGAGAAATCTTTGACTTTATGGATTGAAGATCAACATCAAAACGGCATCCCTCTGATTTGATCAATTATTCAAGCTAAGGCTCTTAGTTTGCATGAAAATACGATTAAAAGAAGATTCTGCTACGGAATTTAAGGCAAGCAAAGGCTGGTTCTACAAATTTAAAATGAGGTCTTCTTTACATAATATTAAATTGACTGGGGAAGCAGCCCGTGAATTTATTTCCACTTTCTCCAAAATCATTTAAGATGGAGGTTATTCTTCTTGCCAAATCTTCAATGTGGACGAGGATTATTTAGGAAAAAGATGCCTGCACATACGTACTTGGCAAAGGAAGAATCAGTGTCGACAACAAAGATTATGAGTTAATGGAATCTCACTCAGAAATGAAGATTTGATTAATCTACACGAGATAAATGAACTACAAAATGAAAGAGAAGAAAAAGCTGATAATGAACTCACTGTTAAGACTTTGACAACCAAGAATATGAATGAAGCCTTCATACATCTTAATAAATGTTTGGCTATCGTGGAGAAATGTGATCCCAATGAAAAGCGTATATCTCATGTATGAAGGGTAATAGAAAAATACAGCGTGTTACAGAACTCTTTATCAAGAAATGAAAAAGAAAAGTATTTTTCAACTAACTCTTGATAAATGTATAAAGGTAATATACACCAGATACTAATCAATAAAGTGTTATTAGGAGAACATATTTTTATTGTGTAGTTGTAATTATTCAGAACATAGGTCTGCGATATTTTAAACACTAATTAAATGTATTAATTATAAAGATATACATACATATAAAAACAATTTTATCGATAAATATTGTTGTGCTACCGGGTTTCGAACCTGGATCTCTTTCCAAAGCGGGGAAGGTGCATTATCTACAGCAACATCATTTTTACCAACATATTTTCAAACCTATATGTTACACTTTTTCAAATTAATACATATATTGTTCCATTATTTGAAAGCCATCTACTTTGTCTTTACGAAATCTCGAATCCCGGTAGCGCAACAACATTTTTCAATAAAATTGATTTTATATGTATATCTTTATAATGAATACATATAATTAGTATTTACAATAAAGTGTTATTTACTTATATGCTAATGTGTCTCATTCTAAAATAAATATTTGAAAAACACTTTATAATGTGTTTTTACATTGTTTCACTTTCGTACACATTTCGGGAACCAATTACATATGAAAGTTGAGGATCGCCTATACTCAGTTGATTGAACAGGTAGTTCAATCCCGGCTTGCTCAGTGTAATTTTTTTATATTATATAGAAGGTGCATCAATTCACTTGGCGCTGAAGGCATCCAAAATTGCTAGGCACAAATTTAAAAAAAATGATGTTTATATATTATAGAATTAACCGATTTTACTCCCTGGACTCAAAAGGCGCACAATTTCATTTGACGCTGAAGACTTGCAAGGGGCACATTTTTAAAATATTATGTTTATATATCAACCTATCTAATTCACGGTTGTAGCATATACGCCACACCATATTTTCATTTTTGGCACCAAATGTCCATCTTAGTATCTTACATTCAAAGACCAATAGACCAACCTGTAGCCTTTTTGTAATTTTTGTGCTTATGTCGTTATTGAAAGTAACAATTGAACCGAAATATATGTGACATTACTAATTTTTTAAAGGCACTAGCCCCAATACAAATGTCATCCTGTTGCTGCATCTGACATGGATTTACATTGGTGAATAATACACCAATATAATTTTCCCTTTTATATTTGTGTAAAAAGATTATAATATCCACAAAATTATACTGAAAATATTTTATAAATAAAACACAGGTTTAACCAGATCTACATAGAGATTTATTTGTTAACATTCATTTTAAAGACATATTGCGAGCTAATAAAAAAATATGATAGGTATATAAAAATAGTATAATAAGAAAATATAATTGATTTTTGTATTAGGAAAATTTATTCTGTTATTATAAAACAAAAAAAAATCAAAATACTGATTTTGATTTCTGTTGGTAAAATATTAAGTTTTTTGAAGCTTTTAAAATATATATGTGTATATTGATTTTTTTACAAGCTTGTATTTCATAATTTAAATATCCTTTGTCTAAATATCTAAATTAGATTAATGACATTATCTTTTATTTCCCCCTACATGGCACTATGGATACTTTTTAACAGAATTTGTCTTGTATGCTTCTAACTTTTTTTTTTTTTTTGTATGTATACTTAATATTATTTATAACAAAATACAGCACAAGAGAAGCGATTCTAGGAATTTTGTATGTCAACATTTTTATGATTGAAACTTATATGCCAGCATTTATAAACTCTGGGAATTAAACCTACTATAAAAATGTCTTTCATAGTAGTTTGTGGAGTGTTGTCATATAAAGTTTAGCACTGTACAAATGTTGTCACAGAAAATTCTGCACACATTAATAAGTATATTAAAATATTCTCAGTGCAGATAAATACAAATTAGTCTCATCACCCAGCACTACATATGTATGTACATAACACATACAGTACATTTTTTTTTTTTCTTATATGAGACAAAGAAAAATAACAGGATTTGATAATTCTGAAAGATAACAAATAAAGTACAGTAAAAGCTCTTTAATACGAAATAAGGGGATCAAAATTTGAAAAATAATTCGATTTTCAAATTGGGAAAGTATAATTTCATATAAAGTTTTCAAAATATCAACATATATTCTAAACATTTATAGGTGTATTTCAAATATAGAATTTCTCAAAACATTTTTAAATATATGTATTTGACCAACGTTGCATTTTTTTTTGTCAAAGTCGCCCTCACATCTATTTTGTCAACATTTTGACTTTCGCTACATACATATTGGACTAGAAATTGAAATATTGGCTGTACGAATTTGAGAAAAAAATTGAAACAGCTTGCTTTCCAGCTCTTCATGTTTTGACAGACGAATGCACCGCCACATGTTACTTTCCTTCAATTGTGGTACAATTTTTCAAGATTGTTAAAACAACCGAGTTGGCGATACCATATATTTAAGTGATATTTCCCTTACTGCTAATTTTAGTGTTCACGTCTTTAATTAAATCCATTTTCTTAGAAATTGCTAATGTTTTATATGTACTGCGAACTGATGCCATTTTAAATTTAAAATGAAACTACAGGCAAAATAAAATATGAAAAAGACTAAAGACGCAATATTCTTCTTCTTCTTCGTTTAAATAGGCAATCCACCTTTCATGGGTGATTTGTGCCATTAATCAAGTTAAAAACTTTATTTTATAGAAAAAAGTACAATAATATTATAGAATAGGAAATACTATATTACAAGTCAATACCATAGTCGTTCAAAAAACTTGCTATTATATAGATTAAACGTGGCGAGTTAAGGGAAAGAAGATGACACAAGTCAACCAGGAGCTGAAAATTACCATTGGACGAGACCACTGTAAAAAAAACCTGTGGATGCAATATTACTTAGACTTTTAAAATAACACTTTTTAAAGAGTCAAAAATCTCAAAACGAAACGTTTTCACGAAAATATGTCAGTCAGATGACTCTATTTGACATAAAAATAACTAAGAATTGTTTTAAATGTAAAAAAAAAACACAAAGGCTTATAAAAGTGAAAAACTTTAATACTCGGAAACTGATGCGCAAGATAACAACTTCAACTAAACTCATCTTTTGGCAGGATTTCCATCTTGCCGGCCGTTTGGGGATGTATTTACTGGTATACAGATGGTCAAACCCATATGATTGGTCAATCCTCATAGGGATTAGAGGCCGGCCGTGGCAGAGTCGGCGCAGGTATAAAAATATTTGCAAATGATAACATTTATAATGATTAAATGCAAAAAAAAAAATTGTCTTAAAATTATTTCACGTTATGTATTATTGAGTTTTTAGAGTTATAGGTAGAATTTCGTACGAAATTTCATTTGAGTGGGATAATATTTTCGAATTTTGGAAATATATTTTGGAATAAAGTTGTTTGTATTAATAAGCTTTTAATGTAATAAAATTATCAACATTTTTCATTGGTAGTGTATCTGTTTGAATATTGATTATTACAAAACAGCTGGCAATCTTTTGCACATTTTTTTCCCTTTGTTGAAAAGTGTTCACTTTTAAAACATTCGGTTTGTAATTTTTGTTTGTTAATCTATATTTTGTAATTTTACCGCTTAAAATAATAAGTGAACGTACACATACAAATTATGTCATTCAAAAAAAAGTAATAATATTACAATATTGGTTTATGAAAAGTAATGCTGGGCAGATAAGGATTGCACTTTCTTAAATCTAAAGACAATTGTATCAAAAAGCTCTATGCTTTATTCATCCAATAACCAGTGATGCAATTATTATACAAAAGGAGGGTACAAGAGGGAGGAATTTGATAAACTTAACATAAAAAATAAACTTTTTAGGCATTTCACATATAAATAGCTCAATAAAAAAAATCACATGTAGATAAATAAAGAACCCTTAGGATGTGTGTACACAAATAAAATGTTGTCCACGTGGCTGATTAGGAGGTAAAGGTCAGTATACATTGGTAAAAAAAACAAATAATTTAGCTCTGCACTAATTATGTACTGTTCAGAGCAAAGTTTCATCTGTTTACATGCAGCTTTATGAAGATTACTCAAAGAATATTATGTTTCCTTTTACAATGCACAGGATGCGTATACGCTTGTTTACCACTGAAGCACAACGATGTGTTAATTTGGTGCATTCCACAAATCACCAAATATACAGACATGAACTAACACAAATGACTACTTTGGTACCACTTACGCAATCAAATAGCTCCACAACTTTTTTAAAATATATGACTTGATTGAAACGAAAATCTAAACGCTGACAATATAATATAAAATGCATTAATATAAAAATTACGTCTTGTTTACACAAAGATTTAATTTTTGAAGACTAAATACTTTTTCTGTTGCATAAATATGTCATAATCTATCGGATTTATATTTCCACCAATGAATGTGTGTAGAATGCACCTTGTCCTGCAAATAATGTTCTGAACCCCTCTACTATATGTACACTTTATTTCATGTCTATTCATTTACTAGCCTGTGGGTGCATTTATTATAATTGTTGAAATAGGTAAATCTTAGCTCATCTATAAGGTCATATAAATTATATTATTTATTAGAAACATTTCTCCTGCAAATAAACTTTGTTTTAAACCTGGAATTTGGAATTGCCTCGCCTTTTATAATTACATTAACAAAATTTTGATACAATTCCTACCTTAATTGATATGTTCTCTACATTTTACGTAATATATTTGGAATTTGTTACATAACATTAACCTCAAACATTATTTTGTATTAATAATGTTTTTAAAAAAATAAAACACCCATTCTCTTTCACTTTTCTTTAAAACTGTAAAACAAAATATTGAGAAAATATTCATCAAACATGTATATAACAATAAAACCAAAGTTATTCTGCATGACATGTTCAAACAATGCACATCACCAAATAATTAAACAAAACTAATTTACATGAACAATAATTTACAAAAATTTTGATTTTTTATAAACACCAATGGAGTAATAGTTTTGCAAAACTTCTTTCTATTAAATATAACAATTTATGCTAAAACACACTTCTTAACAAACTAAATACATATTATTGTCCAAAATAAAAAATATTTTTGATAGATCTCGATGGTGGTATTTTTGCCTTATTCAATAGAAGCTCATAAGAGGAGTTTAGTTAGAAATATATCAAAATATAGCCATATATCGTCGGTTAAGAGCGAAACACAATATGATATATTTCACTATTTCAAACATAATTATTTTATTACACACATAAATAAAATAATTGTGTAAATAACATTGATACACTAATTTTATGTAGAAAATTATATTTGTTGAAATAAAATAAAAACACTACGATAAGGAAAATATAAGTTCCTTCAATGTATTATAGGTCGATTCTTTAGTCATGGCACTTCAACACTGTGTTGTGTTCCGATAATTATTATTAAGTGTGAGAACTGTCACTTTAGACATACGTGTGTGTCAGGAGAGTGAGTAGATGAGTGGTGGGGGACAAGGATTATAAGAGGCCGTCTCTGGGGGAACCGGTCTCTTTCCATCGCCATTTCTCAATAATTATTAGTCTATCTCTGAATTATATAATTATAAATTACTGTAAATACTTCTTATAATAAACATATAATTGTTACCTGGACACATAGTTATCATTACAAGGAACTGAACCCAAGTAACTCGATAGTAAAGAGAGGATAGAACATCTAGGGAATCTGGGTTACCACATTAAGATATGATTAATATTATTTCATTCCCTATCCATAAAATATATTTTTATTTTTTAAAGAAAAATACATATCACATTAATATTCTTATCATTTTCAAACTAAGCTAAACGCTTGTGCTATGAAAATAGGACTAACTTGCTGGTGTCCTGGAACGAGGTGCGTACCCCCGACCATTAGATTACCAGGCCAACGTCTTGACCACTACACCAACAAGCAAACAAATCTTGTGGATAGGGAATGAAATAATATTAATCACATATTAATTATAATAATCGATACACAACACATTCTTTAAGTGCCATGAATGTATGAGATTAGCTACCTTGAAATAAGTGATGCCTCTGTATTTATTTTAACATAATACATTTTGCAGAAAATTCAAACTAATCTTTTTTATAGATATTCTGTTTAATCAAATTATAACTAAAATTTAGTCTGTTTTATCTTTCAATTTGAACGGTCTTTCTGCGCTTATACATAAGAGGAATGTATATTAAAGTATTGTATTCATACGCTAATTAATCAAATGGTTTACAGCAGCGCTAGAAGATTTGTACCATTTACCGTTTGTACCGATTACCATTTAGTTGCTAATTGGTTGGCAGCATCTGCCCTGTGATACAGTCACTGCACTATGATCATACAGTCACCGCACAATCCTGCCTAACGTCAAATGTAACTGGTGAGCGTATGACCAACGAGCATTATAAAATATTTATGCATAAAAGAATATAAACATCTATGCATAAAAATTTGCAATAACATGCAAAATATTTTGATAATTACAATTAAATGACAGAAGTCACTTTGAAATCAGTTCATTATCGGTGGGAATTTAGTTAACATAAACAAGTAAGAAACGACTACCTCGTATTTCTACATACAATGGATGACAATTTTTTAAAAGACGGCATTTTGTTAAAAATAAAGATATTTCAATGATTACTGTATTGAAAGTGATATTATTGATTGTAGAACTTGACATGCCATTTAGAAAAAAAACAGTAATTTAGAAAACGAAGTGTACAAATTAAAATATTTTCCGTTAATCCGTATAAGGAATTATTGTTTCTTAGCATAGTTAATGTGTGAAATCAAGATTATACATATTAACAAATAAAATCAAAAAACATAACACATGTTTTGAGATCATTGGAAAAGTCTTTTTGAAACCCATTATATTATAATTAATTGTGAGATAATTATGTATATATCATCTGTATGAGAAAAAATGATTTATGTACAAATAATGTAAGTAACCGACGAGGGATAATCAATATAAAATGTATTGAATTTTTTTATTCGATGACTGACTGATTTTATATGATTTATTTATATATTTTTGACTATATGATTTATTATGACTGACTAAGTGACTAAACTAAGTGAATAATGATAATATGTATATCATTTATGTAATGCTCCAAGTGTTAATGGATTTATTCCCATTGATACAAAAAAATACATATTCTATTCTTGTTATGAAAACAATATTATTGCATTGGTTATGTTCTCAATGATGATAATTCTTCAAATTTAACACTCATAAATGGAGTAATGATCAAATAAAATATGTAAAAGAGAACAAAAAAAATTGGTGTGGATGCATTTCACCGTTACATATAAGTATGAAGTATCATTTAATTGACAAATAGATATTATAAATAATCTTTGTCTTCCACTCGGAATTTGAATGACAAAAGAAATAATCTTCATCTGATGGCAACATGACAAAACAAATGTTATAATACAAGCTAATAAATTTATTTTGTGGAACTGTAATAATTATCTTTATGAATATAATGAATGATGCATAAAACAATAACATTTGAAAACTTCAATTAATTCATGACCCAAATATTCACAAAACATAGCATCTTATTTTAGATACAAAACATCTTTATATCATAAAGACCAAATCAGGATTCTTATAACTTTTCCCCGTGGCTGACGTTCACGTCTATGATCATACTACACAAGTTTACTATGAGGTTAGCGTATGCACATGTGATGCCGACAGCCCATATTTCAAAGCGTATATTAATTTTAATAATGAATAAAAATTTACAATAAATTTTGGCAAGGGCAAGGAAATCATCATGCAATAGGTATCTTTCAATGCAGTCACATTCAGGGTAATATTAATAACATTGTAGGCCCTAGGTAAAGCAATGCACCGGGGCCCTTATAAAAATATGTACAAACGATTTCACAACATGGGACCAGTGGTCATATTATATGCACCAGTTTAGTGCTACAAATATGTTTGTAATTCGAGTCCAGTTCTATTTATTTTCATTTTAAATAAGTAATATAATATAATTTAAGATGAGGAAATTAGTTTCAAATTGAAATTGTTAATCTTTCTATGGCACAAATTCCTTTACTTTCTCAGAAATAAATAGGAAGAGAGTGTGACAACATTGTATTTTATACATGATTTAAATAAAACTTTAATAAAAAATTTGAAACTTGGTATTTAAGGACTATTGTATTAATTTTTAAGTTGCGATTTACTTTGGAACACTACCATGCACAACAGGTGGGTGAAAAATAACATAACCGCCAAATGACAACCATTAATATTAGTGAACGATAACCGTTCTGTTCAATTTTTCTTTATAGCTATTATCGTTGTAAAGTATCACAAATTATTTATAAAAAAAAAGGGTTACGCAATGTGGTATTATAATATAATATTAAATGGTTTTAAATCCATATCGCTTTTACATACATAATAATAGTTTTTACTGAATAACAATAATTAGTATTGAAAAATTTAAACCTCTAAATCTGTACATTCTAGAGAACTCAGTTTTGTGTGAACAAACATTCATGAAGATAAAATTATTTCAACAAGAGTAAACTTATGACTTGTGCTTTTTAAGTCCTCAAAACGTAATATTGCTTTACATAACTGATTCCATACCATGTATGTGATTCATCAGAGTTGCTAAAATTAAAAAAAAAAACTAATAATAATTACTCAATTACACAACAATGGCTTTTTGATTATATGTAATATTTACAGTCTAAAGACGTTGACACTTTCATTCTTTCACATATTTTTTTCATTTAAAAGTTGTCAAACGAGCAATATTCAAATTTAAAATTCATTTGGCTGGTACTCTTGACAAGAATTTGATAATATGCACTTCATTTTGTAGGAATATATTATACCTGAAGGAGAAAAACATTACACAAACGTAAGATGTGTATATATTTTTTCATTGTAAGTTTTTTTTAACTAGTTACCTGCCAGGAACAAACAATAGTTATCCATCCCGATGCCAAAATGTAAAAAAAACAAACAATCTCGAAAATTAAAAAAAAAAACTAATAATACATTTTTTGGACGTATATTTACATCCTTGGGTGCTCAAACAATATGAATATTTTATCATACTTTAGTTCAATGGTGTGATGGAAATGGAATTACCCAGCTTTGATAAAAAGTGGTTTTCTGTATTATATTTTATGAGATAAGGTGTAATATATATATAATAAAATATAGTTGCAATATGGCACTCCATAAATACATTCAAAATAAACCATCTACATATGTTTAATCTATAAGTTATCTATCCAACAACAATAACATGTGCACTCAATATTTCTCATTCAAAGACGTTTAATTTAAATATGTATGTAATCTAAAACCTATCATTTCTAAAACAGACACCTCACTTATCCACTAGTACCCAAAAATAGTTGTATTTTCATACAAAGAGGGAGTGATAAAATGACATTTGCTATTCAAAGTATTAGAGCACATTATAAATGACTATTCTAACAATTAGTACATTCCAGTGTCGGTTTGAGGACAAAATTACATCACATCACAAGAACATCACTTTACAATTAAATGGTATAATATGAATGCATAAAAAAAGCACAACCTTAAGATGATCATAATATTATGTATCTACAAAATTTAACAAAGAGAGTCGGTCAGTTGTCATGGGATTATAATTTTGTCTTCAATTATTCAATATCAATTGTCAGGTAGGAAGAATAGCATAGCGCACATCCAATAGTATTTTTCTGCCTCAAAGTAATGTTTACTTGATCTTGATTTTGTGAAGTTTGAGCTTGAAGCCAAGTATCTCTGAGAGTACGCCGGACAGAGCCGATAGCACAACCACCTTGGTTATGGTATACAGGTAAGGATTCGCACTGAGGCCGGATATTTTGAAAGGACTCTCCAGCTCCTGAGAATAAAATAGATAATGTGAGGAAAAAGTGAAAGATATTAAGACTTCAAATGTAGACATACTTCTTCTCAAGATATAAATATTATCTATGAAGTAAAAGATAAAATAAGCCCTTAAAAAAAGACTGTCAGAATAAATTCGCAACCAAGTTGGGTCGTTTCTGACCTTGAGCAGATCGGAAGCTAGCTTAAGCACGTTGTTGGCCACAGCCAGGCGTTCCTTGCTTGCCGGGCGCCGTTCCATGGCCAGGTGTAAGTTGATTTGTTCCGTTAGCAGTACGGGCAAGCAGCGGTGCTTACGAGCAGCGCGCGTGCCCAAGGCGGCCAAGCGCAGCAGCACAGCACCAAGTGCCAGTGCCCAGCCTAGTGCCTCTGCTGTCCGGGAGCTCTCTGTCTGGCCATTTTCCTGAGAGACAGATAAATGATAGGAAACATATTATTTTGTTTTCATTATCCCTAAATTCCTTCCAAATTAAATTGTTTGCTTCCTTCAATAAAAGAAAGCAAACAATTTGATTGCTTTGGTGCCCAACAATTACAAGATGTAATGCTTAAACACGTATACAAATACAAATACTCCACACTTGGTCTCTCATGCCACGTTGGGCCAAAAATGTATGTCATCTTACATCTTTTGTAATTAATTATGTACAAAGTATTATATAGGAGGTGCGAGGTTGGGAGTTCACCAGTTTACATCGAACATGATAAATAAACACTATAGCACTGACAAAATTAATTAACAAACATAAATAGGTAGGTAAAATGATACGGTAAAACCTCGTTAATTTGAAATTTAAGGAACCAAAAAAACAATTTGAATTATGTGAAACTCCATTAACTTGCAATTTAAGATATCAAAAATTTTTTTAACAACCAATGAAACATCTGGAAAATGCTGTGTTAGTACGAGTAATTACTATCCAAGCGGGTCGAGGTGAGAGCTTCTTGTTTCGATCTGTTTGAAAATTAGCGGCGTGCGGCTGCTAATAAAATCGATTTATTGTATTTCACAACAATCAGCGTGCATGACGATCTATTTGACAAATTACTGGCAAACGGCGGTGTCTATTTATTGATCTATTTGAAAATTATTGGAATGGGGTGAATGCTAATATTGATCTATTTGACAATTAGCAGCGTGTAGCGGTGGCAGGAATTGAGACATAAAGGAGTTCCCACACGAGCGGTGTGTCGACAAGTACCGCAGCACACAAAGCCGTGAGCATTGTAAATTATTTATAACTTTTAATCAACTATAAAATTAAGGTTTTGGGTATTGTGTGTTAGAAATCTTCGAATTAAGTCGAATTTTGAATAAACAGGGTTCGAATTATCGGAGTTTTACTGTACTGTGAATTTGTCAGTGTTTAATTCAGTCGATTCCGCTTAATTGGGGCAGTCCCACATTTGGACCAAATCTCAAGGAACGAAACCAAACCAACAGTAATTTAGATTTCTTAATTGGGACAACATTCTGCTTAATTGGGACAGTAAATTTAAGACATATTATATATATAAATTCAATGATTAATTTCTTCCTTCTAATACCACATCATTAAAGCATTCCATATATATTTAAAAAAAAGCATACATTTAAAGAAAAATATTCATTGTTTAATTTTTAATCACTTCGATTAAGTGCAATCGACTGTATTGTAAATATGCATTTGTGTTTCTATATATAATACACACCTTTAATAGTTCAATAACCAAATATGAAATAAGCAGGACCATCATGAAGAATGCTGCTGATACAATCACATCTACCGAGCGTTGCGGACCACGTCTCTGGAAATAAAAAAAATATTTGAATTCAACATTCTCCTTATTCTGACGTATTAAATGGTTGACCGTCCAAGGATGTATATATGTGTATATTTTCTTTAATCTTTACTGAACATTAAGTAATTTTATTTTATTTTTTTAGAACATTTTTTTTTGAAGTTCGGTCTAGGGGCAAATTAAAAACATTCATTCTGGGCAGGTAACACAATAGTAAAATAAATTTATGAAATTACATACCTTCAGGTAAGATCTCACAGATAACCAAGTCTTGATGTTCCTCACTCGGTTCAGCCTAAAGTGTGGCAGCGAGGATTGACGCGCCCTCCTTGCAGAGGTGAGGTGCGAGAACAACTTGGCGTAGAAAAATCTTTGTCGAAATGCCCTCTCAGCGACGGCGAGAAGAAAGAATACCAGGGCACCGAGACCCAGGCGCAACATGGCTGATATCAGATTCATTATTCTTTCCCTGTAACAGGTATTTTTATTTAACAAATGAGACCATCCCTGCAACGACACTCTTTATCGGTTTTGGACAGATCTGAATTATGAATGTCACAATGTCATAAATGAAAATACTATTAATATATAATACTATAATATATATACTCATATATACATCAAGAAATTTTAGTTGTAAACATCATTTTAAAACACTGAGTCGACTTATCTAGGGGTCAGTGCTAGTTTTGATAGAATTTTGTACATTGAATGCGGGGCAATATCGAGTTACCGGTAGTGCTTGTGTACTTACCAGTAGCTGTACTTAATAAATGGAAATGTTCCTGTTCGTGATTGCTCATTTTTTAATTGACATAGATAAAATCTTTTGATTGATATATGGTATTTTTCAGACATGTCATTAATATATATTCTGCAGAGTGTTAACTTATGGAGATTTAGATACAAGCATCATCTGGTGTGATACGTCTGGAGTCAATCATACACCGGCCATACAGTGCAGCGATTGCTGATAGGTAAAATTTGACAAAATTATAAAAACCACAGAATTTCATGTTTTACCCTCGACTTATCCATGAGTCATGACATATTTCATAATTGTTGGTCAAAAAAACTGCTTTTGACTTATAGACAAGATCGACTTATAGATGAGCATGTACGATAAACACAATTTCTAAGTGAGCTTCCCTGCCACAATACTGTATATCATCCAAGATGACCGACGCTCCCTGTCTATCGACATTTGTAAAAACCGATACAGAGTGTTGTTGCAAGGGGATCTCAAATGAAGAACAAATACTGAGAGACCTTATCTCTTTTAACTTCATACTATACATAATTTTGATGATTGTTCTTTTAAATTCTTATAGGTACTTATTATGTAGTATACAAACTTATCGACTCGGTATTTGGTGCCATTTAAGGAGTTCCGTGGCTAGGCAGGTGGTGGCTGCCATATGTCACCAAAGCAGCTATTATAACTCGCCGCAGAGCCTAGTCATTATTCTTACAGTAGAACTTTGTCTATTCAAATCTCTTTGATTAGAAATTTGGTGTAAATTGAAAATATTAAGATAATTCACTACGTAATTCAAAAATCCCAGGTGATTCCTAATACTAAATAATTTTGAACGTCTCGCATCATAAACCTTTTTACTGTATATAATATGAAAATGTCAAGAAGTAATTGAAATTGTTTATTCAAGTTTAAGCACAAGATCTTTTTTGATTTTTATTAATATGTCACTGGACGAAATTATGCTATGTTTTGTATAATTCAAAATTGTTTCTTGTCAGTGCTTCGGAATAACGAGGTTCTAACAGATAAAAGAAGGCTTAGCCAGGAGTGTAAGATCAGTGTAGACGACCACATAATAAAGAAATATGCGGTGCTTCTCTGGCCATCAGTAAAAAAGAAAAATAAACTAGGCTCGAGTAAATTGTACATACCATATTGTGCTCCCGAAGGCAGCAAACAAAGTGTGCAGGGGAGAATTGACGAAGAAGATAACTGGAAGATCCCACACTGTCACATTCTCACTTCCGGCTGCTTCGCTCTCCACCAACACCTGGAATATTTAATCAACATGCATTAATACATTCTTAATATCATTTTTTTATCCATCGAATATTTTAATACTTTTTAGAATTAAACACATTAAAAATGGTGATTGTCATGATTACCAGTGTAATATCACAATATTGACTAGAAATGGAATTGAAATGAAAAAAATCCATATTCTCAGGTTTTCAAGGACGTTCAGAGTCTTCTAGACTGTTCTGCAGTATGTATCTGACCTCTCTGAACGACGTTTTGGATGCCAAGTGTAAGCATTGTGTTGCATGGGTTAGGTATCGGCAGTTTGCAACACCGTGTTGAAAGCAGGGTGTATCTGTGTCCTGTAACGGGATCTGAAACCATCAACCAGAGAGGTCGAATACACATGGCAGAATAACACAAAAAACTATAAACAGAAAATTTAAATTATAACAATTATGGTATATCTGATCTAAACAAAATTGAGAACATAGAAAATAAAATCAATCCTGTGGTCCCCAAAATGTAAGAGGTATATACTTGAATTAGCCTGGTAACGATGGGTAGGGCCGCAAGCAGCGGGGCCAGCAGGGCTGGTCCAGGCCACAGGTCGCTGGAGCAGCGTGAGAGGGCTCGCTCCGCACGGTGTACAACGGCCCTGCTGATATCCACCGCAGAGAGGGGTGCTTTTAGTACCCGGCCACGCTCCCATATTGTGCAGGACACTGGAAATGATTAAGAATTATTAATTCCGTGTTTCTGATCATACATCATAAATCATCTTGCCCATCCACACGGAGGATTTGAAGTTTCTTCCATTTCATTTGATTACTTTATTCAGTAAAACAGTTTTAATTAAAATGAAAAAGAATACATTTTATAGATGTCTCATAGAGACGAAGCCATTATTTTTATACGGGAAGTATGGAAGTCATGGGTATTACAGAGCTTACAACCTGTTCTCAGCTGGGCTGGCTTGAATGATCACTTTACATAATGTAATGTTCACCAATTCTACCCATGGTCGACTGTCATACCTATCAAAATTTTGGAAGTTGTATACAGTGGAACCCCGATTTCACATGCCCGGAATTTATGTTTTCCCTCCATTTGCATGTTATTTCTGCAGTCCTGTGTCGTTATAGTACATTACAAACCCTATTGTATGTTTGTCTTTCGCGCGATTTACATCTAAAATTGATTGAAATTTGTTCACTATACACCATAGAGCCAAGAGTGTGTTCATCGTTTGCTTGTCGTATATACACATTTTTCATTCTAATACCAACGTAATTTGTACGTTTCGTTGTTTTATTGTTTTTTACAAGCTGGAATTAGCAAAAAAATTGCGTAGAAGATAGTAAAGATAACATTGATGGCTGGGAAAGAATGAATGAATAACCCTTGCAGATTCACATAAATATTGACTCCAACGTAATAACATAATAAATAGTGAACAGTCGCATAAACGAAAACTTGACAGAAGAACAACCTTCCAACAAAGAAGTGTCTGCTCATCCTATAAACCCAGTTCCTACAAAGGACGATGGCATATTGAAGGCCTCAAAGCATATTTTACTAGTATTAGCAATGTACCACCAGAATCCTTTAATTTAATTCATAATATTGAAAGAACTATTTAAAAACAACATAAAACATTGTTTTATTTTTTCAATAAAAAATAAATAATCAGTTTTTTTTAATACCCCCAATTTACATTTTCCTCCTGTTTACATATCTTGTAGGTCTCTTCAAAAACTTAAAATTGGGGTTTCACTGTATATGTTTTTACCATGTAGAAACCTTTCAAGTATTTTCTTACAACTACGCTGTTGTCATCTATGCTTTGAAATTTGATATTTATTACACTGAAACAGCATAGATATCTCGTAAGCCATGTAATACCTATGACTTCCATACTTCAGATATAAAAATAATAGCTTTGTCTCTATAAGACATCTATATAATATGTCTTGATGACAATGCCTCTCGAGATAAATCCAGTAATTGTGTTCTTACAAAAATTTTGACCTACTCAAAATATTGTAATAAATTTTGCCTGAAAGTTTTTCCATGAAACGCCAATTTTATACAAATTTTAAACAATTTACTGAGTGCATTTTTGACACTGCTTTCAAGGCACATGGTCAAGTAAAAACAATGTTTATTAATAATAATTGAAAATATATTAAACAATAAATAAAGTACACTCAATTATCCGGGATCATGTTAACTAGCTTGTTCAATAAAACACATAAATGTGTCACTCCATTATTTAAGGGCGAGCTTTCATTTTTCCAGTTTGAAATTCGATACATGAATTTGATATGACTTCAAGACGAGGTTAATAATTAAATTCGTATATGTTCCAGAGAAATAATTAATGACGTTATATATTACGTAAATCATGCGAGAGGAAAGTTTGAATAAAAAGAGACAACAATAAAATTGTTGATTTTCTCGCATTCAAAGATAATGCATGTCTAGAGGCTTATCCAAGTTTTTCAAATTAATATTATGGAATGAGTGTTGTCATTTGAATTAATCTATCGAAAATTAAACAATTTTTCAAAGTACTTAATTCATATGTTTCATAAATCAGACAATGTACCTACATATATTTAGATGATCGCTTAAGTCAATGTTTTAAATTTAAAATTATTATGACAGCTTCAATTTATTATTTTAATATTATCAATTTGAAACGCCACATTACCGTTTTGGTGATATGTATGTTTCATAATTCTATACTATTTATGAAACAGACAGTTTTGTTTAAAATGCAACAGTGTTATATATAAACAAAATATTTAATTCTGACTTACATAAAAATTACGTACATAAAATGTTTACTTTGTTCAAAAAAATGTTGTTTTCCCTTAAAATCAGTAAAAAAAGACATCTAATTTATGAAATTTTCTACAAATGTTGTGAACAAGTTCAATATTAATTCATACCGTGGGTAAAATATCTATAAAAACATATATTTTCGGAATTTTTAAATGAAAATTATGACCGCACGGATTCCACGACCATCACGGCCGGTGTATTAAAGTTCCGTTGGGCAATTAAAATGATCATATTTTGAAAATACATATATTATTACTGTGTTTTTGATATAAAACTTTAAAGTTTTAAATAGTAGCTGAAACCTCAAAGCATGTGAGTAAATACAATATATTATTTAAAAATGTATGTTTTCACTAAAATAAAGTATTTTAAAAACGTCGAAAATTGGTCATATGTCCCGTAAATTGAATGGTTTTCTAATTGGTTTACACTATTCATTTTTAACATTTTGTTAATTTGTCTCAATTGAGATTTGTCTCCGTAATCTTGGCTTCAAGATTATAAGAATATATATTTCGTTTATGTAATAATTTACTAAAATTAACAAAATTTTGCAGCACACGGAAAATGGTTGCAGTCTTTCTTATAATGCTTGTATTGTCTTAATTATGGCAAATAACATTCAGTTTATTAGTTTTAAATTGGTATGTATAAAGGTCCTATCTAAGTAATAGTTTTAGAAAAAACAAGGTCAAAAATTCAGAAAAACTATAAGATATAGGAAAACAACGACACTGAAGTTTTAGAGCAGAAAAAATGTTATTGAATAGTATGTCATTTTATGTCACAACAAAATAGCAAGAAAATAGCATTTTAAAAAAAAACCGCAAAGACTTATTAGATGACCCAATACTTGAATCAAAATAAATAAATAAAGGAGACTTGGACTGGGATGTTCATATTATGTAATCAAAAAGGGAGAATGCAGTATGGAAAAGGGCACAAATAAATAATCACCCCTGTCACTAGCAGGACTGAGTATGGCGCAAGGTTCCCACGAAGGGTCCGCCCTCCCTTCCCATTCCGACTCTTCCGGCTCGGAGCTGTAGCTGCATTCCTCACCTAAAAATGATCATCTGTTAGAATTTAAATCAAATGAAAGGTTTAAATCTCAAGAAAAGTATTCGATCAATAGAACACATCTCAACGCGTAAGTGCAAAATAATGTGGAAATAACATTTCATAAGTAGATTGAAGGATTACATCAGGATGGGTGCGGATGCCGATCGTCACTTTAGTGACGGAGCGTGCGCCGGTCGAGTCAGACATGTCTTTATGCTGTTGTTTGTGATGACCTATCTTTTTTTCTAATTTTTAGCACTTTTACACAATAATTGATATACAGTAAAACCGCGATATAACGAAACCCGATATAGCGAAAAATGACGTATATCGAAAAAAAAATCGAAATTTAGTCCCTAAAACCAATTTTTCATACAAAAATGCATTTATATAACGAAATCCCGTTAATATTTATAACAAAATCATTTTTGTCCCGTACAAAAAATTCCAATACATTTACGTAAATTTATAACGAAATAAAAAAAATTTAAAATATGAAAATATTATTTCGCACTTACAAAGCCGCGCCGCTGCATCTGCCGTATGCGAACGGTTTAATGGCCTTTTCGGCGGTGCGCGGCGGTCTGCCGATAAGGTAGTAAAACAATTCAAACTTCTTCTTGGGTTCATAGTATCATATTTTGAAGTGGTTGCCGCCGTTACCGGTAAGTACCTTCGTAATTTATATACGACTCATTTTATAAAAATGCCGCGATTCAACTGTCAAATTTTTATTTTTGAATTATTTTTTATGTTTCATGCCCAAAACTATGTTTGAAGCGGTTCTACATTTAAACACAATTAAAATATTGTTTTGTGTTTGCAATATTCTGGAATTTACAAAAATATCTTCCAATTGGTGTTGAATAGGTTCTGTTCTTAATTTAATTCCTTTGATTATCCATTTGCTTATCTGTTTTAATAACAAAATTACTAAAAATATGTAGGTATTCAGTTCCCTATGGCCTTCTTCCTCCTTTATTTGCAGAATTTGCGATCTTTTTTGAAGCCGCGCAACATTTTTTTGTGACGGCGCGTAATATATAGTAGGATTTTTTTTATTTATTTCGTTATATGTGGGAATTCGTTATTACGAATTTTTATTTTTTGGTCCCTTGGATTTCGTTATATCGCGGTTTTACTGTATATATATTTTTTTTATTATTTTTACAATTTTATATAATATATGAGTTACTTGAATCTGTTACAAAACTTAAGTTACATATTTTTGTGAATCACTTACCTCTCCAAAAAAGAGACTAGCTCCTGTGCTTGGAGAGGGATATATATTCACTTATTTTTTTTTAAAATTAGAAGATATAATACATTTTTAAACAAAATCAGTAATTATATATATATTTCTTTTTATATTTTTTCTTCTCTATGAGAGTCGGAGACTCGTATATAGAGAAGAAGGATGTATATATCAACTATTATTTGAATGATTAATATAAGTAATAAATATAAAATATTCATATTTATCAGATTTTAAAATCGTAAAAGTCTACATCTATACGTACTGAGTTTATAGCAATAGAACGCGTGTTTTTATTTTAACACTGTAAGAGAAAGGTTAATAAATGACAACAGAAAAAACAAGTCACTAATGACTAACTGTTAGTAGTTTGTCCAATCCAGTCAGTGTGGCCAGCCTGCGAGGCTCCCAGTGATGCAGAAGCTGTGTCACATTCCTCTTCACTAGATGACGGGCAAGAGGTGCAATCCTTAGGAAAAATATTAATCCTAAATAAAATTTTACTTTATACGACCAAACAAATACATGATATTCACACACAAATTACAAACTATATTTAATAAAAAAAACTAAAATGTAACTTATTATATACGCAATGAATAAATAAATAGATAAAAAATAAATTAAAAAATAAAATTAATTTAGTAGCCAGAAGTATTGATCATTGACATCAAATACCTCATTCAACTTAACAATAAGAATGTGTTCTCCTAATAATAAAGTTGTATCAATGTGTCCAAAATTTAATAAAAATTAATTGATAATTCTGGCGTTTGCTATCAGTTTACTCAAAGGAATTTGAGATTCTGTAAAAATAAGGTAGGTGGCTCTTTCAAATAATGGAACGATTAAATGTATTAATATCAAAAAGGTAACATGTAGGTTCAAAAATTGTCACTGTAGCATAGTTGGATAATGCACCTTCCCCGGTTAGGAAAGAGATCCAGGTTCGAATCCCGGTGGTGCAACAACAATATTTTTCGATAAAATTGATTTTATATGTATATCTTTCTAATTAATATATTTAATTCATATTTCAAATACCTCAGTTTGCCATTTCTTAAGTCATTTGTGAATTGGTCAAAAAACTTAGGCCATTATTAACCTAGACCCTCAATGGGCATAACAGTTACTCCACAGGCAGTCATTTGCTGGTCTCGACTATCCTCCACAACTCATCATAAGAACAATAATAACAAAAACTGACAGAAACAGTGATCGGCTCGAGAAATGCTAAAAACCAAAATGTGATTTTTACAAACACGTTATGCCTGAAAATGTGATGGATCTAATGTCGCATGGATCAATGGTCAGTTTACTTGGCTGGATCTTTTGTTGTGGACGTATTGTTGTTGGGCCAAAAGTCTGCGGAGCTTTTGTCGTGGAACCATCAGGTATGTATATACCGAGAGTGGCTCCAAAAACCTAGAGTTAATCATTGTCTATTGTATTTTTTGCAAGGGGCAAATTATCAATGAATTTCAAATATCAAATTACCTTTCTAGTTTTCCTTGCAGCTCCGTCAGTCAATGAGGTCCTATGCTCCAACAACTCCTGCACCCAAGAGTTCCTGAATCGGACTCCCGCCCCTGTCTTGCAGCGCCTCTCCCTCCTGTTGTCCTGTTCAGCACTCAGGTTGGTGGAGCTGCCACCGTCACTGCATGCCCGTAAGCCTCCCCTGAGTCTCACTGTGCTCTCAGATCCAATGGAAACGTCCTCAAACACCACATTATTCTCCGTCCACTTATCACGGTTCTCTTCACCTTCCCTATCACAAGACTTCTCATCCAAGTCACATTTCCTTAGTTTAATTCTCTTCCGCAACTTACTTTCATACAGAATACCGTTTGGTATTTTATCACAGAGATTCATTGTTTCAGCATCTTTTTCATCTTCATTTTCTTCATCACTTTCGTGCCCATCTTTAACCTCATCGTCTTCTCCATAAAAAACTAACTCATCACCATTTTCACTTCCATTTGAGTTATTTCCGTTGAGACTTTCAAATCCATCATCCCCCTCGGCAGACGCGGTTGGATTTCTTGGATTTTCATTTCTCTGTCTGGGCACATGAACAGGGCTTTCTCCTTCATCTTCTCTTGATGACTCGCCACAAGTTAATCTTCGACCTCCGAGAACAAAGGAGACACTTTGACCGCATGACGGAGGTGTCAGGCTGACAGATGGTAATCTAAAATCTCTCCTCCATTCTCCCTGCTTCTCTTCAGTTTTGTCTTCTTCTACAATCTCTTGAGTTTGCGTAGATACACTGGTCACGTCTTTCTCTTCGGTGGAATAAAATTCATTTTTTTGAGAAATTTCTGGAGCCAGCAGTAGTGCATCAGGTGAGAGATTGTCCTTTCTGAAACAAAAAAATGTGTTAATAAGAAAAATTGTAAACGCGTAGAAATGCCGGTATTCTATAATTCCAAGTTGATAAAGTCAGCAACCTCAGAATTCCTCTTTCTGGTGAAACAGACAATCTGCATCGTTGTCTCCTTTCATCATTGCTCAATGATCTATACCTAGAACAATGAAACCAGTTTAGGAAATGAAAATGCTTTCAACTCGAGATGGTTGAAAATGATGATGAAAAATATTATTACAACTAAATTACCTGTGACTCGGCGGACGCGGCGGAGCCGTACTAACGATAAGTGCGTGCACCACTCCCAGGCCGGCCATCAAGAACAGAGGCACTAGAATGCATGTAGCCTGAAAACAATCTTTCATCAGAAAACGTTCCACAGAATTTTTGTGCTTTAGAACATTTGCCATAGCAACATAAATATGAATCAACTTACATCAAGGTGAACTGACGCAGGTGCAATAAAATATAGCACCGTGTTAATACACTGCAGCAGCCACAATACGAGGAGCAGGCGAGCCGCGGGAGTGGAGGTGTGCGCAGCCCACCAGCTCATCCATACCGGCAGCAGCAGAACACGAGCCAGTGCCAAACGCACAACGGTACCCAGGCCCTGGACCGGCTTAGCCTTGGGGAACGATGAGCCTGGAAGGTGAAGAAACGACACTTTTACTTATCACACAAAAAATTGTAATCTTATCTGTCAAAATTATTGTCACTTCAAATATGATCAAAGTGACTAGTCCACAAAGGTTTCAGTACCTGCCATTTTTCATTAATTAAATTCTCAAAGTAAGTACCTTGTTTATTTTGGCGAACTTATCTCAAATGTTTAAAACAATATTTTATTTACATGCTCTATAACTTGAAGCAAGTTATTTTATCATAAATTTTCAATTTCATAGCACTTAAAAGAAAATACAACTATGTATAATCTTTTGATAAAAAAAAAATGGTTTAATGGGACTGGAAATAAATTAATTCCATATTTTGAATCAGCATTGTAATATGTATAATTAGGTCACTCTTGTTTTGTTAAACCATTTTTATTTTGTTATTAAGTAAATGTTTATCTAAACATAATTACACAAACCATAGGTCACGGTAATCAATAAGTTGGTGAGATTAGTTTGTAAAAATCTTCACATGCCGCTATTATGAGCAGATTTAAATAAACCATTATGGCAATGCAAGTTATCAATATCTATAGGGTGTTCAGCGGAAAAATTTCAAGATTAAATTATAATTGCTCGCAAACCATCAGAATGAGGTAAGTGGGAGGGGTATTGTTTGACGCGCGTGATTTGCGGGTTTGCCAGTCGCAATGAGTCACTAGTCGGGAGCGCATCGCGCGTTTGCGGTTGAGCAATATTTAAATTGAGATGATTCATCGGTTCGTGCGTGTCGTGCTTTTTGTACTCACTTTAATATTCGACAAGTAAGTGATGGGCTGAGCATGCAACTTATCTGGTGTTAGGTTCAAAAGTTCAGATAAGAAAGGTCAATGCTTAACCAAACTCCTCCGGAACCATCAACGTCAGCAGCGACGCCAGAACATATGGCTCGAGTTCGACATAAAATTATGCGCAATCTGCCTAAATCGATAAGGAAGATTGCAGCCTGTACTGGAATAAAAAATCAACAGTGCACGTTATTTTGAATAAGAAACTACAGTTTCACCCATACAAACTACAAATCGTGCAGTTTCTCAACGAAAATTACTATTCTTTACGTGAAACCTTAGCGAGAACGATGCTGGAACGTTTTGGAACAGCACGAACACTTGGAAACATATTGTTTACTGACGAAGCACATTTTCATATCGATGGCTATGTTAATAAACAGAACATGGGATACTGGTGCCCCGACAACCCAAGGGAACGCCATCAAAAACGTTTGTATTGTCCAAAAACGACAGTGTGATGTGCAATTTCTGCCCGAGGGATGATTGGCCCTTATTTTTTTTAACCAGCGAGACAGTCATTGCCGAATGATCGACGAGTTTTTGGTATCGCAACTGCAGCTGTTTCTCGGGTTCAACAACACAACACAATTTCAAAAAGACGGGGCCACTCCACACACAGCTAGAGTTTCAATGGAGAAGCTGAGGGAAATTTTTCCCAATAAATTAATCAGTAAGTATGGAGACATACCCTGGGCACCTCGAGAGTTTACAGCAACAATCCTCGAACAATTCAGGCCCTACAAGAAAATATCCGCCGTGAAGTTGCTGCCATTGAACCAACGCTTTGCTCTCGCGTGTTTGCAAATTTAAGAGTCCGAATGCAAGAGTGTCTTGAGAGAAATGGACGGCATTTAGACGATGTATTGTTTATAAAACGTAAAATCTGTATCGTTAAACTCCATTTTGTATAAATAAAATATGAGAATAACATTGTAGTTTTTTTATTTTTTATTTAATATTAAACATAAAAAATTTCCGCTGGACACCTTTATATGTATTATATATACAATAATTAGTATACAGCGTCAAAAAAAAATTAACATTGTTTTTGGTTGATAAACATACCTCTGATAAGATCAACATCTATAAGATCAGGTCTCAATTTAGCCGATTTCAGTGGGACCTGCGTCAATCCGTGCAGGATGCGTTGCTCTATTGTAGTCTCCCATTCCTGCTTATCATATGTGCCAATTTTTTTCTGATACCTAAAAATATAACCAAATGAAAAATGAGCTGAGATTATCTGCTAAAAGGCGAGCAAATATGCATATACTCCTATATCAAAATCACAACGCAATTGATTACAAAATGTTAAAAAATAATTTTATTTGACAAATTCAATCTATCAAAATGATTTCATAGAAATTCATGCTCATCAAGGATTCTGCTTATATTTGTAAAATTAGTGTTTAAAAGCCGTCCTAGGATGGGAGAAAAAGACTTACAAAGATCATAATTTAAATAAATACATATATAAGATAAAATTACAATACTTTTCTATCCACAGCAGCATTACTGTTTTCCAATGAAATATCAGACAATAGAAATTGTTTTCTATTTGAAAAATGTACTTCAGAATAAAAAGGTCTCATATTCACACAATTCAAAAGAAATTGACATTTCACTCCCGAATCCTGCATTGTAAAGCATCAGTTTCCTTTCAAAATTTCATACACATAACTAAAGCACCTTGAGATACTATATATTAAAAAACACTATGTAGAAAATGCTCTAAATGCCTTTCAAATTACAATTTATTTTTTCGCATTTTTACGAAAATATGGGTTTTTATTGTTTATTTATATCAGAAGTTATATACACTTGATAAGCCATAACTTAGATAGGACCTTTACACGAATGTAAAACTAACAAACTGAATATTATTTACCATAATTAAGGCATTATAAGAAAGACCGCGACTATTAAATTCATTTTCAATGTGCCACAAAATCATCTTACGGAAAATTCTTATACATATATGAAATATAATTTCTAATAATTTTGAAGCTAAGATTACAAAAACAAATTTGTATTAAAAAAATAATAGTTACAGAGTGTTATATTTGCAGAACATTTTGTAAATTTTTGATTTGATTAAACAAATGATTTTCATTATTAATATATTTTATTTACTCAATTACTATTTGTGATGTCAAATTTAAGCTCTCATGTTTTTCCTTAAAAAACGCCGATAAGATATATTTTCCCACATATTTTAGCCACAGTATGAATGAATATTGTACTTATTCACAACATAAGTTGCAAATTTCGTAAATTAGATAGTTTTTTACTCATTTTATGAAAAAAAATCAATGTTTTCTTGGTCATAGGAAACTTTTGTATATGTCATTTTGTAAGTTTGTCGCAGTTTAATATTCCGGTTTAATACTTAACACTGTTGTCTTTTAAACATAACAAAATACTACATAATTATGAAACAAACAGATCGCAGAACGACAACACGGTATACTTAATCGATCTCTGTAAACAAAATAATAAATCACAATATTAAGTTTTTAAATCAAATTGATTGTGTAAATATTTTTTATAAATAGTTTTCTCTTCAGAAAACCTTATCTTGTACCAGATTAAAAATCCTATACGCAGGTACTTCAATAAATCATTAAATGATTGATTAATACAAATAACAACACACATATTACAATTTCATTCTACAGTATTAATATGATGAAATATGAATAAAACTTTAGAAATTACCTTTTTTGACAGCTCGTCTTGAATGCGAGAATATCAACAATTTTAGACTTGTCTCTTTCTTCAAAATTAAAAAATAATTGGAAGTAAATTAACTATTAGTTTCGTCCTATTAAAATATGCAAAGAAAACCTTGTATTTCACATAGGAAAGATGAAAGCCCCCCCTTTAAATTAACAACAGCAGTACTAAAGGAAAAGAATAGAATTTTCAACTGCTCGGCGCATTGTCCTCAAACGCAAAGAAAGATCGTGAAAATAAATTAGTAAAGTAGTAAAATTCGCAAATTACTTAAAAAGAAAACAAATACTACAATGATTTGTATGCAATTCTAAGCCAAACTGAAAGCCTTTCAAATGTCATTCTGTTAAGAAACAGCATAAGGAAGGACTCCTGATAACACGGATCAGCTGAATTGAATTTGTAAATTCAGTAGATAGCAATTGTATGGTTTGAATAGAACGATCGGTTAAAATAAGGGGCTAGCCAATGTAGTAGCAATAAATGAAGAATAACCCAGTAGACGAATACAGCGCTCTGGCGACGGCGGCGGGATAGTGGTGGTTTTTAGAAAAAAACAATTAACAACTCTACTGGTACAAGGCTGGTGCTAGCGTAATTATAATAATAATAATAATGTGTTTATTCCAGCGTGATCAGGTTTTTTTTTTAACCCGATTCGCCATAAAGATAATACATATTATGTTACACATTAACGGTTATGAAATCATTTCATTTAAATTTGTTTCCCAGAATTTTACAACAATATTTTTCAATAAAATTGATTTTATATGTATATCTTTCTAATTAATACATTTAATTAGTATTTAAAATATCACAGACCGTCTGTTCTGAATAATTACAACTTCACAATAAGAATATGTTCTCCTTAATAACCATAAATATTACTTATTACGTCATTTGTAAGAATGACAAATCGAAATAAGAGTGGTTACATCAAAATATTTTTATGTAATAATACTTCATTGGAATAGCCATCAGATATGCCTGTTGGAATGGATTATGGACAATGCAACCCCAATTGTAACTCAATTTTAACAAAAAACGAGATACATCTTTTTTAAAGACAGATGATGAATTTTGAGAAGAAAGTGCCGTTTCGAATTTATAAGACTGGGAAGTTTAGATAATAAGATACGATGATGAGGTATATAACATTTATTATAGGTACATCCAGAGGATGCAGAAAGCACGAATCCCAAAAAGAAACCAAAAAATAGGAGAAAAGCGGAAAGACCCCATACTCGAAGTTGTAGAAAGTGGCACATTAATATTTAATGATAGAAAAAAAAAAATCATATAAATAATGAATAACACTTGAGCAATTGGATTCCCCCATTCATCATGCCCCCAGTGAGTAATTATTTGTTATATCGCAAACATTTCTGTTTCAAAATATATTCCCACTATGTGCTAAATCTGATCAACTGCAGTGTATAACATAACAGATTCTAATATTATAAATTAACATTGCTTGCGTTATTATGTTACATAATAGGACAATGGATGTCTTGATTTTTTTTTACAATGTGTTACGTGTTACAAAATGAAATATATTTTTTTCAAATTTATATTATTTTTATTGTGACGTTCATTTTGCAAATATTATCGTTTAGTTCATTATTATAGTTTTTAAGTAGAACACATTTTTGTTGCTATGTTGCATTTTCAGAATATAGTATTGTAGTGTGATATTTTTAATACAACTTAAATTAATCAACTAGAAATAATAAGAATATAAAGTTGATTGCTTTTAAAAATGGAATAATAGATGCATCAATTGGAAAGATTAGAGGATATAAGTTCGAAATATGTCAAAAATGTATTCGATTACTATAGCAAAAATGGTGAACACGCTTCCCCAGATAGTAAGAGGTTTGAATCCCGGTAGCAACTACATATTTTTTGATAAATATATTTTTACTGTATATCTTTCTAGTTAATTAATTTAATTTGTATCATAATTATGGTGTTGTTTCATATTTAAAATTTAATTTTTTGAATATTCTCAACCCCGCGGTCAATGTCTGTACAGAATTAAGATTTTTTCCAGGACTTACTATGTATTGACTTACATAAGAGATCAATAATTGAGCTCTTTATCAGACCAAACAACAGTACTTCGATGCGCACTAGCATGTGTGCTTGAATAAGCATTTGGCCTACCTTATCATACATGGCAATGGAATGCAAATTTAATTCATTATGTGCTACTGCATATCAGAGTTGCTATCTATTACATTCAGAATGTATTCTTCATCTGTTAGTGTTTGAGTAGATAAATATAATTAGTGTTTATATTAAACGCATGTTGTAAGTATCAATAGATAACACATGTGCACATGTATTAGGATAATTAAATATACATCATTGCTATTAAATGATGAAGTCCGCAATTCATTCAACTCTTGATAAAAATCTACTAAATAAATATGGTATTTTGTATGTGTATAAATCCTATTTCATCATTCTCGTCTGCTGTAATGTTAATTGTACAGATCTACAATTTTCTGAAGGTGTGCACAGATATTATTATTTTGATGGGAATTCATATAAATACATATTTGAGATTTTGATTCGTGCTGTTCGATGTCACCAGTAGATCTTTGGCCGTGATCAGATGTGATGCACATTGCGTTAGCGCCGAAAAAGTACTTTATATTTATATATTTTATTTAAAAAATATTATTTGTTGTACTATGGCAAACCACTTTGTTTGATAATAAATTTTGTTTTGAACATTTAAAAATAGATTATATTGATTATTAAATTCATAAATTGCAAATAAGCAGCCTTGACCTTGGTGCTGTGGCCAACAGAGCTGACCCAACAGTATCTTATAAACATGTAATTTGAAGCTTATTTTAGTTCACTTTATTGTTATAGTACTATTTAATGCTTGCCCCACTAGATTCTGCCTCTCATGAAGCAAACATTTTATACCATACCAATACCTCACTTTGTGGATACATTCCGGGAAGTTACTTAATGCCGTATAATAAATAATTTACTTTGATAAAAACCCATAGGATCCAAATTTCACAGGATCCATTCCAATTTTAAAAATAAGAAAATCACTAAGCTATTTTACTGAAAATGATTTTTTTTCTTATTATTTCCTTTAAAAATAAATTGTCCATTACATTTGTATTAATAAAACACATTTACATATTGCCCTCGAACACTAGACTTTATTTAAAACTAGCGAGTACCCGGCATGCGTTGCAATGCCACTCAAAGAAAGAAAATGTTTGTATTTTAATTCTGATTATTGAAGTGCTTTTGGATACACAATATTTTTTGTTTTTCCATCTGGTGCGTATACGAAGAAGTCGCTAGAAAAAGTGATAATTCTTGGAAAATTCGCCACAGTGAATCCTAAAAATAGCCAATCAACGTGTTTGTATTTCACATTTCACTACATATGGTTTGCCATGAAACTGATAACCGTTGCGTGCAGATCGTTTTTTTCGGTGAACTTTCTCATTGTAAAATGGTTGTACTAATTCAGAAACCTTCGCGGGCGTGTGCACAATAATTCACCAAAGTTTCATCGCAATCGGATGAACGGTATAGGAAAGCATAAGGGACAAACAAACAAACATTCATTTTTATATATAGATAAATAAATAATAAACAGATAGAATGAACATAAATGTATATGCAAGAAAAAAATTTTACCACATACTGACAATGTTCCAAGTTAAAATGAAATAATGACTTGAAATATGTACGACCGCTTGTCACCGAATGACACAAAGTCAGAGTGATGTCAGCAATCATGCGATGCCCCCGTCATATTTTTTTTGGCTGTATATTGAAAAATTCTGTGCTGCAAATAACTAACTGATCTATAATTTAAAAAGGCCGTTTTAACAAAAAGCTATAAGGAGCAGCCGTATACCGAGGTATTGGTGTACTGTTGTATGTATAATAGATGCAAATACATATGATCAATTAAAAATACACAAAAATTGAAATAGTAGATAATATGAAAACATATTTACCATGCAGCAAGTTCTGTCATATTCAGATGATGGTTCCGATTGCTGCTGTTCTGTACTTGAAGTTCCAAATACAGATGTTGATGTGTGTTTCACTTAATTACCATTGTAAGAATAGAAAAACTATTTCTGAAAAAATATATATTACACACAAATGTTAGTTATACTAAAATGATATACTGTTAATTGTAAAAAAATATTAACACTGTTAGTTATGCAAAAATAAGCTTTCTAGTTTATATGTTTATAACTCCACAATTATTGAAATAGTAATAAATTAATTACAATAAAAAGCAATCCTTGAAATGAAACGCTTTCTAATAAAAAACAATGGAATGTAAATTTGCAAACTAAAGAACATTATTTTTATGTAAATCTTGCCAGACATAAAGGTTTTGATAAAAAGGGTCAAGAATAAAATTATTGATATATTCATATTTATGACAAGCTTTCAAAAAAAGTAATTTCTAAATATTAATAAATTTTAAAATATTAATATTGTGGAATGAAATAATATGTGTGTTATCATTTGTATAATCAATCAAAAATTAAATAATTTATTGAAGTACCTATTGTAGAGGTCCCTATTGTATTTTAATCTGGTACAAGATAAGATTTTTTTAAGAGAAAACCATTTATTAAAAATATTTACCCATTTATAAATTAGTCAAGTTGATTTAAAAACTTTTATTTTGTTTACAGAGATCGATTTAAATATACCACAATATCATTTTGTGATTTGTTTTTTTCGTATTATGGAATATTAAACTGTGATCAATCTTCAAAATGACATATATAAAATGTTTCCTATGTTCAAGAAAACATTGTTTTCCCATAAAATCGGTGAAAAACTTATGTTGTGAATAAGTACAATATCAATTTGTACTATCACTATGCGTGAAAATATATCTTATTGGCATTTTATTATGAAAAATCAAACACGAATTTGATATCCATCATAGATGCTCGGAAGCAAAAAAATATGCATAATAGGACTGATATAAATATTATTTAGTAAGAAATTGATGTTTTTGATATATAACTTAGTCTTTGATACCTTAAAGCGTGTGAGTAAACATAACATATTAATTTAAATTGCCTATTCATGCGAAAGTAAAGCATTTTAAAAACATCAAAAGTTTACCAAATTTACAGCAAATTTAACGGCTTATAACTCTATTACTTTTTAACATTTTGTTAATTTGTAAATACAGATTTGTCTCCATAATTTTGGCTTCGAGATTATAAAAAAACTATATTCCATATATACAAAAATTATCCATAATAAGGCAATTTAGTGGTACACTAAAAATGAATTTATTGTTTGCAGTCTTTCTTATGATGCCTGTAATGTCTTAATTATGGTATATAATATTCAGTTTATTAGTTACGCACTAGTGTAAAAGTACAATCTAAGAAATGGTTTAAAAAAAATCTATTCTAGCATTTAACTTCAAATATAAATGAATAATAAAAACCCACATCTTCATAAAAAAATGCGAAAATATGAATTAGTTTTGAACTAACTAATTAACTTTGCATATGTTATAAAAACACAACTAGTTTCAACATCATATTTTATTTTACTTTGCTTTAGAATATTTATGAAAAAAATATAGGAATAAGTGGACTTTTAATAGGTAACTCCATTTCACTAAGAGCATAGTGATATTTTGTATAATTAGGAAATAATATGAAAGTATTGAATGGAAAATAATTTAAACAATAAAGTATTCTCTTAATGATGTTACCACTAGATCTAGAACAATGGGACAACAAACATTCCTAAATGTAACATAACATTCTCTCGACCTCGCTTCATTCACTAGGTAATTACATGTATCTTTGGTTGTTCAGAAAACTTACAAAAAATACAATACAATTAATTATATTATTAAATTAAATATAATGTATGAGTCCTACATTTTTATTATTTTACATTTTAAAAACATCTACACATTTTTTGATTGACAACTATTTTTTCTTGTTTGAACCAATTATCTTTTTAATTATAATGTTTCTCAAAAACCTTTAAGTGGAACCTGGTAGGCAATAGATGTCTATTAGAAACATGCTAGCCGTAAATTAAGTAAAATATGGAATCTGACTACACAGTAGTATTACTATAGCTTAATTAGTTGAAGCTGTCTAATGGCAATATAATGTTACAGGTTCGAATCCCGATGGTGAATATATTTTTTATGTGTATCTTTTTAAGTGATTCATCTAATTAATTAATTCAATTATCCTTTTTAAAGAACACATTATTATTGTGAAGTTGCAGTTTTTTCAGATCATAGTCTGTGGTATTTAATTTGTATTATTTAAATTATTAACTATGTTCTGAAAAAACTGTAACATTACAAATAAAATGTGATTTCATTAAAATTAATAATATTTAATATATATATATAATATGTATATATTAATGAATGATCAGATATATGTTTTTACTAAATCAAAAAAGTAGATATCCATGATCAGAAGTTAAGGACATTTATTGTGTTAATAAATATAATTTATTTATTTGCATACTTTGTGCGCTTCATAATAATCATGATAATTTTTATGCTGAAGCAGGTTATTAACATTTAACTTTATCACCTACAGTAACCCCCTTTATCCACATGCCAACAGAAAATAACAAACATATACATACAAGATTTGCTTTGTAATTTTGCAATAGTATGTACGGGTTATAACATAAAGATAACACATGTTGTACAGAATACATTTTCAGACACGTTTGAAATATTGTAAAAGTTACTAAAAGATTACAAATGCAGTATGTTTGAACAACATGCCAACAAATTATTTACCATTTAAGCTTCTAACCGCTTCTACCCATTGTTGAAAAAAACTTATTTCGTATAAAGTTTTGAAGCGATGAAGCATTATAAAAAGTAATACATATATTAAAGTTAAGTCAAATTATCAGAACCAAGATCAATAAAAAAAAATATTAATGTTTCCTGAACAATTATCTATGACAATAATTGTATTTATAGAAAACATTTTATGTGCGTCTTTTTGATAAGTTGTCACAATTCAATATATTTAAGACTGTTGTCTTTTAAAAAGAAAGTTGTTAAGACGAAAATAAGAAAGAATGTGTAATAAAGAAGATTATTACGTAATTAATGAAGAAACAAAAATATCAGAAAATAACAACATAGTATATAATATCACCAGTGGCATGTAGTAGGTATAGATTTAGGTTATGCTGTAACCAATGATATTATACAATCATATATAATATATGTAATACAATATATGTTGTACATAGGATTATGAACTTTTGTTTAACTGACATCTTTAAACAAAATGAATCCGTCGTTTATACAACCCTACAATGTATTTATTTGTAATTTTAGAGTACTATTAATAGTGTTTTTAAAGTTTAAGTTTTATCATACCTTCTTACCTATATAAAGATCAATATAAAAAATGTATGAACGTTTTTAAGAATACTTTTTATGACTGAAGATGGTTCTTTTATTGTTTGAAAATGCTTCACGTAATAACTAAACGAAATAATATTTTTATTAAAGGTTAACGTAGGAAATAGTTCTGCCAAATGCTTTTTGTTTTTCCCAAATCAAATTCATGCACCAAATTTAAAAAACAATCATGAAATCAACACGTTATAAACAGTAAGATAGTAAAATTCGCAAATTAGTAAAAGAGGAAGTAGACACTTCAATGATTTGCGCGTAGTTTTAAGCCTTTCTAAAGTTATTCTGTTAAAAAACAGCATACAAAACAGATCAACCGAAAGAAATTTTCAATTCAGTAAATAGCCAATTGTATGACCTGAGTAATTCACTAGCTTAAAAGTAGAAGATAGTAAACTGAATAGCTACAATGCGTCGATTGTAGCTACTAGCACTATGGCTGCAGCGGTGGGTTGTTTTTAGAACTAAGCCATTAAAGTTTCTACTAGTACACAGATGGCGCTAATTATAATAAATCCGTAAATATACATTCACGGTCCATATTATAGATTATTTAATTTATTTTCCCAGAATTTTTAGTAATGCACAGCTTTTTTGCTTGTATGCACTACACGCCCCCGAGTATCACAACATAGTATATAATCAAAAAATCATCAAACATTTTCTAACAAAATCTACTTTTATATTTTTTGTCTAATCTCACAACATGTTCATCGATGAGAAAAAGGGTAATTTATTAAAAAACTGATGTATAATAATACATGCATGAATAAATTGATACAGCCAAATTGTAATTAGAATTTTGGTCATTCCTGTTTTAATCTATATTTTAAAAACAATTTTTCACCTATGATAGTCAAACTATTGTGTAATTATCTTTTATACAGATAAATATTTGTTTACTGAATACTTATTTGAAATACTATGTTTACACCTACTTACATTATACTGTACCGACACATAGAATTTTTTTTTTATATAATAACCCGACAGAAGGAATAGCATTTTTTTAAAATAGTTTTCTATTAGAAATGTACCAAATGCTTACAAACTTATACTAAAATTAAAATACCATAAACTAATTGTAGGTAGGTACATCAGTCAATTACTTTAAAATTTTCAATTGATAAATTCAAATGATAAATTACAACTATGGTGATAATTTTCTCATTCCTGTCCATTCATGTCGCATAGCAATAAAACAAACAGTAATTGTAAGTTGTCTGTGTCGCATTGCAACATAAAACAAACAACATATGCTGTCAATTCATGTAAGCACACTTTCACATGAATCACATCAAACAATGTAAATTATTTTGTTGTATTTCAGTTGATTTTTAAAATAAATAAAAATAATGAGTTTTCAAATGATTTTCTTTCATTATTAATGAGTTATTTACAGTTATTACAATAACACTTATACAATACACAAAAATATTAAGGAAAATCCTCTAAAAAAACAGATTTTGGTTGCAATCTAAATTTATGAGCATAATATTATCACAAATAATTATAATACCATAAGTAACGCTACTATTATATTTATAATTAATACACTAGTTACTGCAAAAGATAAAATAAATAAATATATATATATACATATATATTCAATAATAAAACAAAAATTAATATAATTGTAATGCAATAATTTTAAACAATAAAAACTAAATATTCACACTTACATTATGTACATAACTGCTAAAATAAAAATAAATTGACGCTTTTTAAAAATAATGTCATATTACTGTAATCTTGCGGAATTGCGTACTGCGAAAGCAAGATTGCTCTCCAGGCGATAATGAATTTAACCCACTGCGAACTATGTTTGGTAATTAATTAAAGCGAGAGTATTTCCTGTATCATCCAGACATTTGACATTTAAATCAAACGGACCAAATGTCAAGTGAAGAAGTGTGATTTTATAAATGTACTCGTACAGGACTGTCAAAAATAATCAATAACCAAACATTTGAAAACTTCAAAATTTGTAAAATAATCAACATCATTAGAGCTTTAACTAGATCTCGCTCGCTACTATTAAACATTGACAACCCAGCAATGGGAAATTAAGTGAATTGAGACTATGTTTATCTTATTTAGTATGAATATAGATGTTATTGTCGCCACAAATTATATAAAATTACAAATCATACTTACACAATAATTGGATTGTATTTTGTATTCAAAATTGCTGTCAATAAATGAGTTTTATATAATAAGGACCACAACTCACGACAAAATAACACAAATAGGTACAGACTACAGATATTTAAAAAAGACAAGGATACAACACAGCTGTTCAGCAATACTGTTTCCATAGATAATAAATATATTTCTGTTTCCAGAAAAAATGTCTTGCCTAAATAGAAAGCTGGATAATCGTTGCACTTAGGTTTATAGATGCCAGAATGGCTTAGTATGTCTTCTTTGTCTTTACAATTAATTCAAAGTATTCCTAAATTATTATTAGTATAGAAAGCTGGCTATATCTCTTTTTAGAGTTTATATGTATTTAATGTAGAAAAATTATTTATGTACAAAATTCTACGCCATTGGGTAATTATATTGATAGTTGGAGAATCGTTATACAGGAATTTATTTGTTGAAATATAACAAAGTTTATTTGATAGGATAGAAAAAAATAATTAAATGCTTAATCATTAAAGTCACAGACGTTATCAAATTTAAATGATACAATGCAATGCTTAACAAAGTTTCTTAGATCCACATCTAAGCTAAGGGAGCACTAGGGCTACATATAGACTTCAGCCATGATGTTCTCCTTTTTCCAAGGCCCCGACTTCCAGCAATCTTCTCCTACATTATGAGGTGCAAGATCTCATACTTCTCTGGATATTTCATTACATGTCTGAGATGTTGAAGTTTTTGTATTTTTATTGTTTTAAATACTTATTTTTCTTTATTCACCTGAACCATAACATCTTTATTCATGACTCTATCCATCCAGCTTATTTTGAATATTCTTCTGTAGATCCATATCCTATTATTTCTTCAGTAAGTGTTTATGTTTCCACTCCATAAAATAATATTGAGAACACGTAATATCTGACCATTTATCTATATTGAAGCGTAATATTTTTCCTTTCACTAAACTCCTCCAGCTCTGGTAAAAAGATCTACTTACTAAAAAGTGATTAATCATTTTCCTTGCATACTTCAAGAATATTATGACATTAGACACAAGACCCAAACGCAAATTACCTGGTGTTGCGAATTTACATATATAATTGTATTGCGATTCATATGTATTATTGAGTACTAGCTGTTTATATAAAATGTTGGGCAATTAAAGGGGCCTTGGACATCTGCGTACTCTGGAACGTCGATAAGGCTGTTATATTCTCCGACTCGCAAGCAGCTCTTGAATCTCTCTCTGCTAATATAAAAGTTAGGCTAGACAATGAGATAATCTGTTCCATCAGAAGATGTCTATTTAATTTGTATAGCAACAATAAACAGGTGTCATTCGTTTGGATTCTTGCAAATGAATGTGCTGATAAACTGGCCAAGGAGGCCACTCTTTCCGGAGTTTTCCCCCATCAATTCCATATCCCGATGTATGATAGACCTAATATGGTAAAAAAACGTATGAATTCTATCTGGACTGCACAATGGATGGATCCAAATAATCATAAGGGTAATCGTCTTAAAGTAATTGGAGAATCTATTCCCCACACCCCCTGGTTCTCAAAAATAAAGTCTTCAAAAGAACAGTATCAAATATCTCTAGAGAGAAAATTGGGCATTGCCAGGTGGCCTTTCATTTGTTCAGATTGAACTTGATAGATTTCCCAATGTGTGACTGTGGTGCCGAGGAGGAAACCCTTGACCATGCGTTTTTTGCCTGTCCATTGCGGATCACAGGTTTTTTACAGTGGTCTCGTCAATGGTAATTTTCAGCTCCCGGTTAACTTGTGTCATCTTCTTTCCCTTAAATCGCCACATTTAATCTATATGATAGCAAGTTTTTTGAACGACAATTGTATTGACTTGTAATATAGTATTTCCTATTCTACAATATAATTGCACTTTTTTCTATAAAACAAAGTTTCTAACTTGATTAATGGCACAAATCACTCTTGAAGGGTGGATTGCCTATTTAAAAGAAGAAGAAGCTGTGTTTATTTATTATTCTATCTTACAATAGTTGTCTACATTTCTATTGGTACATCTAAGAAAACTTACTTAAAAGTCTTAAGAATTTGTATTTTAAGCAAGCATCATAATTTTTAATAAAAACATGATAAAAGATGAAACACATAGTGATTAAAGTAAAAAATAATAATTTGAAAAGCATATTGTGACATTTTATCTCTTTCATTGGATGCGCAATGTTGGGAACCCATTGGAATACAGAGATGGGGTTATATGTACTATTTAGTATGTAGTTACTTTATTGAAACGGGCGCACACACATAGTTAGGGTTAAATAATAATTCAAATAAAAACAAAATAAGTTTATTTTACTAGACAATATAAAGAAATACATAATGTAACATATAAATGCTTAAATCTAAAAATAAAAAGTGATAAACACTTCTCAAAAATTGAGAAAATAGACAATTTAAAACTCGATATACAAACTGAAGAAACCTTTAAGATTGTACATCTCATGGTAAGAATCAATTAATTGCAGAGAAGGAAATGCCAAACATAAATTGATACAAGGAATAAAAAATATAATATTAAAAAGATATAGAAACTGTTAGAAGTCAGTATACCCGGGCATTGAAAAGTTTTTGCTGAACTCTTCAACTTCAATTTTTAATTTTTCTACTTTAGCCTTGATTTCTGCATTCTCATTCAGAACTTTATGGAAGTCGACCAACTTCGGCCCCGATAACTTGGATACTTCGAGTGAAAGTTTGAGTCCACTGTCGATAAAGTCGACAACCTTATCTATGTCTTGTTCTTTCAGTCCTCTGGTGGTAAGTGCAGGAGTACCTGTAAAGAATGTACTTAAAATAAGTTTGAAGCCAAAATAATTTATATTTGATCTTTGATTTTGTCCAGAAAATATGGTTTTTTAAAAAAAAATTGCACACTTATAATCTCTACTAATTATTCTAATGATCAGGAATATTTAACCACCTGAAATAGTAAAAAAAAAGTGTTACATGTTTCAGACACAGTAGTAAAATCCCGTTTATTCGAAATTCGCGACAAGTCAAGTTTTATAGCAGAATGGAGAGTTTTCATACTAAATTGTACTTATAAATTGAATATCGTTATTCAAAGCTATTTTTGGACCCTATAGATGAGTTTGTTGATCTATTTTTTGCCAATTTGATATATTTTGTCAAATGTCTGTAATTTGCAAAATACACGTACGCTATGCAATGTACCTGTCAAATGTCAAGTCCATCCAAATGGGTAGTATCCGCCCCTATACCGATTTATGACACATAAAGTTAATTCGCATTGTTTGTTTTTTCTAATTTTCAGTATACTAAAAAAAGATGACAAACATATCTAGTGTGTCTTCGATTTTTAAATCTTTATCTTTCTTAGCACCACACATTAATGCGCATGCTTTTTTTTTCTCGCTCGTTTTCTTTACATTAGAAAAAGATAGCAAATATCCAGGCCTATTCTCAAAATTGCAATATTGAAATGAAGGTGATTGTTACACCGACCCTCAAAAATAGTGTTATATTTGAATGAGAGAGAGGGAGAGGGAGCGAGGGAGTGAGGGAGATAAACGTACCATAATCTGTCAAAACTATCTGTCTATTTTTGAGGGTTGGTGTAACAATCACCTTCATTTCAATATTGCAATTTTGAGAATAGGCCTGATTATCTTTGCGCCCTTATAGGTAACGTAATTCTCTCAGTTTCTGCGAATATCAGTGCTTGCCAATCTTCTGTTCCATATTAATACCATAATTATTTATTTTATGTAGCGTTTGTATATTTTGTTGTACAAACGCTATTACGCGGTTGAGTTCCTCAGACTTTTCCGTGTTTTATAAATTATTTAATTTATACTCATTTTAATACAGATATTTCTCTTTCTATTTAAGTTTAGTGTCAAGGCATTTTGAATGTGTAGTTGGCTTTTCTCAGATTTTCTCATATCTTGTTAATTATTTTATTGCCATTGTTTTGTATGTAAAAACAATTATTTGTATTTCTCTAATATTTACGTGTTAAATATTTTGAAATTCGAGAATGTGTGGTTTGCGTTCCTCAGACTTTACCGTATTTCATTAAATTTTAATTAAAACATTTTTATGATTTTGACTCATAATTTTATAATCTCGAAAATAGCACAAATGCGAAACTCATACAAAACGCCAACAATTGCTAGAAAATCAAATTAATACAAGAGATTGTCAAAAAATATTATCCAAAATAAAATAATATAACAGAAGAATACACAACCTCATTAATGACGTTGTCGACAATATTAAACATGACAGATAGAACTTTAGCGTTGAAAGGCTAGAAATGTCATGGAGGGAAAAGGAGTAAGAAAGCGGAGATCGAAGAAGAAAAATAACAAGACATCACAGGCGAATGCGAAATGCTGCTGCAACCACCATAATACAAAGTTTTAAAAGCGCTGGAAACTTTTGTTGCTAACTTCAATACATCGGAGAAATGGCGGTATTGACAAGTTCGACAATTATGTTATTATTAAAAATGACACAAAAAGATTCATTATAATCATTTTTTTTAAATAATGTTGGGATTTGTTTACACTATATTTTGACAACTTGTTTGTTATTTTAAAATGTGTATATATATGTATATATAATTACTTTCGAGTTGTAATGAAAAAAGTTAGTATATATGCAAATTTTTTTAGAAATTTTTATTTTCATTAACGTAAATCGTTATTTAAACTTTTTTCTTGATTTTCGGTCCCCATAACTACGAATAAACGGGATTTTACTGTATATAAAACCCTTGTATAGAATATGTTTTATTCTACATTATTATTATTTCTTCCTCATCGGTGTCCACAAAGATATTAAATACTTGCAACAATGTTCACATGTTAGGTCCACCTGCAAACTTTTTATAAAATGTATTGAAATCTTCTAATGCACTATTTCTAGCATTCTATTTTTAACGCGGTTTCATGACACATTTCATATAGAGTCTTTGATAAAACATATTCCAAGTTAAATAACAGAAAATTGACGAACTTTTATAATTATAGGTCAGGTTTGAGGAAATGTTTGAGGAATATAATCTTTACTAAAACTGTAAGCTGGGATCAGCAGTGTAAATAATAAAACTATCATAATCAAATACTTTTGCAGAGAGAGATACGTTAATACATACTTCAACAAATTTTTCTAGTAGAAAGAAAATTAGAATTTTAATGTCTAATTTACCAAGCCTTATTCCAGAAGGGTTGAGAGCACTCTTGTCTCCAGGGACCGTGTTCTTGTTGCAAGCTATTGAGATGAGCTCGAGGATTCTCTCAGCCTTTGCTCCGGATATTCCGTTCGGCCGCAAGTCCATCAAGATAAGATGGACATCGGTGCCTCCTGTCGCTATCTTGTAGCCGCGGGATATGAGACCAGAGCAGAGGCGTTTTGCATTGAGAACAACCTGTAATTAAAATAATGTAATTTTTTGTTTCATTGCGTATGAAATAAAATATTATTGTCTAACCTACAAGCAAGTGTTCACAATAGGACTTTTTAAATAGTAAGTTTTAGATAAAATAAGATTTTTAATATAAAAATGCCACAGAACTGTGTTCTGAAATTACAACTTTACAACAAAAATCTATTTTCATTAAAAATATATAAGCTGTATCAAATTTAATAAAATGTGTTGTGTCGCGAGATATAGTAAAAATCTGCTTATTCGAAATTGAGGGGGCTGAAAACAAACTAAGAAAAGTTCGAATAACGACTTAAAATAATGAAAATAAAAATTTCATAAACTGTTTTTTTTTACACATTAACTTTTTTCATTACAGCTCGAAGTAATTATATATACCTATCTATATCCACACATTTTAAGATAACAAACAAGTTTTCAAAATACACCGTAAACAAATCAATTAGAAAATTACGATAAATAGTACTTAAGCTTATTTTCACTTGATCACATTGATGTTTTCACTTATTCAATATAAAAAAAATGTTAAATAGCCCCTACATAATCATGATTGCAGCACAAATTTAACAGTAACATTCTTACCTGTTGTTGGTAAGTGATAAACTCTGGAGTCTTGACTGACTTCATGGCTGTAGCAATACCAGCTATGGCGTGGTTATGCGGTCCACCCTGAAGACCAGGGAATACGGCCTGGTTTATTTTGGTCTCGAGATCATACATCACCTGGAAGAGAAAGTTAAAAACACATATTTGGACATAGTTTGTTATGAAATTTTTTAAAGAATTAAATGAGCCGCTAATTTTTAATGCTAACTTTGCAACACACGAAATAATGACATGTTCTAAAATACAAATGTATTTAATACATAATATTGCAATACATATTTTAATAAAAACAAATATATACCTTGTCCCCATTAGCTTTCACAGAGCGCACTCCTTTCCTGAAGAAAATAACTCCAGCTCTAGGACCCCTTAGAGTTTTGTGGGTCGTTGTGCTGACTATGTCACTGTGTTCAAATGGACTGGGGACTACACCTGAAAATAATATTACAAAACATTGGACTTTATTACATATAAGCATTTATTTATTTCCATATAGCTACTCTTAATTTGAAATTCAGGGGACTGAAAAAAAAAATATTTACACAAAACCCAGCAAATTATAAATGTGTTAAATTCCGGTTTTAGTGGCCACATTCTACTACGCTTAATTGTGTTTTTTCTCTATCTCAGTTACTCCTACATAATGGGATTCTGAATAATCAAGACTCTACCAAATTCAGTTTAGTGCAAACTATAAAATTTTTCTTATTTATGATTTTAATCCAGTCCAATGTCAAGTGATAAAATGAAAACCTTGTTGCTAGAAAAAATAATATAAAATCAATTTTTATTATAGAATAAAGAATTTTACATTTTCAATATTTCTAGAGATATATAATTATAATATTATCCTAATATGTATTATACTTTATTTAGATCACACCATTATCATAAATATATGAGGAATTATTATTTGTAAGTTAACAGACTATCTCGGATCAATTTCTTAACTAGAGAAAAGCCGCAAGCCCAATATGTATTGTACATATGGATGCATGTTTCAGAGATTTTTATTATATATCATAACATGTAAGAATATGGATTGTGATTAGGGCCAGCTTTAAGGTGGGGTGAGCAAAATAGCCGCCACGGGCACTGGGTCTGGAGAGTGATGTAATGGATCTCTCAAGGCACGACATTCAGGTCTATTCTCAAAATTGCAATATTGAAATGAAGGTGATTGTTACACCAACCCTCAAAAATAGTGTTATATTTGAATGAGAGAGAGGGAGAGAGAGAGTGAGGGAGATAAACGTACCATAATCTGTCAAAACTATATGTCTATTTTTGAGGGTTGGTGTAACAATCACCTTCATTTCAATATTGCAATTTTGAGAATAGGCCTGATTGACTATGAACGGAATTGTGAGGATTTTCCTTACGGGCATTTTAGTTCACTTTATAAATTTCTCCGTTTTCAATTCCACCATGTCGGTGTCCGCACACTGCAGTGAAATGTTTGGTACAAATAATTATTTAATTTTAAATAAAAGAAGTGATGAAAAACATGACCAAGATTCTTATTCAAATATCCTCGTTGTATGGGGAAAAAATACATGTTTTTTTGGAGGTGGGAGGGAGGCACACTAACATTCCTTTTTTTTGAGTGCTCTAATGGCCCATGTCTATAGTATGAGATTTTGTTCAATATCAAATGTCAGTCCATTGATCTTTGATGTTCCATTCGTCAGTTGGATGAATTTGAATCCCCTCAGTAGTAGTCAAAACAAAATAAATGTTTATAATTTAATGCCTTCTGTTTGTCTAACCTCAGAATAAATAGTTCTAAATGACATGTCAAGTTTCCCTATTAAATGAAATGTCACGTACAATGGTTTGAGTTTTTGTCTCTCTCTCTCTCTCTAACAATCTCGAGCTGGGGCGAGTTTATCTCCAGATCAAAATTTCAATACGTATACACGGTATATATTGAGATTTATCTCAAATAAATCTCTGCAATTTATCTCATCCTGTTTCATTCTGTAGATAAGGGTCATAAGACCTGAGTATAATTATAAATGTATGTAGGAAATGAAATTTTGTAAATCACATTTCACAAATTAAACTGTTGAAAAAGTGTAATTTTATATAATATACGGGTAAAACAAAAATTTTATTCTGGGATACTAATGAAATATCAACTCAACATACAATAACACATGTAGTAAGCTCACCGAAAAAGAAAGAAATTTGTAAAGGGATCGTGCAAACCTAAAGCTGATGTTATATTCAAATAAATTTTGATAGGTACGTAATGAATAGTGAAAATTTTAAAAATACCTGCAGCAACCAATCCAGATATATGCGCCATGTCAGACATTAAGTAGGCCCCATTCTCATCAGCTATTTGCCGGAATCTCTTGTAATCCAAGCAGCGAGAGTAACAACTGATGCCTGCGATGATGACGCGAGGTTTAAACAGCTTTGCGGTCTCGGATAACTTGTCATAGTCTATCAAGCCAGACTCCGCATTTACCTGAATTTAATTAGTTAAAATAATAAAATAAATATATTTTGTTATTTATTCTTCTTCTTCATTTAAACAGGCAATCCACCCTTCAAGAGTGATTTGTGCATTTATTTATTCTAAAAACATAAATAAACAACAAAGATAAACATGAAGAACTTGGAATCCGAAACCACGAAAAAAAAAATATAAGTGAAAGTTTATTCATTGCATCAGTTAGAACTATGAAGAAAAAATAAAATATTAGTAAAATATACACCTAGAGCTATCTTAGATTGAAATATTACACATCAGTGACATCTATTGCACAATGCGGGAATATTGTAAATGAATACATATATTCATTATTATTTTTGCCAACCTGTACTAGCTTGTCTATATTTCTTGTTTCCTGTATGGAACAATAAGACGGTGCTCTATTTGGTTTTCAGTTTGTGTCCATGTTAAAAAGTGTTTTTTTTTTAATGGAATATGATAGGAGATTCCCAGTTTACATTTTTAAATGGAAAATGACATTTTGGAATATATAGGAAGTTTTTTTAAATTATACATAACTAAGTTGGTGCTATAGCAGTAACGGCATTATAAAACAGTTTGTTTACCTTATAAGGCATGCTCTCAAAAAATATTGAAGTTGCAGATATCTTCCTCGAGGGTGTGAAGAAACCATGACTCAAATGGCCACCATCGGGCAAGTCTAATCCCATGATACGGCCGTGGGGTTCCACTATACCAGTATAGATGGCAAAGTTGGCAGGAGAACCTAAAATAATAAGGTTTGTGAAGACATGTGGAGGTAATGAAATGCAAGCCTAATATAAGAACCATTTACTAATTGAATCAAATTGGTTCTGCATACTGGGTGCTGAAATAACCTGCCAAATTAAGAACACCATATTGGCAGGGACATTTCACACAATATGCTATACACAGTGTAATTATAGTTCACCAGTTCATACATTAACACCTGTTCAGGATGTCGCGTATAGTCAATAATTATATACATATTAGGAAAAATTTAGCCTCTGTAATTGAAGATTATTAGGTACACGATACATAAGATTTTTAATGGAAATTTTGTATTAGTAATAGGCATACCAAAAAAGAATGTAATTTTTTTGGTTTACCGTTTTCAACGGTTAGCTGCGCTTTGACTCCCGCCCTTACATGGCATGTTTTGTGTCATTCTGGTGACTATACATACCAAGAGTGAATTTTAATTTATAAAACTGAAAATTAACAACCAACCAATTTGTACCAAATGAAGAATTTATTTGAAATTTGATGATATCATTTCTTGATGAAAGAGACAGCAACAAGTGCCACTAAAAATATTTGTGCTGTACTGGGAGATGTTTTGGATGTTCGCAAGTGTCAAAAGTGGTTCATGAAATATCAATCAGGAAATTTTGATTTAAAAAATAGCCCTGGAAGTGGAAGACCTATTAAAGTGGATGACGTCATATTGCCTGCCGAAATGAAAACAATCTAACTTTATCTATTGAAAAAATTGCAAGCAAACTCGGATACTCATGGTTAAGCATTCAACTGCATCTTAAAATAATCAGCAAGGTGTGAACACAAAGAAAATGGATACCGCACAAACTAAACGAAGAACATCTAGGCGATCGAATAGACGCATGTGAACAATTTTTGGAAATAGAATCAGAAATGCCATTTTTACAATATATAAGTATAAGATAGTTGTTGTATTTTTACTTTAAATATTGAGTATTTAAAGTGAAATATTCATAAATACAATGGAGGATTCATCATACGCAATCTAACGACACGGGCATTAGGTTCGGCGGCAAGTGCCAATCTGTACTGGGTGAGGCGCGGGGCGAGGGAATATGATTTGTTTATGCAGCCATACCGTAAATAATGTCTCGATACAATCCTACACAAAAACCCTAGGTTGCGTTGTATAAACAATATAATCTAATGGTATAAATAATATAGTTTATTAGTATAATACTAACATAGGGACAGTAATAATATGATCCTCTCGTGGCCCCAATCGCTCTCGGATAAATATTTGTGATGAACAAAATAGTGGCTTAATCAAAACGTGTCATTTTTGTTTTAATAATTTCTAACAATTCTGGCACTTATTCAATACACCAACATCATCAAAATAAATATAACGAAATACGAATATAAAATTAATATTTTATGACTTACCGAGTGTATTATCAAAATATATTTAGACGAAGTGAGCACAACTCATGGTTATATTTGAATTGTCTCTTTGCAAACTATCACAGTTACGATTTGTCTATAAACAAATCTCCTCAACTTTCTCCTCTCCTTGCTTATAAATAGATAAAACATATCGCCAATAACTGTCACATTTTGTAATCCGGGATTTTCACTTAATATATGATGAGCTCGACGTCTAGACAATGGAGGTGGTTGTGAGCTCTATTCAAACCCTGATTTTTATTTAATAGTAAAGGTTTCACTATTATTTTCAATGTGTTCAAAATTTCAGTTACACTCGTGTTTTTTTAATATTATCACGATTTTCAAACTCCACATCAGAATCATAATCACTTTGTTTGGCAAGGTTATCAATTTCTTCCTTTGTTAAATTTTGTCAGGCCATGATAATATGGATAAAACACGCATCGAACTATCGGCTTATGCTGTATTACTGATGAGTCGTTCCCGCGCACCGCTAACTGAGAACAGACGATTGCTACTATGTGTGTGTTATCGCACGCTCTCATTTAAATTAATCAGAAAAATGCAATTACAATCAGTAGTGTGGTCTTTTTGTCATCTGTAGTATTATTGTGTGACTCTGTCTGTTCCATTAAAAAATGTATTTTTTATCGCGTTTGACATCCACAATTTACGTTTTACTTAGTATCGAAACAATTTTTTTTTTTTTGTACGATTATGTTTAAATAATAAATTTTTGACTAGCTATTTTTATGCGAAAATGATTTTTCTAGGAATAGCTAAAACATGAATTTTAAATTGCGCGTAATTACGGAAATATTACCGGTTTAATGAGCTCTGTAGACCTGTGTTACTGCACGGCTACGGAAGGATGAAATGCCAGACATCACCAAGTGCAACTTGTGCAGATTATAAAAAGTAGATTTATTTGCAATCAAAAAGTAATTCCCAGATATTTATCTATATGCCATTGATATTAAATTAACTTATGCATAAAAAATTAGGTTTAATATATTATATAATATATATAGGTTTTATATATTTAATATATATAATAATATTCAACTACACAACTATTTTACCTGAATAAGGTTGAACATTAACTCCCCATTCCTCGGGATTCAAATTGAAGGCTTCCAATGATCTTTTTTGACTGAGGATTTCAATTTCATCAATATATTCATTGCCACCGTAATACCTAGAGAAAAAAAAAGATGATTCTTCAGGGAAATAAATTTTAATACAAAATAATAGTATGTTTAAGATATTTTAATAGTTACCATAATATATGATGTGGACATATTATGTATATTAATCTCAATTGAATATCTTTATTGATTCCATTACTCTTCAATTTAAAGTAAGAAATTTGTCAAAAAAAATATTTAAATACACAAACTTATAAATGTATTTTACAACTGATTGAGTAAATTAATTAGAATCATAATTAATTATTCCAATGAACTTGAAGAATTGACATCATAGCAAATATTACAAATAAAATGAGTGCAAAAAAATTTCATTCAAATGTTATGCAATATCAAATTTTTATCATGTTTTACGAGCAAATCTAAATGGAAAAATGATATATTTATATATAATATTTATTATTCCAGCATGATTGAACCTTGAACACAATACATTTTTAGAATCTTTACGACTTCTGAGAACCAATCAAATTAGAAAGTAAGCATTTTTACATGCAGACTATAATGCTGTCTACAGCCTGGTATAACACTGTCTGAGCTCGGTGTGAGTTGAATGTATGATAAACAAGAATTGTGATATTGCATACTCAAGACTCAACTCAACTTCTAACAAGAAATGAAATTGTTTTATTTAGTGTGATTCAAACAATTTAGTTCAATGCTAAGACATGTTTGCAACGGACAGTTAAAGCTATTAGTGAACTATCATTATTTAAGCCGTTATTGTGACTGTGGCTCTGTTCGATTGTAACCATGATTGGTAACTGATTATTCAAAATTCTTCGAGCAATGACTGGTACACTAGAAAGAAAATTTTCAACAGTTAAATGTTAGTTACCAATCGTCGTTAAATCTCAGTTACCAATCATTGTCATAATCACAGTCACATAACGGGTAACCATCACTAAAAAATGTTCATGCATAATATTAGAAACAATAAAAAATACGACAAACTTTCATTCAGAAAGTTAGAAATATAATATGTAGGATATCAAAATTGGCCGTTATATTAATTACTATAAATGAAATAAAACAACAAGATATTGATGGACATGTAAATAAATAATCTTAATGTATAAACTGCTATCTGTTATCTTCTGTCATTGAATAGCAAACATACTAATTATTTCTTGGCTTACAAGATGTCTACAATATTTATTTGGTTTTTTGTCTCTGTGAACCTACACAATCAACAATCACAAACCACAATAATTTATTGCGAACTCGATCCAAAGCGAAATCAAACCTACTATTCCGTATTCATAAAAACATACTTTTGGTGCCTTTAATATCAGTCGCAAATAATTTTATTATCACATGTCTGCGTCCTAATTCTCATACATTTACTACTGCTTGTCCTCAGTGTGAATTGTAAGCCTGATGCCATCGGGTGTCACTTGATCAATATTGTTTGTTCGATCTTGACATCGCAATACCATTCACAGTGTGGATAATTACCTCCAGTGCGACAGAGCACTGTTTTGTGTGATCATAGTGTTAATTGTTTGTGTTTGAACAGTAACACCACAGTCTTCATTCAGGAGCGGAGATCGTTAGTTATCTTCGTGCACGCAGTGTGTGATATCGGCGGCGCCACCAGAGATTTCGGAGGCATCATACTTCTAAATGCAAGCAGTCCTTCTAAATACCGGTCCCCGAGATCACTGGTCCTTCTAGAAATCCCTTTCCCCTCATCAACCTCTTTCTATATCTGTCTCACGATATTCTTCCCCACCTTGTAGTTATTCCGATTTAAAATTATATTTATATTGCAGACTTGATAACTAAAATCGCCTACTAACCTTAATCCTGGTAATCCTTCTGAATATTTATTGTGCAGACATGAACTGAGGCACTGCAGGACGGCCAGCGATGTAAAGTTCTCCGATGCGATCATCTCCAGGCCTGCTTCTTGCCTCCGCTTCTCCTTCTGTATGAGACTAAACAGCTCAGGGTCTGCATCCCATAGATCAGTATTCATGGGGTTTTTCTTGTCTGAACTCATTGTGGCTAATGTTCTGACGTGAGAAGTCTGGACTTGCAGTTTTGTCGGGGCCTAGAGATAGTAAATAGTTATATATATATATATTAACCAAATTAGTCATCCTATCTATGACTCGTATAAATAAAAGGAAACAAATAATCTGAATGTAGAATTAAGGAGAACATATTCTTATTGTGAAGTTGTAATTATTCAGAACAGATGGTCTGTGATGTTTTAAATACTAATTTAATGTATTAATTATAAATATATACATATAAAATTAATTTTGTCGAAAGATATTGTTATATATACACTTCACAACTGGTAGTGTACTTCCCCGGACTGGAAATAGAGATCCAGGTTCGAATCCCGGTAGCGCAAAAACAATATTTTTCAACAAAATTGATTTTATATATATATATTTATAATTAATACATTAAATTAGTGTTTGAATGTAGAATGTTTATTACTATATTATCAGATCTTCTTTAAGTCGAATTTGATAAATACATTTCATCTTCTACACAAAATTATATTTTCTATTCTTTGTTTAAATATGAAACATATTGAAAATTAGTAAAAAAATTTCTAAAATATAACTGATAATGGATTTCCTGTTTTATTGGGCAATTTTTTTTATCACAGTTTATAACAAGTTAAATGACTGGTTGCTGACAGGGAAGATGGATTATTGTAATCTGACATGTTCTAACATATAAACCCCCTTATTTAAAGTATCATAACGAACAAATAGATGCTTTTTAGTTGTTTTAGTATTTTGCATATACAGTAGAATCTCACTAATCTGGCACTTACAGAGGTCCGGCCCTATCTAAAGCAGGGCGAGGCGGGTTATCGTGCCTGTGACTTGTGATACATTTTTAAATAGAAAACATTATACATATTTTGTAATTACCCATGAAACTTGACTGATTTTTTAAAATTCATATGCAATAATAAATATCTTATCAAACAAAAGCACTATTATGTAAATATTTTCCAGTTTTCCATATGTCCATTTGACATTCCAAAACTGTTTTCTTCTGCATATATGAGATTTGTCAAAATCCAAATAGTAAATATTTTTTTATATTTTTAAATAAGGTTAGATCCATTTCACCCTCACTGCTGCCTCAGTACTGCCAATAACTATTTGATGTAAAAAAATAACGAAAATAAAAAAGTTTATTTTAAAATTTGTGTCTAAAATTACCCAAAAATGTATTAACTTTCCAAAATTCATACATAATTTCTTCTTCTAATATAGTATGTTAACAGATAAATAGATCTTTTCCTGATAATATGTTTAAAAACATTATATGAATACATATTTATGTGTGTAATTAATTTATTGTAATTATTTAAAATATCTACATGCAGCCAAAATAGCTTGTTCAAATAAATAGGTTTTGTTTTGCAAAATAATTTCACTAAAAGCAGTTTGCTGAGTCTATCAAATTAAAAACAACATTTTTGTAATGGTCATTTGCCACACGAATGACAAGAGTATTTATAGATGATAAAAATTATCTCACTATGTAAAGAAAGTACCCACAAAACAATTAGTAAACAAGTAATATTAAACATAATATGTTATGTTTAACAAGTTACACAAAAAAATTATTCATGTTTTTATTATATAATGTCAAACTTCTAAAATATTCATTTAAACTAAAAAAAACATTATTAGGAGAACACATTCCTATTGTGAAGTTGTATGGCTCTTTCAAATAATATAAATGTATTAATATCAAAAAGGTAACATATAGGTTCGAACATTTGTCGCTGAAGCATAGTTGAATAATGCACCTTCCTCGGTTAGGAAAGAGATCCAGGTTCGAATTCCGGTGGCGCAACAACAATATTTTTCAATAAAATTGATTTTATGTGTATATCTTTCTAATTAATATATTTAAAAAATTTTAAACTGAAATATTATTTTATTATGGTAAAAGGTTCAGATTCATTGATCATTAATGCACTGTTGTTTCAAAACATATTTTTCATATTTTGTTCCTAACACATAATTGATTTGAGGAAAATAATTTTCCAATTTTCAAACATTGTAAAATTATGATATTCCCAGAATACGATATTCTATCTATTTTTATTTCCAAATATGTCTTGTGAATAAGTAAAATATTATTGATTACATGTGTCTTCGCTTGCAAAATCAAACAAAACATTATAGAAAATTTAAAACCTTTCTATTCCATATCTTAAATTGTAATTTAATAAATGAATGGATTTTGCAAATAGGTTTTGAATATTTAATTAAAATAAGTTTTGTATTAGATTATCCGATAGATTAAATTTTGAAAAATATGCGCACATACCATTTTGATGTTAAAATCTCCAATATCTTTAAATATGTATCAACTGCTTAAGAAACAGATGCACAATGAACACAGTTCTTCAAAGATAAAACAACACTGATAGCCTCGGACTCTGTTTTGATTCTTCTTACTTGCGGGGGGGATTCAAATGCATAATATATTTGTGGAGAAAAACAGATTGCGAGTAAATGATAGTTTAAAATATAAGTGACGCAAACATTATTGGTTGGACATAATAACGGACAACACTCTGCTATAAACCTAATCACTACAGTAATAATGTCTTATTTGTTGTTAACAATAACAAAATAATTGTTATTGAACTGCTTATCGAAACCGTCGGCTTAATTAGTTGAGTACCCAATGAGAAATCAGGAGAACCTGTGTTCCATTTCATCACCAGATGTATATTTGTTGACCGGAAAATACTTTCTACTAATTATTAATAAGATGATGCCAGCATGATCCAGTCAACGTTGGTGGGTTGTACTCATGTCATGTACAGCATATGGAAGACTGGAAACCAGCAAATAAGACTTTGTCTAGCACTCTTGAGGGGTGCAGGATATGGGGAGACCGAAACTTCGCTGGTAGAATAATGTTGTAGTGGATTTCATTTACGTGGGAGAAATTAACTGCCGAGAAACCACATTAAACAAAAACCAGTGGAGAAGAATTTTACTGGCAGCGTGACCCACCCTAGATTGTAAGTTATGATGATGATATTTTTTCAGACAATAATATTAGGTACATTTACCAATATCTATATATAATATTATAATTTAAACATCTTAGCTGCATTTCGACACTAAGAAGCAGTTATCTGACGTGAAATAGCAAGAATGCCATATTTCGATGTGCTGTATTTTGCTGCAGCAAGATTTTTTGTGACAGGCAACATTGAATTTGACACTTGTTCCAATGTTGTTCAAATTCTTCATAAAATAAACATGCTCACTGACTGTGATGATCAGGTGATCACTCAACCACTTCAATTATTATATTTCACCCAGCATCATTTCAACTTTATTATTGTTTTCAGAACTAGATATTTAAAAAAAAATCACTTTACCACCAATTCTAGGATTATCTTTATTGACAAAAAGTATCAGGGAGAGAATCCTAAAATCTAAGTCATTTACCACCCAATCTCAAGAATTGTTACAACAAAATTGTCTTAAAAATGTGGTTTTCAGTCATATTCAGAAAATAAACAAGAAATTCAAATAGATGACTTCTTAAACAATTTTTCTTAAACTAAACAAGTTTTCTTCACTTGCTTTTAAAACAATAACTAATGATTTAAGATTTTATATTGCTAGAAATTGTTAAAATGTACCAGTTTCAACTGAACTTTTCTGGAGAGAAAACCCGAATCATATAAACAAAATTATACAGATTGTGAAATCAGCCACTAAACGCACGACTGTAATTTTAAATATTCACATTCACATGAATCTAGTATGCAAGTACGTTTATAAACTTGTTCTTATTGTGATTTCAAGTATCCCAAAACCATACATAAATCTAAAAGTCGACTGACATACTGTCTTCTAAACTATGTATAAATACATTATAATATTATCAACAAATTTGGATACAAGTTAGCAAAGTACGAATTCAGCAAACATACCTCAAATGGAACCAATTTATTATACGCGATAACACCGTATGCACGTTACGAAGAATGAAAAGTTTGAAAGAAACGTGTGTGACTGAATAACCGAATCAGTTTCAAAACGTTTAAAAAACCGACAAGGCAAGTATACTTACCGATAAGTTATTTTTTCGCCAAAAAGAGACAGCACATGACTTTACATGCCTTTTCCCAACGTGTTGAAGTGAAACAGAAAGCAATGACAGACACGATCGCTCCATATTCTCCGACAAGAACTAGCTGTCAAAATCTTGGTTAGAAAAAAGTAGTTGTCACACCGAGCCTGTCAGCATGTCGCCTTTGAACTGGTAAGATTTATATTCATCGTTGATTGTTGTAGCGTTAATATTTATATTCTGTCAAATAACTTGATAACCTATGGCTCTTTACTTTGATAATCAAATTTTTACCCAAACGCTTTATCTTTCATTTGACCATTTACTTGAGAATTCGGTACGTAGTACGTACGCCCGATCGATGCTCAAATAGCCATGCGTCAAATTTAACCATGTATTGAATTTGACGTTTAGATTGGAGTTTTATTTTGAAACAATTTTAATAGAAGGTTTAGGTCTACAATATGTCTCTAAGAATGTATACTGTAAAAAATGTAAAGATTAGAGTAGCGTAATGTACGGTAAAAAGTTTTTTTTTAAATTTACCGCCAACTCACCTACAGCTACCTTCACAGCCATACCAAGCTATTCTTTGAAATGTATATCCAAAGATGATGGAATAATCCCGTCCGTATAATGTACATTGGCAATCAAATATTTTGATGCTGTTCCTATTGGTTCAGTTGGGATGTTAGCATCCAGTTAGAAACGAGTTTGTAAAAATATAAAATAATTAGGTACTATTTGTATTTGGTGGGTTAAGATGTTTGCATCCAATTAGAAAGTATTTGTAAAAGTATCAAATGTTAAATAATTTCATGCTGTTCTTATTTGGTGAGTTAAAATTCAATCCGCCACCCGCCATTAGTCTCCATTTAAAAAGTATTTTTTCTTTAGATTCTTCTTAAATACAATAAATGAAGTCAGCCCAGTCACCCCACGGTTTTTGAAATATAGTTTTATTATAAAAATTGTTTACAAAATTCAAAAAACTTACCAAAATTGTTTTATTTTTTTCTCATAACAAGCACAGAATTTTAAGTTTTCTTATTAAACAATAACCTACTTGTAAATAGGGGTTTTATTGGCACTATAAGCAGATGACACAGGAAATACTTATTTACAGGAGAACCATTTAAGTGAATAACAAATGTGCTTGTATAATAACTAAGTAATAAATAATAATATATGTATACGGTAAATATTCAAAAAATAACTTTTTAGTTATTTTTTACACCAAAAATTTGTAAAATCTTTATTTATGTTAGTTTTTGGCACGCCATTTTGTTAATTATTGGCACCACTATAATTGTGGGAACACTAAAGTAATAGTGCAATTGTGCCCATTATTATGAAAGTGGTCTAAGTCATGTTTCTTTCTTTTCGAGATATTTAAAGGTTTGAGTTTGAATTGATTAAAAAATATTTTTATATTACACAACGCAATGTTTCAAAATTTATTTAGTCTACTAGATTTACAATTTATTTCGACATATAAATGTTGCATGTAGTTTATAAGGATATAAAAAATGTAAGGTTGAAATGACTTACTCTATTACCAAAATAAACATTAGCGGAATACCATTGAACGTTACAACAATAAATTGAATATAATGCTTCAAATTTTTCACAATTGTTACAATTTGTTTAAAACAATGTGATGCAAAATAATTTGTTTCAATTTCTTTTGTAATAATGGGCACAATTATGTTTAAATCGGATGACCCTAATGATAAATAAATGTGTTTTATGCTTTTTTGAATAAATAATTTTTGTTAGGAGAATACATTCTTATTGTAATTATTCAGAACATAGATCTATGTTCTGAATAATTACAACTTCACAATAAGAATGTGTTCTCCTAATAATAAAGTTGTATCAATGTGTCCAAAATTTAATAAAAATGAATTGATAATTCTGGCGTCTGCCATCAGTTTACTCAAAGGTATTTGAGATTCTGTAAAAATAAGGTAGATGGCTCTTTCAAATAATGGAACGATTAAATGTATTAATATCAAAAAGGTAACATATAGGTTCGAAAATTGTCGCTAAAAGTATTGTCGCTGTAGCATAGTTGGATAATGCACCTTTCCCGGTTAGGAAAGAGATCCAGGTTCGAATCCCGGTGGCGCAACAACAATATTTTTCGATAAAATTGATTTTATATGTATATCTATCTTTCTAATTAATATATTTAATTCATATTTAAAATAATTTTTGTTTTGTTTTAGCGTAGATATGAATCTTTGGGATCTCCCGAGAGCTGAAGAGGAAACAGTTAGCCTATTTCAAGAAAAAGAAATCCATCCAGCTATTAAGTTCTGCAAAATGACTTGTATGAAGCTCTATTTTGGTTCTAGGATCTTTTGGAAATGTAACAATAGAAAGTGTAAGAAGCAAATTTGTCTCCGTAAGAGGAATTGGCTCTCAAACTCATGCCTTGATTTAGATACTGTTCTTCGTTTCATATATGCATAGTGCTGGGAAACATCCGCTCTAAAATGGTGCGAACGGGAACTGGGAATAATTGCATGGTTGACTAAAACAATTACATGAGAGAGGTTTTGTGTCAACAGCCTAATAAACTGACAACAAACCAAGGTTGGTGGTGAAGGGATGATAATTGAAATCGATGAGTCTGTCCACAAGGCGTAAGAACAATGTGGGGCACATTTTACCACAACAGTGGGCGTTTGAAGGAATTTTCCAATCATCTTTTGGAAACAAACCATTCTTTTGACATTGATGAGGGTTTAGAAATTTTATATACAAATACTGTGGGTTTTACAGTTACATAAATTATACATTTTAGAAATAAGAAAAAGTGTTAATAGTCAATTATAAATAACCAAATTCTTTTTGCAAATAGTTACCTTTTAAATTTTTTTACAGTAGTTCCTAATTAGTTATTCATCAATTTTAATTACAATTTTATTTTTGTCTATGCTTGTATTTTTAATTTTAGTATACATAGTATCCTAAACAAGGGACCATTTGTCTTGAAACGTGTTGATAAATGAATAAATAGTGGTTTAAACAAAGTGTTTTCATCGATTCAATGACATCCGCTCAAGACAGGTGCACACATAGACAATTGCATACAGTCAGCTTGTTACTCTGTATTACATAATCTTACCTAATCTATCTTAAAGGAACATAACTTTTATTACTTTGTGTGCAGTTATCACTGTGTGGAGTTGTCTATGTGAGCACCTGAGTTGTGTGCAGTTATCTGGTTACTGGATTTACCACATGTACGCCTGAATGACCTTACTTTCACTGCATTCAGTTTACTTTCATTTCTCTTTTGCCAGTTTCAGGTTCCATTAATCAGTGTTGGTACCAGGAGTCCATTATGTACTGCTAGTTTTGTCTCGGCTGACAAGTTTCCATTAGAAATTACTGCATTCTAAGCGTTATTAACTTAATTCCCAGCTGTCACGCTCCTTTCCATTACTTTCTCTGTAATGTTTTCTGTTCCGTAACTTAAATTTGAAATAATAATATAAATACTAATTAAATGTATTAATTAGAAAGATATACATATAAAATCAATTTTATTAAAAAATATTGTTGCGCCACCGGGATTCAAACCTTTTTACAAATCAATACATCTATCGTTCCATTATTTGAAAGCAGATAGGTTCGAAAACTAGTCGTCAAAAATAATATTGCATAGTTGGATAATGCACCTTCCCCGGTTTGGAAAGAGATCCAGGTTCGAATCCCGGTGGCACAAAAACAATATTTTTCGATAAAATTGATTATATATGTATATCTTTCTAATTAATACATTTAATTAGTATTTAAAATATCACATACCTATGTTCTGTATAATTACAACTTCACAATATGAATGTGTTCTCTTAATAATAATATAAATATTTATTTAGATATTTATATTGATTATATGATTTACTGGCATATGAATGATTCTTTGGCCATGCAATAAACAAATTCTCATTTTTTGCATCTTTTGGTCACTGGGAACGAGAAATGGGTACTGTATGGGGAAGTGCGATATTCAATTATCCTACGTCAGCCGGATAGGAAGAGATCCTGGTTCAAATCCTGGTGGTAGCCAAAATATTTTTTCGATTAATTGAGTTTATCTGTATGTATATACAAATCTTTCTAATTGATGCATTTCATTTGTATTAAAATATCACAGAACTATGTTCTGAAAAAATGACAACTTCACAAATAATAATGTGTTCTCTTTAAAATATATATAAGTTGTATTAAAGTATATCCAAAAATTTAATAAAATGAAATTGAAATATTCCTATAAGCGTCTCCTAGCGATTATTTCTCGAAGTAGGTATTCACAATAAAATGGTGATAACATTCAAATAAATGGAACGTAAAATGTATCAATTTGAAATAACTGTAACATATAAGTTTGAAAATTTATCGACTATTTACAAAACTGACGTAGTGTAATTGGATATCACACTTCCCCGGATAGGAAGAGATCCGGGTTCAAATCCCGATGGCAGCTAAAATATTTTTTCGATAAATTAAATTTATCAGTATGTGTATCTTTCTGATTGATGCATTTAATTTGTATTAATATATAAATTTGTTTGGATACACTAAAACTATAGGAAGTGGAAAGTATTGCATACTACATATACAAATAACACCTAACATTTACTCAAAAATATATATTATACATTGTTTAAATTTATTAGGAATCATCAACTGAAAATAGAGATATCCTCTACCATTAAACTTATATTATGGCACGGTTTACTTTCACTAATTTTTTATTTATTATAATGTTTTCAATGCCGACGCATCATATTCAGTAATGTTACTAATACTAAACTTAAGACTAAAGGACTAAGTGCTACTTAGGGTTGAGTAGTGGAGGGGGGGATTGGAGTTGGATGGGTGTAGAGGCGTGGTCAACAAGTACAGGAGAGGGGACATAATAGAAAGTGTTTGAATACTGATGACATTTTTGTTACAATTAATTTTAAGTTTTCTAAAATATCTATTTTCTTTCCTTTTTTACAAATATGTACTAATTCTACGCTATCACTGTCGAAGCGATGACCCTCGGTTCTTGAGTAGTCCGTCATTCCCGATTTGATGCTGAAGTTTTTTATTCCCTAAGTAGCACGTAGTTCTTTAGTCTTAAGTTTAGTATTAGTAACATTACTGAATATGACGCGTCAGCATTGAAAACGTTATAATAAATAACAAATTAGTGAAATTAAACAGTGTTATCATTTTAAATATAATTTAAGATGGCCTTTCGCAAAGTTTCATAAGAAAATTTCGAAAAATTATATTATGGCTTCATCACCAAACATTACACTTTTTAATTGGATTCATGGGACTGCCTTCAGGACAATTAAAAACATGGGCAAAGTCTTTAGAATTGGAAACACTTCCGATAACTCTAAACCTCCCTGGAGTGTGCGTAGCCAATTTTGTTTGTTTGTTTGTAATTGCCTCAGGATTTACGAGTATAGCACCACACAAAACCTGGGAAATAATTATCATTATTATTATAAAATTCTGTATTTATATTGTATAGAGTAGTGAAGAGCAAAACTCTATTTTGGAATAAAAATTTTTGAATGACGTGTTTACGAATTCACAGTAAACACTTTGTTCAAACTAAAGATGGTACTGTACCCACTTCGCGAAGCAGGTTAGCACTTCACGCTTCATAAAGTTCAATGAGTGTGAAGTGACCGAAATTCATTTTGATCGTTTGAAACAGTTCAATACTTCATTGTGTGTATTGCTAGGGTGAAATATTTGCTGTGTTTATACACTTTTAAACTCATCGCTCCGCAAAGTTCAATATATGAAAGTGTGTAAACTGATGTTTGAGCATAACAAAGTAATATGTACATTGCGATAGTTCATTCAATATAGATCTAATACATAATGTATCTACACAATCTAAACTACAACCATTCTGTCTATTGTGTTAAATTATGGAAATTTAATGGATAATAAAATAGGTATGTAAAAAGAAGGTTAGTAACATAATAATTATTGTTAAAATCCTCATCATAGATAATCTTAATATATCACCTGGGCAAAATTTAAAAAGAATAGTTGTGTATTGGTTGCATTCAACCCAGGCAGTGTCTCATCATTATCTCCATTTTGTTTCAACCAACGTTGGTAGGCTCTAAAAGCTTGTTTTATTCCTCCATTATCGGCTATGTTCTCCCCCTGAAGAATTGTGGAAGAGTTAATTTACACACATGTAGTCAGTGGCATAACTACAAAAATTGGGCCCCAATGCAGATTAGAAAAAAGCGCCCCCTAAATAAGTATTGTACATATATAAGTTATTGTATGAATTACTGTACTGCATGGTTTAATAATAGTAATAGCCATAATTAGTAAGAACAAAATTAGTCTCTTGTCTCATAATATTCACACAGACATTTATGCATTAACATTTGCAATTTAAAAAATACTTTTCACTTTACAGCGGGGGTCTGGTCCCTAATCCGACACAGCAGTACTGCTACTGTGTACATTGATAATGTTTTCACGTGTTTTCGTAATACACGTGAGAAATAATCCTATTTTTTACTATGGATTATTATTGAAGCTGGGAATGGTACCGATACTTGCAAAAATATTGATGCAAATGAATAGTAGGGCGTAAACTTGTTGGGTCTCGCTTTGGGCTACGCCTCTGCATGTATACATATTTTATTTAAAAAAAAAATTCATGAAGTAATATCCTCTTACCTGCGTACTTAAGCCATCTAATGACATGGCTATCTCAGAAACGGTATAATCACTGTATTGATCTACAAGGCATTGTGCTTCTTTGTGGAATAATTTTATATCTAAATCATTCCACCACCTAAAATAAAAGAGCTATTATTCAAATTTATTATTAGGAACTTATTGTCCGCGGTACATGTATTGTTTAAAATGTACCTATGAAGGTTTCCAAATTTATCAAAAACTCTTCCTCTATCATCAAATCCATGAGTGATTTCATGTCCAATGACCATGCCGATTCCACCAAAGTTTAAACTCTTTGGAAAATAACGATGGTAAAAGGGAGGTTGTAATATACCAGCTGGAAACTTGATTTGATTTTTAGTTCGGCTGTAATAAGCGTTCACTATGGCTGGAGCCGTATTCCACTGCGTTCTGTCATCTATTTGGCCAAGTCTAGAAATAAGGATTTTATCAATTAATATTTTAACTAATTTGTTCATATAAAATTGAATGTATGTTCGTTCTTTTATCTATCCTGGACCATTAAAACCAAATTTACATTTATAGGGTCACACGCAAAACAGAGCCACCCTCCCTCCCCCCCTGATATAAATGTATATTATATTGAACATTATCCATTTTGACCTTCACATTTCACCTTCCATCTGCTTGAACCAAATTTTGTATATAAAACAAAGACACCACCATCCCCTAACCCATTATTAAAGTCAAAACCCTAATTTACAGGTACAATTTAATGTAAAATATCCTACCTTTCTTGTTCTGTTCTGGTAAGATGTTTTAATATATTCAGAGTATTTTCAAAATATGTATCTGGTTGCATAATTATTTCCTTGTACTTATCATTGAGTTTTTTGTGATTCAAAATGAAATCTGGGTAACCAATTCCTAAAGTCATTGAATCAACTTTATCTCTAGCAAATATTTTTGTTTCCTTGTCCATCCACGTAGTCAGATTCAATAGTTCCCTGAAAGATTCCTGGATTTCTCTTGTCATTACTAATGTGTCATTCTTGCTGTTTTCATCAAAATATTTCTTCACAAACATGGCACCCAAAGCCATTTCCATTTTAGACTTGACTTGTTCTACACAGTTTTTCCACCGGGGTGGAGTTTGTTTGCGCCCAAAGAAATTGTTGTAGAATCTGTAGTCAATATAGAAACGATTTAAAATTTAAGAAAAAATACAATACATATCAATATTGTTACTATTTGTCAAAGCATTAAAATGCTTGATGAAACTTCAATCACTTAAGTCGCTAGGCGAACGTCTTACACTTTCATATAGTGAGCATTATTGCAGATTTATCTCTCAGAACCCCCTGGCCAGCGGATGCAGCACAATATGTGGAAGGGTGTGTGGTTCGAAAATAGGGCTCATCAGCCACACTCGAGCTCATACTCAATAAACCGCGGAAGATATCATCCTCGTAACGAGGAACCGTCAAAGAAGACGACAATTTAATTTTTGGTATGAGCTACACATTTTAATTTATCAAAGCTCTACAATGCAGAGAGGATTTGTATAAATGAACAAAACATTATATACATATACTCATAACATTAAGAATTGATCTCAAATCAATGAGTCACATTTAATTATAGCCATCTCCTTAATTAATGCTAATTGGTTCCACCAAATATCGATAAACGAATCGTTGATTAACAAAGCAATATATGTACATAATTTATTCAAATTTCAAAAATTAAAAATGTAGATATATTAAATCCTAATGTATTTATTTATAATGGATTGTGTAAGGCTTAATAGCTTAACAACAATGCACCTTTGACACATACAAATAATGTTCTAGGCACAATTAATACAATTCTAGACCTCTTTACTACCACGGCTACTTTAACATTGGGTGCCATATTAGGGTTGAAATAAACTCAACAGTAACGCAATATGTTAAGCCAACGCAGACTGAGTGCATAACCTCGAAAATAGTGTGGAATATTGACGCCGGCGTTGGTTGATTGAATCGTCGAAGTTGAATAGCGGGGTATAACATAATATGAGAGTGTCGATTGATTGAACCGTCGAATAACAAAGTATCGAATAATGATGTATGATGGCATTTCCAATTATTTTTCATTGTAAAAAAATCTTTATAAGTTTACACAGCAAGGGCAGTTTCTGGGAGACGTATATCAATTTACACATCTTGTGGTGTTCAATGAGGTGTTTGAAATGTAAATTAAGTAAATGTTATCAATGTGATCCCTTTATATAAGGGAATTATAAATTATAAAATTTTAAAAGATGGATGCAATGTCTTGAGATGGGTCAACCTCTAGTTATCAATACGTATAATAATCAAAAAATTTAAACTTATAATTTAACTGCCAGTGAAATTTTATTAACATTTATTCGTTTTCATTTACATACTGTGTTGCTTCAGTATATATATGATCAGCCTAAAATATATTTAAAAATTCACAAAATTTTTCCATTTTCATAGTACATATTTTTAAGTAATTTCTCAGCTAAACCAAAAGATAATGAATTAATTTATACATCATTAAATTTTTTTAAAAAATACACCATTTTTTGTTTTGGATTTAGGGTAAATCTAAATAAATCTACTTTTTTTAATACCGTGATAATACTCCTTCCTCATTTCATTTTATCGCGTTAAGAAAATATAAGTTAGGTATGTATATTTAAATGCATTAGTTACATGTTAATCAATGAATTGGAAACTAAATATTGTAGAGAAAATATCAGCAATATATTAATATCATTCAAATTTTACCACGTTGTTTAAATGTTGACGTCATAATTTATTGTACCCCTATATATTTTTTGTGAAACTAGTTTCAATACATGTTAAAATATTTTATGTTAATAAAAAGCATGTGAATATTAAGTCAGATATCAATATTATAAAAAGCATTAGAATACATACATACATACATCATCAGTGAATGGTCTGTCGGCGTTCTGTACATTTTAATCACAATAAAAATAAAAATGTTAATTACTTGCCCTTGTTCAGCTTCCTGAAATTTGTTATCCAGGTTGTTAACTCTAAGTTTGACAAATCTCCAAAGGAGGTAATTAGCAACCGTCTTTTTCTTGGTCTGTTCTATTAGTGAAACTAAATCCTTCAAAGATAAATTAATGACATTTTAATTAAAATACATACATTATTGGCATGATTATTAATCCTACATACGTCCAACATGTGTCCACGTCCATCCATGTCATATAGCAATGAAATTATTTAACATTTAGAAAAATATTTTTTTAAAACGCAAACTTTGAATCTAGTACGGGTGTGGGTTAGTATGGGAAAGGGGGAGCCGGTTGTTCAGTTGAGTGCCTGTGGAGGAATGGGGGAGGTAACGATAGAGGAGGGGGGTTACTACCCATGCAACGCCAGGTATATCAGGTAGTACAATATATGAAATGGACATTTGCATAAAATAATGCATATCATCATTATAAAATGCATTTTGGTCTTAAATTACTGTTAACTAACCTCTGCATACTTTAATGCATATATAATAACGGTTTGATTCGGAGATATAGTTTTGTTTAGGACTATATTTAGATATCTACTCCAATTTATTTTAGGAATAATTATTGACAGTTCTTTGACAGTCAGGCGCTGATACAGTTCTAAAATATTCAGCCTGTCTTCGGGGGCAGATGTTATTTTGGCCAACCTACAAATAATAAAAGAATGAAGGACCTTTTGACAATTAAATTACAATATGTATATATATATATATATTGAACTGGAAATAGTACTTATTCATTAGTGTGAAATAAAAACTGTTATTATGTACTTGGTTTCAAAATGAATAATTTCTTCTGCACCTTGTACAGCATCTTCATTAGCAGATCCCAATAATGTTGCTATTTTAATAAGATAATTTTTATATGCATCCAGGTAATCATTAGCACTTGGATGAAGGAAATAATCACGACTCGGTAAACCTTAAAAAAAGAATTGCAATAGATAACCAGTCAAATACATATATGTAATTATATTTAATTTGTTAAATGATTGCTGTTTACAATAAATCACTTATTTATTTGGCGCATGATATTAAAAAATTGGCAAACATTTAAAAAGGCAATCGGTTTATGTAGAAATTAAAAGCAAAAAGTAATCCCAAGGGATTAAAGATTTCTATGTTCTTAATCTTACCTAAGCTTGTCTGATCAAATTGTATGATAAATTCTTTGGAATTTTTAAAATCTGGATCTACGTTTTCTGACAAAAGAATATCATTATCGTACAACCTTATATTTGCCATTAATTCCAACCAATCAAACTTGGATTCATCCCAATTTGGGTTTAATATTGGCCACTCTCCTAGTGTTTTCAACAAATCCAATAATGGTTCATGGCCTCTTCGCTCTAAAACTTCATAATTCATGCAGGATTTATAGAGATATTTTGCCTTCACCGTCGCAATATCATCATTTTCATTTTCAATATTATATTCATTATTTATTATTGTATCAAAATCGTGAAATGCTTTTCTTTTGCGGATTCTCAAATGCCTTCTTCTATTTCCCAATTTTGAATTTTTATCAACATTTTTCAGATCTAATTTAATATTCCTTTTACTGCGAGAATTAATTAAATATCTATTCGTAATGTTGGATTCTCTATTGGCTTTCATAATATTCCGTTTTGATCTTCTTGTTCTGTTGCTAGCTAAAGGATTGGCATCACTATTTATGATCGGCAAAATATTTTGAGTAGCTTCTTCAAGGATTACACCGCTTTCATCTGTTGCCGTGTTCAGGTTAGAAGTTTTGTTTTTTGAATCGCTTGTTTTTGTAGAGTCGTCAGAAGAGAGTAAGTCTTTTAAAACAATATCCAAGTTATCTTTCAGCATTTCTAATGTATCATATCTAGAATTGTCAAAAATTTTATCACAGAATAGCGAGATAAGAAAGATTTTTGAGAAAGGAAAAAGTTTTCGTACTGATAAGTAATAAAAAGGTTTAGTGATGTCATTATCGCTAATCACCGTAAGAGTCTAAGCCTTTGAATCGGTTAAAAGGTTTGAATATCTGGAAATAAATGTGACAAGAAATAATGATATCCAACAATAAATACATTGCAGGATAGAATCAGGAAATACCTGGTACTTTGCTTTTCAGAAATTGCTATCATCAAGGTTGATGTCACAAAATTTAAAGGATAAACTGTAGAATACTGATATAACCGACCATTCTATACGGATGGAATTTAGCTTCTCTCACTTTACCGCAAGAAAATAGGTTGCAGGTCTTCAAAAATAAAATATTACAGACAAGACAGAGGTAGACGAATGCCTGGTAGACTGAGCCTTGGAGGTGATATCAAGGGATGTATATCATACCATTGCGACTGCGGTCATAGACTTCCGAGTCCCATGAGATCGTAAAAGAAGAAAATAACATATTTTGTAACAAGTATTATTTGTCAATTACATTAATGTTTTTCAATACCTTACTTTACCAGTTGGTATAGGATGGAATTGTGGCCAGTTACCACAAGCATATTGATAAAAATCATTGCATGGATTGGCACTGTGGTCCATGTAACTGTTCATTACATTTGCTTGAATTCTTCTGATAGTTTCGGGATCACCGTGGTTGTTCCAAAATGATTGAATTCCTAAAATATATATTTTTTAAATTAATTCACAATGCTTTTTAAAATCTATTTGATAAATATAAAACTAAATGATTGATCTAAACCAAATTTTGAATAGTTACATTTTAGGACCCTGATGAAAATATAACTCTCCCCCTATCTTAAATTATAACATAATCTGATTCCCAGCATAGTCGAGTATAGACTGCTAGTAATTTATATTTTAACATCTGTGAAACGGATTTTTTTAATTAAAAAAAATTCATAGGTTTATTTGCAATTGTCGTTTGCAATTACATGTTATTTATTATATAGATTATTTTTACAAACTTTCTTCATCTTTGTTCGAAGTAATAATTTCAGGTTTCTTTGTTGTCTTTTCTCCTAGTAGTTGATTCTTTGTAGTTTCTACAATTTCATGTACTGCATCTTCTAGGATGGATTTAAAAAATTCAACCCTGAAAATTTACATATCTCAAATAAAAACTTTAACTCAATATTAAAAATAATAATTAAAGAGTAAGGGAAATAATCAGTGGCAGATTTGTAGTCGCTATTGCCAGAGGGTCCATTAAGAAAAGGGAAAAGGACAGAATTTTAATAAAATGCCTAGAAACACTTTCGGCTCCAAAAATACTTGTATTTTCAATCTTTGTCGAGTCAGCCCTGTTATTATTGATAGTCTAACTTAAAACATCATTCCTATATTTTATATTGCCGTTTGTAGTTCACAGTGTGTTGTAATATTATACGGGCTCCCAAAATACCTAGTAAAACAGATCCCCTGCATTATAAAGCCGCTTTGCGTACATATGTTGATTTGCACAATAAGATAATGACAAACGGTACTCATAGTATGTCAGAAGAAAAAAGAGGATCCTGATATAGATATCTCACAGAGACGAAGCTATTATTTTTACATGGGAAGTATGGAAGTCTTAGGCATTACAGGGCTCACAACCTGTCATCGGCTGACTCAAGTGATCACTTTATACAATGTAAAGTTCATCTATTTACCCATGCAACCACATCTATCAAATTTTTGGAAGGGAATCCCTCAGGGGATAAATCCCAGTAATTGGTTCCTACAAAGGTTTGGACATACTCACAATATTGTGAAGGGGATCCTGATTTTAAAACTAAAGTCTAACAAGGAAACTTTGTTTCAAGTATGTAAAAATTTTGAAAACAATTATGTTTCCCTCAAATTGATAAAAATAACTAATCAATCCATAGTTTTTTTTATGAAAAAAGAAAAATACATGTCTATTGATACCCACTGTGAGAATCTGTTTCTTACCAAATAGTAGAGATGAGATTTCTGAGAAGTGTTTCTGGAGAAGGAATATAAAAAATGTGAGGTCTCATTTTTGCTCTGTACTATTTTATATGTACATATACAGAAATCTCGCATGAGGTAACTTGAGTATTTTTTGCTGATGCTGGAGGAAAGATTGCCAAAATAGACATTAACCGAGGAACGACTGGAAAAACAAAATTGCAAAGATGTACAAAAAAGCTAGGACTATGGTGGAATGATGTATGGAAGAAAGGATTGTCTGTGAGCATTTTGAGGTGTTGGAATCCATGATTGACAAACAGAGGAAAAGAAGAATTATTATTTTAAATTAATAAAAAAAATTCACATTAAAAACTACAAAGTTTTAAAGATATTATTGATCTACTGTATAATGGAAATTTATTTGTCAACATTTATATGAGTAGAAAATTATAGTTCCAGCATTTGTACAATGGTATACTTTATACGACAAAATATTTTATATATTAACAACATAAAGAAAAGTCAATTTTTCCTTGCTGTTTTCATAAAACTCTGGGAATTGAATCTACTACAAAAATGTCATTCATCGTGGTATGTGGATTGATACAGTTTACATATTGTTATGTAAAGTATACCATTTAACAAATGGTCGACGTATAAACATTCACTTGCGTAAATGTTTTGTCATACCAGCATATACGTTTCCATTATAAAAATATTGGCATAGAATATTCCATGCACAATTTCAAAGTTTTATAATAGTTTTTTATTTACCTTTTTTACTTTTATAATATTTTATAGCCCTTGAAAATCACATGAATGCAAATAGAGAATCATAAAGTTTCACTAGAGTAATAATGAACCACTATTGTAGCAATTGATAAGTGGATATAATAACAAGTTCAACCTACTTCCAAGCCATGAACTAGACCTGGTATTGCCGCTGGAGAAAACATCAATTTAGTCAAGTGATATTGATGGATTTATTGATTAGTATTTGACCTTGATTTTTGTTCACTGCTGCTGACTAAATTAAGCTATTACTTTTATCGAATATAATTTAGAATGCACATTTAACTATATGTGTGTGGCGGCTCGTGCGCATCGTCCAGATGTTCCTCGTTCTGTCATTTCTCGGTATTGCACCATTCCACGCGAACAAAGCGGAAGCGTTCGAGGAAGGCCGGACTGTGCCGCCCATATGTGCACCAACACATGCACCAGAGGAGGCGGTCTGCGAAACAATCTGCGCCCAGTACCCGAACCGATCGGACCGCAGATACACATCCTGACTCTCATCTTCCACTAACTGTGCAACGTTTTTCCATTGTCTTTATGTATTCTGTGTTGTTTCTTGCTCTCGGTGGCTTCTCCCCGATGAGAATAAACAAGTTTGGATAAGAATGGTTTTCACTTGAACCAACCAACCTTCCCACATGTGTATGAACTTGCAAAAAACTTTACTCGGCGATAGCCTATTGCTTTTCTGCTAGTATATATAGTTAAATGTTGTAAATTTTGTGTCTGTATTTAGAGTAACTGGAGAACATATTCAATAAATGATTAAAAACATTTAATAAAAAATACATTGACCACATTAAAAAGGTTATCAGCATTGTTGTCAATTAAATATTAGTGTTAAAATGAAAATGTGAACATGAAAACATTCTCAACCATTTAGACTTTAAAAAATTAAATCAAAATCATGTGGATGACAACTATCTGGGTAGTATAGTACGGGCTTTTGAGACAGTCTGGGAAGTCAAACAAACTCAAGTAGAGTTATAATATTGTTTTTATTTTCATCCATCCATTAGATATTTGATGTTCTGTGTGTAAAACACACATGGGCGGTTTTGATATAAGTAGGCCGTACTTTAGTGCAAGGCGGTTGTGTACAAGAAAACAATGGACAGTTCAATTTAGTGCTTTAAACTTGACGGCATAAGATCACAAAATAAAATATACCTGGAAAGTTTTTGCGAGGTTCTCTGTTATTGTTTGCTGAGTCTCATTATTTTAAACTTCTGACCCGAATGCCAAATTCGTTCTAGAAAAACTTTAATGATCATTTAATAAGATAAAAAATGAAATGATGAGCAAATTTATTTATCCCATAAATATAAAAAAAAATCAATTTTATTTAGGTAAAAAAGTTATATTCTTACGCTTTACCCTTTAAGATTAAAGTTGGTGTTGTTTCCAAGTTTTTGACTTCCCTGCCACATATAACCACCAGAAGTAAAGTTTTGCAGTGGAGAATCTCTCTTTAGGCGAAATCCCAGGACATCACCGAGCGTGTTTCCAGGTTTAATGTCTTCTAGATTCCCCTTGACATCATTAAAAATGGTCAGCAAATCTTCATTGACAATTATTTTCAAATCATCCCATATTTGTTGGTTACGTAGTTCTGCATTCTTCTCATTGACAGTATGCTTCGGTGTGTGATTGGGTGCTTTCTCTCGAACATATCTTCTGATGAAATCGTCATAAGGGAGTTCATTCTTTTCTTCCCCTAATGTGATTTTTATATTCCGATCATTATTTGTGTTTCTTGTTCTGGTAGCTGTGAGCTGACTGTTTTCCAAACTCATACCATCAGAAGGATTTGGATTGAACTGAATTGCTTTTCTTTTTCTGTCAAATATATCTCGTAATCCTTCAACAGGAGGAAGCGCTATGGATCCGGTAGGAATAAAGGAAGTGCGGGTATCACCGAACAACTCTCTGTCTTCTGGAACCAGGAGTTCAGGGTGAGTGTAGTGATGAGGAATTCTTTGTGGCGATTCTGGCTGTGGGGTAATAAGTATAGCGCACACCAAAGCCCCGACCAACATAACAAGCACCAAGATCAAGAGTTTCATTCTGAAAAATACCATTTAATAATATATGAAAATTGAAAAGTTTTAAGTTGGGTAGATTAATTTTAAAATCTTTTAAAAATATTGTTGATGGTTTGAAAAGAGATCTAGGTTCGAATCCTGGTGGCGCAACAATATTTTTCGATAAAATTGATTTTATATGTATATCTTTCTAATTAATATATTTAAAAAATTTTAAACTGAAATATATTTAATTACATACATTAATTTCACATCTAAGACCATTCAACGATATTGACTTTGATAAAGCAAAGTTTACCACCGGCTGCTCAATTTCTTTTTCGTATTCGTTGACTATTTTGTTCTGTGTGCCCCTGTGTCGCACATCCAACATCAGGATATTTCAAAACAATCTATGATGAGAAACTTTTATGACATTTTGTGAATGTTTGGTTTCTTTGACTCATTGATTTCATCTATGATTTTCAAAGGAGCATTTGATAGGTATTCTTTATGATTACATATTTAATATTTTCTACTTCAATAAATGGGACAATTCATACTTACATAACCAACTCGAGTGGTTATATACAAAGTTATTTTGTATTAATTAATAAAATGTCTAACCAGTTTGTTTAGGGTCTAAGGTTAGTTTTAAAGATTACATTACATCACTAATAATTAGTTTGTATACCTATATGAGACATATCGCCCTTATCATCAGTCATATAGCGATGATATTTTTACAAGCATGAATGGTAGCAATAACAGCTGTCATCATCACTCAGTCAATAACTAAATTTAGATATGTGACATGGTGAGCATTTTCTTTATTTGTATTTAAGATAGACATAATATTACTGTATTAATTTTAAGATAAATTGATCTTTCGGATAGCAAAAATAATGATAATATTGTGCCAAAAGTGATATTAATACAAACATTTGACGACAAACAATAAACAAAAATTAACTCTGAAAATTTCTATTTTTAGAATAGGATATTATAGGATATATTCCACGACCGATTGGGTGAAGTGATGGTCCTGAAAATGGCCTTTTATAAAAATTGAATCTGAAATGCAGATAATAAATAGCTCGGCGACCTCAATCAGGGTTTTTTTGCACCCTGATCTGGTGGCCGCAAAAAGGCCGCTGACCAGTAAATGTTAAAAATATGAGCTGGAATATAGGAAATTGTGGACGATTCGCATAAATATTGTTGTCGGATTTATTGTTGTCAATGTAATTTTACAAATGTTGGAAATATATAAGTTATTTTTAAATACTGCAATTATTATTGTACATTTCTCAATTTGTTTAGTTGTATATTGCAAGAATTAAAATATCCACTGCAAAAATTAACAAATTCGGCATTCGCTTAACTGTCGAAAAAAAAAACAGTTTTAGAAAAGCTACCAAACTTCTAGAGCAGCGGTTCCCAATCTGTGGAATGCGTACCACTGTCCTCCCCATGTCAAGTTAACGGGTGCGGGCTCTGCAGCTTTGCTCGGGTCACGCGCCTTCGCCACGTGGTCTCCACGGCCGCGTCCGATCATCTCGTGATGGACGGCCTCCGATCCCTTTGTGTGGGCGGCGGGAATATCCACCGCTTGCCTCGCGCCCAAGGCGAGGTCTCCAGATGTCTTTCAGGTGACACATCACAGCTTCCTGTCGGCTTCATCTCGGGGCAAAATGGCTGTCGGCAAGGAGCTGTCATTTTGATATTTTAGATCCGGAGCGCTGGAGGGGCGAGAAGCGAGAGAGCGTCCTGGGCTTGCGTTGCGACCCATCTTGACCAATGCGCGGGGAGGGCTGTCCGGCTGTGAACGTGAAGCGGGGAGAAGTGGGTTAACATCGCCCGGCGCGCGGCCCGCACACAACGATATTTTAAAGTTTCGCGCCGTAAATAATAAATGCAATACGTGAGATGCGGCAACTCGGCAGAGGAAAAAGGAAATTAAAACTTTTCTTCCATCTTTCATTTAAGATTCCAAGTGGAAAATATATTTTTTTTCCTTTGTTGCCGCGAAATCATTAACGATTTCTTCCAAATCAAGATCATACGCCTTTCTTCGGTCATAAGTGAACGTAGATAATTCTTCATGATGCTTAGCGTACCATCAAAATTATTCGAATAGCGATCTCAATATTGGGATGGAAATTTTTTAGATTTTAACTAAGTATAAATTATTTTTGTGGATTAGGTTTAACCAGTCTGCAGAGCAATTTCAATTCTTCATAAAGCTCCACCGCGTCAACATCCAACAAGTTTTTACCGGCAATGTTCTCTCTAATTTTAGATCACAGTATCGCATAAAAAAATATTATGTGCAATTTTTTTGTGATATTTGTGCACTGCTGGAGAAAACAAGAAAAACATTACTAATACATAACATCTATCAAGAAAAGCTACATACTTCGGACGCATTTCCTTAATGAAAAATAGATATTTGGGGGTTAGAACGGTGGTTAAATGAAATAAATGTGATTGATGTGTGTTGAGGTTTATTATGACAATGACAATGAAAACAGATAGAATTAAAGAATGAATGAAGAATATAGAAGGTGCATGTGTGCGTGAAATGAAATGAATTGGCGGTCTTGTTCGGTAAGCGTGAGCCGGCAAGACCGCCGTTGTGAAACGCTGAAACTCGAGAGACTGCCTGGCAATGAATTGAGCCAGACTTGTGGCAGCAGCCGGCACCGCCATCTCAGTCGGCATCGACGCTAGCGACAGCGCCGCCGGCTGCTGCTACAAGCCTGGCTCGATGATTCACCGCCAAGCAGTCTCTCCAGATTCATCGTTTCACAACGGCGGTCTTGCCGGCTCGCGCTCTCCGAGCAAGACCGCCAACTCGCTTCATTTAATTTCATACGACACGTACACCTTCTACATTTTCATTCATTCACCACTGTATTCATTTCTATCTGTCTTCATTGTTTTTATCATACCGACAATCAACACCTCAGCACACATCAATCACATTTATTTCATTTAACCACCGTCGCATCTACATTGCATTTGGCAGCATCGTTGACTATGTATTTCTTTTATCTATGTTGACTACCTACTAGATTTAGCGTATGCGAATTGCTAGGAACATAGAATGTACGAGAATTTATAACCCTAATATGTTTTTACACACCGTTGCTCTTCCCTCGCATATTGATAACGTTATCATAACTCTGACCCCTCACATATATTATCGATACTTATAAATAACTAATCCTCTTTAATTGCTTAATTAATCCAGCACCAGTTGTATTATTTATTTCTACAAAACCTGAAAAATGTTCCCGCATTTCTTCGCATTTTTTTCTGACAAACCGCATCACGACAGGCATCTGTTCTATATTTCTATATTTATGATGTAAAGTTGCAATTTTAGAACATAGCTCTGCGGTATTTTTAATACGGTATTAAAATAATACCAAACCGTTTCGAAAAAGTAATATTTCTTCAACAGGGTGATAAAAAACTAAAACCACGTATCAAATTATTCTTATGTTTGGAAATTAATTTAAAAATAATTATAAATAAATCTAGTACCTGACTAAAATTATTTTGATGGTGGAAGATGTGGAAAATATTTAAAATTTTCATAAAGTGATTTTTGATTCTCGAAGTTGGGAGACAATCGATCAAATCCGGTCTCATTCTATTAAAAAAAAAAAACCTTCATAAATCAAATCTTATCAAAAAATCAGTCGTGACCTATTCACAAAAAGAAATCAGTTCCAGAAATGTGTCATTGAAAGAAAAATTTGTAGTTTTATGTCAATGAAACACGATATTAATTGAAATATTGAAAAGGCAAAGAACAAGTGAGAGTATTAAGATATAAATTGTCTGTTTCCATCATGTACGCATTATTGTGTACTATTTATAAATTGTATTTGCCAGCTAATTATATTTAACATCCTGCCCTATGACCAACTCACCTTTTCTTTGTACATACAATATTTCTTCTTATCGTACTGTTGGAGTTCACGTTCTTCCACCAAAATTGTCGGTGAAAGTGACACTTTCTGACTTCTAAAACTGTGAACACTTTCTATTTTTTAGATTTCTACATCACAAACTAAAATGCAATCCTTTTTAATATGCATTTATTAAAATATATCTTCACTAAAATAAAAATCACTTTATCTGGGTTTAAACTTTACAGAATTAAAAATAATAATTTACCGACTGAACGCAATAATCTATACTTACATAAAATCATAATGTCGGTACAGTAAGCAGACAGTTAAATGTGTATTGAATAAAGATAATTTAACAATTGTCGTCCGTGTTTGCGTTATAATTTTGAGTATCCTAGTTGCAAACGTCACAATCTTTCAAACAATTAATAATTTATAAGTATTTATTGGTGAGAATATTAAGCCGCAATAGGTTTAAAAATATTGCAGACGCATCTCGACGATTTTCACTTAAGTATTATTTGACTTGGAAATTAAACGAAGAAGTTCTCTGCTTTGGCACTATAATCTTATTTGAAACTTTTTCAAATAAATGTTTATCGCTACCATCGACGTAATAATAAGGAAGACAAATGAAAATATACACTTTTTTAAAAAACATTGCTCTGATCGATTTGATCACTTTGGTCACTATACAAAATATACACATTTCTTTATATATTTCACAGCACAGAATTGTACGTAAAAAACTAAAAATACTTACGACATGTTGAGGAAAATCCGGAGCCTGCGCGCCCCATACAAAAACGAAAAAAAAGATGGCCGCCTGAAAGCTCTTCGGACTTTTTCCGCCGATGCAGTACTGTTCCGTCCGAAGTTGGTACCACCACTGAATAGACATCGTAAATATGCATATGCTCAAATTTTATTCTGAATTTCACGGACGCAGATTACGAAAATTTATAATAAATGGTTTGAACTTCGAATAAAATATCGAAAATGGTTTGAAAGTTGACTAATCATATTAATTTCAAAGCGTTGACGAAAAATAGGTAGTGTCATTATATTAATTAGCGTTACAATGCCGAAAATCGCATTTTCATTATCTTCATTACTGTCATTAATTGACATGGCGGTTACTTTGTGGTGTAACATTATTATTAGGAGAACACATTCTTAGTGTGAAGTTGTAATTATTCAGAACACACGTCTGTGATATTTTAAATATTAATTAAATATATTAATTAGAAAGATATACACATAAAATCAATTTTATGGTAGATGGCTTTTTCAAATAATGGAATGATAACATATAGGTTTGAAAATTTGTCTCTAGAAATATCGTTGCTGTAGTATAGTTGGATAATGCACCTTCCCCAGTTTGGAAAGAGATTCAGGTTCGAATCCCGGTGGCGCAACAACAATATTGTTCGATAAAATAGATTTTATATGTATATCTTTCTAATGAATATATTTAATTCATATTTAACATTATTATATTAATGTTCACAATAAAACTTTGTACTACACACGTTGGGTTATTTTCGTTACTAGCTTCGAGAGGTGCAGTTTCTCTCATCTCACCTGATGATGAGAGGGACTGCATCTCTCGAAACTAGTAGTGAAAATAACTCAATTTATGTGTAGGTACAAAGTTTTATTAAGAATATTAAAAAATCTTCATTACTGTCTTATACATACATAAAAGAGAATACATACTACGGTTAACCTTTGGTTGAACAAGATGTTAAAAATACAATAAAGCTAGAATTTTGTAGTTATAATATAAATATTGATATTCATCACGAATTTGATCGGTAATCAAAGCATTATTTTGGCTTCAAATTGTTCCATAATTATCATTTTCATTTATTTTTTAATTTTATTTGTAACTATATAATACAATGTAAAATCTGTTTGGACTGTGCCCGTCTCACTAGAGAAATTCTGTGTCGAGACGGGATTAATGTTAAATTTAGGAAATGTTTGTGAAGATCCAGGGTTACGATGTCAAATAGAATAGGTATATTTTATTTACTATAACGTATTACAACTATCATCATAGTAATGTTTTTTTATGGAAATATAATAAATTAAAAAATGATTCTTATCTTATCACCTAAAATAGATGACCTCTGACATGTACTTGGTTAAAACATGTATGAGAATAAGCAGGACATAAAAGTAATGCTCCAACAGTTAAGATTTGATTATTTTAGCTGGCTTATAAATCTGTGTAAACCTTTGCCGCGTAAAAAATCTAATTATTAAAACCATTAATTGAACGGAAGCCGTCTTTAAAGATTCACTCATATTTATCAGAATACATATCAATATACAGAAATTCAATACATTTTAACATGTGATTCAGCGGGTTTTGAAGAAAAATTTGATACGAAAACCGTTAGAAATAGCGCGATAGATATTATTTTAACATTTTTATATAGTCAAAATTTTACCTTTTGTTTTATTTTTATCTTTACCTGTACCGAGATCAGTGCCAAATATATTCAAATAAGGATTAAAATAAATAAATGCACTCTTTGGTAAAAAAAAATTGTTTATTTACTGAAAAATAATAATCATTTTTATTATATTATTTTGTATATAATACTTTAGCATTCACAATAATTATTATATTGAGCTGCACAGGCTTTATTCATTCCTGTCAATGTGATTAACATGTCATATCATAATATTTTATTGCTATATACATGTGAGACCCCCCCTGCAACAACACTATATATCGGTTTTTACAAATGTTGATAGATAAACGGAGCGTCTGCCATCTTGGATGATATACAGTATTGTTACAGGTAAAATCACTTAGAAATTGTGTGTAAAAATATTTTTATTTATTTTATATGGTTGTTTAATAAACCATTTGATGTCCAAGAAAATATATAACACATATGCTTTCATAACTAAGATCTGCCCAAAAACGATAAAGTGTTGTTTCAGGTGTGGTTTTATATAATGCTTCACTCAGTCTCGGAAGCTAGTCCTAATGTATAATTAAATAATCAATTGCACTAACTTAAAAAACAACCCATTATCTTACCACAGAAATGTTATACTATACATTGCTTAAATTTATTAGGAATCATAAATTAAAAATAGAGATATCGTCTAATGTTATATCGGGGCTTCATCACCAAACATTGCATTTTATAGTTGGATTCATGGGACTCCCTTCAGGACAATTAAAAACGCGTGCAAAGTCTTTAGAATTGGAAACGGTTCCGATAACTCTAAACTTCCCTGGACTGTGCACAGCTGTTTTTAGTTTGTTTTTCATTGCTTCAGGTCTCATAGCACCACACCAAATCTGTGAAATAATTATAACTATAATTTTATTTCCTGTATTTCGATACTGAGATTACAATAGATTATACATTGACAAATTTTATAGGAGAGTACAATTTAAATTCTTTTGCCGTATCAGTTTTTATGCATTTTTGAATGGCAAATGACGACATATTTTTGCCAATGATTGTTATGGTCAATGGTTGCAGCTGTATTATCAAAATTCAAAGAATATATGATAAATGAAAGAAACTTCAAATACGACAAAAACTGCATCAACACCCTTTCGCCCTCACTACTGATTTACATTATGCACAGTAGCGAATGGCAAACCTTTGTTTTGGAATTAAAGAATTGTGAACTAGATGCTCATTAATTTGAAGACTTCACGGTGAATACTTCATTCAAACTAAGGTTGGTCCGTCCTACCTCGCGTACAGGGTGGTGAAATAGCTTCTCATTTCATACAGATCAATGAACTAATTAAATTGTGAAGTGATTAAATTCACAATACTCCACTGCGTATTGTCAGGGTGAAGCATTCACTGTATTTATTCACTTTCATAAATCGAAATCATTGCGAAGTAAAATTTTTGAAAGCATGTAAACTGTAAAGTGTGAACATAATGATGTAATACATTGAAGTAGTTCATTCAGTGTAGAACTATCATTAGTAGAAAATATTTCTCTACGCAATCTAAACTACAACTACACAATCCTTGTCTATTGAATTATAACAATTTAATTAGTTATTAAAATAAAGTTAGTTATTATCATCATCAACATTTTTGTCCCCTTATCTTAGTAGGTCCAATGTCTCGAGATGACGCTTTCATCTTATACCTTGTACCAATCAAGACACAATCTGTCTTCATACAGTCTTTTTGCTGTTTATCTCAGCATAGTTTGGGGCAACCATGGCAATACCAGCTGCCTTCTCTCTGGAGTTGCCAAGAAGATACATCCGGGTAGTAATTTTCCCTCTAAGGTGTGCGCACACAATTTTGCATCATATTGCACACAAAAAATATAGCACACACACAACTTTTAACAAGACTTCTACATGTGCCGCCTTCCATTGAAGGTTTGGCCACCATATTTCGGTATGTTCATGTATCCTGTATAAGATCACCAACATTTTGGACATTGAACTACTTTCTGAGGTTTCTACCTACACCTCTGCTGCCTTCTATCTTCCCCTACATAATGAGTTGTAAAATATCATATTTTTCATTGTGGAGAATGTGTCCAAAGTATGCAGCTTTCCTTGTAGTTCTCTTGACTTATTTATGCATCTTATTTCATTAGTAATGTGGTCAATTCAGGCCCTACCAATAGTCTTATATTGGTATGGTAATGTTTTTCTTATTTTCTTCCCCAGCGCACAAATAATACCATTGGTCCTTCTTCATCTTCTTGGGTATAATATTAGCTATTATAACTTTATTTACTGGAGCCCTGAAAAGCTCTACAGTAGACTGGCCAAACCATTGCCTCAGGTTCTTCAGCCATGATGTTATCCTTCTTCCAGGGCCCTGACTTCCAGCAATTTTTCCTTAGATTATGAGGTGCAAGATCTCGTGCTTCTCCGGATGTCTAATTACATATCTGAGATATTGAAGTTGTCAGAGTTTTATTGTTTTAAATAGTTATTTTTCTTTTTTCATCTGAACCATAAAATCTTCATTCGTAACTCTATTCATCCAGCTTTTTTGAGCATTCTTTTGTAGATTCACATCTCGAATCCTTCAAGTCACCTTATCATTTCTTTGGTAAGTGTCTACGTTAATACAATAAATAATAATAAAATTACACAAAAAAAAATTATTGCCATGATCCAAAATTTGAAGGAGAATTGCTTGGTAGTCGTTTCTCTGGGATTTTCAAGGCATGTTAATTGAGATTTTTCTATATTTAGACGGAGCTTAATGTCAACGGTTTCCCTTTATCAATACTTTTTACTCGGTCCATCAATAATACTCCTTTAAGATAAATGATACGTACTTCCCTAAAGTAACTCATTTTGGCATCCATTTTGACAGTTATTTCAGGATTCTTGATCATCTTACTGTTTCTTCTTTTTCTGTCTAATGTTAGTATGTAATGCAATAATTATTTTCAAAATCATCATCAGATATTATTTTCATATATTACCTGAGCAAAATTTAAAAAGAATAGTTGTGTATTGGTTGCATTTAATCCGGGCAGTGTTTCATCTTTATCTCCATTTTGTTTCAACCAATGTTGGTAGGCTCTAAAAGCTTGTTTTATTCCACCATTATCAGCTATGTTCTCCCCCTAAAAAATTGTGGAAGAGTTACTGTATACATGTATATATTTTATTTTAAAAAATAATTAAAAAAATAAAAACATCTTACCTGTGTATTTACACCGTCTAGTGACATGGATACCTCGGAAACGGTATAATCGCTGTATTGATCTATAAGGCATTGTGCTTTTTTGTGAAACAATTTTATATCCAAATCATGCCACCATCTGAAATAAAAAAGGTAACATTAATCAAATGTATTATTGGGAATTTAATCTTTGACATACATGCATTATTTAAAATGTACCTATGAAGGTTCCCAAATTTATCAAAAAGTCTTCCTTTATCGTCAAATCCATGAGTGATTTCGTGTCCAATGACCACACCGATTCCGCCAAAGTTTAAACTCTTTGGAAAGTAACGATGGTAAAAAGGAGGCTGTAATATACCAGCTGGAAACATTATTTGATTTTTAGTTCGGCTGTAGTAAGCATTTACTACAGCTGGAGCCGTATTCCACTGTGTTCTGTTGACTATTTGGCCAAGTCTAGAAATAAGAATTTCATCAATTAATACTTGTTCATCTATTATAATATATAAAATTGAATGTATATCTATATTTTTCTATCAATTCTACACCATTTGACCAATCGAATCCAAATTTTGTATAGTTACTCTTTAGGACCCTAGGCAAAACATAGGGAACCATTCCCTGGCCTCTACTCCTCCTCTCTTCGCGGTTAATTTAATGTGAAATAACCTACCTTCCTTGTTCTGTTCTGGTAAGATGTTTTAATATATTCAGAGTATTTTCAAAATAAGTATCTGGTCGCACAGTTATTTCCTTATACTTATCATTGAGCTCGTCATGATTTAAAATGAAATCTGGGTAACCAATCCTTAAAGTCATTGAATCAACTTTATCTGTAGCCAACATTTTAGTTTCGTTGTCTATCCATGTGGTCAGATTCAACAGTTCCCTGAAAGACTCTTGGATGTCTCTCGCCATTATTAATGTGTCATTTTTGCTGTTTTCATCAAAGTATTTCTTCACAAACATGGCGCCCAAAGCCATTCCCATGTTGGAATTAACTTGTGCTACGCAGTTTTTCCATCGGGGTGGAGCTTGTTCGCGCCCAAAGAGAATGTAGTAAAATCTATAGTCAAAATAGAAATAATTTAAAATATGGAAAATAAATATAAACATATCGTCACTTGGGTGGGTCACTAGGCAAATATCTTACAGCTTGACCTAATGAGCATTATTTAGTTTTTAATATTACGTATAGTAACACATTTTAATTTATCAAAGTTTTTAATGCAAAGCAGAAGATTTATATAAATGAATAAAGATATGTAATGCATATCATTAAGAAATTGATCTTCAAGTCACATTAAATTATTTATAATTATTTTCAATCACAAAAAATCTTTAAATTTACACTATAATGAGATGTACTTCAATTTACACTTCATTAAATCTAAATTAATCGAGATACATATATCAAGGCATAGCTGTGAAATCAGATAGGTACAAATTATATTTCACATTTTATAATCTATTCTCACATATTTTAGGATCCCATGTATAACAGAATTACAAATAAAAAGATAAACACAATGCCTTAGCGCGGGCCATCCTCTAGTTATCAACAAATTAGTCTTAAAAATTGATCTTTTGTTTGATGCATTATTGTATAATTTTAAATGCCAGTACAATTTTATTAACATATATGTACTCGTTCCTAGTTACTTACTACGTTACTTTGCTTCAGTATATAAACACAAATGATACCAAAATAGAGTTGCTTGAATAAGTGAAATAAATTTTCATTTTCAGAGTGTTTTTATTACACTAAAGGATGTCTGAACCGATAGACAATTAATTTAATGATTTAAATAAATACATCATCAGTGAATGTTCTGTCTGTGTTTTGAACATTTTAATTCAAATCAATAAAAAAAAGTTCATTACTTGCCTTTGTTTAGCTTCCTGAAATTTGTCATCCAGGTTGTTGACTCTATGTCTAACGAATCTCCAAAGTAGGTAATTAGCAACTGTTTTTTGCTCGGTTTGCTCTATTAATGAAACTAGATCCTTCAGAGACAAATTAATGACATTTTAATTCAAATATATAAATCGTTGATATGTTTATTTATTCTACATATGTACAAGATAGTTTGGAGAAGCTTGTTGTGGTGGGCTACGTCAAAGGATGGAGAGGAAGAGGAAGATCCCACCTGTCGGATCGACCAAGTGGAAGAGGCAACAGGCACTTCTCTGGTGACAGCTTTCAGATCTGCCGGATGCCGAGAAAAGTCGAATAGCATAGTCAAGAGGGTGGGAGTTCATGGAGATCACGATCTTTAATCATGATGGAGTGACGTGGATGGTGATGTCCACGCTTGTCCATGTCGCATAGCAATGAAATTTTATACAATGATATTAAAAAAAGAAGACTAGAATTTATCACAATAATTTTGAATTATTTTTTGAGTGCGTGTGTGCAGGGGTTGTAGAGTTTAATATAAGAATATAAAATGAAATAACTAACCTCCGCATACTTCAATGCATATATAACAACTGTTTGATTCGGAGATATAGTTTTGTTTAGGACAACATTTAGATATCTGTTCCAATTTATTTTAGGAATAATTTTTGACAGTTCCTTGACAGTCAGGCGCTGATAAAGTTCTGAAATATTTCGCCTGTCTTCGGGAGCAGATGTTATTTTGGCTAACCTGCAAATAGTAAAGGAATGAAAGACCTTTTGACAATTGAATTACGATATGAACTCAATTTCTTGAACTGGAAATAGTACTTATTTATTATTACTTGGTTTCAAAGTGAATAATTTCTTCTGCACCTTGTACAGCATCTTCATAAGCAGATCCCAATAATGTTGCTATTTTAATAAGATAATTTTTATATGCATCCAGGTAGACTTTATTACTTGGTTGAAGGAAGTAATCGCGAGTCGGTAAACCTTAAAGAATAATTTAAAATTAAGAAAGATGTTTCAATCTTTTCTCTTGTGTATTTTTTGTGCAGTAAATTTTTAACTTGAATTGGGACAACCAACCGGCAATGTTCCCTCCAAGTTTGGATAACAGTCGCATACAAAATCTTATGTGCAATTTTAAGGACCAATGATATTATTTGTGTGCTTGGGGAGAAAATCATAAAAACATTACCATACCAGTATAAGGCTACTGGTAGGGCCTGGGTTGACCACATTACTAATGAAGATGTATCAATATATATAAATAATCAAGAGAACTATTAACCACTATCAAGGATAGCTGCATACAATGAAAAATATGATCTTTTACACTTTACACTATGCAGGGGAAGATAGAGGGCAGTAGAAGCGTAGGTAGAAAGAAATTATCTAGGCTGCGTTACCTCAGAAAGTGGTTCAATGTCCAAATCATTGGTGATCTTATACAGGATAAATCAACCTACATTAATATGGTCGCCAGCCTTCGATAGAAGGCGGCACATGATGAATAAACTATATTAAAAATTGTGTGCGGGCTATATTTTTTTATGTACATTATGATGCCATATCGCATGCACACACCGCACACCTTAGAGAGAACATTGCCAACCGGTCAAATATATGTAATTATACTAAAATTGCTAAATAATTGCTGATAACAATAAATCATTTTTAGTACAAATTAAATGAATCAATTAGAAAAATATACAGAAAAAATCTATTTATTGAAAAGATATTTTAGTTGCTACTGGGATTCAAACTTATACATTTTCCTATCTGGGGAAACATGTTGATTAATTTAATTTGTGTTAAAAAATAGCACAGAACTGTGTTCTGAAAAACTGCAACTTCACAACAATAATGCGTTCTCCTTAAAAATAAATTATTTATAAAATTGGCAAATATTTAAAAATGCAATTATGTAGCTTATATGAAAATTAAAAGCCAATTCAAAGGATAAAAGTTCTTAATGTTTTTAATCTTACCTAAGCTTGTCTGATCAAATTGTATCACAAATTCATCAGAGTTTTTAATATCTGGCTCAACCCATTCCGACAATAGAATATCATTGTTGTACAACCTTAAATATGCCATTAATTCCAACCAATCAAACTTGGATTCGTCCCAATTTGGGTTTAATATCGGCCACTCTCCTAGTGTTTTCAATAAATCCAACAATGGCTGATGTGCTCTTCGCTCTAAGATTTCATAATTCATGCAAGATTTGTACAGATATTTTGCCTTCACTGTCGCAAGATCATCATTTTCATTTTCAATTTGATATTCATTATTTATTATTGTATCAAAATCGTAAAATGCTTTTCTCTTGACAATTTTCGAATCCCTTCTAATAAAACTCAATTTCGAATTTCCATCAAAATTTTTCAGATGTAATCTGATATCTCTCTTACTGCGAGATTTAATTAGATATTTTTTCGCATTATCGGATTCTCTATTGGCTTTTAGAATATTCCGTTTTGTTCTTCTTGTTTTGTCATAAGCCAAAGGATTGGCATCATTATTCAAGATCGGCAAAATGTTTTGAGTAGTTTCTTCAATGATAACACCGCTTTCATCTAAATTAGCATGAAGTGTTGCCATGTTCAGGTTAGAAGTTTTCCTTTTGAATTTACTTTTAAGGAAATTACTATTTCCATCAAAAGCGGAATCATTTATTTTTGTAGAGTCAGAAGAGAGTAAGTCTTTTAAAACAACATCCAAATTTTCTCTTAGCATTTCAAATGTATCAAATCTAGAATGGTCAAAAGTATTATTGTAGAATAGCATGATAAGAAGGATTTTTAAGAATGGGATAGGTTTTCATACTAATAAATAATAAGGCTTAGTAACAATATGCTTTGGTAACAAGTGTGCATTCCATTCGAAATATTATGTCAAATTATATTAATAATGTTTTCCAATACCCCGCTTTATCTGCTGGTATAGGATTGAGTTGTGGCCAGTTACCACAGGCATATTGATAAAAATCATCACAAGGATTGGCACTGTGGTCCATGTGCCTTTTCATTATATTTGCTTGAGTTCTTCTGATCATTTCGGGATCATCACGGTTGTTCCAAAATGATTCAATTTCTTAAAAAAAAAAACATTGTAAAATTAATTTATAAGGTTTTTACAACTTATATTGGCAATTTTTTATACACATAAAGAATATTGCCTCCACTTCAAATTAAGTCTCAGCTTCAGCGACATCTATACTATTACATAAGAAAGAATATCAAATTTTCAAAAAATGTCAATAGATGGCGACAGCATAATTGGTAATAAATAAGTGAAATGTTCCATCTTGACTTAATATATACAACTTCCAAAAATTTGATAGATGTGGTAGCATGGGTAAATAGATGAACATTACATTGTGTAAAGTGATCATTTAAGCCAGCCGATGACAGGTCGTAAGCCCTGTAATGCCCAAGACTCCTATAATTTCTCATAAAAATAATAGCTTCGTCTCTGTGAGACATCTTAATCTTGATGACAATCCCCCATGGGACAAAACCCAGTAATTAGTTCCTACAAAGATTTGGACATACTCAAAATATTGTAATTTATATTTGTTTCTCAGAACTTTTTGTAATGCACAGCTTTTTTGTTTGTATGCAATGCATGTCTCTGGTTATTCTTTAGAGACTGCAAATCAGTTATCCTATATTAATTTATAAAAATGTCCTAGGTTCATTTACAATTGTATTAAAGTTTTTCATTTCACAGAGCGACTTGTTCAAATAATTCTATAAAATTTTTGTATGTCGATAATCATGTTATATTTTTCTGAATTATTAAATGTAATACATATATAGATTATTTTTACCACTCTCTTCATCTTTGTCTGGAGTAATAATTTCAGGTTTCATTGTTGGCTTTTCTCCCAGTAGTTGAATCTTTGCAGTCTCTACAATTTCACGTACTGCGTCATCTAGGATTGTTCCATCAACTTTATCTTTTAATTCATTTCTGAAAAATCAAATAAAAACGGTTTAGACTCAATATTAAAAATGTTAATTAAAGAGTATGGGAAATTAAGAACAATAGGGTGAGAGAGGCATCTTACATAATCAGTGGTGAATTTATAGTCATGCAAATCGTAATTGCGAGGGACTGTGTTTGCAAATTGAAATTGCGAGGGACTCTGCTTGCAAATCATAATTGCGAGGTACCATTATTGAGTGGGCTTCAGAATCTATACTCATTCATACTTTGTGTACGTCTTTGTTGTCTTTTTTATGAAAAAAGGAAAATATTGGCAAATAAGAGAGTACATTTGGTATATCAACAACGTAAAAAACAAAAAAGAACACAATGTTTCATTATAGGTACTTCACTACTGTTTTAAAAAAACTGGTAATTGAATCTATTACAAAAATCTCCTTCATAGTGGTAGGTGGATTGTTACAGCATACCATATATATATGTAGCGATCGGAATTCAAATCTACCGCCATCTCAGTCGGCATCGACGCTAGTGACAGCGCTGCCGGTTGCTGCTAAAAGTCGGGCTCAAACATTCACCGCCAATCAATCTCTCCAGTTTCATCGTTTCACAACGGTGGTCTTGCCGGCTCGCGGTCGCCGAGCAAGACCGCCAACTCGCTTCATTTCATCTCATAAGACACGTGCACCTTCTACATCTTCACTCATTCATTCCTTTCATTATTATCTGTCATTGTTTTTATCATACTGTCATAATAAACCTCGACACACGCCAATCACATTTATTTCACTTAACCACTGTCCAAACCCCCAAATATATATATATATTTTAAATGTATATTGTTGTCCAAATGTTTAGCATATAAGGTGGTGAGCATAAATTTCCACTCGTATAAATGTTTTATCACTATTATACAAATATTGCCACAGAATAATAATGCAATACAGTCCCAATATTTTTACAATGAAAACAATTAGTGAAGATTCCAGACATACCAGGAAATACGTTTTCATTGTAAAAATATTGGCGTAGAAGATTCCTCCCGCGATTTTAAAGTTAGTGCGATCTGGTCTCCAACTTTTATAATATTAATTTCCCCGTAGTATGCCTACCCTTGAAAATCACATGAATGCAAATAGAGAATCGTAAAGTTTCACTAGAGTAATAATGAACCACTATTGTAGCAATTGATAAGTGGATACAATAACAAGTTCAACCTACTTCCAAGCCATGAACTAGACCGGGTATTGCTGCTAGAGAAAATAGACCAATTTAGTCAAATGATAATGATAGATTCATTGATTAGTAATTTGACCTTGATTCTTGTTCGCGTGTTGCTGACTAAATTGAGCCATTAGAAAAAATCATTTTAAACTTAAATTTAGAATGTGCAAGCCCCACAGACCAGTAAATGAATAGACATGAAATAAAGTGTACATAAAAGAGAGGGGTTTGCAACATTAGTTGCGGGACAAGGGGTATTCTACACACATTTTTGGTGGAAACATAAATCCGATTGTTTATGTCACATTTATGCAACAGAAAAAGTATTTACTCTTCGAAAATTAAACTTTTGTGTAAACAAAATGTATTTTTTTCATTAATGCATATTATATTGTCAGCGTTAAAATTTTCATTCCAATTGAGTCATATTTTTAAAAAAAGTCGCGGAGCTATTTTGATTGCGTAAGTGGTACATGGAAATATTGGGATAAGAAATTTGTGTTAGTTTGTATCTATATATTTGGTTGTCTGTGGTAAGTCCCTATTTGTAAATTTCACAAAATGTAGCTTATGAAAGATTTTGAAAAGAATGCAAGCAGTTAGAAATGAGCATCTTACATTCTTTAATATTCTTATGTGTGTTATGCATTTGGAAATTTGAAATATTACATTGGAATGAAGTACCAATGTCATTTGAAATACAAATTAGATAGATACGTGACCTCTTTGTTCAGAAGGTAGAATTATCAAATAGAAAAGAAATGTACAACGATTAGAAATGAGTTTTCTGGGTTATTCTGCTATGTGCTTCTGCCGAGCTCTCTAGTAGACGTTTCGGATCCCATTATAGCTGATACTGTATACGTATTTGTGTTATATTAACAATTTAGAAAGTGGGGATCAAAAGAGAGGCCAGAGAGGTCAGAGACACATGGTAGAATAGCCCAGAAAAGTCTCTTAGAAAATTGTATCATAGTAGTGCTGCTGCACCATAAGTAGGTAATTATTTAATATACAATTACATTTTTTCATAGAAAGTGTCTTATGTACATTTTTTATATCTGTTTGAGTACATGTTTTAAGCACTAGTAACTGTTCTATAAATATGTAGTTAAATGTGTGTCTGTGTTTTGACAATGCAGAATACATATTGTCCATGATAAAAAGATTATTAGCATTGTTGTTAATGTTTTTTAAATGAAAATATGAATAAGAAAATAAGTCTTAATCGCTTAAACCTAACCAAAGCACGAAAATCAGGTGGATAATAGATAGCTAGGTAGCATCCACCACCTTTGGCACCAATGGCGGGCTTTCATAACAGTCTGAATCAATCTAGACAGTGACTGTTTGATGTTCTGTGCTTTAAGTATGGATGGTTTTTATTTAAGCTAGGCCTTACTTTAGTGCTAGATAATCATGTACAAGATAACATTGAACAATTTGTGTTTCATCTAGAGGATTAAAGTTGAAAACATAAGATCATAAAATAAAATATACCTGGCCAGTTTTGTGAGGTACTCTGTTATACTTTGATGTGTCTCATTTATTAAGATTTCTGACGCCGAATTCATTCTAGAAACATTTTTGTGTTTGTTAAATAAGATAAAAAATATCAATTATTTATCCCACCAATGTAAAAAGTTAAACTTAAGTAATCAATTAAAAAAAAAAGTTATATATGGCGCCTTACCCTTTAAGATCAAAGTGGGTGTTGTTTCCAAGTTTTTGACTTCCCTGCCACATATGACCACCGGAAGTAAAGTTTTCCGGTGGAGAATCTCTCTTTAGGCGAAATCCTAGCACATCTCCGAGCGTGTTTCCTGGTTTGACGTCTTCTAAATTTCCCTTAACATCATTAAAAACGGTCAGCAAATCTTCATTGACAATTATTTTCAAATCATCCTCGATTTGTTGGTTATCTAATTCTGCAAAATTATTTTTATTTTCCTCGTTGACTACAGGCTTTTCTGTGTGATTGGGTGCTTCCTTATCGATTTTTATTTTTAAATTATCTTCGATACTCTCTCGAACATATCTTCCGATAAAATCATCATTAGGTAGTCCACCCTTTTCTTCGCCTGATGTAATTTTCATATTTCGATCATTATTTGTGTTTCTTGTTCCGGAATCTGTGAGCTGACTGTCCTTCAATCTCATGCTATCAGAAGGATTTAAATTGAACAGAATCGCTTCCCTTTTTCTGTCAAATATATCTTGTATTCCTTCAGCAGGGGGAAGCGCTATGGATCCGGTAGGGATAAAGGATGTACGGATATCACTGAACAACTCCCTGTCTTCTGGAGCCAGGAGTTCAGGGTGAGTGTAACGATTGGGAATTCTTCGAGGAGGTTGTGGCGGTTCCGGTTGTGGGGTAATAAGCAGAGCACACGCCAAAGCTCCGACCAATACAACCAACACCGAGACTAATAGTTTTATTCTGAAAAACACCATTTAATAATATGATATGGTAAAGTTTTAAGTATTCCATGTAGATTTATTTTAATATAAAGTTTAAGGATAATTTGTGACATTTACGTATATATCACAGCAATTAATGAGTAAAACATTTTCTTAAAATTCAATGCGCTGAATAATAATATTATCTTTAAGATATATTAAAATGACTTTTATCATGGTACAGAATTAGACTGAAGGATGGGTTTATTGCTTGTGCCGAATGCACGTTTGTTTGACAGAATGCACGTGACTGCAAGTGTAATGGCCAAACGTTTCATGATAATAACTTTGCTGTTTGTTGCCCAATAATAAATAAAAATAAACTGAATTTAACTCATCATTATAGAAATATTTTTTCCCTTTCATTGTCGCTAACGAGCCGAGTTCACCACCTGTTGCTCATATCATCCTTTAATATTCTTTGACAAAATTATAACTCCCGCACCACATTATTCAACAGCCGGATATTTTATAACAATCTATGACGAGAAACGCTCGTGACATTTTTTAAATGTTTATTTGAGCCATTGATTTGATGACGTGATTTACAAAGAAGATTGATTGTAATCTTTATTTTAAATTTTTTAATATTGCCGAAGGAATGGATATCCTCTCATGAATATACGGTGTTACATTCTGTATAATAATTTATTTTTATGTCATAAAATACCTGTATTATACTGACATATTATTAGACGACAAGATCATGTCGGCGAAAACGTGAACACCTCACTTAATAACATTTATTTTCATATGACCAAATCAAATTCATCAAACAAATAAACTCGTGCGTGCGTATACCGGATATGGCGTGACTCATAACATCATTGTGTTTCGTTCTAATCCCTTCATGATAGTATCTTTACTAGTAAGTCTTTTGATAGCTGTCTTGTACCCACTGATTTCTATCCTTCCTTATAGTATAACATCTTTTATTATTTGTTTGGATATCTGATCTTTGTATGTTCTTTCCTTTATATTATATTGTCATTTGTAATATATTATTATATATTGTATTGTATCTAAGAGTAAATAAAGACAGCACTTGAAAGGGCACAGGAAGGTCTAAATTCAAATCTTTGTTCATTTAGCTTATACATTTTCTCAAACTAAAATATTTATTTAAATTATTCTTTTACATTAGCTTTTCTTTTTGTTATTAATTGTAGAATTTGCGTTACGTTGAAGTTGCAAACTTGTACAGCGGTTCAGGGAAAGGATGGGTTCCACCATGTAATTTATTATGTAAATTAACGTCAACCAGTTTTGATACTACTGTATCTTTGTCAAGATGGATGCACATTAACTGATCCATAAAATAAAATATGCAAAAAATTAAATTTTTGAGAAGGGGTGCGACCATCGTCATGGTAAGGGTTGCGGGAGGAGATAACGACACTATAATGAGAAATATATTAAATAAATACTAACGAGAGTTAATTAGTTTAAAATGCATTTATATAATACAAAATAAAATAGAGAAAAAAAAATTGCGCAAATCTTGTAACTGTACAGGCTTTGTCAATTTATAATGCAAAAAAGGATCAAAATATTATACATGTATGCACTGTGATTTGCTATGAAAAATAGAATATAATTATTTTTATTTAAATTAAATAGATAAATGTATATTATTATACAATTTTGAATTATACCGCCATTATAGGTACCTACCTAAAAAAATCCACAGACAGCAGAGAAAAAGAATACCCATGTCAATTGATTTCATTCAAAGTTACTTATTTGATATGTTAGTAAGTATAACACATCTCGTGTGCTTTATAAATAATATTATTCAGCTTACTGTCCTGCATTACGAATAATATTGCATTGATTGAGAGTTGAAATTCAAAAATATTATATCTAGATGTTTGAAAAACATTGATTTGCAGGATACAACAGAGTGCAGTTGTTGCTATAACGAATCCAATATAGGTATAGGGGAGGGTGGGGTACCATGATACATAGCAATTATATAGATATAAGTAATTCAAGTGTTCCGTGTGACAAACTTGGGAACTACTAGGTCTATCGTTTGATGTGTAGTTCAGGTCAGCACTTGTTTATGCTGCTGCACGGTACGGATATGTGTGATTTTTCGATATCAAAGTAAATTTTCGTTGTTTCAGTTCATAATTTGAATTATCTCTCAAGAAGTCTAATTTTTTTGTAATCTTTTAACTATTCAATCAGGTAAGTACAATTATATTAAATATTTTTTGAAATACGAAAATTGTGATTTCTTTTCAGTCAGAATGTATGCGATACCTTGATACAGTTATTGCGGGGCACCATGATGCCTCACTATATAGTTTATGAAAAAAAAGGTTTTTTTATTTTTATTAATTATCGCTTGGATATATTCATAGAATTATAATGCTTATAAACTGAGTTCTTTAAATAAATATTGCCTGTGAACACTAAAACTTCACAAACATGGTGTACAAATTTCATTAATGTCTATTTAATTTAATGTTTATAGGTTTGCATATCAGTTAACTAACCATGATCGTTTTTCATATTTTTAAAGAAAATGTAGGAATCGGATTTCAAATTCTCCACCATCTCAGCCGGCACGATGCTATCGACATATCGCTGCCGGCTGCCGCTACAGATCTGGTCCGATTCCTCGCCAATGATCCCTCTCCGGTTTCATCGCTTCGCAACAGCAGCCTCTCCTGTTTCATCGCTCCGCAGCGGCGGTCTTGCCGGTCCACGCGCGCCGAGCGAGACCGCCGCTTCACTTCAGAATACACGCGCACTTTCTGCATCTTCACTCATCTATTTCTTTCATTCTTCAGTGTTCTATCCGAATAAATAAACATCAATACGCCAATCATCACTCTTTCATTTAACCACCGACCTAACCCTCAAAAAAATTACGAGAAATTATAAACGCAAAACCAATAAAGAAACATTATCGGGTGATGTCGTGCAAGCAGCTACCGACTTAGTCTTAAGAACGATGTTCATTAAGAAAATCTGCAGAAAAAAAAAATCAGTCATACTACTTTCTCGGTAAATTTCTGTTACTGATATAATTTAGTTAAAGAAGAATTCTTATTCCTGAAAACGATTCAAAAATTGATAACCCTGACAATATTTTATCAGATTCCTTTGATCTTTTAGTTGTAAAAGAAAATAATGATACTAAATTACAAGCAACGATTTTGTCCTCGTGGAATTCCCTGATAGTGCTAAAAAAACAAACTAAATGTTATTTTGTTGGAAGATTAAATGTTATTTACTGGACAGGTGTCCCAAGATGCTGTTTTTGAAATAATATTTTTAAGACGTAGTCCGAAAACTCGAAATGCTTTTTATTATTCCGAAATCTCAGACATGGCTGATACTCCAGAAAAACATATTGATCTGATACTACCAAAGTCTTGTACTGTGAAAGACACAAATATAATGGAGTCTATCACAAATTTTTAAATTAATTTCGACAATATTGTCATCTGTTGAATTAAATATAACTAATTTTAAATAGTAATTAAATGTATTGGACACATTGAAAATTTAATAAAAATGAATTGTTAATTCAGGCGTCTGCTATCGGTTTACTCAAAGGTATTTGAGATTCCGTAAAAACAAAGTAGATGGCTTTCAAATAATGGAACGATAGATGTATTAATTTGATAAAGTATAACATATAGGTTCGAAAAAATGTCATCAAAAGTATTGTCGCTGTAGCATAGTTGGATAATGCACCTTCTCCGGTTTGGAAAGAGATCCAGGTTCGAATCCCGGTGGCGCAACAACAATATTTTTCGATAAAATTGATTTTATATGCACGTCTTTATAATTAATACACTTAATTACAATTTAAAATACCACAGAATATGTTCTGAATAATTAAAAACTCCACAATAAGAATATATTATCTTTAATAACTAATTTTACTCATAGAATTATTTTAAGTTTTGAAAGTATTATAGAAAAATTTATTATGTTTATAATAAAAATATGTTTTTAAAATGTTTCAAGCTTTTTTATGGATCTGTTTCATGGTGCCCCAAATAGTGTATCAAGCTACTCCACCCGTGGGGTATCTTGATACAAATTTTGAGTTTTACTTTTTATGTTATTACATTTTTTTTTTACAATATTTTTTTTATTATTCTTAGCAAATTTTATAAATAAAAGTTTAATCTACAAGTTTTACTAGTTACTCCTTAAGTATAACGCTAATTAAAAATAAAAACCTAAAATTGTGTCATGGTACCCCACCCTCCCCATCACATTTATACTTTCTAGTATCATTAGACAAATTCACGAGGTAATCTCGGTTCGGAAATTATATTTGATTAAACGGAAGAAAAGAAAAATGTATTATTTATTTCATTCTTTCAGTGTGATCTGTTGCATTCATTTTAGAATATTTTTGCAAAAAAAATTGCACCATAGTTTAATCTGGACTGAAAAACTTACTTGTTTAATTATAATCAGGGCCGGACCGAAAAATTACGGGGCTGGGTGCGAAGTTTGGCCATGGGGCATTATTATTTATTTTTTGCACGATGATATAAATTTAAACCGTTTTAATTACTGTTGAAGAGATTCAAATCATCCAACTGACGAACGGAACATCGATGGTTAATGAACTGACATTTGACGGTTGACTAGCGTGAAGTGAGACGGCGAATATATGAGATTTGATGTATACACATGTAGTCGTCTCTAAAGAATTTCATAGGGGCATAATCCCTGTCTCCAAGATTGTCTCGAGCAGTGTCGGTCTTGGGTACTTAGCAGTCCATTTTTCGCCGTCCCCATATTTCGTTAAAATTCAATTTTAAAAGAATTATATAAAATTTTGCTATTCACGGCCTACGCAAAATAAATCCACTTTCCCGCCATTTTGATGTAAATCTGAATTCCGAACACCGAGCACGAATTACCTTGAATAAATTTATTTTTATAAATGTACATAAATAAATATATTTTAAACTTTTATCATATCTTATTTTCATATATTGGCCTCTACCAACTATCCAAAGTCTGTATGGATGTGTTTAAAGTACCCATTTAATTAAAAACAAGATTACTACAGCGAATTCATTATACAAACTGAAAAGATATAGTTATAAGTAAATATAATGAATTATTTGACCAAAATTCAAAAATCATTATTGAAAAACTTATCAACAGCTGGCTATCACTCTAACTACATTTGCGAAGCAACACTGAAATTATTCATAACATTTGTCATTTTAATTTCAATGAAAATAATCAATTAATTAATGCGTTTGTGAATTATGATGACCTTTGCAACCCGTAATACGTCAGGCACGTAACCGTATAAATAAATAAATAATATTCTCCGGAGAATTGGTGTTTCTCTATGGGATTCCACGTTTCACATTCATATAGCACAATTGACTTAACGGTCACATTGTACATGTGGAATTAGTTTTTTCTTGACGGTACCTTGGGTCCGACCAGGCTTTTTAAATCAATAAAGGAAAATAATATGGATTTCGTGGATTATAATTCGCTTCGCTTCAGACACTTGGAGTTGATTTGATTTTTGTGCTCCCATCTCTCCCGTTTTCTCGTCGTGTTTACCAAATCAGTAGTGAACACATTGTATTAAATAAAAAAAGAAAGATATAATAAAGCTACTAATTATAATTAGCACACTTCGCTAATACTTATAGTGAACGCGTTATGTGTGTAGGCGTTAAACCTATATATTTTATAGAAAATACAGAGTTATCAAAATATACTATTTCCAAATTTGTCAGTCGACTATAAAAATAGGTCCATCTCTGAATTAATTCTGTTAAGTGGTCGCATTATTTACTGATTAGACTCGACGTTTTGGCCTTTTTTTCATGGATCGTGGGCGACTCGTGAAAATTGTAAAGATGTGTACTATTTTCAAATAATTAATATAATATATGTATACAAGAGTGTGCGATGTGTGAAATTGTTACGAATAATTGAGATTTTTTTAAATAAAAGTTATTTTTAAAACTCGGAATTGGATGATAATTCTGGAAAGCTAGTTCGGTTATAGTAAATAATCGGTGAAATCCGGTTCCCTACTAAATTACTTACAAGAAGCGTGCGTTTGAAAGCAAAATTTATTTATTATCATTGCTTTTTGTAGTTTTTTGTGGCAATGAAAAATGATATGAATTGAGTTTCTGAAAAGGTAAGGAACACGTAATTCAATTAAATCATACAATAATTGTCCATAATACGAGTATGTCCGGCTAAAATCAAAATTTTACATATAATTTTATTAAAATTACCTAATTCGCATCTAATTTTAAAATCAGTGCAAATCTAAATAAACATCTAATTTATTTTCAACTTAATAAATTCGTGTTCAAATTTCATATATAAGCCTATTTTTATTGCAATTGTCTATAAAAATCATGTACTATAACTTTTTGGCCAGAAAAATGCTATATTTAATGTCCAGTCTATGACCAGCTCACCTTTTCTTTGTACAATGTTTCTTCTTATCGCGGTGTTGGAGTCCATGTTCTTCCACCGAGATTGGTGGTGAAAGTGACACCTTCTGACTTCCAGAACTGTGAACACTTTCCATTATTCAGATTTCTACATCACAAACTGTAAAATGCAACCCTATTGATATATATATTTTTAATATGCATTTATTAAAGTAAACTTTACTAAAATAGAAATCACTACTATCTTCGCAAAATAAAAAAAACCTAATTTTCCTATTGAACACATCTCAAAATTTGAGCCTTCACTTTTGAAGCTTTTAAGTGTTATCTACTTGGTCGAGAAAGTAAGTCAGAACTAGAACCATTAACCGACCACCTTAAACTACGTCATTAAGTTTATATCACGCTTCACTAACTGTGTTCTATATTTGTCTCCAATACAAAGTCTTTCGACGTTTAAAACAACGTGCAAAATTTAATTAGAAAATAATCAAAAAATTAAACAAACCCCAGAGTATTTAAACACTAGGATAAATCTTGGCAGCACATCTAATCTGGCAATCTTCATTTAAACGAACGGAAAATTTTCTGATTCATTTTGATGATTTATTGTAAAGTAGTAAAATCTCGTTCGGGCGCGTACATTAATAAATTGGCTCCAATTTATTGGCAACTTCCGTTAAGTTGCTAACATCGCGTGAGTAAATATTCCTATATTTTTCATCGCTTGATTCAGAACTGTAACGACTATATATGACTTAGGAGTTTAAAGAAATTTTAACACTTCCGGTCTTCCATGTTTTTGTTATAATTTTGATTTACCCAACTTTCAAACAATTTTAAAGATTTATAATATAATAAGTAGGTATTTTCTGGGTGATAATACTAAGCCGCCACGGGTTTAAACATATATACGCATCTCGACGATTTGCACTATTAGAATAGTTTCGATATCTTCAGGAATTTTTTTGCAAATAAGTTCTCAGTTTTAAAACTCTATAATCTTATTTGACGATTTGCACTATCATTAGCATTCGCTTTATAAGAATCAGTTGAATACTTTTAGTATTTTTTTGCAAATAAGTACTCGGTTTTAAAACTCTACAACTTTATTTGAAACTTTTTTCAAATAAATGTTTACCGCTGACCAACATAACAACAAATAAGAATGTCACATGAAAATACACACTTCATTGAAAAATACGTTTTTTTTTTATGGATTTGACCACTTTTTATACACTATATAAAATAAACACATTTCTTTATATACTCCACAGCACAGAACCGGACGTGTAAAACTAATAACACTTACGACATGTTGAGGGAATCCCAAGCGAGGAAATGGGTTCTAAACTCTTACCAGAGAGCTCGGTATCCTCATTTAGCCAATTTAGATCAATTGGATGTTATGTAAAATTTTTGCTTTAGCAACACTTCTGACAACGGCGAGTTATTTAAACCAGCTGATCAAAGGATACACGGTCTACGTTCATCAAAACTATTTGGAAGGGGACATTTAAGGTTGCTGCATACTTAACCGAGATGTGTCGGGACAATCCTTTCAGTTCAGTGCAAATTATTTCGCACGTCTCCGTCACGTGTCAGTACATAAATGCTAGTATACAATGTTCACCGCAAACTGACTTTAGTGACTGTTTTCTTAATTCAATTTAAATGGGGAAACAGGGGATACTATTGTAAAGTACTGCAAAAATTATAATCATTCTCGACTGACAAGACCAAACCGCTATTGTGGGTAGAATTTTGAGTAGAGAAGGGTACCTGATTATATTTGATTTAACTTTGATATTTCATCGTTCTTAACAAAAGTCTGACTTGGTGGCAGTGTTCAAACAAACTTCTTAAAAGTCAAAGATTCGCTCAGATATTTTTACGGCCATAAGTTAATTAAATGATTACTAGGTGACTTTGCTCTCTTGTTTTTGTTTTCAATATGATTAAAATTTACTCGAGTTTTGAAATTGAGTGAAAGTTTAAATTCACGGGATACGGAACAAATTAAAATATAAATATAGTCATCGCTATCGAACGTTTGTCTATTGCATTTTATATGGGGAGAAGATCAAGCTAACCGATGTAATTATTTGTTTAAAGTATATATTTATAATTATTCTCTAAATTCTAAAATTCAGTAAATGATTACATTGATTCCGATCCTGATCTTCGATTTTATTAAATGCCTCGTGGACTCTGCTATGATGAAATACATATGTGTATTATTTACATATAATATTATTACAGGTGAATATTATGTTCCAGCCCGATGTTGTTTTTGAATAACTAAGAAATGAAACATAGTTTTTTTAATATGATTTTTATTTATGGATTATTTTTATTACAATTATTGGCATTATAGACATTGGCCAAGTGGCCGCCTCGGGCAGGGGCACAAACGCGTGGTCTTTTAACCATATTTTTCATAACATTCTCGCACACTTCGCGTGTTATTTCAGCAATTTCGTCGGAATTGTAGCATCGAAAATGTTGTTGGCTTATTGGCGTAGACCTTTCCTTTCAAGCACCTTCACAGAAAATAGTCGGGAACCGTCAAATCAGGTAATCGAGGAGGTTAGTCCATATCACCACTTTTTGACATTATGCGGCCGGGAAAAATTTCTCCCAAAATTTTAAGTGTAGCTCAGGCTGTGTATCAGGTGGCACCGTCTTGTTGAAACCAGATGTGTTGCAGTCTAAATCGACCCAATTCAGTCATCAAGAAGTTTTCCGATATGTAACGATAGCGATCACCATTAATGGTTACAGCATTGCCTCTTGCATCCAGAAAGAAATGGGTCTCAATGATTCCGCCGGCCCACATGGCGCACTATACAGTAACTCAGCGTAGGTGTATCAATTGAGGATTTTCAGTGCCCCAATAACGGCTATTTTGTTCATCAACAAAACCCGTCAAGTCGAAATGAACTTCGTCGCTCATGATGATATTTTTACAAAAGTCGGGGTCATCAATATTGAGCTACAAAACGTGTGCGCTCTAATTTTATTATACGACTTGTATCAATTAAATTTTATACGGATGGCAATACAAATATTTTTTGAGTATTTTTAACAAAGTTCCTCGAGACATGCCTAATTCTTGTGCACGGTGTCGAGAAGAAGTGCCAGCACTTTCACGAAAACTCTCTCTCACGGCATCAATATTTTCTGGTGTACGTACGCTACGTTGTCATCCCGACTTCAGTTTATTTGCCAGTATGTATAGAGTTTCAAAATTATTCACAACACGTTGAATGGTTGACTTGCCTGGTACGTGATGAACACCAAAAAATCACGCAATTTACTTTCTTCGAGTATTCAAAATTGAACGATTATTTAGATAAAATGTTTTAATGATTTCAACACATTAGTGAGGCATTAGATGCTTCATAAAAATTGTAATTAACTACTCTCTACGACTACCAAATATGAACTGACAAATTTTTGCCAAACCAAAATGGCGGCCAAACAAAATCGGCCTGGAACATAATGTTCACTCTGTATATAGAAATAATGAAGAAACACGAAAATACCCGAGTTACAGAGCATCTTAGGTGATGTGAAGTTAGAAAACGCATTATCTAAAATAATAAATTATCTTAAATGTAAGATAGAAGGAAGAAATTAAATGATAGACACTAACTATTCAATACTGTGAAGCTTGTCTCTTATGAAATTTATTTAAGTTATTTTTAACATAGTAAAGAATTTAGATTATTAGGGTCTTGACTCATTGTTTTTAAAAAGAGACGAAATGTAAATGTCGAAAAATAAATTACAAAACTTTTAATTGTTTTCTTTAATATCAAATAAAGTTACTTATCAAACCACCCTCGTAACTATGCCTAAGCCCGTTCTGAACTGGTTACAGCATTTCATCATATTTATTAATTTAAAAATTAAGGTGTGAGATATTCAATTCTCATATAATTCCAATTCACGCATATAATTAATTTTATTTTGGAGAGGCATCATCTGGCGTTCAAACCTTTATTTATTACACCTGCTTCTCTACAAAAAATAAAAATATTTATCTCATCTTCATCCTCTGTTTCTGTCATACGAGCTAATACTATACGAAGAGATACATAAATAGTGCGTAATAGATATCGTCTAGTGTTTCAGATGCGTCGCATATAATATTGCTTATCGAATTGCGTATCATGCTTCATAATATCTTATCTATTTAAGAACAAAGACGTTCGAGTGAACGTCTTTTATGAGGTCCAGAAGAATGCCGCCGTGAAGTAAATATGCAAATTTAATAGTTTGGTATTTTAAATAAATAAGGCTTGCCGCGTAAATTTCGAAATTGTCTATTACTAATAACATTTTCTATGGTAGAACTGTCTAGAAACTGGAATGTCAAGCAAGCATATTATGTCAAGTTAAATTTCTGTGCTGCGCAATCGAATCGCTTCGTCAGGCTATTTATTTGAACAAATTAAAATGTTTTGATATTTCTTATAAGTGTATATTGTAAACATAAGTAATTTAATTTTTTTTGTTCATTTGTGCATTATACTAAGAAGTCAACATGAGCAAACATATGTATTCTACAGTCAATCTCTCCGACAAGGAGTTGAAGGAACAGGGAAATAGATTGTTTAGTTTGAGGAAATATGAAGATGCACTCAATTGTTATACAAAAGCTATCGTGAGTATTGCATACGTTTACATTAGTATTTTATTATTTCTTAGGCACATTTGTTGAGGATTTTATTATTTTTTATTGTTATTTTGTTTATATTTCACCATTTTATTAATTATGGAGGAAAGTATGTCGTCGACCGGCTATAAGAGTTCAATTATTTTCAGAAAAATTATATTGTCTATTATCCCAAGATGAAAATTAAGATTATTATTATTATTTTTAATTGAACAATTAATGCCTAGATAGAATAGATCTATTAATGGGGTATTAAAATAATAAGGTATTAATATGATTGTGATGACTATCATTATTTTGTTTAACATAATCATGCAACAAACATGGTAAAATAAATAATTGTATGTGAATTTTGGTATTATTACAATGAATTTGAGAGTTGAAGTGGAATCTGTTCCTGAAATGGTCTCTTTTTCTTCCTTCTACCTTTCATTATATTACTGATGTGTTGTGCCGAAGGATAATAATATTGAATTATTTGTATAGTGTCATTTTCGTTAAAAAATCACATCAAGGGCGCTCTAGGATATCACTCAAACATTTTCCGCATCTGATATGTCTGTAGGATAAATCTATTGTCTTTAATTTCTTCCAAAATATCATTATTCCGTTTTCTTTCCATCAAACTAATTTTCATCATTCTCCTCCATCACCATATTTCAAAGTCTTTCAATCTCTCTTTGTTTCTTTTCATTAGATTCCAGTTCTCACATCCATATAGTGCTACGTTCCATACACATGTCTTTATAAGATTTTTCTTAATATTTATGTTCGTCAAACCTATGCAGTATAAGTGCGTTGTTGTGAATGCTCGTTTTGCTGTGGCTATTATTTTGCTTATGAGATGCTTAAGTTGTTAGCGATATCAAAGTCGGACATGCATCACTTTTTCAAATTGCGTGTTTTGGTTGGTTTTGACTACGATAGTGATTTCCTTCTCAAATAACTAAAGAAACACTAAAAATTGACATTTTATAATAGAATTTGCATTTTAAAATTTACCCTTTGTTTCAAAAATGGACTCTTTTAACAACTTACATTTGTATCAAATGTGGACATTCCAAACATAATATGTCACAAAAAGTGTTATGGTGGCCACTACATTTTGACGGTTTGTCAACTGCTGTAACAGCGGTCTTCTTTTTAAAGAAATTTGTGGTTTATTAAATTTTGAAGGAATAAAATGGAAAATACTAATTAAATGTAAGATATACATATTAAATCAATTTTATTGAAAAATATTGTTGTTGCGCTACCAGGATTCGAACCTGGATCTCTTTCCTAACCGGGGAAGGTGCATTATCCAACTATGCTACAGCGACAATACTTTTAGCGACAATTTTCGAACCTATATGTTACCTTTTTGATATTAATACATTTAATCGTTCCATTATTTGAAAGAGCCATCTACCTTATTTTTACAGAATCTCAAATACCTTTGAGTAAACTGATAGCAGACGCCAGAATTATCAATTAATTTTTATTAAATTAATTAATTAAACTTATATATTATTAAGAGAATACATTCTTATTGTGAAGTTGTAATTATTCAGAATATAGGTTTGGAAAGAGATCCAGGTTCGAATCCCGGTAGCACAACAATATTTTTCGATAAAATTGATTTTGCATGTATATCTTTATAATTAATACATTTAATTACTATTTAAAATATCACAGACCTATGTCCTGAATAATTATTGTAGAATGTGTTCTCCTAATAATGAATAAAATGTATTTAATTAATGTCACTAATAATCCATAAGCATGAAAGTAATCTTGAACAGTGGAAAATAAGTTAAAGTAAGTCAGTTCACTCATAATGCCTTCAGGTCCATGGGTTTCAAAAATAGATAATTGCCAGTTTTGTTTTTAATACCAGACATAAACTTTTTTGAATGATATATTTTAATAATTGAAGTATTCATCTTATACTTGTTATTTATTTAGAACAATTCCCTATCCGCAAATGTTATTCAGATATCCAGAAAAGTACTTGCCGATTTATTTAAGTCATAATTCTTAGAATTTTTATGACATCTATTTATGGCCCGTGTATGGAAAACAACTTGAATTATGAAATACACTCCGAGTTAGTACATTTTAAGCAGTTGTATTTTGTGGTGACGTGAGACCTGACAAAAATTTATATGGCATTCGGAATAATGCAGTTAAGTAACATGGTGTTCATTCTTGGTCCAAAAGTTTATTTTGGTGATGAGACACTTGAGGATGCACCCTAATCTAATAGACCAAATTCTTTGAGTGATGAGAATTTGAGGACAGCAATCTAGACAAATTCAAAATTGTCCTACTGGGAATTTACGACTACATTTAATCCATTGACTGCTGGCTCTTTTCTGGAACAAATGCACACATCCGCCACAAAAACAATAGGTCGTGGGGGATGCTGGTGACATAGTGATGCGAAAAAACAAATGTGGAAATGGTCCGCCCTTGGGCGTTGGTGGCACTTAGTAAGACAACGTAATAACACCCATAAGTGTGATCGGCAGTCAACATGTTAATTTAAGTGAAGAAACCATACAATCACATCTGTATCAACTAAGAAAGATGTGGAAGTTAAGCGAAAGGGTGCCACACAGTTTAACGCTGGAATATAAACTGTACAAACTTACCATATGCTCTTTAAAACAGAACCATTTTTCGATTGGCATGACATGTGATGAAAAATAGATCATGTACTTGAATTGCAAGAAGTCTTGATATTGATTATCTTCAGATAATCCATTGCCACAAACACAAAAGCCCAACCAAGAAAGATTTTGTTACTTGACTTCTGCGCAGGGATCATTCACAAGTTTATAAAAGCGGGAAAAACCATCACCGCTTTATTATTGCATTTATCATGACTAGCTTCGACAGGTTCAGGAGGCAAAAAAACAGGCAACATTGGTAAACAGGAAGAAATTTTTGTTTCTTCAAGACAATGCTCGACCTCACGCAGTAAAGATGATAGGATAATTTTATTTATTTAATCTTAACATTGTGCATACATAAGCTCTCCTATATATGCTCTAATATAAACAAGACTTAAAGATTTTTCTTTTACTAAAACTTATCTTTTACATATCTGGTCCGTTTCACTTTAAATCTATTCAATTTCTCTTCTTTTCTTATGTTTTCTGGCATTTCATTAAAAGTCTTCATTGCACTATACATCATCGATTTCTGAGATTTGGCCTTCTTCCTGAATAGCAGTCTCAGTCTATCCCTTCCTCTTGTACGGTGCTCGTGCTCATGTTGATTTGAATCAATTTTTCGTATAAATTCCGTCAATATTTTCTTATTGAGGATTTTATAAATAAATACCATTATATTAAAATATATTTTCTGCTTAAAGGTCATCATATTCAGATTTTTCAGCATTGCAGTGATCCAAGTATATCTATCTATTTTTTCTGAGTATTATTCTCTAAGATTTATTTTGCAACACTAACAATTGTTGCATTTCTTCATTAGCCAAAAAACAAAATGCTGCTGCAGTAGTTGATGTGAGGAATAATAACAGAATTGTATGCCATGTATTTTTCAAGACTCGGTACTAATGAATCTTCTGATCCTTCCCCAAAGTGAGATTATTTTTAGCAATCTTTTTAGTCACGTGTCTTGTATTTTGCGATAGATTCAATTTTGAATCTATTATGACTCCCAAATATTTTATTTAAGTCACTTCCTTCAGACTTTCACCATCTATGATAATTGTTGGTGTGATTGATATTATTTTATTTCCAATGTTCATGAATTTAGTTTACTTTAATAATAATAATATAAACATAATAAATAAATAATTTTTATTATAAAAATAAAATAAATAAATATAATAATGGAACTTGGATGATAACTTCTGCCCCATTCACCATATTCATCAGACCTCTCACCGATAGATTTTCATTCGTTCCTCGAGTCTAGACAACCCCATATGGGAGAGAAACAGTTTAACAATGACGAAGATTTAAAAAAAAGATGTTTTAGTTTTCTCCACAGTAAAACTTTTATAAAAATGAAATGAATAAATTGTTAAGCTGCTGAGTGTACGAAATGTAGTAATGAAAGTGTCACATTTTAATGAATAAATTTACCTCAAACCGAAATACATTTTTTAAATCTTTCATATAAAACATTTTTCTGGAGACCTGATAGTCTTTCTGTATATGTATATGAAATAACAAATCATCTCTACTGGAATATTGATTACTATTATGATCATTACTATTTTGCTACCTATGAACAGAACGTCATTTATGTGTTGTTTTATTTTAGTCAATTTTTATCTTAAAACGGAGGAATATTTCGTTAATTTTATTCAGCACTTGTATTTTTGATTCATTCTCTGCCATTATAGCTATATCATCTGCAAATCTCACCATATCAATTATGAAAGTGGTCTAAGTCAAAAAATTGAAATAAACATTGTCACATTGTTTTAAATTAATATAATATGATGCAAATTGTAACAATTGTGAAATATTTGAAGCGTTACATTCAGTGTATTGTTACGACTTTCAACGGTATTCCACTAGTGTTTATTTTGATAATAGAGTAAGTTATTTCAACCTTAAATTTTTTATTTTCTTATAAGCTACATGCAACATTTATATGTCAAAATAAATTATAAATCTAGTAGACTAAATAAATTTTGAAACATTGTATTGTGTAATATATAAATATTTTTTAATCAATTCAAATGCAAACCTTTAAATATCTCAAAACGAAAGAAATATGACTTAGACCACTTTCATAATAATGGGTGCAATTGAAAAATGCGTGTGCAAATATAAACTGATTTTTTATTCCGAACAATGGGTGTACATAAAATTAAATGATTTATCTTAGAACATCTTTTATTTTGGCTCTTATAATGTTTATTAATTTAATTGGTTAATGTGTATTTCCTTAGTAGTTTATTAAACACAAGATGGACTCGAGCAAATGAGGTAAATAGTATTCTCTATATTAATAACTCGCTTGCTTTTAGATTAAAAACCCGTCTGTAGCCACATACTTTACAAATCGGGCATTATGTCAACTGAAGATGAAGAAGTGGGAGTCCTCATGTACAGACTGCCGGCGCGCCCTGGACATTGATGCCAATCATGTCAAAGGGCATTTTTTCCTCGGGTTAGCCTTGATTGAACTTGAGTGCTACGATGAGTCCATTAAACATCTTCACAGAGGTGAGAGAGACTCATTGTAAATATATGTATAATATAAAATATTTTATTTACTAAAATGTTGACTCAGACGCACAATAATCTTTGGGATATGATTGTGTACTTGAGAGAATGCAGCGGTTCAGTATCATAGCAAATCAATACAAATATTTCTTTGATTGTACTGACAACTGACTACTTATCACTTGTGTTCTGACCATAGGTTTGATTCTCTCTCATTGGAAATAAAGCTTTTTACACAGGTAGTATTAATTATTTTAAAGAAATATGGTAAAACCCTGTTAATTTGAAATTCAAGAGACATTAGACATTAGAACTAATAGCTTCAATTTATTTGAAAATTAGCAGCATCTGGCGGCTGCTAAAATCAATCTATTTGACAATTACTGGCATGCGGTGGTGACCAATGTTCCCTCTGAGGTGTGCGGGTGAGCACGCGCATCATAGCGCACACAAAAAAATATAGCACGCATACAATTTTTAACAAGACTTCTCCTTCACGTGCCGCCTTCTATTGAAGGTTGGCGACCATGTTGCGATATGTTGATTTATTTTATATATGATCATCAATATTTTGGTCATTGAATCACTTTCTGAAGTTGTACAACCAAGATAACAATGAGTCGTAAAATATCATATTTTTCATTGTGGAGAATATGACCGGAGTATGCAGCTTTACTTGATAGTTGTTATTAGTTCTCTTGAATTATTTATGCGTCTTAATACATCTTAATTAGTAACGTGGTCAACTCGGGCTCCACCAGTATAGCCCTATAGTGGTATGGTAAAGTTTCTCTCCCAGCGCACAAATAATAGTACGGATCCTTAAAATGGCACAAAATTTTTTTATTTTTAGATATCGATCTATTAGACAATTACTTGCTTGCAGCAGTGAGGAACCGAGATATAAAGAAGGACCATACAAGCGGGCTTAAACATGCGGTGTGTTAGCAAGTACTGTAGCATACAAAGGAGGCTCCACACAGATAGGCACGGGCAAAAGCTGGTGTATTTGTTTTGCTCATTAAATGAACTGTCAAATTAATATGGAGAGATTCAATAGTTATAGAAAAGATATAAAAAATTGTAACTGAAATGAAAGTAAAAGAAGTGAATAAAAAATGTATTGTAATATATAGGTATAAAAGGAAATGCGTGTATAATATTTGTTTTGTATCTTTTATGTAAAGTTTTCTGCGCTATTCTGAATAGCCGTGAAAAACTGAGAAATTTATTTTGGTAGTTTAAATTATTTTCTGCCGGGACTTACCTCTAGACCATATCATTTTGATTTTTCAAAGTAAAATTGTGTTTTTACAAAGAACCTATTTTTCAATGTTGAAATTATAATTTATCAAAACATTGGGAAGTGGTCTACCACAGTAAAATACAACATATGTGCACGCTGACGCCATCTGGTGACAGATTACGTATGGGGTCTCGTTAAAAAAAGCTGTTTGTGTTTTGGCTAAATGTACAGAATGAAAATAAAATTCGCACTCTGCAAGATCTGATCTCGCATTTCCAGAATCTGATTTTTAGATGTGTTAGCCCACTCTGCCACGACCGATTCTAGAAGATGTGTCTCATCATACAAAGTGTAGAGCCAATTATTGTATCCCAATATTTTATTTTTAAAATTGGCTCAAAGGTACGCCTCAATTTTCCTTTCAAAACATCCATTACGCGTTCATTCCTCTTACTCAGTACCCAAGTCTCAGCGGCATACATAAACACTGATCTGGTAAGCATTGGGTACACTTCAGTTTTGGCTTCCATATTAGTATGGGCAACCACCAAATCGCACACCTAGATCAAAACTAAACCAACTAAAAAAACAAGAATTTTGAGTTATTATTGTATTCGGATACGCAACTAACTTAGCCCCAGTTCTCGAATAGTGTCATTTTAGAATCATTTATGACCTAAAATGTTATTTAGTTTCATAACTATCCAAGTATACAACTTTTCACAGATTTTAAAGTACTAAAAGTAGTAGACATATACAAAAAAAATTCAATAATTCAAATTTTCAAAATTAAAAATCAATTAAATTTTAGAAGCGAATTCTGATCTACAAGATATAGAGATCAAATTGATATCCCAAAACTAAAATATACCGCAACTCAAAATCAATATATTTATCAAGGTATCAAATTTTTTAACAATCTCCCCATCACAATTAGAAAAATTACGGACTATCATAAATTTGTAACTGAAGTAAAAAAAAATATGTACACAGACTAACTGAAACATTAATTAACTCGAATATACTCCTTCTCTATACACGAGTCTTACTCTCATAGAGAAGAAACAAATGTTAAAATATATATCCACTGATTATTGAAATTGTATTATATTTTGAATATTAATAAAAAAAAAGAAAAAAAAAAAACTTTAATAACAAAAAATGGAGAAAAATGTTTTCATTTTTTGTCTACTGAAAAATGACTTTTTGAGTTCTCTTTGTGCTAGGTGTGCGATATATTAAAGGTACCAAAAAAAAAAAGTTTTATTACCTGAGTAACTTTGTTAGTCAGTTGTGACTTGTTTGCCAGTTTGACTGCGGTTTTTTGTCGGAAGTGTATTTTTTATTTTCTCCAAATACATTTCACGTATAAAACTTTAGAATAAAAAAACATTTACAATGGAAGGAATTTTTCCTAAAAAAAATGATTATGCATTTGTGCGTTATGTGAGTTTCACCAAAAAATTTGGCAATCACAGCGACAAGAAACATTTGTGCAGTTTATGGCGACGTATTAAATGTTCATCAATGCCAATAGTGGTTTAGGAAATTTTAATAGGGAGATTTTAATACTGAAAACAAACCTCGAAGTGGAACACCTGAAATTGTCAATGAATATTGAATTGCTGCTAAAATTGAGGTCAATCCAGAAATGTCAATTCAAGAAATAGCTAACAAGACTGGATTCTCATGGTCCAGTGTCCAAAAATCCATTTTAAAAAAATCAAAAAGGTTTGGAAACACGGCATATGGGTACCACATGAATTTAGTGAAGAGAACAAAGCGGCACAGATACGAACGTGTGACGCTTTGGCCAGGGAGGAAACAAATTCAACTTTTTTGCATCATATGGTAACTGGGGACGAGAAATGGGTACTGTATGATAACAAAAGATGTAAAATGCAATGGCAGGTAAACGCAGATAGAGAGTACAACCTCAAAAGCTGATCTTACTTTAAAAAAGTCCTATTGTCTGTTTGGTGGGACATTCATGGAATAATTCATTTTAAATTACTTAAACCAGGCGAAACAATAATGGCAGAGAAGTCTGTGAACAGCTGGATCGATTGCATCAATTGTTGAAAACAAAAAGACCCACTTTAGTATGTCAAACACAATATTTTTGCAACATAATAATGGTTGTCCTCATACATGAAAAATCACGCAAGAAAAAATTAACTCACTAGGATGGAAAATTGTGAATCACCTTTCTCATAGCCCCAATCTAGTACCATCTGACAAAAATAATTTGTTAATGACAGTGCTATGAATGACATGGTATTTTTGTTGCTCGAGATTGAGATCATTTTAATGTTTAATGTTATAAATTAAATAGTGATGAGCTAAACAGTTATTGTGACTGATTGTGTAATTGGTATTCAATTGTAACAATGACTGATAAATGAGATCTAATTGTTGGAGGTTTAGTTTCTAGTGTACCAGTGATTTCTCAACGAATTACAAGTAATAAGTTACTAATCATCATTATAATCGAACACAAATCTCCCAATCACAGTCGCAATCATGGTTAAAATAACGGTTTAGCTAATCACTAAAATTAAATCATATTTTTTACAACTTTTTAATACAATATCATCATAAATCAACTTTACAAAATGTACAGGTTTTAAATTATTGTTCATTGAAAATGAAATATTTGTGAGGATATTGAGGTTAATTCAGGAAGCAAATTTTCTGAATTTGATTAGGTTTTGTTTTTATGTGTTACTTATCTATTATTTTATTTCGATTTTACAATCACTATATTTTAGTGTATACATTTAAAAAAATAATATTTATGATTTATGAATATGCCCTCACTTGAAGTGCTGCTCGTTAATGTATTTGTATCTACAAATAATAATGAATTCTATTGGAAATATCAACTGAAACATTTATTTATGTCAGTATCATTAATTTTTCCTTAAAAAAAGTTACCCATTCCAGCTAACGATCTCGCTAAGGAACAAAAGCTGAACTTCGGTGATGACATTTCGGCTCAGCTGAGAATTGCTAGGAAGAAGCGATGGAACATTCAAGAAGAAAAGCGAATAGCACAAGAAATAGAGTTACAGTCCTACCTCAATAAGTAAGAATTCTTATTTGGATCCATAGATGATTTCTCTGCACTTTTTGTATATCGAATTGTGTAATTTATTGTGGCATTTGTTTCCATGCATGTCCATATGGCCGTTTGTTTATATCACTGTATTTATAATGTAACCAGTTTTTTTTAGTTGTTCTCCTTACCCCCTCCCCTTCCCTCTCTGTGATGTCATAACAATATTCAAAAACAAAAATTATCATTAATGTTCTTGTTTATAGCACTAACCTTATCAAAAAATTGTTTACATAATATAGAGTGACATCTGTTTGAATTCTAATACCAGTTGACTAAAGTATTTTTTATTGTCTTGCATTAAAATAATTAAATTCTGTTAATTTAAAAAAAAAAACTTATTACCGATGTATTTTATATTATAAATTTTAATTACGTTTAAAAAATCTTAGCTTCGTACAATCACTAATTATTTTCTACAGTAGTATTATAGTGATAATTTGTTTCAACATGTTTTTTATTTTATTTACTTATTGATATTAGACTTTGTACAATTTCAAGGTTCTTTATGATATGCTACCTCTCTGTAAGAGAAAAATCTTGTATTTGGAAAGGGAGATCGTCGACATTGTGAACATGAAGGGTTTTGTAACATACATTCAATCTCTTTATTCCATCATCAGAATAAGAAAATATGAAACAGATAAAGGATGTTCGTGATAGTTCTTTAGTGGATAACGGTATTTATTTCAAACTTTGTATTGTAACATAACACTTTTATCTTATAATGCCTTCAATTCTAACGTAAAATAATATTCTCGAAAGAATATTATGTAGAGAAGTGTATTTTTAAATATTAATTAAATGTATCTAATTAATACATTTAATTAGTATTTAAAATATCACAGACCTATGTTCTGAATAATTTCAACTTCACAATGTGTTCATATGACCATCAAATAACGGATGATATCACAAACACAATAATATTAATGAAATCTGATGTTGTCCTCCCAAAAAACAAATATAAAATAAATAATAATGTTCTAAGTGTTACAGCCTGAAAACATCATTAACTTTTATTTTTTCTTTTTTCATCTCAAAATCGTACGAAATTGCAGTCGATTATGGTGAAATAGTACTCAGGTTTTTTTTTTAAAATAAAATTCGAAAAAGTTAGCCTGTGAATTTTGAATTTTAATAATTTTGGCGTCAATATGGATGGTGGCATGATGCATGACCTACGATTTTTCTGGGTTGCTAACAGGTTAAAATATTATTTGCTTCTTCCTCATCAACATAATCAACACATGGGCTTTGGGTTTCAAAGCTCATAATATTTCCCTACAAAAATTTTGTTGAATAACCGAGTAGAATGTTTTAACGGATATACAAAATACAGTCGATTCCGCTTAATTGGGACATATCGAGCCCAATTAAGCGACTGCCCCAACTAACCGAAGCGAAAGTAAAATTAAACATGGAATGTTTTTAATAATAGTAAATTAAAAAATAAAATAATAAGTAGTTTTCATTTTCATTGTAACATGGTAAATTGTTATCTATTGTTGAAAATTCTTGATAATAAACAATAGGAACTTTTTACATGTCCTTATTTTCCTCATTGCTCAAAATTTCGGAAATGTCTCGAGGCTTAAAGCCGCACACAGCATAGCAATTTTGTATGATGTTGGTTTTTGTAGATCGCCAACTGTCAGCGACAAACTGTATTGCTTACAAAAGGGAAGTTTTTGCACTAATCTTGTGGAACTTGTTAATAATTTTTATCAAAGGACTCTAGTATGTACTCTTATTTAACTCATTTTCCATTGGCCATTAGGCAACCAAAGCACCGCCACACCGCGCGTGTATAATATGAATTGTGATCTTAAATTTACTATCCCAATTACCGATGTAGATTAACTGTCCTTGGTTTAGTTTCCGTTCCTTGAGATTTGCCCCAAATGCTGCCTCGATTAACCGTCGGCTCAATTAAGCGGAATCGACTACATATTAAAATACTAATATGGTATTATTAACCCTTTGAACCTTGGGCTCCTTATTTTTTTGACATTGTAAACTTGAGTTTCCAGCTATTTTTAAACCTCTAAAATGTGTCTATTACCAATACCAGCTCTTATAAACAGGTTTCATCTTCTGAATATAATTTGTTATAGGAATAATGATTAGGAAAATATGGGTACTGGTTCAAAATGTTTATTAAATTTTATTTATATATACAATGGAACCTTTATATTTATCAGCCCCTATATTCGTCTGGTTCGATATTCGTCACATTTTGATAATAAACAAATGTTTCCATATTCGTTCATATTTTCTATATTTGTCACTTCTATCGTCCTGCAATGCTGTCTAACTGGGCCAAAACACAGAATATGGTTGAAAAGTGGCACCCAAATATTGCCACAGTCAACCAAAACATAAATGGATTCAATGGTAATGTGATTCACTACTTCAGGAAGGTTTTAAAAAACAGACAGAATCAGGCGACATTGGGCAAGTTCTTTGTTAAATGGAGTGTTACTGAATCATCGGCAAACGAAAACCATCACCAGAATTAGAGTTACCTGATGTTTATATTGCCTCCTTCTAAATATTAGTAACTTTCCTCCTCTTCCGCTTTTACCATTATGTCTCATGTCTCCTCAGTACAATAAAGGTAAAGTTTTGACATCAAATTTATTCATTTGTGTACTATTTTTGGGGGCTGGGAACGAATCAATTGAATTTCAGTTATTTGTTATGGGAAAAACTCAGGAACCGATTAGTGATGAATATAGAGGTTCTACTGTATACCATATATAATTGTCCACTAATAGGTTGTCTCATTTGCGTTTTTTTTAGCATGTGTGCCAAAAGCATGGATTCTTCTTTAAAAACTATAGATATTTTTAGCCTTTTCTGTTCTGTGCCTGTAGTGCTATTTTTAATGAATCAATTAATTTTTTTTCAACCTTACAGATAATTACGCTTTATGAATTCTGTTGTTTTTTACATTAGGTGTTGGTATAAAGGATCCACACCCTAATTACATTTGATACTTTCTTAATTTTATTGCATCTATTGCACTATAAATGTTGTCAATAGCCAAAATCGCAGTAAATCTGAGTTGGGACTCAATGTGAGCGAAATGTAGCATATCTGTGATTTTTTTATCTCCATCAATTAGAATTGAAAATAAATACATATATGTATTAAAAAAGCAACTGCTGACAAGACTACCATTGTAAAACCAAGAAGATTCTAAATAATGTGATTTTGCACTTTGCGCATACATTAAAAAAATGCAAAAACTTATGAGATAATTTGATATGTATTTTACTATCATTTTATTGACAAATTAACAATAAATTTCAAAGCAGATCTCAAATAATTTGCACCAGTAAACGATTTGTTTTTTTGTCCAATTATATTTTTTGGCGCAGTCAGCGGCGCCGCTGTTTATTGTTTCAGGTAGATTTTTGTGCTCACTTAGGGATGTATTTTGAAACACTTGAATGATTCACGAGTCGTATTTGAACTAGGCCAGAATTTCAACCTGATATAAGCATCTATATTCCACGGTCTCCCTCCATATGCGGCTAATTCATCTAAATCATAGCACAATTTGTTTAATAAATATATGAAATCCTCTTTTCCTTCTCATATAGATAGTAATATCCTCCGATTCTTGGATTTGTTGCTTTACCGGTGTGTCAGGTAATGATGTAATAACTAAATTACTCAAGGTTAAATGCAATTCATATTTTTAAGATTAGCAAAATCAACTTTGTGGTTAAAATCCATTATTTTGAATTGTTATCTTTATTTTATTAACCACTTCAGGATGTATTTTTAATTCATTAAGTGGTTAATAAAACAAAGTTAATAATTTAAAATAATATTACAATTCAGATTGTACCTGGATTTATATAATCTGTCCTATCTTCAGACATTTGCTCAATCTTCAAGGTATCATTTTCTCTTTACATCTATTATATCTCACATGTGCGTTATTTATACCTTTCTTCTTTTTCTATTTCTCTATTCTGAAGGCTTGTTATATAACAGTTGTTGTATGTCGTGAAACCTTTATAAGTTATGTCACTCAGAATGCTGCCTTAAATTATTATAAATATTCAAGCGGTGAAGCCATAACAGGTTGTAAATGAACTGACTGCATTACATGAGATAAAATTTTTGTAAAGGTCAAAATATTCTAAGAATTAGAATTTAAATGTCAGTGTTGTAATCTTTGCTTTTCTTCAATGTTTCAGAACAGTTTTGTTTTGTTATGTGGATACATTTTTAGTATCTATATCCTTCTTACTAGTAATATAATAGTTTATATGTCTGCATGGCCTATATCTCCCTCATCTTTAGTCAGATTGTCAAGTTATTTATTTTAGATTTGTTATACGCGATACAAACATTTGATAGATAACTCAAGTATCCTAATCATACTTAGTGTCAATTGTAAATTATTCAACAACAGTGAACATACATCAACAATGCGATTCGTTGTATGTCACTTGCTCATCGACATGCAATCTAATCTTATTTGCAATAATTTTTTGATATTATTTGTTTACTCTATTACAAATTTCTTATATGACTTTACAAGCGATACAGGACTCAACAAATATTGCTTTCTTTGTTCCGCGTAATGACAGCAACTATCAGAGTCAATTGATTTCTAATAATATTATATAAAGGAATTTGTATATAATAGTCTACTTTGCTGGGTCACATTGATTAAGGTTTTATGAAAAACATGTACGGTAAAACTCTGTTAATTCGTAACTCACGGGACGCAAATTTAAAAAAAAATCCAAATTACGAATAATGAGAAAATTTTTTTGAATGTGACATTAAAAAGAAATTACTGTGTTCACATTTTTGTGCACCCCGCTGCTGTTGACATCTCGATTTTCATACTGAAACATGATGACTCCATTATTTCAGCTTTTTCTATATCGAAATGTTTATCAAATAATGAATTTCTCCTGTGTAAGAAAGCCGATGCGGTGATTCACCACTTGACGCAACAAAATCACGCGCATTCATTTGATTAGCGGTTGAATTCGCCTTTTCCATCAGAATAGGAATATTTAAAATGCATGTGAAAAATAATTAAAAACTCTTAAATCTCTCCTGGCGTTGGTGGTTGAAACTTATTATTTTCCCGTAATTTTTCAAGTTTGAACCCAGAGGTATTCGGGATTCGATTTTTTTCCAAGTGGTCAAGAATTTACACGAATTACAAGGTATTGGTGGCATTTTAAAGAACGAAAAGTAAAAAATATATTAATAAAATATGTCAATAATTTAGTTTCTTTAGTACCTACATATCGCAAATCGCAACGTTTCATAAACATAACAACCAGATCAAGTGATTCAATGAAAACATTATTTTAATAACAAATCTTATAAAATACACTATGGAATTTGATATACATATGCCAAAACTTTGTTGTTGCGATAAGAAACAGCGTTGTGATTGCTTGGTAAGCAGGGCTAGCTGCAGATGTTTACGTAGTCGTACGAGTTTAGGTATTTTAAAACATTTGCAAATATGCGAATTGCATGAACAAATTATTTACTTTGGGTGTCAAAAACGCATATTAACTGCCAATAATTAGATTTTTCAAATTATCGGTAGTAATTAGTATGACATGTTATTTTCGGAGCAAAAATTTTTGAAAAAAGTGAAAATATGAAATATAGATTTATAAATTAACGGAGTTTTACTATATATATTATTAGTATTGAAAAATCGGAATATTTTAGGTCAACAAAGCACCAATCAAAGGCTTTTCATTTTATAAAAGGTATATTCTAATGACCGTATTACATACATGGGAGTGGAACTAGCGAACCCGGAGCAGTAAAAAATACTGCCCTTTACGTAATACAAAACTTATATCTTTGATAGTGTTTTTTTTTTTACTGTTTCTTGTAAACTATTGGTTTTGAACTCTAAATTGATTCAACATATGATAAAACAAGAAAATTAACAGTTTTTATTTTTTGCATATTCAACAAAGCTGCGCCCCAATCTGGGCTGCGCTCGGCTGCTGCCCCTCTCACCTATCCCTGGTATGACGGTACCCTGTTCAGATGTTTTAAGTATCTCAATTCATTAACTCATTGACTGCCCATCATGCACACAGGCGTTATTGTGTAGTCTTGATAGGTGCTGCCAACGCCCAAGGGTGAAGCATTTTCGTACATGTTTGTTCGCATCAATATATCGCCAGCATCCCCCGCGTCCAGTTGTTTTTGTGGCAGATGTGTGCTTGAGCAATAATATATATAATCGGCATTTGTTAAATGTTTCAGAAAAGAGCCGACTGTCAATGGGTTAACTTACCTCATGCCCAAATCTTTTTGTGTGAGAGAGATTGGCTAATTAGAGGGGCATTATCAGTAGAAATTTATATGAGGTACAATTACTAAGTTATCAGGAGAATATCGGAACAATATTTTAAATTCACTTAACAAAATGTCATTCATTTCTTTAAAAAAAAAAAATAGATATGCATCCATGGAATACGTGTCATAACAATATACTTACCATTTTCAAACTAAGCTAAACGCTAGTGCTACGAAAATTGGACTAACTTTGCTGGTCTCTTGCTCGAACCCCTGACCACTGGACCACTAGGCGAGTGTCTCGACCACTGGACCAACAAGCATTAGATTTGTTCTTAGTCTATTTTCTTGAATCATTTTTATACAATTTTGCAGTACAATTTACCTTGATGCTGTTGTAATACATGAAAACTGTTGCAGTATTGATAGATGCACAGGGAATCTGATCAAATTTACTATTAACTAGGTGTAAAGTGGCCGGCATTCAGTACAGCCTCTTTAAATTTATTATATAACTTTGTTACATTTTTTAAAATTATTCTTAATGTGTTCACCGCTGACATGTATGGCATATGGCTACACGAGGTGTGTTCTCAGCACTGGACGTGTTAACACTTCTCTGTCGGGTACTTTCCGCGTAAATTGGCGACGTAATGCGAGTAAACAATCGAGAGTTTTGCAAAAAATATATATATTCGTAAATTCGCAATATCTCATAAACCGCTGAATATTTTTCAATAAAATTTTCTTATAGTTATTATTGTGCATCCTTGCTAGATATCTATACAACAAATGAAATATGAAAAACAATAGTTATTGTTGAAAATACCTACTAGTGAACCCATAAAACATCTCATTTCAACTGGTATTCTTCGATTCCTTAAATATAAAACAAAGGTTTTTTACCTTTCCATATTGTCATATAAATACTAAAGTGCATGTATAAAAATATTTTTTAAACATCCCTGAACATTTTTGTACACATACAATGGAGAGCGATATGTAACCTATTAATAAGTAACATGAAACGATGGACTTCTTTGTGCAAGATTATTATTTAAATATTTTGATCTTTTATTTTTACACATCATGTTGTTTATCAGTCTAAGGGAGATAGAAATATCATTGTGTTTGTCTTGAGTATAAATTGTCAAGTGGATGTGAGGCCATACCATGGGCTCTACATCTCGAACAATATGAATAGGAATTATATATCATAAAAATGATTGGCTTTTATCCATTCACGTATGGTTTGTTTGTTGTGTTATAATTACATATTTTAATTTTAAAAAACTACGTAGACGGTATTAATACCTTTCCGCCGTTAATGTGTTAATGTGTAATATTTTCCACGTCAAGTTGAGCATTTATGTCATACTTATGAATATCAAATCCACTTGTAGGACTTCCGGGCAATCAGATTGTAATAATATTTCTTCAAGGTTATTCTGTACGCTGTGAATTGGCTTTCTTCATAGCCAAAATTTTGATCTACATTTCAGCGACAATTGTCAAGCCTGATGTCATCACAATGCTATTTTCGACAACTGAGATGTCGATCCTGTTAATATAATTATAATATATTTTCAGATTAATTAATGAAGATACTGAGCGGAGATTAGGTGCACTTAGAATCGATAATAATATAAATGAAGATGAAATACAACAAAAAAGTCAAGAGATCGAACAACAATCTGTGAGTTTTGATTTATTCCTTTTAAAAAAAATCTATTCACATATATTAATTTTTTCTGTTTGAATTTTTTATTCTGTACATCGAGTAGCTGTAGTTATAGACAGCAGTGATGTATTATTTGAAGTCAGAAAGGCTTTCAAATTTATTTTTAAAAGGGTGCTTGTCCATTAGGTGGCACCGCTAAGCGTATATTGTTTGAAATGTTCTAAAGTTTTTTTTGTGTATTATTCTATTTGAGCTATTCTGATCCAACTTCTCTGGCCAATGTTACAGATCCCATTGCAGGGTCCATCATGCAAGGCAGATGTCACTGCGATATCAGCCCTTTAAAGGATTTCATTAACCTAGATTTGACACTAACCTTACAAATGTTGTCCATTTTTTAAATATTTATACTTCATAAATTGATTACTTCACTTTTAAATACAAATGTTGTAAAAGTGTTATATTCTGTATGATTTCCAAGAACTGTTTTCCAATACAGTCGATTCTGCTTAATTGGGACACATTGGGGCCAGGACATTTGGCTCAATTAAGTGGCTATCTCAATTAACCGAAGCGAGCATCAAATAAAACAATGAATATTTTAATACTAATTAAATGTATTAATTAGAAGGATATACATATAAAATCAATTTTATTGAAAAATATTGTTGTTGCCACCACCGGGATTCGAACCTGGATCTCTTTCCAATCTGAGGGAGGTGCATTAACCGACTATCCTACAGCAGACAATACTTTTGATGACAATTTTTTGAACCTATATGTTACACTTTTCAAATGAATACATCTATCGTTCCATTATTTGAAAGCTTTATTTTTAAATATTTTTTGATAAAATTGATTTTATGTGTATATCTTTCTAATGAATACATTTAATTAGTATTTAAAATATCACAGACCTATGTTCTGAATAATTACAATTTCACAATAAGAATGTGTTCTCCTTAATAATGAATGTTTGTCCTTTTTGTAATGCTAATTTTTCATGCATTTGATTTTCTTATTATAAGAGGCTAGATTTTGATATACCAATTATCTCAGTGAGCCAATGTTGATTTATATTAAATGGCTGGCTTTTAATTTTACCCCTCAAAGCAATTATACTTGAAAGTGTCAAATCATTTCTTGGCATTTTGAAAAGGGTCACAAATTTTTAAATAAAGTTGACAAAATGCAAACTCACATTCATCGCACATGTGAGGAATGTATAATTGAAGTTATGAGTATAATAAGATTGTTAACAACCTTTACCATTAACAATGTGTTATAATTTTAACTGTTAACCATGTGTTACCATCTTGACCGTTAACCATGTGTTGTAATCTTAAGAGTTAATCATTTGTCCAATTGTCTTTTTTGTATTGATGATTAGTTATCTTTTGTTTCCAGAATGACTATAGCAGTGAATTAAACAACTTGTTTGCCAAGATAGATGACCGTAGAAGAGTAAGTTGTTTATTTTACTGTATTAGAGTATTGTGATAAAAAGTGGCTTTAATTCTAACATTTGTACTCATTTTGTATTTTGGTGTACTTTGTAGATTTCTATATTTATTTATTAATATTTAGTATGTAACAAGTAATAAAAAAATAGTTGATATTTTTCAGATCCTGATTTTGAATATGAGTAAATTTACTAAAATATTTGTATAAACATTGCAGAAGCGTGATGTACCCGATTACCTTTGCGGAAAAATCAGTTTTGAGATATTGAATGAACCAGTTATTACGCCGAGCGGCATCACATATGAACGAAAGGATATAGAGGAACATTTACAGGTGAGAGTTAATTCATTCTTAATATTCAATTGATGTTTTTATTATTTATTTCAAGATATTTTTATTTTTGTTGTGTTAAGTTTGTAAATATAAAAATCTTGTCTTCACCGTCTCTTCATTCGTATTGCTCAAAAATGAAAGACAATTGTAACATTATTTTTTCTGTTACTATTTGTTTTTACTGTTTGTGCTTGAATTTAAAGCGGCACCTTCAATAATAATTCAAATTTTTGCATTTTTTACGAAAATGTGGGTTTTTATTACTCATTTATATGAGAAGTTATGCACTAGATTTGACTTTTTTTTAAAACTATTACTTAAATAAAACCTTTATACTTATTTAAAACAATAAACTGAGTGTTATTTGCCATAATTAAGACAATACAAGCATTATAAGAAAGACCGCGACCATTAGATGCATTTTCAACGTGCTACAAAATTGTGTTAATATGGTAAATTATTGCATAAACAAAATATATTTTCTTATAATCTTGAAGCCAAGATTATGGAGACAAATTAGCAAAATATTACAAATTAATAGTGCTATAAACCATTCAATTTGCAGGACATATTATTATGATTATGAAACAGATATATCACCAAAACAGCAACAGGGTGTTTTAAATAGATAATATTAAACAAAATATTTTTTTTAAATTTAGAACATTGATTTAAGTGACCATCTAAATATATGTAGGTACTTGTTTGATTTCAAAACATATTCATATATTAAGTACTCAATAAATTATTTCATTTTCGATGGATTAATTCAAATGACAACACTCATTCCATAATATTAATATAAGAAACTTGGATAAGGCCAGATAAGGCTCTAGACACGAGTTGTTTTTGACACTTGTATCGAATGCGAGAAAATCAACATTTTTATTGTCGTCTCTTTCTATTCAAACCTTCCTCTCTCGCATAATTTACGTAACAAATAACGTCATTAATTATTTCTCTAGAACTTATAAGAATTTAGCTATTAACCTCTTCTTGAAAGCATATCTAATTTGTGTATAATTTCTCAAATTTCAAAATGGAAAAATGAACACTCGCCCTTAGGGCATCATTATTTTTCCAGTTTGAAATTTGAGGTATTCTGTGCGCATTTTATACTCTTTCAAAATGACACTAACATTTAATTTATAATATTGGGTTGTTAAATTTCAGTTTTATAAATTACAATTCACTCTTGGTAGTATAGTCACCAGAATAACACAAAACACGTCGCGTAAGGACGGGAGTCAAAGTGCAACTAACCGTTGAAAACGGTAAACGATATTCTTTTTTGATACCCCTATTATTATATTCCTATCATTATTGATAGAAAATTAATAATTTTGAATATCTAGACAATAAGTAAAAAAAATAACTCAATTAAGCCTATTGTTTCTATTAAAAGTTGAGTATTACGCAGGTAGGTCATTTATTGTGAAGAGAATGCAGTATAATTTTTTGTTTTCAGAGAGTCGGTCATTTTGATCCTGTGACCCGTGTGAAGCTGACTGCTGATCAACTAATTCCAAACTTCACAATGAAGGAAGTGGTGGATGCTTTTATCCAAGAAAATGAATGGGCTCTCGATTATTGATTTAATTTCTACTTCCTTGCGAGTGAACATTTAGTCATAAATCATACCGCCCTGCCCCATAGAATGGAGAAATCCTAATGTATAATTGGTTTAACCAAACTTATTCCTATTTTGGTGCGAGGGAAATTACAGTTGTAATTAGTGTTAGCACCTCTAATGTGCTCTCCTTGTTTAAGAATGAGAAATGACGAATTTTCCTGGTGATGCAGAAAGAATTAGTTTACATTATTTTATGTTGAATTATTATGTTTTTTACTATTCTTGTTTCTGGAATTCCTTTTCTTTTTTACAATCTGTGTTGACTCAAAGAGCAAAATCACAAGAAGAAAAAAGGCGTGATCTATATGTTTAGATTTTGATATGTTTATGATTAAAATCCATGCAACAAACAATCAAAATGTCATACCAATTCCGACTGACCGATATCTGTGCTTAAAACGACCCACTGTGTTGTAATATAAGCAAATGGATAAGAACATAAAACACGCCAGACGTGCGGGCCCTTTTTTGGAGAAGGTGCCTCACACATCAGAGTGGAATTTATTAAAAGCATTTTGGTATTTATAATTCTTATCAACATTATAGATTAAGAATTTTATTTAAATATTTGACCGTTAATACTATAGACGAGATACACAAAAATTTAAATCATTTTTAGTGTGAAATTGCTGTAATCTGAGTCAGTATATACTAGAAAAAAATTTCATGCAAGATTTTTAAATTTCAATGATACCATGTCCAATATAGATTTATTATAGCGTGACTGCAAAGTGGACATGAAAATATGAAGTCAATTCTTTATAATGATTTTTTGCCGCAATTTTTGACAACAGCTTAATTGAAATGTACATTATATTTCTTTCTTCTACTTTTGACCCATTGTCAGACAGCCGGTGGAGCCAGTCCTATTGATTTTATATGTGCTATAATATGTTCAAAGATTGTAGTGAAAATGTAATGTTTAAAAAGATGCACATATGTATATATATATTATAACATTATTTAATTGGTGCATCAAGCACAATTTAGTAATTAATAACTGATGTATAATATGTGAAAAAATATTACTTTTTTCTGCTTACAGAATGAAAAATGCATCACTACCATAAATTATGAGGTGTGACAATTTAATTTCCGGAATACATGTTTAAAAAATATATACATGTGCCACTGTACACTAGTGGCAACTCTTGTGCATCTGTACACTGACTTGGATGGCATTCCCATTTCCGAAAGCTGGCCTGAAACTGTTGAGTACCTGTCTCACATTATGTTGGATATCAGTTATATTTTTAAATCTTCATCACTTTAGTGCATCATTTAATTTTTGGAAATAGCCAGAAATCACAAGGAGCTATGTCAGATGATCTGACCTACTACTAATCTGGTGTGATGATCTAGTTGGGTAATAGATTTTTGGCCAGAAAGTTTCTCACACTGACTGCTCTAAATTTTGATCGCTAATTTTTACACCAAAGTGCACATGCAGAAATCTGTAATCTTCCCAATAGCTAACTAACAGCTGACTATCAGCTTGATATTTACACACATATTAGTTCAAATACGAATTCTCTATTTTAGATACAATTATATAACGGGCGACACAGGTGACTACGCAGCTATTCCAGGAATTAAATTGTCACACCTCACATACAGATCATAAGTGACATTAATTGTTAATTGACCAAAGACATTTAAAAATATCTACTTAGCGCGGTCTGGCAATGGTTTAAAAATATGCTGTATAATTTCTTTTAATACTAAAATAAATTTTTTCCTCACTAACACTTTGTTTATTTTCACATATTTATACATATAAAGAAAATAGTTTCAAATAATCTCCAATGGCTCTTCCGGAGTCGGTATGGCAGCTGGTGACTATTCGTAGAATGGCTGTCTTTGAAAATAGACAAATTTTTCCTCATATCTCTTCAGGTAACCTAATAGAATCATTACATTGGTATTTAAGTTACAACACTATAATGTAATTTTGCCGCTCAATCTAAAACCTGCATATACATTAGTAATAGCACCCGCAGTTCCCTAACTAATTGCACCTTTCCCGTTCTTCACTTAACTTAATTGCACATTTCTCTTATAATCAAGTAAAAAGAGATTAAAGCAAAATCTTATTAATTCTAATGTTGCTATAATTTTTAAAATGATCTAAATCCAAATTATTATATATGTGTATAGATTAAAACTACGTTAATTCAAACCCCATACACCCAAATTATTTATTTTATAGTTGGTTAACTCTGTTAATTCGTAATTTGAAATAATTTTCATACCCTACCATAGATCAATACAATTTAATGTAATATATATTTTTTTAAATTGTAACAAAAAATGTGCGCACTTTATTGCATAATTAATTTTCAAGATGATTTTTTGGAACATCAAAAAATATGTATATTTTTTCACCTTTTTTTTTAATGAATATTGCAATTTTTTAATGGGGTTTTACTGTATTATTTATTATTTAAAAAAAATTGTAATTTGGAAAAAAGGGTATTTTATATTTTGTTGGTTTTTCAATTTCAATATTGTAAATATATACAAATATATAACAAATCATAATCGGTAACACCCACACCTATAGAAAACGATACCAACGACTTTTCTGTCGTACACTGACATAATATGATCACGTGATCAGAAGCGATGATAATGTGTTTTGTTATTTTTCTGCCGTACAAGGTCACTAAAATGTTGCGACATAGGTATTTTGACAGATTTGGTGAAGCAGCCAGCCATTTACAATAATTAATTAATAATTTTCTTAGGATATTGCCTTCATGGAAGGGTTTCATGGAGTGTATAAAATTTGCTTTTTATTAATCTCTCGCTGTATTATAGGATACACTGTTTATTATGTCTTCCTGTGGTACGGGAACTCGGCTGGACAGCAGTTATTATAAGGAAAAAGAAGAAAAAGAACTCTCGAAAGCTGGTAGCGACCTGGACTGGTCAAGTTTTATTAATTTTACAGATACATCTGTTGGTACAGGAAGCCCAGGAACTCAGCACTTGTTTATCTTGGTAGAAAAATAGAAGAAGAAGAAGATGGCGAAGATAGAGGCGTATTTTGAAGAATCTTGATATTTTTTCGAATCTGCCTGCTGAGCTAAACGTGCCCCTTTATATACACCACAATAATTTACTCTAGACGCCTCATTTTTATATTTATTTTATTAATCAAATTTGTAATTATAATACATAAATATTTGTGGTAACTGAAATGATCTCCTGCAAGTGCTGGTTTCCTGTGATCTTCTGGTAGCGCCACATAAATCGTGCAATTAAAAATAAACATATAAAAAATCCTTATAAATCTATTTTATACTCTAGACATGGTTTTTATGGCAAAATATCTCAAATTATTACTTAACTAGACATGATTCCATACATAACTTATTTTATTTTACACCAGTAAGTCATTTCCTAGATATTTCGACAGGCCAATTTATTACACCTAAGCTTATTTTTTATTAATTATTTAATCCTTTATTTGTATCTCATCGGTGAGTGCATTTATTCAAATGGTGTTAAACGTGGCATTCACTGGAGCGGGGCGCGCGTGCGCTGGTTCGTCATTTGAGGTTCGGCCTGTGAAAATATTATTACGTCCAAAACTGATAAAAATAGTAATTGTATCTTAAACTGCTCTAATTTGTAAGTTATGCAATGTATTTTGTTCCGGTCTTCTTACATATCAATTATTTTATCATATCTACTTGATTAGCAAATAAAAAGGATGGGTAATATTTATGCGTATATTTGCTCAAATTACGTCCGCGCGTGAATTTGTGACTGGGGCGAGCGCGCGATGTAAAAAATACAATTATTTTTAATACTTTGTAACTTGGTCGATATTGTGAGGATTTTCGCCCAGTTTTCACTAAAATGCGTGATTTATTTATCCGCACGTGTCAAGACTATAAAATATTTAAAATTACATTTTCACTTGCAGCCAGGTGTGCTCCTCAGGTGATTTTGGCTTGAACAATACACCCAACATCTCCTTCTTCTTTTCTTTCTTGACCATGTGATCAGAGCACACGCTGCAACCACTGAAATACATTTTCAGACTAATACCAAATTACAGAGAATCTTGATATAACGGACTAATGCAGGCGAGGAGATGTCCGTTAAAGACTAGTCCGTTATATCAATATTTATATTATGCTTCCCCATCTATATCTATGACTTTCTGGATGTGGCTACCATGGTGACTTCGTTAGTGTCATTTGCTTCGGTAGGCTGTAAAGTACTTGCTTAAACGACCAGGTCTGTGAGACTCCTGTCATAGATAAGAAAAACATCCTGTCAACTCACCTATGTTTCATTGTCATATCGCGTCGCACTCTATAATTTATTTCCTTATCTATGTCGCTATCAAATGTGACATGAATATTTTGTTCGTATTTTTCACATTTGTACAATTCCAGGGAGAGCCATACAGAATGCACTAACAGAATAGCAATTGGCGAAAGCAGCATAAAGCAAAGACCTGCGGGTGGCTATTGTGACCACGAAGCGGCTGGTAGTGACCGCTACGTGGCCCATGGTGAATGCTACGCGGCCAAGGCTTTCATAGAATCTATATTTCATCTAAAGCAATATAATAGAATGCACAATGCACTATTATTAAAGCAATATAATAAGGGATTTTCGCATTGAAGTATAGATTCTAAGACCCTGACCACGCAGCAGTCACCAATGGCCACGTAGTAGCCACTATTGACTGCGAAGCGGCCACAATACCCACAATATTTTTAATCCACTTTACTGTGCTGTTTATTTCCTCAATAAAAAAAAACTAGCAGATAAAATAATACTTATTACTGCTAGTAATAAGATAGTTTTCCGAATGTGTTTTTTTTATTGAGGAAATAAACGGCACAGTACATGTATGTACAAGGCTAGTAAAAAGGATTAAAAATATTATGTGATTTTAAAAAAGTGATGAGGAATGTACGAAATCTTAATTTCAACTTTAAATAAATATAAATTACAAACACTTTTTCTGAAAATACACATTAATTATATATAGGTATAAAGTTAAAAAAATATAAAAACACAAGCAAAATCGTATTTAATATTTGGATATGTCCAAGAACACACAATTACTGTAATGTCGTAAGCCCTGTAATTACCCATACATCCATATATTTTCCATTAAATATAATAAAAAATAGCTTTGTTTCTATTTGATATCTATTATTTGTTTAAAATCGTATTTATTCGTCTTCGGATGATATATCAAAATACATCCGTTGTGGAGCGAGATAACTGTTTGATGTCAATTCTGGTAATCTTTTTTTGGAGAACATGCCTCGCGTATTATCAGCGCGGAATTTATTAAAGGTATTTTGGTATTTATAATTCTTGTCAATATAGATTGAGAATTTTATCGAAATATATGACCTTTTTTTTTTTTATTATTTAGAAATTTTTACAATTTTATATAATATATGAGTTACTTGAATCTGTTACAAAACTAAAGTTACATATTTTTGTGAATCGCTTACCTCTCCAAAAAAGAGACTAGCTCTTGTGCCTGGAGAGGAATTACCATACCTTTAATACCATAGACAAGACACAAAAAATTTTAATATATTATAAATAAATAATTAAAATTTCGTGCAAGATTTTTCAATTTCAATGGAATTATGTTATTATATTGTCGAGCTGCGTTCTTATCACTCTATTATATTGAGGTTCTAGTTTTCTGTCGTTGAACTGTTGCTAGTGTGCGCGTTATGACTAAACTGTTCTGTCGTACACCCAGCCCTACAACGACCAAACTGTCGTACAACTTTTCTGTCCTTGTAGCTCGTAAGAATATACGAATTTTAGGGCAATTTAAAAAAATAATACGGAGAGTGCTCAGTATGTTATCTTAGTCCATTATTAAACACTGATGTAGTGTTTTTTTGAATAAACTCATCGCTATTGACTTTCTTCATTCTCCAATTACAAGAATTGCAATCAAATGTTTAACACGAAAGATCGGTTAATATGAAAAAATATTCTGGTCCCCACAAAATTTTATGTAATTATACATTTATTTTCTTTTAACATAAAACAAAATATGCTTAACATGAAAATATTTCGCACCACCATTGTTTAGTCTTTATGACCGTTTCACCAAATTGTTTAGTCTTTATGATTCAACTTTCTGACTAGGCTGACATATGATAATAAACTACGATACCGCTTGCCACACACGCTTATTATTTTAAACGTTACTAGAATTATATATTGGTCGTACTATTATTGAATTGCATACTGTTTATGACTTTACAACTTAACTTTCTATTGACTAGGCCGACATCTGTCATTTCTTTTTTAGCATGAAATTTGTTAAACATAAAAAAATATTTCGGTCCCTATGATTTGACGACAGTTAAACAATTTCCACTGTATACATATAATCACAAGATGTTTATATAGTTTTTTAGTATTTTTTACACCATTCTTTGCTTAACCCATTGACTGCCGGCTCTTTTCTGGAACTTTAACAAATGCCGATTATATATTATCACTCAAACACACATCCTCGTCAAAAACAACAGGTTACGGAGGATGCTGGTGACATACTGATGCACATAAACATGTATGGAAATGGTCCGCCCTTAGGTGTTAGCGGGACGTAGCAAAACAACGTAATATTCTATTTATATATTTTATCAATAAATGAATTATATTAAGCTTGTTTGTGATAGGAACATAGTTTAGCTGTTGCATCTCTCTGTTGATGGTGAGACAACATTATATTGTTGATTCCCTCATTTTTATTTGTTATTCTTAATGATTTTCAGGGGGCAGACGCAGACGCAAGGGATAAATTTAGTACATTTGTTATACTGAATTCTGATTCAGGATATTTTATCATTATTAGATTTGCATATGAATGCGAGTACATACCAAGTTAGCTGTTTAGATTTAACACATGCGGTATAAATTTTATTGTTAATTTATTAATTTTTGACACCATAGCATTTTTAAATTATTCTGTGCAGTGAAATATAAATTACTTAAGTAAAATTTTTATGAATTTCAATGTTTTTTTTGTTTATTTTCATATTTTGACATCTTAAACATCTCAGTAGGTATGGTACAGTGCTTACGCAAGCGCACAAAACTAGACATTTTCTGGATAGGTATTATTTGCCGCCCTATATAAAAACTATAGATGAAATTCATGTGACATGAGATGAATAATATATACATATTTTAAACGACTGACCATGGTAATGTTTTAAGTCTGCATTTTGCTTTATTACTTTAATAAGACAGTTTTAGCAATTTTTAGAATAATTTTATTGAATATGAAATAATTTCATGTTCCTATAGGTTCTTAAAGTCTATGGAAAATATGTTATTTTTTGGGCGAGATAGGAAGAAAGCGGGGCTAGTTATAATATTTGATCATGATTTTAATTTGTAATATTTGATCATGAGGATTATCACACGGGTAGCCAAAAATCAATCAGTTGAAGAGATATTAAAACCAGGGTTTAAATTCTCACAGTGCATATATAATGTCATGATGGATCATTCTAGCTTTCATTTAGGACTTATACCTAATCCATGACTACTTTAACCCCACTGCGGACTGACAACTTTCTACCAGTCCCAGCATAGAGATACAACTTGAATTTGAGTGGCGACGTTTACCGTGGATCTTTTGTCAGCATCTATTTACAAACTACACCAACAAAAATACTGAGGTTTGAGATATATCAAAGTATGCATGTATGTTGGCACATTCATTCTTCCTTACAAATACACCGACATAAACACTGAATTTTTTCATTTTTACTACAAATATTTTATTTGGTGATACCAGGTCAATATTGTGAATGTATTATTAACGGCTGGAAACATTTTCGCCAAACAGAAAACTGCCTATATTTTATTCAGAATACCTAAAAAATCTGCCAATTATGAGAAAAATGTTAGTGTTAATCAGTGCTTTTTTTGTCATAGAACACACTGGAACGGCGTTCCGGCAGATTTTCTATTTCTTAAAAACTAACAGCAAGAAAAGGAGTCGAGAAGATTCGTCAGACGAAAATTGGACAAAGCTTTAGAATTTACTATGAACATTTTTCTTAAATATATCAAATTTATGTATTATTATTTATTAATGTTAAGAACTGAATAGTATATAATTTTTTTAACAAAAAATTAACAAGACGTGAGTTCTGACTCCTTTTTCTTACAAAAAAAGCAATGGTTATAATTATATCTCTATATTATAAGTGATATTTTGTTCTATATTTAGGCTGTGGAAACATCCTTAAAAATTAAAATCTATTTTTAGTTGAATTAAAAATAACATAGAATGAAACAAACATTTCTCTGTCTCTACTTGTACAACTCGGCATTTATCCAAATATTTAAAATAAAATTTGCCTCGACAATTTGTACATTTGCTTGGAATTCGTACTATGCGGTCTGAGTTACGTGGTCAGTCTCGCGTTGACTCTCGTTTGCTAAGCGTCATTCGTACAATCTCCGTGAAACCTGTGTTATTTTCATTGAAAATAAGTGTAATTATGGGTCCAAAAAATATATTTTATTCAACAAAGCTTAAAAGGAAAGCAGTGAGAACAACAATTAAACTGAAAAAAAAACTCATGGATTTTAAAAGTGGAACTCGTATCTCGGACCTGACCACTCAATAAACAATTATCTGGGTAATCAATCAATCAATCAACAATAAATAACAATTTAGTCCAACTTATGTTATTTCTCTGTGGAAAAATTGATTTGGCATTCGATCATCCTCCTAGAACGAATTGTATATGAATAGTTGGGTTCCACTGTATATATTTGTATTTTACAAATATTTATTTTATTAAATTATTTTTGTATAGTCATGGTTCAATGTCTCTGTGAACTACTGATTTATAACCTGTGTGTTACTATATATGTTTTGATAATATTTTGTCAGTCTGTTCATAAAAGCATCGAGGTTGTGAACTATTTTTAATATTTATTCATTTGTATGTGGAACGATTTAGTATTGTGGGTTTTAACAAAATAAAAAATTGAAGATTTTAACAAAAATGGCATTTGCCCACAAATCCCTGTTATTGTCACATCATTATAGTAAAATTTATTAGGTTAAATGATTTATCTGCAGATAATATATGTGTATACATGTAGATTATGTGTAGTTCAAAGTGTTTCTATTAAAATTAGGAAAATATTTCATCCAATATTCAAAATCTAAGCAACCGACCGACAACTTCATTCTAAATAAAATGATTGATTCAGAAAAATGCCATAAAACATATTTGAAAATTGTAGTCATGTATATAAATAGATGCATGATGTTATAGAAAAATAATAAATCTACAATGAATATTATCCGTTTAGAGTTAAAAATAATAGTTTAAATAATTAAGATAATATGTAATGTCTTTTGATTATTTGTGATATTTTTTTCAATTTACTCAATGCTGTTTTTGGCCATTTTGCCCTCGAAATACATGCCGTGTGGTGGTAAAGGACAGTACAGATTTTGTTCAAATTAGATGTTGTCTATTGGATTTTGTATGGAGAGCCTGCTGACCAACTATTATATACTCTAAACTCTCCTGGTCTCGAGGGTAAAATAGTATCTGTGTTATGTGTCATGTATGCAATGTGCACGGATGAGACATTCTTGCCTCAGAGATTTGTCGGGTTGTTTATATAAGACTCGGTCTGCCATTTAAATATACAAATAACAATACATATATCAAGACAAGTCTCATTCGTGTACACACACAAGCCATTAGAATAAGTTTGTTCGAACGGAAGTTTATTCTTCTGGAATGCTATTGCCATGACAAACATTGTACATGTGGTTTTTATTATTATCATTTATAATTTTCATTACATAATAAGCTTGTTTTAATTAAATCTAGCCTTTTTTATTAGGATAAAATAATCTTTCCTATTACATTACACGCATTATTATAGAATTTAATTAATTTCCTCCTTAAAGGTTTATTCAAAAATTACATTGAAAGGGCAGACTCCATTGAATGGTTAAAATGTGTACACAACATGACACCTGCCTGGAAGGAGACTAAATTGTGTATTTGAATACATACTTTTTAATTATCGTTGAAAGATGATTATTTCATGATTTTGTTAAAATTTAGTTAGTTTTTAATGATATTATGTACTATAAAGATTTACGTAAAAGTCGTAAACAATTAATTAATGAAATATGAATTAAATGTATTAATTATAAAGATATACATACAAAATCAATATTATCGAAAAATAAAAACATTGTTGTTGCGCTACCGGGATTCGAACCTGGATCTCTTCCCTAACCGGGGGAGGTGCTTTATCCAACTAAGCTACAGCGGCACTATTTTTATCGACAATTTTTCGACCTTATATGTTACCTTTTTGATATCAATACATTTAATCGTTCCATCATTTGAAAGAGCCATCTACCTTATTTTTACAGAATCTCAAATACCTTTGAGTGAATCTGATGGTTAGGGAAGAGATCCAGGTTCGAATCCCGGTAGCCTCATATTATTCTCACATATTCTCCACAAATATTGAAATCCTTTTTAATGTTTAATTTTTTTTCCCAACTACCTCGGATAATCGAGGGTACTTGATCTCAAATTATAGTTCTTTACAATATATTGCGCCATTGATTTTATTTAGGGTCTCTCGGTCGACGTGCTCATGGCTGACATTGTACTTTATTCTGTTTCTACGTGCAAACTGTTTGCTTCCACACTTTGCGATTCTGAACCTTGTTGAGCGCGATGTGTAGTGAGGCTCCGGCCATATCTCGGGCTTGGTCTGTTCATTTTGTTGGAGATCGACCCTTCATCCTCCGCCCTTGCACACACCCAGTGATCATCCATTTCTCTGGGTTATCTTCATCTCTTTTAGCAACATACCTAAAATACAAAATAATTATTTTATACTTTAACAAACTCATTTAAACAATTCTTATTAAAATAGTTTTATTATTTTTCAATCGGCATTTTAATAATTTATCAATATTTCACTTGACTTGGCTTTTAATATCGTACTCGTGATTTTGAAAGTACATTTTACAATATACCTTTAACCCATTGATCGCGTTCATAAATACGTATGACATCTTTCATATGCGCATTCTTTTGCATCATTATAATTTACGACTTTACATTACGATAATGCAATAAATTTATGATTTATTTTTAAGAAATCGACAGCAAAGGTTCTCAAGTATCCTCACGAATATAAACAAATACAGAAATCAGAATCATAATAACAAAAAGACTTAAACAAAATTATCCATGAGAGAGCACAACAGTGCTCTACACCATCGCTACACTAGCGCCATTTGTGGTGATATTCATACGTACTAGAATAAAGTAGTGCGCGGGCGTTGATTTCTGAGACTAATGCGCACTATTTACAAGTTTTTAAATATTGACATTAAATTTAACTCTATAGTTTGAAACGCATTACATTCTACATGCATAAACTGAGTTTGAGAATTTGAATAACTGAGCGATACTGGATGATACAAGGACTTTTATTATTTCGTGTTTGTTTTTTAAGATGGCTAATAATCCTTGACAAATATCGACAGATGTCGGTAGGATAAAGATTACAAATAATTTTGGTACGATTTTCACCACCCCTCAGCGCGTATGTGCACACTAGCGGCAGGCGAAACACGGTGACTCATATTTGAGTCACCCGCATTGTGGGCATGTAAGGCACAACTCATATACGAGTCACCCGCGGGGAATGGGTTAAGTGTTAGAAATATACATATTTCTAAAAGAGGCTGATTGGATATGTAGATTTCTAATAAGATCTACGTATTGCGGTTCATAATAATACATATTTCATATCTTATAAAGTATCTGATATTGTTTAGCAGCGTAGACAATCCACACAGGTAGTAAAGTACTTTATATTGATCAGATAATAATTTTAAAAAATATTCAGGAATAACATGTGAACGGAGTTAGTATTTGAGAAAAGGGATAACGATTATAAACACTGTATTGTATAATTTTTACATTACACTGCACCTTGTCTATAATTATTATTTTATTTTGTTAATTATTACAATTACAACAGGATTTTCATATTATATTTTGATCATTCCAGTTTGATTAACAAGTTTCCAGTTGTTCAGATCCACTTCTAAGAAGCTGTTAATGAAACAGTTAATAACTGTTAAATTTTCATTTATAGATTTTTTAAAGCGTTTAAATGTTAGCAGAAACCACAAAAAATATTATTTGAATAGAGATCTTCATTTTAATTACAATGTCAAGGGACCAAAAAAATATTATTTGATATATCGTGCTGAAGAAAAATTAAATTATTTTTCACTTATATTCCTACAACCGATTTATTTAAATCGAAATTTACTGTAAAAATAATATATCTATATATGTCGGTGCATACATATGAGACCCTCCCTGCAACAACACTGTATATTAGGTTTTTTAGAAATGTTTATAGGTAGATGGAGCGTCGGCCATATTGAATGATATGCAGTGTTGTTGTAGGTAAAATTACTTAGAAATTGTGTGTAATAGTATTTTTATTTATTCAATATACTATTTGATGCCCAATAAGATATATAATGCACATACTTTCACAACTCAGATCTGCCCAAGAATTATATACAGTGTTGTTGCTGGGGTGGTCTCAAATAACTTTCTGTCTGTAGAGTCGATGAATAGCGGAATGTTATAATGTTGGTGTCTGTCAAAAATCAAATTTGAGGGATTTATCTTTTAAACCAAACTTATTTTATCATGTATGTATATATGTATTATTTATTTTATTATTATGTATATATGTATTATTTATTTTATTATGTATTTTACTTTACACACTTTTTGCAACTATGTAGTTTTTTTAAGAATTCCATGATACCATATTTTAATAAACATTTTTCTAAAGTACAAGAGTAAGTTATTGGCAATGGTAATATTTTACCCTTGGTTAATAAGAAAACCGAATAATTAAAATGAATGTATCAAAGCGGTAAATATCTGTAAAATTGAAACAACGGAGATGTCTTTTTTGATGTGTAAACAAACATCTTAACTTATACTTATTGCTTAATATTAAAATATATGCTCTGTTTTCTTCCTGTTTCATGTTAAAAAGCGTGCCGTATTGAACGCTCTCCATTATTCACAATTAGATTGAAATTGACGGGAGCAAGTTGTTATAAAAATAAAAAACCTATTCCGCAGCCCGGTGTGTAAACTTCCAAATATTCTTATGCTAGCTGATTATTTCTCTTCTCAAATCCTTATATTTAAGACTCATTATATTGTTCTTGGGGTTGCATGTACATGGATTAGTATTTAATAATATTAATATTGGATAATTTGTAGAGCGCCATTTTCGTAAAAACTTTCACCTCAAGGGCACTTTACACATGAATTGTTTATACGTAGTTACATAATCTTTGTTTTTAAAATTAAAAATTGTTATTTTAACTTATGGAAATGATTTTTTGAAAAGCTCTGAGATTTGGCTATAAAGTTCAGTGCGCATCGGTTGGTTCTGTTCTGTGTACAAAATACAAAAAATGACAGCACGCTCTGCGCTCAACTCTGTACATGAGTTATGAGACATGTTTCATCCGTGTACACGCACACCAATTTAGAAAAAATGATCAATTATTTTTCTTGAACTATCGAGATATTTAACTGCAGTTTATGTAATAATTGTTCTATCTGAACTTTTAACGAGTGAGGTAAGGACGTGGGCCTGAAACTTAAGGGTGTTAGTTATAAAGATTTCCTAGGTAATTTTTATTTTGAAGACTTATATTGTTATATTCATAAGATTAATGTATACATATGTACTGTACATATATATGTAATAATAATAAAAGAAGAAAAAAACAAATATCTCTTTTTCTTGGCATCCTTAAAATTTGTACAAATACAGGATTTCGGATATGAGTTGTGTGGAAGGAAAAGAAGAAGAAAAAATGATGATTCTTTATTCAGTCATGCCATTTGACGAATTATAAGTTTAACAATATGGGCTTAATCAACATAGGTAGTCAGTATAATATATTATAAAATCGCTAATCGTGAGCGAAGCATATTTCACTGCACATGAAGTAAATAGTAGTATGTATTCTATTTTCAACTTATAATTAATTATCTACCGATAAATTTTATTTGTTATTAAGTAGGTACATAAAATTTTAATTTATATTTTATAATTGAGGGTATGAGGTTCAAATCAACAATAAATATTTTCATTGCCGATGCCTTTCCTTAATGGAATATTTTATGTACATTATTAATATATTTTAGATCCAATTTTATGATAGGTATCTGTTGTATTGTTGGTAAATAATGTCAATTTAGTCCGTTTTTATTTACAATCCTTCAGTTTTATTTTCTTGAAATATTCAATCTGTTGAACTTCAATTCTCAATTATAAAATATGTTACATGGAGAGTAATAAAAGGTGAGAAATTTAAGAATGGTGAATCTTCTTATTTAAAAAAGCATTTTTGAAGTCTACATTGTTTCATCTTTGGTTATTAATGATGGAGGCGTCTTCACCTCTGGATACAGATACAGAACAGCTTCTGGGTCTTAAAAGCTTTTAGAAAATATATTATAACTGGTAATATTGAAATTAATGACATTTTTTAAAAGTCTATCTGGATACCGTCAAATTGTTAGAAATATGACGTTCAGTTAGAAGATTTTAAAAAACTGTCAGTTTTTCAAAAATACCAGATCTTTTACATTTTTAGTAAACGCGTAATTTATTTCTAAAATATGATTAATATTTCGAAATACTTCACTTTATGAGTTTTTTTTTAAAAAGCAATGAGAAACTGTTCTAATAGAAAATATATGATTTTTTTGTATTATATTTTTCTTTATAATTTCTTTCTACTTTTAGATAATTTCTTATTGCTCTTTGGAAGAACCACAAGAGTGACAGGTTGGACTTTTAAAATAGAAAGCAGTTCAATACATTTCAGTTTGTGTAAAATTATTTGTATGGACAGAAATATGTGAATTTGGTGTTGATTATGGATGTAATAAATAAATGTCATACACAGAGCAAAAAATCCTAGAAGATTTTGTCACATTGAATGACATGGAGGTCCCTAAGGATTAAATTACTATTCAAGACAGAGGTTGCATAAGTAACTTTTTTAACTTTTCAAGAACTTGGCGACAAATTTATGCACACTATACATTACAGATATATATACAAGTCATATTATTAGTACAAGCTGAAAAGGTAGGATTGAAAATGTCAGTGAAGAGAAATGACATCTATAACGTCCAGGTATAGAAAGTACAACAATGTTCATATCTCACTAATCTTTACATTGTTATTTAGATGAGGCTTATTTGACCCTTAGGTTATCGGTTCACTCTTTTCAGTGAAGTCGGTATGGGTGCGTTATCTTATTCTGGTTATTTTCTCGTATGTTATTTTGTAATTTCCTTCCCTGCCACCGCCTGGAGAGCACACAACTTCATACATATCTAGGTTGACATTTTCTAGGTTTTGGTAAGGTTACTGCCTTTTACCTCGCATACTTTGGGCACTAGGATGGCTCTGTCTGAAAAATCAGGAAGATCGCGTCACCCACCACTGATTGTGCGCTAAAGCAGTGCCCTGGCACAGTTCCGAGGTGTTAATACCTCCACTAGCTGGACATCTACAGATCTTCAATGCTTCCTCTTTTTACTTCTAGTTAGCATTGTGCAACAGTGCATATGTTTTTTTCTAAATAAATAAATCATTATTTTTTTTATCCACAACTTTTTATTTGCACCATATTGACCCATTCCCAGTCATAATGCCTGAAAATAAGATACCATCAAGGTCATGGCACAGAGATGAAAGTAGACGACATCTATCGATCTTCCAAGGCATGTAATAAAAAAAATTGTATATTTGACTCTGATTTAATAAATTAATGAAAAAAAATCATAAATCGTTAGTTTGAATAAAACAGTATGTAGTTGAGTAATAGTGAAATGAGTGCTTTTGATAAAACCAGGAAAGAGTTAAAGTATGTGACCAGAGAGAAAGGGAGCAAATAAATATTATAACATCACACTCTTCTACTTGATACTCTATTAATCACGGAAACATTTCTTGTAAAGGAAACAGAGTTAAATCTCTGAGATTTTGAATTTGTTTACAGTGGTTACGTTTATCTGTTATATTATTCTGCAATAGTAATATGATAGTTTTCTTTGTCAGATTTATAATGATTCAAAACGCGGTAGTGAATCCACCCTTTTTAGTTTGTACTACTAATTAAACGACAGAGTGGCCGGTGTGCTTAGATGTCCCATAAAGGAAGATTTTATGTGAACTGCAACCAACTTAATGGGGGCAAACAGAAAAGAAAATTGCACGAGCGCCATACGTGTAATTATAGGAGAGGTGGGATCGTATGATATAAGAATGTACAAAGTTTGTTCCATCAGACAGTTTTCAAACATTAATAACAAAATATTCAATGATTAACAAACATTATTTATTGTAACATTATGGTTTGGTTTTTCACGGCCATCAACTCGACCCCTCAGAATAACAAGGTTCCATCTGATACTGACACTGTTTTGAGATAGTGAGCTCAAAAGTGTTGATTGAATTTCAACATATATTCATGTATATTTTGTTTTGAGTATGCAGTTAGAACTTCCTTTTTTTGTTTTGAGTATAGTTTTAAGGTCTTAACTTATTTTCAGTATTATCAATGACCACTGTGAGATGAGGGAAATTAAAAATATAAAAAAACATTGTTAATTAACAATAATGATCCATAAATTGAAATAAATACTGATGCAGTTAGAACTTTCAGCTCTTGATATTTCCTTTAATATTTGTTAAATAGATTTGGTGTGTATGGAAGAAATAAAGAATAATGCATTTGGAACCCTTTTCATGCAATAACTCAAATTAGCCCAAAATGTTATTTTTTTTAAATAGAGATGCGTACACGGAATACATGTCACATCAATATTCTTACTATTTTCAAACTAAGCTAAACGCTTGTGCTATGAAAATAGGACTAACTTGCTGGTGTCCTGGAACGAGGCACGAACCCCCAACCACCAGATCACTAGGCCAACGTCTTGACCACTACACTAACAAGCTACTCATTGGAACCTTGTTAATACTAAGGGGTCGAAATGATAATAGAATTTCTTCAGAGGTATTCTGCGATGGGTTAGTTTTTGTTATAGCCAATGTTCCGGGTTACATTTCAACCTAATGCTTAAAAAAATTAAGTGATAAGCCTATGAAGGTGGACCCAAAGATTACCACATTAATTATGTATATAATGTGATATAATATATAGAATAGAAAAGGTCCCAATAGCTTGTATTTGCTTGCTTGAAAATTGCAAAGGTTCGTGAAGCGCCAGAGTTTATAAGCTCAAGTGTACAACTAATAAGAGTATGAGTAAACTTAAAAGGGCATACAAACTATGCTGCTGAGCATTTCACTCATTTTCCTTTGAGTCGACTGTGCTGGATAGACCCAAAAGTTATGACTTAAATAATAAAAGGCAGTACTGAAAATGTATAAACATCTAGATTACATCATAGGGATTATGATCCAAAATTGAAAAGTGTATGACAATTAGTAATATAGCCGGCGCTTTAGAATGATTTGTGCATTGTATATTCATATATGTGAAGTTCATATGTAAATGATATGTCTGAATGCTAGTGATACGAAATTGTCAGGATGTGGCTCATTACTTCACTATTCTATTTTTCATCACACTGATGAACTAAATGGTGGTCCAAACATTGGATATGATGATAACAACCCAAGGCAGAGATGCTCAGAAAAAATGTAAGTGTATATTATGTTCCTTGATGTTAATGCTCGGGATAACCTATTTCATTATCCATTTCAATCAAGTACGTGTAAGATCTAAGATGATAATGATTATGAGAACTGGTGTAAAAAAAAAGTACCGTACATTTTGAGTCATTTAGCCCGCTGAAGGGGAATCTTAAAGGTTTAAGAAACACTGATTATCCGCTATTAATATTTTACATTATAACTGGTTACAAATGACTTATACCTGCATTACCTCTTACTGTACCCTGAAATAACACCACCACGTATCGGTGTTAAATGAAAAAATAATCATTTATCAAAGATTTTATTTTTTCCTGAAAATTGTTTTTTTTTCATTTAATACAAAAGACCTTTCATCATCTTCGAGTTCGCTGTGTAATATGTGAATAATTGATACTAAATAAATGTATTTTTTAGAATTAAAATGGTGGTAATTACATATATAAATTCTATTCTATTATGATTTTTTTAATTAATAGGAATCAATAGGTGTGTGAAATGATGTTAAAATTGTTGATATTGTCATTTACTCATCTTTCAGTATTAAAAATCAGCTGACATTTGAAGAATTGTATGAAAAAGTATCGCTTATCAAAAGTATACTAATTTAGAATTGAAGCTTCGAGAGTTGGGATTCTTGCTTTACCTACAGATCAAGGGCTAATTGTGCTTAATGTAACTAACAGTTTTGGCACAAGGTGGCGAGTTTTTTCAGGGGTACTATAAATAATCTGTAATTATTAATTATAAATCTGTAAACAGACTGCACCACACCCGCCCAATTTATAAAATATAATAGTCTTGTGCAATTTTATGCATAGAAAATCGGGTAAAAAAAAATTCCTTGTCATGCTCACGCCACCATTTGGATATCTGAATTTGGTTTATAACGTTAGTTCTCTCAAAAATTTTGGTTTTAGAATCTTGGCTAGAGAATAATATACATGACAAAGCTCATAAATAATGTAGTGACAATTCCAAGCACTAAAAATGATCAAAGATGAATTATATGGCTTTGTTTTAATTTATGTGAGCTTCTTAACATTTGTGGTAAAATTAAGATATTTCATAACTCTCGGTATTGCCGTTGTTCAAGAAAAACACGAGAATTCAAAAGCTTTTGAATGTGTACGTTGCGAAATTGAGATAAACGTTTTTGTAACTGATTTTATAGCCAGAGTGGAAATTTTAAATTTGATGTGCTTTTGACAAAATGATTCTAAAACATGCAAACATTGTTTTCGAGGATTGTAAAATTGCTGTTGTTGCCAGATAATTATTTTCAAACATATCACTCTCCATTTTCAATTAGATAGTGACAGTTTTGCTTCTGAACTCCTCAAGTGGTAGATGGCATTCGCTATGTAATATATAATAATTTGGTAGAAGGTAAAGTGACTTAACTTCCATAATTCTTAATACATGAGCATTAATAATTAATCAAATGGGTACGAAATAAACAAACTTCATCCTCGTTTGAACAGTAAAATAATTTATTTTTAGACAATTATTATATTTATATTTCAATTTATTGTGTGGTCAACATTGTGGTAATCGAATGTCACTAGTTACCAAATTTTTGCTTCCAGGTGTGATGAAAATAATGTTACTAATAAAGAAAACAGTAGTTTGGCCTATTTTGGTGATCTGTTTCCAATTAAAATTAATAAAATTATTATTACAATTAAAATTATTCCTATAAGATAGTCTAGATTCCGACGTACCCATTTAAAACCAAAACAGTAGACATTGGTCATATATTTCAGAAATATTTAATTAAATGTTTAAATTTAATTTGTTTTTCAGTGATCCCTGGAAAATGAACAACATAAAATATTTTTATTTATAATGAAGCGAAAAGCACGTTGACTTTAAAAATTATCAGGAGAATTAAAATAGGTACTTACATTTAACTTAAAAACATATTTAATTTGCACTAATATCCACAATTTTGCACTTATAAAAGTGGAAACTAGGATTACATAGACTGAAACATATGTAATAACAAAATAATATACTAGTAAATAGTTGTTTCTCAAAATTTTTATATATTATTTTCACTATAAACTAAATTGTAGAAATAAATTATGGTTGTGTTTGGTGAATTTTTTATGAGTAATGGCGCTATGTCTAGAGCTATGGGAGAAGGTTGTTACTCGTACATAGGTTTTAGATATTGAATATCATAAAAATGACTCATTTCAAAACAATACTATTATCAATCATTTTTAAACAATAATTGTCGTTGCAACTGTGTACAGACTAATGCTACAAGCGCTAACTATTCATTTAGACAATCTAATGATAAAATTTCCGTCGAACACTTTTTGAAACAGGTATTGAATCTAAATTATTTTTTCACATATATATATATATGTATTTTAATTATTTTACAAAATATTTTTTTCAGTTTTAATAAAGAATGGATGTAATATGACTATGAAACGAAATTTTAAAAATATTGTTACAGGTTTTCAAATAATATTTTTATTTAATACATTCTTTATGGATAAATTCGTAAATTGGGCAGATATTGTAGTATTTAATGCATCAATCATTGGGGAGAATTACGTAATTTTGATAACAGATATCTCTTCAAATACTGAGGATTATATTGGTTGATATGTCAAAATAATAAAGATTGAAATAATTTATATTTATTAATACTATTCTATTATTGCATTGAGGTTTAATAAATAAAGTTGCAATAATTGAAAGCGATCGATACAGATAATAAAAGCCAATGAGTCGACAGTAAAGGTTGTCCAACAATTTATAAGTCTGATGAAATGAAGCACTTTTTTTCTGGATTCATTTAGCAGCATAATGAATGACGAACAATCAAATGCATGTGTTTGAAACATAGACACATACCTAATTGTAATGCATAAATAATAAGCCAAAAAAAAAAAAAAAACTGGTATTAAAAATGTTCCGGTGATATTAAGACAACCTGTGTATTGTCACGTAAAATTAATTTTCTAAACGTGATCACGAGTTCTTATAATACATTACGAAGAATAAGCGTTTTTCAGAAAACATTATTGCATTTCTAATGGGTGCAGAAGGACCCAGTTCTTACCGAATGTGATTTCACTGGAGCGGATCGCGACCCGGATAGTGTTAATGAATATTAAAGAGCCGAGAGTTTTCGCGCCAGTCAGTAGTCCGTTCAACTTCACGACCGCGATGAACACTGTGCACTCTCTCACTCCTTAAATGAGTATTTGCTATTGGCCCAGTTTGGAAGGAGTCAGCACAATCTCAGTGGGAGGGGGTGGCGCTTCACTGGGAGGAGCGATGATATTGGGGGTGTCCGCGAACGTGACCGTTCTGGGGGGTCCCAAGTTGGAAGCCCTCCGCGCAAACACTGGTTCTCTAGTTCTGGCCAACTTGCTCGCCCTCTCTATCGACTCGAGCGATTCCAGATTGGCATTCTCGATAACTGTTAAATTGTCCACACTCATTTCACTGCTCGATATACTGGATATGTCGAAGCTCGATCCGTCCATCGTCTGCAGTTCTATCAGCGAGTCCTCCTTCTGCGATTGCGGCTGAGAGAGGAGAACTAGCGGAATGACCGGAGTGACTTCTTTTGTCATCGGTTGAAGTCGTATCGGAGACTTCGGCGGCGAAGACTGTCGGGGCTGCAGGGTCACCGGTCTGAGGTCGATCTGAGGGCGCGGCGAGGGGGGAGCCTGGCATTCCTTCTCGTGCTGCAGGAGAAGGGCGGTCGCCGTGATGGAGAGCCTCCTGGGCGGGGGGCGCTCGGTGAGCAGCAGGCGCTCCGCCGCCGGCTCCTTGGAGCGCGCCCTGGCCCTGGGCGGCCTGCAGCGGCGCGGGCAGGCGCACAGCAGAATGCGCAGCAAGCAGCAGGTCAGCCCGGCTGCTATGAGCGCGGGCCCCGCCAGCCGCAGCTCGTACGTCTTGAAGCCCTTGTCCCCCGTGCCGACGAAAGAGATGACGAGCCCCAGGGCCACCGTGCCGAGCCCCACGTACAGGAGGCCCCCGGCGGCTCCCGCGGCCCGCGCTCTCACGCTGTCTTCATCGTCGGATGAGGAGCCCCCGTAGGATAAGTCGTGGATCTGAAATCATTATTTTGCACTTATAATACATATCTGCGGTGTGAGTATGCCAGAATGTCAAGAATATTCAGTTTAGAAAATACGACAATAATAAGAGGTGAATATGGAATTATATATTACGCTTAATACAAATTAAATTAATCAACTAGAAAGAGATACAAAAATAATCTATTTATCGAAAATATATTTAGATGCTATCGGGATTCGAACCCGGACCTCTCGATATCCGGGCATTCTACATTTTCGCTATGGCAATAGAATACATTTTCGATCAATTTTGAACTTAATATTTCCAAATGGTATATCTGCTATTCCATTTTTAAAAGCAATCAATCAAATATGATGAGGTCCAGGTTCGAATCCCGGTAGCAACTAAATATTTTTTCGATAAATAGATTATCTTTGTATATCTTTCTAGTTGATTAATTTAATTTGTATTAAAATACCACAGAAGTATCTTCTGAAAATGCAACTTCACAACAAAAATGTGTTCTCCTTAATATTACAATTAGATAGATACAGCCTCGTCTTGGCTACTTTGCTAGACTGCCGTCTGTGTTAGAGTGACCGGTTTTTTTTCGTGATGTCATATGATTAAAACGAATAAATTGACTTATTATGAATATGTCGCAAATCTAAATTGAATTAATAATGTATTGTGTTAAGTAAGTTTGAGTTTGTTATTCTTATATCGGACAACGTTGCTTCCGACTGATCTCTACCAAATTGGATCATATATTGAGTTATTGTTTTAAAAGTGAACAATTTCCAGTTAGTGTTAAGTGTGTTGTATAGTTTCGGAGCTAAACCGTTGATGAAACCGTCATCGTGTCGTTGTTGCTCTCGGAACTAGTATGTAAGATGTAGCGATCAGAATTCATATTCACCGCCATCTCAGTCGGCATCGACGCTAGCGACAGCGCTGCCGGCTGCTGCTACAAGTCTGGTTTAATCATTCACCGCCGAGCAGTCTCTCCAGCTTCATCGTTTCACAACGGCGGTCTTGCCGGCTCACGCGCACCGAGCAAGACCGCCAACTCGCTTCATTTCAGTTCATAATGCACGTGCACCTTCTACATCTTCATTCATTCCTTTCATTACATCTATCTCAATAACGGTGCCCGCTTCCGTTAAAAAATAATTTACTACAATAAATCAGTTCCGTTATGCATAAATAAATGTTTTTTTTTTAAATAGAGAATTGTACACGAAATATATGTCACATCAATATTACTATTTTAAAACTAAGCTAAATGCTTGTGCTATGAATGTGCTATGTGCTGATGTCCTGGAGTAAGGCGCGAACTACAACTAGATCACTACACCAAGAAGCTATTTAAATCTTTGTTTTCGGATTTAGCGTTTTACAGATACCGACGCCTGCACTTTCAAGTCACGCAATTTACATACCACGTCCATATACGGGCCGGTTGTGTGGTCGGTAGTGCCTGTTTATTATGGTTAACAAAGTTACTAAAATAATTTTTTTTGCGAAAACGGTTGTTTGATCGTTAGTTAAATAATATTTACTTCTCCAAAGTACATTTCGTAGTAAACTCATTTTACTCTCCGATATCCGATAGTTAAAACGAGAATCGACAGTTAAATATGGCGGACTTTTCACAGCTGTTCCAAAAGTCATCCGACACATTGATACTTTCAATGTTGCAGTATGTGACAAATAATCATTTAATATCCCGCTATTTTAGTGATGAGAGTTCGTCCGATGACGATCTCGTTGTTTAATATATTAATGTATACATTAGCACATAATAAGAAAAATTTCACCACAAAATTGGCAGATTTCAAAAGCCTAGGCGAAAAAATCCATAGATAAAGCATATTTCATGATTATTTGTCATCTCCATCAACGCTTTGACAGTAGTAAATTTGATGTATCAACGACCCGCAAAGGATTTTTACTAGTCAGTTAAAAGTTACCACAATAAAAAGTTACTACGGCCCATATTATTTTCCGTTGACGCTAAAACTCATCGGGTTAATAAGTTCCTCGGATCAATCGTCCAATCGGCCATTTATATTTAGTCAATTCTATTATTCTTCTCTCTAGCACACCGATCCGCATACAAAATGAAAATTTAATCATTTAATGAAATTATACATATAAAATTTCAATAAATGAAGAAAACTTTTGCGGTTATCGAAACAAAGGCCCCGAGTAAAGGTGGTCATGTGATACGCCACGCTATTTGTTACCTTTTTGACCCCCCCCCCAACCATCGTTGAAGCTCCGATCAAATTTTACGAGTAGTGTATAAAAAAATTTACGAGCATAATTTCATACCGATATCAACAGCCCCTTTCCCGCTCGCGTACAGTGGAGCTAGTACATTGCGACCATTACGATGTAACAAATATTTTCACGAAAAATGTTCTATTAGAAGTATTGCCGCAGATGTGTGGAATGATAAAAAATAATTATTATTACAAGAATAATTATTTTAATGTTAAAAAATTTATTATTCAGAAAACACAGATGTCACTGAAAATGTGTGTGTGCGAATGAAATTTTATATGAAATATGATATCATGAAATCTGTCATTAAAACTGTGTTAGAAAATTTCGTAACAATTTTATATAATCTCACGTTTAAGTCGTGTATTATTTTTTGCTTTACCAGTACTTGGATCGATACCGTGCTTTTCCAAAACTTTTTTGAAAATACAAACATTTTGGAAACGGCGAGTGCCGATTCTGGTACCTGTCACATTCGAGCTCTGCCATTTTGCTACTCCTCTACTTTGCGCCAAAATCAATTAAATTAGCAGCAAATATAAATGTGTATAAAAAAAAAGTTCTAAAATGGCTTAAAGGTCTTCATAATAATTAAATAACTCTGTATGAATTTGACATCTTTCTTATACATATGTTCTAATTTGATAAATTTTTTAATATTTTTTATAAAACATTATTTTGTTATTAAATTTCACATTGTATTATTGTAGATCTTAATCTTGTTTTACATAAATGTGGATAGCCACCTCCATAATTCCTTCTTATTTGGGGGGGTACATAGATTATATATGTACTCAAGTCTACAGTCGTTGTTCTAAATAAATAAATATATATATTTCATTTAAACTGCTGCTGGGGAAACTTAAAATCATTCAACCGACGAACGACAATGATGTTTGACGTACGACGAGCGTGAAGTGTTAGTACAAGATAGCGAATCTCTGAGACATGGCGTGTACACGGGGACTACGAAAGCCGAGATGTCTCCAAAAAATATCATGGGAGCAAAATCCGCATCTAAGAGGTTGTCGAAAATCTCTTAAAAATCTCATTCAAGAACACGAGTCATTAAAAATATTAAATGAATGTATACTTACTGTAATTAAAAAAAAACTTCTTACACTTAATGAATGAACTTTGAGATAAAGAACTAATTTAAATACAGGGTGATTATTATGTTCCAGGTCGATGTTGTTTTTAAATAACTAGAAAATAAAATATAATTTTTTAATTTGGTTTTTATTTATCGATTATTTGATTTATTACAATTATGTATTGAATATAATATTAGCCAAGTGGCCGCCTCTGGCAGCGGCACAAATGCGTGCACTTTTAATCATATTTTTCATAACATTCTCGCGCACTTCGCGTGTTATTTCAGCAATTTCATTTCGAATGTCGTCCTGCAGCATCGAAATTGTTGTGAGCTTATTGGCGTAGATCTTTCTTTTCAAGTACCCTAGCGGAAAATATTCGGAAGCTGTCAAAATCAGGTGATCGAGGAGGCCAGTCGATGTCAACACTTTTTGACATTATGCGCCGGGAAAAATTTCCCGCAAAATTAGTTGTTAAGGCTGTGTTACCATCCTGTTGAAACCACATGTGTTGCAGGCCCAATCGACCCAATTCGGCCACAAGAAGTTTTACAACATGTGACGGTAGCGATCACCATTAACGGTTACAGCGTTGCAATTATTATTAATGTTTTAATGACCTCAACACGTTGTTAAGACATTAGATGCTCCATAATAAATTGTAATCAACTACTCTTTACGAATACCAAATGCAAACTAACAAATGTCTGCCAAATCAAAATGGCGGCTAAACAAAATCGGCCTGGAACATAATATTCACCTGTATAACTCGCTAGCGCTAGTTAAATATATTTCTTTTAAATTATTTTGAAATCTTGTAGGTTAGACGGATATCAGCCGTTTTAAGGATATATTAGTTTAAGCACTTATATTTTTGTTAAAACATATTTATTGTTCAAAATGGCACATAGATAATATTTGGAGTCTAATCTTCAATTGTAGGGGCCATGTGATTAGGCATGTACGTGCTACGAGTGTACTGATGTTTCTGGGACAGAAAAGGGAAAAACATTAAATGTGTTGCTATCGGTAAAAAAATTCCGTTAATATTTTTGTTGCGTATAAAGTATTTATGACCGACCTCTTTAATAATTATACTTTCACCTTTTATATTACTACCAAAGATAAACAAATTATCGAGAAATAAAACAAAGAATAATGTACGGGCTAATTGTATTATCGTAGAACAGTAGCGGCTCGTGCTTTTAAAATGCGGCAATGTACTCATAAGGATGTGGTTTAAGATAATGTAAATAAACAAGATACCTAAATTATCTTATTATATAATAAACACACAAATCTATCCGGAACACTCTGTATTTTATTCGAAATAGATTTTTTTTTTAAATCCCGAAAACTTAAAAACAAACGCCCTAATAGAGCATTATTGCAGACGATATTCCGATTTCTAATTATGTATGCGATGTAGCACGGTATTAATTATTTTAAAATGAAACAGTTCTGAAATGTAATAAAAAAACGTACCGTGAATTAAAATTTAGTATCGACTTAAATCATTGGATTTTTTTACCTATATACCGTATATATAGAATTCGTGTATAAATATTATAATATATGTTTAACTTCCTTATATCTCCCGGGAATAAGTACAGTTATACAGCAGCTTTTTAAGACAATGCCTTTACGATGGTATGAGTTACCGTGCCGAAACGTCAGTCTATCTACAAAAAATACGATATATATATATATAAATGTGGCCCAAAAAAAGTGAGTACATTTCGTAAAATGTGATATAATTACATCAAAATTAATTTAACAATATCAACAATAGCTTAAATAGTTTACTAATTTACTTACTTACCTATTTACCTATATTACGTTTTATTTCGACAATTTTCGGTCGACATCTTTTATTATTAATTATCCCATTGTTTGTATTTGTTTTTTTCAAATTGTTGCCCAGAATGAAAAAAATCACTGCAGAAGACCGTATTCTGATCAAAAATAGAGAATTGAAAAATGTTGCGGTGCTAGGAAAATGATCAAATAGTTTCAAAACAATGCCCTGAGTATAACTAGACATTACAGTATAACTGGACATTACAGCAGGACGGAGCTCCATCTCACACAGCCGGAAATACAGTCAACTTTCTTCGTCGTGAGAATGTTAATTTCATCGAACCGGGCACGTGGCCACCAAACAGCCCACATTTAAACTCAGTAGATTATGCAATATGGAGTATTTTAATGATTTATGATTAGCTAAATATTGTGCAAAAAAAAAATTACATTAAGAATTATAATTAATTATATTATGTTTTGAAATAACTCATGTGTCACGAGATGTTCTCACTTTTTGGGTCAATATATATATATAAATATTCTACATTGCAAGGAGATTTTTTTAAACCTCTACTTCTATATTATTTTAATTATGATAGTTTAGACGAATTCGTCTCTGCAGTCGGCATTGCAGAGAACCGACAAAGGAGAAAACAAAAACAGGCGATGCCTTGGCAACAAATAATAATTTCAGTATACTATATAATATTACACAATACAATATAATATCATGTGCGCGTAATGACATTTCAACCTCCGATAACCTATTTTAATATTAAGATACCTATGTGGATTATTCAATACCGTCCGACAGATAAAAACTTGCAATCGCGAGAAAGCCAAATTTGGAAAATAAACTATATTACGATTTTTCTTACTCAGAAAATAATTAACAATGGCGTGTTTAGCGAAAATAAATCAGCGATAAACGTTTCTTCGAGAAAATGTTAAACGATGCAGGTCTAATTCATTCACTGTCGGCATTAATAATCCACACACACAGTCAATCATCCCACTGTTCGCGCTACCGAGTTGCCGGCTTTTCAACGCGAGGTGCGGCGCAATTATTTATATATTTAAATTAGTCGATCGTTTCACATGTGGGGGTTCCCCATTCGTTTATTGTCTCGTTCTTTTGCTCCGCGTACGAATAATGCACATTTTTCTGAGCATCAACTTTGGCTTTCAAGATTTTAAGGCCCACGTCTACGGGAAGAGATACGATGTGATTATCTCATAGATTTAGGTGAGATACATCTCTATACCATTATACGCGTGTTAAAATTTTGGTCAGAGATCAGCTTGAGATTGGTAGAAAGAGACAGAAACTTAACCCAGTGTTGGTACACGGCGTGATTTGAAACGTGTAGACAAATGTCATCTAAAACCACCATAAATTCGTATTGTGATGTGAAACCATTAGTAACTGATTATTCGTAATTCTTCGAGCAATCACTAATACACTAGAAACCTAAACCTCAATTAAATCTCAGCCACTAATCAAAATAACAGTTTACCATCACTAGATTCGTACAACTATCTATTCTGCAAAGTTAGTGTAATTTATTAAACATTCATATAAGGCGTTAAATTGCAAACATTTATTCGATTTTAACCACTGCTGGAGAGATTCAAAATCACTCGACTGACGAATTACTGCGACATTTGACGTTTGTTGACGTGCGTAACAAGCGTGAAGTAAGCGTGAATCTCTGAGACACGGTGTGTACACAGGGACTACGAAAGCCGAGAGTTGTCTCCAAAAAATCTCACGGAAGCAAAATCCGTGTCTCAGAAATTGTCTCAAATTGAAAATATCTTAAAAGTCTTATTCGTAGACACAGACCATTAAGTTTCGGTCTGTCTGGTTAAGTATTCATTCGTTAATTTTCTTGACCCTTCGACTTTCGGGTCGGGATTAGCTATTGACCTCCAATCGCCTCGGTCCCGAGTGTAGCGGCCTAAAAGTTTCATCCTCAATAAATTCGCTGTTGTGGTCCGATTTGGATAAAATAAAAACTGTATTCGACTCGTCTGACAAAGTCTACGAGTTACGACATGTTTCTTTCAATAAATACAAAACAATTTCATAAAACGTGCACAAAATTACTTTATTTATCCTTTCATCGTCGCCACTGAGTCGAAGATGCTGTCTCGATTTCACAGTATTATGTAATATCTCTCAAACGACATCAGCCTTGACGGCAACTCGTTTCCCTCTTTAGTACTCGTGGATGGCGTTGTCTTATGGCCATCTGTGGCGCATATTCTCCAGCGGGATATTTCACATCGATCTATCATGAAAAACGGGGTTTCTCACGACTAGGGATCCAGGCGCAGTTTACATTATTTACGAATCCTGGGATCAATACGTATATTTCCGAAATATTCAGGATACCATTTTGAATTAATTTCGGGATACCAAAATTAGAACAAGAATAAATTATGAAACACTGATGTATCGCACATAATTGAGAAGTCGCCGAGGTGACGTAAATTAATTGATTATTGTAAGGACACGAGGCAGTGATTTGGAGGTGGCGCCGGAGAAACGTGAGATTGATTTCGCTAAACAAAGACTGTCATTTTCTTATATAATTCGCCTTGCTAATACGGTGGAAAAAATATGAATAAATTAATGTACTGTTTGTAACTAAAATAAAAGGAGGTGCGGGCGGGATCGCATTCTGTCGCCGTAGTGTACCTTGATTGAACATATTTTGTATTTCATTTCTTCCAACCTTATTATCATCATCATCATCGCCAGTTGAGAGAAGTGGAGATCGGCGAACCACCCTTGTCTACATTTCGTGTTTCCTGTACGGAACACTAGAGGGTTTGTTATTTCTTCAGGCATGTTATTCATAGTAATAAAATAATATAATAATATTCAAATTGTTATTTGCTAATTTCATTAAAATGTACGTTATTATTTCTTCAAAAATTCTTTCTTTACATAACTAAATATAATATTTTTAAGGAGAACACATTTTCGTTGTGAAGTTGTATCAAACTTTATCCAAATTAATAAAATTAATTTAATTCTGGCGTCTCGTAGCCTGTTTTAATCAAAGGTATTTAGGATTCACCGCCAATATAAAGCTTTGAAAAATGGAATAAAATTTGTATCGATCGGAAAAATTACAGAATATAAGTTCAAAATTTGTCAAAAACGTATTCGATTGCTGTAGCGAAAGGAAGAGGTCAGGTTCGAATCCCGGTAACCACTAAGTATTTTTTCGATAAATAAAATCTTTCTGGTTGATTAATTTAATTTGTATTATAAATATAACATCTCACATAAATTGTGTTCGTTCTTTTTGATCTTATTTTATAAATGTAACGTTAACAAGTTATTGAACATTTTTTAATCGCGGAACCGACCCCAGGATCGTCAAAATCGAATCCCAAAATTACAGTATTACAATTTATTTAATTTATACAATTTATTCACGATATTTTTTTCACTGCATTTCAGATTGCACTGTCGCAAGTTTCCTAAAACAGGTTTCACAAAATCTTGAATAATAATGATATCGCAACACAAATCATTTGCTTAATTATTTCAGCGACAGAGAATATTTAAGACCGTTTGAAAATTAGACATTTTCACGTAGAATTAGCGAAATATCATTGACGGGTGGTGCTGCTGCCTGTCGACAGCGGTGGGTGGTAGCGATCTGCACCCGCAGGGGATGAGGGTAGTGTTTCCTGCGGAGAGCGCCGAATGCAAATCGTGTCATGTTGCTCTAAATCAGCTTCCAGAAATGCAAACATCTGTGACGTGTTCCCTCGTGCCTTGGTCCCATTAAAGCTTCGGCGCCGTTGAGCCAAAAATTCCAATGTTTTTTAGATTAGGTCGTGTGTAGTTGTGCCGAACAGCAATTTTTATGTGAAATGAACCGTGTGACCTACTTGACAATAGCAGTTCCATGACCGGTAAATTGGAAGCATGCTGATATCGTTTAGCAATAAAGTTGTCAAATATACTACTAGAAAGGTGTAGAATATTGGCAGTGAATAAATTGCCAATCTTGCTGCTTAGCAATGTTTCGTCTAAGGTGTGCAGGTGTATCATAGCGCACACTAAAAAATATAGCGCGCACACAATTTTTACTTCGTTTGCTGTCTTCCGTCGAATGTTGACGACCATTTTGATTTATCCTGTATAGAATCATCAACATTTTGGATATTGAACCACTTTCTGAGGTAACATAGCCAAGATAATCTCTTTCTGCCTAATCTGATGCCTTCTATTTTCCCCTGCAGAAGATAATATTTTTAAACAAATTTATTTTATTTATTTACACCCTATCCCGAATCGTTTTGAGAGTTGTTTACTCTTGTTTCGATTCGTCATAATTACATATTTTATTATTAACATTATCATCATATTACCATCATAGGTTGGCTCCGGTATCTTTGTACCAGAGCCACTCCTATACAATTTGACGTGAGACTCGTTATCACATTAAATTCAGAAGGCAGCCAGAAAGAAGCGATAGAAATCATACACCCCCAAAAGGGGAGGGTAGACATCACATTTATGTGTTGCTGTCGTAGAACTCGGTCACAGTCCGGCAGAAATTCACCCCGTCCAGGTCACAAGAGGTGCGAGGGAGAGCCAGCAGACAAATAATACATATCTCATAGAGACGAAGCTATTTTTAATGGAAATATATGGAAGTATGAGTAATTACAGGGCTTACGACCTGTCTTCGGCTGGCTTAAGTGATCAATGACATTTGACGTTTAACGTTCGAGCGTTAAGGCGATAAGATGGCGAATCTCTGAGACACGGTGAATACAAAAGTCAAAAGTTGTTTCCAAAGCATCTCATGGGAGTAAAATCCGTATCTCGGAGATTGTCTCGAGTCGAAAATCTCTTCTGTGGATATGGGCCATTAGAGCCAACTATTATAACAATACATTAATAAAATATGAGCTTTTAGAACGACGAGAATCACGTGGCCATCTATTCAGAAACGACTTCATACATGCGTTTGTTTGGAAAGATTGGAAAGCATACATATAAAATCAATTGTATCGAAAAATATTGTTGTTGCGCTATCGGGATTCGAATCTGGATCTCTTTCCAAACCAGGGAAGGTGCATTATCACACTATGCTACAGCGACATTATTTTTGACGACAAATTTTCGAATCTACATGTTACACTTTTTATGTTTTATTTAAAATATCACAGACCTATGTTCTGAATAATTACAACTTCACAATACGAAATGTGTTCTCCTAATCATATTTTATAGTTTACCTAGAAATTAGCCAACATTTTATAATATATTAATATTATGTTAAAATGTAGCAATGCATAATATATTTTTGAAATTTTTAAATATCTACTACAGTTAGCAATTTTTTTACATAATTAACTCCTCCCTGCTGGGGTAAATTCATTTGACATACGTAAGATTAAAAAATTCAGTAACTGGGTCAGAATATCATTTTTTTTTTAATAAATCTAATATTGGTAATAAGGTAGACGTCCAAGATACCCCCCCACTCGGCTACAAGCTTTTATATGCAATAAGATAAAATGGTATCAGCCGGCTCTCATCTTTCTATCCAGATTAAGACTTCCGGGATTGTCTGGTGAACTTTTGCGACGCCTCCTGGAAAATTATAGATTGCTCCTTTCCGTTGCTTGAAGAACTCACACAGGGGGTAATTTCTTTAAGCGTTATTTATAAACACATCAGATGTGCTCATCGGTTGCGTTAGTAGAACTGTCGAACTGTTCCACAGCCACGTGTCCTGGTGTATTTTGGAATTTTGCATTTTCCGTGTCCATAATCCTTACGTATTCTCAAGTTTATTATGTATACAGACTTCACGCAGATTGAAATTGTTTACGGTAAATTAGATTTTGTTAGTAACGTCGAGGAACAGTGAAGAAGTATTGTAATTTATATTCTCGAAGCCCACGTGAATGGAGTTTCAAGTAATATAGCGTGCGATCATTCATGCCTGACACCCTTGATACACAGTGAAATATTTATTAGATGCAAAATATTAATTTAATGTAATCACACAATTTTTGTTACGATTTTTCAGAATATAGTTCCGCGGTAATTAAAACAAATTTAGATAAATCACTTCGAAAGATACACATAAAAATATATGTATACCGAAAAATTATAACCTTAAATATCTTTTGTTAATATTACCTATATAATAATAGACTCCAAAGTCCGGTTGTGTGATTAGTGCTAACTTATTACTATGGTAAAAAAGTGTTTTTTTTTTCCGAAAATGGGTTGTTTGATCGTTGGTAAAAAATTAACTAATTTTACTATCGAATATCGGATGGTAAAAATCTAAAATCGTTGGTTCCATATGGCAGACTCTTCACAGCTGTTTCAAAAGTCATCTGTCACATTGATGCATTGAAAGTTGCAGTATACGACAATTAATTATTCAATATCCCGCTATTTCAGTGATGAGAAGTCGTCCAATGATGATCTCGTTGTTTAATATACATTAGCACATAATCTGAAAAAAAAATCGCCCGCAAATTGACAGATTTCGAACGCACAGACGAATGAAGCCATATATAAAGCATTTTTCACGATTATTTGTCACTGTGAGGCGAGATTTCTTATATATGCTTTGACGATAGTAATTTTGACGCACCAACAACCCGTCAACGTTTTTTACCACGGGCGATGGTAAAAAGTTAGTATAGTAAAAACTTAGCATGGTCAAAATTGACTACTGATCAGCAGGTTCTACTCAAAGGTTTATGAGAAACATTGTAATTTTAAAAAAAAGATGGTCGCTTCCGACGACGAAAAAATCAATATCACACTTAGTAATCATATGTAGACGAAATTTAGTGACCTTAATATATGGCATCATAGATTAATTAGTTAAAGCTCTACTGAAAACATATAGCTCCGGGTTCCACGATACATATTTTTATGAGAGATAATTTTTTCTGTGTAAGTAGTTTATTTTAATTTGTTTGAAATAAAAATATGTTGATAACATACTATTGGTATAGTGGAAGGCTGATATCAAAAGGAACTATGTAAGTGATGTATTTTACCGAGTATGAAGTCGGTCTTATTTGTATATACTTGTAGGATTATGATTTCCGTTCATGAAGTGGTTACGGTAGCTACAAACAGAAATCGAGGATTACTCAATTAGAATGTTGTATCCCATTTGGTACCCATAACCCAAATAGTGTCAGTTGTCGGAGCACCCTCAGAATACATTATGATTTAGTTAGTGTTTAAGTGCAGAATAATATTGAATCAAGTCAAATTAATAGACATACATAGAAATATTAGAAAACAAATTAGGTACCCACTTTGTATACGAAATCTCTCACACGCGTGTGCGTAAATGGAATATTTTCTTACTTTTTAATATAATATATTGGTATTGTAGAAGCCCTGCTCGCGCTTCACAGACCCGACCGTTTAATCAAGCACTTAACAGCTATTCCTCGTCGCCCAAAAATCTAGACGACAATACATCGCAATGCAATCGGTTCGAGAAGCCAGCTGAAGCGATCACTTTTCCCCTGGCCGCCTTCTCGGAACCATCTCCAGTGAGCATCGCTAGTCAATAACTTTAATTTGCAATTTAACCTTTAAACTGTGTACATTCATTTGTGCGTTATCCCACAATAAACGCCATGTTCTGTTTCATGTATCAACCTGCTCTAACCGTAAAAATCCAACACCTATACTCACACGCACGCTCCGCAAAATTGATATGCTCTGCGACATTCACATACATGCTTGAGATCTGAGGAGATTAGGGCCCTCAGACTCATCTCAAACAAATCCTTGTGATATTCTACATCATAATCTACAAACATCAGTCACCCCAAACTGGTGACTTAACACAACGTCATAAAGCAACCTTTCATCCAACCCTAAATTGATAATCCCAATTTAGAAACACACAATCAATCAAATCAATCCCTAAAGTACCATACCAGTGGCGTAACTACGCTAATGCGATCTATTGGGGCCCAAGTTAGATGGGGGCCAAAAAGGTCCACGCCCTGCGATAACGATATTTTTCCAGCGCTAATATAGACTAATAATTTTTTTAAATCGATCACAACAAGAAATATGTAATTATTAAATCATTTCTCATGTATGGAAACATTATTGATATATACAGTAGTACCCCGCTAACACGGGATGTAACAGACCTAGTCCACAATATTTTATGGATGGATACCTGACTAAATTACGAGTCGAAAATTTTCAAGAAATATGTGCGAATTCTACACCGTTACAGTAAATATTATTGTATGAAATTTTCAATGAAGTCAACGTACTTCGAAATAAATATTTATTATAGCAACCTAAGTCGTTATGCTAATGATCTCGACTCCGTGTTTCAAGAACCCGAACAGGCAGGCAGCACATGTGATAAGGATCAACGATGATGAACCGTCATAAAGCTGCTTTGAGTAAACCAGGGATAGATCACAATAGAAATCACTGCTCGACCAGGCTGTTGGGCCAATATTGATGGCGAATATGATATATAACCTTCTCGGCCATGTCCGGCAGGCAACACGAAATATGTCGATATTATTGTATCCATAATTTATTATAAATACAGATTATATAACATCATATTATATGCATTTGTAGCACAATATAACATAAATAATAGATAATGAATTTAATCAATATCAGAAGAACACATTATTATTGTAAAGTTGAAATTATTCAGAACAGACGGTCTGTGATATTTTAAATATTAATTAAATGTATTAATAAGAAAGATATACATATAAAATCAATTTAATCGAAAAATATTGTTGGAAATAGATCCAGGATCGAATCCTGGTGGCGCAAAAATAATATTTTTCGATAAAATTAATTTTATATGTATTTCTTTCTAATTAAAATATTTAATTCATATTTTAATCAATAACACTGAAGTAAGAAATGTTGAACGTTGACTTCATCTAGTATCACTTCACCGAGTAACTATTGGTACAGTATTTTTATTACATTCATATAAAGTTTTACTAGTGTTTATTTTAAAATTTAGACTTCAAATGGAAATTCAATAAAGATTTATAAAAATAAATTTTATGATTAAAAATATTATAATTTTCCAAAATTAGCTCGAATGAGGTCACGAGTCATGAAAACAATTGTATGGGCGATGATGCAATCATCCTGTCAGATTGTAATGATATATTTACAGACAAAACTGAAATCTTCTGAAAATGAAGTACCCTTATTATAACTATTCAAATTCATGACACGACAATAAATACAAATTAAAACATTCCATTTAGATATAATATTTTAATTCTAGGCGCACCATTCTCACTTAGCCAAGATTCGAAATTTAATGACGTGTCGGCCACTTTCAAGATTGTGTATTGTCGCATTAAATTTATGATAAATCAGATTTGAAAATATTAAAGGACATTTTTTTACGTACGTAAAATTAAAAAAATATTCTACAAGAATACATAAGAAATCAGAAAAGTGACCAGAAAAAAGCAATCGTTGATGTAAAGGCGCGCATTTAATTATTTAGGGTAAATTTAATTCTTTAGTCGCATTTATTATGAACCCTTATAACGAAATATTATGTGTCAGGTATGCAAGAAAATATATGTACACAGTTTATATAGAACTCCAAGGTCTTCGTCTTCCTGTCTCTTCGGGATTTAGTTGGAAGCCACGGCTGTGCGATTCCGCTCTGACATTTACGAAATATAGAACACGGGTTCCAGACAGCAATACTCCATTCACAGAAGGCAGGCGAGACGGCGAGATATTAATATTATACATAACTACACATATAGCATATCCGCGAATCATCTTTGGTCCTTCAAGCACACCGATTCAAATACTATTTGCATTGAAAAAAAAATCCTCAAAATACCTACACGTCGAAAATCGGTTCGTTCGATCTGACCACTTTTTGATTGGTATAGTACGGCCAGTGTAAGAATGCGGCTGAAATTATCTGCGCATAAACGTGTTTGAAGAAGGACTATTGCGTAATCTAATATGACGCCTGTGTCTGAATATTTTTTTCTTAAACTCTTACGACAGTTCATAAAGCACAATATTAATTTAATGCGAAAATTACCATTCGTGTTTTATAATGTTAATAAAGTATTCATTAAAATTAAACGATATAGTAAAAATGATTAAACATTGCAAAATAAGATTATTTGCAGACGATGCACTCAGATATATCGCGGGAGACAATTATGCAACTATACAAAATAAATTAAACTATGACTTAAACAATATAGCAATATGGTTGAAGAAAAATAAACTAAAACTAAATGTAAACAAAACTAAAATCATGAACATTGGAAATAAAAGAATACCAATCACACCGACAATTATCATAGATGGTGAAAGTCTGAAGGAAGTGACTGAAATAAAATATTTGGGAATCATAATAGATTCAAAATTAAATTTATCGCAAAATACGTGACTAAGAAAATCTCACTTCTGGGAAGGATCAGAAAATTTATTAGTACTGAGTCTTGTAAAGCAGTACACAACTCTGTTATTATTCCTCACAATAACTAAAGAAGAAGAAATTCAACAATCGTCAGTGTTGCAAAATAAAGCTTTGAGAATAATACTCAGAAAAAATTAATATACACGGATCAGTGCAATGCTGAAATATCTGAATATGATGACCTTCAAGCAGAAAATATATTTTAATATAATGGTATTTATTTACAAAATCCTCAATAAGAAAATATCTGCGGAACTTACACGAAAAATTGATGCAAATTAATATGAGCACGAGCATCGTACAACAGGAAGGGATAGACTGAGACTGCCATTCAGGAAGAAGGTGGTCAAATCACAGAAATTGATAATATATAGTGCGATGAAGATTTTTAATGAAATGCCAGAAAACATAAGAAAAGAGGAGAAATTGAATAGATTTAAAATGAAACTGACCAAATATGTAAAAGATAAGTTTTAGTAAAAGAAAATACTTTAATCTTGTTTATATTAGAGCATACGTAGGAGTGTTTACGTATGCACTATGTTAAGAATTAAATAAATTTAAAAAAACGAAAATTTGTCCGAAATAAATGTTTTTATTCACACATTTCACAAACGTTGATAAAAATAATTTATTTGCTGAATATGAAAATTGTTAATAATTAATTAACCTCCCCTATGGTTGGTTATTGGAGAGATTATAGCCCTTGTCCAGGGATGAAATTTTCGACTCGAAACGAGGATTATGTACCCATAAGATTTATGGAAGCAACTCTTGTAGTCCACCGTGTACAAAAGACATTCGCAGTCTCGCGTTTAATGTCAGTCCATTGTTCACTGATGTTCCGTTCGTCAGTCAGATGACTAAATAAATATTTCAGATTTTTTTTGATGTATTGTTTTATCTGTGTTACGGCCAGAAGGCGTGAAAAAATATGAAATGTATATTTATATGTTTTTGAATACCTAACGTTTCAAAAAATATTATAGCGATAGGTTAATTTATAAAGTATTAAAAATCATGAGATAAATGCACAAAAATACACTAATATAATTAAGAAACTAAAAATATATAAATGGTTATTAACAACAAACATTATACAGTATACAATGCATAACTTTAAATATAGGTAAAACATGAAGAGCAAAATATGTTATTTAAAAAAATCGGTATAAAATACGTCTTTGCCAAGACATAAGAAAAAATATTTGAACTTAGATGAAATGTTCGATAATTGAATTCCATTTCCCTGAAAAGTTATTCCGTCAAGTCTCATTTCATCACAATATCCATCATCAATTTATCATTTCAAGTAATTAATTTAGTTACAAATGTTTTTTATTATCTTATATCGTTATAAATCTAATTTTTTGTTCAGCATTTCATGTTATAGGTACCAATATTATGTTTACTACGTTTAGAATGTATAAATGAACAGTAGCAAGTACCTAAACCACAGTGTGGCATCAAGGATATCGTCGCCATACATCCAAAATGGAATAATTGTAAAAAAGTTAATGTGTTTTTTGTATAACACACGAGGGGCGTTTTTTGGGTAAGTACTGGATTTTTTAAACCACTTTTCAACATAGTCGCCACCATTATTAATGCACTTGTCATAACGGGGCATCAATTTTTGTATACCTTCATCATGGAACAACGCCGCCTAGGATGAAAACCATGTCTGTTCTTCGTCTTTGAATTCATAATTGTCATCAAAACGCTTGCCACCAAGGAACTACTTCATCACCATGGAAATCCCTTGGCGCCAAATCAGGATAAAACAGGACATACTTGGCGATGAATGTCAGCTGGTTTCGTGTCTCGTGCATTCAAGAAATGAATCACGAACCGTATCTCACAGTCGGCGAGCTGATCTGCTGTCTTAAACATTTTAACCACTCACTACAAGATGGCCACACTATGAAATGAATGTCTCCAACGTTGCATGTGGTGAGTTAACAGATGAAGGAAACCATCGCGCAGTGCTACACCGGGAATATCCGGCAACGCCACTTACTTAAAAAAAGCGCCCCATAGTTCTAAATGATATGTCAACTAAAAATAACCAATTGATATGAGCTGCAAAGTAAAGAATTTTGTATCTTATTTTTGAGTATAACTGTTTAAAACTCTAAAATTTAAATAAATAAACTATTTTTCTAAGTTAAGTGTTTTTATTACTATTATACAATTATGATCAATTTGATCAAATATCGATCAATTTTTACTACATACAATGGCCCGTGTCAACACATGATTCATACATAGAATAATTAGCGCTGAACACTATACGGATCTCTATGCACACTTGACACTCGAGTCGAATCTCCGAGAGAGATCTCATGTGTGGACGCGGACGCGAGCCATAAATATTTATAATAATTTCAAAAGAGATTGTACCTGAGACTGTATTATTAGTATGATTTGTTAGATAATATGTTTTGGCTGCATGGCGACGATATATAAATGAATTTGAGGTGATGTTTAAAACATTCCCTCGGAGGCAGAAGCAATCAGAGTGCGGAATGAAGGGTTGTATAACAAGCGGTGCAACTACACGACAGGGGGGCGGAACGTACCCGGTTCCTTTTCATCCAGCGCAGGTGCGCCTCGGTCTGCTTGACCCGGTAGCCGCCGGAGCCCGGCTCGGCGGGCACGGAGCAGCGCCGGCCGCCCGCGAAGCCCGCCGCGCCGGCCGCCTCCTGCCACGCGGCCTTGCCCTGGGCGCACTGGAATCACAAATCATTTCAACATGTCAAAAAATACGGCAATCTTGTGTACATTCCATTTTTAAAATTGCGTCAACCCCTAAGGGGGACTTTTAATGTCACTTCATCTTTTCTCGTTTTTTATTAACTTAATAACAACAATTTAGATAAAATCTTTGTACTAATATAAGACTAGTAAACTAAACATTATTTAAATACTAATTAAATGTATTAATTAGAAAGACATATAAAATCAATTTTATCGAAAAATATTGTTGGATTCGAACCTGGATCTCTTTCCAAATCGGGGAAGGTTTGCCGAGTCGACTCGGAGTGACGTAAAAACCCATTTTTTCGTAAAAACGCTGAAAAATGAATTAGTGTCGAGAGTTCTCCCTTAACTCTATCCTAGCCAAAATACACAATATATTCATGTACAACATTTTTATATGAACTTAGATCTAGTTGGATGTATTTTTATTTTAACATAATATAATATATGAGAAGGCTTCCCCAGAATTAAAAAATATTAAGTTAGAAAATAGCCTATTAAGTTTTTGTTTATTATCAATTTTGTTCACATTATCTTAAAAGCTAGACCCACAAAACCTCTTTCTAATAACTCAATTAATGTATATTTTTAATACTTGTAGCATCATCTTTGTGGTTAGACACAAATAAATCAGAGATTACGAAATCAGAGATGCGCACACGGAATACATGTCACATCTATATACTGACTATTTTCAAACTAAACTAAACGCTTGGAACGGGGCGTGAACCCCCGACCGCTAGATCACTAGACCAACGAGCTTACTACGACTACTTATATATTGACATTTTGTAAATGTTATATATATATATATTTTTTTATTTTTTTAAATTAATATTAAAAATATAATACAATTTTGAATAATCAGTGGATATATATTTATATACTTTAACATTTGTTTCTTCTCTATGAGAGTAAGACTCGTGTATAGAGGAGTATATATGAGTTAATTTATGTTTCAGTTAGTCTGTGTACATATTTTTTTACTTCAGTTACAAATTTATATATATCGACATTTTGTAAAATGTTCACCTCATGGGCGATGAACGAAACTCTGCCGAATATATTGAAAGATTAATATTCGAAACTTCAGTTTAATATAAATGTCAGATGATACCTTGTTGTTCCAAGGGCACGATATGATGAAGCCAAGCTGTGCCATTTTGATTTATGATGTTTATCAGTTTGTGCTAGACACCAGATCACCGAAGTATTCTAATTACGTCGCGTTTTGGATGTTTTTCTCTCTGCCTTTCCCTCTAGTTTATGATTTAATATCTGGGCAAAGTTGTCCTCTGATCGCTCACTTCTGCGTGAACTCTGTGGCGTAACTACGCCAATGCAGCCAACGCGGTGCATTGTGGTCCACGTGAGGCAGGCGCCCAAATGGTCCGCGCTCCAAATACTTTTACTTTTTGGTATCGATACTTTTCACAGCGGCAATGTTAATTAATAATTTTAAATATAACCTCACTAAGAAATGTAACTGTAAAATTTAAAGAATCATTTCTTACTTGTATAATAAAAACACGTGAAAACATTATCGATATATACAGCACTACTAGTACCTGGCTAAGTCGAATTAAGGAGCACGCTATCGCTGGAAAAGTAAAATCGCCGTAAAGTGAAGCGAGGATTTTTTGCAATTGCGAGTGAATTATAAATGCTTGAAAACACACTTTGATTTGTCTTACGATAGTGGGAATATTTTAGGAGACAAGTTAACAACAACGTTGTTCTTACTATTAATATATTATATTATATATACAAAACATTTACAGAAGGTTTTTTTTTCAGTTTGTATTGGGGCTCAATTTTTTTTGGGTTGTGCAGGGTCCTAAAGAGTAAATTTACAAAATTTGACAAATCAAAAGGTACAAAATGTTATAGAGAACAAACAGTTTTATGTATATATTATAAATATATGTTACGTTCATAGATCAAGAGGATTAGATTATAAAATTAAATCAATTATTATATAAAAAGTATAAAAATGGCTTCTGGACATAAGAGAGGAAAAATTCTTCCATACTTAAGATAAATCATTTATAATCAATTTATCGAAAGACATCATTATAAAACATTGTATACAATAATTGTTATTCTATGATAAACACAATTTTAGAGTATTTCAATTTCTCTATCATTTTAATGTTTTCTGTATTATTTTCACATATAATCAGGCCTATTCTCAAAATTGCAATATTGAAATGAAGGTGATTGTTACACCAACCCTTCAAAAATAGACAGATAGTTTTGACAGATTATGGTACGTTTATCTCCCTCACTCCCTCACTCTCTCTCCCTCTCTCTCATTCAAATATAACACTATTTTTGAGGGTTGGTGTAACAATCGCCTTCATTTCAATATTGCAATTTTGAGAATAGGCCTGAATGTAGTAATATTTATATATATATATAAAATCATTTTTTTAAATATAGAGATGCGTACTCGAAAACAGGACTAACTCGATGGTCTCCCAGGGCGATGCTGAATATCCGACCGATCAGATCACTAGATTAATATAGGTAGTATATATTTCATATTATATATACGACGTATGACAATTTAATTCCCGGATTGGCCGCGCAATTGCCCGTGACGTAATTGTTCCACAATCACGTGAGTACTCGTGCTTAAACATATATTATCTGAAATAATACCCAATTAGATCATCTCGACTATTGGTTCTCTGTGATTTTTGACTATTTAAAAAATTAAAAGTTACCTACACAACTGAATGAGACAGGTTTTCGTCAATGTACCATGAAATAAGTTCCTGGCCCGCTTTTTGAAATATGAATGCCGTCTAAGTCAGTGTATAGATGCACAAGAGGAATATTTTGAAAGTGACACTAGCCACTAATTCTACACGTACATATATATATATTTTAATGGTTCATTCCGGGAATCATATTGTCAAACTTCATATATTTTTTCACATCATTACGTAATCATTCTCTCACATCATCGCGTATATATATTTTTTAAATCTAAAAAGATCTCGATTGCATATATCGCAACCCTAAGTACCTAATAAAAAAGCTAATAACACATATTTTCAATGTTACATTAACTTATGAAACATTTTAAAATCAATTAATATATATTAATAGTATTATAGCGTATAATACGAACTACGTAGATACTTAAAATTAGATCAACGCGAACAATAACATTGGATAATTTTTAGAACGCCATTTTCGTAAAAAAATTCACTTCAAGGACGCTTTAAAATATCAAAGATAAACTTAAGACATAAGTATTGAACATAAGCCTATACAATTGTTGAAGTTTTATATCGCAACTCAAATTTTGTATTTGTTTGCTTCCAAATGACTTGTGGTGTTCCGTAAATTCTTTTTTTCCAAATAAATGGCGAAAGTCCCTTATCTCGCTCATTTACGGCGCGATTTTCCTCGCACAATCGCAAGTTTTCCTTAAGTATTTCCCTCGTTTTCAGTATCCATTCTTCGTTTACGGCAAAATTGGATACATAGCAAGCTCTGGCGCTAGAACCATCAACTAAAATCGTTTGACGTTCACGTCAAACATATATTATTGTGTGTTTGTAAACAGGAAGCCGTATACATACATTGGCATGCGATGGAAGTTATATATACAGAAACTCAATAATGCTAGAGTAGCTTCGCTCGATATAACTGTTAAGAGTATATGTACGAAAAACTGAAAACTATCTTAGTACGAGGTACGTTTTTTAAGTAAGTAAAAGCCTTTTTTTTTTTAAATTCACACATTATCTTTACAACATTTTACTTCATTCGGACGCTAGACACCTTAAACTACTTCTCAACATAGTCGCCACCATTATTAAGGTACTTGTTATAACGGGGTACCGATAATTGTAAACCTTCGTCATAGAACGACGCCGCCTGGGATGGAAACCAGGTCTGTACTCTGTCTTTGAGTTCATCATCGTCATAAAAACGCTTGCCACTATGGAACCGCTTCAGACAAAGGAAAATATGGAAATCACTTGGCGCCAAATCAGGACAATACAGGACACACTCGGCGATGAATTTCAGCTGATTTCATGTTTCAAATATTAATTCAAAATAAATGTATAACACGTGCATAATTTAAAACAGAATTATAATTTTATTATTCTTCCTCCCCGCTGATATATTCTAATTAAACCATTTTTTTTTTTCGGGTTGGGTCAAAATCACAATTGTCATCAGATTCGTATCCAGCAGCAACTACTTCAATACTAATCTGTAATTCATTTTTGTGTTTTATTTTTTATTAAATCCTTGTAAATTTCTTGATACTGCGCGCAAGTGCTTTTAAGGTCTCGCTGAAATATAAACAGCACGTTTATGCAAAATATTATAGCGAGTTTTGAAATTCAGTGACACACATGTTTGATTTTAAAAACTGCGTAACAGTGAAACCGCGTAAAACGGATACCGCGTAAATCGGGGGGTGAGTATACTTTATTCTCGGTTACATGCTTTTCTCCATTTATATATTTTATATAGATATATAGGTAAGTAAATATAATACGTTATTCTTTTTTAATTTTATAATGATTATTGATTACAGAGGCTAGTGAATAGAATGTACGATGTATGCAAGGAAAGCGACCTCATTATGAATGTCAACAAGTCGAAAGTGATGGTATTCGAGAAGGAGGAAAGCAACACACCGTGAATGTTTGGAACAAGTAGATGAGATTGTGTATTTGGGAAGTATGTTTGATAGAAACTAAAAGACAGAAAGATATCGAAAGGAGAGTGACTGCAGGGAATAAAATGAACGGCGCTTTGAATGGAATTATAGTGAATGGGAACCTGTCAACTAAGGCAAGACTAACGGTTTACAATGGAGTCCTGGTACCGACACTGATATGTGTAAAGCTGATCTTAGTATAGTGAGTAAGATTAAGAAAGGATCACTTAGGTGATTTGGTCATATGGAACGGATGAATGAGGAGAGAATGGTAAGAAAGACATATGACGCAAGTGTTGATGGCACCAGAAGTAGAGGACGTCCGCGGAAGACTTGGCACGACCAGGTAAACCAGATACTGGAGGATTGTCCTGTTAGAAGCCTCAATAATCGTCGAGTTTATATAAGAAGATGGATGAGGCAAGAATTGCGTGTCAGGACAGAAGGAGTAGCGCTCTATCCTCATTGCCTACCCCCGCGGGGAAACGGCGTGATGGTCAGAAAGTAAGTTATGATTATTTTATAACAATAATTTAATATATAATGCTGAAATACAGGCACTTGCCCGGTCTAGTTAACAACTATAAATACAATAACAAATAAATAAATTGTAGTATGGCAGCATTACAATACATATTCATATTTTTTAAATGAAAACACATTTTATTGTGAGTATGAGTTTAAGAACATAATTATTTTATAATTAAAACAAATTAAATAAATCACTCTTAAGGATAAACATATTTCGTGTCCTAGCGGTAATTTTATATTTTTCGCCGGATAGTTTTTTTTTGTTTATCCTTATAAGTGATTCATCTAATTTTTTTTAATTACAGTATTTCAATTTCAAATTTCAAACGATAGAAATGGACTTTTTTTATGGAAGAAATTGAGTTTTATTTGAAAAATGTACTTTCAGAACAAAAATATCACTTCATTGGTGATGCAATTGATACTTTACTTCAATGTAAAGTGTCACTTTTATACGCGTGATACACACAAGGACATTGCGAAATTATATACAAATATTATATTATATTATATGAATAACAAATGCTTTGTTTGAAACAAATGGTTTATTAAAAAGATAATTAGCAACACAGATTTTGGAGGTGAACATATGATCTAATTTTGTTACCGCATAAAATATATAATTAATTCATAAAAGATAAGAAAAAACTGTTATCTTATTAATAAAAAAAAATGGTTCTTGTTTATTAGGACGCAAATATGTAATAAATGCAAAATTATATTGTTTTGTTTTGACTATATTATTATATTATCATTAACGACCTTATCTTAGTTGGCATGGCCTGTATCGAAACGATCAATTATATATCATTATTATATTTTCAACAAATACCAAAATAACAGACCATTAAAAATGATGTCATTTGAAAGAGAAATTTCACCCGAGAGCGGTTAAAGAAATAATATAAATGATTGGAATACAATAAGATTAAATATTTATTAAAACTTATATAATCAACTAGTATCAAAACAATTCATAATCACGGTACATTTGTTAATTTCTCGTAATTCCAACACGACATTTCCATTGGAATAAAAATTATTGGATGCTAATTTCGACGAATTAGTCATAATTAAAAAATAAATAAATATGTGGGTTAGGAGATTATGATCTTCCATCTCCAGAATTGCGCAGTTTATTACAATGCCCGGAGAGTATCTAGCATTATGCATGATGATTAATGAACATACACTTACCCTAATATTCGCATTATTTCCCGAAATATTTGGGATAAATAAAATTAAGCATAAAACTAAAAATCAGATAAACGTGGAACAAGGGAGGTGGGATTGACTTTTATAATAAAATATTCTACGAGAGAAAACAAACATTTTAAACTGGAAATCAACAGTTGGGTACAACATGATTGGGGGTAAACAAAATTGTTTATTCAGCGTACTGTCGGAGGCGTCAGTCTTATGCGCTTCGGGGGTTTGAAGTACCCCCAGCGAAGGGCGTTCGTGCCCAAAGTTGCAAAAAATTATGGCGCGCGCACGCCAATGTTTACAGAATACTTAATGCAATACTTAATCTCAAAATACTGGACAATAATAATTAAAATAAATTCTTTTCGGCACTGGCTGCAAGAATCGAGTAGATTTCTCTATTATTTTTTTTTAAATTAAGGTATTTTTTAAATTATGAATTATTACAATTTTAATTAAACAGCCATCATTTTGAAATAAGATAGTGCACCAGGTTGGATAACAAACTTAACCGAGATATTTACCAGTTCAACTTTTCAGAAAACTTTGATCGAATTCTGATCAGAACTAAAGGAGTTATCGTATCCACAAAATCCGTAATATTCTATATATATACAGGTGTTTCAAAAGTCAACGTCATCCTTTGGAGGGCTGATAGGCCAACTCATGACTGACTAGAATATCAAAATATGACCTTCGTAAAAAATCGTTATTTTTCGAGATATGAATTTCGTGAAAACGACTCCTTAGATCAGTTTTTCGAGTGCCACATGTACAAAATTCCATACTCTAAGATTTTAATTTTTGTTACCCAATCCTGAATAGCCGCCCTGTTACTGATCATAGTCTAAAATAAAACTAATAGTACTATATCTTTAGAAAAAAAAAATTTTGCCCGATTCATGAGTTAATTTCTTCGACTCTCCATACCGTAAAAAATATACCACCCCAACCTGGCAAGTTATTTAAATGGCAGTTAATTCTTTCCTAATTGGTTGTAACTCTGTTTTTAATTAGCATATATTTGTTCAACCTTAATGAAGGTTCAAGCCTGAGCCGAAACTAGTTGGTTTATATATTCAATAAAGTGGTGTTAAAACAAAATGATATTTTTTATTTAAACAAAACATATTGTTGGTAATAACCTTCGGCCGCCAACCTTACCGAATTTATTTAACTTTGTGCAAATCATTTCATCAATTAAAGTGGAAGCTTAAGCTGGAGCCTTTTATAAGTTGATTTTCAAATTACAGAAGTATTACTATTATTTTTTTATTTATTTATTATCTTTGTTTTATTAGTTAGTATTTTTCGAAACCGGTAGATGTATTTAAACTCATTTTATGGTTAATAAAACAAAGATAATAAATAAAAATATAAATCTTAACCACAAAGATAACATTGCTGATTTTAAAAGTAGTATTACTATTGTGCATTAAAAATCCATCTTATCTCACGACAAGTAAAAAAGGCATGTTATTAATAAAAAAAATTCTAAATAAAGTATTTTTGCGTTACCTACTCGAAAAATTATTCTATGCTGGTTTAGTTAACTCACGCCGTGAAATGCTCAAATGATTACAGGGATTAAGTGACGTCATTCTTATTGTGTGTGTGTGTGTGTGTGTGTGTGTGAAAAGTATCGGATCATGAGGGCGGCTCGGGTGATTGATGAGATATCGCTGAATAGATTTGTGTATGGAGTGCGGTTTCATAGAAACCAATGCTGTCTGAGGGTAGCGTGAGATCAAAAATACCGTTAGCATATGAAGTAGTAGGGTAGTTTCACAAGATAAATTTAGTAAGAAAAATATGAAATAGTAATACATATGAAATTTAGAAAGAGAACCATGGAATAGTTCAGCCGTACTCAACCTGCGGCCCGCCAAGCTTTTATGTGCGGCCCGAAACACATTTTTATTATCAGGAACGTGATTTAAAAAAATCTGGCAAACAATCATCGCTCGCTGCGAAATGACGCCGGCGGTACTTACCTACCCTTCTCGGGTATATAGATATGACGAAAAAAATAATTCATATAGGTAAATACGCAGCTGTTAATGTTTGAGCCAGTATTGGCTGGCATGCTGATAAGCGATAAGTATTATTATCATTCTGTTTTAGTTAAAAATATATTAGTTGATTTATCAAGTGGCGGTGCTTGAATAAAACGGGTTTCAGCCAATACTGTTTTTCCTATATAAATTTTTGTTTCGTCATATCAGTATAATGTTACGGCCCGCGTAACCTACCTAACATATGTATGTGGCCCGAAGAAAAAAAAGGTTGAGTATGGCTGAAATAGTCGAATAGTTTAGCATATTAAATATACTATGTGAAACCATTCGACTATTTCATAGATCTCTTTCTAAATTTAATATGTTTTATTACTATTTCATATTCCTCATAGTTTCACATATAAAATTTAATAATATAACTCTGAAATAGTAGGACAGTGATAGAAATATGGAATAATAAAATTTCCATTTTATTTTATAATAAAAAACCTTCCACGATTAGAATTACATATTTGAACACAATTCTCGATAGAATTACGTTTAGAGTTACATATTTGAACTCTCGATTAATTTTAACTTTATCTTTGGAGCAAACTTAATTTTTTAAAACAAAATCATATGTTTATTTAATAAATCTAGTACTAGTATAGAGTTCTAATGATAATAAATAAGTTTTTTCTTCTTCTAAGGAACAGTATACAATATTAAATCTAAAATCACGAAGTTTATGTATTTTTTTTTGCACATTAATAATATATTATTATATTATATATAGTTACAATCATTATATTAGCTTCACTGCCACTGATTTATAAACCCCGTTCTGCCTATTCTAATTAAGATAGTATTCAATAGAAATTCCATTCTATACATCCTATTTACGGCTTGTAATACGCGATACCGTAAATAATATATAATATAAAATAATTTTACGAATTAGGAAAATAAAGTGCTAAGTAAAACCATACTTATTATATCGTCATAATTTATTAAGATTTTTTTAAACGGTTTATTATTTCCTTGAACACCCTGTGCACTGGATCTTTTACCTCCCGTCTTATACAGATCTGTCTGGCACGTTCGGGTATTTGTTTTCATCTTATTAGAATGAGGTCACTCTGAAATACGATTATTTTTCTGTAGTATTTTAAACGAACGAGTATTTTTTTATTTTGTATATTCTGTTTTTTTTAGATTATGTATTTTTTCACATTTTTCCATCCATTATTCCGAATAACACGGGGTTTAAAAATCATCATTTTACGAATTACGATAATAGTACACAAAAACAAATATAACTAAGTATACTATATATTAATAAAAAACGTGTTTCACATATGTATGAAAACGTTTTATGTAAAATACGTAAGGATAAATATAATGTCCTTTTTTAAAATTTTATTTAAAAGTTTTAATTTGAATGTTTAACATAATATAATAGTTCATCAAGATTACTTTTGTTTAATTGTTTTTTTAATACTATTTACGGAACATATTATTATATATAATACAAAACATATTGTGAAATGATGTCAATGGAATTTATAAAATATTAATAAAATCCAGTGTAGCGAGTAGTATTTATTGAAAAGAAGGATATTATTTTGCACATCAACTTTTTAAAACGCTAATTGATTTTGTGTATCCAGAATATGATATATATTATATAATATGGAGTCTTCAGAATATATAAACCAAAATTATATACCAAAAAATTGTAGAATACCAAAACTTTTACTACACATATACTTCGTGTAGATACTTAGTTAAAGATTTGGAGATATCTAAGAATGGGATAATGCAATTTTTTGAAATCTCGTGTAAATCAACAAGTAGTTAATATACATATTATATGATATTACTGTGCTGAAAATTTATAATCTTTGGTACAAAAAATTACCAATTTCTAGAAGTCGTTTTAACATATTTACAACACAGGATGAAAATAACTAAAAAAAAATAAAATTAATAAATTACATTAAAATAAATTTCAGATTAATTGATTCGCGGAATTGAGTTATCGTTAATAGATTAAGTTTTGTCAGCGAAACACTATATGAATTTCTAAAATTTTACATTTATGCAGAAAGATCGAGAAAATTTAAAGGATCAAAAAATTACTTTAAAGATGTTTAAAAATGACCGAATATGAACATGATTATTAAAAACTTTGTAAATGACAAATAATAATTATCACGTTAAATACAAATGTTGATAGGCAAACCTGATCCCTTAAACAATGTCATTTTGCTTGAAAATATAATTTCTTTTTTTATTACAGAAAACATCGAAAAAAATTTGATTGAGATAACATTTTATGGAGATAAATAAATAAAGAATAAATAACAAATAAATAAATTTTGAATGGCGTTCTAAAAACAGCAGTAATAATGTTTTAATCAGTACACAGCTGACATACTAGATTTTCAATTTGATTTATTATTAAGAAGATCGTTTGTTTTTCAATGAATTTAAAATTTTAATGGAACATTCAATGTATAAAATTACTTCACAGATATTGTGCGTCTCAATTAACAATTAAAAAATTGACGTTATCGCCATTGCGATAATAAGTGTATTAAATACTTAAAAACAAAAAACATTCGATACAATGTAGTTTAAAATTGTAACGTTTTACGATTTTTCCCGTATCTAAAGTAAAAAGTTCTTCCATTGTTAGATAAGGTATTTTTAAAATAATGGCAAAGGTTATTCTCACATGTATACGTTTTTGATTATTTGTAAGCGTCAACATTTAAAAATATGCACTAACTAATTCAAATTTGTATCGATGTTTTTGACAAAACAAGTAGATAATAATATTTTATATTTTTAAAAGGATTGAAATTGTGATTTATAAAATAAAGTGTGATAATAACGAAAAACAATGTACATGTTATTTTAATATTTAATTTAAGACGTTAATTAATTTACATGTAGTAATAAAGATAAACTAAAAATAGCCAACATTAGTTTATAAAAATCGATGCCTATGAACTGTGGTGCTGGAAACATTATTATGTTAAGAATGCCATGGAAAACTCGACATACCAATGTCATATCAACATAATTATCTCAAAACACTTTCTTAATAGTCGGTCGTAATTTTTAACTAGAAAAGTTATTTGTATAGACTTTTTACATCACCAGAGAAAATGCGTGAAAAAATATGTAAACGGAAAAATATGATAATAAATTATTCAAATTTTATTTATCTTTTTAATTAAAATAATAACAAAAAAATAAATTGACAAAGATGTGTCGGTTCCCAGATTAAACATTAACATCGGTAACCCACACTATTTTCGATGACGTACAGGTGAATATTATGTTCCAGGCCAATTTTGTTTAGCCGCCATTATGGTTTGGCAAAGATTTGTCAGTTCGCATTTAACAGTCGTAGATAATAATTGATTACAATTTATTATGAAGCATCTAACGCATCAACTAAGTGTTGAAGTTATTAAAACATTTTAACTAAATAATAATGGCAATGCTGTAACCATTAATGGTGATCACAATCGTCACATGTTGGAAAACTTCTTTTCAACATATGTAATTTCAACATAACGGTGCCACCTTACACACAGCTTAAGCCACGTTTGAAATTTTGCGAGAAATATTTCTCGGCCGCATAATGTCAAAAAGTGGTCATATCAACATTGTGATAAATTTGTGCCGTTACCAGAAACGACCACTTGGCCAATTTAATATTCTATACACAATTGTAATAAATCAAATAATTGAAAAATATAAACCAAATTAAAAAGTTATGTTTCATTTCTAAGTTATTAAAAAAGAACATCGGCATGGAACATAATATTCACCCAGTTCATACGTATATTTCTACCTACCTCAATCGGTTCGAAAATATGTGATTAATAAAAGCATTGATATTATTGATAGTAATTTTAAATGTACATTAAACTTTCTTTACTCTTATTTAATCTAATGCATACTAGTACCTATCAGTAAAATTATAACAAAATATACATAAAATGCTCGCACTTGATTAAGCGTATGTGGTGTTGCTATTTAAAAATTGATATATACGTTATCGGTTGGTTATTTATAAAATGATTTTGAACTTGTTCAAAGCCGAATAACATTTAGTTGACATTAACATACTTTGTTTTCGCACAATGAACTGTTTCATCTTGGCTCATAGTAATACACTCATAGTGTTCAGCGCGAAGCGATCTATGAATTGTCACCGCGTATGCTTTGCTCCCGGATTATTATCCATCTATCCAGCACGTAATACCTAATAGCGTGCGAAACAAAGATTTTTTTCATAAGTTTTATAAAACTCATTAAAGTAATAACTGACAGTATAAGTCCAAATATAAAATGTTCGAGTGTTGTTCAGGATGTACTGGCGCACGTGATCTACGTGCTCTGAAAAGAGATTAGTGGGCACCTACCCACGCTTATTTCGCACGCAATACAGGCCACACGATTTTCAGTATATCCACATTTAGGTAAATTTCGATAGAAATACTATGGATGGCTTAAGGATTTTACGCTAGCGATGAGCTCAAAATCACGAACCGTGAGTCAATCACTGATATTTTGAGTCGCACTCACTATCAGTGATTGAATATCTAGGAATATTGTGATTCATGATTAATTTTTTTATTTTATTTATATTTCGTTTTGAACCGTGATTCGGCGCATGTGCATCTGAAACGAAAATATTCATGAAAGAATGACGTTACAATTCGTGATAAGCGCCATCTAGTAGATTCTGCCAAAACGTTTTACGCATTTGACCGGAAATGCTGACCCGAAAAATAAACTCACATTTTTTAAAGGGGTTTCATTCTCTTTGTGATGATATTAAATTAGATATATATTAATTATATATGTTAGAATATGTTTTTTACGCAAATTATATTTGAATAATACAATTATGTTTTTTAATCAATTTGTTTATTTCGTGTATTGTGATATCATGCGGCGCACGCGTATTAGTAATGAAACTGTGATCACAGTCACAGTTTCCAATCACTGATATTATCGAATATAGATCACAATCAAATCAGTGAGTCAAGAGTAGCATTTTTTCTCATCGCTAGTTTACATCTGTCTGGAATTTTTAAAAAATGCATTTCTTTTCTTTTACATTTTTCAAAAGTTAAATGTTTTTACTTTAATGTAAGCGCTTGGATTTTTTTTTTAAATTGACCGAGATATGTAATATCAAAGACGGCACGAGAAGAGTTCGGCTGTGCATCAAGTTAGTTTTTTATTTTATCGCGTTTTTCTCGAAACTTTGTATTTCGGACTAGCTTGCATTTTTACAGCAACAATTTAATTTCAATTGACTTCAAATTTTTCATATATATTTAAAATAACATTCTTTACAATGTAGCATACAAATTTTTAAATCCAACAAATTATTTATTAATAAAAATTGTTTAAAAAGATTTTTAAGGAATATTTTTTTCCAAATTTCTCCAGTTTTTTTTTTAAATCGGATATGCTATATTTTAAATATTTCATTTCTAAATAAATAAATGATCTTATTTTCTGTTTCTAATGAACTTGTATTGAAGAAAGTTGCAGGTCAGGCACGCGCGCAACGGCGGAGGAGGGGATGGACATGACGCGGTCATTTTTTTTCAAATTTTTAAAAATAATTCACTATCTTAATATGTACATGAACAAGTGTCAATAAAAAATAATTCAATATAATAAATCACCCAATTTCTACCTAAATTTCAGGCTCCCAGGATGGTTGGACAACCCCTGAATCACGCACCTTTCAAAAAATGTACTTTGTTCGATCATGACCTTGAGACTATCGCCCGTTAAAAATGTATCTATAGCCGTTTTATATTCACTGCTAGATGAAGGCGTCCCACTTTCTTCGGATATGTCTCCTGCTATGGCAATTTGTTGTTCTATATACCTATAGGTACATAATTATCGACTTATTCAAGCCCACCCAGTTCCATTACTGAATGACTATTGAGTCAAAAAAAAAATATATATATATTATATATGAGGCTTTTACGGTCGAGTATAATGTTAAAAAATAAGTTTCTCGGTTGTCCCCCGTACGTTGGTCGTAATATTAAATATTAGGTTGTAAACATCATAATTATACAAAGTAAAGATAAGTGATTTCACTTAGCGCTGAAATGCCGGTCTCTAAAGACGTATTTCACGATCATTAGAGCGACACTTCACCGATAAGGCATTTCCTTGAAGATGGGTAATGTGATTTATCCGAAACTTTCGGATAACTGTAGTTCTTCTCATAACCAACAGACGCGGAATAACTAAGAAACTTCATTTCTAATATACTAAACATATATATATATATATAATATGTTATTATATGTATAGATTTTGTGGAAACGATAATTTTCCTTTCACACATAAATGAAATCTACCTGATTTTTGCAGCTAGTGCCGGAAGAGATTTTTTCCATTGTAGATTTAATATTCTGAATCGCGCACATATCTTTATAATTATGTTGTCCATAAATGTCGATACATATTGTTCGGTTCAATCTTCACTCCACATAAATGCAATAGACATCTTTTATATACTCGTTATGTTAAAGATTATGCAGTGGGTACAAAGCTTCACCGCCGCTCTCGTCCTATCTCACGTGCCATCGACACATACCCTTATAAGAAATAGATTAATAATTCATTTATGTTTGTAAAAATAAAAACGATTATGTATTACATTTTTATTCTCAGGCATTGATTCTAGAATGTTCTGAGAGTATAACTATTTGAAACAAAACCAACAATTCTATTATATATTTCTGCTCAATAGTACACTCACAACATTTTGGGAAAGTCGTCGACAAGTAAAGCAAGATTTATATTAAATTTTTTAATGTCAAATAGCGGCCGTCGATGCAATGGTCAACTCGGCGACGCGGACATCGCGTGACTAAAGTTGCAAGAAATTAGTCGAATTCAAGTCTGCGTGTCTTTGTGATGGATTATTGGGTGTCAAAATATCGACCACGGCAAAAGGCCTGAAAAAATTACAGTATAGTTTCCCGCCGAGCGGCATATTACGAAAACCTCGGGCGTCCGCCATTATTGAAAACCCTAGAATATCGGAAGTCGGTCTAACCGTAAAATTGTTTATTACTGCATAGTGCTTCAACCGCTTCCGGAGTCTAGGCGATTAGAGAGAATACAGAATTCTTTAACGGCAGGGGCGTGCACTAATAAATTTAAAAAAAAATAAAATAATAATAATAATAAATAGTTTATTTCAGGGTAATCTAGATCTGCATTATAAATTATATTAGTTACAAAATAATACATATTCTATAGAAGATACAAAAAGAACAAAGAATTGAGGGTATAATTAATAACTATACAAACAAATTTTAATATAATAGTTTTAAAAAGTACACAATAAATCATTACACTGATTAAGATCAGATTAGATTACGACTATTATCATACGTATCCGTAATTACTCCGCATTCGATTTGATTCAGAACCCTGATCTCCATGATAACGCTGCTTGGCTGAGCTTCAGCCGCAGTTTAAGACCAGCATCATGATGTCTCAGGAGCGGAATAAATTTATGGACACGACTTTCGCCAAAAATTGTGAAAGCGCCAACCCTAACAGTATTCCATAAGAAATATAATACTGTACCGAACTCGTAGACGGTTGTACAACATTATCACATTTTTTAATACATTTTGGGTACCTCGAAGCAGGGCTGGCTCTAGCGATCGCAGGCTCTGATTGAAGCACGCAGTGTATATGTTTCATGAAATTATGTTTTATTAATTTATAACATGGGGACTAACAGCCGCAGCTGCACTCTACTAAAAAAATATATATGAAATATTGTTATATGAAGTGTTTTAAAGAGCCAGTGCACCGAGTTTTTGTTTTTTAATCATATATTTAATTCAAATTATTAACTTTTTTTAGATCGCGGACCTTCAGGCCCGATCAGTCCTATATGCCGATCCAAATAGGGCCCTGTTTCGAGATCTATTATCTTTTTTTTTCATAGACTTTTCCGATTCTTTAACATCATCCTTTAATCCAAAATTGTTCTACAATCACACGCGATCATTTTTAATTTAAAGGATTTCATTGAAAAATTACATATAGCGCCTTGTATTCAATGTAATTCATATTTAATACAGTATGTACATAGCCAAGTTAGTACCATTTTCAAAGCACAAGCACTTAGCTTAGTTTGAAAATAGTTATATTGATATGACACGTATTTTGTGTACACATCAATACTTAAAAAAAATAGCTTGGTATTGGGGATGAGCTAAACCGTTATTGTGACTGTGATTGTATAAATGCTATCGATTGTAACGATAATTGGTAACTGAGTTTTCACTGCTAGAAGTTTTGTTGCTAGTGTACCGGTGATTGCTCGCCAAATTATGATTACCAATTATCGTTATAATCGAACACAAATATCAGAATCACAGTCACAATCACGGTTAAAATAACAGTTTAGCTCATCACTACTTGGTACAGGAGGATGTTATTCGGAATGGATTCACAGTAAAAAGATAAAACAGTGTAAAATATTTTCAAATTTAGCTGAGAGGCAAGTTCAACAAGACTTCATTGCACTTCAAAAAGAACTTCACTTTATTTTTACATATTAAACTAACCGATTAAAATAAAATAATTGTGTATATTTCATATTTTAGTACAGTGTTCAATGTTATGAACGGGGAAAAGTGCCAAAGATGACGGCTATCGTGTGTCGTGCACAACACACAAGACGCCTTAAGGGACCGGGTGGCACGCTATGTTCGACATAGGAGCGGTTTGATTAATCTGCATTTTAGCTATTTTTATACACTTTTATTTTACTAGTTGCCAGGTGACACATGTGCGCTAGATGTTTTGGGTATGGTAACGGAATTTATGCACTACTATAGCTAATAAGTTAAGTACAAAACTCGAACCGCGAACAGAATATACGGCGGCATTCCGCAGCGGGGTCGTAGCTGAGTAAGGTTATTAGATCTGATAATCCGGCGTTTAAATACCAATCATTGTATAAACAGGTGGGATATGATTTTCACATGATTTTATTTTATAAATAAATAAATGTTGGTATACATAAATTGCGATAGTTATTGATCAATAATTTTATTTATTATTTAACATGTAAAATATACTACAAAAACTAAACACAAATATTTTTATAACCATGAAACACAGAACACATTATTAACAAAAATTAACTTTTACTATATAATAAAGTGAATATATAAATGCTGATATATATTAGCATGGGACAATAAATTAATAATTATTCGATTAATAAATATTTTGAAATATGAATTAAATTTATTAATTAGAAAGATATACAAATAAAATCAATTTTATCGAAAAATATTGTTGTTGCGCCACCGGGATTCGAACCTGGATCTCTTTCCAAACCGGGGGTCCATTATCCAACTATACTACAGCGACGATATTTTTAGCGACAGTTTTTCGAACCTATATGTTACCTTTTTGACTTTAATACATTTTAATCGTTCCATTATTTGAAAGAGCCACCTACCTTATTTTTACGGAATCTCAAATACCTTTGAGTAATCTGATAGCAGACGCCAGAATTATGAATAATTTATTTTTTAATTTATCGAGAAATATTTTTGATTTTGTCAATTAATTTTCAAATATCTTATGTTGGTGGGATAAGAAGATGATCATCCCTTTATTCACGAGACAGCTCTGTTGTAACCAATGCAGCGCGAGGGTGTGTGTGTGTGTGTAATGCTAATGAGAACTTGAGCAGGCAACTATTTTATAGGAAATTAAAGTTCTTAATTTAGGTAGGTAATTGTATTTTTCAATTAATAAATGAGAACGATGTAAATGATAGATAGCCTTTGTTTTATCGAGCTGGAGGTACATACATTGATGTCAGGATAGGTGAAGTTCCGCCAGATTAGTTCATGCAAAATGACATGACGAAGAGTGATCGGTGGCAGCATGCAAGATGGCTGCCCGGAACTTTCCAATACGACTCAATTACTGTCACATCCGTGAAATATCATCGGAAATGTTTAGATTGCAAACTGATATACGAAATACATACGAACACGTCGTTAAGGGCTAAAATTACTATTTAAACTTTGACTCATACCCAAATTTATACGACATCTAAAAATGGGATATATAATAAATAGAGTGTTCCAACAAGTGGTAGCCGTATCCGTTGGCATCAATTCGTCCTCCATCATTCAAAAATGCGTTTCTCGTATTTTTGTTAAAATTGAGTTACGACTGAGATTACATTGCCCAAAACATATATCCATAATCCCTTCAAACGGGCATATCTAAATTTTATTCCAATGAATTAATATAATACGAAAACATTTTTACCCAACCACTCTTATTTCGATGCGTTATTCTTACAAATGAAAGTAACAAGTAATATTTATGGAATAAATACACCTTATACTGTCTTTAAATCAAAAAAATATCAATAGAAATCCGTAAGATTTTTTTCATCATTTTTTAAAAGTGAGTAATTCCACACAAATTATTAATATCAACAAATTTTCTGCTGTAAAATCAATAAATTCGAGATACGCCTCTTTGAAAAATGGACGACGAATTGTTGGGTGGATTTTTTATGCTTGAAAATGAAGACAGAACAGACATGTAACGTGGTATTCGAAAGGTTCAGTTGTTGCACAAGGCGTCTAATGGAGATGGTGTTGTATAGCTTGTAAGCTTTAACGCACAGCTCCAATGTTTAACATCGTTCACGGTAATGTATAGGTGTTGATATACTACACATAGGGCTGTTTCATCCAATTTTGAAATTAAACACTGGATTGTTCGCTTAGCAGGTGCCAAATGGTGACCGAAAATTGCACGCAATCTTCTTTCAATGTCAGAATTGATCTGTTTCTTTCATAATATATTAGTAATCCTCGCTGAACCGTATGTAATGGCATACTATCTATATGATAGATGTCTAGTATTAACATCCAAAAAGCATCTCTAAAGAAATGGCGGTAATTTTAAATCGGGTACTTCTTGTTGGAACACCCATTAGTGTGTAAATGGCATCGGCTCCGGAAACTATAGTAAATTGGTTAATATTAATATGCAAGGTCACCACTAACAACAACTTACACTTTTTTTTTTAAACAAAGTTTATTAAAACAACATTGTTAGAACCTTATTTCATAATTTTAGTACCGAATAAAATAATGGAATTTAAAAACTTTTACGACCGAAAGCCGTAAATTTCAATCAAAGGTCATGCAAAATATTTATCTGTTACATAACGAAAGGGTTATAAAAATATCCATATCCGCGGAAAGTTCGCGAAGGAATTATGTCATGCATACCGACAGTACAAAGGTACGAGTGTACAAAACGGCGGATTCTTGTCAGTATATATGGAAAACATTATTTCTCTTGTCACGAAAATAATGAAAACTAAAACAACTATCGGCGGGGAGTCTCCACTTACAAAGTTCCAACATACTTTTCAATTATTTGCTAATCTCTTTCAACATGTTTTATGAAAGTATTATTGAATTAATGCCATGAATTAAATCTAATATTAAAAATCAACGATACACTGTATAAATATACAATGTTATAATTAGGTGGATTTTAATTAAAAACCGTGGCTGTTATTATATTATATGTCTAGTCAGATTTTCTACTTCATCTTAAATTATCCGAACTAATATAGATCATTTATTTGTTTCTGTATTTAATATGCAATTTTTTATACATCTTTGCCATTTTTGCCGTACTGGCCAGTTTAATATCTTTGGTTGACACATGATTATTTTAATTTTCACTAATCTAAACTTTATACTAATGCTGTCACTACTATAGTTTCGAAAGGTGTAGTCCCTCTCATCATCAGGACATAGCATACATCAGAGTGATAACATAACCCAACGTGTGTGTAGTAGAAAGTTTAGATTAGTCCAAATTAAAACACTAATTTATTTTTTCAATATAAATTTTCAACATAAAATTTCTTAAATGAAAATTGGATTCGTATCAAGGAGACATACAATGCAATTATTGCACGCAATATTTCCAGGGCATGTCATCTCTCTATTTGGCAACCAAACTTGCCAATTTCTTCTTTCTCTAGTGGACGGAGAGGCCAATTTCAATAATCAACAAACATTTTCGCACCTTAAGAACATAATTCGATACATTATTGGCGAAATAGAGATAGAAATAGAAATTGGCAATTATACGAAAACATCGTGATTTTTTTTGTCAAAAGAATGAGACGGAGTGCAAACAGTCACAGCGGATAAATACTTCATGTTAAAATATAAATATTGACATTTTTCGATGAAATTACACGTATTATTAAAATATTAAAATGACTTGTTGAGACGACACCTTTGGAAGAAAATCATTCAATACTTATAAGTAATATTTTAAGTTAATACTAACAAAATGTGCCCGGCGTTGCTCGGCATATAGATTAAGTTACAATTATTATTATACAAGTATTTTCTATTGTGATGAAAATTTTTGTTCAGACAGGGGGCGGGTGAGATTCCGAGAGGTGGGGGTGTAACTGTATTTTCCTCAGGGTCCTAGGTGCAAGCAATTATGAAAATTTGGTTTAAATCGGTCAAAGGGTGTAGAATTCTCTAGAGGACATACTGACATAAGTATTTCACCAAAAGTAATTTTTATATGAACAACATGTTTAAAAATATAATAATAAATTAGATACAAATCAAAACGATAAAAATTAAAAAAAGACGGCCATGATTGATCAAAGAAATATTTAGATTTACGTTAAGTTCGATATTTAATATAACAAGTAAGGGATGTATTATTAATTATTGTGAAGTGATACAAACTCAACCGTAATTTGAATTGTTTTTTTACATAATTGAGGCCCTATTTCACCAATAGTAGCTCTGATATTAACCATAAGTGCTTTCATCGTTTCTGTAACATTAACGTAGACCTTATCTTTCACATAACCACAAAAAATCAGTTAAATCGTACCATCTGGGCGGCCAATTGATGTCTCTAAAACGAGAAATCACGACTTGTGTGGTCCGTAGTCCTATCCTGCAGAAAATAAACATCGTCCTTTTGTTTTTTACAATTTAAATATGCTGTATAATCATGTAACGACTCATTTTCGTTAATGCTATAGTTATTATTTGACAGATGTCATGAATAACGTTTCTAATCCTGAAAGATACAAAAATAGAACACCATTTAAAATAATGGTTGAGTTTGAATCATCCTATATAATCTTGCGCAATAAATTATTGGTTAAAATTTCAAAGAATAATTTACACAAGAATTCACATTGGCAGAAAGTAATCTATTTCCAGAGAGTAAATGAATGGACAATAATTTTCTTAAATGAAAATAAAAACTACAGTGTTTAAAGCACGCGAATAAAAACCTGAATGTGTTTATATACCCGACCTTCTCAAAGAACGTCGGGACAAGAGTGAGAGTGGAGAGCCCCCCCTGGCCGCCAGCCCCCGGGCGAACCTTCCAGCCGCGCCCCTGTACTGTAGTGATGTCATTATTTTATAACAAAAGCAAAAACCCCACCTGTATATTGTGTTATGGCAGGTCCCACCCGATTTAGCGAAACCTCAGTACAGTACAATGGACAGTCCTCCGGACGTGACCGCGGATAATACATTTTTTTTATTTAAGTTTTAATAAATAAACTGTTCACACAAAATTTGTATTACTATTAAAAATAGACTATTTAACTGATGTTGAAAATTTTATTTTAAAAATATCTACACCTGGTGAACTTTGTAACAAGCTTTGTAATAAAAAACTTAAGATGTTTGTAAGCATATATTTTCAGATTTTATTAATATATATCCCAATGATTAGTACACGCCTGTCATGCAGGAAATCGGGGTTCGATTCTCCGCAGGGGAGTTTTTTAAATTTTTATTTGACTTATTTAACTGAATTTATGAACGTTGATTTTCGAACCAGAAATACATACTATATATGCATTGGTAGTATGATACATGTGTCTGAGATATTTGAAGTTTTTTTTTTTCAAAATTGCAACGTATTTCTGCTATCTTCAAATCTTTAGAATAGCGGAACCCATTTTTATTTGTTGTATCCAGCATATTGGATATTTTCTAGAAAGGTTTAAAGCTGTCATCACAATACTGAGTAATGAAGAAATTATAGTGCTAAAACTCGTGCGCGCGAGACATTACATTTGATTGAATAATGTATGAGAGACGTTCAGGATTTAATAGTTGTACAGGTCACACATTAAAGTTCGTCAACGCAAATATTTCAGATCAATGGATGACTCACTATTTTATAAACCGTAAAGTGGTGACGTGCCCCATACCTCGCATCAACAGCCGTGGTAGAGTGATTCAAGTTTCCGACAAGAAATCAGGTTCGAAACCGGATTTTTTAACTTTTGTGTTTTTAAAACTAGAATTATTTGCTTTATTTTCACGCAATCATTTCTAAATTTACTTCCCAGAATCATATTAAATTGTGTACTGTATGTACATATATTAAGCCGAGACACAAAACCACTTTATTTAATTTTCCAAATATTCGTCAAGCGTTGCCGATCTGACGGCGAGACCCGGAAGTGCGTCTGCGGTGGTGGATATATAAAAACACACGATGCTCGTGGTTCGAACCTCATTCCAGGAGACCAGCAAAATAGTTATATTTTCATAGCTCACTGATATACGCTTAGGGCCGGTTGTGTGATCAGTAGTAACTTTTTACTATAGTAAAAATTTTTGCGAAAACGGGTTGTTTGACCGTTAGTTAAAAAATATTTACTTCTCGAAAGTACATCCCGTAGTAAACTCATTTTACTCTGCGATATCCGATAGTAAAAACGAGAATCGATTGTTAAATATGGCGGACTTTTCACGTTTTCACGATCTCGTAGTTTAATATATATATATATATATATATTATTACACATAATACGAAAAAATTTCACCACCAAAGTGACAAATCGAACGCCTAGGCGAAAAAATCCATAGATAAAGCATAAAATAAAGCGTATTTCATGATTATTTGTCACACCTATATACATCATCTATGCTTTGAAAATAGTAAATTTGACGTTCGAACAACCCGCAAACAATTTTAACCACGGGCATTAGTAAAAAGTTATCAATAATCACCTACCTAGCTATTTTTTTTTTGAAATTTATGATAACAAACTTAAATAAAATTGGGATTTTATATATATGAACATAACATCGTTACGCAGCCCTTGTTATGTAATTTCGTTGCTAAGATTTTTTTGGCAGTATTTAACGGATGTTGAAAAATAATTAAAGCGGTTTGTTTCTTTGCTAAATCATACCTGAATATTACCATATTTATTAGAAGTAACAACGTAAATATGAAATAATTTTTAGCGCTTTATAAAATAGAATATCCCTACTTTACAAAATATCACCGGCAAATTGAGTCACAGTTAAATGGAAACAGTGTACATATTATTAATCTGCGTTTTCGTTATATGATTTCTGACATTGTATGTTTAATGTGAAATATAAACAAAATATTGATATTCAGGTGACCCCAAAATTCTAAATAACTGAGAAGCAAATAATAATTAAATATCTTTATCACTTTTTAGATAACATATTTTAGTATTGTGTTTTGAAATTATATTTTCAATTGATATAGATATTATTTAATTTTTTGTAACTCGAATAAATTTATTGTTTAAATTTGTTTTAGTATTCTTTATAATCTAAGAAAATAATTATGTCAACGAAAGGTTATCCACTCCATAGCTTCGTAGATTTTTACACAATTGATGCGTCTATTACGAACACAAGTTAAAGAAACTGTGATCGTGTTTTCATTTCTGCAGCGTTATTCCGAATTTTGCGCTATGAGATATTATATGCTATGCGTGTGCTATCCAATGTTTTACATTACTAGCGCCAAGCCCGGAATAAGGCTGCTGCTAGCGGAAATTATTATACAGCTTACTTAATGAATGTAAGATTCTCAAATGTTTTGATTTTCTTCTTCAATGTCCAAATGTTTTATGACATCCTTGTTTCGTAGTTTGTTCACCCAACAGATTTTCCTGTAGCACCACATTTTGAAAACCGCTGTTTTTTTGTTGTTGTGGTGGCTCGCATAAGTGTCCATGTTTCGACCCCGTAAAGAAGGACTGAGAAAAACAACATAAAATGGGCATTTGTAGGTAAAGTAGTACTGAGAAAAACAACATAAAATGGGCATTCGTAGGTAAAGTAGTACTGAGAAAAACAACATAAAATGGGCATTTGTAGGTAAAGTAGTACTGAGAAAAACAACATAAAATGGGCATTCGTAGGTAAAGTAGTACTGAGAAAAACAACGTAAAATGGGCATTCGTAGGTAAAGTAGTACTGAGAAAAACAACATAAAATGGGCATTCGTAGGTCTAAATTAAAGTTTCTATTACAGATCAGATCTCGCATTTAAAAAAATATATATAGTAACATAAATTATATTATATTATTATATTGTAAATGATATTGTAACATAAGATGAAACGAAAATAAACTCAAAAGATATTTTGTACAATTATCATTCGGGGGCGTAGTCACCATCAACGTCAATTGCTGCTTCCCATTTGCTTAGACGACGATCGATTTCGCGGGCGAAGAAGCGCTAGTTTTTTGAGGCAATCCACGATTTGACATCCTCTATCAACTTCTCCAAATCATCAAAGACTTTGCCAACCTTTCAGCAGCTTTCCACCCTTTCTCGAAGTTGTACAGCATAATATGGCGTACATGTGCATGGTTTTATAATTTTCTAACACTATCAAACAAAAGTTATTGATAGATACATGAGATGGGATGTTCATTTAGATGGATCAGCTAAAAGATTGCGAAAATTAATTAATTTATTCTGAAAATATTCTGATTAAAAAGAAAATGAAAACTGTGTACTATGCCAATCCATCATGAGCTATGGTATTGATAGTTGGGGGAGTACATCAAGTGTACATATATATCAAGTAAGCATTGCTCAGAAGGCTATACACAGAGTAATACACCGCCGTGACTTTTCGTATCCTTCAGAGCCACTTTTTAGGGAATTTCAGGTTTTGGATGTAAGACAGTTATATGTGCAGAATATACTAACTGGCTTTCATAGGAAAGTGAACGCTTCATCAGTGGGGACTGAAATATATTATCCCACAAGAGCAAATAAGCTTGAAACAGTACCAAGAATGAAAACTACTTTTGGTCAAAGATTCTTCACCTTTCAAGCTCCCAGAATGTACAATCATATTGGAAATAAAATTAGAACTTTAACTGACATTAAGGCTTTTAAAAGGGATATTTCAAGTTGGTTGTTGCAACTAGGAAGAGCAGATACAAAGAGTACACTTTTTTATATAATGAAATAACTTTTTTTGTGTGTTTTGGTCTTGCATATTTTCATCTAACATATGTGCTTACATCATATTGTATTGCACATTAGTATTTTTTTTTTCTCTCTTTTTTTATATATTTTTAATACATATATATTAAATATTTTCACGGCTACTTGCTATATATTATGTATTCAATCTGATTGTGTCGCCCTTAATAAGTTTTGGTTTTGTGAAATGTATTTGTTTGCAAATTTGCCCTATAACAGGCTTGCCTAGTTGGGTAATGCATTTTAAATGTTACAAATATGTTATAGTCGATTAACTGTTTGTTTTCCTAGTAAATAAAAAAAATATTATGACAGATATCAATTAAACGTAAAATTTCAAAAAACAAAACGTCGCGTAAAAAACGGCGGATAATTATGCATCAACCTACTATATATCTATCTATCTATTTAAAACAACCCCAGAGCTCATCACCAATAATCATAAAAATATAAGGTTTGCAAAATTACAGTAGGTCAAAAAGGTTTAACGCCAGAATTATCAATTCATTATACAACTTTTTTTTTTTTTTAGGAGAACACATTCTTATTGTGAAGTTGTTCTGAATAATTACAACTTCACAATAAGAATGTGTTCTCCTAAAAAAAAAAAAAGTTGTATCAATATGTCCAAAATTTAATAAAAATGAATTGATAATTCTGGCGTCTGCTATCGGTATTTGAGATTCTGTAAAAATAAGGTAGATGGCTCTGTCAAATGATGGAACGATTAAATGTATTAATATCAAAAAGGTAACATATAAGCACCTTCCCCGGTTAGGAAAGAGATCCAGGTTCGAATCCCGGTGGCGCAACAACAATGTTTTTCGATAAAATTGATTTTATATGTATATCTTTATAATTAATATATTTAATTCATATTTGAAATGTTTACTACTAAATAGTGATTATTAAATCGTTAATTTATAGTTTATTAACTTTGTTTTATAAACCACTACGAGTTATTTATATTTAACCGGTTTCGAAAAAAATACCTTTTCCTTTACAATTCATGTTGAATATAAATAACTCAGTGGTTTATAAAACAAAGTTAATAAACTATTAATTATTAGAAATTAATCCATTGTATTTGATTTTAATATAAAAAATTATAAATCGTTATTTAAATAAATAATAGACTGTGATTGTGTTCGTGTGAGAAGATGATTGGTAACTGATTATTCGCAATTCTTCGAGCAATCACCGGTAAACCTCCAACAGTTGCATCTCAATTACTAAGCGCCGTTATAATCACAATCACAATCACAATCACAATCACATAAATGTTTACTATTGTTAATCACCACGAATAGTAGAAATATTATGATTTGAAACGATCTTAATGAAGTATAATAAATACGATTCTTTACGTCACATTTCTATAGATATAATTTTCTTAAAAAACTTGTCTATACATAAATAATATAGAAATAAGGTTGTCCTTATAAAAATGCGTTAATATTGACATATTACTGTATATTGCAAACATATAGTAATTTACCAATACAAGCTATGTATTTAAAATAATGTATGATACAAAGACACACGAATATTATTTTTTGAACATTGATACGAATACAAACAGTTATTAATGCAAAGAAATACATTCACAATCGCAGAACAGGTTAAATGTGCAAAATATAGATATACCGAACATTGGAGATAAGATACAGTATAAAAGAGACCGAAGCATCTGGAGAAGTTACATTAGTCAACGGCAGCAGTCAAGATGAAGTCAGCCTTCCTGTTTCTGGTGTTCCTGGTGGCGGCTTCGGCCACCTACATAGACGATTCTAAGATGGTTCTCGGAACGGGGAAGCCCGCCGGCATCCCGTACGATGCCAATTTTGGAACTGCCTATGGCACCGCTACACATGGAATTAAGAATGGTAACTAGAACTAAAACCACTATATAATGGTATTATAAATTTACCTCTTTTCGATCACTATTTAAAATTAATTAACAAATTTAGACGAAAGGAAAAAATTGTGAAAACTTAATTTTATTAAACGACTACATCATTATTGTTATTTTTGTTTTTAGCCGACAAGGAATTTTTGGTTCGCAACAGGAACATTCTGCGTCTCTTGAACCATGTCAACATGGTAAACACCAATGAGGATCAGGTGGCTATCGCCAAGGAGTATCGTATCGATGCCAACATGGATAAATACGCCGTGAGTTCTCAAATAAATATCAAATATGCAATATTAATGTGGTATAAAGATTTTTGTTTTATGATGCTTATTGAAATATTTGTTAACAGAATATCCCAGCGATCAAGGAGTTCATTAGGATGTACAGGACCAGCATGTTGCCCAGAAACAAGATCTTCACCATCACAAACGACAGACACAGAGACGAGGTTGTAAGCCTATTCCACGCGTTCTTCTTCGCCAAGGATTTCGACACCTTCTACAGAACAGCTTGCTGGGCCCGTGACCATGTCAATGAGGGTATGTTCGTGTACGCTTTGACCGTTGCTGTCATCCACCGCCCCGATACTCGCGGCATGGCTATGCCTCCCCCGTACGAGATCTACCCCTTCTACTTCATGAACGCCGAAGTTGTCCAGAAAGCCTATCGCATGAGGATGCAAGAGAACGTGTACGATACCAAGCTGGCTGAATTCTACGGAATCCGCAAACTCGACGATAAGACTTTCTTGATCAACAGCAACTACTCCGGATGGTACACGCCAACCAACGATGAGACATCTTTGACCTACTTCACCGAGGATATCGGTCTGAACGCCTACTACTTCTACTTCCACGCTACCTACCCGTTCTGGATGGGAGCTCAAGAGTTTGGAATGACCATGGATCGCAGAGGAGAGTTCTTCCTTTACACCCACCAGCAGCTCTTGGCTCGCTACTACATGGAGAGACTTTCAGTCAGCATGGATGAAATCCCCAGATTTATGTGGACCAAGCCTATCAAAACCGGATTCAAGTCATCCCTGAAGCATCCCAACGGCATGGAGTTCCCCTCAAGGCCAAATCATTTCAACCTCTTCACCAAGGACAACCTGTGGGATCTCAAATCCGTCGATGACTACGAAAGACGCATCCGCGATACTATTGATACTGGATTTATTTTCACCGTAAGTATTTGGATCAACCTTCTGTTGAATGAAGCGCAAAATATCAACAAAATTTCAAATTTTAACCGTCCTTTCCGTTAATTAGGAGGACGGCAAGACGCTGTCCATGAACAAGCCCGAGGATGTCGAGAAGCTGGGTAACATCATGCAAGCCAACATGGATTCCCCTAATACTCGTTACTACATGCTGGGATCACTGGTAGCCAAGAAAATGTTGGGCAATGGCGATGATACTTTCAATGAGTAAGTTTAATTTGTTTATTAATTTACAAAATTTTTTACAATGAGATTTTATTTATAAGTGATCTTGCCTAAAAGAGTCTTAAAAATAATAATTAGTTCCTAATTAGTTACCCACTACTTATATTTATAGTTTTGTTTTTGTGGGTGCATTTTTAATTTTAATATACGCTGTATCCTGAAAAAAGGACCGCTGGTATTGGAACATGTTGATTTATCAATAAACAGTGATATAAACAAAATATTTTCTTATAATTTTGAATATAAAATAAAAGATTTATAGTAACCAAATTCGACCGTTTTCAGTTACTTTACCAACCCTGCCGTTATGGAGCAATATGAGACCGCACTCCGCGATCCCATGTTCTACCAGCTGATGCAGCGCTTCATGCACAACTTCCTCAAGTTCAAGGAAACCCTCCGCCCGTATACACGCGAAGAGGTCGCTTTCCCCGGAGTCAAAATCGAGGATGTCGTCGTCGACAAACTGGTTACATACTTCGACACTGTTGATGTTGACATTTCAAACGTCATGTACCGTAAACAAGAAGAGATGAAGGAGAACCGCGATCACTTCATGATTCTGGCCCGTCAAGCTCGCCTCAACCACGTTCCATTCAACGTGAAGATGGACATCAGCTCAGAAAAGAGCATGGAAGCCGTAGTCAGGATTTTCTTGGGACCCAAGTATGACAGCATGTACCGCAAGATGGATCTGAATGAAAACAGAGTCAACTTCTTCGAAATGGACTTCTTCGTTTACAATCTGAAAACTGGCAGAAACACCATCACCCGTAACTCCCGCGACTTCTTAGTCACTGACGCGGACCAAACCACGACTCGTGATTTGTACAAGAAGATGACCACGTGCATCAACGGAAATGAAGAATGTCTTGTTGATACCACAAAGACACTGAAGGGATTCCCAGACAGGCTCCTCCTCCCCAGAGGAAGGAAGGGTGGCATGCCATTCTCTTTCTACATTGTGGTCACTCCCCTGCGTCAGACCAAGTCTTTCGATATGTACACTTCTAATGCCCATACTGCAGCTAGCTTCTTCACCAACAAGCGTTTCATCGACGATAATGCTTTCGGTTATCCTCTTGATCGCGTCATCGACATGTCCACCTTCTACAACACTAACATGTACATGAAGGACGTGACCATCTTCCACAAGGAAGGCGTCCAGTCAAATATGTCCGACAGGGATACAGAGATGACCGACACCACCAGATTCATGCACACCGCGACCGTGATGGACTCAACCCACACCTTGGACCATGACTCGACAACATTCGACAGGATGGATACGGGAATATACGACATGAATACAAAGGACACGTACACCAAGATGTCCGGCTTCAACGTTTGGTAAATTACTGACCATGCCGATCATTTCTCCATTAAAAAATCGTTTCAATATTTATTTATTTAAAACATTTTCTTCACTATTTAAGATTTTTTTGAAATAAAATTTTTTGTTCTATGGTGATTTGAATAAGCAAATAAATATATATACTTTATATGATAAATTTGTATTTATTATTTAATCAAATTTTCTCCATGTATTTATATTTATAACTATGTGTGTTCATTGCGAATGCATCATTTTCGTTTCACTACACAATTATGTTTATAATCAGGATGCTGATATTTTATATTTACTACTAGTAAATACTAGTTCTATTACTATAATTCCATCACTTTCGTTTACACATTATAATCCATTTTTATAAACCAAAAATAATTGCTATCGACATTATAAATTTATAATGAAACTCGTTTAAAATTTATTCCGAAAAAGAATGTGCTGTTAATATTTATATCCACAGTTATTGTGAATTCAGTTTTTACACAAACATGACATTTTTTTACGTTTTTCATAACAAGTCGAAAATTATTAAAATTAATATTATATTTCATATTATGTACGTTAACTTATTAACTTATATTAATTAATCTAGAGGAATTAATCCTTCTATTTCTTTTGAATTAGAGGGAATGTTTCTCCTAGTGCTGAAGGGAATTTTCCAATGTGTGAGTGTGGTGCCGAGGAGGAAACCCTTAACCATATTTTTTTTGCCTGTCCATTGCGGATCACCGGTTTTTTTTTTAGTAATCTCGTCAATGATAATTTTTAACTCCCGGTTAACTTGTGTCATCTTCTTTTCCTTAACTCGCCACATTTAATCTATATAATAGCAATTTTTTTGAATGATAATGGTGTTGACTTGTAATGTAATATTTCCTATTCTATAATATTATTGTACTCTTTTCTATAAAATAATGTTTTAACTTGATTAATGGCACAAATCACTCTTGAAGGGTGGATTGCCTATTTAAAAGAAGAAGAAGAGAATTTTTCCGTCTCAACCACACAAGTCAAAATATTCATTTTACAATTATTAAAATGGAAGTGAACCTTTTTGCTCAGTATATTTTTTACTATAAATAGAACTTGGATGACTCAATATGATTTTTAAAGTGATAAAAAATCTGTTGTGAATAATATTTATCTATTATTTGTTTTATCTTCAGCATCTAGTATACAACTAAGGTGATATTTTATGTGCTTGTTATTCTAGTAATTAAGACACCCACCTGGTGATCTAGTGGTCGGAAGCTAGTGATTCGTTCCAGGAGACCAGCAAGGTAATCCTATTTTAGTATAAGCTTTAAGCTTAGTTTGAAAATAGTAAGAATAATGATGTGACGTATTCTGTGCACACCTCTCTATTTTTTTTTAAATCTACCTAGTTGTATATTTGCACACTTGGAGCACATATGTTAGATTAATTTTAAGTACAATATCGAAAGAGTACTTGGAAATTCAACCATCGTCTCCTTTCGAGATACGATGAAGAAAAAAAACGCTGAATGATTTTCAAAAACTCAAATCAAAAAATTGCAATCTAAGATAGTCTAATAAATATTAAGATTGATAACCATCAAATTTTTACTATTATTCAGGTAGTCCTGATGCTGCAGTGCATGGTCTGTGTATCCATGTTTCATTTTCAACTTTAATTGAAAATAATCACAAGAAAATTATTTTTGAATATTCTCTATTTCTCTATATGTTCGAAAGTTTAAATTATACTTTATTAGTAGTACTCAATGAATCCATAAAATTATTTTACATTCAAATTACTAAGGGTTTTAAACGGGTCCTGTAATTGGTGCGATTATAGAACTTGTTCAGCGATTTCAGGCTGCCCAGGCGGTAGCTACGCCACTGGACATGCCTAGTAATGAAAAATCCGCATTTTGTATTGACGTAGCATAACAAATAGATTTAGTTGTATGATAAGGTTGATTTAGATTTTCAATATTCTAATATAATAATTGTAATAATACCAACGTGCGCTTCCCATTCCAAGTTATCAGTGTTGAAAAATGTACTGTATTGCCGATATATATTCCAAATATTGAAGTAACTCTTTAATATATCAATAGAATTATTAACCAAAGAACACGTATCGAAAACGCATGAAATAATGGGACCGTTGGCTAATTAGAAAACGTCCTCGAAAAAATTTCGTCTTGTAAAATGCCAACTCTAAAAAGTCAACTTTTTGTGTTCTTTTCATTTAACAGCAAAATCTCTGACACAAGCATGTTTAAAGTTGATTTAAAAAAATCATTAAGAAATTTTCAAACCAAATTAAATCAACCTTATCCAAGTTTCCCTACCCGGTGACCCTAGTGTGACATGATATAAGAAACCAAGGACAATAAAATGAAAGAATTAAGAATGGGTTAAATGTGCACCAAGCATGATCGTTGATCAAGGTACGAGGTAGACGATGTACGGAGGAAATATTAAATTAATTTTTTTTTAAATAAATTTTCTATGAGTTCCAAAATAATTAAAAATAGCCATTACAATGACATCAGTAACTTCGACGGACAACCATAAATACTAACAGATTACCAATCGGCTGTCACCGATTTCTTGCTGCTTGGCCCTGCAGCCGAATATTTTGGCGGCTTCGCGGCCATTGGTGACCGCTGCGCAGTGAGGGTCTTAGTAAAATCTATATTTCAATGCAGAAATCTCTTATTATATTACTTTAACAATAGTGCATTGCTTTTTGCATTAATAGGAAATTAATCGGCTATCACCGATTGCTTTACAGTTAGTGCATTCTGTATTGCTCTCCCTGGAATTGAATAAAAGCTGTTCTTAAGTATTAACTTTGAAATATATAAAGGTATCCACATAAAGACATTATTGAAAAACACGAACAAAACATTCATGTCACATTTGACTGTAACATAGATATGGAAAGAAGAAATCATAGAGTGCGACGCGATATGACCATGAGACATAGATGAGATGACAGGATGCTTTTCTTATCTATGACAGATTCTCAATATATTTGCCAGCCGTAATAAGATTTCGCGCACTTTACAGCCACAAATGACACTACCGAAGCCGTCACGGCTGCCACATCCAGAAAGTCATAGATATAGATGGGGAGCGTAATATGATAATGATAAATTACTTTTAGAATGTGTCATGCTTTAATATGCAATATTGTTAGGGATAAAATATCAATTAAATTTAAAAACTTTAATTATAATCTTTTAATGAAATTGATTTTTGACATTGTCGGCCAATCATTGCCAGCTTTTCCATATCTCTGCGTGGGAGATGATTACACTATTTCCAAGAGCAAATAATTCTGCACAAAGGCCATCAATCAGATTTTGTTTTAATCTTGAAAAACTATCGTAACACCGATTTATATTTTTTCAAATAAATTCAAGAATTCAAATGCGTATTGTAGATCAATGTTTTAGTAATAATGTATATCGTATAAACACAAAAAATATTGAATATGTTGTTGGGAAATCATCACTAATTGTGTTTTTATTAATGTAGAAAAAGTCATATATAACATTTATCCGACAAAATAATATATTATTGTCGCACTTTATATTGTCGACATGCATTTAAAAAAAAACATTTAATGGCATTACCCATAATGTGTTTATCATCATTTGAAACCGCAAAATTTAATCCGCTTCCTATAGTATCTATTCACCGACATCCTCTTTTAGACGTTAACGTCTGGCCGTTACACGAAAGCCTCAAAAAAAAAAAAAGTTTATGTATTACAACCCAATCTTTACACATTATTTTTTTGTACGTAATTATTGTAATGAAATAATTTTTCAATGACAGTGACTCTCGGACAAAATCAACTCGAATCATAACAATATATAATACGTTAAATATGAATTAAATATATTAATTATAAAGATACACATATAAAATCAATTTTATCGAAAAATATTGTTGTTGCGCTACCGGGATACGAACCTGGATCTCTTCCCTAACCGGGGGAGGTGCTTTATCCAACTAAGCTACAGCGGCATTATTTTTAGCGACAATTTTTCGACCTTATATGTTACCTTTTTTTTGAAATCAATACATTTAATCGTTCCATCATTTGATAGAGCCATCTACCTTATTTTTACAGAATCTCAAATACCTTTAAGTAAATCTGATAGTAGACGCCAGAATTATCAATTCATTTTTATTAAATTTTGGACACATTGATACAACTTTATTATTTTTTAGGAGAACACATTCTTATTGTGAAGTTGTAATTATTCAGAACATAGGTCTGTGATATTTTAAATATGAATTAAATATATTAATTATAAAGATACACATATAAAATCAATTTTATCGAAAAATATTGTTGTTGCGCTACCGGGATTATTCATATATATTATTTTATATGTGTATCTTTATAATTAATATATTTAATTCATATTTAAAATATCACAGACCTATGTTCTGAATAATTACAACTTCACAATAAGAATGTGTTCTCCTAAAAAATATATAATACGTGTTGATATATTAAAACCCGCCTCAAGGCAGACATTGTTAACATTTATTTATACGAATAATACGCCAGACCATTAGATATATTATTTATTTGTATACATATGCATGCGTAGAAGGAACTATACATATAACTTTCTTGTGTAATATGTCTTCAAATAATGTACAACAAAGTTGTTATAAATTAACGGGTGGCATGATTACAAGATGACCGAAAACGACATCGCAAGTGAACATAATATTTATAAATCATAGACAAGCTAATGACCCTTTACCCCTCGTGTAGCCCAGTACCGAGAAACGAATTACTACAATCATAAACATTATTTGATCTTGAATTTTTCATTTCAGAGCACTAAAATTTCAATAATTGGTTCCATATTCAGAAGATGAGGTGAACGATGTCTTCATTATAACTACTTAGTCATTATGACTTGAATAGTATTTTTAAATGTTTAATGTCGTACATAATGTATGTTTAGTTTTTAATAACCGTTCATGTGTTAATGCTTTCTTAGATAAAAGTGACATATTAGCCCTGATAATGGATCCTGCAATGAAAGATTGCCCAAAGATGTATATCGACATCTGGATCAAAAACAAAATACATAATGCACTTAACATAATATTTTTTAAAGTTGTGAATCAAGTAATTAAATGTATTAATTAGAAAGATATACATACAAAATCAAGTAGATGGCTTTTAAATAATGAAACGATAGATGTATCAATTTGAAAAGTGTAACATGTGGGTTCGAAAATTTGTCGTCAATGTACTGTGCGCTGTAGCATAATCGGTTAATGCACGTTCGCCGGATTGGAAGAGATCCGAGTTCGAATCTCGGTAGCAACAACAATATTTTTCGATAAAATTGATTTTATATGTATACCTTTCTAATTAATACATTTAATTAGTATTTAAAACATCACAGAGCGTCTGTTCTGAATAATTACAACTTCACAATAAGAATGTGTTCTCCTTAATAACAAGTAATTAATGCCCGAATACGAGAATCTAGGTTTTTCACATATGTACTCGTATTTTCGTATTTTATAATTCTATCGTATTCCGAGCTTCTTCCCTTCAGCATTTTAATTTAAATAGATAAGACCCTCATCCTGACACGACGAATTACATTATTGAACTCCTCATCGGAAAAATATTTTTTTACATTCAAATGATTGATACGAAATATAAACATTTTTTAATGTGTACGCTCACAATCGCAGGCACAGGTTAAACGTGCAAAATACAGATAGACCCGAATATTGGAGATAAGCTCGCTGTATAAAAGGGGAAGAAGAGTCTGTAGAAGTTACATTAGTCAACGGCAGCAGTCAAGATGAAGTCAGCCTTTCTGTTTCTGGTGTTTCTGGTGGCGGCTTCGGCCACCTACATAGACGATACCAAGACAGTCCTCGGAATGGGAAAGACCACCGGCACCCCATACGATTCCAATTTTGGAAACGTTTTTGGAACCACTGCTTTTGGATCCAAAACAGGAAAGATTGGTAAATATAAAATAAAACTTTTTTATCCTTGTACAATAATTCTGTATATATGAGAACAATTAAAAAGAACCTATATATTTATAATTTTCAATATATGACTTCGTACTTTATTTACATTAAATATTAAATTATTTACTGCAAATAGTTGATAATAGTTTTAATAATAATTTCTACATAAATTAAATAATGTCTTCACATATGAAACTTAACAATATTTCCACGCAATAAAATATTTTACTAATTAATTAATTCTGACTACTGATCCACTTAATAGGATAATTCTTCTAATTTTTAAATGGTCCCATTTTACTGTTAAACTTTTATCTAGAGTAAGTATATTAAAGAAAAAAAATACCTCTAACGTTAATTCAATTAAAAATTGAAAAAATATCACCTCAATTTCCGAGTTGCCAACAACATTCATGTATAACATTATTTCAAAGAATAAATTAACCAGTTATAAAAACAATTTCTAATATTTCTAAGGCCAACATAAATTTTAAAATCAATTTGTTTATTATCATTTTTTATTTTAATATTATAACAGAAAAATTTACAAAAGAGAACATTATCATGTTTATTAGCAAATTATTATTTTTTTGACTATTTTTCAAACATAGACGTAAAAAAGAGGATAAAACGCCTCTCTTTTACCTGGCGTATCATTCTTGACTCGTTCGCTTTCATACATCTTCTCATGCTCGCAAGTCAATTTCTGAACAATCTACTAGGGTCGTCCTTCAATAACGGTTCTTGCCAGACCTTTCACGGGTTTTGTTACTGTTTCCTTCAACACATGCATCATATATTTTTTTACTATTCTCTCCTCACTCGCACGTTCCATGTGCCAAACCATTTCAAGTATATTAATCCGAAAAATATTTAATTTTTGGAATTTAATATTTTGTTAAATAATACAGTATGTAAAATATATTTGAAATGTGTGTAAAAAAGAAGAAAAATTTAACGAGCAAAAATGCAGAAGAAACGTGAAAAATATTTTTAAAATCTGCAACGGGCAAAGTTTGTTTTATTAGTACAACTAGCTCATGCATCTTGTATCCCGTTCTTCATTGAAACAGATTTTAAATACAGCTTTGGATAAAAAAAAAAGGAGATAAATTTAGGTCATAATTATTACACGATTTTTGTAACATTTATCTTGAATTCTTCAGGGCTATTCCGCTATTTATTAATTGTGGCAGCTATACAATTTGTGCCACCATTATTCACCATCACCAAGTCTGTAAATATATGGTCCAAAGAATTTTTTGGACACGATGAGGCAGGTAGAGTGCGGACCTAACGATTCATAATATTATAAGGGCCAATGCACTTTATTTATCTAAATATATGTTTTGTAAATATATATAAACTAGAAGTAACTCGATTTTTTTTTGTTTATTTAGCCGACAAGGAATTTTTGCTTCGCAACAGGAACATCCTGCGTCTTTTGAACCATGTCAACATGGCAAACACCAATGAGGATCAGGTGGCCATCGCCAAGGAGTATCGTATCGATGCCAACATGGATAAATACATGGTGAGTTCACAAATATGCAATATTAATTTGATATAAAGTATTTTTATGTTTGTTGTGATCTAATTAGAATTGCTTATTCACAGAATATCCCAGCGATCAAGGAGTTCATTAGGATGTACAGGACCAGCATGTTGCCCAGAAACAAGATCTTCACCATCACAAACGACAGACACAGAGACGAGGTTGTAAGCCTATTCCACGCGTTCTTCTTCGCCAAGGATTTCGACACCTTCTACAGAACAGCTTGCTGGGCCCGCGACCATGTCAATGAGGGTATGTTCGTGTACGCTTTGACCGTTGCTGTCATCCACCGCCCCGATACTCGCGGCATGGCTATGCCTCCCCCGTACGAGATCTACCCCTTCTACTTCATGAACGCCGAAGTTGTCCAGAAAGCTTACCGTGTGAGGATGCAAGAGACCGTGTACGATACCAAGATGGCTGAATACTACGGGATCCGCAAACTCGACGATAAGACTTTCTTGATCAACAGCAACTACTCCGGATGGTACACGCCAACCAACGACGAGACATCTTTGACCTACTTCACCGAGGATATCGGTCTGAACGCCTACTACTTCTACTTCCACGCTACCTACCCGTTCTGGATGGGAGCTCAAGAGTTTGGAATGACCATGGATCGCAGAGGAGAGTTCTTCCTTTACACCCACCAGCAACTCTTGGCTCGCTACTACATGGAGAGACTTTCAGTCAGCATGGATGAAATCCCCAGATTTATGTGGACCAAGCCTATCAAAACCGGATTCAAGTCATCCCTGAAGCATCCCAACGGCATGGAGTTCCCCTCAAGGCCAAATCATTTCAACCTCTTCACCAAGGACAACCTATGGGATCTCACAACCGTCGATGACTACGAAAGACGCATCCGCGATACTATTGATACCGGATTTATTTTCACCGTAAGTATTTGGATGAACCTTCTGTTGAATGAAGCGCAAAATATCAATAGTGTATCTAAATGTATTTAACTTCATCACCATTTTCATCCATTAGGAGGACGGCAGGACACTCTCCATGAGCAAGCCCGAGGATGTTGAGAAGCTGGGTAACATCATGCAAGCCAACATGGATTGCCCCCACACTCGTTACTACATGCTGGGATCACTGGTGGCCAGGAAGATGTTGGGCAATGGTGATGATACTTTCAACGAGTAAGTATTTTTGGTACTATTATAAAAATATTCTTTAACATTTCTTTAAATGTATGTCACATTTATTTATTATAGCAAATGTAATCGTTTTTGGATATGTGATCAATCATTTCGTACATACGTATGTTTGTATAACGTGGTTTCTTTTAACCAAATGTAACCTTTTTCAGTTACATGACCAACCCTGCCGTTATGGAGCAATATGAGACCGCACTCCGCGATCCCATGTTCTACCAGCTGATGCAGCGCTTCATGCACAACTTCCTCAAGTTCAAGGAAACCCTCCGCCCGTATACACGCGAAGAGGTCGCTTTCCCCGGAGTCAAAATCGAGGATGTCGTCGTCGACAAACTGGTTACATACTTCGACACTGTTGATGTTGACATTTCAAACGTCATGTACCGTAAACAAGAAGAGATGAAAGAGAACCGCGATCACTTCCTGATTCTGGCCCGTCAAGCTCGCCTCAACCACGTTCCTTTCAACGTGAAGATCGACATCAGCTCAGAAAAGAGCACTGAAGCCGTAGTCAGGATTTTCTTGGGACCCAAGTATGACAGCATGTACCGCAAGATGGATCTGAATGAAAACAGAGTCAACTTCTTCGAAATGGACTTCTTCGTTTACAATCTGAAAACTGGCAGAAACACCATCACCCGTAACTCCCGCGACTTCTTAGTTACTGACGCAGACCAAACCACGACTCGTGATTTGTACAAGAAGATGACCACATGCATCAATGGAAATGAAGAATGTCTTGTTGATACCACAAAGACACTGAAGGGATTCCCAGACAGGCTCCTTCTCCCCAGAGGAAGGAAGGGTGGCATGCCATTTTCTTTCTACATTGTGGTCACTCCCCTGCGTCAGACCAAGTCTTTCGATATGTACACTTCTAATGCCCATACTGCAGCTAGCTTCTTCACCAACAAGCGTTTCATCGACGATAATGCTTTCGGTTATCCTCTTGATCGCGTCATCGACATGTCCACCTTCTACAACACCAACATGTACATGAAGGACGTGACCATCTTCCACAAGGAAGGCGTCCAGTCAAATATGTCTGACAGGGATACAGAAACAACTGACACAACCAGGTTTATGCATACCACGAACGTGATGGACTCGACCCACACATTGGACCATGACACAACAATGGAACATGACAGGATGGATATGGGAACATTCGACTCGAATACAAAAGATACCTACACCAGGATGTCTGGTTTCAACGTTTGGTAAATTAAAATACCGTGCCAAAGTCGCCACTTTTGAGAACAGGAGCTAATATCTGACATCAAATTTCAAGTACAGATCTCCGTTGACAGTTCCATCGAATCTTAACTATGTTACCTTTATTTCACTATTTATCTATTTTTGTAACAAAAATGTTTTTAATGCGTATTATTTGAACAAATGAATAAATACATATTATGCACGTTTGTGTAAATATATAATATATACATAACAATGCTTTTATTTAATTATGGAAGAATTCAGTGTTTCATGGGGGATTTGCATTTTATTTATTTATGTATATATACGGTAACAACAATTATAAATCCTTACAGATTCATAATTTAAAAAATGGTGCAATTAGAAAAATATTTAAATAGAAACATTTTAAGACTAAATCAAAAGAAGTATTTTGTTATATATACAAAGCAAATTATTATTATTTTGAAACATCAATAAAGAGTTAATTGTAAAGATACATGCAAGTAAAAACATTCTGGGCGAAGTAGGTAATGAAGAAAACTGCGAAGATCTTAAAATGAATTTGATGATCAGTTATAAACAAATTCGTACAAATTAAATGTATTAATTAGAAAGATATACATAAAAAATCAATTTATCGAAAAAATATTGTGATTGCTACCGGGATTCGAACCTGGATTTAATCGATTGATGCATTTCCCCGGATAGGAAGAGATCCAGGTTCGAATCCCGGTAGCAACAACAATATTTATCCGATAAATTGATTTTACATGTATATTTTTATAATTAATACATTTAATTTGTATTTAAAATATCACAGACCTATATTCTGTAAAATTGCAACTTCACAATAAGCATGTGTTCTCATTAAAAATAAACGAATTAGATTTTTTTTTGTAATTTGGCATAGTTATGTTCCATAAATCAGGAGATGTCTGCGAACTGGTTGCCTAGGATTCACAATTTGTGTGTTGGAGAATTAATCAAGCTACCGTCCCAGTATTAGGGATACCCAAAGAAAAGTTCGTTTTTATAAACATATATATTTTTTAAATAAATATATTTATTAATCTAAAATATATTCTCTATCAATAGATGCGACCTTCCTCCATCGTTCGAGCAAGTTTTAGATTCATCGTTTGTAAAAACTCGTAGGCTTAGACACAAAATACTCTGTTGGCGCTATTTTTACTTTACCTAGATTATTAAATCTTCTTCCATCTAAATAATGCTGTATAGATCTAAACAGATGGCTATAAGAAGGGTGATCTACAATTTTCCATCATAGTGCGTTAATTTTTTCTCGCGTGATTTTTGCTGTATGAGGACGAGCATTATCATGTGCAAAAAAATTGTGCTTCGACATACTAAAGCGGGTCTTTTTGTTTTCAACAATTGATGCAATCGATCCAGCTGTTATTGTTTCATCTAGTCATTCCACAAATGCTCACCAATCAGATAATATGACATTTTTTAAAGTGATGCCGGATTTTTACTGTCATTACATTTTACAATCTTTGTTATATATGTACATAGAGTACCCGTTTCATGTCTCCACTTACCATATGATGAAAAAAAGGTGAATTTGTTTTCTGCGTGGCCAAAACGCAACACGTTCGTACGCGAGCGGCTTTGTTCTCTTCGCTTATTCATGCGGTACCAACTGGACACTGGACCATGAGAATCTAGTCTTGTTAACTAATTCTTGAGTTGACATTTCCGGATTGGCGTCATTTCAGAAGTAATTCGATCTTCATTTTTAATTTTAGGTGTTCCACTTTAACCGTGGGATATGAAGTTCTTGGGATCTTGCATCAATCTTGGAATCTCGTATACTTTTTTCCAACGCCACGTTCAACATAAGCAGGCTGATGCATCACCCTGTCTTCCACCACTGTATGTTTCTAACGGTTCCGAGAAGTCCGAGTCGATTCGATAAAATTAATTTTATATGTATATCTTTCTAATTAATATATTTAATTCATATTTAAAGTATATTTCAATTATGCAGATTTTAAATAATGTACTCTTAATACATGGCAATGAAAATAATTGACCACAATGTACATTATATCAGTTTTTACTTTATATCTATACAATATATTATATTTATTTGTGGCACAGCAATAACTCATCTCTTTAAATTTATTATATAGTTTAATTAAAAAAAAAACAAATAAGATGAATCACACAGAATTAAAATTAATTTTATATACTGAAAAGCTATAGTTTACTACCACAATCATCGCCACTATAACGCATTACAATTGACCAAATGATTTGTTCTGTACATCTTTCTAATTGATTAGTCTAATTTGTATTAAAAATACCACAAAACTATATGTGTTGAAATTGTAACCTCACAACAATGTGTTTTCATTCAATTATAAAAGTAGTATCAAAGTTAATCAAATGAAATGATTTAATTCTGGTGTCTCCTATTCAAATACAATATATTTGGGATTTATCGCAATGTAAAGTTGATTGTTTTTATAAGTTGAATAATAGATTTATCAATAATAAAAATATACAGAACATAAGTATCAAATTTGTGATAAACGTAATCGGTTAATGTAGTGGAATGGTCAACACGTTTTCCCGAATAGGAAAAAGTGCAGGTTCGTATTTCGGTAATAATCAAATATTTCTTCGATAAATAGATTTTTTCTATATATCTTTCTAAAGACTCATTTAATTTGTATTAAATACATATTTATTTTTTGAGAGATATTTCTTTCCGAGTGATTGATTTAATTAGTTTTAATTATCAAAGAACAATAATATAAAATGGCACCTTTACGATAAACTGTGATTTCAATCAAATGTAATATACTTTTTACATTTATTTTTTATCGTTGAATGGGTCTAGAAATATCACGCCGTTGCTTCATTTGATTTATAACTCGCTTAGGTATCTAGTTAGAAACAAATCTAGAAGCAAAAGTTTTTACGAATACAGTAATTATAAAATATCGAAAGCAGCAAATGGACAATTCTATTTGCATCCCTATCTTTATCATTTGTTTCTATTCACACCTATTACTTGTTCCCATTAATCTCATAATTGAAAAAAATATTATTATTATTATTTTTTTTAATTTTTTTAAATAGAGATGCGTACACGGAATATATGTCACATCAATATTCTGACTATTTTCAAACGAAGCTAAACGCTTGTGCTATGAAAATAGGACTAACATGCTGGTGTCCTGGAACGAGGCGCGAACCTCCGACCACTAGATCACTAGTACAGCGTCTTGACCACTACACCAACAAACTACTATTGTTACGATTTTTTAAATATTTATTTGTACAGAGATATTTTGTAAATAAATATTGCGGCAATTTCCCGCTTAGGCTAGGTCTTATCTAGGAAACCGCCTCACATTAAAAAATATTTTCTGTTATTAAAAAAACTAAGTAAGAACATTGTACGAATAGTTTAAAAAAATAAACCTTCAAATGTAGATTCATAATTAATTTAAAGTTTATGAATACATATAAACATGGAGAAAGATATTATAGATATAATTACTTTTTAATATATTTTTATCAAATTTACAGCTGTAGAATAAAGCCTGCTACTCAGGCCTATTCTCAAAATTGCAATATTGAAATGAAGGTGATTGTTACACCAACCCTCAAAAATAGACAGATAGTTTTGACAGATTATGGTACGTTTATCTCCCTCACTCCCTCACTCTCTCTCCCTCTCTCTCATTCAAATATAACACTATTTTTGAGGGTTGGTGTAACAATCACCTTCATTTCAATATTGCAATTTTGAGAATAGGCCTGACTGTCACTAACCGACCCCATACCGATGACATCGGCATCATCGCAAGACCCCAAAAAGGTCTTCGTGGTGCATTCTCAGCACTAGAAGTAGCAATAAAATGAGTCGTGTAGTGAATCGATAGAAGATCAACTGTATGTCAGTGGGTTGTAGTCTGCACATTAGCCAAAATAAATTGACATATCTAGGGTCCCTATTAATAGACATACTCGTAAACAAAACTGATGAGACTGAGAGATAAAAACTCAAGCGAGTGCTGATCGTTGTAACTTTAGCCTACAAAAACAGTAAAAAGTCGAACATGATGTCCACAATAACAAATGTAATACTGTATCAAACTCTGTTTAAAACAATGTTTTAAACCAGTGTTTAAACCAGTATTTAAAACAGTGTTTGAACAAAAGTGTTTACACAAGTGTTTAAACCGCCTCCGAAACATGAATTCTAACTAAGAAAAATAAAGCAACATTAGATATATTTGAAAGAAGAATTCTTAGGAAAATTTTCGGAGATATCAAAGAAAATGGAGTTAATAACGTAGGTGTTATAATCAGAAACTTTATGACTTGTATGATGAGCCGAAAATCACAAAGTTTATAAAATTAGGGAGGCTTCGCTACAAAACCATGTAAAACATATGAATGATGTGAATCCAATATATGGTGGCAAAACAATACAAGTAAAATGCTTGTTGGTCTAGTGGTTAAGACTCTCGCCTAGTGATATAGCGGCTCGGGCCTCGAACCTCATCCCAGGAGCTTAGTTTAGCTTAGTTTTAAAATAATAAGAATATTGATGTGTCATGTATCAATGTACGCATCTCTACTTAAAAAAAATTGGCATCAGTCATTGGCGGGAAGCAGCTCGATTCAGCGACGATCGGACGAGGTGTATTCTTGAGGAGACCAGGAATCATACCGAGCTGTAGAGATGATGATGACGATAGTTCAATTCTCCCATGTTACTGGAAAACATTAGCTACTTATAAATCTATTACATTTTTGTCCGGAACAATCAACAATTTTATTTTAATATTTACAAGTGAAACATTTTATATACAAATATTATTAAATTAATAAAGATTTCAAAGTGCAAAGACGAAATTAAACACTTATTATTGCAAACGCACTCCACAATCTGCAGTGCAGATTAAACGTGCAAAAGTGCATAACATACAAAATATAGAATACATTTAACATAATATTTTTAATAATTCTGAATCAAGTAATTATTGCCCGAGAATTCGTATTATTGTATTTTACAATCCCACATCGTATCAAAAAATTCTTCAGCATTTTAATTGAAATAGATACGATCCTCATCCTGATGCGGCGAACTAATTGTCTTAAAGTCCTCATCGGCAAATTATTATTTTTTTCATCCAAATATAAACATTTTTTAATACACTCACAATCTCAGGCACAGGTTAAACGTGCAAAATACAGATAGACCCGAAAATTGGAGATAAGCTCGCTGTATAAAAGGGGGCGAATAGTCTGTAGAAGTTACATTAGTCAACGGCAGCAGTCAAGATGAAGTCAGCCTTTCTGTTTCTGGTGTTCCTGGTGGCGGCTTCGGCCACCTACATAGACGACACCAGGAATGTCCTCGGAACGGGGAAGACCACAGGCACCCCATATGGTACTAATTTTGGAACCACTTTTGGATCAACATACGGCAGCACTGCTTTCGGAGCAAAGACCGAAAAGATTGGTAAATATAAAATACTTTAATAACTCGTATTCATTTTGTAAATTAAAAATTTCAATTTATTGTAATACACAGCATATATAATATATTTAAGATCTAAAGTGTCTTCAGCGGCTCATATTACATGGGTGTGAGAAACGGCTCATCTTAGAAAGAAAAGATAAATAATTTATCTTTCCTCACTTTTTTTAACGGATTTTCATCCCAATTATATTAAATATATATTATACCTATTAGTCGGAATACGTGCCATTAAGTACATTTTACAATTATACAAGTCAGAGTGCCCAAAAAAATTACATAAAATTAACGAATATCCTAAGAATTATCCAAAAAATTGTAACAATGAGATGAGATTTTGATTTTAAATAAAAATGATAAAATTATTAACATTTTGTATTTGTAAACTTGTAAACTTAGTGATAGAATTGTAGACGAATTGGACTATTCTTACAAAATAAATATCACTACTTTAAAGGCCTATTTCATTCCTTTAATATGAAAAAAATAAAGTTTAATACTTAGCCAAAAGTAAAGTCAAAAATTGAAACTACTAAAATATAATTACCAAAAAATTCAACAAGATCTTAATTTGTAAAAAATAGTTGGTAAAAATAAATTTAATTTAAATGTACAATTCGTAATAATAATGAAATTTATCTACTTGTACGTTGATTATGATTTAATTTTAAAACATATCCGTTAATTATTGTGTTCTATTTGTTTTAGCCGACAAGGAATTTTTGCTTCGCAACAGGAACATCTTGCGTCTCTTGAACCATGTTAACATGGCAAACACCAATGAGGATCAGGTGGCCATCGCCAAGGAGTATCATATCGATGCCAACATGGATAAATACATGGTGAGTTCTTAAATAAGCAATATTTATTTGAAATAAAATATTTTTATGTTTGTTGTGATCTAATTAGATTTGTTTATTCACAGAATATCCCAGCGATCAAGGAGTTCATTAGGATGTACAGGACCAGCATGTTGCCCAGAAACAAGATCTTCACCATCACAAACGACAGACACAGAGACGAGGTTGTAAGCCTATTCCACGCGTTCTTCTTCGCCAAGGATTTCGACACCTTCTACAGAACAGCTTGCTGGGCCCGCGACCATGTCAATGAGGGTATGTTCGTGTACGCTTTGACCGTTGCTGTCATCCACCGCCCCGATACTCGCGGCATGGCTATGCCTCCCCCGTACGAGATCTACCCCTTCTACTTCATGAACGCCGAAGTTGTCCAGAAAGCTTACCGTGTGAGGATGCAAGAGACCGTGTACGATACCAAGATGGCTGAATACTACGGAATCCGCAAACTCGACGATAAGACTTTCTTGATCAACAGCAACTACTCCGGATGGTACACGCCAACCAACGACGAAACATCTTTGACCTACTTCACCGAGGATATCGGTCTGAACGCCTACTACTTCTACTTCCACGCTACCTACCCATTCTGGATGGGAGCTCAAGAGTTTGGAATGACCATGGATCGCAGAGGAGAGTTCTTCCTTTACACCCACCAGCAACTCTTGGCTCGCTACTACATGGAGAGACTTTCAGTCGGCATGGATGAAATCCCCAGATTTATGTGGACCAAGCCTATCAAAACCGGATTCAAGTCATCCCTGAAGCATCCCAACGGCATGGAGTTCCCCTCAAGGCCAAATCATTTCAACCTCTTCACCAAGGACAACCTGTGGGATCTCACAACCGTCGATGACTACGAAAGACGCATCCGCGATACTATTGATACCGGATTTATTTTCACCGTAAGTATTTGGATGAACCTTCTGTTGAATGAAGCGCAAAATATCAACAGTGTATCTAAATGTATTTAACTTCATCACCATTTTCATCCATTAGGAGGACGGCAGGACACTCTCCATGAGCAAGCCCGAGGATGTTGAGAAGCTGGGTAACATCATGCAAGCCAACATGGATTGCCCCCACACTCGTTACTACATGCTGGGATCACTGGTGGCCAGGAAGATGTTGGGCAATGGTGATGATACTTTCAACGAGTAAGTTTAAATAAAAATATTGTCTGACATTTACCAATATTTAGTATTGCCTGGAATAGTCACATCTTATCACATATTATAGCAAATAAAGCCAGAAATATACAAAAGTTACATACATATCATTAAATTACGTAATCATTTTTGTCAACTTGGCCATACATACTTACCTATGTATATTTGTATAACGTGTTTTTTTTTAACCAAATGTAACCTTTTTCAGTTACATGACCAACCCTGCCGTTATGGAGCAATATGAGACCGCACTCCGCGATCCCATGTTCTACCAGCTGATGCAGCGCTTCATGCACAACTTCCTCAAGTTCAAGGAAACCCTCCGCCCGTATACACGCGAAGAGGTCGCTTTCCCCGGAGTCAAAATCGAGGATGTCGTCGTCGACAAACTGGTTACATACTTCGACACTGTTGATGTTGACATTTCAAACGTCATGTACCGTAAACAAGAAGAGATGAAGGAGAACCGCGATCACTTCACGGTACTGGCCCGTCAAGCTCGCCTCAACCACGTTCCTTTCAACGTGAAGATGGACATCAGCTCAGAAAAGAGCATGGAAGCCGTAGTCAGAATTTTCTTGGGACCCAAGTTTGATAGCATGTACCGCAAGATGGATCTGAATGAAAACAGAGTCAACTTCTTCGAAATGGACTTCTTCGTTTACAATCTGAAAACTGGCAGAAACACCATCACCCGTAACTCCCGCGACTTCTTAGTCACTGACGCGGACCAAACCACGACTCGTGATTTGTACAAGAAGATGAGCACATGCATCAACGGAAACGATGAGTGCCTTGTCGATACCACAAAGACACTGAAGGGATTCCCAGACAGGCTCCTCCTCCCTAGGGGAAGACTGGGTGGCATGGCATTCACTTTCTATATTGTGGTTACTCCCCTGCGAATGACCAGAACAATGGATTCCCACTTTACTGGTGCAACTAAAACGACAACTGACTTCTTCACCAACAAGCGTTTCATCGACGATAATGCTTTCGGTTATCCTCTTGACCGCGTCATCGACATGTCCACCTTCTACAACACTAACATGTACATGAAGGACGTGACCATCTTCCACAAGGGAGGCGTGCAGTCAAATATGTCCGATAGGAATACAGACACAACTGACGTCAAGTTCATGCACACTATGGATTCGATGGACACCACAGGAAGATTGGACGCAGCTGAGACAAAGGACACGTATACTAATACAGCAGGTTTTAATGTATGGTAAACAATCAAAACCATGTTATACTTAGATCTCTGTTTACATCTCACGCAGGCCGAGTCTAGTCCTAGTTCGAGAGGTTGGATAACATCAATCATTGCTGAATAACACAAAACACCAAACTCAGATCTCCGTCGGCAGTTTCGTTGAATCTATGTCATCTATATCCGACGGTTTTTCCACTATTTATGAAATGTTGTGACAGAATCTTATTTTTTATTATTTTATAATGAATTAATAAATATTTTGCACTATCGTGTGACTATCAACATGTGATGTTTTTATTAAAACTTGATAATTATTTTTATATTATCCTAAATAATTGCGAAATTGGATTACGTCGTTTTCCATATACGAGTATGTTTGGAATCGATGCCTTTTAAAATGTGCAAAATGGTATGTACTAATGAAACAGACACCAGAAAACGGCAACACAGTAAAACAAAAAAAAACAATAATTTTAAACAAAAGCAGACAACGAATCTGTTACATCTTTTCGTATTGTTTTACTCTTAATAACTGCAGTCTTACTTGTTTTAACGCCAACTAACTTCCCATCGCGCCGTTCCGCGCGTGTAGGCTGAGACTCAACACTCTTCTTTCGTGATACATAATAAATAATATCTTTTCATGCAACCTCGTCGATTATCGAGACTTAAAACAGGCTCATCTCCAGTATTTTGCTTTAATGCGATTGAGTTAATAGTTTTTTGTCAATTATTTCGTAGAATTAAAAAAAAAACAGTAACGTAACAGATTAGTGGTTTTTTTAATAGATATTAAAATTACCGAAATATCTAACAACTTATTCATTTTATCGAAGAAACTCTTTCTTTACAAAAAAAAGGCGTCAATATAAGTTAGCTATTAAACCCGGACAATAATCTCTCTTTTTTACAAAGAAATATAACGAAAAGCATATATATTATAACCTGAAACATATTAAATACTTTTAAAAATATTAAAAAATTTGATATATGCATAAAATTTGATCTGTTTCTACATATTACGTCGATCCTGGTTTTTATATATTATGCATTATATAACTAGCATTTATTTACGTCATTTATACATATAAATTATTAAGTGCGTTTGGCAATGAATATTTTCCGATACTAAATAAAAGCATTAAATTATTATTATTATCATTTGAATTACTTAATATTTTTTTTAATGTTTAAAAAATGGATTCATACGTATTTGTTAAATAAAACCGAATAAAAATAATAGTGGCGCTCATAACCGTACCTACATAAAATGTGTTATTAATTAAAATTAATAATAAATGTGAAAATATTAGCGTGGAATTCATCCAAAAATAATCACCTCAATATAAATAATCATCTTTGTCTGAAAGATTCTCCCAAGTTTGATATTGCCACATGCACGCACATTTGGAATAAAATAATTCTACAATCATTTGACAAAAATAACACTTAATCATTTGAGCGGATATGAATACACTTTTAATTTACAAATTTTATCAAACTTGATACACGAAGCCTCGGTTCCCTTTTGTTGACGAATATTATTTGTGATGGATGAATTAATAAATGAATCATTTATATTTTTAAGGAGAACACATTTATTATTATGAAGTTGCAGTTTTTTAAAACACAGTTGTGATATTTTAATACAAATTAAATAACTGTTCAAAGGTTTTTGGTTTGAGTTGAGTTAAAACACTGTTTTGTTCCACTATATTTCATTGTATTAAACGTTAGAATGTTTTTGAGAATATCTTCCTATTATTAATAATTGAATTCAAGTAAAGTGAAAAACATTTTCAGACAGTAACTACGGGTGTGTTTGGAGTTAAGGTAGGTGGGGGTGGGGGTGGAGTTAAATGGATAAGAGAGGGGATGTAATAAGCGGTATTTTAATGTTTATTTATTTAATTTACGGAAAAAATTTCAGTCTAAATTACGAAATGGCCGAACACGCAAGAATGAAGGGGCCATTCATTTGACAATAATACTTTAGAATTTCTGCATAGTTGCATAATCATCTCTGCATATAACTTTAGTTGAATTATATTATTGATAATGGGAAGATGTTCTAGATAACGTTCTGACGTTTAATACAATAAAATATAGTGAAATAAAACAGTGTTTTAACAAAATTTATAAAATACTAATTAAATGTATCAATTAGAAAGATATACAGATAAAATCAATTTATCAAAAAAAAATTTTGTTTGTTGACTTCCCCGGAAAAGAAGGGTTCCTTGTTTGAGTCCTGGGGGTAACAAAAATATATTTTCGATAAATTGATTTTATCCGTATATCTAATTGATACATTTAATTTGTATTAAAATTATTATTTTTAAAATAGTAATAACATTTTTAGAAATATTCCTTTTTTTTCTTGTTCCTAAATTGGCATTAAACTTAGAAGTTTTCCAGCTAATGGGCACTCAGGACATGATACTATTTTTTTATCACAGTGCTTAAAATTAGTTGAAAAATGTTAAATGGTCCAAATTCACATTTTTCCTAGTAAACTTGTTACTGTTTTTAAAAAACAGTGACACACATTTCATAGAAATATTAATCAATAAACAGAAAGCAATATTTTCTTAAGTTTTGGAAATGACATTAAAAAAAGTAACAAAGGGTACGAATTATTTAAAAATTCATAAAAGTTTAAATATCTCGAAAATCGTGTCATTCATTACGTTATTCTGATAGGGCATGGTCTCAGCTATCGATGGTTTTCGTTTGGACCACTACTTACAGGACAACCTGTATATCAGTTTCAATAAGTCTCGTTGCCCAAATCTCGATAATTGAAACAATATACTTGTAACAGTAACACTACACAGCCCTCACCTCACTCATCATACACAACATGTAAGAAGTCAAAGAGACTTAAAAGTATCAAATATATTTGAATTGAATTCTTAAACTGGTCTGACCATGTCAGCAAACTTTGCGGTAAATTAAGAAAGCTGACATTTTTCTTTAGTAGTCTTTGAAATGTACTTGAGAAATGAATACTAAAAACTAAATATTTCGTTCTCTGACAAGTCTCTTCTTAGCTATGAGATTTTGGGTTGGGGTAGAACTGGGAAAACTGCCCTTAAACAATTAGTAATAACCCTAAAATCCATTCTCAGGGTCAATTACAGAGATCTATATAAGTAGGATGTCAGCTTCATATATATAATATATGACAGCTTTATGTTAAAATACCAATCTGTACTACGTATTACATATTTATCAATTATGTAAACTCCTTATAAAAAACATTTAAAAAAAAACAATATTAAAGCGCCATCTCTTGAAAAAATACGAATCTTTTTCTACAAAGTCATTGAAACAAATTTTAATAAACCATTAGCGATCTTTAAAAAAATGTATCACATTTTTTAATTAATCTTAGTGACTAAACACAGAGCAAATTGCAGTAAACAGACAAATAATTCATTTATATATTTAAAAATGATTTTCGAAACAACAAAATAATTACAAATATCAGATCCTTTCGATTTTCCTGAGGCGGCTCGAGAGGAAATCGGCAATCTGATAAAAGTAATACACGACCTGACCAAAAAATACACACACGCAATGATGACATTAATAAGTCACCTGGTAATACAATTAGCTAACGCTATGGGTCAAATAAAAGTTCTTAGCAAAAAAAAAAAAACGCAACAAATTAGTCACGCGGAAATAGTAAAAGCTACCAAAGAAAAAAACCCGGCACTTATCATAATTCTTAAAAATATTCAAAACTTAGTAAAATACGTTAAACGTACGAAGAAATAAATAAAGAATATTGACCAAAGCGATAATTATTTGAGCAGCATAAGAAATGTAACAAAATAAGGTACTGTTATCAAATGTTAAACCAAAAAAGCAGTGGAAAAGCTCAATGAAGTAACTACAAAAGATCAGGAGCAAACTGTATCGTAAGCATCTATGTTCAATGATGCTCACAAATGAATATATTTGAATTGTCGAAAAAATACGACAAAGAAACAATTACTAACCAAATTGTTGAAATTATAACCTGCAAAAAATGCAAATCTGCTTAACCTCACAATACTAACTACTCAGCAATGGATACGGATTATACGAATTAACAAAAGATAATTTAAATATTAAAAAATTATAAATAATTGTCAACAATAGCAATTTAAAGAACAAGGTAAAGACAACAAAAAACCTTTCAACACTATACTATAATATCCAAAGTGTCAAACAATAAATCTTGCAAAACAAAACACCACATTATACTCGTTCTTACAGAAACATGGATAAAAACACATGAAATACAAAATCAATAATTATAATCCGTAATATATAATGTCTGTCATAATAATATATAATGTCTGTACTAACGAGAACAAATACCTAATTTTAATAATTATTTAAAATTACTAATTTTTAAAAATTTCTAAATGTTATTCCATAGTCCTCTTATATTTTACAACAAAAAGATGCAGCACTGTGAGCAGACGTGCATAAACTACTTCTAACTCCACTTACTGATGGGCTTTTACTTGTTAATAATATAATAAGGCGCATGAAATATAAAAATATAAAATTGAATAAAGCTCCAAATACTACTGAGATAATCAATTTATAATATTTGGTTAAACAAGTTTATTGATATTATTGGTAATGATTAGTGTATCCTGGATACATATTTAATAGCATTTTTATAAATTGTCTAACCGCTAAAAAGGCTAACCATTTCTGCATGACATCTATTGTTAATATGGATAAAGCATTTTAGGTCTATTTAAAATGGTTTTACCCATTATCCAATGTTAATATATAGTATTACAACTGTCAATACATATTATTACAACTGTAAACCTTTCATATATATATAGAAATAAATAAGCACGATATTTGTAAAAATAATTAAATTATTTTATTTCATTATATTTTCAATAATTTAATAAAAGGTTTTATAAAGTCATATTGCAATATTGATTAAACAGTTCAAAAGTGGGATTAATCAATTAAAAATTTAAATTGCCACGCTCCACTGAAAAGTTATTGTTGGTACTTTTATATAAAATTATTAAAGTATTGAACCAAAAATCCAGAAAATAAGAAAAACAATAAACACTATTTAAAATATCGACAAGAGATGTCGCAAACAAATACAATTTCAATTAAAACTCTTACGAGTAATTTATCTCATAAAGATATAGGGGCCACAAAATTGAACCATAGTGCACTGAAGAGTCATCGTGCGTGGCATATTATAGTATAACTAATATTTAATATATATATTTTTTAATATTTTAACTATTCAGAGTATTGTGTAGAGTAAGTTGTGGAATATAGTAAAAGAAGAAGAAGATGATGCCGCGAAATTATATCTATCACCAGAATTATTAAAAACAGAAAAAGCACTTAATCTAACAGAGAAAATCATAAAAAAACAGGTGATACCACGTTACATGACAGACATACACACCTCGGTTTTTATTAATACATATTAATTACTGGTTATGATAACAAATTATCCGTTACCACGCAACTAGAAAACATTATAAAATCCATTTTCATTATCTTATTTATTTCTTAATTATTTTATTTGTAGAGTGATTGATGCTAACAGTGACAACAGCCCTCATGATGAATCCTGTAATTGGATTCGAAACGTCGGTCAGAGAGGTCTAACGCGCACGGCAGAAAACTCCTGAACAGCCGTGAAAACATGAGCACATTTTTTATTATTTTATTTATATTAACGAAACGAATTTCCAAGCATGTATAAAAATAATTCCCCTTTTATATGATTATATATAAAATAATATAGTAAAAATTATTATTAAAAATATATATATTTTAATTTTTTTAGATTGTTAACATTGTTTTATTAACCACTTAATGAATTAAATACATCTACTGGTTTCGAAAAATATCATTTTCTTCTTCAGGATGTCATCAAGTAACCAAAAACATATGTTATATTGTTTCTATAAAAGTATCTAGTGTTAAAAATAAATTGAATGGCAAGTTGATTTTGTAAATAAAATATTTAAAGAAAAAAAAAAAATTACCTATAATTATTTATTTGTTGGACGAAAACAGCTTATTTGGGTAATTGATTAAATGTTCAACTGACTTGTATTTAAGTGCCTATTTTTTATATTTACTTTTCCCGGTTTAAACCTGGACGAAAGCACGAATCATATTATCAAAGAGATTACTCGTATCGTAATTGTCTAGTTTACAAATATCTTCGATTTTCGATGGTGTTTATTATAGACCTCTTATCTTGCCTTACACCCCTTAGAACCTTTTCATTTGTAATACTCTCAGTCCAGCTTATGCTTTCTATCCTTCTCAAGAGGTGTGGCCTCGAATGCTTCTAACCTAATTCTCTCCCTCTATGGTTAATCGTTATCTAGTTAATCATAATTAATGACTAAATATCTGGTTAATCGCAAGTTATCAACCTCCACCATTTATGTTTAATAAGTACATATACCTGCATACTATATATAATAAAAATAGAAATATTATGTACAAACATCGATCAAGTCATTAATGATCTGAATATATCAAGAGACGGCGGTAATACCATCGGAAATGAGCCGCCGGTTGACACGAAACTTCAAAGTAGACTACGAAGGCCAGTTTCAAAATCAAATTAAAATAAACCGGATGTCATGCACTTTTGGATATTGAAATATAATTTTGAATAGTATTTACCATGCTTCCTCATCTATATCTATGGCTTTCTGGATGTGGCGGCTTCGGTAGTATCATTTGTGGCTGTAAAGTGCCTGCTTAAACAGACAGGTTTATGAGACGAGAGCAGGGCAAAAACGATCGTGTTTTTAATATCTTTAGGTTAAGATTACTTAAATAGGAGCTTGCATGGTCTAGCAGCAAGCAATTGGCTATGGATCGATTACTTATCTGCTAGTATATGTATATTAAATGTATTGTAAATTTAATTATGCAGTTTTCACGATAAATTATAAGTATTATATTTAATGAATGATTAAATATTTAATTAAATTTAATAAAACGATTAAATCATAAATTCCGGTTAACTCAATTCCCAACCCTTTCATCTTAAATAAACTTGTAAAAATTGGTCTGCATTCAAATGATCTTTTTTAAATATGAATTAAATATATTAATTTGGAAGATATACATATAAAATCAATTTTATCGAAAAATATTTTTGTTGCGCCACCGGGATTCTAACCTGGATCTCTTTCCAAACCGGGGATAGTGCATTATCCAACTATGCTATCTTATCTTATCTTTTTTAGAACAACGACGAAATAAATTTTTCACTTCTTTGAACATCGAGCCTGAAGCGCATGTTCCAAGCATTTGGTGTTTCACTGGTCATTAGAACAGAAAGTATTTGCAAGATTTATCCTAATAATTAATAGTATTATGTGGATGGTGAAAAATAGTCAAAACTTACGAAGAATATCGTTTGTGTTCAATTTCAATACGAAATATATAAAGTTTGAACGCAGTGCAATTAAAATATTTTTAGATAAATGACATCCATTTGATTTGATTGGTGACTAATTATTATTATTCCATTAAAAATAATAATTGATGGCTCCTGCTATCGTGGTGTTATGTTTTTATTTACCGATAGGACCCGCCTCGTGAGTGGAAAATTTTATTATCGGTTTACACCTTTATTTGGCGTAACGAAAGGTCATAGTTTAAAAATGTCGTGATAAGTCTTTTTAAATACATGTATGCTTAAAAAATAGTAGATTCTTATTATAAAATTGGCACCAATAACATACTGACAACAAATACTGTATTTAATATTCAATTTGATATACTGCTAGATATAAGAATACCATTTTTAGTAATTTAAAAATAATAATAATAATGCGATTATTCGATTTGCCATAAAGATAATACATTTATGTTACGAAATATTATGAAAATAAAAGCAAAAATATATATATATAAAAAAAAAGTTCCCATATAATATAAATATAAATACAACATTTCAGTCACGGCCATTATTGTATCTGTAGCTATTCTGTAGTAGTTGCCATTCTCTGATAAGGGAGCCATTTTCCATGAGAGCGCCGCTTGCACTAGAGAGTTGGTGCTGAACTCCAACCGCAGCTCTACGCCCGCAACTCGATGTTTCACGAATCCATGTAGACTGCCTCAAAATGGTTTCTTCATTGTATGTGTGTTCATATCAATCTTTAATATCTTCAGGAGAACACATTCTTATTGTAAATATTTAAAATATCACAGAATTCTGAATAATTACAACTTCACAATAAGAATGTGTTCTCCTAATAATAAAGTTGTATCAATGTGTCCAAAATTTAATAAAAATGAATTGATAATTCTGGCGTCTGCTATCAGTTTACTCAAAGGTATTTGAGATTCTGTAAAAATAAGGTAGATGGCTCTTTCAAATAATGGAACGATTAAATGTATTAATATCAAAGTAGCGTAGTTGGATAAAGCACCTTCCCCGGTTAGGAAAGAGATCCAGGTTCGAATCTCGGTGGCGCAACAACAATATTTTTCGATAAAATTGATTTTATATGTATATCTTTCTAATTAAAATATTTAATTCATATTTCAATATCTTCATTAGTCCGTTTCAATATTGTAATGGGAAGCCCAAGCAAGTCAAAAAAGATATTTAATCGCATCTATAACATTTAAATATTATTTCAGTGTTAAACTGTAATAATTATGAGGAATACTAAAGAAGAACAGAACAATAAAATAAAAAAATCAGTCAACCTGAGACAATTTGAGGGGAGAAAGAAATTTAAAAAAATCATAAATCAATCAGTGTTGCCCAGGATTCTAGAATCATGTGTTTTCGTAATAAGTATTCTATTGATATATCATTTTTTTTATGAATGAAAACTCTAATCAATCTGCCCCACGTTCTTCGCCAACTAATGTATGTAACGGTAAATAAGCAAACGCGGATTGTTTGACAAAGGGGAAATAGAAGGGTATGGTCATAAATTAATATTTAAAAAATTCCCAAGTTTGTGAACTTATGGCATATTGTGAGTTTTCATTAATTTATTAAGGTATGATTCATGAAAACGTCGAAAGTTTATCAGATGTGCTAGTACATTTGGACGAGGGCTGACTGAAAAATTTCCGACCTCAACATGAAAATGGCAGCACTCGTCAACAAAAGTTGGGGAACATGTTTGCACATGCTTTGATAAGTACTCACCAAAATTTCAGCCATTTTGGACGCGCGGTTGTTGTTTGACAATCGTTTGAGTGAGTCGATGTGAGTGTTTTTGTGAAAATGGAAAAAATCGAGTATCGAGCTGTCATTAAGTATTTGTTTTTGAAAGGCAATACGCCTACACAAACTAAAGACGAGTTGGAAACTGTGTACGGAAACTCTGCACCATCATTTACCACGGTGAAAGTTTGGGCAGCTAAATTTAAACGGGGCCGTACCAGCTTGAGTAACGATAAACATTCGGGACGGCCAAAAACTGCAACAACTGACGATAATATCGCTCAAGTTCACCAAATGGTGCTGGACGACCGTCGAATTAAGGTTAAAAAGATAGCAGAGGCTATAAACATAACCAAAGAACGTGTTTGTCACATATTGAATCAAGATTTAGGCATGAGAATGCTGGTCGCACATTGGGTGCCGCGTTTGCTCACTCCGAACCAAAAACGTGTTCGAATGAACATTTCCAACGCCCTGTTGGCGCAGTTTAGGCGGAATAAATCAGAATTTTGGCGTCGATTAATTACTGTAGCTAAAACTTGGATATACTATTATACTCCAGAAACAAAAACACAGTCAAAACAATGGACTGCGAAGGGAGAATTGGCTTCAAAAAAGGCAAAAGTTGTCACTTTTGCAGGAAAAAAAAATTGTTTGACCAAGATAATGCGCCGTCTCACGCATTAGTGGTTGCCTGAATAGTGAATTACGGTTTGAACTGCTTTACAACCATTCTTACTCACCAGATCTAGCCCCAAGCAATTTTTTTTGTCCCCTAAGCTAAATGTTGCGCTCGGAGGACTGAGATTTTCATCAAATGAAGAGGTTACCTTCGTAAATAACTATTTTGCAGAGAAGGACTTCAAGTACTATTTGGACGGGTTAAAGGGATGGTAGCATCGCTGGGAGAAGTGGACTTACAAAAAGACTATGTAGACTCTAAGTACTATTTGGACGGGTTAAAGGGATGGCAGCATCGCTGGGAGAAGGGGATTTACAAAAAGACTATGTAGAAAAATATAAATAAATTTGAAGAAAAATGTTTTGTTTCTTTGTCAGGTCGGAAACTTTTCAGACAGCCCTTATATTATTATTTTTCCATTTTTTTTACTATATTATACGTTTTGTTTTTTTAGTCCCCAAAATGTTTTCCAAAGCTTTCTCTCCTACTTCACTGTTCTTTACAATGTTCACCCAAGCTATTTCTCCTACTTAAAATTTTAAGGAATCTTTTGCAATGTTCACCCAATTCTCACTTTTTAGTAAGATCTCCAGAGTGAGATGAGTGTGAGAATAATAATATATAATAAATAATTTCGTCGTCATAATTGTCGGACGATGACGACGTCCTAATTCCTCGTATTTTAAATATTTTATTTAATATCAAGGTCTGAAACTAAAGTTAAAGTTTTTATTGGGTCGGGGAATATTTGTTCGCCGAATATTTTGAAAAACTATTTATTTTTCTTATTAGGAGATATAATACATTTTTAAACATAATCACTAATTATATATGTGTCTTTTTACATTTTTTTATTCTCATAATAAGTGTAGGGTAGACCGGGGTCAATTGTACCAGTAGGCAGTAGTACAAATACAAATAAATCATAAACTATAGGAGGTACGTATATGACACGTTGTCAGGAGGTGCGTTTGACGTGTATGGACTTGTCTTCAGTAGCTCACAGAACTTGGCGGAACGCGGACGGTTGCATTTGTAAAATGATTTTTTTGTGCGCCAAAAATAAGTTTTTTCTAAGATAATTTTTTTTTTAAAGATTAATGGTTAAATATTATGATTTGTGTGATTTGTTTTTATCATTTCATTAATCCATACATTTCTTTAGATACTTGTGTTTATTTTATGTTGAGTTTTGAAAAAAGTATGGGTAAAGAACACTAGAAATTATATATTTTAAATGACCGCCAGGGAGCAGTTGTACCACATTGTACCAGTACAAGTAAAAAAATAATATTTTTCTTTGTTTATTGTGATTTAAATATGTTAAGATATTAATGTATGTTTGTTTTGTCATTTTATTATATCAAAATAGTAAATGTAAATAAATTTCAATTAATAAAAATTGTAAGAATTTTCATGAGGTTAGATAAATTTTGTATTATGTTAAATGTAGTCGAAACTTTGAACTGAAATATTAGAAAACAATAAATAAACTATTTTTCTTCACCAAAATGGTTAAAGTGCGACTATTTTTTGGCTAAATTCTGTGTTTGATTTAATTTCCCTACTGGTACACCGTTCACACTGCACCATTTTCCTCGATGCGTTTATAAATAAGCTTATAGTGTCTATTCTATCATAATAATCATTTTGAAGACAACTAAATTGTCTACTGTTTAGAAAATTTGTTTCCTAAATATTTCTCATAACGATGGAAAAAATTTCAAAACGCATTTTGGTACAATTGACCCCGATCTACTCTACATTAAAAATATATATATATATAATGTGAAAAATATGTGTAAATATGTAAAATAAAAGTATGGTTTATTAAATAAAATACCTAGTTATAAAACAAAGTTCAAACGAATTAACCTAATTAATTAATCTAACCTAACTACATTAATTCCCTTGTTTGGCTATTAACACACTTCTGGTAATTTTGGCTCATCGGTAATGCTATACATGATTAATCGTGGAAACAATGACTGAAAATATTAGGTGCCGATCAAAATCCTGACGGCAATTTTTTTTTTTGTAATCAGATTTATTTATTCCTAGTATTGTCTAATTTGTTTTGAATGATATATCTATTACCAGAATAAAACTGGATATATTACATATTATTTGTATATCCCAATTTAATCATTGTAAAAAAAATAAGTAAAAATGTAAATGGAACAGCTTTAGTCGGAACAGATTTTTAGCGAAGATAGATTTATTATTTCTAAGGATTTATTTAACGATATAACTATTACCAGTACCAAAAAAAAATTATTTATACGTCCAAATTTAACCATTATAAAAATAAGTAAAAATGTACACATAACAACTTTGGACAAATCTAAAATAATCTATTCTAAATTAACATAGACAAAAAAAGAAAATTGCTATTATAAATTAAACCAGTCACATTTATCAAAAATTGTGGCCGTGAACAATTGTGGGGGAACAATTGTTGGGGAATAATTGTGGGGGAACAATTCTGGAGGAACAATTGTGGGGGAACAATAGAACAATTGAAGCCGACTGTTTAGCGCAAATTAAGTATATTACATACTTTATTTCGAACCCCTCTATATTTCGCCTCAGATAGCGGATTCAGATTAGATTAAATACTGTTTGATAAACAAAAGCCTATTTTAATATACTAAAATTTGTATTAACAATAGAAACGATTACATTACTCGCTAAATATTGTCTAGAGTGCAACTGAGCAAGATTTGGAACACGTGGCTTCCAATTTCCAGTATAATACACAATTATTTTGCAGTAAGGGGTGGAATGGCCAGGCGCAGGGTCCTAAAATGTTGGTGTGCAAAATTTGGTTCAGATCAGGCAAATGACATAGAATCATATAGAGCGTAAATAGATGTACATTCACTTTTATATACACAGTTGTATGTTCCCTGGAATTACATAAACATTTTTAACATTTAGTAAAAACTAAAATTAAAATTATTATTAAAAAGTCGTTATTAAAATTAATCATTAAATCAATTAAATTGTTATCGAAGAAAGAAAAAAAAGTATTATATGTTTTTGAAACAGGCTGTTACATATACAAGTACAATTGTTCTTTCTAAGTGAAAACTGATTTACCTTCCTGTGATGCACACATTTCACGTATCACATTGTGGTGGAAATATGAGGAAAGAAAGGAAGGCACTTACTTTTTCGTCTGCCGGATGCTGATTCATTTGTTTATTCCTTCTCCACCACAAGAACAAGCGTCGCGGGGTTATACAAACACTCGCGAATAAGGATTGTTTTTATATAAGCGGAATTAAAGAAAATATTGATTATAAGCGTTAGCGGTCAGTTAATAGTTAGTCCGTATAAAGTTCCAAGCGCACACTGAACTGCAGTTGGAGAGACTGTTAATTACTGCGACATCTTCTTTCTTCCTTAATGATAGGTTAGGAAAGAAAGGGACGAAGATACGCAGGTTAAAATTTGTGTAAATAGCGAACTGAAGGTATGCATGAATGAGGCAACAAGTCAAATGCCAAAAATAAAATTTAATTAACTTAAACGGCGCTCTCATATTTTTGTAAAATATCATGTATTCTATAGGCGCAGAGTCACATACATAATTATTGTTTTATTTCATTACTACATAAATATCTACATACATGGCATGTACATAACTGATTTTAGAGCCAGGGTCGAGATTTTATAATTTATATGCTTTTGATAAAATGATTGTAAAACATACAAACATATTTTTAAAAAATGCCACTATTGCCAGATAAATATTTTTAAACACGTCACTATCTATATTCATCAATTGGATAGTGTAATTAAAAATGAACAAAAAAAAAAATTCTAATTAAATACAGAACGGCTTTAATAAAATTAATTCTAGCATTGTCTCAATGCGGCAACAAAAAAATTATATTTTTACATATATTACATAAATTTGTTTTTTTAATCACTTAATTAATTAATACACCAACCGGTTTCGGAAAATATCATTTCCTTAGTCAGGATGTCAAATTAATTAACCAAAAACTATATCACGTTATACCTGATGATTTAAAAAAAAGTCTATTAATTAATAATAATATAAAAATAAATCTAGTACCTGACTTAAAAATGTGGAAATTGCCTTAATGATACAAAAATATTAGAAACTTTTGCTAGAATAGAACTTGTGGTTAAACTTAGTTGGTGATTTATAATATTTTGGTTAATTTTACATGCTTTATTCATTTCTAACGATTCTAAATTATTCAATTTAAGACCAACATTGTTAATATGTAAAACAGACAATCCCAAATTTTTATCAAATTTATGAATTTTTTCTAATAAATGACATGGCAACGCCTACAGAATAGCTGCAGATACAATAATGGCCGTGACTGAAATATTTATATTTGTATATATATAATATGTGTGAACTTTTTATTTATTTATATATAAACGAGACTACATTTTAGCCGAGTCTGTAAAGTATGTGTGTAGGTACGTCAATACAAAAATTTGTCTTGTAAAGATTTACATGTAACTGAACCAACGACCTAGTACCTCGAATAGGTACATGGTACAAAATCAAGTTTGTAAAGTCGAGGACGACCAGCTCGCCATTTACCATTTTGCACAAAATATAAAATCGCTCAACGTTCTTCCACACGAGTTAGTTAAATTAATGAAAAATTATAATTCATTCTTCAAATGTTAAAAACTTATGACGAACGAGGCGCCCAAAATCGAAAAATACACCAGAAAATAAATACAAATTCAATGTATCAACTAGAAAAATATATATAAAAAATATATATATTTTAGTTGCTACCGGGATTCCAACCACGCCAACCGAGTTGACGACCAATTTTCGAACTTATATAATGCAGCTCTTTCAAACTGATACATCTGCCATTCCATTTATAAAAAAGCTATCACCTCTACATTGCGACAAATCTCAAATGCAGATATCAAAATAAATACATTCCAATATCACGTATGCAGTTATATGACTACATTCTAATTATTTTCACCTCCGCGGGGACGAATCATTTCACAGTTGAGCAATAATACAGATAGTCCCGAATAATGCCGATAAGGCCGCGGTATAAAAGGGGCCGAAATATTTGGAGAAATTACATTAGTCAACGACATTAGTCGAGATGAAGTCAGCCTTCCTGTTTCTGATACTCACGGTGGTGGCTTCGGCCACCTACAGCGACGACTCCACGACCGTCCTCGGTACGGGAAAGATCGCTGGTAACTCTGATGGAAACGCAGATCGTAGATGGTCCCAAAAAACTGGTAAATATATAATATTTTTTAATCTAAAAAATAGAGTATTAAAATCATATTTAAAACTATTCAACCGGTTAATTTATTTCATTGTATTGATAAATTTTGATTAAATATTACAAATAAATTTAAATCGGATATGCTTTTATATGTTCTTTTTGTACAAATACGCATAAAACTATTTACAAAAAGTATAATTCAATATAACAAAAATCAGGCTATATAATTTAAGTAAATAATTAAATATAACAATAAACAAGAATTATCAAAACAGACGTAAACAAAATGACATATTATGCGACAAAAACCGGTCAGAAAACAAAAACCGTTAAGCAAAGAAGTGAAAACAATTTATCACAATTAGATATTTGATTCAGGGAAGTGACTGACTGCCCGTCCCGACACAGAATTTCTCTAGTGAGACGGGCACAGTCCAAACAGATTATTACATACTATTATATAGTTACTAATAAAATAAAATAGGTTTTATTCTGATTTTAATTTTTAAGCTGACAAGGAATTGTTGGTACGTAACAAGGACATTCTGCGACTCCTCAACCATGTAAACATGGCAAACACCAACCAGGAGCAGGCGGCCATCGGCAAGCAGTATCGCATTGAAACTAACCTGGACAAATACCACGTAAGTCCCTTACTTATTCAAAATATATCAATTTAATAAAAAGCTCTGGTTTATAAATGATAGGTAAAATAATTTAATGACAATAATTTTGATATAATAAGAACAACATTATATTTTTAGGACAACACATTCTTATTGTGAAATTGTAATTATTCAGAACAGACGGTCTGTGATATTTTAAATATGAATTAAATATATTAATTAGAAAGATATACATATAAAATCAATTTTATCGAAAAATATTGTTGTTGCGCTACCGGGATTCGAACCTGGATCTCTTTCCAAACCGCGGAAGGTGCATTATCCAACTATCAGATTATCAGATTACTCAAAGGTATTTGTGATTCCGTAAAAATAAGGCTCTTTCAAATAATAGAAAGAGTTGATGTATTAATATCAAAAAGGTAACACATATAGGTTCGAAAATTTGTCGCTAAAAATATTGTCACTGTAGCATAGTTGGATAATGCACCTTCCCCGGTTTGAAAAAAGATTCAGGTTCGAAATCCGGTGGCGCAAAAACAATACTTTTCGATAAAATTGATTTTATATGTACATCTTTCTAATTTATATATTTAATTCATATTTAACATTATATTTGATCACATTTTATTCATTTTTTGTTCTATCACAAAACTTATTTACTTGGCTTGTACCAATAACTGATTTATTGGCAGTTTTGGTATATTGCTAATTATAACATACTTATGCCTTGATTTTTGTAACAATTGGCACTAGAATAAAACAGAATTGTTTAAATTATCACCAGAAATAGCAAAAACCAAAAATTATATTTAAAAATAATTAATTAAAAACATTTTCACATTTTATCCTGTGGGAAGAAATAAGCAACAAATAATTCGATTGTTAAATTAGTTTCATGAAAGCAAAAAGCACAATATTCCGCGCATTGCGACATATTATTTTAACAAAAGTAACATACACGAGTGTGTGTGATTTAATGATATTTAAGTGTTATGATCAAAATATGATTATTTTTAATTTATATTGAGTATTAGAGTAGTAAAATATCTGCCAACAGTATCATAGTTTATCCTGCATATTTTAATACAATTTGATATATTTGTTAACAGAATGTGCCTGCCGTCCATGAGTACTTAAGACTGCAGAAGAACAGGTTACCCAGGAACAAGATCTTCACCATCTCAAACGACTGCCACAAGGACGAGGCCGTGAGTCTATTCCACGTGTTTTACTACGCCAAGGACTACGAGACCTTCTACAGGACAGCTTGTTACGCTCGCGACAATACTAATGAGGGTGTTTTCGTGTACGCCTTGACCGTCGCTGTGCTCCACCGTCGGGATACTCGCGGCATGGCTCTGCCTCCCCCGTACGAGGTGTACCCCTTCTACTTCCTGAACTCCGAGGTGATCCAGAAGGCCTACCGCGTGAAGATGCAGGAGAAGGTGCACGATAGCAGGCTCGGTCATAACAACGGAGTCCGCCAACTCGACGACAAGTCTTTCTTGATCAACAGCAACTACTCCGGATGGTATACACCGACTAACGAAGAGACAGCTTTGACTTACTTCACCGAGGACATCGGCCTGAATGCCTACTACTACTACTTCCACGCGTCCTATCCATTCTGGATGAGCGGTGATGAGTTTGGACTGAACGTGGACCGCAGGGGAGAATTCTTCCTTTACACCCATCAACAACTCTTGGCTCGCTACTACATGGAGAGACTTTCAGTCGGTGTGGATGAAATTCCCAGATTTATGTGGACCAAGCCCATTAAGACCGGATTCAAGTCCTCCCTTAAGCACCCCAACGGAATGGAATTCCCCTCAAGACCGAATGACTACAACCTCTACACCGAAAATAACCTGTGGGACATCACATCAGTTACCGATTACGAAAGGCGCATTCGTGATGCTGTTGATTCTGGATTCATTACTACTGTAAGAAATATAAAATCGATTTATTTTATGAACAACGATTTTTTTAATAAAGGAAAATGACTAAATGGCCGTTTATGTTTCTAGGAGGACGGACGAACACTTTCTCTGAGAAAGCCCGAGGATATCGAGAAGCTGGGTAACATCATTCAAGCCAACAGGGACCACCCCAACACCCGTTATTACTTGCTAGGATCACTGACCGCCAGGAAACTGTTGGGCAACGGCGACGATAATAATGATAAGTAAGAGATTTTCTATATTTTTATATCTCTCTTAAACTATATCTCAAATCATTTTCTTATTTAGGACAGTCAAAATAAGATCTAATAAATGCCCTTATTTTCAGCCATTACGCCAATCCCGCAGTTATGGAGCAGTACGAGACGGCCCTGCGTGACCCCATGTTCTACCAGCTGATGCAGCGATTAGTTCACAACGTCCTCAGGTTCAAGGATAATCTCCGCCCGTACACACGCGATGAGGTCACATTCGCTGGAGTCAAAATTGAGAACGTCAATGTTGATAAACTCGTCACATACTTCGACACGGTTGATGTCGATATTTCTAATGTCGTCTACCGTAAGGGGCAAGAGGTGGCAGAAAATCGCGATGAGTTCGTGATCAGAGCTCGTCAAGCCCGTCTTAACCACGTTCCTTTCAACGTGAAGATAGACATCAACTCAGACAAGAGCACCGAATCCGTTATCAGGATTTTCTTGGGACCTAAATATGATAGCTTAAACCGCAGGATCAACTTTAATGATAACAGAATTAACTTCTTCGAATTGGACCGATTCGTTTATAATCTGAAGAATGGCAGAAACACCGTCAATCGCAATTCTCGCGAGTTCCAGACCACTGTTGCAGACCAAACTACGACTCGTGACTTATTCAAGAAGATCGCTTCTTGCATCAACGGAAACGAAGAGTGCCTTGTTGACACTACTGGGGCACGCGCTGGATTCCCAGACAGGCTGCTCCTTCCCAGAGGAAAGCAGAACGGCATGGATTTCTATTTGTATGTTGTGATTACTCCTCTTCGCCAGCGCCTTAACGCAGGCTCCGACAACTTGGACAACGCTCGCAAGAACGGTCCTGCAGCCTCCACTAACTATAACAATATCGACAACAATAATCAATGGCGTACCATTGACGATAATGCTTTCGGTTATCCTCTGGACCGCAACATCGACAATACTGTGTTCTTCAATAACAACATGCACTTGAAGGAGGTGAAAATCTTCCACAGGCCCGGAGTCCAGGCCAACATGTCCGACAGAGATACGGAGTCAACCGACACAGCCAAGTTGGTGAACAATGCTGACCGCTACCAAGACCGCAGATCTGATGGATCAGGAAGGTTAGACGATGTGGATTCACAAAACTGGGACAATGATCGCAGACGCCAAGATGGCGGATATGAACAAGTGGGAAATTATTGAAGCGTGATGCCAAACTCTATTGATCAATTAATGACGCTCTGACTTATTATAACTTTTTCTTCCCTATTTCAAAACAATTGTTATAATTATTTGATTATTAAAATTGTTAAATAAAAACATTACATTACAGTACATATAATATTCATTTTTATTTATTTTTGTAGCGTAAATAGTAGATATCAAAACAATGGTAATTATTTTACTAGACGTGGTCTGTTCTAAAGCAATTACCCGTACAGTTTTTAAATGTTGTAATTGTGAAAAAGTTGTAAGGTAAGTAAGTATAATGTAAAGTAAGTTATATAAAGTTATGTAAAAAAAATATAATCAGAAGTTATAAAAATATTTTTGTCTATAATATAGTTGAATAAAGAAATATGTAGGTAGTTAGGTTAACACAATTGTCAAATTAGTTTCATTTTGCTTTCTACCCATATCGAGCAACCATTTTGATATTTCTGGTTTAAAATCATCAATCACTTTAAACCCTTTAAGGTCTAGTGGCAATTTGTTAAATATACGCGGTGTACAAAACAAGAAATTTCGTTTACCGAATTTGGTATTAATTTTTGGCACTGAAAAGTAACCTAAGGTTTTGCTAGTTTCCTTTGGATCGGATTGTGGAAGTAAAGTAATTTTTTTTTTAAAAATAGTTTTAAGATTAATCTGTTAAACAGTTGTCTTATATCCAAAACTTGAAAAAATTTAAAGAGGTCTTTAGAGTTATGTCTAAATGGCCTCATGTTTATTACTCTGATGACCTATTTCTGAGCCTTAATTAGAGAATCCATTGAAGTAAGGGCTGCACTGTTGATTATATTTGTTTTATCTCCACTCTTGTAAATAGATATGATAACTGCTTCTTTTAAATATGATGGTACTATTCCTATTTTCAGGCTAAGGTTAAATATATATATACAGCAGAGGTTTCAAGGAGAAGTCTTTGATTTCTTTCACTGTGAAACTGGATATCCTATCGTGTCTCTGCGCAGTTTGTACGTGGAGATGAAATTAGAGTGGACAATTCACTTGAAGAAATTCGGTAAAAATTAAAACTATGCGATGTGTGTTGAAAAGTTACATTTCCAGTTAGGTGTGTTTTATATAAGTTTCTGGATTTAAGAATGCCATTTGCTTGTCTAGGTCCCAAGTTGGTATAGTGGTCAATAAATTCATCAGTGATGAATTTAGAATTCTCTTTATCAGATAGCAAATTGTCCTGGAATTCAATATTGGCTATGGCCGAATAATTATGTTTATTTTTATGCGTGGAGTAGTCATTGATGATCTGTTTTGTTTTGTTATCTTAAGTAAAAATTTACACTTATTTCTAAACATTTTGTATGCATTTATAAGATTTATGTCATTTGGGTATTTTTTAACTTTCATATGCATTTTGTTTCGTTTGTGAATACTATTTATTAGACCCGGAGTTATCTAATCTTTACGATTATTACATCTATGGCGTGTATTATGCTGTACATATTTAAATTTAGTATTGTTAGTAAGATAAGTGTTTAGTGTATGGGTAAACTTTTATATAGCCTCATTTGTGTCATGTATGTAGTCAACGGGGATAATGAGAGCATATTTTGTTTTGGCAGTTGTGCGGTATCGCCCTGTCAATATGCGGAACGCTATCGAACAGCTGCCTAGTAGCATTAAAAAATGCCAACCAGGCATCGAATGAGTAGGACCGAGATGAGCCTTGAGCTTATTGTATCGGTCCTGGGTGAGCGGTGGGTCCACCCTCATTGTATCATGTATTAAGGTAGATGTTCAAGGCTCACATTTTTGATCTTCGTTTGTTGTAGCTAATTATTTTCTTTAGATGACCAGTTGGACCAGGAATATAATATAAGGTTTTCAATTTATTATCTTTGCTTTTTAGGTTTATAAGCGTTGGGTAATGATCAGTAATTGTGGAAAGTATAACAAATATCTCAAAAGGTTTTTTAGTCTTGATGAATAGTTTAGTTTTGGAAGAGTTGGTATCTCTAGTAACGGTGTTGATGCTGGAGACGAACCCAAATGATGCTAACATAGATAGGTAGTCGTTAGCCTGTGGATGTATGTTGTCAATGATATTTATGTTGAGGTCACCGGCAATGACATATTCATTTATATTTTTCGATGTTTCAAGGATTGTAGAAATAGATAAATAGGTGAAATGTTGAATTCAGATAGAGATCTTTAAATTCCAAGGATGCAATGATGTTTGTATAGAATTGCTCGTAGACAATTAATTTGTTTAACGTGTACTTCATCTACGGTGTGATTTATGTCATCATTAATATACATTAATGTAAGTATACTTGGAGGAAAGTACACTTTTTTAGGCACCCACTGTTCATCCTGCTCCTTCTCCTTACATAAATGTACATTAATTTTAACGTCATCCATTTTCGTTCCCTCGCACTTTGGGAACCTAAAAAAATATACAGACACCCCCCTCCTAGAATATCTCATCCTCCCCTAACTGAACAAAATTTTGCGTTACCTTTAAGCCCTGCGCAAAAATGCACCCCCTCTAACAACTTATTAAGAAAATCGGAATCTCGGGAAACGCTCGATATGGACACGTAGACCCTAAATTAATTTTTTTTGATAAAAATCTTCATAAATAATAAAATAATCATCAACAAAATCAAAACAAACTACGTAGATATCGTAACTGTCAAAAAGATTCCATTGGTTGTATTTTAAGAATAGCAAAATACTGAAATAAATATTATGAAATATACAAACGACAACGTTGTATATTTCAACTAATCATTTTACACAAGAGCAAGCAGTCTATCTTTTTCAGTACTATCTTTTTTAAAAACAATTTATTTGAATTTATTATGAAATACAAATTTTCTGCAACGGTAGTCCAGCCATCACCAATTAACATAATGATTTATTTATTTAATTATAATTTATCACCAATTACATTTGCTATTTTTTTGACACTAATGGCGTGTCCACGGAAGAGATTTATAGGAGATTTTCGACTCGGTACAATCTCCGAGATACGGATTATGAAATCGGAAAATGTTCTTATTAATATTTTTATAAAATAATAATTTTACGTTCAGTTTGGAAATTTTCGACTAGTGATGGACATGGAAGGCTCTACAATTTCTGCCCACTTCTACCAGCAATACGGCGAAATGGTATAATTAGGTTGCTGTGATTGATAGATATGATACAATAACCGTTTATATATAAAATTAAAGAGGCTTCGACTAGGCTAGGCCATATAGAGTGTGAATGTGTGTGTAACCCCTGAAATGACTGCACTCGAAAGAAGATGGTGAATAGGTATATCCAAAATGAGGATGGCAGGACAACATCCATTCTTTGCGTCAACAATTATTCTCGAAAAGCGATACATCATTTTTACGTCCATTTTCAATTTAGTATTCAACATTAAAGAGACCAGTACCAGATTTATCTAAGAAAACTCTACAACCGCTCAGCGCTAATGAAGTTCGATTATAATGTGGATTGTAGAATAAAAAATATGCGCAGTACATTTTTTTTTTCATTGAAGACCTTTTAGCCATTTTAGAAAATCATTTTATATAAATTTACGTTTGTTTATAATTTTTTCTTTTGCCTTGGATAAAATTTCATATTCAATAAAAAAAAAATATTGAGTGTCAACGGATTCAAATAATATATTTAATTATGACAATATCAGGACAAACTAGTAGAATTTGTTAATGTATTTCGTACATCAAGCAATTTTGAGATATGAAGTATTTTGTGGGAACAATTCTCAAAGAATGTCGCTTGCCAATAGCGTTTTATTTTCATTGCATATTTACTCACTGAAAAAAAAATGCAATGTTTATTTATTGTGATATCTATGGTTGACGTATGCGAGAGCACGCTGAAAAGTACGATTGGGCGAGTCAAAGAGATAAATGGAGTTACGCCGCTGTTGGCGGGCTCTCTCTGTTTCCAGCCGTGATCCGAAATAGATCTAATGATTGTATGATATTGTGTGTCGCGAATAAATCTTATTGATATCCGATTGTCTAGTCCAGACGAAATAGCTGGCACTTGAGACAATATCCCTCATTGCAAGGATATTATTATTTTTTACATATGAATCGTTTATTTACTAATCATCATAAAAAAAAATTGGTTACAATTCAAATGATTTTTTTTTGTATATTATTTTATTTACACTATATATTTTTTTAAATACCATAATCCGTGGTGAATAAGGGTAGGTTTCAGTGAATATCAATATACAAGAATGTTTTTTATTTAGTCAACGGTTCCTCATACCATAAATGAGCTCTGTCTCTATTTAGCTAGGGCGATTAGGCACTAATATTGGGGTACAGGAAGTTATTATTTTTGTGTTCTACTATTTTATGGAGTTTAATAAAATTAATTCTTTATTAAACCATTTCTGATATTTATAATACAACAAAATATGAAAATATTTTTTTTACGAGATAATAATAGACATACTTACGTAAATATACCACTTAAAATCAAACTCTAATAAAAAAGAAAGAAACATGTTTTCAATCCTCGGTTAAGTGAGATATGCATACATAATCAAAGAGATCATAATTTTCATTGCAGAACCCGCAAACGCACTCTTTGAAAACCATGCAGAGTCACCAGTCTTGACCTTTAAATTTACGATGAATATTGCAGATCACTTTATTTAATGTTACCAAGAAGTAAATTTTTATTTTTAATTAGAAAACCTGGACAACTATTATCAGTGACACAGAGCTCTCTTCTAGTTCATAGTTGTAAAATACTTTAACATTAATAAGGTCTTTTTCATTAGGTGGGCGAGTCTGATACGGTGTGTAATAATACCCTATTACGATTTAACGACAATATTCATGTTTTATTGAAACCAGATGGTGTATTACTTTAATGGCTTTTTTGGATAATATTTTTTTAGTGAAGTTGGGAGCATGTTTTTAGGGACAGCTGCTTTTTTGCATTCATTATTATTCTATCTACATACGAGGTGCGTTTATTAAGTAAGTACCGTTGTCGGATATTCCCGGTGCATCGCTGCGGTTGCGATGTTGCGCATGAGCAATAGTTTCCATCATCTGTTGACTCACCATACGCAATGTTAGAAACAATCACATAGTGTGGCCATCTTGTGGAATGTGGTTGAAGATTTCAAGACAATAGATCAGCCCGCCGAATATGAGATAAGGTCCGAGATTCGTTTTTTGAATGCACAAGACATGAAACCAGCCGACATTCATCGCCAAGTGTGTCCTGTTTTGTCCTGATTTGGCGCCATGTGATTTACGTATTTTCCTTCATCTGAAGCGGTTTCTTGGTGGCAAGCGTTTTGATGACGATGATGAACTCAAAGACGGATTACATACATAGTTTTCATCCCAGGCGGCGTCGTTCTATGATAGGTATACCAAAATTGGTGCTCCGTTATGACAAGTGCCTTAATAACGGTGACAACTATGTTGAGAAGTAGTTTAAGGTGTGTAGCGTCCGAAGATGTGTTTCTTTAAAAAAAAAATCCGGTACTTACTTAAAAAACGCGCCTCGTAGTATGTACGGCCAAATCATCTTGAAGAACATGAAGATAAGCGATATAGATAGGCTGCGTTAAGCAGGTAGAAATTAATTGGTATTTTGCTTATGCACAACGGAAGCTCATATGGTAATAAGTTATCGGTATTGTCTACCGGCAAGAAAATGATGTATCAGAAAGTACAGTGATGTACTAAAGTAATGCAAAAACAGTGAATGTATCTCTATTCACCCCATAACACGTCCGTATTCTCCCCACGACATGATGTTATTCACCCCAAAACTAGATAATCAGCGACACTTGATTTTACAATTTTATTTACAAACAATCACCAGCCCTGACATAAATTTCTTTGTGAAATATTAAGATTCATCGAAAAGTCTAGTCTAAATGTTTAATAATTTTACAAGCAAAGTTGAGTTGTGTAATATTTTTACCGTTAATCTGCAAAATCACAAAAATGTAATTACTTTAAATATTATTATGTGGCACTGTGTTCCCAGTAGGTAAATTTTTTAATACAAAATATTTGAAGTCCAGAAGTGACGTTATGAAACATAATTTTTTTTCGACAATTATCTGTTCCCCCTGAGGTCACAATTCACCCCTGTTCACGTTTACGTTTAATGCGTTAACCTTAATTTTTGTATCTCAATTAAAGCGTTTAATTAAAGTTTTATTTTTATATTTATTTATAAAAATATATTTATATCCGTTTTGTTAATGGTTTGTTAATTGTTTGTTAATTAACACACCACATATGAACATATAGAATAAATATAAAATCTAATAAAAAATAAAGTAATCTCGTGTCAATAACCCAGACACAATACCAATACATGTCTTCACAATAAATTTTCGTCTCCACGGAGACGAATAACTTCACAGTTGAGCATTAATACAGATAGTTCCGAATATTGCCGATAAGGCCGCAGTATAAAAGGGGCCGGAATATTTGGAGAAATTACATTAGTCAACGACAACAGTCGAGATGAAGTCAGCCTTCCTGTTTCTGGTGCTCACGGTGGTGGCTTCGGCCACCTACAGCGACGACTCCAGGACCGTGCTCGGTTCGGGGAAGATCGCTGGTAACTCTGATGGAGACGCAGATCGTAGATGGTCCGAAAAGACTGGTAACTATTATAATAATGTTTTTTAATCTATAAAATGTCATTTAAAAATAAATTAATCGATTGACTTATTAAGTTTACATAATTTTCAGTTGGTAAACATGTTTCAGATGCCTTTTTGCCAAACACACACCGTACACTCGGTGGGCAAAAAGTCCATACTAATAATTATTCTATGCTTTGTTTCGCTGAGGGGATATAATGTGGTACAATCATGCGTGGTTCGTGAATACACTGTAAAATGATGTATGAATATACTGTGCTGCGTTGTACCAATAATAAATCATTTATATAATCTGTAATTGTGAAGTAAATCTTGAAATCCGAAAACGTACTACATACGTTTATTGAAATACGCATATTTATTATAATTATTCATAATATAAAAATTAACAACATGTAAAATAATATAATCAAAATTTTAAGAGACCTTTTGTAATCTATGGTCAAGAGGAAACTACTATTCAGTAATGACGGCTATTGACATAAATAGGTTTTATTGTGTTTTTAATTTTTTAGCTGACAAGGAATTGTTGGTACGTAACAAGGACATTCTGCGACTCCTCAACCATGTAAACATGGCTAACACCAACCAGGATCAGGCGGCCATCGGCAAACAGTATCGCATCGAAACTAACCAGGACAAATACAACGTAAGTCCTTATTTATTCCAAATATGATATATATATAAAATACTCGTATGTAGGAGACGATAGTTCAGATAAATGATAAGTAACATAATATCTCTTTCTTGACATCCGTGAACAAAAACAATAAGCTTGATACGATCAGCATTATGTTCGGTCATGTATATTTCATTAGTTATGCATATGTGCGCCTGAATGACCTCATTTCCATTGCATTTAGTCGAATTTTTTTCTTCAATTGCCTGCTCGAGGCTTCGCCATTGGTACCATTGATTTACCATTACCATTAGGAATTATTATATTTTCTCCATCTGCTAATTCTCAGCCATTCCGTTTCTATGAAATGTTCTTCCCAAATACACACACTCTTCTACTTGTTCCAAACACAATCAAATACCGTCATAAGCAGAATTAGAATAAACAGATATATTTGAATTGATTTTAGTTCACTATCACGGAGTTTCAGTTTTAATATAATTTTCAAACGAAGTAAAACGCTTGTGCTATGAAAATAGAACTAACATACTGATCTCCAGGAACGAGGTGCAAACACCCGACCACTAGATCACTAAGCCAACATCTCAACCACTAAATTAATACAAAACAGGTATATTCATTAAAAAAATCAAGGAAAGAAATAGCATTAAATACACGCAATGTAACAAAACAAATTTGAATTTAATATTGTAGGCTTATAAAAATATTGATGATTTTTAATACAGTACGGCACTTGAGTTGGAAAGTACAATAACTGGGGAGATGCCAACAATATCCTAATATACCTTATATATATCAATACAATTTGACATATTTGTTAACAGAATGTGCCTGCCGTCCATGAGTACTTGAGACTGCAGAAGAACAGGTTACCCAGGAACAAGATCTTCACCATCTCAAACGACTGCCACAGGGACGAGGCCGTGAGTCTATTCCACGTGTTTTACTACGCCAAGGACTACGAGACCTTCTACAGGACAGCTTGTTACGCTCGCGACAATACTAATGAGGGTGTTTTCGTGTACGCCTTGACCGTCGCTGTGCTCCACCGTCGGGATACTCGCGGCATGGCTCTGCCTCCCCCGTACGAGGTGTACCCCTTTTACTTCCTGAACTCCGAGGTGATCCAGAAGGCCTACCGCGTGAAGATGCAGGAGAAGGTGCACGATAGCAGACTCGGTCATAACAACGGAGTCCGCCAACTCGACGACAAGTCTTTCTTGATCAACAGCAACTACTCCGGATGGTATACACAGACTAACGAAGAGACAGCTTTGACTTACTTCACCGAGGACATCGGCCTGAATGCCTACTACTACTACTTCCACGCGTCCTATCCATTCTGGATGAGCGGTGATGAGTTTGGACTGAACGTGGACCGTAGGGGAGAATTCTTCCTTTACACCCATCAACAACTCTTGGCTCGCTACTACATGGAGAGACTTTCAGTCGGTGTGGATGAAATTCCCAGATTTTTGTGGACCAAGCCCATTAAGACCGGATTCAAGTCCTCCCTTAAGCACCCCAACGGAATGGAATTCCCCTCAAGACCGAATGACTACAACCTCTACACCGAAAATAACCTGTGGGACATCACATCAGTTACCGATTACGAAAGGCGCATTCGTGATGCTGTTGATTCAGGATTCATTACTACTGTAAGTAATATAAAATCGATTTATTTTATGAACAACGATTTTTTTAATAAAGGAAAATGACTAAATGGCCGTTGATGTTTCTAGGAGGACGGACGGACACTTTCTCTGAGAAAGCCCGAGGATATCGAGAAGCTGGGTAACATCATTCAAGCCAACAGGGACCACCCCAACACCCGTTATTACTTGCTAGGATCACTGACCGCCAGGAAACTGTTGGGCAACGGCGACGATAATAATGATAAGTAAGAGATTTTCTATATTTTTATATCTCTCTTAAACTATATCTCAAATCATTTTCTTGTTTAGGACAGTCAAAATAAGATCTAATAAATGTCCTTATTTTCAGCCATTACGCCAATCCCGCAGTTATGGAGCAGTACGAGACGGCCCTGCGTGACCCCATGTTCTACCAGCTGATGCAGCGATTAGTTCACAACGTCCTCAGGTTCAAGGATAATCTCCGCCCGTACACACGCGATGAGGTCACATTCGCTGGAGTCAAAATTGAGAACGTCAATGTTGATAAACTCGTCACATACTTCGACACGGTTGATGTCGATATTTCTAATGCCGTCTACCGTAAGGGGCAAGAGGTGGCAGAAAATCGCGATGAGTTCGTGATCAGAGCTCGTCAAGCCCGCCTTAACCACGTTCCTTTCAACGTGAAGATAGACATCAACTCAGACAAGAGCACCGAATCCGTTATTAGGATTTTCTTGGGACCTAAATATGATGGCCAGAACCGCAAGATCAACTTCAATGATAACAGAATTAACTTCTTCGAATTGGACCGATTCGTTTATAATCTGAAGAATGGCAGAAACACCGTCAATCGCAATTCTCGCGAGTTCCAGACCACTGTTGCAGACCAAACTACGACTCGTGACTTATTCAAGAAGATCGCTTCTTGCATCAACGGAAACGAAGAGTGCCTTGTTGACACCACTGGGGCACGCGCTGGATTCCCAGACAGGCTGCTCCTTCCCAGAGGAAAGCAGAACGGCATGGATTTCTATTTGTATGTTGTGATTACTCCTCTTCGCCAGCGCCTTAACGCAGGCTCCGACAACTTGGACAACGCTCGCAAGAACGGCCCTGCAGCCGCCACTAACTATAACAATAACAACAACCAATGGCGCACCATTGACGATAATGCTTTCGGTTATCCTCTGGACCGCAACATCGACTACACTGTATTCTTCAATAACAACATGCACCTGGAGGAGGTCAAAATCTTCCACAGGCCCGGAGTTCAGGCCAACATGTCCGACAGAGATACGGAGTCAACCGTCACAGCCAAGTTGGTGAACAATGCTGACCGCTACCAAGACCGCAGATCTGATGGATCAGGAAGATTAGACGATACGGATTCACAGAATTGGGATAATGATCGTAGACGCCAAGATGGCGGATACGAGCAAGTGGGAAATTATTGAAATGTTATGCCAAGCTCTATTGATCAATTAACGCTCTGATATATTTACGACTATTTATTCACTATTTTAAAATTATTGTAATTATTATTTTATTGTTGATTTTAAAGTGGCGAATAAAACATAATAAATATATAATGAACAATTATTATTTTTAATTAATCATCGATGATCATCATGATGTAAATTTCCGATATTCCGATATAAATCCGAAAATATTTTTTTTATGTACAGTTTGGACATTTTCAACCGGTAATGGAACATAGAACGATCTGCCGCGTCTATATGGCATTATTAGGTTGCGATATGATACGTTTTTATTTGCAATACATTTACTGGGTATAAGGCCATATAAGGGTGTGAATAATGCGTGACTCCCGAAATGACTGCTACAAAATGAACCTAATAGATGAAGAATAAGTAGACTCAAAATGAAATGACAGGACAGCATAAAAAAACGACCTATCTATTCTTGGCGTCGGCAGTTGGTGGAAATCAACCCAGCGCAGAAACCATAGGATCTATTATTGAAGAGGCCAGCATCCACACTGGGATTAGGATGAAGAAGATAACTAACAGTAGCATCAGTGCTTAAATTTATAAAAGTAATGATTTTTATGCTGTACTGAGACAATGGTGTAATAGATCAAGGTATTTAAGCCGTTCTGCGATTAACCAAAAAAAAAATATTTAACGCCTTTATTATATATTTAAAATATATTAATTTCTTATGGTTATTAATTTTCTATTTACAGTCATAATATCAAATTGATGTATATAGAAAATATACTCAAAATGATCAATTTAATAATTCCGGTGTTTATAAACTTATCTGTAAAAATTGTACTGCTTTCTACATTGGAAAAACAGGTCGATATAGTAATGGTTTTTCAGAATTTTTCCAATCATTCATTAGAAAATGATTGTGATATCCTGTTTTACATATAAACAAAGATGGTTTTAAATTGAATAATTTAGAATCATTAGAAAGCGTGTTAAGCAAAATATTATAAATAACCAAATAAATTTAACCACCAGTCCTATCCTAAAAAAAATTCCAATCATTTTGTATCATTAAGTCAATTTTCACACCTTTCATCATCGTAATGATTTATGTTGGGTACTAGATTTATTTTTAAAATATACAATTTGACAAGTGGTTTAAGCTAGTTTATTTGACATCCTGATGAAGGAAATTGTTTTTTCCGAAACCGATTAGCGAATGAAATTTAATAACTGTGGTTAAAAACAACGTTATAAATAATTTATATTATAATAAAGAAAAACCACAATTTAAGTTTGCAATAAATATTCAAAATATAATCTATATTTTTATTTATTATCTTTGTTTTATTAACCACTAAAATGAGTTTAAATACATCTACCGGTTTCGAAAAATACCATTTTCTTCTTCAGGATGTCATAACTAACTAAAACATATATTGTTTCTTTGACAGAATCTATTTTTAAAAAATCTATTTATCTTTAGTACCTAACTCTACAAATTTACTCGAATAATTTTTAGGAAAAAATTTTAGAATGGGACTCGTAGTTAAATTTAGTTGGTTGTTTATAATTTTTTGATTAGTTTTACACGCTTTATTTATCTCCAACGATTCCAAATTATTTAATTTGTGACCAACACCGTTTATATGCAAAATTGACAATCCCAATTTTTTATCAAAATCATGACCATTTTCTATCAAATGATTAGCAAATTCTGAAAACCCATTATTGTTCAAACATCTCAAATGCTCCCTTACTCTTATATTAAAATTTCTACCCGTTTTACCAATATAAAATGCAGCACAATCCTTGCAACTAAGTTTATAGACACCAGAATTGTTAAATTTATCATCTTTGTCTTTAGAATTTATAAGTAAATTTCCTATACTATTACAAGTCCACTAATAGCAGATATTTTTGTAGATAATTTGGAGAGGAATATTTTAGATTGTGATTCTCCTTTGTTAAAAAATGTTTTATTGTGGAAAAGGTATGTCGATGATATATTATGTATTTGGTCAGGTTCACAACGTCAACTAACTACATTTTTAAATTTCATTAATTCATTTAATAATAAAATACAATTTACTTTAGAAATGGAAAATAATTCGACCCTAAATTTTTTGGACCTAACATTGATTAAAAATAATAATAAAATTGAATTCAAAATTTTTAGAAAACCAACTTTTACAGATACTATCATACACAATGAATCTAATCATCCATTATCACACAAACATTCAGGGTTCCACTCCATGATACATCGTTTAGTCAATATTCCTATGTCAACATCCAATTTCAATATTGAATTGAATACAATTAAAAAAATAGCAGTTAATAACGGGTATAATACAGGTTTGATAGACACTATTTTAAAAAATAAATTAAAAGAATATAATAATCAATTTTTATATAAATCACAGATAAAACATAATGATAATAATGATTATTGGCGTAGGATTTTATACATAAATAACTTTTCTAATCAAATATCTAAACACCTACCACGAAACATTAGACCGGCATTTTATACAAATAATAGTATAGGAAATTTACTCATAAATTCTAAAGACAAAGATGATAAATTTAACAATTCTGGTGTCTATAAACTTAGTTGCAAGGATTGTGCTGCATTTTATATTGGTAAAACGGGTAGAAATTTTAATATAAGAGTAAGGGAGCATTTGAGATGTTTGAACAATAGTGGGTTTTCAGAATTTTCTAATCATTTGATAGAAAATGGTCATGATTTTGATAAAAAATTGGGATTGTCAATTTTGCATATAAACGGTGTTGGTCACAAATTAAATAATTTGGAATCGTTGGAGATAAATAAAGCGTGTAAAACTAATCAAAAAATTATAAACAACCAACTAAATTTAACTACGAGTCCCATTCTAAAATTTTTTCCTAAAAATTATTCGAGTAAATTTGTATTAAGTAATGATTTGAGTTAGGTACTAAAGATAAATAGATTTTTTTAAAATAGATTCTGTCAAAGAAACAATATATGTTTTAGTTAGTTATGACATCCTGAAGAAGAAAATGGTATTTTTCGAAACCGGTAGATGTATTTAAACTCATTTTAGTGGTTAATAAAACAAAGATAATAAATAAAAATATGAATCTTAACCACAAAGATAACATTGCTGATTTTAAAAGCACAAAATATAATCATTATTTTAAATGCTAATTAAATGTATTAATTAGTATTTAAAATATCACAAAACTATGTTTTAAGTAATTTCAACTTCACATTAAGAATGTGTTCTTCATAATATAATCACAGTTATTACATACATACATTTAAAATTTAATTTTCAACATTAATGCTATCGGCGATTTATCTCCGGCAACTTTACGACCACTTAGCACTTAGCCTTTACACCGAATGAAATTCGTTCACCATGTAGATTGCATATTTAAATTTTTCTACTATTGATAGGTTTATAAAATGTATAATATAATACATAGTATTGAAAATGTAACACAATAGCAGACTAAACATTTCCACATTATTTTATTAGATATATTGTCAGACGAGGTTGAAAATAACGTTAAAAATTCTCCAAACGCTGCAATCGCTAAAAGGAGTTTGTCTACCAAAGCAAGACTTATCATACGCGATTGATTGATGTTTAGTAATGAATGTGTAGAGGACCTGTACGCATCTCACAGTACCTGGTTGTTTAACCAGGCGCTTTACAGGCATTCCATTCCATCTAGTACCGACAGAAATTTAGTAACTATACATCGCAAGGTAACAACTCCGCCTTAAGCAATCACTTCTCTCATAGCTGTCTTCTCGGTAGCATCTCCAGTGACACTACAAGTCAAGAACTGTATCTATAATTTAACTTTGACCTGTGTACTTTCATTTGCGCATCAAGCTACAATAAATGCCACCAATTGTAAGTCAATGTTTGATTTAATGCACCTGCTCTAACCACAATTCACTCACCCGCACGCAGTGAGATCTGTAGAGATTGGGGGCCTCAGTTTCACCTTGAAACAAATACTTCTGATACAGATTCTATACAGATCATTATCAATTTAACAGCACCGCTTAACGGATGACGTATAACGTACAAACGCATTCCCTCTTTACGGGCTACAGCCAAACAAACTACAATCAAAGCAAATACATACACATTACCCGCATCAGTGGTGACCCGCGACACAAATTAAACCAATTCCACAAAATAGTATACGCTTTAAAACGTATCTTTCATTTGTATCGCATATAAATAATACTTATAATTTATTTTTAAGAAGAACACATTACTATTGTAAAGCTATAGTATTTCAGAACATTATTCTGTCATATTTTTGATACAAATGAAATGTATCAATTACAAAGATAAACAGATAATTTTAATACTGTTAATTCATGGTGAAATTCCACTTTAATGATTTATTAACACATTTATTAAACACTTTTAATTTTTTATTTCTATTTCTTATTTTACAACCATTACCGGTTTCAGCCTGTCATGGCCATCTACAGACTGGCTTGATTTAATAAAGGGGTGTTTTTCAGTAAGTCTATATAATTTGAAAGTTGGTGCTAATTTGACTCTAATATTGGGATATTCCCATTGTTAAGTACTATTACATGTTTGGTATTTACTGAGTTATTAGAGTAAAGTTCCATTTATTGACTGAGTGAGTCTATTAATTGTATGATTGTACTCTTGGGAGTAACATGTATATTGTACAATTCTGTACACTACACATATTCATGTGTAGTGTACAAATTTTTTTGTTGCCACCCGGACACGAACAGGGAATCATTCCTATCCGGGGAAGTGCGCCACGTTAACATTGTAAGTTAACGACAAATTTTCGAACTTATATGTTGCACTTTCAAATTGATACAATCTACTTTATTTTTACGAAAAATATCAAACACCTTTGAGTAAAATCCGATAGGAGACGCCGGAATTAAATTAACTAAAGCATTTCCTGGTTCAAGTCCGGGAGGCTTGAGGCGGAAATTGATTTTATCTGTATTGGTACATATCTTTCTTAATGATACATTTAATTTGTATTAAAATACCATAAAACTATGTTTTGAAAAACTGCGACTTCACAATAATAATGTGTTCTCCTTAATAACATAATATACTATTACTATATACTTCTCGGGCGTGACAGCACTAAATATATTTACTTTATCAAATAAAAGGATTCTGACGAACTTCTTATTCACCACGACACTATATCCATTACGACTCAAGAGTCAGCGCTTTCAAAGCATATATTTTATTACGACAATATGACAACAAACTACATTTTCACTGTTTCCCAAACCGCGTAGACTAGGAAGTGAAAATGGTGATTTGTTAATACATTTCATCAAACCTTCTCAAGCAATGAGATATTAATTATTAGGAGAACACATTCTTATTGTAAAGTTGTAATTATTCAGAACAGACGGTCTGTGATATTAATTACTTTATGGAAGCAATTCTCCAAGCCAGTATTCATAGAATCGCTGTTAACTCTGTTGAATTTCATCATAATTATTGAATATAAATAAAATAATGTCATAACTCTATTTGAGTTTGTTAGCACTACTCGAGTTTCGAGAGAAACAGCAACTCTCATCGACAGGTGAAGTATTAAACTGACTACACACAAATATAGGAGACAAGGCTTGGGTGCTAGACATACAAGTAATTAGGTACTGACAGATGGAGGGGAAGGAGGCAGAGTTAATGGTGGAAGGGCGGTTGTAACAGAAAGAAACTAGAGTAGTGCTAATAAACTCAAGCAGAGTTATAACATTGTTTACATATGAATTAAATATATTAATTAAAAATGAATTAAAAATTCTGGCGTCTACTATCAGATTACTCAAAGGTATTTGAGATACCGTAAAAATAAGGTAGATGGCTCTTTCAAATAATGGAACGATTAAATGTATTAATATCAAAAGGGTAACATATACGTTCGAAGATTTGTCGCTAAAAATGTCTTCACTGTAGCATAGTTGGATAATGCACATTCTCCGGTTTGGAAAGAGATCCAGGTACGAATCCCGATGGCGCAACAACAATATTTTTCGATATAATTGGTTTTATATGTATATCTTTCTAATGAATATATGTAAATTATATTTAAAATATCACAGACCTATGTTCTGACTAATTACAACTTCACAATAAGAATGTGTTCTCCTAATAACATTGTTTTATTTATAACCATACATTAATTTTCAACGCGTTTGTCGCTAATTAATTGTGTTTTATTCTCGCTGTATACTAACTTTAAAAAATCACAATGCTTATTTATTAAGTAATTTTTTACGTATGCATCGTATATTTAATAATCATCTTAAAATTTTCTAAATAAAAATATTTGTATAATATTTTATTTAGACTATAATTATTTTAACATGTATTTACTGTATTTCCTTCAATTTTTGATATTATTAAGGTGCTCAATTACATAGGTATTTTTATATTTGCTTGTATGAATATATTTATTCCTTTTTTTTAATGAAACTTTATAACATATGTATGTGAGCATAAATAAATAAACATAAAGCCGAATAAAATAAAAAATTATCACGAGTCAATACCCCACCCCAGACACAATACAAATACATATATGAATTTATAATAAATTATCATCTCCACGGAGACAATTATTTCACAATTGAGCAATAATACAGATAGTCCCGAATATTGCCGATAAAGGCCGCAGTATAAAAGGGGCCGGAATATTTGGAGAAATTACATTAGTCAACGACAACAGTCGAGATGAAGTCAGCCTTCCTGTTTCTGGTGCTCACGGTGGTGGCTTCGGCCACCTACAGCGACGACTCCGGGACCGTGCTCGGTACGGGGAAGGCCGCTGGTAACTCTGATGGAGACGCAGATCGTAGATGGTCCGAATAGACTGGTAACTATTATAATATTTTGTTTATTTTCGATTCAAAATATACTCATATGCTATTTAAACATAAATAAATAGATTGACTTTTTGCACATATATTCAACATAAATATAATTTTGCCCATACATTGAAAAATCATTTAAAGAAATGGAAATAAAAAAAATAATTATTAAATCTCGTATGAATGTTTAAGATTCATTATTCATACATATATATATTGAAATATTATCTTGATAGTAAATAATTAATTAACTTTTTAAACCGCTAAGTTATCTGTATTCACCAACCGGTTTCGAAAAATAACTTTTCCTTCATCGGGTTGATATAAAACTAAGGTCAATAAAAAAAAAGAATTATTTGTTTTATATATTAAGTATACAAAATCTAGTACAAATTAAACGTATAATTAATGAAAAAATTTGTTCCGACTAATCGTATTTTTCTGTATATCTCTCATTGATACATTTTATTTGTATTAAAATACCACAGAAGTACGTTCTAAAAATACTGTAACTTCACAATAATAATATTGCGTTCTCCTTAAAAAAAATATAGTATCTCACTAAAATTATTATGATGATAAAATATGTGAAAATTGATTCCGAAATTATTGGAAAACTTTTTAGGTTAGGATTTATGGTTAAATTTAGTTGATAATTTGTAATATTTTGGTGAAATTTAGTTAATAATTTATAATATTTTGGTTAAATTTACACGCTTTACTATTTTTTAATGATTGTTGATGATTATTATAGCGATAAATACATAATTTATAATATAATCTTGTACAGATTTTATCATTGTGTGGATTAAGAATTGACTCCACGTATTTAAATAACTTTCAGTTTGTAAAATCGTTTAAGATGCCCCTTTGTTGACTAATTTGTTGGCACTGGTCTGGAAATGATAAAAGATCGATAATAATTTTTCGAAATATTCCTATGAAACTTTGTAAAATGCCATTTTAATTTACATTTAAAATAAAAACACTGTTTACTATGATTTATTTGTTATTTAATATAACGCTTTCAATGCAAACGCATGCACGTAGTTCATCGGTCTTAAGTTTAATATTAGTAACATTACTGAAGACGAAGTGTCAGCAAATGTGTCGACAAATCGTGCTATGCGTAGCTTTATAAATAGTGAATTAGAAAGAAACGTAGTATTTCTTTTGAATGACAAATATTTAAAATCAATAAATTAATTTTATATTAATTGATTAATTTCTTACTTTAATCCACTTCAAATACCTCACATACACAATACTTCACTCAAATACATTCACACCCACAATGTTGTGGGTGAGTTTATGGACACCCGGTGGGCAAGATGCTATGATTTATTAATTTAATATAATATTAATTATGTGCATGATTCGTAAATATACTATGTAAAATGAACCATGTAACCAGTAATAAAAAATATATATATAATCCGTAATTACGGAATAAATCCGATAACATGCTAAATACAAGTATATACGTAATATTTTTTAGCTGACAAGGAATTGTTGGTACGTAATAAGAACATTCTGCGACTCCTTAACCATGTAAACATGGCTAACACCAACCAGGACCAGGCGGCCATCGGCAAGCAGTATCGCATCGAAACTAACATTGACAAATACAACGTAAGTCCTCACTTATTCCAAATATATAAGTTGTATTAATGTTACCAAAATTTAATAAAATTAATTAATTAATTCAAATCTGTCGATTCCAACCGGATTTTACTCGAAGCTTTTTTGAGATTCTCCGTAAATATGAAGTAGATTGCTTTTAAAAAATGAAATATCCGATGTATTAATTTGAAAGTAAAACATATTAGTTCTAAAATATGTCGTTAATTTACTATGTTGACTTGCTGTAATGGTCAGCGCACTTCCCCGAATAGGAAGGGTTTCTGATTGGAATCCCGGTGGCAACAAAATATGTTTTCGATGAATTGATTTTATCTAATTGATACATTTAATTTGTATATAAAACATTATTCGATAAATATTCTTGATATAATAATTAAGGAGAACACATTCTCATTGTGAAGCTGTAATTATTCAGACCATTGGTCTGTTATTATTTTAAATTAACAAATTAAATCGGCACGTTCCCCGGATTGGAAGAGATCCAGGATCGTATTCCGGTAGCAATAACAATATTTTTCGTTATAATTGATTTTATATGTATATCTTTTTTATTAATACATTTAATTTGTGTTTGATAAAATAAGATTAGAATTATATTCGACACATTTTATTCATTCTTCACTTTGGTAAAATGATTTACTACATACGCCTAAGTGATCTTATATTACTACAGCATTCAGTCTACTTTCGTTGTTCTTTCGATAGCTCCAAGCTTCAGTATTGGTACTAGGACGTTATAATATATCAATAATCTTGCCTTCTAAAGAATGAGACAGCATAACTGATTCATAGAAATATAAATAATTTTAATATTATTAGTACACAATTTATTAGTATACGTTAAAATGGTTAAATTTACTGTTAACAGAATGTGCCTGCTGTCCATGAGTACTTAAGACTGCAGAAGAACAGGTTACCCAGGAACAAGATCTTCACCATCTCAAACGACTGCCACAGGGACGAGGCCGTGAGTCTATTCCACGTGTTTTACTACGCCAAGGACTACGAGACCTTCTACAGGACAGCTTGTTACGCTCGCGACAATACTAATGAGGGTGTTTTCGTGTACGCCTTGACCGTCGCTGTGCTCCACCGTCGGGATACTCGCGACATGGCTCTGCCTCCCCCGTACGAGGTGTACCCCTTCTACTTCCTGAACTCCGAGGTGATCCAGAAGGCCTACCGCGTGAAGATGCAGGAGAAGGTGCACGATAGCAGACTCGGTCATAACAACGGAGTCCGCCAACTCGACGACAAGTCTTTCTTGATCAACAGCAACTACTCCGGATGGTATACACAGACTAACGAAGAGACAGCTTTGACTTACTTCACCGAGGACATCGGCCTGAATGCCTACTACTACTACTTCCACGCGTCCTATCCATTCTGGATGAGCGGTGATGAGTTTGGACTGAACGTGGACCGCAGGGGAGAATTCTTCCTTTACACCCATCAACAACTCTTGGCTCGCTACTACATGGAGAGACTTTCAGTCGGTGTGGATGAAATTCCCAGATTTTTGTGGACCAAGCCCATTAAGACCGGATTCAAGTCCTCCCTTAAGCACCCCAACGGAATGGAATTCCCCTCAAGACCGAATGACTACAACCTCTACACCGAAAATAACCTGTGGGACATCACATCAGTTACCGATTACGAAAGGCGCATTCGTGATGCTGTTGATTCAGGATTCATTACTACTGTAAGTAATATAAAATCGATTTATTTTATGAACGACGATTTTTTTAATAAAGGAAAATGACTAAATGGCCGTTTATGTTTCTAGGAGGACGGACGAACACTTTCTCTGAGAAAGCCCGAGGATATCGAGAAGCTGGGTAACATCATTCAAGCCAACAGGGACCACCCCAACACCCGTTATTACTTGCTAGGATCACTGACCGCCAGGAAACTGTTGGGCAACGGCGACGATAATAATGATAAGTAAGAGATTTTCTATATTTTTATATCTCTCTTAAACTATATCTCAAATCATTTTCTTGTTTAGGACAGTCAAAATAAGATCTAATAAATATCTTTATTTTCAGCCATTACGCCAACCCCGCAGTTATGGAGCAGTACGAGACGGCCCTGCGTGACCCCATGTTCTACCAGCTGATGCAGCGATTAGTTCACAACGTCCTCAGGTTCAAGGATAATCTCCGCCCGTACACACGCGATGAGGTCACATTCGCTGGAGTCAAAATTGAGAACGTCAATGTTGATAAACTCGTCACATACTTCGACACGGTTGATGTCGATATTTCTAATGCCGTCTACCGTAAGGGGCAAGAGGTGGCAGAAAATCGCGATGAGTTCGTGATCAGAGCTCGTCAAGCCCGCCTGAACCACGTTCCTTTCAACGTGAAGATAGACATCAACTCAGACAAGAGCACCGAATCCGTTATTAGGATTTTCTTGGGACCTAAATATGATGGCATGAACCGCAAGATCAACTTCAATGATAACAGAATTAACTTCTTCGAATTGGACCGATTCGTTTATAATCTGAAGAATGGCAGAAACACCGTCAATCGCAATTCTCGCGAGTTCCAGACCACTGTTGCAGACCAAACTACGACTCGTGACTTATTCAAGAAGATCGCTTCTTGCATCAACGGAAACGAAGAGTGCCTTGTTGACACCACTGGGGCACGCGCTGGATTCCCAGACAGGCTGCTCCTTCCCAGAGGAAAGCAGAACGGCATGGATTTCTATTTGTATGTTGTGATTACTCCTCTTCGCCAGCGCCTTAACGCAGGCTCCGACAACTTGGACAACGCTCGCAAGAACGGCCCTGCAGCCGCCACTAACTATAACAATAACAACAACCAATGGCGCACCATTGACGATAATGCTTTCGGTTATCCTCTGGACCGCAACATCGACTACACTGTATTCTTCAATAACAACATGCACCTGGAGGAGGTCAAAATCTTCCACAGGCCCGGAGTTCAGGCCAACATGTCCGACAGAGATACGGAGTCAACCGTCACAGCCAAGTTGGTGAACAATGCTGACCGCTACCAAGATCGCAGATCTGATGGATCAGGAAGATTAGACGATACGGATTCACAGAATTGGGATAATGATCGTAGACGCCAAGATGGCGGATACGAGCAAGTGGGAAATTATTGAAATGTTATGCCAAGCTCTATTGATCAATTAACGCTCTGATATATTTACGACTATTTATTCACTATTTTAAAATTATTGTAATTATTATGTTATTGTTGATTTTAAAGTGGCGAATAAAACATAATACAAATATAATGAACAATTATTATTTTTCATCTACAGTGGGGCCTGTTAGGATTTTGATTGATTTTCTGATGTACTCGTAAGAGGTTACTTTAGTCTCGGAATAGCAGAGATGACGCACTACACTAACCTAACCTGTGGGTGTCCAGATGATAAATTTGTAATTGGCCACTGTCTACGTAATTGTTTAGTGATGAGACACGATGAGATAAATCTCAGCGATTTAGTTAAAATAAATCACAATACTAAGTACACGTATTAAAATTTGATCTATAATAAACTCAGGGATCAGCTGGAGATTGATAGAAAGGGACAAAAACTGAAATCCACATACACCACGTAGTACATAAAATACTTCTGAGGAAAATGTTTTTATTAGGTATACGTGTACTCTTGAGTTCTTTAAAAGTTATTTGGATAAAAAAAAACAATCTACCAAAATTTGTGAAAATGTAGTAAGCGACAAAAAAGAGATCGAATATGGAGTCCCACAGGGAAGTACACTGGGCCAATTGCTTTTTTTGATATACATCAATGATCTGTGTGATTTGAAATATGAGGGTAAAATCATAACTTTCGCTGATGACACTCTATTAATATTCAAGGGAACAACATGGGAACATGTTTATCATATTGCTGAAAAAAACCTATATATTATCAATAGTTGTTGGATAAAAATCTATTGACGCTTAATGCAGTAAAAACAAAATTTATACCGTTCTCCATTACAGAGGTAGGACAACCCAAATATTTAAATTATATTAAATTGCATTTAAGTGCTTGTAAATATATAAATGGCTGTAATTGTCCTAGTATAGCAAGTTGTAAATCAATTAAGTATTAGGGAATAATTATTGATAGGCACATGTTCATTTAGATGGATTAGCTAAAAGATTGCGAAAATTAATCTATATATTTAGAATACTTAGAAATATTCTGAATAAAAAGAAGATGAAAACTGTGTACTATGCATTGTGCCAATCAATCTTGAGCTATGGTATTGATAGTTGGGGGAGTGCATCTGGTGTACATATATATCAAGTAAACATTGCTCAGAAGGCTATACTCAGAGTAATACACCGCCGTGACTTTTCGTATCCTTCAGAGCCACTTTTTAGGGAATTTCAGGTTTTGGATGTAAGACAGTTATATGTGCATAATATACTAACTGGCTTTCATAGGAAAGTGAACGCTCCATCAGTGAGGACTGAAATATATTATCCCACAAGAGCAAATAAGCTTGAAACAGTACCAAGAATGAAAACTACTTTTGGTCAAAGATTCTTCATCTTTCAAGCTCCCAGAATGTACAATCATATTGGAAATAAAATTAGAACTTTAACTGACATTAAGGCTTTTAAAAGGGATATTTCAAGTTGGTTGTTGCAACTAGGAAGAGCAGATACAAAGAGTAAACTTTTTTATATAATGAAATAATGCTTATAACTTTTTTTGTGTGTTTTGGTCTTGCATATTTTCATCTAACTTATATGTGCTTACATCATATTGTATTGCGCATTAGTATTTTTTTTTCTCTCTTTTTTATATATTTTTAATATATATATATATTAAATATTTTCACGGCTACTTGCTATATATTATGTATTCAATCTGATTGTGTCGCCCTTAATAAGTTTTGGTTTTGTGAAATATATTTGTTTGCCAATTTGCCCTATAACAGGCTTGCCTAGTTGGGCAATGCATTTAAAATGTTACAAATACGTTATAGTCTGTTTGTTTTCCTAGTAAATAAAAAAAATATTATGACAGATATCAATTAAACGTCAAATTTCAAAAAACAAAACGTCGCGTAAAAAACGGCGGATAATTATGCATCAACCTAGTATATATATCTGTCTAAAACAACCCCAGAGCTCATCACCAATAATCATACAAATATAAGGTTTGCAAAATTACAGTAGGTAAAAAAGGTTTTCAGATAAATAATCAAACGGTTCAATTTATCTTGATTAATTATTTAGATTGTTTACCTTTCAAGCTCCCAAAATATATAATCAAATTGAAAATAAAATTAGAAATTTAACTGATATTAGGACTTTTAAAAGAGATATTTCAAATTGGTTGTTGCAATTAGGAAGAGCAGATACAGAGAGTAAACTTTTTTATATTATGAAATAATTTGTATAACTACTTTTGTGCGTTTTGATCTTGTATATTTCCATCCACCTTATATCTGCTTACATTATTGGTATTACTATTATTATTTTATTATTATTATTTATATATATTTTTTTTTTCTTTCTTTTTTATTCACTTTTTTTAAAAATATTTTATATATATAAATTAGTTTATCAATTTGCCCTAAAACAGGCTTGCCTAGTTGGGCAATGTATTTAAATGTGTACAAATATGTAAATGTACAAATAAATAAAAATAAATAAATGTATTATGTTCTACTTGGTTGCTAGAACCATATAATCTTAAAAACTTACAAAGAGAAATATTAAATTATAAACATTTATTTATTTTGATCTATTGCTGGGGAGATTCAAATTCATCTAACTGACATTTGATGTAGGCACAATAAACGTGAAGTGAGTCGCGAGACGATTTAGTGTGTACCCCGATGGACTGCGAGAGGCGAGAGTATAGTATCCCCGAAAAATATCATCAAAAGAGATTGTCTCGAGTCGGAAATCTAATAAATGTCTCAACCGTGCACATGGGCCATAGTTTGTTTAATACCTGACTGTCATAAAAAATACTCGAATAATACTAATTCAATACTTTTTGAGCCTGCCTCGCTTTTTTTTAGCATACAACGCTAAAACAATAAATTCCAGGTCTAAATACATCGAATTCTTTAAAGTTAATAAAAAGCACAATGCAAAATTTGCAATAAATATTTAAAATGTGATACATAATTATTGGAAAACTAACCTATATATTATAAACAACTCACTAAATTTAACCACAATTTCCATTCTAAATTTTTTTCCTAAAAATTATTCAAATAATTTGGTGTCATCAAGTAACAATTTAATATAGGTACTAAATTATTTTTTTAAATAATTATTGTTTTTTAAAAATAGATTTTGTTAAAGAAACAATATAACATATATTTTTGATTAGTTAATGATACACGGAAGAAGAAAATGATATTTATCGAAACCGGTAGATGTTTTTAATTTATTAAGTGGTTAATAAAACAAAGTTAACAATCTTCAAATAATGGATTTTAATCACAAAGTTGATTTTGCTAATCATAAAAATATTTCAGAAATTTACCAATAAAAAACTATTTATGATGCAATAAACAAGATCTGCCGTCAATTATATATTATTAAAGTGTGCGGTTGTCGCGACAGAGTAAATTATTTTGCTAATGTATTTTAATTATAATGATTTCTATATATTTATACATCTTGCATGTTAGTCGATATTTCGACATAAATCCGAAAATAAAATTTTTAGGTACAGCTTGGACATTTTCAACCGGTAAAGTAAGATAGAACCCTCTATCGTGTATACATGGTATTATTAAGTTGCGATATGATACATTTTTATTTGCAATACATTTACTGTTTATGTGTAAAATTAAAGAGGCTTCGATGGGTAGGCCATATAAGGGTGTGAATAATGCGCGACTCCCGAAATGACTGCTACGAAATAAACCTAAAAGAAGAAGAATAAGTAGACTCAAAATGAAGTGACAGGACAATATAAATAAAGACATGTCCGTTCTTGGCGTTGGCAATAGTTTGAAAGCAACCCAGCGCAGAGACCATAGGATTTATTCTTGAAGATGCCAGCCTCCACACTGGGTTATAGTCAGGGATTAGGATAAAGACGATCACTAACAGTAGCATTAATGTTTACATTTATAAGAGTAATGATTTTGATGCTGTCTGAGACAATAGTATAACAGATCAAGGTATTTAAGTCGTTCTGCGTTTAACCAAAAAATATATATTTATCGCTTTTTTTATATTTATTAATTTTCTCTTTATACTCATAATATCAAATTGATGTATATAGAAAAATTACTTAAAATTTCCAAAGACAAAGATGTTCAATTTAAGAATTCCGGTGTTTTTAAACATAGCTGTAAAAATTGTACTGCTATCTACATTGGAAAAACAGGTCAATATAGTAATGGTTTTTCAGAATTTTCCAATCATTTATTAGAAAATGATAATACTTTTGATAACAATTTGGGAAGGTTTATTTTACATATAAACAATGATAGTCTTAAATTGAATAATTTAAAATCATTAGAAAGCGTGTTAAGAAAAATATTATAAATAACCATATAAATTTAACCACAAGTCTTATACTAAAAAAAATCAATTTCCACATCTTTCATGATCGTAACAATTTATGTTGGGTACTAGATTTATTTTTAAAATGTACAATTTGACAAGTGGTTTAAGCTAATTTATATGACATCCTGATGAAGGAAATTGTATTTTCCGAAACCGATTGGTGAATGAAATTTAATAACTGTGATTAAAAACAATGTTATAAATAATTTATATTCTAATGACGAAAAACTACAATGTAAAGTTTGCAATGAATATTAAAAATATTTCACAGATCTGTGTTCTAAATAATTACATACGTACACTTAAAATTTAGTCTTTAACATAAATGCTATCCGCGATTTATCTCCGGCAACTTTACGACCACTTAGCACTTAGCCATTACAACGAATGAAATTCGTTTATCATGTAGATTGCATATTCAAATTATCTACTATTTGATAGATTTATAAAATGTATGATATAATACATAGTATTAAATACATGCGGCAAAAATGCAAGCTTGGCCTAATTATATATTTACCATATAGTTTTGAATTTAAAAAATCATTGATTGCTGTCTAACATGATATATGAAAGAGTCCAGTTGTTTATTGCGCAGTCTGTCGATTTCATTATGCTAATGTATGCAGTTAATGCATTTAATAAATAGCTCATTAATATAATAATGCAACATATGAATGTTTATTTTAAATATAATTTATCTATAATTATTATACCGCCAAAGTTCAATTTACATATCAAACAAAGGATATTTATAAAATGTTTTGACGTGAAATTGTTACCAAATTTGCAATTAAAAGAAAATCTTATTTTTTAATTTGACTGAACAGAAGCAGCGCAAACTAAAACTCACCGCCCATACTATCATTTAGCATTTCGAAGTTAATTTTTGCATGAAATAAATGAAAATAGTGCACATAAATAACACCATCGCATGTGTACTAGGAAAATTGTGAGCTAGGCTTAAGCTTACGAAAAAAAACATTTTATAGATTATATTTGACAACTTTATAAACTTAACATTTGACGTCATAATCCATTAGAGTAGTGACGAGCTCCAAATTAAGAACTGTGAGTCAATCACTAATATTTCAAAGACACAATTACTAACTGTGATAGTCTGAAAATATTGTGATTCATGATTTTTCTCTGAAAATATTGTCGACCAAAATATACGTTAATTATATTAAAGAATTTAAAAATTTGGTGGTTCGTTAAACGTATTATGTACTTCAATGATTTACTTACTAGCTGATATACCTGACATTGCACGGGTTGTAAATCTCCACCCTCATCGCCCAACACAAACCCCCCCGAACACATCCACTGCGCCTCACCGCGCTCCCCTATCAATCAAGCTCCCCTGATGCGCCAAAGTTATTCACCATCAAAAAATACCCCTAGAAAGCCCTTTTCTGTATCCTTAGAATGTTGCATTTCATGTCGCCAGGTATCACGTGCATATATTGTATCAACGGACCGTACCAAAAATGTGTATTGTATATACTATTATTATAAGAATTGAATCCTATTTAGGTGCTAATGTATTATTAATTTATTTCGTCCATTGCGATATTATCATAACACACTGATTACAGGCACAGTAAGCAATCGCTGGTACAACCGAATACCAATCACACTCACACCTGTAAGTAGAGTAGCAATTTATGTCACAGTCGAAGTCGAGTGATGTCTAATAAATATGTTAAAAAGTGCTGTAAATAATCATGCAGAATAACATACCCATGAGGGAGGTGGATATCTTGGGAACGGCAAAATTTCCTTGGTGGCGACATTGCTGGGAAGCTCGTTTTTGATTCCACGCTTAATCTTGTCCTTCTTGCGCAGCCTCTGTTTCGATCTGATCATCAAAGCCGCCTGCATACTGGCCGATAGGGCTGATGTCATACGACGTCACGAAAACAAGGAAACTGTTTTTTGTCGCCAAAGGATCAAACAATCGAGGAACACAACATAATTTCTCCATACGCGAGAACGCAGCTCGCCGAACTATTATTATTCACGACTGCCATTTTTATGAATAATCGTGAATTATTTTTATTGCACGTAATATAATGTATTTCTTTAGCTATACTTTACGAAGAAAATCACAATGTTGGAAGCTAACCTTATTCGTGTAATTTTGTTGATGCGTTATTCACGTACCGCCATTTTTATTTTAAATATTTTATATTTATAACTTTATTTAATTGATTATATTTTATAATTCAACTTTCTTTAATTGACATATTAATCTTCAACATTAACGTTAGGCTTTGCATAATGATTTGGTTAAGCGATTTACATTAAATTCTTTCTTCTGATAGGTTGGAAGCCTTTCAGTATAAAGTTTTTCCTGTTGTGTCTCGTAATACAACAACATAATATATTTGTACACATATTTTCTAATAAATAATTAATTAACTTTGTTTTTAACATATTTTCTCCCTGATTAGAAGACATCGCACTGAGAGTCATCATCGTTCATTTTAGAATCATAATCACTCGCTATATAACACAGAAAATCAAGAACACCAAACATTTGTACCGAGTCACACTAGCGCCGTGACAATTTAAACTTATCGGTTTATTAGCAAAAAATCAGCTCGATACAAAAGCCAACCTTGATATTTTCTAACGACTTTGATGGAATGAGTTGGTGGAACCAACGAATATTTGGTTCACATATTACACTTTTTGAACTTACTGCAGTTAATAGTATTTAGTCATGCATGTTCAGGTCGGCCATGCTGGTAAATGGTGGAATTTTGAAAAGATTTATGGACGTAGCCAATTTTATATGCCAATCGTGGGTTTAGCATTTTGAGAAAGAGTTCCACAGCGAACCCTAAATTGGTACATATTAACTACTGTATAACATATTATTGGAAAACCGTAACATAACAACATTGCATAAGGTACAGGTGTATATTCTATATACTTCATAAACACGTCAGTATTGATAATGAACATATAATAAATAAATACCAATACAATAAATACAAGAATAATATTTAGTTAGGTACATATTAACTACTGTATAACAGATTGTTGGAAAATCGTAACAGAACAACATTGCATTAGATATAGGTGTATATTCTATGTTATTTATAAATACATTAGTATTGATCATACATATATAATAAATAAATAATATACCAATTTCACATACTTGTACATGCCAATAAATTAAATAGTGAAAAATTATAATTTATCATCACCTAATTTTATGTATGTGTTGTACGTTATTCATAAAATTAAAAGAATAAATATATTAAAACACGTGATATCCTGATTTCATTATTCTTCAAATATTTCCACTTACTCGGTTGGCGTGGTGTAATGCATTTCCCCGGATAGGAAAAGATCCAGTTTCAAATCCAGGTAAAAACTAAAATATTTTTTCTATAAACTGATTTTTTCTGAATATCTTTCTAGTTGATACATTTAATTTGTATGTATATTTTTGGTGATGACATTCGAATAAATAAAAGAACACATTTGGGCGAGGTATTTTTCCGAAAATTATTATTTTTTAGTGTGTACATTAATAATAATATTTAATCCAATGGTGATTAGTTAAATTTAAATAGGTAGGCAGTGTATAAATTTTCACATACTCCACGCCGAAGATAATATCTGCATACATTTTTAGTATAATCTTGAAAATTTTTAAAGCAATTCAAAGTATATGAATACAATCAAATTATAATGATTTGTATTCACCTTAAATATAAATCATAGTTTCGGAAAATATTATATATAATCAACTAAATTTAACCACTAGTCCAACCTAAAATTTTAACATAAAAATTTAACCAATAATTTTGGATCATTAACTCAATTTCTACATCTTTCATCATCGTAACATTTTATGTTAGGCACCTACTAGATTTAATTTTTTTTTTTTTTTTTTTGATTGATATTGAAAACATAACATTTTGACACATGATTTTAGTTAGTTTTTTTATCATCCTGATGAAGAAAAGATATTTTCCTAAACCAGTTGGTGAATATAAATAACTCATTGTGGTTTTAAAAACAAAGTTAATAAAATATTAATTTTTAAAATAATTTATTATTTTACTTTTAAAATATAAACGTTGTTGGTCACAAATTAAATAATTTGGAATCGTTGGAGATAAATAAAGCGTGTAAAACTAATCAAAAAATTATAAACAACCAACTAAATTTAACTACGAGTCCAATTCTAAATTTTTTTCCTAAAAGTTATTCGAGTAAATTTGTTTTAAGTAATGATTTGAGTTAGGTACTAAAAAATAGATTCTGTCAAAGAAACAATATATGTTTTAGTTAGTTATGACATCCTGAAGAAGAAAATGGTATTTTTCGAAACCGGTAGATGTATTTAAACTCATTTTAGTGGTTAATAAAACAAAGGTAATAAATAAAAATAATAATTTATTATTTAACCATTTTTTGATGCCGAGCGATTTTAGAGCGACCACTTCTTCATCAGAGATTAGAATAAAATTAAACCAAGATATGTACTTTTATCATTAGTTTACTTATCATAATATGATGCATATCTATTAACAATAGTATTGTGAATGCGAGTCCTACATATTCAAAAAATATTTTCATTAATTTCGTTCGAAAGTATCTTCCACATAAATTTTTTTCTTAGATCATTTATTTAACAAATGTTTAAACTAATGTATTAATAATGTGATAATATAATTTTTCCAGTACTTAAGCAAAAAAAAAGTATTATAATTAAAAAAAATAATGCATTTCAAATATTTTCTTTTTCATATTATTTAATATTTTTATTAATATTTCAGTCAACACTCTCTCAGGTAGTTTTTCTAGAAAGTGCGTGATTGATAACATTATATTTTAGCCCGTAGCATGTGTATTCCGTAAAGTGGATTTCCGCAATCTGTAAAAATCGTTGTTCACCACATGTTGGTTGAAATAATTTACAGCATCAAAGACGAACAGCGACAGGTTTGCGTGCCGCCCGAATACAAACCAGATTAGCAAAAAGGACTCAATATTGGCAGGTAAGAATGGTCAGCGGAGAATGACAAAATTTTCAATTTCTCGTAACCATCGTTGTTAACCAATTTTTTCTGTCATTGTTTTATTTTTTGTTTAAAGCATATTTACTAAATTATTTAAACATGATACAAATAAAAAGTATCTCGCTTTTAATCGGTAATAATTATTTTCGAAGTTGTATCGCTCTTACGGCGCAATGTTGACGCTGCGGCACACATTACGCGACTCGATTGGATTCGTGTTTCTTATATATTCAGGTTTTAGGATTTATTTATTATTTTTCTAAGTGTACATCTGTTTTTAGACCTGGGGCTAATTAAATCATAGTATAAAAATATTGCTATGTTCTAGCATTAGCGTATAAAAATATAAACATCTAAAAGTATATCTTACAAGACAAGTAAAAAAAAGTTTTGATTTGCTTTACGGCGGTGGTCTGGAAACTGGAAAGTAATCAATGGTCTAAGGTATGCCGGTACTGTGTAATATACCTCATCTCGATACGAGTAAAAAATATTAATTAATAATCCACAATTTAAATTATATTTTAGGTAAATTATATATTTTAAGTACTCACGTTAAGCTGATTTTGTGAAATGTTTTTACCACAAAACACCAAATATAGACAAGAACTAACGCAAATTTCTTGTCCCAATAATTTAACTTTTGTTTCACGCACGTGATCACTTTGGTACCACTTACGCAATCAAATAGCTCCACGATTTTATTTTTAAATATGATACGATTGGAACAAAAATTTAAACGCTGACAATATAATATGCATTAATGTAAAAAAATACATTTTGTTTACACAAGGATTTAATTTTCGAAGAGTAAATACTTTTACTGTTGAGTAAATGTGTCATAAGCTATCGGATTAGTGTATACTCCTATATGTGTATACTTTATTTCATATTTATTAATTTGCTGGTCTGTAGATTTTACGAAAATTCATGTTCAATTTTTTCTCGCATGCAGGTTTAAAATTTTTTTTTTACCCAGAATTGGTTACTGCCCTTACTTCATATTGCATAATTATATTACCATTATTACGAATTGCGATTGGCTGTTGAATATTTATGTAAACTTAAATAAAATATTTCTTTATAAGTGAGTGACGGCGATACACCCCTCCCTAGACGCTCGCGAGTGTAAATGGGTTTACCTGTAGGAACAATTTATTATTTTTATTACATAATAAATATTTTGAAATGTTATGTTGTTGAAAATATCGAAGGTATTTTAAAAATAACTTTAATGATAATCAACAGCTTTTACAGGGTAAATGTAAGAACTTTTGGAAAAGAAAACCAATCTTGATTTACAGGTGACTTGATTAATTTGTACGTTTTTAATTACATAGTAAATGTGGTTACGATAGTGAATGTTCAATGTCTGTATGCGTTTTCAAATATGATCACAAAGAACAAATTTAATTGTATACAGTATTGTGAGCAGTTTTTTGGGCTTATCTGTCGTGTATATCTGACCTTTCTGGTCGACGTTTTTGATTCCATTGCAGGGTCCATCAGAGTCATCAAGGCTGATGTGATGTATGAGTATTAGTGTTGTGATTATGTACTGACTTGCAGTACCGTGTTAAAAGCAGGGCTTGTCATTTTTAAGTACTGACTTGCAATACCGTGTCGAAAGCAGGTATTGTGTTAAACGAGTAGTATTGTGTTATATGTAAATTTCATCTACTATCTGTGCAAACTCTTGGACTCATACTCGATACCACGAGTTTTTTAATTTTAACCCGGTATCCCAATTATTGTTCAGTGGGTGTTTATATATTTCATTTGCCTCCTTAACTAGGTTGTGTGATGAGCCCCTTGGGCATTTCTAGGATTTTCGGCTTAAATGCAAAATGGTGGCCCGTATCCAGTAAGTCCTCAGTCAAAGTCGATTTGCCAATGCGATGGCCCGAGTTTGCATGCCCGTTTATGCTCGTCAACCCTTTTGGAAATTGTGAGCGCTGTTTATCCCATGGTCTTGGCAGTTGTACCTATCAACACCGTCCGTTTCCAAGGGGTCTCGATACTTCGTTGATCTAAAGATCCTTTACTTTCGCGTTTGTCCCGAATACTGTTTTTATATCTTATTTTTTGAGGACTGGCAATTCTGTCAGTGACTTTTTGAACAAAATGCAGGAAGGCTTAGCTTCTGTATGGGACAAACGCCAAAGTAAAAAACCTGCTAAGATCAACGAAGACAGTCGGTTGTCGGCCAGAAAGGTCAGCCCATAAAACTGTTCACAGAAGATTCTGAACGGCCGTGACACTAATAAAATTGTCATTTATACTCTTACTTTAATTATATATTTTTTTAAATTGTACATCCTGCTACCCGCTTAGTAATAGATATTATTTAATTACAAAAATATTAAATAGAAAATATTTTTATTTATTTATATAATATTAACGACATGAAAACATAGGTATCTTAAAACAGGACACCGAAAAAAAATTGTAATATCATAACGTAGCACGTAGCGCAGGTATTTTTTTTTTGTTCCAAATTCGCATGTTTCACAATAATACATGAAATGTTTTAAGGTAGGTCCACTTCGCGGGACAAATATCGATCGGGACGACACGTTACAACCCTAGGGGTGGCGAGGTAGGGTAGTACATATCGATTATTCTATTTGGTTGCGGCGAGCTGCTTGACATGTATTCAGGCGGGTCAGCGTGAAAAAATCAATTGTCAGAAAACATAATCATATCGAGGAGTACTAAATTGTTTTAGATATCAAAAATATCAACATGTAGGTAGCATTAATTCTTTTCTTATAAAGTCTAAACATTTTATTTTATAAATGTTTACTAAGTATCCGTTGTGACATTACAAATTAGGGTCACGTTCGAAATTGCCACGTCACTTGTCTTAATGCCAAGCATCTCGTAATCACAAATAATTGCCCTTACATTGGAATCGCAATCTGATTTCAAGGTTATAAAAACGGTCACCGTCTATGGTTATTTTCCAAATCATCGAGCAGAGCTGTCAAACTTGCGCGGTTCAATTGCTGCGACTAGCGTTCCTGATATGTAACTGTGAGCGATCCAACGTAACCAAAGTGTAAATATTTTTATGTTATTCAATCACTAGTGCATAATTTACTATAATTTGTTAATCTAATCGCATGGTGAATAATCTTTACAGGAAACGAGACGTTTCTCTTTGGTTACTCCCACCTTCGGTCACTTCCACCTTAGGTGACATTTTTCACTCATACGGTTCACATCACTACGGGCAATGTGATCTTCTATAATTCTGCATACGAATCCAATTGCGTCGGCCTGGATGCTGAAAATCATCTACGATGATAGACCGCCCATCCCGACGAATTGAGGATTTGTCAAGGGGAATTGTATTTAGATTTTATCTTCCTTTATATTCTTATTATTTTTATGAATAACACTTTTGTATTTATCACCTCTAGGTATTATATATATTTTTTTCCCAGTTTAGGATGAAGGCAGAATGTGACAAGTGGGTATGTGTTTCTGAGATGAAGAATCCGCGGATCTCGAGTTCACCACTAACTAGCCGGTGAGAGGGTAGAACGCTGGTCTTTACTCTCATGGTATTTATATTTTTTATTTATTTATTTTTTCCTACTATTTAAAGAAATTGTTTAAAAATACTGATTATTATTAGTTTTTAATCCGTCAATAATGACGGAAAATAAACAATTTTATAACCCTAATTTATTTTAAAAATTAACGAAAATACAATAACTTAATTTATTTGGAGCTATAATAGTACACTTTCACATCATATATTTGACTGCAGATCCTGTTTATTATATATTTATAATGGGTATAAATAAATACTCGTACATCTCCCTGGCGTACAAGTGCTAATATAACAATCATAATGCTGAATAATTAAAATATTTATACAGGTGATTATAAAAAATAATTCACTTGATAATTTCGAAACAAAATAAAAATAAAAAGTGTAAAAGTGCAAAATAAAAATAAAATTATATGTAATCTCGCAGCAATATCGGCGAATCAAGTACATACATAATTATCCACCGAATGTAAACGTCGACCGTTACAATAAATTTTATACTAACAGGCGTCATAAATAATTATTTTTAGTATCTACAACTTGATCTATAAAATATGTCAAATGATCAATCATGTCATTCTACCAATCTATCATGGGGTCGACCAAGACCATCAAACACGTGCCGAGGATCCCTCGTTAAATATTTAGGGGATGATTACTGTTCAAACTTACGAGTATTCACCATCGATTACGTCTATTGAGGGTGTTGGTAAACACTGCCTTCATTTAAAAAAAAATTCTCAACTGTTTCATGAAATAACTAAAAAATACTTTCGTGTCAATGTCGGTTGTTTTGTGTCAATTGATACTCTTGAAAGGCGTCAATTTGTCTTTTTAATTGTTTATTAGTTATTTTTAGTACAATACCTTTATATTTTAATTTATTGGATTATATCTTCATTTTTATTTTTTATTTTAAGTTTTACCATATACATGGATTTAATAAAAATAAAAGTGCGAAAGAAATTATAGATTTTTGTTATTTTCATCAGTAAGTTAATATTATTCATTAATGTCTGGTGTTGTTCACATTTAGTGTCTACCTTATCCCTGATAGAATTTTTATATATCTCATACCTGGGTTACATTGCGTTTGTGGGTGGCTTCTTTGAGGAAATTTATTTTCAAGGCTTTGTCTCAAAAGTTACAGTATATAACCGTACTTATGCGTGAGGGATTAAATCTCTCACAGTGGACACAAGAACTTGTGTATTATATTCAGGCGCGTGCAGTCAGTACATTGAAATAAGCTGTCCTTAATTATATATTTTGAGAAATAAAGCGAAATTAAATGTTTATCTGACAGAATGCTACTGTATATTAAAACGTGAATAGTATGAAAATAATTGTAATAGAAATATAATATTACGAGATGCAACTTTGATTTAGATTTATTTCGCAGAAATTCTAGTCAAGTCCAGTTTATTTCACGCCGCTGATTATATTACTTAAGGAGTCACGATTTTATATCATCGTGTACAAAATAGTTTTTATTCATATTAAAATTCATAAAATAAAGTTCTACACTCGGACAAAATCCCACGTTTCCTATTTCACTTATATACATTTGCCTTAGTATTTTCTATATACATACATATTTATTTATATATTTAGGCTTACCTATTTACCTCACATTTATTTACAACCTGTAATGTGTAGTGCAACATACATTTTAATTTGTTTATAAATGTACCTACCCTTTCCCTAATAAAATTAATTTGAATTCATTGTATCCATCACTAACTATTGCTTAAATTTTTTATATCAACAGCATTTATCAAACCTATTCATATATATTCGTACATATGATATTGTACGGTCTCAGGATGACCTGAAAGTGACCGCCAGACTCAACCGATGACGTGCTTGTTCATCTAGTGGTTAAGACATTCGCCTAGTGATCTAACAGTTGGAAGTTCGAGTCTCGTCCCGAGAGACCAGCAAGTCAGTCCTATTTTCATGGCACAAGCGTTTAGGTTAGTTTGAAAATGGTTAGAATATATACATGTGATTCCGTGTACGTATTTAAAAAAATGTGTTTATTCATTATTTTCTTCTTTTTAACACTTTTTTTACTTAGATTTATTAGCTATTGTGAGTAGTGAATATTGCCATATAGTGAGCCAAAATTGAAATTCGGAAAACGATTATGTAGATCCCGGGATAAGAAAATACACATTTGCTCATTACATTTATACAAACGGCCAGAAAGAACGAATACACATGACGTAAGATATTCATATTTGAATTTGTTATAAAAATACAAGATTAACAAATAGAATATGAAACAATTTTGAATCAATAATGTGTCCGAAGCAATAGCAAAACATCGAGAAAGTATTTCATAATTTTGGTATCCCCGAAATTAATCCGAAACGTACGTTCTAATCTCGGAATTCATAAATACCGCCAACCGGCCCGGGGTCGGGTTCCCTAAATGTGAGCACTTGTGAGATTACACGTGAAGACCTATGTCCACGATGATCTCTCAATGAGACTTTGACCTCTAAGAGTCTGTAAAAATAAGTGTATACTAGAAGCTTCATTCTAATCCGCAAGTAAAACGGTGATTTATGAATCACCACCATGTATTTTGTGCGCGCGGATCAGAGTACACACGTACATTTAGCGGCTCTCAGAGATCGGTGTATCATTGAAAAATCATCATAGACACAGGTCGTAACACTAATGAAATAAAATTTATAAAATACAAAAAAACCTAATATTTTTTGTATTAGGGTTATATTTTATAATGATTATCAAATTATTTTCTAGATTTGTAAATTCCTTACTTTGGTGTGGTCACTATTCAATTTTAAACCTTCCCAAACCATGCAGTAACACAGGTCTACCACTCTAATTAAATCTGTAATATTTCGTTAAATATATGCAAGATATATATAATTTTTTAGTTAATTTGAAGTAAAATATTTACGCTTAGAAATGATTAGTAAAAAATTTATTATGTACGTTGAATCCTACGAAAATAATTATTTTTAATTCATTCCGTTGTAAAATTAATACGTTGACAAAAATACCATTTTTGGGAAGATAGAAAGAAATCACACATTCATTTCACAGTGAAAACAATAACAAATATAATGGTGTCTCTTTCTCACTAATTAAATGAAGATTGATAAAAAGGAAGGTTGTATTACACAATGCAACCTTCTATACAGAACTTGTTGAATGCTCCGATTTATAATATTACATATTTTTTTTATATTTAATGCTCAATACTTAAAAGTAAATTTATGGCACTAACCATTTTTTCACATTTTAAAGGCTAACAAAATTCTAATTTCTTACGGTAACACGAATTGACAGCATGGCTGCGTACGTGTATTTTATATCACGGTATGGTAAAGGTTAATAAAAAATTATAAATCTGCCATAGGTAGATATTTACTTAGTTGACATTTCGGCCAACATTTCAGCGGCCTGATAAACAAAAGATATTCTGTGAAATGTGTAATTTCATTTTTAATAAATATGATAACATTACATTACATTTTTTGATTTCTATTCTGTATACTTGCGTTATCTATAAACTGCTGTTCATGCCATTAAAATTACAACCATGTATATTAATGTCTGCATAAATATGTTCATAAATAATAATCTGTTGTAGTCGTATAATATGAGACTCTCATCCTACGAATCTAAAATATATTGAGATAAAAGGATTAGCTAGCCACACACGAGCGGATTTTTCTGACGGTCTAGATCCACGGATCAAATCGGCGGATGTTCTTGGCAGATCTGGTCCGTTGGACGGGGGACTGTCGTTGCCCACTAACCAGCAGATCGCACTTGTCAGGTTTCCTTCATAATATCCGTCAGCGATCTTGATCTGTTGGTGTGTGGGGTAAAACCGCCAATTTTCCAGAATTTATCTAGGGATCTAGAGCTGTCATATATATAATTGTTATATAGGAAAATTGAGTTAAACATTAAACTAAGAAAAAATTCTTAAATTAATTAAAAATATATAATCACTAAGAGATGCTTAGTCATAAGACAGCAATCTTGTAGTTCATCTTGATCCCGAAAGTAGAAAGGAATGAGAAACCTTCAGACGATTATCCGAACGCGTGTGTTGACACGGCAGACTACGGCCTCAAGGCCTTCTTCCCCACTAACGCACGGACCAGTTCTGCGGGTCTCATGAAAAACCCTAGATCCGTCACTAAAAACGCCCGTGTGTGGCTAGCTATTCCGTTATACATAGTTATTCCAAATGATGGACTCAATTTCATACTCCTATATTTCCTGAATTCTGAAGATTCAGAAGATTTCATCTTTCAATGTAGATCTGGCCTGATCTCACACCTTGTGACTTTTTCTTGTGGGGGTTCGTAAAAGAAGCAGTTTATGTACCACCTCTACCGACAACTCTGGCCGACCTGCAGAACCGTATCACAGCTACGGTGAACTCAGTAACATAAGACACGCTTCATCGGGTGTGGAACGAGTTCAGCTACCGATTAGATGTTTGCCGTGCGGCTAAAGCGGGTCACATTGAACATTTATAAACTGTATTTGTAAACTTTATTGTGAGCGTTATCAAATGTAATTTACTTTATATTAATTTAATTATAATTACTAATTTACCACTCGTTCGCAGTTTGAAATATACAGTTACGAAATTGAGTCCCCATTATTTTGAATAGTTTCATGTGCTATATATTATATTATGCTAGTTGTATTATGATTATTTATACTGTTAAAATCCCCTTAATTAATTAAACAAATAAAATTAGATAAAATGTACATCAACACTGGCAGGCTTCGTCATAATAGTGTACAACATCGATAAATCTACATCGTATACAGTATACATCAAGGTACCTCGCAGACAGCATAGGGGACGTCGGCGCTGCCGAAGCCGACGATCCTCTCAGGCGGAGTCTTCAGGAGCTTGGCTTCCCAGTGCGTGCAAGAGTAGGCCCGCGGCGGGCTGCCCACGGCCATGGCGGAGGAAGTGCCGTCGCGAGAGGCGCCCACGGCCGCGGCGGAGGACGCGCCGTCGCGCGAGGCGCCCACCACGCCCGGCTCCAGGGCGGGGTCGGGCAAGTCGTGCGCTGAGCGGCTGGCCCTCAGCCCCGAAGAGTCGCTGTCGCCGGGTCTCAGGATCATGGATCGGGAGAGGTGCAGGGATTCGGGGGGACAGGACCCCGGCCCGGGGTCGGCGTGTTTGTGATACGTTTCCGGCAACTGGTGGAACTGTTTGCTCGCGGGCGGCGGCTTTTGCGCATGGCTCTTGGCCACCTTGACGGGCACTTTTTTCGCCGCCGTCTTGCCCTGAGCCTTGTTCTGCCGGGCCTTTCGGCTCGCGATGGACGCGCCGCCCGCCGCCGCGTACATCGTGAATTATTACTATTGACTGTGTTAGAACTAAAACTCCTTCGTGGGGTGTAGAAGGTAATCCGAAATAAAGATTTTACTGTAAAATCGAACGGTTGAGCAAATTAGGAAGTCAAAGGAAGGAGAATGACGCGTAGGCGATGACGAGAAATGAACAATTGGAAAACATTACTTTGTGCCTTAATGAAGAGTTTCAGTCAAAAAAAGTGAGTGACACTCTTTTCTGTAGATATCTGTAAAATAGTTATCTTCCTGCCGCTAAATCTTTATTTGCCTCTCAATGCTACATTTATTCTATATTGTCCTCGTTATCAACAGTAATTTTACACATTTATATTAATAACAATATTTAAAACCTAGTACTGTTTATTCTATCGACTCCTTACAGTTAACGTATCGACAATGATTATGTATCTCAGTAAATGTATTTATTATACTTTAACTAATTGAACAACGATCCAGTCTAAGTTTGACGACCAGTCTAAGCCTGACAACACACCCGGCGTATTGCTTCCATAGCATCAACCGAAAGAATTCCCTAAACGTACCTCAGTTCATTTCAACTCATTTTTTATATCGAATCGTTCAAAACTTTGCTCGTCAATAAAAAATCATCAATTCTTATAAGACACAAAGGGATATATTTCCACACATAATGCTAATATTGCTCTACTTTAAGTTTGATGTCATCAAAAAATCCTTATTGTTAGAACAAATGAAATAATTTAAATAAAAAAATTCTATGAAAATATTGTAAAAATATATTATTGAAATCTTATTAATATTATTTTCTGGTGTTCAATGTTTTTTTTATTGATAAATTATCCTTTTGTAAGTAGAAAAGAAATGTATAAAATTGTAAAATATTTCAAACGACCCTGTTAAATTGTATACTTATTCTGTTAGGCAAAAAAATTGTATGTAAAACTCCTCTCCACGGATATTATTGACCATTTATCGAATCGCTTACCTCTAGTGTGATCAGTGTGATTTAAAGGAGAATTCGGGATGTTTGTGGAAGAATATGATGAAGAAACCGGGTAGAGTCTGAAGAAATGGTGGAGGAAAGGAAGATATAGGGTGAGAGACCAGCCAAAAAAGCCATAGAAGGTCGCCATGTCTGTAGGGAAAAGATTTTCCACGGATAGAATCGAGATCGACTGTAATAACTCTTTTTAATAGGTGTTAGTCGGAGTAATATAAAACATAAGCAAAGTATTCACACTCGATACGGTTAACAAGATTTCATTATTCCTTTACATGCATGTCCATGTCCGAAGGTAGGATGGAACATTTTTATTTTACACACAGTGTTGCTTGTTACATTAAGCTAAGACGTCAATTGTACAATAATATAATGTACATATAAACACTATATACACAATATATGTACACATGAAGAATGCTGAAATACACAAAAAAATAAAAACATAAAATTAATTCAAATTATCATTGATGGTAAATGCTCTATAAAACATGAAAACAAGTAACAAGTCATATTTTGGCAAGTAGACACATAAAATGTACATAATATTTTGCATTTATCATTCAACAATACAACTAGTCACATTCAAAGCATATTTAAACAAAATACTTTCAAATACACGGACATAACATTTCTAAACACATTACAACATAAACGTGTACATATATCACTAAACTGTGAAGGTGTTCACTTGCATTTTGGGGCAAACATGCGTGTGGGTAAAATCATGGCGAACTTCTAGTATGCTCTCTGCGTCAGTGAATACATATCTAGACGCGGTAGGAGTACGCTACGGACTCCGTTTCCCACAGCCGGAATAAGAGTTTTTATCTTAAAAGATATAATATATTTTTTATTAAATTTTCACCGGAAAGCTTCCGTATGGCATACATTTTATATTTCTCGCTCTGAAACGCTTCAGAAGGATTTTGAAGAAAAAGTTTGATATGGATATTCGAGACATTTACGATGTTTTTTCCAAGTCGACAACCAAATTAAAATCTTTATAGAAATATACACATAGGCAAAGATATTGCTTTAAGGTCTAGCACCTAAGCCTAGTATAAACTTTTTTAAATCTAGATACACAAATCAGAATTATGTAATTCTTTTCCGTTCATAAATTCAATATTCTAAAATATATTCAACAATTTCCACAAAAATAAGTAACGGACCAAAATCGCGTGGCAAATTAGAAATCCCCAAACTTAAAACTAGTGCTTCACAACACCATTAAGGTTTAATTTTTTTAATGCCCTCCCATATAAAATCAAAACAGAAAACAATTATATAGCCTTCAAATCAATCACAAATCAAACAATTATTAGTAAACTCCGATAGCAATTACAAGTTCTAATTTCTTTCAATGATTTTGGCGTAACTCTTCATTATATTTATGTATATGTATTTAGTAATTTATATCTTACATTTATACCTATCCTTAAATTGATTTCTCTATTGAGTTGGATAATTTTGTAAAAACAAAAAAGTATAATTATTTTCAGTCATGTATATACAATATATAATAAAATAAATGTAAAAAATATATATATATATATATATATATACTTACATAAATATTAAATATTATTGGAATAATCATTTTGCACACGTACACGTAATGTGGCCGAATGAGGTGATAAAACAGAAATTCTGATAAAAAATATCTAAGGGACGGACGTAAGTATAATACCTATACTCATTAATAATATTTTCAGTTAAATTATCTCCATCATTCAGAATTTATAATTAGGTAAATGAAAGCTAGCTATCTTGATAAGTTAATTATTTATCATAAATTGAAAGTTTTGCTAACTATGTAATATATGTATAGTACAGGTAATCTGAGATAGGTTAATCTTTAATAAATAGTAAAGTATTGAAGTATAATATGCGTTGTAAAAGTCTCGTAATATTTTTTAAACTGTAAAACTAATTTTAAATATAGGAGTAATTAAAGTTTTTAAAGGTCGTAAACAATCTTTAGTGATTGACTTAACCGTCCGTTGAAATTTCTTTTTTTATTGGTTGGACTGTAAAATAAGTAAATCGAACTTATAATATTTTAATGTTAAAAAAAGTGTGCCCATTAAATTATTTATAAGCGTTATCGATATGATATCTACAGAGAATATTATGTTCCAGGCCGATTTTGTTTGGCCGCCATTTTGGTTTTAGTAGTCGTGTAGAGTAGTTGAATACAATTTATTATAAATATGTCTCAATGACGAGTTGAAGTCATTAAAATATTTTAACCGTTAATGGTGATCGCTTTCGTCACATGCAGGAAAACTTTTTGGTGGCCAAATTGGGTCGATCGGGCCTGCAACACGTGCGGTTTCAATAGGACGGTGCCACCCCTCACACACAGCCCGAGCTACGCTTAAAATTTTTCCCGGCCGCATAATGTCAAAAAATGATGATACTATAGGACAATATTCAAAATTAAATTGTTAAAGTAACACGCGAAGTGTGCGAGAATGTTATGAAAAATATGGCTAAAAGAGCACGCATTTGTGGCGCTGCCAAGAGGCGGCCTCTTGGCCGATGTCGTATTCCATACATAATTGTAATAAATCAAATTTTAAAAAAACATAAAAACCAAATTTAAAAAATGTGTTTCATTTCTTAGTTATTCAAAACAACTTCGGCCTGGAACCCTGTATGAAGAAATATTATTATTTCGATAATAAACAAGTACATATTTTTATGTATTCCAGAGATAATATTTATTTAGCATCACCGTTACAACCTCCGAGTATATGAGCTCTGCGATAAGTAAATCTAACATCTTTTATGTGCCAGGTGTATCTTGTCCGAATGAAAGAGATTTTTCCATATATTTGTCTAAAAAATTTTAATCCAAAGGGGAGACGGTAAGCCGGTAGACCACTACTCCGGTCTCTCCGGAGGGGATCTAGAGGATCCTGCACGCTCTCGAGGTCGACAACTGGCAAACTAAAGTGCAGAACATAGATGAATGGAGAGAACTTCTCGAGGAGGCTTGTGGTGCCATGATGACGACTTTAATTATTTCTTCACGCCTAGAACTATCTAACCTATTGAAACCACCAGTCATGGAGGGCGGGCAGAATTAATGCATTCATTAAAGTTTGTATTATACAAAGTCTAGCATCAATAACCCTCGCAATGCACCCAAAAGACATGTGTTTTATCTTGAAAGCATAAATTTATGTGTGGAAATTAAAAGCCAACGAAACAAAATCATCTGAATAAATAAATGTAATTAGAACATTTCATTGAATAATATCAGTAATGTCTTAGTCTAAAAGTCATGTGTCGCAAATCTCATTTTTTATTATTGTGCATTATATTATGGCTTCACCCCTACCCCTATCCGTGAAAACGCGAAACCTAATTTGAGTTTGTTTCCAAACACAAATACTAAACTGAAGTCTATATATCACAAATCACTCTTGAAGGGTGGATTGCCTGTTTAAAAGAAGAAGAAGAAGAAGAAGTCTATATATTATGTGAGCATTTAAAAAGTTTTAAATAATATCACATTTTTGATACTGACGATTACACTGACTGATAAAATTACAATATACAATTCTTAAAAATGTTCTTCTCATTCATCATTTCTATGCAACAAATTAACTACATATTTTTGAATTGAAATTAAATTTTTTTTGTTCCGTTTGCAAATGAAAGCTTATTATGGAATGATAAAAATATCCTTGCGGTTCTAAGTTCCTAAAAAACACCGAAGTTTTATTTACGTTCTCTTGAAATACGAATACAAAGTGTCGAAATAAGATTGGTAGCCTAAACACAAGATACAGGTTGATGATGAGGTTGATATGCTTCACGTTCGGTGAGTAAACCAACACTTGGAACCGTAAAACCATTACGACCGTGCTGTTCTTCAAAAACTAATTTATTAATTAATTGCTACAGTATTATCAATTTTTATAACCTCAATTTATTGAAAATAATATAAATACTAATTTAATGTATTAATTATAAATATATACATATAAAATCAATTTTGTCGAAAAATATTGTTTTTGCGCTACCGGGATACGAACCTGGATCTCTATTTCCAATCCGGGGAAGTACACTACCAATTGTGTTATAACGCCAGTATTTTTCATGACAAATTTTCGACCCTATATGTTACACTTTTTTAAATTAATACATCTGTCGTTACATTATTTTTGAAAGCCATCTACATTATTTTTACGGAATCACAAATACCTTTGAGTAAACCGACTGCAGACGCCAGAATTATCAATTCATTTTTATTAAATTTTGGACACATTGATACAACTTATATTATTGAGGAGAACACATTCTTATTGTGAAGTTGTAATTATTCAGAACATAGGTCTGTGATGTTTTAAATACAACTTCACAATAAGAATGTGTTATTCTTAATAAGAAAATAATATAGCCTAAGAGCCCTTCCATTTAAAAGACCTTTATACTTTGGTGGCTTAATTATATATATTAAACTTGCTCTGTGCTATCCTGTGTGCATAACTGTATTTTTTTTTAAATTTCCCGATACATTAGTGAATCCCACATAACACTTATCTTGGGAGCGTTCATTAGGCTTAGCGTCGCACTGCACTCAACCATATTATGATGTGAATACAAAATTATAAAATTAAAATATAATAACGTACATGTGTGAAACCCAACCCTTTCATAGTAACAGCTATGGATTTATGTTAAATGCTTTGTGCTGGGTAAGTGCGAACTACCATCCGTATGAAATCAGTGTAAAGTATATTTTTAAAATATGAGTAAGTAAATATTTTTTATGTAATCATTGATGTTCAATTTTGGGAGCAATGGTAGTAGATTAACCAGTACCATATCAACAAGGGTTTCCGTTTCGTATCTTTGTACCAATCAATTAAACTATAACTACGAGTGTGGCGTGCGCTGTGAATGTTTTTACATCAAAATTTCCCTAACAAACGAAGAAAAACTATTATCATAATCGGATAAAAATGCATTCAGAATTAATTAATTGAATTTATAAAATTCATTTGCAATGCACAACAATTCATCATAATTAAAATAATTTACAATTAACGCAATCGCATTCTAAATGCTATCACGTTATACTCTTTATTTATGAATAATGACGTACTTGCACAAGCATATTCCGATAACAAAATCAGAAGAAAAAAAGTGATTGTTACCTTGTTTTACAGACCATATTTTAACGGAATTACACTATAACTGAATTGAGAAAACAACCAGTAAATTTGATTTATGGAAAAAATTCGACATACAAAATATTTTAAAATTGGCAATTGAGACAAATGCATAGATATCCCGGCACCCGGTCAATGTAGATAATTAATCTGAAAATATTAAAATTTAATATCTTCCTAGCTTTAATTTAACCACTGAATCAAGGCGTGATTATTTACGAAGATCATTTTGTCAACTTATTAACGGTACTGCACGGGGAAATTGTTCAGTATTTTGACAATTTATGAAGAAATTTAACCAACGAGTCGTGAAAAGAAGTCAAGCAACAAATGACGAATCGTGTTTGGCCAACGTTCACAATGGAATATAATCATCGATACGAGCCACAAAATCAAAATAAAAATGGGAAATGAGTTAGGCTTTGGGGAATTAATACAATCTAATATTATGATACTTACGAAAAACAGTTGAAAATTTGAAGACAATGAATGTTTATGCGAAACGTACCAAGATCCACCCATAAGTGAAACGGTAGACATAACAAAGACTTCTCAAGAATGAACACTAACGAAATTAACCAACGTTTTTAACATTCTGAAAAAAAAATTCAAACAAATGAAAACATACTTTCTACGATTTGCTATTCAACAGAAACAAAACACCGAAATTCATATTAAAATTCACACCGAAGACTGTACTCGAGAAAACTCTTATGACCAATGTTCATCAATTGAAGAAAAATACTGTATCAAGTACCTTGGAATCATAATAGATAACAATCTCAAATGGTAAGAACATATTACTAATCTCACAAACAAAATAAGGAAAACTGCCTACATATTATTTAGACTCAGAAACATCTTATCACTTACATATCTGAAAATAATATATTACGCGTTTGTACAGACACATTTGCAATACGGTATTATTGGATGGGGAGGTGCATATAAAACTTCGTCACAATTAGAAATCACTCAAAAAATGATAATAAAATTTATTCTAAAAAAAAAAGACTATCAAAGTATAAAACTTTTCACAGATTTTAAAGTACCAAAAATAGTAGACATTTACAAAAAAAAATCAATAATTCAAATTTTCAAAATTAAAAATCAATTAAATTTTAGAAGCGAATACAAGATATGGAGATTAAATTGATATCCCAAAACTAAAATATACCGCAACTCAAAATCAATATATTTATCAAGGCATCAAATTTTTTAACAATCTTCCCATCACAATTATAAAAATTATGGACTTTCATAAATTTGTAACTGAAATAAAAAAAATATGTACACAGACTAACTGAAACATAAATTAACTCGTATATACTCCTTCTCTATACACGAGTATTACTCTTATAGAGAAGAAACAAATGTTAAAATATATATATATATCCACTGATTATTCAAATTGTATTATATTTTTAATATTAATAAAAAAAGGGATCATAATATAAAAATATTTTTAAATACTTTATTGATTTTTTCTTTCCTTCATGAAAAACGTAACACGCATATTTAATATGTATTTTGCAAGGAAAAAATCATTCGATTTACAAACAGCATTTCAAGAACGCATTTCTATCATGGATCAATCTAGACGAGACAGGTGCAATAGGTGCAATGTAAATTGTATTTGATAATAACATTGATAAAAAAAAAAGTCTTGTTGATATCGACTTGCAGAAATAATTAAATCGACAAAATTCTTCGAACACCTTGTATTTCATTAGCATTCAAGCGTCCTGGTTGATTCTAATTGGCTTGTTGTTCGTTTGCTATTCGTTTATTTTATATTTTTTATTATTATATTTATATTACTTCTTACAGCGAGTGTGCAAATACCATATATTGCACACTTACATGTGTTAAATAATATATGTATAATGTATGAAGCTAGTCTAGATTGGTTCCATCGTATGATATTTTCACATTTTTTCGTACAAAGAAGGAATAATTTCTACTAGATTATAACCAAAACTTTTTTAAAATTAAAATAATATAAAATATTAATTATGAGTAAGCGCGGCTTACTGTGTAGTATTAAAACAAAAAATCTTTACATTATAGGATATTTATGTTTATATTCAGACAGCACGAAAATTTTTATTAATAAAATTTGATCGCGTGAAATAAATATATTTTATTTTACTTATAATTTTTTCTATTAATAATTAGACAAAATACTTTGTTTAAACCACTATTTATTGATTATTCTACATGTTTCGATACCTATGGTATCTTCTTCAGGAAACAATGTATACTCAAATTAAAAATACAAGTATAGATAAAAACGAAACTATAAAGTGGTGAATAAGTAAAAACTAATATAAAAACAAATTTTAAATATGGCTATTTGCAAAGAGGATTTGGTTATTTACAGCATTTAGCTTACGATTAACACTTTTTCTTATTTCTAAGTTTATCTAACTGTAAACCCTTAGTACTTGTATATATAATATCTAAACCTTTCAAAAGAATGGTTTGTTTCCAAAAGGTGATTGGAAAATTCTGAATAGTTGTTTTATTTAGGCATCTCAAGTGCTCCTTAATTCTAATATCAAAATTTATGCAAGTTTTACCTATATAAAAATAATTGCAATCATTGCAAATTAATCTGTAGACCCTCGATTTTTTTTAATTATCGTCCTTACCCTTGTTATTTTATATATAATTTTTTAATTTGTTATTTGTGTAAAAAGCTGGTTGTATAGAATTTGTGATATATTTTACAAGGTATTTTGTCTAATTATTTATATAAAATGAGGCTACAAAGTTATTTTGCAAATATTAAATAAATAATTATTTTCGTTTATAAATACATAATAATCATATTACAGTGAAACGCCGATTTAAAATTTTTGAAGGGACCAACAAAAAAAAATGTAAACAGGGAAAATGTAAATTGAGGGGGGGGGGGAGGGAGTATGAAAAAAAAACTTTATTATTAACTTTAAAATTTATTTTTTATTGAAAAGATCTCATAATGTTGTTTGCTGCATGTTTTTGAATAGTTCTTTCAATATTATAAATTAAATTAAACGTTTCTGGTGGTACATTACTAATACTAGTAAAATATGCTTTGAGGCCTTCAATGAGGCATATTCAATGGCATCGTCGTTTGTAGGAACTGGGTTTGTGGGATGAGCAGACACTTCTTCGTGTTTATACGACTATCCACTATTTCATCAATTTCCACTTCGTCCGATGTTATTGCGTTGGAATCAACGTTTAAGTAAGTCTGCAAAGGTTATTCATAAATTCTTTCCCAGCCATCAATGTTGTTTATACCTACGCAACATTCTTGCTGATTCGCTGGTAAAAAACAATAAAAAAACGAAACGTTAAAATAACGTAGGTATGAGAATGAAAAATGCGTATAAACGAACAACACACAATTGGTTCTATGACGAATTGCGAATTTGCCGAAGGAATTTCAATAAATTTTAGACGTAAATCGCGGGAAAGACAAACGTAAAATAGGGTTTTTAATGTACTAAAATGACACGAGAGTGCAGAAATAACACGCAAATGAAGAGAAAATGTGAATTTTGGGCATGTAAAATCAAGGTACTACTCACTATGTGTATATTTCTTGTATAAACAAAAATTATTTATAAAAAATTGCTTAATCGGATTTCTTTTTGTTATATATCCTAAAATTAATTAATGTGGTCAAAAATAAAACTTTCTAGAGGCTACATAAAAAGCTAATTATAACTCTACGTAGAGAACTTCCAGAAAGTGTACATCATGACAGCTGTTCTTAAGCGCTTAAATGGCATAGATGCAAGATGTTTCCAAGGGTACGATCAACCAAAACGCTCGGCGACGACACACTCAAAAATCTTGACATTCTGCGACTTCACGATACTGCGAGTCGCCCTAGCCTTCGACTAGAGCGACGAAAATGTGGAACCGAGCATGTGACTGAACACACCCCGGAGCCAAGCGGCAGATGGTTGTTATTATAAAAAGCTCACGCGTAAGCCTTGAGTGGGAACGTGAAGGGAAACACAAGCGAGTATGGTATCCACATGGCGACAGTGGCAAACTGTCCTTCCCAAAATAGGAGTTGTAATGAAAAAAGAAAGTGATTCACCGGATGTAATAAAATTATTCTAGAATATTTTATATGTGGACGGATGCTTTAATTCCGTGTGGAAAATGTTCGAAGTAAAATTTCGCATCGTTAGTTGTGGAGATAATTAAGATTCAAGCTTATATATATTAAATAAAATAACAATCAATCTGTATGAAACCACGAAATTTATTATACATCAACCGGTTTCGTTTATCTCAAGCTTCATCAGGACGTAATTAAAGCTGATCATAAATACAAAAAGAGTGCACTAATATGTACATAAAGAGAAAGATAGAATATAAAATTACATGTGAAAGAGAGAGACAGAATACATATATAGTTAAATAGAACATCAAGAGAGACAGAATATAAAATTATATGCGAAAGAGGGAGACAGAATACATATACAGATAAACGGAACATTAACGGACGGGAAAATACAGTGTTGATGGATATTAAATTGATTTTAAAGGAAACATACCTAATATGAGGCTAATGGATAAATTAATTTGATTATTAAGAATTGGCGTACCACTATTTATTATATCTTTCTCTTTCGCATATAATTTTATAAAATCAATTTAATATCCATCAACATTGTATTTTCCCGTCCGTTAATGTTCCGTTTATCTGTATATGTATTCTGTCTCTCTCTTTCGCATATAATTTTATATTCTGTCTCCCTTGATGTTCTATTTAAGTATATAAGTATTCTGTCTCTCTCTCTTTCACGTGTAATTTTATATTCTATCTCCCTCTTAATGTATATATAAGTGCACTCTTTTCGTATTTATGATCAGTTTTAAATACGTCCTGATGAAGCTTGAGATAAGCAAAACCGGTTGACGAATAATAAATTTCGTGGTTTCATTCAAAGTTGTTGTTATTTTATTTAATATAAAATGTCAAACCACAAAGTGGCACACTTTCTACGCAAATATATATTTGTTAAATTGCAATATTCAACTAATATGATAGTAATTTATTTAGGACCTACCCTGGATACTATTTCACAAACAATTTAATTAAATTGTATTGACAACAATCTTTATTTGACTCCTCCCACTAGTGTATTAAAAAATGTGAAACGGTTGAAATGTTGCATACACAGCTTGAACACAATTTTAAAATGGTTTGTAAATATTATATGGTTTAAATACTGGTACTATATCGAAACGTCGGGAAGACATTCCACTGACTACGCCAATACCTATATGATTTGTCACGTGATTAAGTTTAGATGCATTCGGCGAATATTTCCCAAATATATTTTGACGGATGTTTTCTTGAAGTCTTATAATTAATGTTTTAGATTTTGAAATTTGAGAGTTCGTTAAACGAAACTAATTGTTTATGCAGGAAATATAAAAAAAACTATTAGCTATACTTAGGCACGAAACAGTGAACTGTGTATCACCATAGTGTACATGACACTGTGACTGCACTGCGCAGATATTGATAAAGACCTTAGATATAAATAACACACTAGACTGAAGTGTCCTGGAAGAGATAAACATAAACAATGTTAAAACTACGTCCTGAAGCACCAACTACAGCGGGTAGGTCATTGCATATATATGGATGATACACGACTTTTCATACAAGGGAAGACAGGTTGGACCAAGGAAAATATTTGTGGTGATTGCACGCGCCCCACACACATATCCGTGTAGGGACTCACCTAACAGCCACATAGGGCTGAAACCAAACTGACCAATCAGCAGATGCAATACATCGTGACGGACACTGCCCTAAGAACTAGCGACCGATTCTCCGCAGACCGCTCTTTCATCGACATCTCGAGCGAGCCACTCCAGTATTCAGCTTCATTCGCGCATTTAACTGTATACTCATCGAACCTACCTTCGTATAATTCATCCAGCAAAAAACGCCAACTTTTGTAAGTGCTCTTTCATTTTAAAGTCTTGCTCTAAACACAACATAAATAATCACACACGCACACCATATACACTGCGACATGCATTAACACGTGTGAGACTAGACGATAGTTAGGGGCTTCAGTCTCATCATACAATCATAGTCAATAGTGGTTTAAACCAAGTATTTTGTCTAATTATTTATGAAAAATGTATAATTTCTACCCCCCTCGATACGGACTCTGATCTAGTGAGGTGGGCATGGATAAGATGAAACGCATAATATGTAATAATGAACAAACAAATAAATAAATAAATATTACGACAATAAAAACGATATGTCTTTTATTGTGATTGATTTTTGGGAGCACTTGATTACTTTTTTACCCCATATTATTAAACGTAATTTTCAAAATTGTTATAATAACACACTACTCGCACATACATTGATATTAAAAGTAAGATGCGGTGCACGGGAGCCGAGTTGGACGTGACAGCGGCAGGTGGCAACTGCTGACTGCGAAGTGGAATGACCATTCTCTGAATCCGAAACGTGATACAACATTTAAATGCTTTTTTTGAATTACGAGGAATTGGGCTACGCATAAAATATTAATCTAATATATATATCTACTACGAATAAAATGGGTGATCGCAATTATTCTAATTATAAATGAATAATAAATAGTCGAAGTAAGCGTGTAAACCAATTGCAATTAAATTATAGCAACCTTATACATCTCGTCAAATTTAAATTACGTACATTTTTAATGAGATATCATATTTTTCCTTTGAAACATTCAACTATATTCTGAATAATCACAAACTCATTAATGAAATGTGATTTTATTTAAAATATACTTAAATTATAACCAAGTAAGTTATTAATTTAACTATGGTTTTGATTATGACCACCTCACAGTAAGCGACTGAATCGCCTCGATGTTTCACGAATCAGTGTGAAACGACCTTAAAACTGAAAGCCGCAACCGCCTAGCGTGTTTAAAATGTGTTCGACCTCGACAGACTCAATTTTCCAATGGAAGATTAAAGAAAGATTAGATTTAATCGTTTGAACTGCTTTCAATAATTATTATTACTTTTGTGTATCTCTACTTTAGCACTACATGAGCCAGAGTCAAAATGGCTACAAAATAACAAGTATTATAACTACATTGTTGTAATATACGTTGTAGAGTTTCTTACTATACGAGATGCGGTTTAATACTATTTGTGTGTTTACGTAAACAAACAGTCCAAGTTTTAAAATAGGTTCTCAACAAACAACGCAATAAAGAAATATGATAAGAGTCAATTAATACTGATTTGAGAAATAAATTATTACTTCCGACCAACAGAATGTATTAAACAATACCATAAATAAACATGGTCGATATTAACACAATTCTCTTGTTACGCAGACGTTCAGATTCTTTAGAATTTCAGTCTAAAAAGCATCTAATCGTAGGTTACTACAAAAAGTAGAAAAACAAAAAAGTTTAGAACATCATAATTTATGTTTATTTTTATATTAACGAGAGCTGCACAGGACAACGTAGTTGGATTAAATCTATAACCAACTAAGTAGTAGACATTGTTACATCCGCCATATACCATTTGAGGACATAAGTCTCATCGGTGTCCATATCCACTGACCTAGTCATGAGAGAACTCTTTGACCCAGGTGTTCCATCACCTGTCTAAAAGTTCACAAGTCCAAAAGAGAAACAATCGTGGTAAAGATAAATGGTTAATTTTAGAACTTTTTGAATCCTTCCATTCCTCTCATTGTTCTAAGACTGGTGTTTCGCTGCTAGACTTTGACCTCGAGAGTACGTAAGTCCTGGATTCTATCTAGTTACGAGTCGTGATCTTATGAGGCTTATGAATTTGTAGGTCCCGCACATGGTAAAGACTCTTCCATCAAAGCCAGCTACCCGGCCCATCCAAGTCGTTGGATTTTAAAACATTTTACGATATCAGGCTCATTGCCGAACACATAACATGGATCGCAACGTGTAATTCAAGAGGTTCAATTCAATAGGATCACAGAATGTTTGGTGGGTATTTTCACAGACAAATGAAGAGAAGGCGACTATGTTTAATTTTTGAAGTCTGCTGTTAAATAAATAATAATTGTTCATTTTAATTTGGCATGCCTAGAAAGGAACTGGGTAGTCCAGTGATCTAACAAGCGGACGGAAAAAGTTATAGATTGTACTCTAATGACAATTAGAGGATAATCTATAACTTTTTTTAATAATCTTGAGGATAACCTCAAAAAGGTATATTACTCTCGTCAGAGATGACAACCGATAATGTGTTATCGCAATAGCCTGACGACCAGAAGGAAATTCAATATCTAAAGGTAAAATGTCTTCAGAAAGATGTAGACGAACATCGTCGCACCCTCAATAAACAGATATTAAAAGATTATTGGCTACGTAATTACTATAGCTGTTTGTTTACAACATAAATAAGACAGAAAAATAAAGTTTTATACACAATCCTCGTAAACATTTATTACATAAATAAGATGTACTTATTGTGAATGTATTGTCAATAAAGAAATTTAAGAACTATTGAGTTATTTTTTGGGTTCTTATCTGTTATACAATTTACAATGAATGAGATTGGACCACATAGGATATCAAATATTTCGATGAGATACAAATTATAAGGTAGATTGAGAAAATACATTTTTATTACTATTTCTTTGAAACAATTAAAAAACAATCAAGTAATGCAGTTGAAGCGAACAATTCGAGTGATGTAATGAGACTATAAATATAAATAAAAAAGTTATGACATAGATTGTAAAAAAAATTATAGTTTTTATTATTATTTTGCTATCACTTCAGACAATTTAAAAAATAATCAAATACAATAATTCGGTTGAAACAGAAACAGTTCAGGTGATATGTATATATCAAAACAAATGATATGATAACCTTTAGATCGCTTTAGAATGTTTAAAAACAGGCATTTATCGTTGTATACTTATCATAATGGGCGACGATTAAATTTATTATTATTCGAATTAATTGGTGTACAGTCTACACCAAATTCCTTAAGATATTGCAATATTATATTTATATATAATCAGTATGATTGTTATTAAAATAAATTGCAAAAAAATAGGAATAACAAAGCCAATGAGGAAGGTAAATCAATAACGTTAGTAAATACTAATTAAATGTATTAAATAATATTTAAAACATCACAGAGCGTCTGTCCTGAATAATTACAACTTCACAATAAGAATGTGTTCTCCTTGATAACAATGTTAGTGATCTCCAGATTGCGAATACGAATGTGTCCTCCTTAAAGAAAATAATTATAAACTGGTTACATCAATACAGACTGACTTTGTATTTAAGATTACAGAACGATGGAAACAAAAATATGCTATAATATATATATATTTTTGCTCGTTTAAAAAAAAATTATAATACGTTGTGCGTCAAACGTGAGAAAACGTAAATTCTAAATGGATGTTTTGACATTTCATCTTATTCGTTCCGCCAAAAATTCATAAACAATATCAAAACGATTCCAAAAAAGAAAAATTTTGATGAATTAACTTGTAATGTTATAATTAATTTGCTATTCTAAAAGCATTGTGATTTAATGATACAACTATATTAAATAACCAAATACCGTTACACTATCGTCAAAGGCATAGAATTATTTTTCACAAGGTAATGTCAGAAATGAGCTTTTGCAGTATGTTAAAAAAATAAGAAAAAATCCAGATTACCACGCTAGTTGAAATTTTTCAAAATGTGCAATACTTTCGGAGATATTGACGTTCAAAGGTGGGCTTGTTGAAAACGCTTAAGATTATCATATCCACCGTGTGACGTCACATCTCTCGCACGTGCCGGCCAATACTGGTAGACTCTGGAGTGCCGACCTATCGACCCGGAAGATGTGACGTCGCACGATAAAACGGTATAAATCGATCGTTTTTAAAACACGACTTGAACATCTGTAACAGTGCCATATTTCAAGATATCGAAAAAAATCTTTCAGTTTTATAAATGAGATTTTTTGAAGGACTATTTAAAAAAAATGACATCATTGACAAAACTTAGTCTCTTCTATCTGAACCCGTTCCTGATATTTTTTCTATTAAATCAAAGAGATTATTAATAAGATATTTGTTTATTATCACGTTTCTTTCATATCAGGTACACATATAAATAATTATGTAATCTTTTATATCTAGGTACACATAGAAATAATTATGCTGTTAACTCGCCAATATGGCGGATGCATCAGCTTGGTAACAAGTTGAGTTTCGTTGACATTTTTCGTTACAGGAACATACTTGAGCTGAAGAAATATTTGTATATAAATTATACTTAGTTTTTATTTTTTTATGTTATATTGAAATGTCAATTAAAAATGTACTGTTATATTTTAATTTTTTTTAAATGTATTCTTATGTAAAAGCCCACAAGGGCGTTGAAGGAAATAAAATAAAATAAATTAAAATTAAAATACCCATTGACAGTGCAGTGATTAGTGTGCCCAACTATTACGCATAAGATTGGGGTTCGGTTTTCGGGGAGAGTTTTAATTGATTAATTTACGAATATTTTTTTCGAACCAGAAAAACATTCCACGAGGCGTGTGTCTTAGATATTATGTGACTTTTAAATATTTATTTATCAAAATTTTGATTAAGTATAGGAGCTCGATACCAATACGTTAAATTAATTCAGCAGCTGGTGCACGGCGTTATAATTAAATATTTTATGACCCAATTCACTGCTTGCTATCTCTCGAGTTAGGATCACAGTTTTGCATCTAGATCAAATTAAAGCATGGGACACACGCGATCAGGCCGTAAGCGTTAACTGTCTGCCAACTGTGAACCAGCCTTGAAAGGGTTATTGTAATTATTATTGCCATCGTCAGCTTATTATTAGGTATCTTTCATTCAAAAATGGAATCAAATTTCGTAATTGCAATATTAGACACGTCAGATAAAGTCATTATAAACTTCAGTAGTTTAAAACCCGTCCAAGGACGGGGTGCGAACGACGTATATGCGCGGCATGTGATTTAAATAATTATCTAGCATTGACAGAAATAGACTTGTTTTCTATTTGAAAAATGCACCTTCGTAAAAAGTCACTTATCCATGGTATATTTCAAAGGAAATTTATACTTTATTCCAATGCAATGTATCAACTTATTTTCAAATTTCCCTACGCCTGACATACAAAAGGATATCAACACGGTACCAGCTACAGTACTTCGCTGTATTTTATACTAATTGATGCACACCGACCTTTACTGTAAAATCTCTGAGACGCGAGAGTAATGTTTCATCCGTGTACACACACCTTAAAATGTATTACGTGTATTACGTGTATCACGCTACATGCTAGTAGCGGTGGTGTACATTCTGTATATTTAGCCAATACATAAACCGCTTTATTTATTTTTCAATATATTCGTCAATGATACAAAGCACGTAACAATATTATTTGTAAATGTGTATTAAAAATATAATTATTAAGGAGAACATATTCTTATTGTGAAGTTGTAATTATTCAGAACATAGGTCTGTGATATTTTAAACACTAATTAAATGTATTAATTATAGATATATACATATAAAATCAATTTTATCGAAAAATATTGTTGTTGCGCTATCGGAATTCGAACCTGGATCTCTTTCCAAACCGGGGAAGGTCCATTATCTAACTATGATATAAAAACAATTAATTAATTAATGTATTAATTATAATTATATAATTAATACATTAAAATTAGTATTTAAAACATCACAGACCGTCTGTTCTGAATAATTACAACTTCACAATAAGAATGTGTTCTCCTTAATAAAACAAAGTAGATGGTTTTCAAATAATGGAACGATAGATGTATTAATTTGAAAAAGTGTAACATATGGGTTCAAAAATTTGTCGTCAAAAATAATGTCGCTGTAGTATAAAATCAATTTTTGATAAAATTGATTTTATATGTACATCTATACAATTAATACGTTTAATTGGTATTTAAAAATATAATTGTTTTTCAAAAAATAATGTTACATGGTTCCCGTGGGTTACTATTTGTAAAAATATAAAAAATATTATATATGTACTTACACATTGCACACTTTTAGGAAGAGGAAAATTATTGTTTACATTTGTTCAAATTTAGTTAGAACCCAACAGTTAACGGATCACTATTAGCTCATATACCTTTGCTCTATCACGCAACTCTTATATCTCACATGGCCACAGGTCACGGGGCATACATTTTAAAGTCATTTGTAAAATTTCTCGGACTAAAAATAAGTTCTATTTGTGTTTGGCAATGAAGGAAATAAATGAAAATATACACTTGGAAACAAAAAATAAACTACAACCCTTATCACTTGTACTCATCTACGATAATCTTGAAACTTTACACTGGGCGTAAACTTCAACACCGCCGGTCATGTAAGATTTTCAGATTCAAACCGAATTTATACTATAACGTGATTAACTTCTACCTTCGTCACAGCTACAATGATATTCTACGACCCATATTAATTAGTGTGAAAATGAATACGTCTGCCCTCATTTATTCACTTCACGGGCGCATTGTTTGTTTGTACCCACGTGACAGATTCATCGATTTGATATAAACGGTTTTGTATTAAACAATGGCAGCTATACTACACACTACAGGCAGACAACATTTGATGCAGAATTTATTCTATTTTAAAAAAATGTTTTTTGATAGCATTTTTTCTGCTATAAAACGTCAGTGTCACCATTATACCGTATATTATAGTTTTTCTCAATTTTTGGGCTTAAATAACGGAGCATCAAGTTGAGAAAAACGAACAGTTTCAACACACACGGCTCAAATCGTCTGGGAAATTCTACCTCATCCACTCTACAGTCCCGACCTCGCTCCATCAGATTATCATCTATTTCGGTCGCTCTCCAATCAAATTCAACAACAACGATGACCTCAGAAATTGGCTCTATAACTATTTCGATACCAGCCGAATTTTATAGTAAAGATAAATTGTTTGAAAGATGGGAATATCCTGAATAATAATGGAGAATACACACAGGCCACCTAATAAATAGATATGAACCAACGCAAATTCCTTGTACCAAAATTTTCATTTTGGTGACACCCGCGTGATCACTTTGGTACCACTCGTGCAATCAAAAAGCACCGCGACTTTTTTAAAAAACATTATTTAAAATATGTATATACGAATTAGGTGGATATGTATATGAAATTTTAGTTCTGAAGGTACATTTTTGAAATAGAAAAAAAAACGAACTCCAATTATACTTTCAAAAATTTTAAAATAGAAAAATTATAATTCTGCTGTATTGTACGTGGGTAGGTGAAAATTTTAATGTAGTCCATGTACGTCGATAAGTCATTTTTAAATGAAGTCTTATGTATATCTTTCGCACCCGTCCTAGGATGGGTTTTAAATAATAGTTTTGAATAATTTCTCAAAAAATGTATGACTGCAATTTTACAACTGGTATCCAGTAATAAAGAAAGGCGTATTTAATGTCTTATTAGTAGAAATCAACCGGCTACTGCCGTTGTCAGGCAACTGCGCGGCCGTATATTGCCCACAACCATAATCTTTGTGACTGATATAACATTACATTATTATACACAATTATTTTAATAACTCCAACTTTACTTGGGCTGTGCCCGCGATGAGGAAACATTTTACAAATTTATTTATATTTGAAAAACATAAAATAATGGAGTTAAAATAAAGAAACACTCTTTTTTTCTACGAAACTGTTGATTAACAGCGCTGTTTTGTACGTCACTTTCTTTAAAAATTAATTAGTTTACATTAAAAGAGTAAACAAACAATACTTAACTGTTATTAAAACTGAGAATTGCTTGTTTAACTACAAACTTACAAGATTGCTTTATGTATTGTAATTAATAATTATAAAATGAAAGCATTTTAGACACGTGTACAAATGACCTTAAAAATTGATCTGTATAAATAACCCCGGTAGTACGACATACACCCTGGCAATCTAAGTCTCACTACTGTACAGTAATTGATATGGTAATATGTACTTTGCAAAGGTGTTGTACCTTTGTTACACTTAAAGTTTTAAAAAAATATATTTAATATTTCCTAGCATTTCAATAATTTATCCTGAACGCCGTATCACCGTCCATGCATAATGCATTAAAGATGGCAAAACGTGAACTTGTAATAATTTCGCCTTTCAACACGACGCTTGCATTCCTCGCAATTTGCAAGTATGAAAGTGTAATTTCTTTAGGCGCGAAAAAAAGCTGTTGAATTAAATATGTATGCAAAGTTATTCCGAAAGAAATGCGGACATGACGGCCGTGTTTTGTAGAGGAATGATCCGCCTCCTCCCGAGCGAGGGGGCGGGCGATGTGGAAATAAAAGAAAGCATTCACGAAACGGTAATGTTCGGAATGCATGTTCAAGAACTGCTAATTCATTCCATTATTTTCCTTTTATTGTCCATTTATACATCATCCAGGTGAAATTTTATCGAAAAATTATCAACACGAAATAAGACCATGGAACTTAATGAAATTGTCAAGGCAATCTAAAACGAATATAAAAATAAATGTACGATACACTTCTGGAATTCTAGATACATACACAAAAATATTATTATACAATACGCATAATTTATCAGAATCATCGCGATTATTCAATTCAATCAAACAGTCTCTCCAAAGACAAAATTATTCAAAAATCTTTTAGTATTTTTATTTAATTTCTTTACACCTTTCATGACAACAAATATACCCTTTTGCCTATCTTAACACAGATTATTCTAATGAAACAGACATACTTCAATTTAAATTTGATGATAAATCGACAATATTCTAGACAGATAAAATAAATAAATTGCAATAACCAGACAGATATCGTCTGTATTCTATAACATTCAAAATCATCTTAATCATTCCATGGCAATCTAGAAAATTCCATAACAACTTTCGGCAGTATTCTATAACATTCTATAATGTTCCAAGATGGATTTTTCAGAATTTTCTCTAGAGATTATTAACGGAGATTATTAACTGAGTTACTATTTTTTTAAATTTTTAAACAATCACCATTTTGAAACAATATAGCCAAGATATGTAAATTAATAACTCTGTATACTCGGATGCTGAACTACCAAGAAGACTACTTAAAAACCTTATTTAAACTCATGCTTTAAATCATTAATAATCGCAAATAAATTAACGACAAATTGCAGATCATTCTAAATAAAAATTGTACGTTATATAATATTTTACACGGGGTAGATTATGTAATTGAAATAAGCGCGCTCGCTTACCAACCGTTCTCGCATCTTGCACTCAGTGCATTTTCAAAAGCGTTTCAGTATTTAAACGAAGCAACATGTATGAAAAATAAGCTAGACCGCCAAGACGCGAGACAAACATTCACATCGCTTTGTAGAAACGAGAAGACGGATTATATCCGAGCGCCAATCATCACTGCATACGGACTTACTTAATATTCGTATTAATATCAATATTAATATTACAGAATGAGTTTTAGAATGACGAAGACAAACGAAAATATGTATATATATTTAAAGGAGAATACATGTTTGTTTTGCAAAGTTGCATCTTCAAAACATAGTACTGTGGTATTTTAATTCAAACAAAATTAATCAAAAATGAAATAATAGATAGAACTATCCAAGTTCGAATCCTGGTAGCAACTTTTTAGTTGATTCATTTAATTTGTATAAAAATATTTTTAAATATGAATTAAATATATTAATTATATGTATATCTTTATAATTAATATATTTAATTCATATTTAAAATATCACAGACCAATGTTCTGAATAATTACAACTTCACAATAAGAATGTGTTCTCCTAAAAAAAAAAAAAAATATTTTTGTTACTTAAACTATTGAACATTTTTGATTATTCAATTTTGTTATTTAAACCATTTTATTATTTCCGCTTATTCAATTTTGTAACATGTATATTAATTGAGATAAATTATCATTTACATTTCACTGTTAGGCATATCGTATGAACCTCTCCTCTCATCTTCTTTAGCACAGACTTCGGTTAGTTTAGGAGACAGTGAACATCTTTTAATTATGTACTTAAATTATTACCAGAAAGACTAAATAAATTATGAATCACATTTAACGTTAAGTTTATTTTATTTTGGATCGCTGTCCTAAATAAGCCGTTATAACTTCTAAATACTGCAATGATTTTCATCTGAAGTTCTGAAACCTTCAAATCCTTATCTGCACGAAACCAGTACGGCGTGCAGCGTATCTGAAATGTGTATCAAATTACAAAATTGGTACAGCCTGTATCTGCACATGAAACACGCCAAATAAGGTATTTGGAACGTTTCCAAGATTAGACGAGACTCGAAACATTCGATACAAGGACTGTGTCATCTTAAAGCCATCATAAACTGGGTTCAAAGATATAAAAAGCGATGCAAGATATTTTAGTTAGAACGAATGAATAAATAATACGAAACCGGCAGATAAGCAATCGGCGATAGCGACTAAGGAAAGATGGCAGATGTCTTATGATATGATATGATTTCACTAAAAAATGGTTTTTTTCTTACTACTCGTAATAAAGACAATGGTACCTACACATCATTTTCAAATTTAATATACGTAGGTACTGTTATTGAATATATAAAAGATAACATATTTAAGTAGTCTCGTAGAGATATCGAAAACACTTTCGTTTTTGACACGGTTAGGTCTGTGAGACGCGACCACTAAACAGCCATAATGGCGCTACCGATAATGACGTTACCGAAGCCGCCACATCCAGAAAGTCATAGATATAGACGGGGAAGCGTAATATTATTATGGATATCTCAAAATGTCACTAAAATCATGCAACTCTAGTAATATAAATTTAACACGCAAAATGAATTTCGAATATTCGTAACATTTACTTGGCCTTTGAATCGGGGAACAGAGTATCCGTCAACAGTTGAGAAGTACGAGTATCATATAATACTCGTAGATCCATACAGCGACTAACAAAGTTAAGTAAAATTTAATTTGTAAAGCGGGACTCAGGCTTAGTCTTAATTAGTTTTTTGTCGCACGCGCCCGCGGCGGGCCACACGTGGTCATGCAATTTTTCCACAAATGTAAAGACAGACAAAGGTAAGTAGGAAAAACAATAGATATAAGTGGCAATAAGAATTTTCCTTTTCATATTTCCTTGTGTTGTAAATAAATGTGTGAATTATATAGAAAGACGTGTTAATTTAATTTATCCTCCCACCATCTCCTCATGACACCACAAATATTGATTGCGCAACGACCGGAGTGTCTGCGTTTATATCACACTAAACGTCAAATTATGACGTTTGGTGTATATAAATAAGTCATGTGGTTAAATACGAAAACAATTTTATTGAAAGTGTACATACGTATCAACATTAGCATTTTATATTGTAAAAAGATAGTTAATTATGGTTATCCGATATGTATATCAATAAATGTATTAATATATACATATAAATATATTTTAAACCTATTTAAAGATATAAAAAAAACACTTAGCAATAATATTCTATAAAGTGTTTACGTTTCCACAAAATTATTGAACTAACTTCAATGGTTGCTAGTGTAATCAAATGCTTGATGCTGAACGCTGGCGTCAAAGGTATATCGTACTAGAAATCTATTAATCTAAGGTCATTCAATTTTTAAAAAAAACGAATCAATATTTAGTATATTTTTTCCAATATTCGTAAATAGTACCACAATGAAGATACGATCAATTTACATTGCAGACTAAAAATTAACGGAATAATTCTGCCAAAAATGTCTCCTTTTGAGGCACACTTATATCTGTATACAAAAAAATATTTTTTGCCATTTAAAGCAAGGCTAGCTTATAAAGAGTAAATAATATTCATTTAAATTTTCACGAAAATGTTGTAAGCTAAAACATCGGAAAAATTCCAAATATAATATTGTTAATAAATCATGTATACAATATATATATTATATCATATTAATTTGGCAACCATTATTGAATACAGTCATGGAATACAAATTTTACCAGAGATCTCCTTGAGATCTGTTGCAAAGACTCCTTTGGGTTTTAAATACGCTTTTGAAACTCAAATATACAACATAAAAAAAATTAAGAAAAGCTCTCATCTTTACAAAGCACGAAGAATGCCTCGGGCTGATTATTTCTTCGCACTGAACTAGAAGCCTCATCATCTCTACAATCACTCGGAACTGTCCAAGCTTAGCGTTTCATTACAAGTACTATGAGAAGTTCTTCCTTAATAACAGAAGAGGTTGTACAAGCTGGCCCAAAAGTCGGAACACCATTTAAAATTCGAATCACTTTCTACAATCAATTTATTTTATTTCAGATTATTAAAACGTAACCCTTGGAAATGAAATATGGAGAAATTCACGACTGAGCAACGTGTTAAAATAATCGAATTTTATCTAGAAAATCAACGACCAATTATGCTAACGCAAATTTTGTTTTGTCTATAAAAAAAATATACGATTTTGGGGGACAGAAAATCCCCAAATATGCACTCCGTAAAAGTAACAATTTGATGTGGTGTAAACGGGTAAAGAGTTCTTGGACCTTATTTCTTTAAAAAAACGCACTAATCATTAATAGCGAAAGGTATCGAGAAATGTTAAGAGAATTTCGTGCGTCCTGCAGTAGAGGACACACCAGAGGTATGGTGGCAGCAAAATGGTGCTACTGCCCATACAACTCGTCCAACAATTGAACTCTTTAGACTAATTTTTGGAAGAAGGATAATTTCGCGAAACTCTGAAATCAAGTGGCTGTCACGCTCACCTGACTTAACTGCTCCAGATTTTTTTCTATTGGGGTATTTGAAAGATAGAGTGTACCGTAACAACCGTCAGCTATTGAAGACCAACATCGGTGAAGGAATTAAAGAAATAAGCCAAAAAACATTACGACAGGTGATGGTTCACGCCTTAGAAAGAGCGCGTCAGTGTGAAGAGGAAAATGGTGGTTATTTAAAGGATGTAATTTTCAAAACAAAATAAAAATTATGTCCAAGAAGCGTGTTTTTGTTTATAAAAAAATAAATGTGAATTATTAAGAAATAAAAGAGTTATATAATTTTAAAATAGTATAGTAAGTTTTGGGCCACCTGTACATACTGTAAACATTTTTTTTCTAGATTTATATGAATTATTATCTTTTCTTCAGAAAAGGTACATAGTGCAATCAATAAAGTTGTGCATATATAATCTCTATGAAATAAATCCAAATTACATATTTATTTGATATATTATGGATTAAGTATGTACTTTAACCTTAGTCCGACCGAAGCTTCGGCTTTGTCTTTGGTTACCTTCGGCTGCATATTCGGCTTCAGCTAAAATCTGCCGAAGGATTTTTATTTGTATTTTTATTGTATTTATTTATTTATTTGAACTATTTGTAAACATTAGAAGTTTTTGTGATTATTGTTGTATAAGAAAATAATTATGAGTGTGATATTAATAATTAATAACGTATGTATATCGTTCAATAATATTTAAACTATTAACAAAAGTTATAACTTTCAAGTTATTTATTTTATAGAACATAGGTTACTTTACAATAAATATGTGCGGATTTGTGGTTGATTGCAAAAAGTACATATGAGATTATGAGTCAATTTGTAAGAAAACATTATTATTGTTAGTTGGTAGTTAATAAACAAGTTATAATCAAAATGTCATATTCAAAGGAGATTCACAAATCATTAATTAATTCATTGTTGCTGAGTAATATTAGCATTTAATTTAGTAAAATTGCAATGCTCCAAACTTGGTTCGGTACTATCTTACTGTTGGTGTGTTATTTGAAAGAAATAACTTATTTCATTTCAATAAATAAATCTGAATAAAATTCAGTTTACCATTTTTGGAAAACTGCAATATATTTATTTAATTATTAACATAATAACGCATAAAATTATGTAACAATGTAGAATTTGCATTGTTATGTATACTTTCTAGTCGATGTTCTAAGATATCTAAGTACGATTGAACCTTTGTTTTCGGCTTCGGCCGAAGGTTTTTTAGAAGAGCCGAATAATCGGCTTCGCCCAAAAACTGACCATCGATCGGACACTAACTTTAATGTTATGCACGCCCGAATAATTAAAACAATTCGTATATTAGTGTGTTAACCAGTACCATCTTGGAGGAGAATTTATAAATAACAAATTAAGCTGTACATATTTTTTCGCAAAATCTATCCCACGTATGTACGAATTAAACCCAATCATATCTCGCTCACGCAGCGCCGCTGTTGTGAATTCACGTCTACGCTTGAACTGACGTGTTGAAAAATATTTGCGCAACTTCTTCTTGTGCCCCATTCGTTCAACGGACGTTGGCTATTATGACGTTATTTACTGCGGCTCGGTACAGCTCTACAGTAGATTGGCCAAGCCATTGTCTCTGGTTCTTCAGCCATGATATTCTCCTTATTCCAGGGCCCCGACTTCCAGCAATCTTTTCTTGTATTATGTGGTGCAAGATCTCATACTTCACCGGATGTCTTATTACATGTCCGAGATATTAAAGTTTTCGGATTTTTATTGCTTTAATTACTTCCTTTTCTTTATTCATTCGAACCATAACATCTTCATTCGTAACTCTATCCATCCAGCTTATTTTAAGCATTCTTCTGTAGATCCACATCTCAAATGCTTCATGTCACCTTTTCGTTTCTTCGGTAAGTATCCATGCTTCCATTCCATAAAATAAAATAGAGAACACATAGCATATAACCATTCTCGTTCGTAATCTAAGATTGAGATCATGACTGCAGAACACATTTTTATGCGGATAAAGGTTCTGGATTGAAGCGGACATTATGCACGTGGTTTTAGTCTATCATAATATTGTTAACCCTTCGCATAATAACTTGAAGAATTTCCCAAGACTACAAGTAACATTTTTCGAAAACTACTACAAAATACTTTTCAAATTAAAGATTTTGTTTCTTCCCTTCAGTTCAGATGAATACATTCTAGTGAAAATACAGCCCACCGTAATTCTACAGTATAGTTATTAACATCGTAAGCTAAGTCCATTCCTTGTGAACGTCACTGCTATCTTCATACATTATATGAACTTTAATTTACTTTTAAATTTATTTATAATTTTTATTTACTTGAATAATAAGTTGAACTATTAATAAAAAGACTACAGCCCATCACTGTGCGGAATTCAGTAGTTGTATTTAATTGGCGTAAGAAAATAAATTTAATAACATAAACACAGATAAAATATTTTTTTGACTCGATTTACAAGCGAATTTATATTGTACTTGGTAAACAATATGCGTGCGACTGTCTAATATAGACTTATGGTGTATAACCAAACACTATTGCACAAATGTGCATATATATACAATAAAGTCGATGCTTCTTCGTACACTTATTGTCATTGCTTTTTAAAATCACGCATTTTATACGATGATCTGTGACTTTGTCGATGAACAATGTAAGTACTGCGACTTATATGAATTGTGAATATATATTATAATTACTTGATATGAGTTTCAAAATAGTTCGCGTCAAAATAACGGCGAGTTTGTAACAGTCTGAAGTATTATTATATTAACACCTCGAAATTGTTGCTTAAAAAAAGTCATTATGTCGTTATTCCTTTATCCACGAAAAAAGCTTTGAACTATAACGACTCTCTAAACTGGTAACTAGAATCGTGGCCATTGTCGATCGAGCCCTCCCACACACGGCCTATTATGTTGAGTATGTTTCACTCGGCACGCGATATTGAGCTGTACTTAACATATTTTCCTAATCTACATCCATCGAGCGTAAAAGCGATACCTACGATGAAGTATGCAGTAAAAGCTGGAGAATGCGCGGAAGAAGGTTCCAGAATGGTGCCGCGAATACGGAAATCCTGAATGTGGAAGGGCCTGGCTCAAAGTGAAAGTGTGACCATCAGTGCATGACCTTCTTTTTTTGAATGTCTATTATTAATATTTATAAAGAACACATTATTATTTGTGAAGTTGTATTTTTTTTCAGAACATAGTATAAGAATAGATCCTGGTTCAAATCTCGATTGCAGCTAAATAATAACAAATAATAATCTGTTCTATTTAATATATATATACAGCCAATAATTTAATCAAATGAAATTGAAAAATCTCTGGCGTCTCCTAGCGATTATTTCTCAAACTATTCGCAATAAAATAAAAGGTGATAGCTTTCAAACAAATGGAACGTTTGATGTATCAATTTGAAATAACTGCAACATATAAGTACGAAAATTTGTCGACTATTTACAAAGCTGAAGTAGCGTAATTGGATAACGCACGAAGAGATCCTGGTTCATATCCCGGCGGCAGCTAAATTATTTTTTCGGTAAATTGAGTTTTTCTATATGAATTTCTTTCAAATTGATGCATTTAATTTATATTGTCTATTATTAATGTTACAATCACGCACCTGTGGCGGTAACACTGATATTATACAATTGCTCAACTACTATGAAACGGGGTACCTACCTCCTTGAAGATTCTCAGTTTAAAAAAATCTTCAAAAATAACGCAATGTTACAAATTCACAAAAACCATTACAATTCAACAATTTCCACAAATATACCGACCAAGATCGCGTGGCAACTTAGAAATCCCCAAATCTAAAACTAGTGCTATTCAACACTATTACGCCTGTCAAGGTATAAAAATATGTAATGCCCTCCCACATAAAATAAAAACAGAAAAACAATTATAAAGCCTTCAAATCACAAATCAAACAATTACTAGAAAACTCCGACAGCAATTATAAGTTCTTATTTCTTTTGGCATAACTCTTGATTATATAAAATATTGTATAATCAATCCCATTCCAAACATAAGAGCTAGTCTCTTTTTTAGATAGGTTACAGCGATATACAAAAAATATAACTTTAGTATGTATAGAATTAAGTAATATTATAAAATTGAAAAAAATTAAAAATAAATAAAATTTTAAAAAACCTTTTTTTTATGTATTGTGTCATGCTCTCTGAATTATAAAATAAAAGAATTATATATTATGGTGATAAATATTATTAAAACTATATTGGTAGGAACAACCCGCGAACACGGTGTCCGACCTGTCAACGAGACTTGACACGTACGCGCGCAAACGTTACCTAGAACTATAGATACCTACAACTATTTATTATGAAACTTAAACAAACAGAAGGCACTGACTTATAAATGATGCGGAGGAGATTCAAATTCATCCAACGGGCGAACGAAACATAAACGGTTAATGAACTGATATTTGACAAGAAACCCTATTATAGGGGCAAATGTCGGGGCTCAATTCTCTGAGACTTTGTGTACACACGGTGGACTACGAGAGTTGTCGTCAAAAAATCTCATGGTAGCATAATCCCTCAAAATGAAAATCTCATTAAAATATCCGTGGACACTCACTATTAAGGGAAGTCCCTTGCGCCTGAAAAAAGTACTCAAAAATTAAAAAATAATATTATTATAAAAAAATATGGCTTACAATAAAATGAATTACTGAGTGAAATCAAGTGAAATGTTTCCAAAACCATCTAAAATTAGAAAAAAATACACAATCCTATATTATATAAAATCCCAACGTTTTTTCGTTTTTCATACTTAAGAAATTTGATACATTTCATTAGAAAATGTTAATTTCTTTCAAAAAGTGGGTACGTGTTTTTTTCCTGAAGGTTTTGAATTTTTTTAAATACAAACAAATAAGTCTATTGTTAGAAAATTTAAATATGGAACATCCTAATACAGCTGTGTGCTATAGGTAGGAAATTATTTAAATCCAAGGTAATACTTCCAATACTAATACTTATTTCATGAGTATTTGTTTTCAAAATTAATATCTTTCTCGACGTTTCAAGATAATGGTTATTAAAATATATTTGTGGTGGTTTATTAATATGAAAAAAAGAGCGAATTCGGGAACATCGACGTTCTAGGATGATTTTGAAAAACTAGTTATAAAAATATAATCTAATTGTTATTTTATTTTTTTAAATGTCAGTAACAATGATTTTGCTGACTGTAAATGGTTTCCTAAGCCTAACAAGTCATCAAACAACAAACCAAAATCAATACTAATATAAATGGTGGTATCCCCCCCCCCCACCGCAACCCTAATCAATCGTCCTTGATCGGTAAATAATCCACTAAGGCGTGACCACCATTATCACCGTGCGGTCACCATTAAGGGCGAGCATTCCATATAATAATAGTTGTGCACAGACTACCAAATATATAGACATGAACTAACGCTAATTCTTTGTTACAATATTTTCAATTTGGTGTCACCCACGTGATCATTTTGGTATCACTAACTCAATCAAATAGATCCGCGACTTTTTTTAAATATAGACTCGATTGGAACGAACATTTAAACGCTGACAATACAATATGCATTACTGTAAAAAATACGTGTTGTTCACATGAAGATTTAATTTTCGAAGAGTGAATACTTTTCCTGTTGCATAAATGTGTCATAAACTATCGTATTTATGTATCTCTCCTCTATTCTATATATATATACGCTTCATATCATATCTATTCATTTATGAAATCATTTTATTCCGTTTGCGATGTCAAAATAATAAGAGTCACTGCTATAATAACAGTGTACTGTTTTGTTTAACGTTTATAGCTTATTACGTTACTTAAAATAGCCGGTATTTTCTGCAAAACCAACCATCTGTAGCGGGTCTAACCAGAAAATGATTTCAACGACAATATAAATTGTTTCACATTTATCAAATTGAAAAAGATTTAATTTTCGAAGAGTGAATACTTTTACTGTTGCATAAATGTGTCGTAAATTAACGGATTTATATTTCCACAAAGAATGTGTGTAGAATTCCCCTCGTCCCGCAACTAATGCTCCAAACCCCTCTCCTATACATATATATACTTTATTCCGTGTCTATTCATTTACTGGTCTGTGGCTGTGCATAACTTATTTATGCAGAAAAAATCTAAATAAAAATTTATTTGATAAATTATAATGTATAAAGTAAAAGTATGTACGTAGGTCCTCGTACAAATAATTAATAGTTGGCGTGTTAATATTTTGGATAGAATCATCTGTATTTCTCAAAATCTGTCTCAAATGTATACCAACTAGAAATGTTCTTAGGTTTTTATGGCCGTTCACAATCTCCCGTGTACAGTTTACTGGGCTAATCTGCCGTATATATCTGACCGAGGTTCGGATCCCATTGCAGGAACAGACGTGTTGCAGAACACTGCAAGCGTATTTGAAGCGGACTTGTATAGAATGAAATTTACCTAGTTCACAATATTTTATGGGTGGTTACCTGACTAAATTACGAGTCGAATATATTCAAGGAATATATGCAAATTCTGCACCGTTACGAAAAATATTATATTAACAATATTTGAGTATGTCCAAGAACACACAATTACTGGATTTTTACCTGCAAAGGGATTGTTATTAAGACAAATTATAGATATCTCATAGAGACGAAGCTATTTTTATATTATATGGGAAGTATGGAAGTATGGGTATTACAGGACATATGACCTGTCTTCGCCTGGCTTAAGTGATATGGAGGGTGATTGTGGGTAGAATGGTGAACATCGAGTAAAGTGATCATTTAAGCCAGCCTAAGATAAGTCGTAAACCTTGTAATACCCATACTTCGATATTTCCCATATAATATAATATAAAAATAGCTTTGTCTCTATGAGATATCTATAATCTGTCTTGAAAATATTATTGTTTGAATTTTTTACAAAAGCATGTTAAACTTTTAAGTCTGCGTCTTTTGACAAAAATATTTAGGAAATTTATCAATTTTTAATCTAATCCTTAGTTGAGGCCTTAAATCATCTAACAAAAAATAGACTGTTCGCTCGAAATTCGATTTTTTGTATTTAATAAATAATTTGGAATCAATAAATATTTCAATTAATCGAAATAATAGCATAATTACGTATTTTTTTATGAAATGGTTATATTTCTGACATGGTTGGATTAGGCACATATTCCTTGAACATTTTCGACTCGTAATTAAGTTAGGTAACCACCCATAAAATATTGTGGACTAGGTCTGTTACATCCTGTATATGCTTTCCATAACGTTTCATACATGGTATTATTTTATATTATAAAATATTTTTAATCCTTCATTTATTTATAACTTTAAAATAATAATAATAAATAACGGTACATCGTACTTTTACAGCATCGATACTAACAGCGTGACCTAAATCCATGGTTGTCATTGCGCTGCATTTTACAATTGACCATATAATAATATCGGTAAATACAGCGTTCGACTAAATTGTGGATTGACCAGCTGAGTGGTACATACGATAAAACTGTGTGTTGTATTGAGAGCCTATCCACTCGAGAATTACGTAGTGAACAATGCGCGGCCTGTGAGGTAAAAGTGACTAAACAATTACATCATTCTCGGTATCATTGTGGGCACACATTTTATCGAGTACCCATAGACAAATCGACCCCTCATTATTATTACAAGGTTCCATCTAACACTGACACTGTTTTGAGATAATGAGCTCAAAAGTGTCGATTGAATTTCAACATATTATTCATGTATATTTTGTTTTGAGTATGCAAATATGATCAGTTTTAAGGTCTTAACATATTTTTAATATTATCAATGGCCACTGTGAGATGAGGGAAATTAAAATTAAATAAAAACATTGTAAAATAACAATAATGATCTATAAATTGAAATAAATAACTGATGCAGTTGGTACTTTCAATCTTGCTATTTCCTATAATAACCGTTAAATAGAGTTGGTGTGTATGAAAGAAATAAAGATTAATGCATTTGGAACCCTTTTTAAGAAATAACTCAAATTAGCCCAAAATGTTGGTTGTTATTCCTTAACCCATCCCGAACCATGCAGTAACAAAGGTCGACCTCTCTAATTAAATCTATAATATTTCAGTAAATATACTTCATATTTTAGTTAATTTGAAAGAAAATATTTACGCTTAGAAATGACTAGTGAAAAATCAATTATGAAAGGCGAATCACAAATAAATAATTATTTTTAATTCATTGCGTTGTAAAATTAATACGTTGACAAAAATACCATTTGTGGCAAGACAGAAAGAAATCACACATTAATTTCACAGTGAAAACAATAACAAACATACGAATATAATGGTGTATCTTTTTCACTAATTAAATGAAGATAGATAAAAAGGAAGGTTGTATTAAAAAATGCAATTTCCTATACAGAACTTGATGAATGCTTTGAATTATAATATTAAATATTTGTTTTATATTTAATGCTCAATACTTAAGTAAATTTATGGCATTAATCATTTTTTCACATTTTAACACGAGTTGACAGCATGGCTGCGTACGAGTATTTTATATCACGATATGGTAACGGTTAACCTTGTTATTCTATGGGGTCGAAACGTCAAAATTACATATTGACACTTTCTACATACTTGAAAATTAAAATATGTAATTTCAATTCCTGCTAGATAGATATAGAATAAAAGGATTTCTTTATAAATTCGGTACAATACTATATAACCGTTTTCTAATAAATTATATTTAAAAAATACTAGAATTAAATATTATTACGGAGAACACATTCCTATTGTGAAGTTGTAATTATTCAGATCATAGGTCTGTGATATTTTAAATACAAATGAAATAAATGTATTAATTAGAAATACATATATATATAAAATCAATTTTATCAAAAAATATTGTTGTTGCTACCGGTATTAGAACTTGGATCTCTTCCGATCCGGTGAACGTGTATTATTCAACGATTATGCTATACAAACACAGTGGATTGACGACACATTTTCGAACCTATATGTTACACTTTTAAAATTATCAATCCTGGTAGCAACAACAATATTTTTCGATAAAAAATGTCTAATTAATACATTTAATTTGTATTTAAAAATAAATGTAACAATATTTAATTTCTTCTTTCCTTCCCAGTGAACTGTACACATAATACACACATTCACGCACATGAGGGTACTGGTTATACTCACTCGATTTTTTAAATCAAAAATAAGTCATATTAATTTACGTAGTAAAATGTTTGTATTAATATATTTACAGTGTCGCAGTACACCCAATGCTAACTTCCTTTTTACTTATTTCTCATATATTTTCCCCGTCATTTAAATTACATTCAACGTACGATAATTCGTGTCAAATTGAGCACGGTTAGGTAGAATTTCATCAATCATGTCACGCGTGTCAAGGTTGTAACATTATTTCACGTTAAATATTTGAGGTAAGCAAAAAAAAAAATGTTATAAGTCACCTGCATGCGCGGTATGGCCGCTACGTGTATAACAACGGTAAAAATTATAAATAAATATTCCATCTTCAATGGCTGAAAATTTTTACACGCAACATTGCATTGAAAAAAGATTTCCGAATGTTTTCAATTACAAAGATCACCTCAAAACTGTCTATAAAGCGGTCGTCAGGAGAGAGAATACTTTTCAAAGATCGCCTCAAAACCGCAATTGAAAATTGTCATTGCGAAGGTATAATAACTGTGTCACCAAATAATTGCAAATAAAATATCGTGGCAAAAAAAATTTCGTAAAATTATGATTTTAATGAAGTTTTTTGACGAAAATAATTAATTACAATAAATAAATTGTTTCGGGTTATTTATCTCGTTAAAAAAATGTCTGAGATTTGTATATATACACTTTATTTCATGTCTATTCATTTGCTGGTCTATGCATGTTACACTTTTTTTATCCAATATTTTTTTTTACGGTTGCGAATATTAAAAACTACCGCACAAGTGTAGAAGTGCGAGGGTTCCAAGGTTAATGAAGTCTAATCACGTAACACGTGACTGTCAGCTCGGTTTTTCATAGTGAATAGTGCGAATCTGGAGCACCGACGGATCCGAGAATTTTTCCAGGGGGTGGCGATATGCTGGAAATCACTCGGGTACCCGAGAAGTAAAGCCTTTTGGTGCATTGGCGGTTTAGCCGCGCAATTAAAAAAACAACTGTTTGTGCCGTGACAGAAATATTTTGAATCAATATAAAAATTTTCGTTCGGGGAAAAACACATTGCTAGTTTCGAACGATAATTACAAATTTAGCTTAGCGTTAATGGATGATATGTCATTGTATTTATTAAGCATTCTCGGCAGAAAAGAAAATAGCTCTCGAAACTTGAAATATGCTCAGCATTTACAATTTATTTTTTTGAGTACATACAATTATTTGATCTCTACTTTCATTTGTACCTACCGTGTTTCGTAAATTTGCACGTCTCACGATGGTGAGATAAAATATAGGCGATCATAACGCGCGTATGTTAGATACATATATGAGAATGGTACATCATAGAAAATTTTATCCATTGTGAAATCACCTAGCAGGATGATCCGTTTTTCTTATAGTAGAATTGAAAATATAAATACGAGTATATGTAAAAAATATGAAGTGCTTTTCGAGCTCGCTACTTCGCATTGAACGGTGTTTCCATACTCAACTGAATGTAATATGTATTACAGGATTCTATATGCCAAAAATTATTATTTTTAATCATGGTACAGTTTTTATGAGCGTTACTCGTTACGAGCATTACGAAAAAAAAATTGTAACCTTAATTCACACACATATACCTACATATAAATAATCAAATTAGAATAATTAATCAATAAAATAAATTAAAAATCAAACCAATATTCCCTTTACTTGATTTTAGTTCTAGGGTTCAGAGATGCCAAATTTGATTGTAAAAAAAAGTTTAATAAAACTCTCGTGTGTATTATAATACTTTGGTATGGTAAAAGTATAAATCATACAAATGTTAATATATATATATATTTACGATTTTCATAGTTTGACGATTAATATTAGTATTAATTATCTCAACACAAATTATAAATAAAATTTCACATAGTTATTATTTAGGACTCTGCGCAAAACGTGTGTAACCTCCTCCCGACATAAATGCGTATTATACTGAATGCCACCTATTTCAAATTTTGCTCAAATGCACTCTAGGACTCTGAAGAAATTGTACCACTCCCCAGATAACTCATTCTCCTCCCGCCTAGACCAAATGTTGCACCCATCAACCTGTTCAAAACAATGGCACACCCCTTTCTCGGACCCTATTTTAAATGATAAATAAATCTGATTAAATAAACTGGGCACACTCACCGCTAGAATTATATAAATAATAAGTATTTGGTAATTATGTAAACATAAAATAAAATAAATATTTTAAAAATGGTCAATTACACATTATTTAATTAATATCGTAGCAAAAGAAGTTTCACTTGAAAAAACAATGAATCATTGATAAATTTGACCATTTTGTATACGTCAGTAAGCCATTCGCTGATAACATCATTTTTCACGCCTATACATTTTTTTTTCTAAAACCTCTGCTTCGGAAACAAGCCTAAGGCTAAGTATCAAATTACAGGTTTTATTTAGGCAAGGGTGTCGGGACAAAGGAATGAAAGCGCCCCGCCTGTAACACCGCCTGTAGCGCCCCTGTATCAACGCCTGTAACGCAGCGTCACGGCGCCCGGACGAAACGATGCCCCTGAAAGCGGGCGTCGATTTGTACGGAGAATCACACACTTCACTTCGGTCAAAGGAAACGGAAATGAATTGATGATCTTTTGCGATAGGAGTTCGTGCGAGGTCTGTCCACACGAATACATCCTTTAACTTTATATAAAAAGGTTATATTGCTAAATTTGCTACGAATAATATTTTTGTACAAGAAAATTATTTAATTCGTCGTTTCTTATTTTCTTATCAAAAAATGTATAGGTATTATTAGATTAGTTCTAAATAAAGTTGGTATTTTTTGTGACGTAAATCAAATTAATCAATTAGAAAGGTATACAGAAAAAATCTATTTATCGAAAAAATATAAGAATTGCAACTTTACAATAAAAATATGTTTTCATTCTAAAAAATTGTATTGTTTGTTACTGCCTATATAAAAATAGTGTGTATAGTTAGCACGAACCAGTACGTGGCTACAGTCAACACCTATTTGTTAATGCTAAAATTATATTTGATCAAATACCACAATTTACACCGTAAAAAGGTAAGTTACCGTTCCGGCGATAATGTGACACACAACTAAAATACCGCGTGGTGACAGTTAATATTTCGTTTTGTGTGTGGTGGTTTAATATTGTGGTTAAATAAAAGTTGAACGTTCTCAGCTAAAGCGTCCATAATAGTGTGATGGTTGGCACATTGTGGTGAATTTTGTTTCTACGGTAATAGGTATAATACAGGATAATATAATACATCTGTGGTATTTTTTACCCAGATTAATTTACATTATAGTACGTAATATATCAGTTACAAATAAATATTATTTATTAAGGAGAACACATTCTTATTGTGAAGTTGTAATTATTCAGAACAGACGGTCTGTGATATTTTAAATACTAATTAAATGTATTAATTAGAAAGATATACATATAAAATCAGATTTATCGAAAAAAATGATTATTGCGCTACCGGGATTCGAACGTGGATCTCTATGTTCTGAATAATTACAACTTCACATTAAGAATGTGTTCTCCATAATAATGTATAAGTTGTATCAATGTATCCAAAATTTATTAAAAATAAATTGCTAATTCTGCCGTCTGCTATCGGTTTACACAACGGTATTTGAGATTCCGTAAAAACAAAGTAGACGGCTTTCAAATAATGAAACGATAAATGTATTAATTTGAAAAGTGTAACATATGGATTCGAAAATTTGTCGTCAAAGGTACTGTCGCTGTAGCACAGTTGGATAATGCACCGTTGCCGGGTTGGAAAGAGATCCAGGTTCGAATCCCGGCAGCGCGACAATAATATTTCTCGATAAAATTAATTTTATATGTACATCTTTCTAATTAATACATACAATTATACGAATATATGATATAGTTAATATTTAAAAGGATTTGTTTTAGTTTTAAATCTTTTCAATAATACTCGAATCGAGGTATGGAAATTGTTGGAAATAGACTCCACAGCCAGCAGTAAGTATCGGACTAAAACGGTTGACAGTTTTCAAATCGGTAACTATTATTTTTCTGCCCTTCGGATTGACGCGGCGTAAACAGGCCCTTAATGGCGGAAAATGTCGTGATCGTTTTTCAATCCAATTCAGCTGTATTTATATACGATATAATTGTACGATACATTCTAAAATAATACGCTTTCTGTATTTATTACAAACGTATCTACGCTTTTTCAAAGCCGTCAAAATATTGATGTCAATGGAAAATGTTTTATCAGTACTGCCCTTTCAAGTCTAAAATAGTTTATAGTTTAGAGATAATTCACAAGTTACGGCTAGTGATTAACTTTTGATTTTTATTATACATTCAAATCGTTATTAGAAATGTAAAATAAACAATAACAAATATAAAATGATTACATTTTTATTAAGATTAGTCCTTTCCGATGGGAAAGTTATGGAAAGTACCCAAATTATATTTCTCGCACCAGCGTAGTGCCGAATTAAAAGGAGAAGTGCACCTTTTGTACACTATGGAAGAGAAAATAATGAATTTATTTAAGAAGAACTGCCTATGACCGATACCCAAAATACAGTGATTTGCTAGCCATGGCTTCGGGACTTTTATTATCAATAATCATCTGTTCTTGGTTAATATTAACATTTTTTTGTTTTAAGAGAATCTTTTAGTCCCAACAGTTTTGATGGGTTCATTGAACCCGCTGGTTAGCCTAAACACCGACCCTCGGTATCTCAAGTGAGCTTCCAAGTAACCGAGTTCGTTGGCCGGACAAAGTAGACATAGAAACGAATACAATGATATTTATGTAGGTATGAATTTAACTATTATAAATTGCATCTACGTAAGTAGATAGTAATAGTATGAAGTAAGAAGTACAAGAAGGTAGATAGCCGGAATATAACACGCATGCAAAGATTCCAAATTGAAATAGACAAGTCATTTATTGTATATGTATGACTTTCAGTATTTGAAATACGATAGATTTGATAATGGCGATTAGGAATTTGAAAAAGTAAAAATTAGATAGAGAGATAGATCAAGTTTAAAAATAAAGAGTACCTCCCAGGGTTGAAAATTTTCTAAAGGATGGTCTTGGATTGAACTACAACAGCGTTGCCTAGATATGTTGTAGTCCAATCCAGATATGACTCAAGCGATTGTGGTCATGGACTATTAAAATTATTATAATTTATTTTTATTTAACTTAATCTGATATTCTACATGTTTTTTTTTTAATTCAGGTAGTATAGTATTAAAATTCATCTAAGCATTAGCAATTAACAGCATTGGGTCGAAGATAATATTCTTATTGAAAATACATATCTGAAACAATTATTTATTTATTACATACGTACATCAGTGTACGTACACCAGGACTCCATTGTGTACCGCTAGTCTTGCCTCGGTTGATAAGTTCCCGTTAGATATAATTCCATTCAAAGCGCCATTCACTTTATTCCCTGCAGTCACTCTCCTTTCGATATCTTTCTCAGCCTACCCGTTTCTATCAAACATACTTCCCAAATACACAAACTCATCTACTTGTTCCAAACATTCATTATTACCTACAAATATTTTACACGGTGTCTTGCTTTCCTCCTTCTCGAATACCATCACTTTAAGGTCGCTTTCCTTGCATAAATCGTACATTCTACTCACTAAACTTTGTAATTCTTGTTCATTATTCGCCATTAGTACTGCATCATCGGCGTACAAAAACTGCATATAATCAAATCGCCCATTTTCCTTCCTACATTCATACATTCTAGTTCTTTCTCACAATTATCCATAAACAAGTTGATCAGCCATGGAGACATAAAATAACCCTGCTAGATAAAATGTACATACTTAAAAGCAATTATGCTAAGGGTATTGCTAATGAATAACATTTCATTAATTCTACAGACTGCTACACTAGATTTTAATAAATTATAGATATATATTGCGCCGACCATAATTTTAAATATTTATATAATATAGCAATAACAAACGCAGACAATGTATATTTATTAATGCGCAAATCGTAACCAGTTCTTTTTGCTAGATAAAGCACAAAAATTATCTATATTTTTCCATAAATACATATGAGATTTCTGGCACAGAGAATCGACAAATTATAAATGTTGCCTATTCGTAAATGACGTTATCCTGATTTATTTCCATGTAAAATGTTCAATCATACCAGTTATAATAATATTTTTATTTGTATGTACAAACTTGATATCCTTGCCAGAACAAAGAAAGTGAACATCGCGTGTTAGCCATACAACAAATGCGTATTTACTTACTTACTAACAAAAATCAATAACCAAAATAATTTTACCGATTTATGAAGCTTTAAATATTTAATATCTTTAGTTCTTCCTTTAATTGTAGCGATATATGTAAATATATAAAACAAAGGTAAACTTACTAAAATAACAATCATAGTTTTTAATGAAAACACATTTTGTGAAATTGTTATTTCAGAAAATTGTTCTGTAATATTTTTAATACAAATTAAATTAATTCTTTACAAAGAATATAAAGTTAATCGCTTTTAAAAATGGAATAATAAATGGATAATAAATCATAAAAAGGCTACTGAATATAAGTTCCGAATTTGTCGAGATTCAGGTTCAGATAGCAACCATATATTTTTTCGATAAATACATTTTTTCTATATATCTTTCTAATTGATTAATTTAATATGAGTTACAAATTTCATCATTCTTTTAGTTAAAAGCACATTCATTTTATCATTAAGGGTGTACTTTCATTTTACAAAATCGAATTTTTCGACCTAGACAAGTGCGCGTAACCTCTTAACCGCGGATTGTCGGGGGCCCAGTCTCGTCAAGGCGTTTCCATCTGCCTTCATTCAGACTTGGTTGCTGTTCATTCCAGCTACCCCCACCGGCCGCTTTCCCTTAGCTGTTGTCAAGATGATGCATCTTGGTAGTTGATCCTCGGCATTTGCAACTCAGCTTAATTGAAATGTTTCTATAAATAGAAGTAGGGGTTTCGTTCTGTATAATATTACTTCTGCTACTCCCTTACAATCTCTCTTTAAGAATGCATGTTTAGTGATCATATTATTAAAGTAAGTCTGTAAACAACTTTTAAAATGTTCAGTTTGGCCTTGACACATGACATATTTCTTTAACATCCACTATAAAGGCAAGGTAAAACATCTGTCTATTTCTGTATATTCTATGTATTTTACCCACTTGTCTCCCGTCGCTAGAAAATTCCACTCCCGAGGACTAACTCATACATTTTATTTATATTCAAATAAACAGTTGTTGTTCTAACAAATGTGACTTTGTTTTTTTTTGTCTACTAAACTGCCAAAAAAATTGACATGTTTGTTACACAGTTTTAAAAGGAATTTTGATACAAAAAAGACATTTTTTATCAAAATTGTACTTTGTGGTTCCAAGATCACGATTTAGTAAAATAATAAAAACTATAGGTACTTTTTAAATAAACTGTCCCTAAATAAAAACATCTCATCGACATTTCTTAAATGATTACTTTGTTGACAACAGCTGTAGCCTGGTATCAGAGCCACAAGTATGATACATTTTGTAGAGAGAAATGGGAATTAAGTAACGCAAATCATTAGTAGAAATGTAATCATATTAATTTAATCTAGCTAGTAGCTATTGCACAAACACTGCAATGTGTTGTACAATGGTCAATTAGAGGTAGAACTTCTCACGAGCTTAATATACGTACCTGGAATTGAAGATTCAAACATTAACTAAATTATCTTTCATTAAGGAGAATACATTCTTATTGTGAAGTTGTAATTATTCAGAACATAGGTGTGTGATATTTTAAATACTAATTAAATGTATTAGTTAGAAAGATATACATATAAAATCAATTTTATAGAAAAATATTGTTGTTGCGCTACCGTGATTCGAGCCTGGATCTCTTTCCAAACCGGGGAAGGTGCATTATCCAACTATGCTACAGCGAGAGTACTTTTGACGACAAATTTTAAAACCTACATGTTATATTTTTTCAAATTAATACATATATCGTACAACTTCAACTTCACAATAAGAATATGTTCTTCTTTATAATATATAAGTTGAATAAATGTGTCCAAAATTTAATAAATATAAATTTTTAATTCTGGCGTCTGCTATCGGTTTACTCAAATGTATTTGAGATTCTGTAAAAACAAAGTAGATGGCTTTCAAATAATGGAACGATAAATGTATTAATTTGAAAAAGTGTAACATAAATTTGTCGTCAAAATTACTATCGCTATAGCATAGTTGGATAATGCACCTTCCCTGATTTAGAAAGAGGTCCAGGTTCGAATCCCGGTAGCGCAACAACAATATTTTTCGAAAACATTAATTTTATATGTATATCTTTCTAATTAATACATTTAATTATTATTCTTTCATTCTTTTTAAATAGAGATGCGTACACTGAATACATGTCACATCAATATTCTTACTGTTTTCAAACTAAACTAAACGCTTGTACTATACAAATAGAACTGAAAAAAAAGGTGAATAATTCCATTTCATAAACACAAAAACTTAATGAGTCAGTTTTATGCGGCCCGGAAAATATTATTAATACATAATTATAATAGTTTTAATGAAATCATATTTTTGTTGTGAAGTAGCAATTTTAAAACATAGTTCTTTGATAATTAAACAAACTAGATGAATTACTTAAAAAGATACGCTGAATTTTTTAGTTATATATATTTTTTTTATAAATTAGTGTACAAAACACATTTTTGCAAATGTCTTTCACAACTAGCGCACAAGGCGCGGCGCACTCCCATATAGACAATAAATAGCACCATAATGTTGCGAGCGTAAAAAATACTAAGTATGATGTAGCATTTAAAAGGCAGGCACGGTACTCAATCAAATTGGTGGATTACCGGTACAAAGTATTCAATTGATTATGTCACAATAATAAATTGTTACACTTTAGAATTGCGCAAATCAAAGACACCCCCTTCCTCCTCTCCAAAGTTTTCTCCTCCAACGACTTGATTTTAATCTGAATCCCGGGTAACAGTTAATAAAAATAATTCGTGGAACCTGAAAATGTATGTGGTAATTAGTTGTTCAATTGACGTAGAACTGCGTGTACAAAAATACAATAAGTATCCGAATACAATAATATCTTGAACAAACTATCGTAGCGTAACCCAACTTAGCAGTAAAATAAACTGGTTTACGAGCAAATGTCAAACTAAATCCTAAGAAATCCACAGTTCTCGGCAGGTAGAGAGAGTGGATTACCACCCTATACAATTCACCTTGTACCAACACATTAAAGGGTTTCACTTTCGTGCGTGAGCCTAAAAATGTTCGACAAGATAAAATGGAGGTTAGCAGAGAAGAAGCGGCCACTTAAGCGACACCAAGCTATGCATTACAAAGTACACTCTGGAGCAGAGTGCGCAGATAATACGTCCCGAGACATTTCATCCAAAATAAAAAACGATACATAATTTATTATTTCATACAAAAAATGTTTTTCCCGTTACCAGACTACCATATCAGTGGCGTAATTTTTAAAAATGAGCCCCAGTGCTAAATGGAAGGTGAAGAGCATAGCCACAAGAAAACAAGGGTGGTTCGCTGATCTCCGCTTCTCTCAACTGGCAATGATGATGATGACGAAGTCAGAAGAAATGAAACACAGAAATATGTACGCTCTAGGGACACTACGGTGAGAGAATCGAGAATTAATGCCCGTCTGCAGTATACGTCCTTTTATTTAATTACAAACAATACAATTATTCGTTCATATTTTACCCACCATTTCAGCGAGCTTGAACAGATGCCAGTTAGGTGCATTTTATAAAAAAAATACCATTTTTGTTTGTTGAAATCCTATGCGATATAGAAGGTTTCCTTAAATATTGTGTACCATACACAAGATATATAATATAATTACTATTCGGTTTAACCATTAAATAATAAAAACAAAATTGGTTGCCAAAAATATATATAGGTTATACAACCGAGTTACTACAGTACTACAGTATACGTACGTTTTCGATGATACACGTAAGAAATGATTTTTTAATTTTATTATTCCATTTCTTGCAATATTGAATTTAAAAATTACACATCCTTATTAACACTGAAAAAGTATCGATACATACTTGCAAAAGTTTACTTTTGTAGCGGTTGGACCTTTTTGGCCCCAATACACCGCATTGGCTACATTATACCACTAATCCAGATTGAATGTCTCCATTGTCATTGGACGTGCTTGTCTGATCTAGCGCTACGGTAATATAGTCGGTTAGTAACCAAGTGGTCGAGGTATCGATCCATATCCCAGGAGACCACAGAGTTATATTTTCATAACACAATCTCAGTTAGTAAAAATAATTATGTGAAAAGTGCTCTCTATGTATCTTTACTTAATCAAATCAAAAAGTATTTAAAATACATTGTTCTCATGTAAAAAAAAGGTAATTATGTAAATAAAGAAGTATCGGTTATTATATAATAATAAACATCCTTATCTTTTCGGAACGTTTTAAACTTCGTCTGAACTATTTTATTTTTAAATCTCGAAAATCTAAAAACAGATAATTGAAATAGTTTTGATATATACTAATAACAGATGTCTTATAATTTTTAAATACTAATTTAATGTATTAATTATAAATATATACATATAAAATCAATTTTGTCGAAAAATATTATTTTTGCGCTACCGGGATTCGAACCTGGAACTCTTATTTCAAATTCGGGGAAGTACACTACCAATTGTATTATAACGCCAGTATTTTTCATGACAAATTTTCGAACCTACATGTTACACTTTTTCAAATTAATACATCTATCGTTCCATTATTTTTGAAAGCCATCTACATTATTTTTACGGAATCACAAGTACCTTTGAGTAACCAATTTAAGATAAATTAATTTTAACTCTAGCTGAAGCTGCGTTCTCTTGCAGATAATAAACATTAGTATTTAATGAACATTAAAGTGATAAACATTGATAGTAATATTCCTTTAACGATACACAACAATTCAATAATACCGCCCAGTACGAAAGATAATGGAAAATATAACTGCGCCTGGCAAAATTTCCATCATAAAATGTCGGCAATATAAAATGCTCTTAGTTTATTAACAAATAGAAGACATTTTCGCGAGGGTTGCAGGGTGAACTGAAAATGGGTTGTTTATTCGGTAAATCCAAATTGGATGCCCATTTTTTTATTTTGTTACAAAATAGAAGGATACTAGTATTATTTTGATTACTGAATCAGTAATTTTTGGAAAAGCTTCTCGTGCTGGTCATCATCGACCAAAACCGTCCCCTCATGAATTGAAACCACTCATGAAAAATTAACTTCTGATTTCTTCTCCATTGTTATGTATTTTTTATTATATGTTAGAATTTTTATGCGTCACGTATTTAAGCTTCATAATCAAAATCACAACATAGGAAATGACAGTTTTCACTTTTGCACCAGCCTCATTTTATTAATATAATAACACTGACGGAGTAAGTAAACATTTACCAAATAAGTTTGCAGTATATTGCAATTTATTATAATTATAACTTAATTAAAAATTCAATAACAAATAACTACATTTGCTTAGAAAAAATCTATATACAGAATGTAACAGATCTAGTTCACAATAATTTATGGGTGGATACCTGATTAAATTACGAGTAGAAAATGTTCAAGGTATATGTGCCGAATTTTAACCACATCAGAGATATAAGCATTTCAAACAAATCGTAATTATGCGATTATTTAAAATATTTAAGGATTCCAAATTTTATATTGAATACAAAAAATTCAAGGTCATCAAATTTCGAGTGGCCAGACTATTTTTTGTTAGATGAAAGATATAGATATAGAAGCAAAGATATAGATTAATAATGGATGAATTTTGCAAATATTTATTTCGAAGTACGTAGACGTAAAAGCTTAACATGATTTTGTAAAAATTTCGAACAATAATATTTTCCGTAACAGTTCAGAATTTGCACATATTTCTTGAACATATTCGACTCATAATTCGGTCAGGGATCCGCTCATAAAATATTGTGGACTAGGTCTGTTACAGTCTGTATAACATGTCGAAACTTATACGTCAACATTTATATGATCAAGCATTTATACCAGTTGAAGTTTATACGCTTTTATACGATAGAATACTTTACACAACACTGCGTACAATGTAAGAATTCCCAAACCACTTTGATGTGTGATTTTTATAGTAAAGTTTAATTTCCAGTTTTTCGAAAATAGTAAGATAGTATGAAAGATATAAAAAAATATATATATACAAAATAAAAAAAATATTTAGGATATAATTTTGTTGTTGTAGATGTACAAAATGTACCATCTCATAAGTGCTGGGAATGTAAATTTTCACTCTTATAAATGTTTTGTCGTCTCAATGTTGGCCGTACAAGTTTCCGTCGTACAAATAATGACGCAAAATTTCTAGAATCGGCGAAACGATATTCTTCCTTTTTTTCAATGTCCGTGTGCTATAAAAATGCTAGTTTTATTTTGGTCGACAGATTCTAGTGGAATTGTCTCACCGACTTTGTGCGAATAAGGTGGCCCTTTTAATAATTCAACATTCAATCAATTATCAAAGTGAGCACTTTATATGCAAAATATTTTGATTAATATAACACGTTTTGAGTTCAAAAACCTAGCAAACCTGCGCGTTTTTGTAATTACGGTAAGTGAAATTTGATAATTTATGAAGAAAATAATGTAATGCTGATATTAGTATAGTGAGTAAGATTAAGAAAGGATCACTTAGGTGGCTTTGTCATATGAAATGGATGAATGGTAAAAAATGTAATATAACGTCCGGGAAAGACTTGACATGACCAGGTAAACCAGATACTGGAAGATGGTCCTGTTAGAGACCAAAATAACCGGCGAGCTTATATGAATGTGTATGAGGCGAGAATTATGTGTCAGGGCAGAAGAGTGTCGCGCTCTATCCTTTCTGCTTACCCCCGCGGAGAAACGGCTTGATGGTAAGTAAGTAATAAATTACGTCTACTACGTGACTTTCGACTTTCACTGATGGTTTATATAGACGTTAAGGTTCGAAATAGTTATGCACCTTCCGCGGATTGGAAAAGAGATCCACGTTCGAATCCCGGTAGCGCAACAATTTAAGCTTTGGCTCACTTTGAAGCACTACATCAAAAGTGATAAAGATGATGAAAACTGTACAGTATATAGAAACAGTCAAATCATGTCCTGAAAACTAAGATAGACAGATCACGACGTACTGGTAGAAAACTCGAGAACATTAGTGGTCCAGTGTCCAGTATTCAGTGTCTGCAGAAATACGTGGCAGTGAATAACAATGAACGTCTGAAGAGTCTGAGCAACCGGGTGCGGTACGCAGCCGCCACTGAGAGACCTCAACACGCAAGCTGAATGCTCCTCATACTCTTTCCGTCGGCAGGTTAGACAGCAGCGTTCGCTTTGAACTCCAGATTTCATCGCGCCACTTCAACCAATATATTCTTAAATCCTTTTGTAACTTTGTGTGAATAAATTCAGTGTATTAAATAAGTACGCGTTTCCATTAAATCATCATTACTATTTTTACTACCTGCCTACTCTTACATATTTCTAATAGAACTTAATCATCTCACATAACAGACACACATAGAAATTATATTCTCTAAAACAATAGTTTTTAATATTATTACATGAACGTTAATTTATGAAGAAACATAAAAGTTTACTCATTGTTTTATATATTTCTCCATTTAGCAAGTCCCCTAGAAAGGCGTAGAAACCGTTTTATAACCATCAGTTATACTTTTTATAGTAAGTATAAGAGTATTAGAAAACATATATCATTAAGACATATTTCGGATCTCTGCCGAGGAAAATATTAAGCACGGTAAATCTAAAAATTTATCTGATGAAATGAATCAAATGCTGAATGCAATGAAATTATTCCGTGCTAAAAAATAGAGAAGGTTCTGCATAATTCTACAGAAGAAACATAATTTGCTCTACTCTCAATTTTAAATTGAAAACGTGCCATGACTTGCTAATAGAGTTTATTTGAAGAAAAAAATCTGATAAAAATATTTATTATTTAATAATTTGCAATTAAACATTTTTAACAAAGGGTTTAATTATATTTATGATTAATTTTATTCTACACTGACAAAAGAAACCAGTCGATGATAAAAAAAAATCAATAGTTAAAACTTGGCATGATTAGGTAAATCAGATACTGGAGGATGGTTCTGTTGTATGAGAAGATGTACGAATTTGGATGAGGCGAGAATTGTGTATCAGAACAGAAGAGTGTGGCACTCTATCCTCTCTGCCTACCCTCTCGGGAAACGGCGTAATGGTAAATAAGTAACAATTAAAATAATTTATTTTAAAGACACGAATTAATAATGTGGATAGAAATTTCTAATCATAACGATGATAATTGTACAATATTTAATCAATGGTATTTCAAAGTGTTATAAAAGATAGTGCAGAGTTGAGCTCGGAACGAACTATCATTCGTTGCCTATATTGTATTTTTTTACGCATTTTTACCGCCAAATTTCCGGCACGGAGGAAGAAAGTAGTTTAATTGTGGAAAAAATGTGAAATAATTATATTTCTTACCTTACATGTTATTATTTATCTTTAGTTGGAAAATGTGCCCAAGGACGTGAGAAAAGTAAACACTTGAATACTGCTAAACATTTGTTTAAGAAGTGTTTGTAAGTAAGAATGAAAATGACAACTAATCTCTTTTATTTTCAATGAAAACTCATTTTTGTTATGAAGTTGCAATTTCAAAATATAACTATGTGATATTTTTAACACAAATTAAATTAATTAATTAGAAAAATGGAAAAATAAATGAACTAATAGATGTATCAATTATAAAAAAAACACTACAGAATATATGTTCCGAATTTTTTTCGATAACGTGATCGCTTGCGCGTTAATTATTTAATATCCATCAACAATGTATTTTCCAATCCCTTAATGTTTCGTCTATCTGTATACGTACTATGTCTCTCTCTTTCACATGTAATTTTATATTATATCTCCCTCTTTATGTATATATAAGTTGCACTCTTTTTGTATTTATGATCAGTTTTAAATACGTCCTGATGAAGCTTGAGAGTCACGAAACCGGTTGACGTATAATAAATTTCGTGGTTTCATACAAAGTGATTGTTATTTTTACTTAATATAATAAAAATACAGTTGGTTAACTCTTCCGTACAAAGACAAGGGCACATTTGAATGCCCGAAGGTCATGGAAACCGTCAATGTACACGGTCGTGTTAATTTTTTTATCAATTATTTTTAAAAAACTGATAAGGAAAGTTCCAAAGTTTTTGCGTGTACTTTTTTTTAGGTGCGATCGAATACCTACCCTTATTTTTATGGTCATTATTAATGTAATAAAATACTTTCATGTTTCTGGGAGGTTATTTTGACTTTCCACAATGGTTTCATATCACGAGAAGCATGTCCGGATAAAAAAAAGTTATACATGTGTGCGAAATATAATTTTATAAATTTTCAAATGGTATAAATTCAGCTGACAGATATCCACATTATAATTGTATTATTAATATTATTATTATTTTTATTATTATTATTATTATTATTATTTATATTCGCATTATAAAGAGTACATTACTAGGTGACTTGTATTGATGGCGTATTTAGATAATAAAAAGAAAATTGCGAGAAAATATGTAGCAATTTTTTATCGTTAAATATTTTTAAATTATTTTCCCATTATTATAAATATTTTTGAACCCCGTTTACATAAATTATAGCATAATGATTTCAATTTTCAGTTTCACGCGTGCCGTAAAGAAGACAACTTTTTTTCTACACAGTTTAACCGCTTTCACTTCAATGTTAGATGCCTATTTAATTTTTATTTAGATTTTTTATCAGCAATTGAATTTTAACCAAGTTAATATTACCAATTTTAAAAGTGTTTTATCTTATTATTTAAATATTAACTAACTAAGAGGGTTGGGGGGGGGACTTTAAAAGATATGTATTAATAAAATGGCATCTGCGGCTATTTTTTCATTTATTGTGTAGATACGGGGCATTAAAACTAGACGATTTACATCAAATAATTTTAATAGATCCCAGAAAGTCTTTTAAAATACTATATTTACCGAAACCATTTCGTCAAGTTTTCCTAGTGTATATTATGTACCATATGCTGTTATTTATTATTTTTAATAAGTATAATATTTATATATACATATATAATATTATACATTTCAGGGGAAAGTCAAATCAATCGTGTAGCATTTCGCTCGAAGTCGACACTAATCTTTTTCTTTAATTTGTTTTGTATTAGTTGTTCTCACGGCGAGCCAATTATTGCTTGTGAGTTATTACGGTAGGAGGAAATCGCTCACGGTTTGTTTTTCCATTTGTCCTCCGCGTGTTTGTAGGTACCGCCATACCCGCAATAATTAAGTAAAAATATGAAAAACTCTGCCTTCGTATATTACACGTAATATATAATTAATTTTATTAATAATTTTTCATCAGCCTTTCGTTTACTGACAATACCTTCGCCTAATGACGAGCTCTGATCCCCCACCTTCAGAGACCAGCAAGACCATATGATATGGTCTTGAGTATTTTAAATTTTAAATCGCGCTACATAAAATAAAAAAATACACATTAACAGGATCGATATAAATACTGCAATAACGTTTTTAAATGTGTATATACATACTCGTACATGTGAGTTATATCTTATTTTCAGAAAATTGTTCCAAATTCATATGAATATCTTAGTTTTGGGTCATCCCATAAATATTGCAGTTTTTTCAATTAAATGAACTAAAAGTCGGAGGGGGGTGGGATAAACTACATGCATTAGATAAAATTACTACCTGCTATAAAAGCAGGTATAGTAACTTATTTTTAGTACAAGTTTTTTAGAGTGCAGTTCGATTTTAACAGTTATTCTTTTAAAGTTATAATAGAAGTGACAAAGGATTTTGCTTTATGAGTTCAACGGAAAGTGCGAGGAATATTAATGCAGGTGGTTCCAAAAATTTCGAGCCGACAACTACAGCTTAGAAGACGAGCCTCGTCTTGGAAAATCTGTAAAACTCGATGAGAACGTCCTGCAAACCCTAGTCGGACAAAATCCCATTGTAACTAGCAGATAAGCTTAGATTTGGTCATTCGACCATTCACCGACACCTGCGTGCCATTGGAAAAGTCAGCAAATTGGGTCATCGGGTTCCTCATAAACTTTCAGAGTCTCATCGCGTGCTGAGAGTGAATGTGTGCTCTTCTTTTCTGTCACGTCTCAGGAATGAATAGGGATGATTTTTTGAAAACGATGCCCCACCCACCATATTCGCTGGACACATTGCCCTATCCGATCATCTGAATCATATGAATTCTGTAGAAAAAGTCAGAACCGTACCGGAGAAGTATTTATCGTCACGGATAAATTAATTTTTATAGAGGGGCTTTGCAAGTATACCAGAAAGATAAAGAGTATCGTAGAAACTGAAAGAGAATATATTTTAGATTAAAAAACATTTTTTTTTATTTTAATTTTTAAAAGTAAAAGAAGTATGAAAATACCATATTATTTATGAAATGATCTGATATTATAACCAATTATTAACCTTCATCATTGTTTTCCCCTGCTCTCTTCTCTACTCTTCAAAGTGGTACAATTTTTTTGTATAGGTGTGAAGCTGAACCAATTTAATAATAATGACGAACACCTATAACATAATCATTGAGTAGAAGAGTGTTTAAAGAAAATAATTTATTCATACATTGACATATACGCGACAAGTATTATATTTTGGTCAAAACTTGTCCATTTTTATTTACTTTTAAAGTATTATATTTTTATCTATCTGGCTATCTGGTAATAATCGGAGAATTGCCTTTAATATTGATATGGCAAACATTTAATCACGAAACATACCATAGGTTTATAATTATTTATTTCCCAATTTGAAAATTAGTTTTTAAATAGGTTGAACTAAATACGATTAATATTATTTTATTATTCTTCGTGCACTGCCATTATTCTATAAAAGTCATAACACAAACTTCCGAAAGGCCGTAAAAAGCGGCGAACTTTAATTTTGCCTTGTATTATGAATTTATAACCCAAAACATGAATTTTAACCCACAAATCTGTACTTCAAAAACGTGTTGCATATTGAAAATATTCTGCCCCATTTTTTTTCTCCTAGAAATTATAAATTTCATTCATATCGTGTGCAGTTGAGTTGAATTTCTTAACTACGTTAGCCCGAAGCGAACGAAACGTTTTATGATTACTATTATTAATTAAGTATCGATTTTTAAAGCATATACATCATAATAACCTACGTAACTTAAACTTACGTACCTATTAACCGAATAGATCGGCATTATATGAATAATAAATAAGTCAAAGTGGAGGTTCGAAATATAAATAATACTTTTATACGAATAATTTATATAATTAAACCATCGAATGTATAATACAATACAATGAATTAATCATACTAACTATCTTTGGGGATTAGACTAATTCGGTGTAATTACTAAGCAATGTATAGTGGAAACTATTCAGTTATTACTTTATATTTGATGATTTGAAAATTACGTAATTTAATAAAAGAAAGGTTTTTTTTTATCATGTGATGTCCCGTCACGTAGCTGTTAAATCTAGTAATACATGGAATTTGTATGAAAAATGCGGACAGGGGAATCATAATAAGTGTTTTGGATGTGCCTTATCTAATGTTTGCGGACCTTAGCGAATTTGAATTAATCATCATAATAGGTTCAATTAATGTAGACAGAATATTTTTATTAAGGAGAACACATTCTTATTGTGAAGTTGTAATTATTCAGAACATAGGTATGTGATATTTTAAATACAAATTAAATGTATTAATTAGAAAGATATACATATAAAATCAATTTTATCGAAAAATATTGTTGTTGCTACCGGGATTCGAACCTGGATCTTTTTCCAATCCGGGGAAATATATTTTGGAATTTTTAAACTCACGAGTTAGGTTATGTTTGATCATTATTGGAAGGAGGTTAGGTTGGGTTAGGTTAAGTGGGCATCAGTGCCGGATTACTAAATATGTAAAGTAGGCACCGGTCATATCCTTTTAAGTACATTGAAATAATATTAATTTGATCTTGAAAGAAAATTATTATCAAACATACTTCAATAGTTTTCAAAAGGTAGGAAAAAAATTAACTCAAAGAAATGAAAACAATATATTTAAGATGAAATACTGTATTAATGTAATTGCTAGAGAAAATACCGTATTAATGTAATGTACGGTAGTTGATAGAGCTATTGGATGTGCCATAATAATTGTCCATTTCATGGTTAAACATCAAAAATAAGAGTTTGACTTTCATTAAAATGTTCTGCTATCCCTTTCTAATAGTGTTAGAGAAAATTGATACAAATCATGATATCATTACTCTTCATAAAAATAATTATAGATTTGTTTATACATACTATATAAAAATGCATTTAAGTATCCAAAAGTGAAATAAAATATTAATATAGTCAAATTTTAGACAAAATATATGGATTCAAAGATTCAATGGGAATCAAAGAAAGTCGATATGAAAAATTGCAGCCATCACAGACATTAAAAAGTCAACTGTACATGTGATTTTGAAAAATAATCTCAAGCTTCAATCCTTACAAATTGCGAATCATGCAAAATCTGATTATATTTTACGAGAGACATGCAAGAACATTGTTGGAATGTTTTCGGACCCAAAGAACGCTTAGAAACATATTGTTCAGTGATAAAGTCCATTTCCATATTGATGGGTACATAAATGAACAGAACATGCGTTACTGGAGCCACGACAATCCTTGAGAACGCCATCAAAAACGTGTACATTGTCCAAAAATAACAGTTTGGTGCGCAATTTCTGCACAAGGGTTAATCGGAAGTTATTTTATTAACATGAGACAAACTGTAACTTTTGATGTATGATTGATGTGTTTTTGGTGCCGCAAATCTAATTTTTTCCCAGATACAACAACAGAATGTAGTTTCAACAAAACAGGGTAACTCCACACACAACTAGGGTCTCGATGGAGAAGCTGAGGACAATTTTCCCAAGAAAATTAATAAGCGAGTACGGAGACATACCGTGACCACTTCGATCACCAGATTTAATGTGGCGATACCTGAAATCTAAAATATATAGTAATAATGTTGGAAAAATGAAGGCCCAACAAGAAAACATCCGGCGTGAAATCGTTGCTATCAATCCAGCATTTTTTTCTCGCATATTTGCCAACATGAGGGTTTGGTTAAAATAATGCATTGTAAAAAGTGAACGTCACTTAAACGACATAATCTTTATCTGAAATTCGCAGATCTCTATTACCTGTTAAAACTAAAATAAATATATTAAACTTATTTGTTTGTTTTTATTTCAATTGAAAAAATTCCGCTGGACACCTTTATATCATTTGATTAGGAATTAAATTTTTTATTTAAATATATATGTTTAATTTTAAAAATACACTTTATTAGCTAGCAATATTAAGTACAATGTTTTGGTAAGCATGAATCGGTACAGCGCGAAATGACTTTAAAATCCTGCCATATGCCGCATATATTATATTTCATTTCTCTAGTTGTATCCCTCTAACTTGATATATATAAAGGACAGAAAAATTGTATGTAACACCCCAGTGACTTTGTTATATGAAATAATCCAGTGCATCAATTTGAATCAAAATCTAAGGGGCCCTGATAATAGTTTAAACTTCAGAGTCCCAAAAATATAGGTCCACCACTGGGTTGATATTCATATTGTGTGAATGGAATGAGATTGAAAAACACAATAAAAATGTATTAACAGTGTAACTGTCGTATTGTTCTCCCGTAAAGTATCGTTCGACTGTATTTAATTCACTATAGTTCTGTCCATATTAAATGCATGCATTTTCACAAAAATCAATATTCACATATTACACTACAGCATTGCCAACTGCCAACACGGCGGACAATAATAATACGACATTCTATTAAAGTTATTATTGATTCATTCAACAAATAATTGCTCCACCGTGTATACTACGTTTACGTTATGTTCCGTGTGAATATTTAAACCAGTAAACACGGTTAATGTGTCTGGTTGAAAGCTGTGTGATTGAATTTTAAGTATTGATGGCTTAAATCAATGTGTCTTTGAAAAATTCATGTTTTTAATGGAACAACCGTAACATTATTTTTAGGTTTGTTTTAACTGAGATTAAATTCGTAAAAATCAACTCTAATGGATACTTAATTTGTTTGTTTTCATTCAGAAATACATATAAAGCAGCAACATTTTTTTTTTGTTGTTTTTATTTAAATAATAAAAAACCTTAAAACGCCGTGTATTTGGAATTAAGAAAAAACCTGATTATTATACAAAAATAGTATATACATAATACCAGCCTCACTAAGCTATACCTGTGCTTAGCCAAACATTTCATTCTTTTTGAACTTAAATGTTTCTTTATATATTAAAAAGACATGGAAATTTATTATCAACATGGCTCTACAACCCGGTATGGATAATAATTATTATTTTGGAGCAGTAATGTATGGACCTCATTTTTAGAAGAATGCGCATTTGTCCGTAAAAATTTAATTATAATCTTACCGAGATTGTGAGTTTGATATCGGAATTACAAATATACAAACGAACGCTTATAATTTATTTAAAAAATATATTATACTCGTATACATACTTACATAATTTATATTTATAAGTCCGTGTTACTTAATATTAGTTGCTCCAATTTGATAAAATAATGCACTTAACATTGACAAAGATAAAAAAAGTGATATAGAAAAAGAAAAAGTGTGGGAATACTGTTAAGCTTCTATTAGAATAAGAACCAAAACAGCCGAAAAAAATTAAAAACTCAAAACTAACGATAACGCATCACTCCAGTCGCTACCGCCTAGGAAAATCACACCCCTAATAAATAAAGCTTAATAACTTCCGCAACAAATTTTTAATACCCCCTCGAACGAGTATGAGAATTTTATATGCATGACAACAAAGAAATTTTACTCAAATACCATTAAAAAATCCCCATACCATTGTTTTGCACATATGTAGGAACACCTAATTCCAAAACTCCCTAAAACGAAATTCGGATAATATGAATTAAATATGCAGTTTTGTAAATTTTTTTGTCAGTCACATGCAGAACACATTGTTTCTCGCAAAACCCACTTAAATTCAATGAGATTGCATGTTCAAAATTAGGGTTAGTTCCAAAATACCCCAAAGCAGACAGAGTATAAGTTGATATTCCCCCATAAGTGAAATCAGCCAATCGCGTGATCTAAAATCCAATATGACTGCCAGAACGATATATACAGAAAAAAAAATTACATAACAGAATTGTCTTCTAAAATATAATCTTTAAAAAATGAAGACATTAAAACAAAAATTTTGTACATTTGCTTTCAAAATATACGTTTTCACCCATAACTCAAAAACACATAAAGTAGTTTTAGGGAGTTTTGGAATTAGTCGCTACATATGTAAAACACAAAATTTAAATAAAATACTTTCCTTGCAAATATAAATATACTCGTATATTGTTTTATTAAAATTTCCACGATTTGGAGATATTTTCCAAAATGCGTAATATATGTAATATAAACAGTTACTTGCAAACATCAATCCAAAGTCTGGCGTAGTGTTTATCCATGATGCGACAAGATCACTAGTTTAACATTAAATGTTTGATAGTATCTGCAATGATATTTAGGGGTTAGATATAGTTAGTTAAAATACGTTTCTTAAAACTTACATTATTCTCGCTTAGCATTACACACATTACCCACATTTCAACTTAATGGATAAAATAGATTACGTCTTAAAAATGTTCTCAAATTTTCGCGGCCATTCAGAATCTTAAGCGAAGAGTTTTGTGGGGTGTTCTAATAGTATACAAGTGTATCAGCGACAACCCTGATTATGGACCCCGCAATATGATCAAAAATTACAGACAAAGGAATCAAAATCAAGATCTGAAAATTCTGTACGGAATACTACGTTTTATTTAAAAAAAAAACTCTATTCACAATTAGATGAATTCGGAAATATTTAGAGTCGATTACGAACCTTGAATAAAGTTATTCTTTACTTTTACAAAAGTATTTTTTTGTATATTTGTTATATAGCCATTCGTATAATCGTCTGGTAAAAATGATATAAAACTAATTAAATTAATCACTTTTAAGGACAAACAGAAAAATCTATTTATCTAAAAAATATATAATTACGGAACTTCTCTTAACGGGAATGGATGAGTTCCCAATTATAACATATAACATTTACTTTCTCGTCGAATTTTAAACTTATATATATATATATGTTTTTCTTACATATTTTCTCGTATATTACAGTGATATCTATTGTTTACAATTAAAACCTAAATTGAGAACTCATTCTCCCAGTAAGAAATATTTTTTGATTGACAATTTTTTTCTTTATCCTTATAAGTGATTCACCTAATTTGTTTTAATTATATCAAAAAACTGAGAATGTTGTAAAATTGTAACATCACAATAAAAATATATTTTCATTAAAAAAAAAATTAGCTCCAAATGTAAAATCAATCGACTACAATGAAGTAAAGTCTTCAAACTTTTATCGTATTTTTAGTGTACAATATACATAAATTCCACTCGAACATAAATTCACATAGATTTTATAAGGAAACCGAACGACCGGATGTAGCAATCCGCGTTTCAATGTCTCTTGATTAAACGACTTCCTTGTGAAGCAGGATGAAGGTGTCAATAGGCATCTTCATTATTATAAATCAACAAACTCAGGCGGAGTCACGTAAAACTTAACTAGTTTAGAAATTGGCGCTCATCTCGGGAGCAAATTAAGCCAGCATTTAACTTGGTTAATTTCCCAAGTTATGATTAGGAAACAGCACTAGACATTTGTTATAAATCAACATGAAGTTTTGTGTTTTGTACTGCACTCGTGCTGGCTTCGTACGTTTGAATTACGGTTTTTCCTATTACTTATGTATTATTGCACGTCACATCACTAATGTAAATTACCACTAAGAATATGTATTTTGCTTTTATTTTTATTAAAGAAACATAGTGATATATTCCTTGTCAATTGGTATAAACTACTCTATTTAAAATTAGCGTAATTACTAGATGACAACAGTCAAATCGATGTAATATTTGTATGTAAAACAGATAAGTAAATACCAAATTGTTTTCAAAAGCATGACCATTTTCTAATTTATGTATATTATTTATTAGAAAACAGTTTTGATAAAAATTTAAGACTATCTGTAAACAATGTTGGTCTTAAATTGAATAATTTCGAATCATTAGAAATAAGTAAAGCGTATAAAATTAACCGAAATATTATAAATAACCAACTTAATTTAACCAGTCCTATCCTAAAATTTTTTTACAATATTTTTGGATCATTAAGTCAATTTCCACATCTTCCACCGTCGTATCGATTTTAGTTAGATAGGTATTAGATTTATTTTTTAAATAATTAATATTATTTAGTCATATTTTTATAAATAGTACTTAAAAACATTAGAAAAATTTGACAGATGATTTTTTAGTTAGTTTATGAATATATTATTACAGTTAGATGAAGAAAATTGTATTTTCCGAAACCAGTTGGTGTATTAAATTTACTCTTATTAGTGGTTAAAAACAAAGTAATAAACAATTCGATATTAAAATGAATAAACACAGTGTAAAGTTTGCGTTAAATATTTAAAATATACTTATTATAGTTAAACACATGTCTACACTTAAAAATTATTCCATATGTTAACTATGTCATATTTAAGAACAAATATTAATACAAAATAGATTTTTGAGATTAAGTATTATTTTTAAATTATCCATGTGTCAGTATTGATATATAAACCTAAATCAGACGAGACACGGCTCGTAATGCACATCCACGGGTCACCCTCACACCTGAATCCGGGGTGTCGGCAACGCTTTTATCCACCGTTGTGGTAATCTTCCAGGTCTTCTCCAGCCTAAAGCTGTGTCCAGGATAATTTTCTTCTCCATATTGGCCAAATAATTGGAAGAATCTATATTAATCGCAATTCAAAAATCTAAATCAATGGCAGAATTATTTAATAATGTTCATAGAAAATAGTTTCTACAGAACAACGGCATCCATTTAAATACTAAATAAATATATTAATTATAAAGATATACGTATAAAAACAATTTTATCGAAAAATATTGTTGTTGCGCTACCGGGATTCGAACCTGGATCTATTAAATAATTAATTAATTAAATAGTATTTAAAATATCACAGACCAATATTCTGAATAATTACAACTTCACAATAAGAATGTGTTCTCAAAAAAATTACTATGCAGAAAACTGTTTATTTAATTTATTATTAGTTTAATAGATTTAAAAACCTGAAGATTATTTGAAAATAAGAAAAAGGTTTCAATTGAAAAAAGATGTAAATTTAACGTTTTACTCGCGGGGATGGATTTAATAATCGTAGGGCCAGGTACAAAACTATATTTGTGTTCGAACCGGGAAAACGAAATAAGTTTAATTTGAAAAAATGCAATGATTTACGAATTCTACAAAACCAAATATTTTGGAGTAGTATTCAATTTGCCAACAGACATCACAACTTTTATGTGAGTACGCTTAAAAAATACGTTATTTAAAAAAATCTATATACCAACTAGCATCCACATTCGAAGTATCAAGAGTAATAAAAAAAAAATTTAATTACCATTACAATATATTAATATAAATTTAGCATTTGAATGTGTTGATCATTAAAATTTTGAACACAGAAAAAGTAGCAGTTCCTTTGTTAGACATCGAGGCTGCTCTAAAGATAACATGTTGAATAAAATAAATGTATTACTGAATAATAACAAGTAATTAGAAAAATAAATTAGTACAGTGATTCTTTAGATATTTATAATAAATAAAACGATTAGTGAGGACTATAAAATAAATTTTAAATAGTAATAGTTATTATTTCAACCGCTGGAAAATTAGAAACACGAATATGTAATTAACATCGATTTATTTAAGAGCATTAAAAAAATATACACCTGCTTTCATGATTTTAATCATATACCTCGCGGAGTGCTTTCCGCAAAAATAAAATGTAATGTCGAGGGAGTGATGTCATAGGCATGGTATATTAAATAATTTAAAAAGAAATCAATATTAAAAAAAAAATCTTTCTGAGCGATTTCAGTAGTTCTGACACATTAGTAACAATCAGTTTCCGTTTTCTCACGGACGATCGGGTCTTTGAAAAGAGTTATAAAATAATATTTTGTGTAAAAAATATATACAAGGAACGCAACATCTTATCATGTCGTTTTAAAAAATATTATATTCTATTTTCAGATAATTTTTTGGAGAAAGGGATTCTATATGAGAATTGTGCGGGATTGAAATACCAAGATATCACATTTATCAGGTAACAGAATGTTCGCATCTCACGGAAGAGATCAAGACTTCAAGGTGATAGTGTTTTTCAGGGGTGTGATGTTTTTTATGGGATATGTATATGTTACGACTTAAACGATAAGATAAAAAAGGGATTTTTTGTTTAGATTAACCTAATTTTAACCCTTTTCAATACGGCACCGGTCATACAGTATATTATGTATATTGTAGAATAAACAAGAAACCCGAAATTATTATTATGTATTATTGTCATATCGCAGTAATAAATAAATTTGTTACACAGACTACCAAATAAATAGACATGAACTAAGGCAAATTACTTGTCCCAAAATTTTCATTTTGGTGGCACCCTCGTGATCATTTTGATGCCACTAACGCAATCCAAGAGCTCCGCGACTTTTCAATACTTATATACTTTTACTGTTGCATAAATGTGTTATAATTTATCGTATTTATGTTTCCGCTAAGAATATGCGTAGAATGCCCCTCGCCCCGCAAACAATGTTCCAAAACACTCTTCTATATATATATACACTTCATATATATATCATGTCTATTCATTTACTGTTTGTGATTTATTAAATCACTTTATTCCGTTTACGATGTCAAACTAATAAGAGTCATTGCTATAATAACAGTGTACTGTTTTGTTTAACGTTTATAGCTTATTACGTTACTTAAAATAGCCGGTATTTTCTGCAAAACCAACCATCTGTAGCGGGTCTAACCAGAAAATGATTTCAACGACAATATAAATTGTTTTACATTTATCAAATTGTCACAAAAGCTTCAAGAGGTAATAAATATAATTTAAATGGAATCAGAATTTAACAAATTCAAGTTTTTTTTCTATAAATTCTTTTGTCGTGTAATAACGTATAATGTGACCCGCTTTTGTGCTACTTGTATAATAGCATAAAAATAGAAATTTAGGCTGTGTATGTCAAAGTCCTAAATGTCATCAAGAAGTGTCAAAGGGTGTGTTTATTGTATATAAAGTAAACTTTGAACAACGAAACGCCGTAAAACTTCTATGCTAGGAGAAAACATAGGTAATATAAAACATTTTTTTACATACATAACAGTAAAATGTCAGCAAAAATATTGTACACGGATATTTCCAATCATATATTATTATTATTTCTTTGAAAATTGAAATACAAATATAGTTTATATGTACCAATTTAAAAAGCAAAAGTATTTCGGAAGTATTGTAGAAAAATGTAAATGTTTTTTTTTTTGTAAAAATCGAAAAGTATATAACATATATGAAAAATCATTATCAGCTTTGATCAACGACAAATCATTAATACTTAACGATCGTTTTTGTTTTACCTTTTTCTTACCACACTCATTAGGATGCATAATGTTTAACCTAAATATTAACTTTTGCTACGACCCGTAAACACCTTTTTAAATTATATACTTGTGTATATACCGACATCAAACACTTACACATTATTATTATGATTTTCTAACTTTTTGCATTCTTTAAAATACGCCACAAAGCAGCGTATCATCAAATAATGAATTGTGCATGTCGTGTGACTATTTTCTTTATAGACTCGAATCGATATGCAATTTTGAAAAGTCAGCGCTGACTTCGCGAATCTCAATTTCTTCATTTTTAAGCTTTAACGCAACTCTTTTATAATTTATTATTATTATTATTATTATAACAAAATTTGCTGAAAAGCGATTTAATATATAATTTTTATTATGCATTTGATGAAAAGCAACGCTAGAGTAAATTACAATATGTTAAAAATTATTACAGATTTTTTTAACGATATTATTTAATTGCAAAGTGTATACATAACCAAATGAAAATTAATTATTAATTTAAATATTTATTTCGAAGGCACTAATGTAGGATCAAGCTTATTTTGAATATATTACGTTTTAATACTAGTATTATTATGCACATTAAACTTATCGATTTTAATTGACGTATTTTTAAAATAGGGTTCAGCCCATGTTGGTTTTCAGTTTTAATATTCCGCTTCTTAATTCACAAAAATATTATTCGGCGTACTGCAACTTTGGGCATATTTTGTATTTTTTTTTTTGTAAAGTTTGACAAGTAATCTCCAAGTATCCGTTCGATCACTTAAAATGCGGATAAAACTGTCATTTTTCTAACGAAAATGCATTCAAAGTATCGCGTGGAATCAATCATCTACAAATTGTTTTACATCACTATTGATAACGCGAAACCCACGAATTAAAACCGACGATATTTTGATTTTGGAACGTTGTCCCTCTCGCTGTTACTTTAGCGCCGTTTTCGACGGAAAGCGAGGCCGCTCTGCCGAAGACGTCGGCGCCGCGACGGCCCATCGCAAACTGGTAATAATTTATACGGGGGCATGGCTCAGAGCTTCATGGGCGCCACCTATAAAGCCTTTCATGGAAGGTGAATAGTTTATAGTATTGCACGGGGCTTCGCGTCCTTCAATCCTGTACGCTGCAATCCACCAGAGATGTAGTTGACATCTATTTTGGGATTGCCGCCATTGCAATTCCTCTCAATTATAACTTATAAATCGATACGCGTAACTCCTTTACGATCTAGTTAAGGAGACAGTATTTTTACACTGCAGTATATATATACACAGATCTTTTACATAATGTATATATTACTATATCATAAAATTAAAAAATAAATAAATATGTTTTGATACAAATTAAATGCATCAATTAGAAGGATATACATACAGATAAACTCAATTGATCGAAAAAATATTTTAGCTGCCTTGTTCTCTTTAAAATATATATAAGTTGTATTAAAGTATATCCAAAAATTTTATGAAATTAAATTTAAAAATCTCTGGCGTCTCGTAGCCAATATTTCTCAAAGGTATTTGCAATAAAAAGAGGTGATAGCTTTTAAATAAATGGAATGTAAGATGTATCAATTTGAAATAGCTGCAACATATAAGCTGACGTAGTGTAATTGGATATCGCACTTCCCCGGATAGGAAGACATACTGGTTCAAATCCCAGTGGCAACTAAAATATTTTTTTATTAAATTGAGTTTATCTGTATGTATATTTTTCTAATTGATGCATTTAATTTGTATGTTTATAAATTTGTTATATCATGATTTACTTAATACATTGATGTAGGCCATGTTTGTTATTCATGTTATAAATTATCTAAAAGTAATCATATATATGCGTTTACATGTTTTGGTTTAAAAAAATATTTATTTGATGCCACCACCACCGTAACGACCATAAAGGACCATTTAGCAAACTCAACTGGTTACATAGGTACATACATACATACAAATCACGTATATATACTGATAATAACACAAATACTGATCCTCACCATAGCTATTCAATCAGATCGTCGGGTGGAACCGCGAGAGTACCGATCGCGAACAGTGTGTACGGTAAGAGAACGAGAGAATGTGTTGTGCCAAGAATAATTAACAAAATCAATAATGACCTATGACTGACCACCTTAAAATATAAAGTAAAAGAACATATTTTATATTTCCTTGTTATAATATATTATATTCAGGTATTCACCCATAAAATACTGTGCACTAGGTCTGTTACGCCCAGTCAAAATTGTTAATCTTTTCGAAGGATTGATTTTTTTCTTTATATATATATATATATCTACATATATTATTCTTTATATCTTTCTAAGTAATTCATCTAACATCTCTTTATCAAAATTTTTTCCCTTTGTTATATTTTATTTATAAAAAATAATAAAAGTTTAACTTTAAAAGGCAATCCTTGCCATAAAGAGGAAATAAAAAAATAAAAAAACGTAAAAGAACATGTTTTCAAAATTAATGCACCAGAGTCACATGACATTTATGGATAAAGAGGATGTATATTATAAATATTGAAAACTTAAATTAATAAATATAAATTTATTGTCATTATTTCTATACAAATGAAAAAAATGTATTCCTGAATTTTTTTTTCTAATTCTTCATAAAGCATTAAGTAGTAAGTAATTTAGTAACTTTTTTGATTTATTGTATTTGATATCATCCACCTCGGTCCCTCATGACTAAAGATAGCGTTCTCCGTGAACTCTCGCCCTCTTAACTATGCTCCTTCACTTTTCTCAGTATTTCGGGGATCTTACTCTTCCTCTTCATCCTTTAACGTGACCCACCACAACAAGCTTCTCCAAGCTATCTTCTCATCTCGCAAGATATACAAAAAATTGAAGGATTCGTCTCAGGCTAATGGTCGAGTCTGTTCTTGTTGTTTAGTTCCTGCAGAATATAGACATCGATGCGTCTCGCAGTCCATGGTATGCGCAACAAGTGTCTCCAACATCACATCTCAAAGGCATCAATCCGTCTTCTTTTTCTTGCTTACAGAATCTATGATTCCACACCATATTTGTTATATAATATCATTTATTACTGTATTTTTTATACTGATATCTATATATGTAGATGTTTGTGGAGGTCCATCGCCTCCACTTTTATCATCACCGCCCGGCGTTACTGAACGCATCCAGCAGGCAAAAATTAGTGCGTGAAACGAAACTCCCAGCAGCCATTATAATCATACCAAGTGCTTACGTCATGCAACAACACGATCGCGGCCAGAGACGGTTATGAAGGGCTTCTCATGAGCGCCACTCTTTATACGGCTACCTTCACACTAACAGCTCCAGGAATTGCCTCCGATTACTTAATAACTTACGATAACTTTTCCATATTTGTAAACAGTGCCTAACAATAAATCAAGTGTCGTAAGTAATTTATCATTTTCATAACCTGCTATGGCGATATACACAATATGTACACATTACATCTCGCGACTGTCAAACGGACACGAGAATAGTGGATAAATATTGGGGCATCCACTACTGTTACATTAATCACATCATATCATTCCAAACATAACCTGTAAAACTCTTCTGATTGGAGTCTACATACATTACCCCATTTATTAAAAAAAAAACTTTGTAATACTAAAAATATTTTTCAATTTTGAATTACGATTATATCTTTTCTTATTTATATTATCATTAGTTATCTGGATATTTTTTATTGCTTATCTTGATAAAGAAATGCAAACTTTCTAAAGAACGAGACGAGAGAATGTTAAATCAATCTTCATATAAGAGATCCTTATTATTTATTCCGTTAAATAAGTTAAGTATTCAATAAAATATAAACGTGATAAAAATATTCTCCTTATGTCTATATTTTCCATGCTCGATCTATGTTTTGGTTATCAAAGTTATGATGGCTACGATCATCATAACATAATTTGTGGACGACTGTCTGAATTCTTTAAGTAATTATAGTTTTAAATAATACATTAGACTTTAGTCGGTTGTCGATTTATGACCATGGTCCATGTTGAAAAGAAGTTGGTTTAATTTTGTTTTAAATAACATTAAAGGATTCCCAATTGTAATTATTTAATGCATCTTGCAATAATTTATGATAGAACCCAACAGCACTAAAAAATGTCTGAACTAAAACTGTTCAATGTGAACAGTTTTCGCAAAAATCATAATTTAATCAAAATGTAGTCTTGTGTAGATATATAGTCTCCACAACCAACAACATCGCCAATGGTTCCTGAACGCACCCGGAAAATTTTTGTGTGCAAACCATAAGCTCTCACCAGGCACATAATCTCGCTGGTACCGTCCAGATATTGATAATAATAATATGCGCGAAAAGCCGCACAGCAAGCCGGCATTTTAACTTCACTTCTTTCTCACGTTATCACTGCATATATATATGTACCTGAGCACCAATAATATAATCTGTACCTGAGCACCAATCAACAATAAAGGTCTATTAATTCATCTAGTCTGTATTGTCAAACGTGCTCCAGCCACATTCACGCATATACTCCGCGATATTATCCTCTAACGAAAAGAGTGGAGAGTAGGGAAGAATAGGGTCCCAGCTCCACACATATAACCTTCTGATCAACACTCTTTCCCACACTCTACAATTGGCGACCCTATAGTCTTAGAAAATTTGTTGTGTAATTTTGCTGATTTAAATTTTATTTTGTACTTTTTAAAACTTTTTACATGTATACATCCATTAACGTAGAACCTTATTTTTAAGTGACAAAAATTGCATGTGAACAAATATGTATTAATTCAAACGTCAAACAATCAATTTAACATTAAATTTTTAAAAATATTAATATAATATGTATGTGAAATTTATCACAACCTATTTTCGTGGAAAATGATTGTGTTCTATCTTATAAAATCAATCTACTTTATTGATATAAAGTTATATTATAAAATTCTGCGTCGAACTATTTAACTGCAATTTTTCGTATTTCGAAACTTTGAATTGAGGTTATTCGATGCACGCCAGCGCTGTGAAATGTGTCAAATGGCTGTGCGACACGGGATCTTCAGCAGTTTCATGGAACTGATTACATTTATGACGTACGATGTAAAAATTATGGTCGTTACGGTGGTGGTGGCATCAAATAAATATTTTTTTAAACCAAAACATGTAAACGCTTATATATGATTACTTTTAGATAATTTATTACATGAATAACAAACATGGCCTACATCAATGTATTAAGTAAATCATGATATAACAAATTTATAAACATACAAATTAAATGCATCAATTAGAAAGATATACATACATATAAACTCAATTTATCGAAATAATATTTTAGCTGCCACCGGAATTTGAACCAGGATCTCTTCATATCCGGGGAAGTATTTAATAGGTATTTCAAATAAATGAAACGTAAGATGTATCAATTTGAAACAATTGCAACATATAATCTGACGTAGTGTAATTGGATATCGCACTTCCCCGGATAGGAAGAGATCCTGGTTCAAATCCCGGTGGCAACTAAAATATTTTTTCGATAAATTTAATTTGTATTAAAATATCACAGAACTACGTTCCGAAAAAATTGCAAATAATAAGCGGTTGTCTTTAAAATTTATGAACAAATTACATTGAACAAATCAATGATTAGCATAAGATAATTTGTTGATTGTAATTAGGTATTGATATTAAGAATAAACAGAAGCAAATGTGTTTATTTAATCGAATTGATAAATAAAAATTAGTAAAATCTTGGTTATATTATAATTATATTGGTTCGCAATAAACAATAACTCTTCCAATTTAAGAAATGCTTAATATTTTTCTAGATTCCTTGATGCCACTTAAGTCGTCCAACATTTTGAATGCATTTTTTAATATCCATAATTGAAATCATCACCAGGAACGTTATGTATGCAGACAATAAAAAGTTATATGGACGCAAACAAAGTAATGCGAAGTATCTAGCTAGCTTGTCACGTTTTAGACACGTTATAAAACTGAAACAAGAGATACATTTCTGACATGCAAAAAAACACTGATGATATGCTTGAACTTAATAAGTAAACACCAGCAAGTTTCACAATAAAAAATTAATCATTTTTTTAATTCATCGTACGCCCGAATTGTAACCGACGAAACCTGCACATTTAAACATGTTTCCCATCATTTATTTAAGAAGTTGTTTTGCAAATATATGTACGTTCTATCGATATTATTTTTTTATATTTAAATCTACAAATGCACTCGACATATAAAAAAATATTTATTCCGAAAAATTATTAAAATTAAAATTTTTGCTTGTTGTTTCAAAACAATATTCATAATGTAAATATTTGTATCAAGTCCTTATAAAGCCCTGTGAAAATTCTATCACCTCCATTCTTATTCATATTATCACCGCTCGGCGATACTGAACGCACCCTGCAAATACCGGTGCGTGAAATGAAACTTCCATCAGCCGTAAAGACTCATAGTACCGACGTCATGTAACAACACGATCGTGGTCAGCGGCGGTCGGGAAGGACATCTCTTTGTCCAATGTCGTAAGAATGACCGTTTTAAATACAATTCGATTTACAGAGTTGTAAAGAACAGTATGCAATCCTTAACGGTATGTACATATATCATTACGACAAGATTGCATACTGTTCGTTATAACTCTGTAAATCGAATTGTCTCCAAACGGCAACTCTTACGAATAAAACCGTTACCGAGATGTTCACAAAAAACCGTTTTTTGTGACATTTGATCCCACGTAAAATTTTTACCAGCATTCGTATCGATGGGGACATTTGAAATTTTGTTTAGAATCACATCAAGGTCCATACTAAAATCCAGCTTTCCGGGAATTTGTTAGAAGTTGGACCTTTTTTGTCTAATTTAACTGGACTACTGCTAAACCCTTCTGATTGGAGTCTACACACCCATGCCCACACAAATGTCAAGTCATAACCCCTCACATTAAAATCACCATTACTTCACTTCCTTTAGTTTCCACAACTATTAATATTTCATATATAGGCAATTTTAATCAGTTTTTTTATATCTTTTTAAAGCAACCACAATAAAATTTAAACGGTGTTGGGCGATACTATAACAAAAATGACAGATTGGTGTTGTCATAAAAATATATTTCAATGTTTTGGTATTTATTTTGAAAATCCTCACTAAAAATACCGGTAGAATTTATAAGAAAAATTGATGCAAATCAGCATAAGCACAAACATCATACAAGAGGAAAAGATAGACTGAGACTGCCATTCAGCAGGAAGGCTAAATCTCAGAAATCGATGATGTACAGTGCGATGAAGATTTTTAATGAAATGCCAGAAGACATAAGAAAGGAGGAGAAACTACATAGATTCAAAATGAAACTAAGCAAATACGTGAAAGATAAGTTGCAACGGGTGTATTTTAGAGATATAGAACTTTAAAATGAAATAAGCAGCATAATAAAACCGCAGCTGGCTCGAATAAAGCGCCATCTGGAAGTCCAATTTTCGACCACTGTTCGGGCAGCTGGGACCATATATCGATAATAACGCGACAAATGTTGGCTTTCAAGTCGTCTATCGTCTCTGGTTCATTGTCATAGACTAGCGACTTCACATATCCTCACAGAAAATAATCCAAAGGTGTTAAATCACACGATCTTGGAGGTTAGCTAACTCACAGGTCCATTGCGTGTAATTATGCGCTCATCGAATGCTTCCTTCTATAAATTGATTGTGGCGCGCGCTGTGTGGCACGTTGCGCCGTCTTACTGAAACCACATCTCTTCCACATTAATGCAATTCAATTGGGGAACGAAAAAGTTAATAATCATGGATCTATCGCTGTGCATGGCGAATCGACTCAATACCACGCTCCACTGCAGCAACAGCTTCTTCGGTGCGCACTGTACGGAGTCTCTGCAAATGAGTATTATCAATTAGAGTATGCGTGGTGCAAATACGATCCATGGTTATTGAAATGGACGTAGCGCACGGTAAGTTTCGCGGACTGAACTACGATTTTGGAAAAAAAATCCACAATTTACAAGTCAAGCAAATGGCGTAAGTCTATTCATGGTGAGATGTCAAACCACAAACTGAGCAAAAATCAGCTGTCAGCTGTTAAATTGGCTGTCGCTGGAAAAAGTATTGCCAATTCGAAAAACAAACCTCTAAAAAAAACACAATTTAGTAAAAATAAATAATTTTGATCTTGTTTATATTAGAACATATATAAATATACTTATGTATGCACTATGTTAAGAATAAATAAATACCTAAATATGTGCATAACACGAAAATCAAAGAAACACGCCCAGTATAGCAGAGAAAATTATATTAGTAAAGTTTATGTCATTCATAAATAACGTCTCGGGGTGGCCTGTGGCTAATCTTGTTAGTGTTCCTCGAATCTACCTGCTTTATATTCACTTCTATTGTCTTCATTCTTCACTTTCATTTACACCGAAAAGGAACATTCTTTCCTTTCAACGAAAATGGATTACACTGCACGACCGTTTCCACCCTTTTGAAGAAATCCATCTCACGACTAAATGATTGAGTAGTACACGTGTATTATAAATGTGTGTCTGAGACACGACACCCTCGATGATAAGAATTTTTTTTCCTGTTCAAAAATTTTATTTCACTAATAAAATATGAAAAAATTTAATTTATGAAAGTGGTCCAAGTCATTTTTCTTTCGTTTCGATATATTTGAAGGTTTGTATTTAAATTGATTAAAAAACATTTGTATATTACACAACACAATGTTTTAAAATTTATTTAGTCTGCTAGACTTGAAATGACTTACTTTATTATCAAAATAAACTCTAGCGAAATAATTGATAAACTTTTTTTTTTCAATTTCTTGACTTGGACCGCTTTTATAAATTTAAATTGTTTTAAGTTAGGAAGCATGATGAGAATATATATTTTTAATAAACTTTACATTGTGGCTTTTATTCATTTAAATACAAATTATTTTAATATTGTTTTTAACCACTTTATAAATTAAATTTAATACACCAAACAGTTTCGAAAAATACCATTTCCTTCATCAGGATGTCAAATAAAGTAACAAAAACCATTAATCAAATTATTCTAATGTTTTTAAATTCTATTTTTAAAAACATATAAGTAAGTATATATTTAAATAATTAATCTAGTACCTACCTAACTTAAATTGTTACAATAATGAAAGATATGAAAATTGACTTAATGATTCAAAATTATTGTAAATTTTTTTATAATATTACCGTGAAAGAAAACTACTCCTACGTTCTATGGAACGAACATAATTTCTAATATTTATTTAAGCTTTTATGAAAACGAACTCTCGCGTGGGTTTGGTAGGAAGGCTTTTAAATCCAATATAACGACATTGCACGATATAATGTACTATGATTTTTAACTGCATTTTTTATTTACATATAACTATTAATATTCATCTATACGGTTGCAAATAAAAGAATTATTTTGTATAAAAGATTAGTTTATTTGCAACAGTTGTACGAAGATAATATAAACAAGGCGAAAATTTCAGCCTCATATTCTATGTATGTTATTTTCATTTTGGTAACGCCTACGTGTTCCTTGCCCGTACAGCCCGTACAAAGGTACCCTTTGGTCGGAATTACCAATTCTGGGAGGCAATTCAGAAATCCTCCTTGGAGAATCAAGATACGGCGAAGGTTTCGGGAAAAAATAGCGCGCGAGGCAATAACACAAGCTCTTTGCGTATCCGAGGATATAAATATGTGTGTCCGAGCTTTATCTTCGTTTTCGTGTGCGATAAGTACAAAAGACAGAATACCACACCTCTTTGTCAAACACGCTAACTTTTGTGTTTTCATATCGCGCATTCTCTCATGCACAGGAACCTCATCGATTGATGAGGTTTCTAGCTCGCCATTTCTCCACTGTCTACTTTAATTCCGTTGACTATTTCTATTATTTTCATTACCATTACATACTCAGTCATATTTCCCACGTGCCTGATGACATGTTTTATTTGTTAGCTATACAAATTATTCGGCAGAAAACATATTATATAGAGAGTGCTCTAAACTATAATATATGTGCATACATAACTTTGTGTGTCGGTATAAAATAATATTGTGTATAAAAATGACAAACAAATATTTGGACTAAAATTCTCTATTAATGAGATATATTTAAAACCATGTTTATCTAGAAATGATGTTCTGTTAATTTAACGCATTTTATGCAGCATTCATCAAGTGAATTCCATACTCAAAAGAATTATTCTTCAAGTTATTTTATCACACACAATCTTAATCATATTTATCATTTTTTATTTTATAGTGTTAATCTTTTCATGCTTTCGTTGCTTTGATTCATTTCGAATAATAATTATTATAATCTTGTAGAGGCCCTGAACTTGCCGCACAATACCTGGCCATTTATACAGGCGCTCTACAGCTATTCAAGTCCGTCCAGTATCGAACGAAAATATAGACGACATCGCAACGCAACCGGTTCGAGAAGCCAGCTGAAGCAATCATTTCTTACCTGGCTGCCTTCTCCGAACCACCTCCAGTGAGCAGCTCTAGTCACTAACTTTATCGCGTAGTTCAACTTTCATCTTACGTAAATTGACATTCTACAATAAACGCCCACCAATTGTTAGTTCTGTTTCATTTCATCAAGCTTCTCAAGCCGCAAACATCAACACCCATATTCACACGCACGTTCCGCAACATTTATATACACTACGACATTCACATAAACGCGTAAGATCTGAAGAGATTAGGGCCCTCATAAGAACTCATCTTAAACAAATCGTTCTGATATTCGTAACCTACAAACATCAGTCACCCCAAACTGGTGACTTTATACTCTTTCAATCCCTACAATCTAAAAACCTCCGCTAGTCTGAAAACAATATATTCTATCGGCAGTCTTTGCACAAAAATTCAGATGATGAAAACAATTAACTAAAAATAACTCGATTAGTGATAAGTTTTTCCATTTTTAATATCATTAATTGACATGGCAGTTACTTTGTGGTGTAACATAATTATTTTAATTTTCACAATTAAACTTTGTACTACACACATTGGGTAATCTTCAAGAGTAGTTTCGAGAGGTGCAGTCCCTCTCATAATCAGGTGATAACTCAACTAAATACAAAATTGTAGTATAATCGGGCAATGGGGCGGGGCTTGAGAAGATGGAGGAGGTTTAGGTCGTTAACGGGAATATGAACAATAAAGGCGAAGTGTTAAGGAATGTTATGTTGTTCATTAGTGTTTTCTCCGAATTTAAATTCTTTTGTATTTCAACGGTTTTGAAGGAGTACCGTACTGAGTGGCGAAGTTTTAGTCTATGACCATCGAATAAGTTGTTTTTTTAGTATTTAGTTTAGTTATCATCTGATGATGAAAGGGGCTAAATTTCTCGAAATTAGTAGTGAAAATAACCCAACATGTGTATAGTACAAAGTTTTATTGTGAAAATTAAAATAATTTTACATTTTTATTTAATAGGTTGACGTAGGTGCTGAAAAAACAATTAAGTTATAATAACGGATTCTAGTGCTTTTTAATATTTTAAATGCCACGAGCGAGCTAATACGCTAAACTGTGCATCTTACGCCAAGCCACAAGTAGTTTAATGAACTTCCACACCTTCCAGAGACGAGATTTAATACGATTTTAACGTCAGATTTTTGAAATCATTATGCTATTTGTGATGCAAGCGCACTGTTGCACACCAGCTTCATTATATTATTATTTATTCTTAATATAGTGCAAATAATAGTATTTATAAATGCTCTAATATAAACAAAATCAAAATCGTTTATTTTTACTAGTAATTATCTTTCACATATCTGTTTAGTTTCACATTGAATCCGTGTAGTTTCTCCTCTTTTCTTATGTCTTCTGGCATTTCATTAAAAATCTTCATTGCACTGTACATCATCGATTTCTGAGATTTAGCCTTCTTCCTGAATGGCAGTCTCAGTCTATCTTTTCCTCTTGTATGATGTTTGTGATCAAATTGATTTGAATCAATTTTTCGTATAAATTCCACCGATATTTTATAAATATATTTTAATGTTACATTGAAATATATTTTTTACTAATAATTATAAGCTACTAATACTGTATCATCTTAAATACTAATATGAATTTATTATTAAAAAAACATATCTGTTAATGTATTGGCGTTATGCTGCGTTCATCATCAAAATACTCCTCTCAATGGTTATACACTCATAAATGTGGTGACTAGATAACTGCACACGTAGTCAACTGCACACAAAATAATATATCGTATTTTCTCGATTATATAACGCAAGTTTTTTTTGTTATTTTGGTTCTCTAAATTCGGGGTGCGTCTTACAATCGCTGTAAAATTCCGCGGTCGTGATGAATCATCACTGATTACTAGTAGTTGATAGGTGATTCAAAAAAATCTGACACTGAATCTGAAGAAATTTCAGACCGATGATGATAGCACATAAAACTTCTTATTTTGTGCACCGCGAATCTATAATAAATTGCCACTAGATATCAAAGGGTCAAAAGTGATTAATGAATTTAAACCAAATATAACAAAGTGATTGCTTGATGTGGGTAGAAAACAAAACGAAAGTATTTTGTCGTACTACACATTTTTGTCTCCTACCATATTATAGATAAAAGTATTTTTATATAGTTTATGATTTTTATTTTTAACATTATAGAACTTGAAAAAACTATGCAGGCAATTGCTTTGGAACAGACCTATCTAGTAAAGCAATTAATTAACTTTATTTTAAATGTATTCTTAAATAAATAAATAATAATATGCCCTAAATACTAATTTAATACATTAAAATAGTATTTAAAACATCACATACCTATGTTCTGAATAATTACAACTTCACAATAAGAATGTGTTCTCCTTAATAATAATATGCCCATTTTTAAATCTTTTTTATTAGGATTATGACTTTTGTCTGTTATAATAAAGTGAACATAATGTTTTGATTTTTTATTATTGGTATATAAAAATAAGCGTGCGTCTTATAATCGAAGAAATACGGTCATAATGAGTTAATTTATTTATATTAGATGACATACATTTTATTCTAACAGGTGAATATATTGTAACATAATAAATATAAGACATAATTAATACTCATAGTTTATTGTGTGAGATGGAGTAGATTTCACCTCTGATATATACAGCGTTGTCCTGGCTACTTTGCTAGACTGAAGTCTGTGTTAAAGTAGACAGTTTTTTTTTCGTGCTGTTGTGGTGTTATTTAAATCATCGACAGGAATAAAAAGAGAATTAAAAAAATATGTATAAAAAATAAAAAATATGTAGTGGGAGTGTTGTAGGATTAGTGAATTATTAGTGTAGGCATTGTATAAATTATGTTAGACTGTTGGATAGGCATGCTTCTGATTCATCTCTACCTGATTGGATCATATATTGGGTCCATATTTGTGTAATCTTATTGGAATTGGATCAATATTAATTATCTTCTGTGTACAATTTTCTGGGCTAATCTGTCGTGTATATCTGACCTTTCTGACGTTTCGAAACTCATTGCAGGGTACATCAGCCCTGTACACGTCAAATTAGCCGAAAACTATAACACAGAATATTTTGAAGGACCTTTCAAGGACAGTTTCAATATAAATTATCTCACGATAGCTTACAGGTTATATTTAGTTAGGTTAGGTTAATTATCACACACAAGACATAATATTTACACATTTGTACAGGACCTGTAAAATATCATTGTATTATATATGTGTGTGAACTTGTCTTGTGTGCAGTAATCATAATGCCACTAAATGTTTATAGGCGATAATATAAAGCTAGTTCTAATTACGTCATTAGATACAATTCAGATCGATGTTTAAACGTTTAAATATGAATCGTCGTTATGAATAACTACGCTTCATATTTAAAGAATGCGCTAGTATGCCCGCCAGTAGCCACTGAGCTTGTCTCATGACCAAGCCTTTGTTAATTAAAATATTTAAAAAAAAAACATTTTAATATTGTTGTTGTACACAGTGTAAGAATGTTTGTAATCCTTGCAAAAACAAAACCACAATGTCCGAAATGTAACTTCATTTTTTTTAAATATTTTATAGTTTCAATGTCGGGAAAACATCCAAGTTTTTTTCTTCCTCGCAAAAATAATGTTTCCAATACTACCATGATTCATAATATATTGGATCTGGAAAAAAAAGTTAAATTATACATTGACATATAGATGAAATCTATCCGATTCTGGCCAGTGCCGGGGAGGGGGGAATTTTTTTACTATTCGTGAATATTTCTTATTGGAACATTATTTCACGAATGTACTACACTGGGTGAGACTAAATCATATAAACGGACAATAAAAAAATATTACATTTATCCTATTTTAACTTAAACCACGAATTGTATTTACAACAAATATATATTTTTTAAATAAATAGAAAAGAGTAATATTATTATAAATTGTATATTTAAAATTGCCACGATGCCATCTTTTGCATTATAATAAGATATAAAACCACGCTCTATTTCAGGTTCAGTTCTTACCCAGATATCTCTAGCGGGAGTTTTCCGAACCTTTCGTACAGTTTTTCAATTTTCATCCGAGACATTCACCAATTCGATATAAAACATTTCTTTATTTTTGCATTCAAATTCACAGGTGGCGTCCGCGTCACTAAAAATATGCTTGTGTGTAATTTTAACAACTTTCACAATCTCGCCTTTCAAATCTATCGATTTTACGTCAACTTAATAATTTAATATGTTTGTTTTCAAAATTAATTTATTTTCTTTATTCATAAAATATTATAGTAAGCGTGCGTATTTGTTGAATACTTCATCAATTATTTATGAGCGGGCATGTAGCTACAAAAGATTATGAGATTACACAAATTATACAACATAGGTATATACACAATTTCATTTACCGGTTATGTGTACACAATATAACATTCCAAAGATAATAATACATATTGTGTCAAAACTAACTGATTTCTTATTCAGTATTTGTCGACAATTTCCTTCAATGGATGTGGTCGTGTAAAAGTGATTAATAAATTTATTAAAAAAACTCAACGACAGATTGACACGAGACAAACAAACGCGGATATTAAATAAAGCTTATTTATTCTATAAAAACAAAAAGTCGCAGTCCATGTCACGATGATGATTAGGAAGCTGATTAATCAAATTAGATTAATCAATTAGAAATATACATACAGAAAAAATGTATTTATCGAAAAAATATTTGGGTACCACCGGAATACGAACCCGGAACTGTTCCTTTTCAGGGGAACTGTAAAACCATTTGCGCTACGTTAAACAGTTGAGATTCTGAAAATTTTGAGACTCGCATGCAGATCAAACAGCTGTTAACTTTATTATGCAACGAATTCCAAAAACTAGGTGACTTCAGGATAAAACAATAATTTTATTTAATCTAGAATATTATGATACAACGTATATTTATTGAAAATACATTTTTATTGTGAAGATGCAATTTTATATTTAAAACAAATTAAAAAGATATACAGAAAAAATTTACAATACTTTGAGTTTGTCCAAATCTTTGTAGGAACTAATTACCCCCTGAGGGATAGTCATGCCAAAAATTTAATAGATGTGGTAGCATGGGTAAATAGGTGTACGTTACATTGTGTAAAGTGATCACTTAAGCCAGCCGATGACAGGTCGTAAACCCTGTAATGCCCAAGACTTATTTCCCATGTAAAAATAATAGCTTCGTCTCTGTGAGACATCTATATCTAGAAAAAAATTATCTATCGAAATGATATTTGGTTACCGTCGGGATACGAACCCAGAACATTTCCTTGCCGGGGATCTGCGATACCGATTTCACCATGTTAATCACATAAAATTCTGAAATATTTGTTTTTAATATCACAGAATGATATTTTTTTAAATACATAGATTACAAGAAGACGGTAATTTGTACAATCATCAATTGAGAACTATTAAAATATCTATGAACCTTATTTTACAGCAGGCCCGGTAGCAAGTTGGTTTGACATACTATACCGAGCGTTTCAATGGATTATAGAATATAAGCATGTTCTACGGAAAAAGTGCTTGGTTCTTTCGTAGAACATTATTTTTACATATTTACCAACTTTCTTATTGTGAAATAAAACAAGACATTTTTAACTTTAGCTTTCTTGTTACGAAATAGGACGATACCTTGCAAATAATGAAACAGTTTAAACTTTATGATTCGCGTGCAGGCATAAAGCTATTGTATAACTTTTAAAGATATATTGTGTAGGTATCTAATATTTACAAAAGCGCGGGTAATACATACCAACATACATTCGTAGAAATGTCTGGGCGAAGAATGATGATGGTTCCAATTGTAGGTACAAAGCGAGCGGACAATTGATATCTATTCAAAACGTTCCTTCGTTTTACCTATGTATATATTCATACAATTTTATGTACATACATATATATATAGTTATATAAACATAATGGAACAAGTAGATGAGTTTATGTATTTGGGAAGTATGTTTGATAGAAACGGAAATGTTGAGAAAGATATCGAAAGGATAGTAACAATACAGAGAACAAAGTGAACAAACAGAATAGAATAATATCTAATGGATATTTGTCAACTAGCGGTACACAATGGAATCGTGATACTGACACTGATGTATGTAAATGAGACTTGAAGCAGGCAGAAGAGATACGAAAGTAAACTGAATGCAATGGAAATAGAATCTCTTAGGCCTATATATGGCAGTTCCATTTATGACGAGGTAAAGAATGAAGAAATAAGAATAGAGTATAAAACTGATCTTAGTATAGTGAGTATTATTAAGAAAGGATTACTTAAGTGGGTTGGTCATATGGAACGCATGAATGAGGAGAGAACGTTAAGAAAGATATATATGACGCAAGTGTTGATGGCACCAGAAATAGAGGACGTCCGCAGAAGACATGGTACGACCTGGTAAACCAGATACTGGAAGATGGTTCTGTTAGAAGTCTCAATAATCAACGAGCTTGTATAAGAAGATGTATGAATGTGGGTGAGGCGAAAATTGTGTGTCAGAGTAGAAGAGTGTGGCGCTCTATCGTCTCTACCTACCCCCGCGGGGAAACTGCGTGATGGTAAGTTAGTTAAACATAATTATCAAACTCAACATTTATATCTTGCACCGAAATTATTGAATCAACGCCTTGACAATGGCATGTGTTACCTTGCCGAAACGTTGGCCTACGTTTCTTCAAAAAAATGCGATCTAACCTAGAAGATACACAGTTCCATGCACGAATTTTGCATAGTTACCCTTAGGGCCCTATGCATTACATCATATTACAAAACTAACGACTAAAATCTTAAAAATGTTAAGTAACGTTAAAAAAAGTAACGTGACACAATTTACATTTACAATAATTTAATTAAATACGAAGAAATTTAAATAACATAATATACTTAATATCTAAATAAACGAGAAATTTAAGAATCGCTAATGGATTTGTATACAAATGCACGTAAAGAATAGTACCTACAGAGTTCAGCACGAAACGATCTATGAATCATCACAGGTGCTATTCTCGCGAATGACACATCCAGTACACACGTACCTTTACCAACTCTCAAAGATCATAGTCTCGTCGAAGGATCATCGTGAATATGGACCATAAAACGAATAATGAGGGTATATTTTAATACAGGCAGTTCTCGATATACGAACGTTCGTTTAACGAACATTCGCTATAACGAACATAACGGGATTGGCAATGTTTGAAGAACAGGACTCGAATATGGAGTGAATTACAAAAGTAAAAATAAGTGTTTATGATGCACTAACATGTTATAATGAGATTTTTAATGAAAAAAATTTAATGACGGTGTAGTCTTCCTTCAAGTCACATTTAAAAGAGTGAACGAACCAGCCACATCCGTTTCATGGGAAGATCAACCATCTACCTGGAATGCCCAAAGGGACACCCATGTGAAAATAAATGAGCACTGATGAAAATTTGAACGAATAAAAGGTGAATGTACAAATACATACGTATGTACATATATAATTGTTCCGTATTCATAGAACACATTTTTGGCGCTTCTTGAGAATCGGTCGCGACGTATATTATTGACACCTTTCCACGTTTAAATTTCCACCCATCCTTTTTCCCTACTGCTTGACCAGTATGAATAGTGACCTTGATGTCAGCAGACGTCATCGCGACGCGATACTTGGTTGGTTGAGACATCGCGATTGCATTAGCGGTGTGATTATGTTCAATTCCAGTGCGTCAGCATTGTATTGTGAGCCTGTGATTTGTGCACAGTGATTATTGTGTGAGCCGCGGGTGAAATGAGTAATATCGCTGTCTTCATTTGGAAGCGGAGATCTGCCCGCCCGCGTGCTGTTTGTGTGATCTCGGCTGCGACTGCGGGAGTAACGGAGGCGTCATACACGAGGTAAGGCGAGCAGTCCTTCAGATTCCCGATTCCGATTGTAATATTATCTATACATATTTTGTGTTCTCTTAGTATTTTTTCAATTTATTTTAAGTCGTATATCGTCATTATAAAACGTACACATTCGACGTTTAATAGAATGCTTTTCATATGTAAAAATGACCGCTAATTTATACGATTGCATCGTGTATGCAAACAATTCATATTTAGATGGTTTAACGTATAACGAACAAAAACATATAACGAACGAAGCACGTTCGTAAATCGAGAACTGCCTGTAATCTTGTCATAGCGGTCTGGTTATTCTTATCCGAAAATATCAACGTTTTAACAATGGGAGCATTAGTAAAATCAATTTGAGTACATAATAAAATTGATTTATGAGTAGATGAGAACTAAAATGATTTCATTTATATTGCCCCATTATCGTTCTTTCCGCTGGTCTTAATATATTTCCACCCACGAGAAAATGGCGTATCTTGTCCCATTGCTTTGCTCAGCTCAACAGGTCCGCTTATATTTGTAGTCCAGCAACAAGCGGGGAAGTTGGCAACAAGTCGAGTCTCCAGTGCCGGAAAAGCCTCTTCATCATTAGGAAACATTTTTTTGTTCATGTTTCAGACTTGGCCGCGCTTCTTGGCACCGGCTCCCGATGTTCTGTCTGTGTACTTTACAAGCCCCGCTATGGGAAACATCTTACGAGTTGGTTTTCTCACATTTTGGCATTGTATTTGGCGCTGGAAGCGGAAATACTTGGATAATAGGAATGTGTGATAGAGAGTAGGTACATTAATTATAGCAAGATAGAGAGTAGAAGATACAAATACAGCTGTACTTGGGGGCGTCATATTTATAAGCCCAGAGTGCCGAAAGATTTATTTCAGTTAACATTTTAGACTGGGAAGAAATATGATACGGATAGAAAATATGTTTTAAGTAATAGGCATTATGATAAAACCTTTTGATATTTCATCTTGAGTAGCTTGTTGGTGTAGTGGTTAAGACGCTGGCCTAATGATCTAGTAGTCGATTTTTACTTGGTTTAATATCTGTATGTACGATTCAATCAACTATATAAAAATTCTTAATTGTATCATTAATTGATTATGTAATATACAGGTATATGGAATTGGCGTCTCTAGGTTAAATTACATTTCTTGTAGATGATTTCCTTTAGGAAACTTAGGCCGACGTTTCGGCACGGTAACACGTGCCATTGTTAAGATGTTGCCTCAAAAAGTTACGTTATAACCGTACTTTTTCACAGGAGATATAAATCTCCCACTCAACTGTGTAAATAAGGATATTATTCGAAAAACTTACAGCAACACATGCTATATTACATATTGAATTGTAGTAGTTATAGGTTTGAGTTTTTGCAAAAAATGCTCCAAGGAAGATTGTAAGTGAAAAAATCATATAAAAACTCGATGCTAAACTGACTTTATTGCTGTCAAAAATTTTAATGTAATAGTGTGACATTTTTGGCACCTGTCAAAGTTGTACGAGTATGTATGTGTTTTGGCCGCTTGGTGACAGATGAGAGTATGTGAGAAGGCTGACCGGTGTCGAGTGGGCGCGTGGAGTGGGGGGCCGGGAAACGCTAAAGTGACGCTGGAAGCGCTGTTGAGCTCTCTTTCAATACCCCTCGGTTCTCAAGAGAACATATCTTATCGTGTATATAAAGGGTTCAGCGGAAAATTTTCAAGTTTAATATTAAATAAAAAAATAAAAACTATAATGTTATTCTCATATTTTATTTATACAAAATGGATTTTAACGTTGCTAATTTAACGTTTTATAAACAATATCATTTAAATGCCGTTCATTTCTCTCAAGACACTCTTGTAATCGGACTCTTAAATTTGCGAACACGCGAGAGCAAAGCGTTGGTTCAATGGTAGCAACTTCACGGCGGATAAACTCTCGACTTAAGGTATCTCCACAAAAAAAAGTCACGAGGTGTAAGGTCTGGTGACCGAGGTGTCCAGGGTATGTCTCAGTACTTGCTGATTAATTTATTGGGAAAAATTCCCCTCAATTTCTCCATTGAAACTCTAGCTGTGTGTGAAGTGACCCCGTCTTACTGAAATTGTGTTCTGTTGTTGAACTCGGGAAACAGCTGCAGTTGCGGTACCAAAAACTCGTCGATCATTTGACAATACACGTCAGCAGTGACTGTCCTCGCTGTTTAAAAAAATAAGGGCCATTTATCTCTTGGGCAGAAATTGCACACCACACTGTCATTTTTGGACAATGCAAACATTTTTGATGGCGTTCCTTTGTGTTGTCGGGGCACCAGTATCACATGTTCTGTCTATTAACATAGCCATCGATATGAAAATGTGCTTCGTCAATAAAAAATATATTTCCAAGCGTTTGTGCTGTTCCAAAACGTTCCAGCATCGTTCTCGCTAAGATTTCACGTAAAAAGTAGTCATTTTCGTTGAGAAACTATACGATTTGCAGTTTGTATGGGTGAAACTGTAGTTTATTTTTCAAAATAACGTGCACTGTTGATTTTTTTATTCCAGTACAGGCTGCAATCTTCCTTATCGATTTACTCGGATTGCGCATAATTTCATGTCGAACTTGAGCCACATGTTTTGGCGTCGATGCTGACGGAGGTCACGGAGGAATTTGGTTAACCATTGTCTCTTCTTGTCTGAACTTTTGAACCCAACACCAGTTAAGTTGCGTGTTCGGCCCATCACTTACTCGTCGAATATTAAAATGAGTACAAAAATTGCTCACCCGCAAACGCGCAGTGCGCTCCCGACCAGTGTCTCATTGCGACTGGCAAATCCGCAAATCACGCGCGTCGATCAATACCCCTCCCACTCACCTCATCCTGATGGTTTACGAGCAATTACAATTTAATCTTGAAATTTTTCCGCTGAACACCCTATATTATATTGTACGGTGTAGAGTAGTAATAAACTGTTATCTCGACGTTGGACTCGATTTCTACTACAAACATCACACCGAACATCCAGGGAATCTGTAAGATTATTAACGCGGCACAGACGGTATAAAGGAAAATGCATTGTCGCGGCCTAAATACGTTACAAATACATTATGTAATATAACATGTAAAATTATATATGCTTTTATTATAATGCTGCTAAATAAGATGTCTTGAGCAGGCGGGGGTTGTATCAAGTAAAGAAAAGTATTCACAAGCTGCACGATATAAGACATCTTTTTTGGCTCGGTGGTCCTAATGTATGCAATTTTTCACTCAAAATGAACTTTCAACTCTTGTTCGACACTAACATATCTAGCGCCTAATTTCAAAACACCCTAAAACGGATTTTGGAAAATTTGAGTTAAACATGCAGTTTTGTAGATTTTTTTTGTCAGCCAATTAAATCCATTGATATTGCATGTTCAAAATCAGGGTGAGTTCTAAAATACTCCATAGCGCACAGAGTATAAGTTGCTATTCCCCATAAAATGAAATCAGTCAATCACAACGCTTGTTGATAATCACGTGATCTAAAATCCAGTATGGCTGCCAGAACGATATATGCAGAAAAAAAATACATTACAGAATTGTATCTTTAAAAAATGCTGATGTAAAACAAACATTTTGTACATTTGCTTTCAAAATATACGTTTTCATCCATAACTCAAAAACACAAAGTCCTTTTTACGAACCACCACAATCTCAATTTTAATCAATCATTCTACCTACAAACGCATCTTGCTCTTCCTTTACCACAACAATAGTTGCAACCTCCACACCATTTCTCCCACCTTTTTTCTATTTCTTTATCTTCTGCTATATTATGTACCTAAACACATCTGTGGATTATCATCAGTTAAATATTTATTATGTTATGTTCTATTATGTTTACCCTGTCAAAATCCCTCAATAAAATTAAAAAATAAACTTAAACAACAATTATCAGTACATTGGAAAAAAAGATACTGATACGAAGTGTTTTGTAATACAGTGATTAAGTACAAAGTTTATTATACATAATATTATGTCAGATAAATATTTAATTTCCCAAAATATATAGTTTAGTGAAAAGCTCAAAATCACGAACCGTGAGTAAATCACTGATATCTTTGAGTCACATTCACTATCAGTGATTGAATATCTGGGAATATCGTGATTCATGATTCATTTTTTTATTTTATTTATATTTGGTTGTGAATCGTGACTCGGCGCATGTGCACATGAAACGAAAATGGAGGAATGACGTTATAATTCGTGATAAGCGGCATATAGTAGATTCTGCCAAAACGTTTTACGCATTTGACTCGAAAAATAAACTCACATTTTTTTAAGAGTTTTCATTCTCTTTGTGATGATATTAAATTATATATACATATATATGCTAGAAGATGATTTTTACGCAAATGAAGTTTAAATACAATCAAAATTATGTTTATTTGATTTATTTAGTGTATTGTGATATCGCGCGGCGCATGCGTATTATTAGTAACGAAACTGTGATCACAGTCACAGTTTTCAATCACAATAACACCGGTGAGTCAAAAGTAGTATTTTTTTTCATCACTAATATAGTTACGTGGATACAGGTTATTTCAGCATTCACACTGGATCTCGTGAGATATGATAATGAATTCAGTCGTTATTGACATTCACGATTGAACTGATCTCTTGAACACTATTGTTCAAGAGATCAGTTCAATTCAATTTCAGTATACTTATTCTTATGTATAAGTGAACTATTATGTATAATGTACTAACTTGATGGCCTTGGAACGAGGCTCGAAACCCCGACCACTAAATTACTACACTAGGCGAGTATCGTAACCACTAGACCGCAAGCAAGATTATTTTCTCTGTATCGTCTTTCAAAGCATTTCATCGAAGATTTTTAACTATCAAGAAACTATGTTAGTGTAGCACTACTTTTAACATTCTTGATGCAAACAAATCGTAGCACATTACTACACTTCTAAAAGATAATTTCTCATTTCGCACTATATATGGCTTGTTCAATAATGGAAATACTTCAGTATATATATATAATACTATAGTTATAAATCTGCGAGCGAGAGGGATTTAGTAAAATTCAACACAGCACTTATTGGTACCCAAATCATCCACGAAATGAACATTCAGTGAACTCCACGAGATATCTTATTACCTTATGAGTTTCTAACTCATCTTTGTGGCAGTATATTTAAGCAGCTGCTTTTTAAATCTTTAATAATAATAGTGAATATAAATAAACTAACGATAAACGGCAATTTTATATTATTATTTAGTTAGTAAGTAGTTATTTAGGTTGTTGATACATCAAATTTACTACTGTCAAAGCATAGATGGAGATGTCTACAAATAATCATGCAATATGCTTTATTTTATGCATTATCTATAGATTTTTTCCGTCTAGGTGTTCGAAATCTGCCACTTTTGTGGTGAAATTTTTTCGTATTATGTGCTCAACAACGAGATCATCATCGAACGAATTCGTATCACTAAAATAGCGGGATATTGAATGGTCAATTGTCGTATAGTGCAACTTTCAAAGTATCAATGTGTCAGATGACATTTGGAACAGCTGTGAAAAGTCCGCCATATTAAACTATCGATTCTCGTTTTACTATCGGATATCGGAGAGTAAAGTGAGTTTACTACAGGATGTACATTCGAAAAGTAAATATTTATTTACCAACGATCAAACCCGTTTATGCAAAAAAATAATATTTGAGTAACTTTTTTTACTAAGGTAAAAAGTTACTACTGATCACACAACCGGCCCTGAGACTCTTTTCACAATATTTTAATTAATCTAAATTCGTTACTTTTCGTGACAGTTAGCGTCGTGAAGTAATTGTTGGTAACGTGATATCAATCTTCAAAAGCAAAATTTATTATTAAAGTATCAGACTTGACGGTACGCCGTCAATTTGTGATAATCGCTGGGTATGGAAGAAGAATGTCAGAATTAGCAATACATAAAAGAAATTTTTAAATATTCGGTACAATACATATTTGCTAAAAAAAAATTCTATCTATAAATTTCTCCTATATTTATTTTAATATATTTATATTTATTTCCTCTAGAATATTACAATTTGAATGCTGACGAAATATGAGCATCTGCCTAGTCCGTCAGTAAGCATTCACTAATTTGTCGTATTTTTGTAAATATAATATATTATAAATACATATTTTTAATAAAATTAATATAACATAATTTTGGTAAAATATGTAAATTATGGTTAAACTAGTTTAAGAGCAGCGAGCTAAATTTTTTTTTTGTAACGATTTTACAGATACGATCAATTCACTAGGCAACTTCTTATCTTGGAATGGTCTATTAATTATCTTAAGTTATTGCCTACAAACTGATTTTCTTAAATATGGTTTTACTCCCGTTGAACTTTGCGTGTTGTTACTGTGATTTATTTATATGTTACACACAATGTACGCTTGAAAAACTAAAGATAATGTTAAGATTTACTGGAGTTTCGCTAGATAACAAATAATATAAAGAAATCAGAACATAATACAATAAATATTTATTTATTGGAGAGATATTAAGAAGTTCTAAATACTAAAACAGAAAAACAGCAGACAATAATACAACAGATAATAACAGATAGTGATCAAAAATAAGGGAAACATGTCTTGTAAGTAATGTTAATTATATTTTTGAGGATCTACATTCATTAAGCTTCATTAGTTATGTGTAACATAAAATAATATTTATAAAATTTATGTTACTATATATAAAATATTATTAATTTTGTTAAACACAAATAACATCAACTAATATGTTTTCTCGATCTAACAGTGCTTGTACACGAATGAATCTTTTGTCTCTAAGCTTGTACAGAGTGAGTGCGGAACGAGTCATCATTCATTGTATATTGTATTTTACACACAGAATAGAATAAACAACTAATGCATACCGAACTTTACCATTAATCCTCCGAGACGCAAAAGCAATGTTTCATCCGTCTACATACCCTACAATAAACTTACACTCTAATTCATTTGTAAATTCAAATGAATTTTAAAAATCCAATTTTGTGAATTATTCATTTTGTGATAAAAAATTTAAACAAAAATACTTCATGAGCTTCACATGAACGGTACACAAATTATTTATTCATTATTATTAGTAACTGTATGTAAAATTTATGTTTTAGTAAAATATTAAGAAAACATTAATTTATAAATATGTTTAAAAGTGTTTTCACATAGTAACATACACACAACTTCCAAAAATTTGATAGATATGGAAATTGATTAATGGGTGAGAATGGTGAACGTTACATTTGTATAAAGTGACTACTTAAGCCAGTCGAAGACAGGTTGTAAGCTCATACTTTTATATCTTTCCATTAAATATAATAAAAATAGATTCGACTTTATGAGATATCTATAATTTGTTTAATAACAGTGCCTGTGTAGGTGAAAATCCAGTAATTGTAGGTTTTTAGACGTATTAAAATATTGCTATAAATATTTTGTTAGATACTCAAGACTGGTTAGTAAACGTATGCAAACGAAACAACACTTTCCATTGCAATCACAAATCAGATGATTATTACCATGGAATGTCATGCTGATTACATTTTTTAAATATAGTTTCAACTTTTTTTTAATTAGCCTAATCCAGCCATACTCAACCTGCGACCCGCCAAGTTTTATGTGCGACCCGAAACACATTTATTATCAGTAACGTGATTTTAAAAAAAAATTGGCATTTTTAGTTTTGAATATCTTGAGAAACATTTTTGTATTAAAAATACAAACAAATATTTTAATACAAACAAATATTTTTGTTGCTACCGGGATTCGAATCTGGATCTTTTCCTATCGGGGGAAATGCATTAACCGTTTATGCTACACCAACATATTATGTAGACGACAAATTTTACATGACTTATGAAATACAACTCCGAAAGATTCGAAAGTAAATACACAAAATATATTTTAAGATGTAACCAGAGTATAGAACAATTAATATTCTAAAAACTGCGATTGTAAGATATGTAGTAATATTTTTGTCAAAATAAACAAATACACATCATGCCAGGAATCAGAAATGAAGAATGAAGACAGATTAACTGCGGTCTTTGAGATGTAACTCAGTAAATATTTATATTAGATAAAGCGAAGAGAAATTACATTTTTTTTGTGGGGTTACTTTGAAACCAGTCTGTCACCAATTTCCGTTGAGTGAACACCTCCCGGTCGATGTCATTTTGAAGCTCTGTTAGTAATCTTTCCGTTTTGAAAAAAAAATTGCCTATAGTAAAAGAATGCAGAAGCAAAACTGATTTCAACATTATTGAAAGGTCGTTTGGGTTTAAACATTAGAGTGAGGAAAAAATTTGAGAGAATGGTAAGGTTATACATGTAAAAAGTTGTAAATCTAACTGTGGAGAAGAGGAGCGTTGTATGTCAAAATAGAGGACATTCAGGCCTATTCTCAAAATTGCAATATTGAATTGGAGGTGATTTTTACACCAACCCTCAAAAATAGTGTTATATTTGAATGAGAGAGAGGGAGTGAGGGAGATAAACGTACCATAATCTGTCAAAACTATCTGTCTATTTTTGAGGGTTGGTGTAACAATCACCTTCATTTCAATATTGCAATTTTGAGAATAGGCCTGATTATCTTTTAAAAAAATGACCGAATACAGTTCTGTCTGTAGTGACAACAAAATCACAGGCCTACAATCGTGTTGAAGCACGTAGAGATTACGTCACGAGTTCGGGCTTTTGGGGAGTGGACGCGACCATCGGATTTAGAATGCGCAATTTCCCCGTTAGATAACTCCGCGGTCCGGTCAGCAGGAGGGGTCATTTCACTTCGCCTGAGAGTCCAAACCGATACAAAATAAATTACTACGGTTACCTATAGCAACCGAAAGTAATGCCGTCGAATATCAATTGGCAGCAAAGAAACAACTTGAACCTTGAAATTTCGTTACTATACGCAATCCACCTGCACACTCTCCACACGCGAATAATCATTAATCACGACCAACCATTTTGTTTTTTTTTTTTGTTATTACACAAATGAAACATATAACGTATAATGCGTAATAAACTGGGATTTGAAAATAAATTTTTGGCAACAGAGCGGTATTATAGCATTGTGATCAGTGGCGTGCAGAGGTACCAATAGATTTAGGTTATGCTGTTATCAATGATATTATAAAATCATATATAATATATGTTTTATATATTGAACATAGGATTATGAACTTTCGTTTAACCAACGTTTTAAGGCAAAATGAATCCGTCATTTATACGACCCTACTATTTATTTATTTGTAATTTTAGAGTTCTATTCATAGTATTTTTAAAGTTAAAGTTTTAACGTAAAATAATACCTTCTTACCCGTCTTATGGACGTTTCTAAGAACACTTTTTATGACTGAACATGATTCTTTTATTGTTTAAAAATCAACTAAATGAAATAATTATTTTTATTAAAGGTTAACGTAGTAAATAGTTCTGCCAATTGATTTTTGTTTTTCCCAAATCAAAAATAAATCCATGCGCCAAATGCACCTCGAACACAAAGAACGATCATGAAAACAACACGTTAAAAACACTAAGATAGTAAAATTCGCGAATGAGTAAAAGTGGAAGTAAACACATCAATGTTTTGCATACAGCTTTAAGCCTTTCAAATGTTATTCTGTTAAAAAATAGTATAAGTAACGACCCCGTACAAGACGGACCAACCGAAAGGAATTTTCAATTCAGTAGGTAGCCAATTGTATGACTTAAGTAAGACGCCAGCTTAAAAACAGAAGATAGCAATTTGAATAGCTAAAATAACGCTACGGCTACAGCGCTGGTTTGTCGCGATAATTTTTAGAACTAAGCTATTAAAGTTTCTACTGGTACACAGATGGCGCTAGCGTAATTCTAATTAATTGTCCGTATCCATATTATGAATTATTTAATTTATGTTTGTTTCCCAGAGTTTTCAGTAATGCACAGCTGTTTTGCCTGTATGCATTGCACGACCCTGATTGTGATTAATAAAATATATGAAAATACATTAATCAAATAAAAATATAATTTCTACATACGTAAGAAGCTAACAGGGCCCTTTTTAAGCGCTGCGATCAACATGGTTCAAGACGGGGAGAATTGGAGACGGATTGTGCATCAAGTTCCACATATTTCAGAAAACCACTACGCTCAGCATTGAGCATATGATACCTAGTTTTACAATCAGTGGCGTAACTACACCAATACAGACAATGCGGTGCATTGGGGCCCACGTTGTATGGTAGCCCAAAAGGTCCACCCCTATCAATAATACATTTTGTATTATAGGGCTAGTAACAATATAATAAATTATGATTGAAAATATGACTAGAAAACTAGACGTTTCTTCATCGAGGGTTTGAATGAGTTTGATTTATGAATATAAGAAAACTTTATTTAAGATAATTCTGAGGGCCTGAATATGTTTGCGGCTAGAGCAGGTTGATAAATGAAACAGAACTTACAATCTATTAGCGTTTATTGTCGCATGGCGCACAAATGAATTTATACAGTCAAGTTAACGTTGATGACTAGCAGTGAGGAGGCGGCCGAGGAAGAAACAATCCCTTCAGCTGGGTTTAGACCATCGCCGCGAAGAGAAAATCGCTGTAAAGCGAAGCAATGATTTTTTTCAGTCGTGAGTGAATATTTTTTTATTAGAAGATACAATCAGATATATTTTACATAAACATAATTAGATAATTATATATAATTTTTTTAACATTTTTTTCTTCTCTATGAGAGTCAAAGACTCGTGTATAGAGAAGTAGTATTGTATAGATAACAAATTTTTGTGTATCTGCTAGTCTATATACATATTTTTTGGTTTCAGATACAAATTTATAATAGTCTGTAATTTTTCTGATTGTAAGGGGGAGATTATTTAAGAATTTAATGCCTAGATAAATAAAGTTGCAGTATATTTAAGTTTTGGAATATGAATTTTGTCTCTAAATCTTGTAGATTGGAGATCGCTTCTAATATTTAATTTATTTTTAATTTAAAAAATTTGGATTATTTCATTTTTTTGTACGTCTATTATATTATTTTTGATACTTTGAATTCTGTAAAGAGTTGGGCACTGGGATAGTGACTATTTTTTTTTAGAATTATTTTTATAATAATTTTTGAGTAATTTCTAATTGTGTTATGAAGTTTTATATGCTCTTCCCTATCCAATAATACCGTATTGCAAATTTGACTGTACAAACGCGTAAATATATTAATACAGGTGTGATTATTGCAGAAGACAAGAAATCAATTTTACTATTTAATTTATAAAACAACGCAGAACTTAATATTCTTATTTTTTGTGTTGGGACCCAATGCCGTTTCTCATTCCATTTTACATTGGATCCCAACTTGTTCATAATTTTGACTTGATAAATTTAGTTTTTCATTTCAAACATTACATTGAACATCGCATTCCTTGTAAATTGACGTATCTCTCAGAAGCAGTGCTTTTTGTGGATTCCATGTTATCCGGACATTCACCTGGTCTAGATTTCATAATCGAGTTACTTCCATGAAAACAACAATGCCGCATCAGTTTGAATTTTCATATTTTGGACCTGCGCCATTGGTCGCAATGATATCAAGTATCAAAATTGAGCAACATTTTTTGATAAATATATTTTTAAAAACATTCTTAATATAGTGCATACATATGTATATACCATATATATAGTAAAACCTCGGTATATATGGTATATACTAATCCGTTCCAGATCCTTTGGGCCTATACCGAACGAATTTTTCCCATAAGAAATAAAAGGAAAATGAGTAATCCGTTCTTATGAAAAAGAATCCTATTGTTATTGGCAGTCTACATTGATGGGGTTGTATAAATTATATTAAACACGGTTTAATATTAAAATATATAAATACAAAAGCAATTAACTTAAATAAACAAAAATTTAACAGGTTGAAGATCATCAGGTTTTACGTTTAAGTACTAAAAATCTGTCCAAAGGAATTTGCTTCTGCCTTATCGTCAGGACGTTATGAAAATATGACATTGTCTAGTCATTCCAGACAATATTATTACGGGTTGTTTGGGCTTTGTTGGTTTCTCATTAACTTTCTTAGAACTCATGGTTAATGAATTTTTAAAAAAAATCGAGAAAAAATATAAAAATAAAATAAAAATCCAGAGTTGTAGCGCGCCTTGTTTGTCGAATGGTAGAAACAGGCGTGGCAGAGATGCTCTCTCTCGAAAAACACAATTCAGCCGAACGAGACCCGGCACGCGAGCCGTCGTCAAACAAAGGTCATATACCTAAGAATAGTCGTAGACCAAACAAAAATATTAACGTCCAAACGGGGCGTATACCAAGTTGGACTTATACCAAAGCAGACGTATACCGAGGTACCACTATATGTGATATACACAAGATCAAAATGTTCCTTTTTACTATAACTTATCTTGCACATATTTGCTTAGTTTCATTTTGAATCTATGTTGTTTCTTCTCCTTTCTTATATTATCTGGCATTTCACTGAAAATCTTCAGTGTACTGTACATCACCGATTTCTAAGATTTAATTTATCTCTTCCTCTCGTATGACGTTCGTGTTCATGTTGATTTGCATCAATTTTTTTTATAAATTCTGCCAATATTTTTAGTTAAGATTTTAAAAATAAATATCATTATATACCATTATAACCTACATAATTCAAAACCAAAAGATTTGTGCGTACAGTTATACTTCCACATATTTTTTTTGTTTGACAGACAAAACGTTTTGTTTTCATAGTGTATTCCAACTTATGATTCCAACATCATTCCCAGTCATTCCGTATTTTGATGTTTGCATAGATAAAAGTTATACTTTATAATTTATTATCTGTCAAGCAAGGGAGTTTGCATTTTTTGGAATATTATTTAGTTAGATTATTACCAATATTAACTATATGTTAAAATAAAATTATTTCTCCTATGAGTTTCAGCTGTGCTAATGAATAAAGCTAGTTATTTAAATAAATGTTTTTGAGCACTGCTAATGAAATATTTTAAATCCGTTATCCGAAGAAAGAAATCGTAGAAAATATTTGGAGCGAAATCGAAAGCAGAGTACGTTACCGAGCAATAAAAGAACTTGCCTTTTTTTAAATAATAAATTTATTATTGTATACTTAGTTAGCATCGTCGGTAACGGCATAATCTGAATTTGTGCCCACTGCATGCCACTGTAAATTACTCCATCCTTTCAAGCTAACCTTGCGGGAATACGGGCGTGATGGTACGTCCGTATAAATAATTATAATATACCCAATGATTAATTAGTGTCAGTCTGTGAGTGCACCCAGTGGGGTCTACCCGGGCGGAGGGGCGCGGGCGGACAGCACCCCGGCAGTCACTCACCGGGCAAGTGGGTCACGCGGGCCGAATCGATACGGTCGGGGTGCCGGGACCCGACGGGAGCGGGGAGGTTTAAGGCTAAATGCAATCAGGGCACAAAATAAACATTTTACAGTTTATTTTAAATCAGGGCAGATCAGGTTAGTGCCTCTGCAACGCGCGGCCAACGTCATACCGATCACGTTTAATTTTTTAAAATCTCATTCAAAAACACTTAACTAGCACTTAACACTTAACTGTCAACCGAAGGCGACATGAAAAAATAATCTAAGATTTAGTTAAGATCCACCTCATTACTGTGTACACGTGTTGTGATTTTAATCTAGAGATTAACTCAGACATTAGCTTGGAATTGGAAGAAAGAAACAAAAATTCAAACTAGTGTACACGACATTCGAACTGATAGCACACAAAACATCCACTAAAACCATAATTGTTCCCTATAACTATATTTTCTGAAAATTAAAAATAAATAAATATATTGGCGTTAAATTACAAACATTTATTCCATTTTAACTGCTGCTTGGGATATTCAAAATCATTCAACTACTGAGCGACAATGATCTTTGACGTTTGACATGCGTGATGTGTCGTTCGAAACAGCAAATCTCTGACATTTTTATCACGGAGACTACAAAAGGTGAGAGTTGTCTCAAAAAAATCTCATAGGAGCAAAATCTCAGGGATTGTTTCGAGTCGAAAATCTCATAGAATTCTCATTCGTGGACACGAGCAGCGTGTCAATTTAATTCAATTTTATTAATTATTACACCATGCTTATTACAAATACAATATTAAGAAACAAAAAAACGTAATTTTAATAATATTGTGATACTGAAATAAACATGTCAACTGAATTCCAATTTTCTTTAATTAATTAACCGGTTACGGTAAAATCCATTTCTTTATCAGAGTAATTAAAACTAAATCTAAATATAAAATTATCTATTGTTTTTAAAATAAATAAATAAATAAAAGATAGTATTAAATAAATAATTCTGGTATATACCTTAATGTATTAAATATAAAATTAATACGAGGAAAGATATGGAAAATGGCCTCATCAATGATTTAAAATTATTGGAAACATTTTTAGGATAAAACATGTGATAAAATTTTATTGATTTATGAAATTCATGAAATTTTGATTATTTTTAGAATTATAAATTATCCAATTATCGGTTAGTTTTAATGTCAAACTAGTAAAAAACAAAGTTAATATGAATAAATTTTATTAGAATATAACCACAGCGTTTTTTAATTAAATATTAAAAATTAATAACTCATAACGGGTGATTTTATTTGGATTAATTTATATTATACATCCCAAACGTATCTAAACTAATCCATCCATCATATCAAAAAACCATTCAGAAAATCATCGTCATCTCAGTAGATTTTATAGTAGCACCATTCTGTTTAAACGGTAGGGTAGTTCAGTAGCATGAATGTATATGAGCCGAAGAGAAGTAACTTCAATGTATCTGGTTACAGTTCATATCTTGATATATATTAATATATTCTAGTCGGTTATTTTGAATGGTGTGAATTATTTTAAAGATGCCAATCTATAATTTTAATTTATCGGTGTCAGTTAACGGCTTGATTTTCTTTATTACTAAACATGACATCAATTACTAACTATGTTACATAATATGTTCATTATATATCAATTTTTTTTTATTGAATATATGAGACCAATATCGCTAGGTTGTAAAAAGAGATAAGAAGAATATAAAAATGATATTTTCAACAGTAATTAAATCCGTGAATTTTCTATGAAATTATTTTAAACCTCACCAATATATTATATATACTTTCCACCAAATTTATTTTGGATAGTGTACAAATAACACGTTTACTTTATCTTTAATATATGTGTGATATTGTCGTACTTTTCTTTTTTGCATATTTAGAAATTGTTTTGTTATACCTACTATTATTATACTAATTCTGCTTATTTAGAACAATTTTTAATGATTTTTTTATTTTTGTTAAAATAGTAAAAAAAAACCTTAAAACTTTTAATTAAATAATTCTTACATTGTACATTATCATACGCAAATTGACATCTCGGGCAGGCAGTGCCATAGTAAGATGATCAACTCAATAAAAACACATACGATGAAATAAATTATTATATTTTTATATGTTAACTTTGTTTTATTATCACTTAATTGAGTTTAAATACATCTACCGATTTCGAAAAATACCATTATCTTCTTCAGGATGTCAATACTAACTAAAAACATACATTGTTTCTTTACCAGAATCTATTTTTAAAAAACAATTATTTAAAAAATAAATTCAGTACCTAACTCAAATTGTTACTTAATACAAATTTACTCGAATAATTTTTAGGAAAAATTTTTAGAATGGGACTCGTAGTTAAATTTAGTTGATTGTTTATAAGTTTTTTGATTAGTTTTACACGCTTTATTTATCTCCAACGATTCCAAATTATTTACATTTGTGACCAACACCGTTTATATGCAAAATTCACAATCCCAATTTTTTATCAAAACCATGACCATTTTCTATCAAATGATTTGCAAATTCTGAAAACCCACTATTATATTTATATTTGGAAATCGTAATATATTCAATAAAATGTATTTAGTATTGTAGATTATATTGGGATACCAACATTTACGTAAAAAAAATTTAGCCTGGAGCTTAAGAGAACGCTAAAATAGGAACGAAAGTAGACTAAATGGGGTCACTCGAGCGTAAATGTGGCAAATCCATTATGATGTACCAATTAGGTGTGAAAGTAAAACTGTTCTTTGTATTGTGCGCAGAATTAAAAAATCTTTGGTGGTTTGGAAATGGTTAAGTTGAGCATTTAAGTTGAAGGAATGAATGAGGAAAGATTGGTAAGAAAGGTATATGTATATGATGCGAGTGTCGATGGCACCACAAATAGAATACGTTCACTAAAGATATGCATAATCAGGCAATCCAGGTACTGAAATATGATCCCGTTAGAAGGCTCAATATTTGACGATCATGCATAAGAAAATGTTTGATTATGAAAAAGGTGAGAGTGGAGTCAGGACAGAAGAATGTGGCGTTTTATCCTGTATGTCTATCGCCGCAGGAAATCGGCGTGATAGTAAATTAGCTTGTTAGACTAGGATACAAGGCAAAATACGCGTTCTGCAAACACAAATTTTTAATCAACGTTAAACTTGTTTTAAAGTGTTCAAAACAACTTATTTTCGCGGAAAGCCCAAGAGGCAACACAGGGGGTGGAGGGGTAGTTTAAAGACTTTACTGGTGTTTCATTATTTAGTTTGATTTTAATTTGAACCCTTCGTTCAACTTCCATTTTTTGATAATAAATTATATTTTCAACATTGGATAACAAGTTACGGTAAAGATAGGTACACCGGTCGTGGCTGTGCAATGGCCAACATTGGTCGCGAAGTGACCACCACCTAGCTTTATATGATTAATTATGTAATTATTCATTGCACGGAGACGCCATAATAAGACAAGACTGAGCTGAACATAGTTTACTGTGGTTACATAGTCTTGCGGCTCTTTTATGGTTTGTCTAACAATATGTAATTTATTTATTAGACTTTATTGACATACATGTTTTAGTTGTAACAGAGGTGAATATAAAATATAATAATATAACATGATAAACATAAGATACAATTATATAGCACTTAAGTATAATACTCGTAGTTTATTGTGTGGGATGGAGTAGACTCCACCTCTGATACATACAGCACTGTCCTGGCTACTTTTCTAGACTGCCGTCTGTGTTAAAGCAGTCAGTTTTTTTCGTGCTGTTGTGGTGTTATTTAATTCAAGAAAGATAAAGATTCAACAGGAATAAAAAATATATATATGTAGTGAGAGTGTTGTAAAACTAGCGAATTATTAGTGTAGGTATTGTATTATGATTATGTTGTAATATTGGACAGCGATGGTTCTGATTGATCTCTACTCAATTGGATCATATATTGAGTCTATATTTGTGTAATGACCGATTTCCAGTTAGTGTTAAGTGTGTTGTCCAGTTTTGGAACTGAGAACATGTACAATCGTTGATAAAATGTCGTTGTTGCTCTCGCAACTGGTGTTCAGATGTTCGTTCTTTGTCTTGTGTTGTGACCATGATTTATTACTTGGGGTGAGTTGTTGTAATGAATTCACACAATGCATTGCAAATCCACAGATCAATAGTTCAGAAATGCGTGTGTGTATCTAGAAAGATTTAAAATTTGGAGGTTTGTTATTAATAATTCGTCGAAAATTTAACCATTTCAAATGCATAATCTCATCATCACAAACTTTTATAGAAACCGTGGATATGATTAGATATTGTTTTTAACGAAAGTGAATCTCCATTCTATGTTTCTTAAAGAATTGAATAAAACCCAAATACAAGAATATATATAATAGATACGTGATGGCATGGTACCCGTAAAACACATATTACATTGTCGTATCGTATAGACTGAAGGTTGTTGATATTTTAAAAGTGACAACATTAATAAATGAAGGACAATTATAAAAAGAACAGCCGCAAAACATTATCACTTAAGCTGTCGACACATTTCGAACCTTCTGCAAACTCTCTGTAATGAATTAATCAGTAAAATAACATATATATTATATTTAAGAATTTTGGAAACATGGAAACGCCACATAAATTATACGCGACATCTACATATCGTGACCTTGGAACAAGGTATCATCTGACGTTTTGGTAAAAATGTACAATTTTGTTTCAACATTTTGACAATAATTTTCTCTTTGTTACAAATTCATAAAATTTCCTAATATGAAAGTATGCGTAGAATAAGATAAGATAAGACATAGCTCAAAATGCAAAGCAGTCCCGATGGTGGCTCTATTTTTTTCAGGGACATTTAATTTAAACTTGGATTAAATATTTTGTTTTCGAAAATAAATAAAAACAAATCCTCGACAAAACCTCGAGACCCGAGAAAATTGTTACTTTAAAAATATGAATACCTAAGACACCTTGAAAAACAATCAGGATATTTACATCAAATTGAGATATTGAGCTTCAAAGTTTTGAATATTATTTTTTACATTTCTTTGACGGAGTTTGGTTCATCGCCCATAACAAAAATGACACTTTATAATTTATGACTATTATTTTTTAATTGATCGTATGTACTGGATGCGTCATGAACTCTACACTGTTATTTGCACGTTTTCCTCGAGTTGAATCTCCGAGAGAAATCTCATTCGTGGACATGGATCATAGAGTCAACTGATTCCTGATTTCGAGCACGTTATATGACTAAACTGATTCCCGTTTTTGAGCACGTTATATAAGTAAACTTTTTTCTAATATCGAGCACGTTATATAACTAAACTAATTCCCGATTTCGACCACGTCATATGAGTAAACTGATTCCTGATTTCGAGCACGTTGTATAAATAAACTTATTCCTGATTTCGAGCACGTTATATAGTAAACTGTTTCCTGATTTCGAGCATATTAAATGAGTAAATTTATTCCTTTTTCAAGCACATTAAATACATGAGTTATACAGTACAATTCATACATTTTATTTGTATTCAAATCAACAACTGTTATTCTAAAAAAAAATTACAAGAGCTACTAAAAGAAATCTTTATTTTCTTATATTTATCTTTCAAACTAACGTGAAATTCGACACATTTATAACAAAGTTTTAAATAAAAATTATTGTCTAAATTTTGCTATAGACAAGTCAATTTTGACAAAAGTGTCAGATGATACCACACTGTTCCAAGGTAACGAGATAAAGATTACTATACGAAAAGGGTTGCGGATTGCGGGTTCTGCTTATAAATCGACGGCGAGCAATAAAAAGGTTAAGCACTCAATTCATCTCAGATCAACACAAAGCTCAAGCGTTTATCGACAATCAAAAAATAGTTCGGAAACGAAAAAAATATATTTATTGCTTCACGATCGCCAATAACGACACAAGTATCGTAAAATTGGGATGCATTCATAAAAAAAGTACAAGAATTCACGTATCGTCGGCTGATGTGAAATATATATACTTCATCCCCGCCGGGACGGGGGTTGCGTTTAATTCTCCGGGCGCGCTCTCGACCCATTGTGAGCCTCTATTTGCGTCACGATATTCTGGCATGTTTGGTCAAATATTTACGATTCAATCTTAGCTTTGGTCGCGGTTGACCTCCCAACAGGTAAGGCGATATTTTATTCACGGTACATTTATTCGGATTAGCCCACAAATTATTTTTTAAGCGACAGCTTTCAACCTAACGAAAATCGGCATCGTAATAGAATTCTATATGCTGCATAAATATTCCGTGCTGGCCTTTACCGCCGTTTGAACAATTTGTACACTGTATTATTGTTTGATATAAATGAATTTGAAAATTTCTTATTTGGTCAATATCATGTTTTAAATATTTTTATTTACAATTCAGTGAAATTTCAAAACCGTAATACAATAATGTTAAAAATAAAACTATTTGTATGTAATGGCGTATCAGAATTTAACGCTCTACATTCCGTAAAAAAAAACTGTTTAAAAAAACCTAAACTTTATAATTTTTCTATAAATATTATTTCTATTCATTTTAATGAAATCGCATTTTATTTGAGAAGTAACGTTTTTCAGAACATTATTTTTTGATAATTAAAACAAATTATATGTCAATTTGGACGTCGTAACGCCACCTTGCAGTTACTATATGTTTACTAACTTTGTATTTTATTTATTTATAAGTAATAAACAATACAAATATTCGATAACTTATGACAAATACCTAATATGAAAATAAGACCAGTGAAGTTTCTTCTTAGCTGGATAAATTGAAAATATCATAGAAATTAGTAAACAAAAAATAGTACATACAACTATGTTAAAACATACTATACCCCCTCCTAAATTCTTACAGTTCACTATCTCTACAAAACAAATTACTCATGTACAAAGCAATCATCCATCCTATACTCACATACGCGAATCCCATCTGGCGTTCAAGTAACCCTGGTTTGTCAGAAACACAATCATTCACAAAGACTCAAATATACCTTCACTCAAACGATACATACACGATTTATCTTCTAAATTAATTTCCATCCCAAACCCTTCCATAAACTCCCTCGGCCTATATGATCCCTCATCCGATCCCCAACATTTTCATCCCATTTCACTTCTTTACCCCATTCTTTACACTATTGAATAAAATTAATAAAAAGATTCTATAAAAACCTTCTACTAAAACTGAAATTAAAAAAAAACAATTTCACGATGTTCCCCGTTAAAAAAACTTACGCCAATATTGTTACCTCATATGTCGGAGACAAGAGAGCTCAGCTCTTATCCCTCCCCCCTTCAACAATCGAATCAGAGACTACTATGTATGTACTAATAAAAAGATAAACAATAAAATGTTTTTTCACTGTTTGAAGAGAAGTTAAAAGAGAAAATGGAAAAGGCAAGCAATAAAAATGTATCATTTTCTTGTTGCATCATAAAGTATATACTTGTACATATTCATATACTCATATACACGCATATTTATGTCAATAGTTATTAAAAAGTTGGCGCAGTTTTATTTTAAAGGGAAGTATTTTATTGTTGAAAATATTCAAGTTATTAGAAGAATTTACGATATTATATTTTGACATAGAGCGATTCATAAAACAAGTCATTTGTTCTGCGAAAATTTGAATGAAATGAATTATTTGAACGTGTCGGGTGTGTGGGACAGTTTAAAGTTTTTTTTTTAATAAATAGAGTGAGCCAACTAAGTTAATTAAAATTTTATAGAGGTAGCATAAAACATGTGTGTTTCTTCAATTTAAAAGGGGATGATTTTATTGAAACACTCGCTTTCTGAATGAGATTTGATGTCTAAGCGGAAACGTGAATTTAATATATTGAAAAATTTATGTTGAACATTTCGTTCGAAGTCGGTCGCTGTAGGTAGAATAATGGGTGTTTCAAACTACCGATCCGAATTCCAGTTGACTGCGTACAAATGAGAAATATAAAATGATAAGAGTAAAAGGTGATTGAATGGGTTAGACGTTCCAGGAATGAATCCAAGGAGTCTATAGGCCTTAGAAATTACCGACTATATGTTGGATGAAAGTTAATTTAGAATCTAATATGATACCAAAATCCTTCACTTGAGTACAGACGCTAAGGGCCAGTTGTGTGATAAATAGTAACTTTTCTACTAAAGTCAATTTTATGGTGAAAACGGGTTGTTTGATTGTTGGTAAAAAATGTTTACTTTTCGAAAGTACATCCTGTAGTAAACTCATTTTACTCTCCGATATCCGATAGTAAAAAACGAGAATCGATAGTTAAATATGGCGGACTTTTCACAGCTGTTCCAAAAGTCATCTGACACATTGATACTTGGAAAGTTGCAGTATCCGACAATTAATTATTTAATATCCCGCTATTTTAGTGATGAGAGTTCGTCTGATGATGATCTCGTTATTTAATATACACATAATTCGAAAAAATTTCATCACCAAACGCATTTCATATCGAACGCAAAGGCGAAAAAAATCCACAGATAAAGCGAATTTCGTGATTATTTGTCACGCTCATAGACATCTCATCTATGCTTTGAAAATAGTAAATTTGATGTTCAAACAACCCGCAAATAAATAAAATTTTGTCTGTTTGTTAACCACGTACTATTTTTATAAGCCGACAAAAACATGGTATGATGTCCAAATGATGTAATAGCTGTTTTTTTTGCTATCATTTATATCATTTAATTATTTACAATAAAATATAATTTAATGTCACTTTCATATTGGAAAGCTCCTTAGCAGTCTAAGTACAGCCCGTAAGGTATATAAACCATTTATTTTATCAACCAGAAACACAGTCAATCAACATTTTAATTATTATGTTCCGTTTTCATAAGCCATCACAGATAAAATACGTATAATATGAATACATATTATATTGATCAGTAATGATACGGGCATTTTTTTAAACATGAAAACCGTACCCTAATTATGAAAATTAACGAGAAAATGATTTAATTACTTAAATAAATTCATCAAAATTGATTGGCTGAAAAAAATATCGATAGACTTCGACAAAATTATTAAAATTGATGAGAAATAACCTCGAAAATTAAAATAATATTATTAATATTATTCTTGGAAGTGAGGCCTTGAATTGGGATAATTATCGCATAGCGAATAGAGTAAAAAAGGATTGCTTATGGGACAGACGATTCATTAGAAACCTCAATAAGTTTGCATGAGAATATATATAAATGTGGACGAGGCAAGAATCGTATCTCAGGACAAAAGAGTGTGATGCTCAATCTTCTCTGCCTACCTGGCTCCCATGACCGACCTGCAACAGTCCTTTAGGCCTCTCTATCTGTTCTGCCAGCTGGGAATTTGTAGCTTTGTTACAATTCCTTAACGTTTTAGGGGTTGTGTTCTCATTGGCGGTCCCTAATAGACCATACGGAATTATTTAGAGTCGCCAAATCTGACAACACATACTGCCCGTCTTAGCCTTCTTGACTTCAATATTGTTGGGTTATTTGGTTGTTGAAACGCCTCAACAAGTTCAGCGTTTGTGAAGATGCGCCATGGGTGATTGATCAGCGTTTACTGTTCCAAGTATCCTCTACAGAATTTTGTTTTCGAACACTTGGATGGCCTTTAATTGCTTTTCCATAAGGCTCCAGGTTTCCCATCACGGTCACATTATAGACGCGGAACTTGGTTTTTCTAGATAGTAGCATGGATCCGAGAGATTAGTACCATCTGTGTACCAGTAGAGACTTTAATTGCTTAGTTCTAAAAACTACCGCGACAACTCACCACTGTACTCATAATGCTCTTTTGTATTCGCCGCATCAAGCATTTGCATTACTCTATTATGTCGTTATGCTAGTGAATTACTCGAGTCATATAATTGGTTATTTACTGAATTGAAAATTTCTTTCGGTTGATCCGTTTTGTATGGAGTCGTTACCTATGCTGGTTTTTAACAGAATAACATTAGAAAGGCTTACAACTGTGTGCAAATCATTGAAATATCTACTTCCTCTTTAACTAATTCGCGAATTTTACTATCGTACTGTTTTTTAAGTGTTGATTTCATGATTGTTCTTTAAATTTGGTGCATGGATTGGTTTTTGAATTAGGAAAAAAAAAGCAATTGGCAGAACTATTTACTACGTTAACCTTTAATAGAAATAATTATTTACTTTAGTTATTACGTGAAGGATTTTCAAACAATAAATGAATCATGTTCAGTCATAGAAAGTGTTCTTAAAAACGTCCATACATTTTTTATATGTGTAAGAAGGTATTATTTTACGTTAAAACAAACATTAAAAACGCTATTAATAGTATTCTAAAATTACAAATAAATACATGGTAGGGTCGTATAAACGTTGATTAAACGAAAGTTCATAATCCTATGTACAACATATATTATATATGATTGTATATTAACATTTGTAACAGCATAACCTAAATCTATACCTACTGCACGCCACTGATTGCGATAAATACGACCGAGCTTGTATGAAATTTATTTCCTACAATCGTCTGCACGTATTATAAATTTTATTTTTCACAACCCTCGTTTTATTTCATCCAATTAAATGATAGCACCTACTGGGATACTACGTATTGTACACATAACATATGTTTCAGGGCATTTAAATCGATCGAGTGTTTTTGAAAATTCTATGTTAGCACATAGATAATATGCGAAATTTAAATCATTATAGAACTTATTATATTTAATCGACTTCTTTCAATTTTTTAGATAAAATAAAAAACGCTACGTTTGTGTTATATTTAACTATTCTTTATTTAAAAATATTTTAAGAAATTTACTATACATAGGGTGAATATTACGTTCCAGGCCGATTTTCTTTGGCCGCCATTTTGGTTTAAGAGTCATTTGTCAGTTCGATTTGGTGTAGTCGTAGAGAGTAATTGATTATAATTTATTATGGAGCATCTAATGTCTCAACATCGTGTTGAAGTCATTAAAACATTTCATCTAAATAATAATGGCAATGCTGTAACCATTAATGGTGATCGTTATCGTTAGATGTTGAAAAACTTCTTGGTGACCGAATTGGGTCGATTGGGCCTGAACACATGCGGTGCCACCTCATACGCAGCCCGAGCTACGCTTGAAATTTTGCAAGAAATTTTTCCCGGCCGCATAATCTTAAAAAGTGGCGATATCGACTGGCCTCCTCGATCACCTGATTTGATGGCTCCCGACTATTTTGAAAAGCTACTTGAAAGGAAAGATCTACGCCAATAAGCCAACAACAATTCCGATGCTACAGGACAATATTCGAAATAAAATTGCTGAAATAACACGCCAAGTGTGCGAGAATGTTATGAAAAATATGTTTAAAAGATGTCATATTCCATACATAATTGTAATAAACTAAATAATCGATAAATAAAAACAAATTAAAATATTGTATTTCACTTCCTAGTTATTTAAAAACGACATCGGCCTGAAACATAATATTTACTCTGTATACAGAAAATTTACTGATTCTCGACGGTTTGTAGGACGAAGATTAGCATATTTCTTATTAAAACATACCACCCTGATTTATTTGATCTTCCTGAATGCTTTCGTGATGCTCCGTACCATGTGGACCGCGAGGCGCGTAACACGACACAAATTTTCTCCAGGAGTTAAGGATTACAGAAAAACTTTCGACAATATATATGCAGGAGAAGAGTTCTCACATACTTTGGACATTTCGCCAGAAAAAATTATGAAAATCTCGAAGGAAGCAAGAGAACGGTCTCCTGTAAGATGAATAGATCAAATAAAGGAGTTAACAGGGTTCTCTTTGAACGCTGAAATCAACATGGCTTAAGACCGGGAGTAATGGAGACGTATTGTACATAAGTTCCAGATACTTCAGGCGACCACGACGCTCAACATCAATGTTGTATGTGATGAAGAAGAAGACGATACTCCTGAAGTCTGTCCATAGCTGTTAGTGGCAAAACATGTTGTTTGTCAATAATGGGATGTATTATTGTGTATTTAACAAACCTAAACAAACCAAAAACATGTTTTGTTATTTCCACCATACGAAAAACATTTTAATATGAAGGCCACGATCAGTGGCGTAATGAACTCCAGGCACACGGCCGGCACGCGAGGGTTCCGCTGGCACGAATGTGGAACATGATGGAAGGCGCCATAAATGTTTATTTCTAAAAAGATATAATTATACCATATATATGTGTATTTTTTTATCTGCTAAAACTGTTTGCTGATTACCGTGTCATCACAATACATCCTCAATCAACGTGGTGATAAATATTTTGTAATTAGCGTAATTTTCCGTTAAATGGTACGTTTTTAAATTTACCCACACGTGTGCACTACACGGATAAGGCAAAATATCACCATTATTTTAATTATTAATAGTAACACATTTCTTTAAAATGCCTTTATAGAACCTTCTATATAAAGAATATATTTATACTAATTAAATGTATTAATTAGAAAGATATATGTATAAAAAATCTATTTTATCGAAAAATATTGTTTTGCGCCATCGAGATTCGAACCTGGATCTCATTCCAAATCGGGGAAGGTGGATTATCCAACTATGCTACAGCGACATTATTTTTGACGACAAATTTTCGAACTCATATGTTACACATTTTCAAATGAATACAACAATATTTTTCTATAAAATTGATTTTATATGTGTACCTTTCTAATTAATATATTTAATTAATATTTAAAATAATAATAAGAACGTGTTCTCCTAATAATGAAAATATTTATTTCAGCAATATTTGAACATGTTCAAGAATACACTCAAATATTTATGGTTGAAAAGTGTAGCAAAAAGAAATGTCCAGCGGAAAATTTTCAAGTACTTTACCACTGGACCAAACAAACACATCATTAGTAGGCAAATATTCAAATACTTATTTATATTTTTATTTTTTATCTTTGTTTTATTAACCACTTAATTGAGTTTAAATACTTTTTTTTTTTTAATTTTTTTTTTTTAAAATGGATTCTGGTAAAGAAACAATAATATATGTTTTAGTTAGTTATGACATCCTGAAGAAGAAAATTGTATTTTTCAAAACCGGTAGATGTATTTAAACTCAATTAAGTGGTTAATAAAACAAAGGTAATAAATAAAAATAAGAATTTTAACCACAAAGTTAATGTTGCTAATTTCAAAAATATTTAAATACTTCATTTATAGTACCAACTCAAGAAGTGATTAGCTTTATTGATAGTATTTCGGTTTATATTTCATATACTATTCAATTAAAGATGGTCACGCTATATTATGGATTTAGTATATTATTTCTTATGACGTCTATATTACTATTGACCTAAAAATCCCTTCGAAATGTGTTGACCAGTAATAAAAAATCTAATTTAATCATTCAAAAAATGGGCTTATTTTTTTCTTCTAGCGAGGAGTAATAATATAATAATATGATTCAAGATAAACAATTCTTATAAATGTCATGTACCGTCGAATTGAATCAATCAAATAACGTTGGTTGTGATGCGCTAAAAAATTGTATGTATATCTCTAGGGAATCCAATCCCAGGATCAAGTTTATAGTATTTATGAATTCCTGGAGTAGTACGTAATATGATCCGGAAACATCCGGGACTAATATTTTGGATTCATTTCGAGGTACCAAATTTAGATCAAGACTCAATGATGAAATTCTCAAAGCATTGCTATTTAAATATTGTTCGTAATTCGTAGATAATAATAAAAATGTTATTTGTCAATCTTGCAGTGTTATTTTTATTCTAAATATTTTTCATTTAAATTGTATTTGTTCTCAAAATATAGATGTCTCACAGAGACGAAGCTATTATTTTTACATGAGAATTATGAAAGTCTTGGGTATTACAGGGCTTACGGCCTGTCATCGGCTGGGTTAAATGATCACTTTACACAGTGTAACGTTCACCTATTTACCCATGCTACCACATCCATCAATTTTTTGGAAGTTGTATATATGATATCATGATGGAACATTTATGTGCTGTCGTCATCTATTGAAACAAATGAAAAATTGATAGATGTGGTAGCATGGGTAAATAGGTGAACGTTACATTGTGTAAAGTGATCACTTAAGACAGCCCTGTAATGCCCAAGACGTCCGTACTTCTCATGTAAAAATAATAGCTTCGTCTCTATGAAACATCTATATATTGATGAAAATCCCCCAGGGGATAAAACGCTAGTAATTAGTTCCTACAAAGATTTGGACATACTCAAATTTTTGTATTTGTTATTTTTGGTATTTTTTTAATAAATGTAATATTAATGAGAAAATAAGTTCTGTCTAAATCTCGGGTCCATGGAATCATCAAAATTGATTCCCGAAATTTCGGAATTTTGTCTCTACACATCATGTAAACTAATTATAAACAGTAACAGCTTTTATTGACAATCAAAAGCGGTTATTATTTTAGTAAAACACGTGGTGTTTTATTATAAATAATGAAGTCGTAAAAATTTACCACAAACGTGTTTGATTTTCTATTGGTTTATTTGTATTTCTGATAGAATTCGACCACTTTAAATATTAGTCGAACATTCGAATAAGATCACCTACAACTTTTACATTTCCGAAACATAATTTGAATAGGTTCCGCCTATAAAATATTGTACAGTGAATTTGTTAGGTAAATGTTGTTTGTAATACGTCTACATAATGCCTCATACACCGCCGCGTTGGTTTCACGCGTTCCGTCAACACTGAAGAGAAATTATTAATCCAAAGTCGTTAATTAACCTAATAGGTACGTCAAAACTAATATACTTAGATAGGCACATAGAAATTAAGTATAGATGATATTTTGAATATAGAAACATGATATTCTCGGAATTCTGAAGACCGGTGGAGTTCCCAACTCCAACATAAATTAGGCGCAGTCTTTCTGCGTTAATATTTGACAAGGTGACTATATTACAAGTCGCAAATGTTGAAGGAATATATGCCTAATCTTAACCATTGCTGAGATATAAGTATTTAAAAAAAATCGTAATTATGCGATTATTTCGATTAATTGAAATATTTAACTGTTTCCAAAATTAAGGTCATCGAATTTCGAGCGGCCAATCTATTTTCTGTTCGATTATATAAGGCCTGAAGCAAAGATATAGATTAATAATGGATAAATTTTGCGAATATTTATTTCGAAGTATGTAGACTTAAAGTTTAACATAATTTCGTAAAATTTTCAAACAATAATAAGTTCCGTAACTGTGCAAAATTTACACATATTCTTTGAACATTTTTGACTCGTAATTTAGTCAGATTAGGTCTGTTACATCCTGTATAAGCAGTCTGTTGTAAACTAGAAGCGATTGAAAAGCGAGTACGCACACCAAGGTAGAGTATAGGCAGTGTAAATAAAGGGGCCGAAATAATCTGCGCATTTGGAGAAGGGGTGTCGCCTAGTCCAAAATGATGCCAATTAGTATTCATTTGAATTATTCACCGCTTGGCTTGCAAACGAATCTAACCATTTTGTTGTGTCGGATCACTTTTTAATATATTCAATCTAATCAGCTGGATGCATGTGGCAGAAATCCCAGCAGCATGTGACTAGTGATTTTAATACTTTTTCTTCCGAGTATTTTACTTCTCGGTAGTTTCGGCATCTGCTCTGCTCCAGCAACTGACTCATAAATGTTTTCCTCTGCCATCTTGTTCATCTTCCTCTAACTTTCCTTTTATCACCACGGTTACGAATACGACAAACATGTTCGCTATCGTCTCCATTTTTCATCAATTTATATCCCTTTATCATTGGAGGGTCGGGGGCCCAAACTCTTAACAAGGCGGTTCGATATTCTGTTTTGAGCTGTTTCAGTTCTCGATGACTAAACAAAACTTAATCCGTCATCATAGTCTTTATTGTTGTTTATCCCTACTTAGTCTGGGGCGACCCTCTGGTCGTCTTCTCTCCGAAGTTGACACGAAGATACAAGATAAAGCCGCATGACACATGCAAGCTACCTCAATTGAGATATATGTGCAATAGAAGCAGGGACTATGTGTCGATGGCCTCTTATCTATTCCTGCTACTCCCCGAGATATCTCAATTCGGCAGCTTCGATTCTTGAACTCACTCTGTCCATGAAAATCCATATTTGGTGACTGATAGTCACTGACTATATATTAAAGTAATAGCTTTAAATCAGCCTTAAAACAGTGTAGTTTTTGGATTTCTTAATCACCGCACTACAAAGGGAAGATAAAAAATAAATCACTAGCAGTCTCGATTCTTCTGTCTCTATCATCATCAAAATATATCTATTTTCCTCTATTTCTTTCAAAATGTTACATTCCAAATTTCGCTCCCTTTCTTCGAACTACTTTTCATCATTTTCCTCCAGAATCATATTTTCGAAGTTTCTAGACTTTCTATGTATCTATTCGCTAGGTTACAGATTTTGCATCCATACAATACTATACACCTTATTCTCGTATAACATAAGTCGACTATAGGATTTTTCTTAACGGTTATATTTAGATACAAATTAAATGTATCCATTAGAAAGATATACAGGAAAATTCAATTTATAGAAAAAATAATTCTGTTGCTAATAAACAAATAAATACCACATAACTATGTTCTGAAAAGCTGCAACTTCACAATAATAATGTGTTCTCTTTGATAGATTACATTTATAATTTTTAGTTCAATAACTTTGTTAAAACCACAGTTATATTCAGTTTATATTCACCAACCAGTTTTGAAAAACTAACTAATATCATATGTCAAAATGTTCTTATGTTTTCTATTTCATTTTTTTAAAATTAATAATAATTTAATTTTAAAAATAAATCTAGTACCTACTTAACTTAAATTGTTATATTTAAAAAAAAGTTATATTTATTAATAATAAAAAACATTAAACAAAATTAAAAACGCAAGGATAGACAAAAAAACAAAACAATAAACATAAATGGTGGGTAAGTAATTAGGAACTAATGTGAAAACGAATTTAAAAGGTGACTATTTGCAAAAACAATTTGATTATTTATGCATTTTTAATTTTAGTATACATTGTATTCTGGAGAAGGGACTATTAGTCTTGAAGCGTGTTGATTTATCAATAAACAGTGGTATAAATAAACAAAGTTTTTTTTTATCATTAATATAATATGTTGCCTCAAAGTAAATTTGCAATTTTTTAAGATGTGGTTATATTTATGTTGCTACTGCACATCTATATGTTTGTTGTGAATAATAAATCGAATTAAACTGTTGCCGCATTTTAACAATTATGTGTGGAACATTTGTTTTTTTATCCCATCCCAAACCATGCAGTAACACCGGTCTACCGCTCTAATTAATTCTGTAATATTTCGGTAAATGACTAGTGAAAAGTCAAGTATGTAAGATGAATTCTACAAAAATAATAATCTTTCAATTAAATCCGTTGTTAATATATTGACAAAAATACCATTTGTGTCAAGACAGAAAGAAATCACATAATAATTTCACTGTGAAAAGAATAACAAACATACGAATATAATGGTGTCTCTTTCTCACTAATTAAAGTTAGTTAAAAAGGAAGATTGTATTATATAATGCTACCTCCTGTACAGGACTTGATGAATGCTCCGAATTATAATATTATGTATATTTTTTTATATTTAATGCTTAATATTTATAGTAAATTTATGGCATTAACATTTTTTTTCAAAAGCATTTTTCGAATTTCAAAGGCTAATAGAACTTACGGTAACACGAGTTGACAGCATGGCTGCGAACGGGTATTTTATATCACGGTATGGTAAAGGTTAACATCAGAAATCACCGACTTGACAATTCTCAATATCGGAAACGTGCAAAATTGTTTGTAAAAAGTTTCATTTACTTTGGCTTGCTTTATTTTCTATATAGAAGACCTAACGACCCTGTTTGCTTTCATTAGACGCTATTTCTTGAAAAGGATAACTTTCTAATGCCCTTTCGAGAGAAATGGTTCAGAGAAGAAGAGTTGTGGCTCCCGAGGGAGAGATTGGGGCTAGTTGTACATCAGCAGCTACACTCTATTTTTATCAAGAGATGCAGGAAATGCTTGTAGCGCACGACACTCGTAAAATAATAATAATAAGGAATAACGAGTGTAAAAATAGATATGCCATTGAATCAAACTCATGGCGAATAGAGAAGTAAATGAGAATGTACTTTATTATATCACAACTGTTTTAGACAATTTTTTAAAACTAATTGATACATTTGTTTGCCCACTATCCTAACACATTATGAAATTAAATATTTAAAAATTAAAAATTAAATATTTTTTTGCAAATACATATTCCGCGTGCGAATTTTTCTACGCCAACATTTGTATGACGCAAACATATTCGTCAATATTTATACGACAAAACACCTATACGAGTGAGAATTTGTACGCTCAACACTTTATACGCTAAGCATCTGTACAGCGATGTACTATATATAACAATACGCACCTGTATAGCCGTTTAGCCTGTATCCACGATGAACTCTCAATGAGACGTTGATCTCTGATAGTCGGTAAAGGTACGTGTGTACTGGATACGTCATTCTAATCCGCGCGCAAAACATACGGGGTGAGGATTCACAAATCGCAGTTCTGTTCGCGGATTATAGTGACTCATCCAGTACACACGTACCTTTACCGACTCACAGAAATCAAAGTCTTATTAAAAGGCATCATCGTTGTCACGGGCTTTAACAATTTACGAACCACCATGAAGGATATTTTTGTGATAGGTCTAATTCCCAGAGTTTTTTTGAAAATAATAAGTTAGTACAGTAATAATAAGTTAGTTAAGACCTTAAAACTGATCATATTTGCGTACTCAAAACAAAATATACATGAATATATGTTGAAATTCAATCAACACGTGTAATTGTCAAATGGAACCTTGTTATTCTGAGGGGTCGACATATTACATAACAATTTTTATTTTTTTGCAAAACTGCATAGCAGTTTTACGGAAAGGATTGCCTTTCAATTAAAGTAATCAACATAGTAAATTAAAGTCAAAGTGCGTACAAAAAAACATAATAATTTAAGTAATTAAGTAACATAGTGTGATGACCCTACTCGCGCTCGTAGACATAGCCGGGTAAGGGCTCACCTATTAACCAGATCGACCAATAAGCAGACACAATAAACCAGAGACGGATACTGCTCTTCACTTCTCCGCAGACCGTCCTAGCACCAACATCGCCATTCAATCGCACGTTTAATTGTATTAATTCATCACCTCGATAAACGAAACTTTGTAAGTGCACTTTCATTTTTATACCCTGTTCTAGTTACACCAGACACCCAACCAACACGCGCGAGACAATAAGAAGTTAGGAGCTTCTGTCTCCAACTGTCTTAATCTTCTGACACAATCTCGAGTCAATCATAGTTTGAATAACTTCAACACACACACCTCAACTCCTATACTGATGAGCCCGACGTGATTTGAATACTCACACAAGCTTCTGATAAGTAATCTAAAATTTTATAAACATTTTTTTTAAATAAGAATTAAATATATATAAATTATAAATATATACATATAAAATCAATTTTATCGAAAATATTGTTGTTGCGCCACCGGGATTCGAACCTGGATCTCTTTTCTAACCGGGAAGGTGCATTATCCAATTATGCTACAGCGACAAATTTTCGAACCTATATGTTATCTCTATATTTTGATATCAATACATTTAATCGTTCCATTATTTGAAAGAGCCATCTGCCTTATTTTTTACAGAATCTCAAATACTTTTGAGTATTCTGATAGCAGACGCCAGAATTATCAATTCATTTTTATTAAATTTTCTGTTCTGAATAATTACAACTTCACAATAAGAATGTGTTCTCCTAATAACATTTTTTTTAAATCTAATACAATAAAGAAATCAAATAATTAGATAAGAATGTGTTTAGCAATATTTGAATATGTCCAAGAACACACAATTACTGGATTTTTACCTACAAAGGCACTGTTATTAAACATATATCAGATATCTCATAGAGACAAAACTATTTTTATTATAGTTTAATGGAAAATATATGGAAGTATGGGGTAAATATAGGGCTTACGACCTGTCTTCAAAAAAAATCAGATTCTCATAGTGATGACATATATGCTGTTTAAAAAAAGAAAAATTAATTATCAAATTTGGTGCATGGGAGGCGACGGTGCAGTGATACTCGGACCGAGTTCACAACTTTCAATATATACAATATATATAACTTTCAAAAATTTGATAAATGTGGAGATTGAGGGGTGAGGATTGAGGTCGTAAACCCCGTAATTACCCCATACTTTCATATATTTTCCATTAAAATATAATAATAAAAAATAGCTTTGTCTCTATGAGATATCTGATATTTGTTTAAGAATATGTTTGACTTTATATTTGATTGTGTTTACTGATGTCTCTTTATTTTCCATAATGTTTAATAATTGCTGACTCCCCCAGCTCACAAGTAATAAATATCATTGATTCTTAAAATTGCATAAAATATTGTTTATGCGTACACCGTGATCCAGAATTCGAGTGTTGTTGTTATGGTTGCTCATGCTAGTGGGGCTTAACACTGATCGAAGAAACAATTTCTACAAAATGGGGAAGACGATACATTGTACTTGTGCAAAGAAGTAAATAGGTTGTTATTTTCACCATTTCAAGTTTCCTTTAAACGACCCATTTTAAGTATTCCGAATTGAGAAACCTCTTGGCCACGTTTTGCCACAGACAACTGCGGAACTATTTGTATATTTTAGAAAAATATTGTTACGACCGTGTTATAAAATAAGTTTTGTGTTAGTGACATGTTAAATTCTAAAATAACGGTCGTTTCATACACAGCTGTGAGCTGTAAAACGTTAATCAAAATGTTTACACGCGTCTTGTGAAGAAGAATGTGGGGTTAACGGACCGGAAGTTATAGGGTAATACCAGAACCACTAGATCTCATGAATAATTTCGGAGTTATGTAAATTATGTTTCAAATAGTAAGGGTGCACTGTATACTTCTTCTTCTTCAAGTGCTTGTCCGGTTATCGAACATATTGGCGATCATTACATTTATTTTACATAATTATCCGCCGTTTTGTTTTTTGAATTTGACATTTAATTGACATTTGTCATAATATAATTCTTTAATAGAGTTAGGAATTTAAAATGTGCATCAAAAACCATACACACATACGCCATATTATGCTGTAAAGGGTGGAAAGCTGCTGAGTCATTTCGTGATCTCAACGATCTTTTCGGCGAAGGAACGATTAGCGAAAGGGTATGCCGAGAGTGGATTGTTCGCGCTTCAAAGCTGGTGTATCTGTATCATCGCATCATATCCAGCTTATTTTTAGAAGCCGCCTTAGCATTATTTCAATGAGTGTCCATGATTATTTTTTTAACTAGAGATGCGTATACGGAATGCATGATCAATATTCTTAGTATTTTCAAACTAAGCTAAATGCTTGTGCTATGAAAATAGGACTAATTTGATGGCCTCCTGGAATGAGGCTCGAACCCCCGACCAACTGAATTACTAGGCCAAAGTTTTAACCACTAGACTAACAAACTACATGGTTTAATTCCACATAAAAGTACAGGGAACACATCGTCATAAGTCAAAAGTATAAGGAATGGCATCGAATCGTACAGTTCGATTTTTAATTTCCATAGAAGGATTCCACCGCTCGTTCAATCTGCATCCCAGGCAGACTATTTTATCTACTCTTTCCAATCGTATTCCTTCTACTGTGCACCTAATGTACATCATCATAGATAATTGACACATGCGGCACATACCATTCGGTGATGACGTATATCATCTTCACCATACATATCGCGAATATTACACAATGTAATAAAAATCTAAATACTCTCAGAAGTAATTAGTTGTATCGTGAATCATTGTGTAATACGACGTGCAATAATAATGTTCATGAACATTAACAAAATAGACAGTCTCAAGCAACATCGTGCATATTAAGGCCAGGGTCCACGATAATCTCTTAACGAGACTTTGATCTCTAAGAGGCTGTAAAGGTACCTGTATACTGGATGTATTCATTGTCACTTTTACGAAGTATTATATGTTATTTTCATATTTTATTTAACTAAATTTATGATAAGTTTTATAAAGAACACATTATTATTGTGAAGTTGTAATTTTTTTCATAACATAGTTCTTTGATATTTTAATACAAATTAAAATTAAAAGCAATCTCCTTAAATAATATACGCTAGGAGACGCCAGAGATTTTTCAATTTCATTTTATTAAATATTTGGATAAACTGTAATACAATTTATATATATTTTAAAGAGAACACATTATTATCGTGAAGTTATAGTTTATTCAGAAGATATTTTAATACAAATAAAATAAATGGAATAATAGACGTATCAATTTGAAATAGCTGCAACATATAAGTTCGAAAATTTTTCGTCAATTTACTAGGCTGACATGGTGTAATTGATCAGCGCACTTCCCCGGATAGGAAAAGTTCCTGATTTAGATCCCGGTGCCAGCTAAAATATTTTTGTATAAATTGATTTTATCTTTCTAAGTGATCCATTTAATTTGTATTAAAATTTATGTTAAACTGTATTTCTTTTTGGATGTAAAGAGAATTAAACTTTTGCATTAATTTTTTTTTTCATGTATTGCATTGTTTGCTATATAACAGAAAAAAAATAGCAGATAGACTAATAAATTATGTACTTTGCTGTCAAAACCTACAGCAATAAAGCTACTGAATTATCTACATAAATTACTCTACGACTGTAAAAAAAAATACTAACTAATAAATTATTATTTAATTCGATTGTAAAGTGAGCTGTCATTCTGCTGTAGTTGTCTGTTGTATTTTTTTGACTGATGTACTGATGCATACCGAGCATTACCACTAAACCTCTCCCTCCGAAACTCGAGAGCAAAGTTTCATCCAAATGTGCAAATTTATCCATAGTTAGGCACCGCAAAGCACGCTACAATTTTGTGGAAATAATGCGCTAATAAATATTTAGAAATACGAATATCGTGAAATACAAATGAAAAATAATTTCAAAAGAAACAATTTTTTTATTATTAAGAAAACACATTCTTATTGTGAAGTTGTAATTATTCAGAACATAGGTCTGTGATATTTTAAATACTATTTAAATATATTAATTAGAAAGATATATATACATATAAAATCAATTATATCGAAAAATATTGTTATTGCGCTAACGGTATTCGGACCTGGATCTCTTTCCAAACAGGGGAAGGTGGGCATTATCCAACTATGGTACAGCGACATTATTTTTGACGACAAATTTTCGAACCCATATGTAACACTTTTTCAAATTAATCTATCTATCTATCTATAAATTAATAACATCTATCGTAATAATGTCGACTGAGATAAATAATTTTTTTACCTTTAATGGCTGTCTTGTACCCACTGGTTTCTTTACTTCCGTACATAACACTTGATTATCCATTTGTTTGTAATATTGTTTATACCTTTATTTAAAAAAATAATAATAAAGATAGCACTTAAAAGGGCGCAGGAAGGTTTAAATTAAAATCTCTGTTCGTTTTTGCAATCTCTTTTGTTTTTTATCTCCTTTCTTTTGTGTTTATTAATTGTAGATTTCGCGTTTCTGTAGTACTGTGTGTGGAACCGATAAAAGAAATTGAAACTTCTACAATGGTTCCGGGAAAGGATGGGTTCCGCCCTTCTAGCGCCCCTTTATTATTGAGATAACTAATAAGACTTTAATCTCACATCTTAGAGATTTGTCTGTAAAAATCTGTGTGTACTGGTTGCGTAATTCTACTCTTCGCACAAAATACATGCGGCAATGATTCATAGCTCACGAAGTTGCATTATCCAACTATGCTACAGCGACATTATTTTTGACGACAAATTTTCGAACCTATATGTTACACTTTTCCAAATTAATACATCTATCGTAATAATGTCGCTGTGGCATAGTTAGATAATACACCTTTCCCGGTTTGGAAAGAGATCCAAGTTCGAATCCCGGTGGCGCAACAATATTTTTCGATAAAATTGATTTTATATGTATATCTTACTAATTAATACATTTAATTAGTATTTAAAAAATATATATTATACATATTAACATTTCATAATGTGCTCCCCGGACTGAAAGCGAACACCGCTTCGTGCAGTGAGAAAGAATCTGAATGGTGAAAGTAATACAACAGCGGGTTTGTAATTAAAGCAATTATTTTTAAATTGATGACTTTTTTCGTATCTATGATTATAATAATTTTTTTCACAAATTTTTCATTTACTCTTTCCACCTATTTATGATGTTATATTCAGTATCACGTGCTAAGATTTCAATCTGGAGATAAACTCAGAGATTAGTAAAAAGATTGAAAAACTTGATTTAATTTGACAACAAAACTCGTACAAATATCATATAGAACTAATTTATACTGGAAGTGAGACAAACAGAAGGCATTCAATTACAATACTTTTTTTTACTGCCACTGGAGGGATTCAAATCCACTCAACTGACGAACGGAACATCAATAATTAATGGACTGACATTTGACGCTTCACTTACAATAAGTGAAGTGAGACGCGAGCTGGCGAAGCTCTCTCCAAAAAATCTCACGGGAGCATAATCCCTGTCTCGGATTGTCTCGAGTCAAAAATATCATCTATGGATAAGGACCATTAGGATACAACGTCGTAATATGTTAGTTAAACAGGACTAAAAAATGTAATCATAGCTTTCAACTTGTATGCGTATACTAAAATTGATTGATTCAAATACCTTTTAATTTGTGTTGTAAGTAGGAATACATCGAATCAATTTTGAACTTGACATACATTAGTTGGTTGAAAATCAATTATTATACAGTGATGTTTTCATAAATTACAAAGTTCTATTGTAGAATGTTACGATAATAAGTTCAATTCTCTTTTTTTTTAAGGAGAACACATCATTAATGCGAATCAACTGCGGCACTTGCTAAATATAATATCATTAAGATATGTCCATTATTTTCACATGGCACGCGGTTTGGCTCGGTACCAAATATCGATGTAACATGTTGAATATGAACAGTGGAAATAATAATTCAAAGAGATGAAATATTGGCTGCCTAACAAAGTTACGCCAAATGTCCAAATGACCAACTCGAATATCTATAATTGTATGGGCGGTTATGCGTGCAAAGGGATGTGGGAGAATAGGGAAACCTAGACCCTTCCGCACCATCCTAAACTACGCTGCCTCAAAACGATATGGTTTATCCGAATATCTCATGACATTGCTCATGTCATCGAGAGAAGGCTTCAGAATGAAGAATGTCATGTTTATAAATAAAATCATACAACTCGTACATTTATAAATCATCGTAAAATAATATTAATATTAGGGCCGGTTGTGTAATCAGAAGTAAATTTTTACTATAGTAACTTTTTACCATCGCCCGTGGTTAAAAACGTTTGCGGGTTGTTTGTACGTTAAATTTACTACTATCAAAGTTAATCCCGCCTAATGGTGTTGCAAGGCGAATAATCATCAAATATCTGAAAATTTGATTTACATATTTTAAATATTCTCCATTGGAAATACATACAATGGTATACTTTATCTATAGCTTTATTCACCCCCGCGTTCGAAATCTGTCACTTTGCTGGCGAAAGATCATCGGTCTATGTGCTAATATAAATTCAACAGCGAGATCATCATCGGACAAACTCTAATCACTAAAATAGCGGGATATTGAATAATTAATCGTTATATACAGTAACTTTAAAAGTATCAGTGTGACAGATGACTTTTGAAACAGCTGTGAAGAGTCCGCCATTTTTAACTTGCGATTTAAGGTTTTTATTATCTGTGATGACTTTCCAAGTATCACCACATTCCTTAAGGGTTCTATCCTCCGCTTACTGACTAATTACTTTGGGTCCCGTTCTTTGGAATATAAAGTCAGTATGTCCCTGTAACAATATTAAGTTTATTACAGCAAGTATTACAGTAATTATAAATTATACACTTCAGAGATAGACCAGTTATCCTGGTGAAGCTGAGATGGAAGAGACCCGTTCCCCCAGAGACACTCACTCTCCTGACACACACATACATGTACAAAGTTCTCATACTATCCGATATTGGATGGTAAAATTAACTTACTGGAAACAAGAACTGTAATTGTAGGGTGGTTCGCCGGTTCGCTCTGGTAGCTCGGACAAAATTATCTGCAGCGTGGTGCAGCGGTCCAGGGGGGTCCAAAATCTTGTCCAGTGTAGCAGCCGATGTCAGTGTGAATTTCCAGGTCCGTGATCCAAAGTCGAAGCCAAGTCAGGAAGCCAGAAGATTCAGTAGTCCAAGTAGTAGCAAGGTCGAAAGATGAGAAGAAATAAAAAAGTCCAATTTGCTTTATCCAGTCCAGTGGTGCGAGAGACGAATGAGACGAGAGTGATCTTTGCAGCCACTGGACCATTATTTATTTAACATGTTATCATACTACGAGCGCCACGGGCTCCAGGAGATCTCCTCCAATCAGAATGCCGGATCCGTCCCCCTGCCGCCCCGCTGCGGTCCAGCGCAGCCACCCCCTGGCGGCGAGATCTCGAAACTTTGTTCATTTTTCTCGCCGTGCAGTTGAGGACGGCAGACTCTGAATTTCTCCGGCATTTCTCTTCATTGAAAGTTTTTTCGATGAGTAAACATTTTTTACCATCGATCGAATAATCCGTTTTCGCAAAAAAATATACTATAGCAAAAATTTACCACTGATCACACAACCGGGCCTTAGTCGTGGATTGCCGAAAGAGTTACATTTGCTGAGCCAGCTAGATGTATAATATTTACATGACTTGTTTTTGTTTTCGACATGGCTTGGCTTCGTGGGTCATATTATGTTTGAAGAATGTTTTGGATACCGTTGACACCTATTTAAATTGATATGAGATTGAGAGTTAACATGCCAAATCTGTTTTTCGATGATCGATGAAGAAATCATCCAGTAGTGACGTATAGGATATTATTTATAGAAAAATGTTAGCACACAGAAAAAATAGAATTAACACCGAATTCAACCGTACCTCAAATTCCTAATCTTGGGTATGTAATCTGAATATTTTTAACTTTAATTATAGAGTTTTTCTATCTTATATAACCGCTGATTCATATACAGTATATAAATACTCGATACAACATAACATAAATAAAACATAAAAGAATCAAAAAAACTTCTTTTTTTTCTTTTGTTTTAGGGGGGCTGAGGTTCCTTGGTTCGTCTCTGTAGCAAATCAAATATCCAGCGTTAATAATTAGTTAAAATATGTACGAGTACTTTCAGCATTAAACTCTTGTCTGTTTATACACAACAAATCTAGTGTTTTATTGATGCAAAATATAATATTTCTAGTCACCTCTCATTGAATGACGTGTGACGTCAAGTTTCATCTTTCCCCAAATAATAAAATTATTTTATTATTTTGACTCATACCGGTGGAGAAAAATGGCGAGAGTTTAAAATAACATTAAATATATTTATAGCAATATTTGAATATATTCAAGAACACACAATTACTGGATTTTCACCTATAAAGGCACAGTTTTTATTTAATGTATGTAATTTTAGTTACCCCTTCCTCTACGGGTAATAAGTCGATGATAATTAATATTCTATTTGATAAGTGCCTCTAAGAAAATAAGTCCATTGTACGTGGTTCATTCACAGTTTGAAAATGGCCTCAACCCCCGAAACAGATGTAACATTTAAATAATGCTTCACGCAAACTAACAGAACTCAATAATAATATTTATTAAAATTTGTTTTTTTAAATTTCAATAAAAAAAACATTAAATGTAAAACAAATATTGTATTTAACAACAAACATTATATAATTGCATATTATCGTTGTAAAACAAATATTGTTTTTAACAACAAACATATAATTGCATATTATCGTTGTAAAACAAATATTGTTTTTAACAACAAACATATAATTGCATATTATCGTTGTAAAACAAATATTGTTTTTAACAACAAACATATAATTGCATATTATCGTTGTAAAACAAATATTGTTTTTAACAACAAACATATAATTGCATATTATCGTTGTAAAACAAATATTGTTTTTAACAACAAACATATAATTGCATATTATCGTTGTAAAACAAATATTGTTTTTAACAACAAACATATAATTGCATATTATCGTTGTAAAACAAATATTGTTTTTAACAACAAACATATAATTGCATATTATCGTTGTAAAACAAATATTGTTTTTAACAACAAACATATAATTGCATATTATCGTTGTAAAACAAATATTGTTTTTAACAACAAACATTATATAATTGCATATTATCGTTATAAAACAAATGAATGCACGATGCGTATTGCTAAAGACAAATTGTACGCAATGCCGCCATGCAGTAAATTCATCACATAAAATTGAAGATATCCGACATTCAAAAATTGTGCAACAGAAAGCATTACGTTGCAGAATAGTTTTTAAAAATATTTTTTTTTAAATGGTCCTTAAAAATAGGACACTTAAACAAGCGTTAAAATTACAGTAGCAAATAATGAGTGAAAAATAAAAAAAAAACTAATGAAATACTAATTCAACCACATCGCATATAAAAGATATGAAGCGAGATGCTTGCGTTTATAAAACTAGGATAGTGTGATTAATATTGTCAACATGCACACAAACAATAGATTATAAAAAACATCATTAAAATTATTCACACGGTCCTCAAATAAATTGATTTCTCCTGTACGGTTCATTTTTCAGTTTTAGTGCCCACAAACGTAATTACTATATTTTTCTGGCGGTACCATAAAGAAACATATACCGTATAAAAAATTAGTCCGATTAGAATATTGAAATTCAAAAATTGAATAAATGCCACAATACAATATTATCCAAATCTACAGAAAAACGGTATGATTCAAAATATTGTTATGCATATGGGATTGACAATTCGATAATAAAAAAAAAATTAAAATCTGAAGTTCTATTAAATCTCAGTAAGTGTTGCAATTATTCTGTTTAAGCAAAATATTTACAAAACATTTATTTTCCGTACGAGTGGTCACAATTTATCAGAGGACTCTATTAATATATACGTTTTAATAAGCAGGTATAATTTTATGTCCACGGATGAGACTTTAATCTCTCATTTTAGAGATTAAACGCACAAAACGCGGCAATGATTCATAGCTAGCGATCATATAACCTTTACGCTCACTCGAGACAAATCTCAGAGAGTAATCTCATCCGTGTACACGTGCCATAATGGCAAACTTAAATACGAGTATGCCAAACGATGTAAAACTTACGATTATCAGGCTACATTAGCCGTTACCACTCCTGGCGTGTTCCTCCATCCAGTAGACCTCGGGGAGCCCTGGACATCGTCAGGGAGGTTAACAAGCTCCCGCAGAACGTTGCTCCGGGCGGCTCGGCACATTTTCACTCACTTACAGCACATGACACAACCGGCGAACGACTTCCCGTCTCACTTGATGAACTTTCGTTAGCATCGTTTCTGGGTGTGTCACACGCGCTGTTCCTTCAGCACATTACGTCACACATGTTGTTCTTCCAGCATATTACGTCACACGCGTTTTCCCGCCGGCGCATTACGTCGCACGTGTTATCCCTTCACCACATTACGTCACACGTGTTTTCCATTCAGCACATTACGCAACACGTGTTATCTCTTTAACACATTACGTCATACGTGTTATCCCTTTGGCACATTACGTTTTAGAGCTTTTTAATTTGTCACATTGCCTTTACATTATAAAATAAAATGTCCAATAAACATGCCTAATACTTCTCATGACGATAGAAGAGCTAAATGAAATAAACAAATCAATACATCACACATTTTCAATAGTTCATGAACTTTATGACGTCTATTTTTGGGACCCTATATTAGAAAAGTAATAGAAATTACTTTCTTTAATATTTACCACTTAAAAATAAAACATTTTATACTAATTAAAATTACTTAGATAAAAACATAAAATCGTATGTAGAAATCAAAAACGATACTGCGATAATATACAGCTTTTAAAATGCGTGATCAATACACATTTTTATTTCAATTTACTGTGGTTTATTACCTAAAGAAATACTGATAATAATAATCTAACTCATTCAAAGAATCTACGTTATCTTATAGATTTTTATTACTAACGCGAAAAAACAAACGTTAGTTTCCATGAAAACCTAAATACATCTACATTTTATTTATATTACATCCATTCCATTAGAGCGCAGGATAACACTGTTACAATCTTGTTATATTTCTTAATTATATAAAATACTTATTCTACGGGTTCGTAAATAAAACTTTACTAGTTAAATGCAAACTATAAATAAAACCACAATTTTGAGACACGCAGGCCATTGATTTATTTTCTTTGATATGAAAAATAGTCATACCGTTTGTCTGTTTGAATTCCGTGCAGAAATACTAGTGGGCAACGAGCAAACGAATTATCAGTGAGTAAATATTATAATATATTTAGTTTATCTTTACCACTGCCAATGCGTCGGAAAAATATTTAAAACATGCTCAATTTTCACTTTTAAACAATTTAACAGTACTATATTATTTTTCTTCATCTCACGTCCATCCAATGTTGGATAAAATCCTCTTTTTAAGACCAACGCACTTCTCTGTCCTAATTTTAATGTCGTCGATCAGTAATCTGGGGGGGGAGATCTAAATCCAAAGATAATTCCTTAAATATCATATCAAAGAAAACACGGACCTAATGACATTACAAAGTAGTTAAAAACAAACTAGACATCCCTTCAATACTTTCAAAAATATACTTAAAAGGTATTTAAATATCCCTGTCCGATCAATAAGATCTCCAATTCTATTTCACATCGAGTTACACAATACCAATCTAAGCTATTTCTCTCCTCTGCTTAGAATGCTTAATGACTACAACGAGAACTTATTCGCGCTATTTATTATTATTAACGCTAACCTTCATGACACACACTTTAAAAACGAAATGGTATTACACATAGTTAATAGTGATTTGAACGTGGAGCACATGCTTATCATAAGCCAAATTTATACTATTCGCTATGCAACGCCGAGAACTGTCACGTGTCACGTGATTACACTTCGTTGACCTTGAAACCTTTACTTTGGCGGTAGTTTTAAATATTTTGGTAACTCTCCTCAATTCTCAAATTGTAATACAACTTTTATTTTTATTCTTCCACGGTACTTGATTTCATATCGCCGATTAAAAAACAATAAAAAAATACACATTAATAGGATCTATATAAATATTATTTCATAAGAAACTATTATGTTTTTATATAAAACTTAATTTTAAATAGTAGATGAAGCCTCAAAGCATGTAAGTAAATACAATATTTTATTTAAAATAGTGTGTTTTTACTAACACAAAGTGTTTTAAAAACGTCGAAAATTGATAATATGTCCTGCAAATTGAATGGTTTATAACTATATTAATTTTTAACATTTTGTTAATTTCTCTAAACTCAGATTTGTCCCCATAACCTTATATCTAAGAATTTTTCATATTAAGGCAATTTTATGGCACGTGGAAAATGAATTTAATGATCGCGGTCTTTCTAATAATGCTTGTATTTTCTTAATTATGGCAAATAATATTCAGTTTATTAATTTTACATTAGTGCAAAGGTCATATCTAAGTAATAGTTTTAAAAAAAGTCTAATCTAGTTAATAATTTCTGATATAAATTAATAATAAAAACCCGCATTTTCGCAATAAAGCCTTAATTATGAATTATTTTTGAAAGCACACCCTACAGCACGCCCAATACAGGGTCATTAATGTTGATAATCTGTATATTAAGATAAATACAAAAAATCAAACGGATCTACGAATCCTAGATAACGGTTGTCGTTCCTTCAGTTTGGGTGTACAACTCATCAAATGTCATCGGTTCATATATATTTTCCCGAAGGACACTCTAGTACGATTTTATTTTGGTACAACGTAGTCACCCCGAACTATAATAGAAGAGATAAAAAAATTTAACACCGTTACGGAAAGGTTAATAAGTAGATGACATTTTTCCAACCCTTTAAAATTTTTAATTATATACATTTTAATAGATAATACTGCAATATATATTTGACATTTTAAGATAGACTGACGCCCTGGAGTATCATATGGAATTCGCTGAATCGAAGTGACACGATTTCGGATTTGGGTGAAGGACACCTAGTGACATTTACTAGCCTGTTTATTATATTCAGTGCTGGAGTTTTACAACAGTACAAAGGATTTTCAAGATCTATTCCACTTGTGTATCGTTGTTTTCTACAATAGGTACTTCATACATAAAAGCTTTTTGCGTAAAATTTCACAACCAAACTAGAGCTTTCAAAACATACATACGTTCTGAAACTGGTTGGCGTTATCGTATAAAATACGAAGTGTTAAATAGTCTAAATAATAAATGAGCGATATATCGATATCGGTAATTAATATTATTGTTTATATCTCTGATATGGTCGAGATTAGGCATATATTCCTAAAACATTTCTACTCGTAATTTAGTCAGGAATTCACCCATAAAATATTGTGGACTAGGTCTGTTACACCTGTATAATAAACTGAATTTGGTAAATTTGAGGAATTATTTATTATTAAAATGAAATAGCTCAGCGTGTTTGCGTTAAATATTTTTTAATTTACTTAAGATCATAGGTCAGTGCGTAGTATACTCGACAGAATTAAGAAAGAGTAGCTGAGATATTTGGAACGTATGAGGAGAGGCAATATTAGTAGTGCATAATGATAATGGATGCTCTTACGGTAGTGAAGCCTAGAATTGGCGATAAAAGTACGAAAGTAGACTGAATGCAGTGGAAATGCAGTCGCTCTGGCGCAAGTGTGGAAAATCTATGTACGATAGAGTGATGAATGAACAAACTAGGAACGAATTTAATGCTATGCTTATATACGTGCTCAGTGGTGGCTAGGGCTTCCGTATAATTTAAATTTCAACGCGGGAATCTCTTGTTATATCGCTTTAACAATGCACCACGTAAAGTACTTTGTCTTTATTTACAGTAAGGAAAAACATAATATTTATAATAATTTATATTAAGGAGAACACATTCTTATTGTGAAGTTGTAATTATTCAACTATCCAAATATGCTACAGCGACAGTATTTGTGTCGACAAATTTTCGAATTAAATTAAGGTATTTGAGATTCCGTAAAAACAATGTAGATGGCTTTCAAATAATGGAACGATAGATGTATTAATTTGAAAAGGTGTTACATAGGTTCGAAAATTTGTCGACAAAAATACTGTCGCTGTAGCATAGTTCGTAGTGCATCTTCCCCGGATTGGAAAAGATATCCAGGTTCGAATCCCGGTAGCGCAACAACAATATTTTTCGATAAAATTGATTTTATATGTGTATTTAATTAGTATTTAAATAATATGTACACCTAGAGCTATCTTAAATTGATATGATTAGTATTAGAATGCTATTAAAAACATAAACACGAAGGATATAGTGAACTTAATGAAATGAAATAATATGAACAGGTAAAAAAAAATCTCAAGTGAAAACGATATTTTATGTAAAATCATTTAGGAAAATTTCAATGCAACTTTCTTCGAACTTTAAAAATGATATAAAAATTTTAGCGGACACGATAACTCCGGTAATTCTATTCAGATTTCGATCAAACTTTTCTAAACAATTGACCTGGTAGTTACCTTGGCTGAAATCGTTAACCAGCCAGATACGCAATATTGTTTTAAAAAAGTGGCTGTTCACAAACTTTAAAAATTTGTAACCTAGTTAATATTAGACCTAGAAAACGAAGTAAAAAAAATAAACCCACACAGACAAACTCTACCTGATTTTTGTGGCCAATGCTGAAAAGTACCCCTGCAGGGAAACGGGTATCTATGGGTATGGAAGTACACCAAATTAATAAAATTTCTGAACTTCGAATTGAAAATTAGCATTATCAATTTTACAATTTATAATACAAAACGCGTATAATCTTAGTGCAAGATATTGCTTAGTACTGTAGCGAAATTCATCAGAATTTCTAAAGTAGTACTAAATTTTTTTATATAGAGATGCGTAAGTACACGGAATACATGTCAAATCAATATTCTTACTATTTTCAAACTAAGCTAAACGCTGGTACTATGAAAATAGGATTGACTTGCTGGTGTCCTGGAACGAGGCGCGAACCCCCGATCACTAAGCCAGCGTCTTAACCACTACACCAACAAGCTACTCAATTGAATTAATATTTTAATATTTCAGCATTGTATTAATATTTAAAATACTTAAATTAAGGTATATTAATATTAGCACTTCATCAATAATACACCTGGAATCTATGTCTAATCTAGGTAAAGTATGCAAAACTGAATTAATAATTTAAAATTAATTAAAGTCTGTGTTGGGTTAAGAGAATGATGTATAAGTTATTTGTTAAGGGAAATTAAGCAACCGAAAACCTTGTCCTCGTGTTCGTCTAATATTTTATGGGCTCAATTATCTTAACTAATCATTACACAATGTAATGTTCCCCAAGACGGTTCCTGACGTGATGTGTAGAATTATATAATATACAATAACCGGTATAACCTAAAATTACGATGTAAGATGTTACAATTAGATTACCTACGGATTTAGAATAATATTTTTCAGATACGTCATTTCGATGGAATACACATAATGCTACAAGGTGGGCATAAAGTCTGAACATACAGGGTAATATGTATATCTTTTTATTAATGACATTTTCAATTTAATTTATATTTTCCTATATAAAACTACATAAAAACGGCACATAGTTTCAATATTATAATGAAAGAACACTTAAAATGCCTCTGTAATAAATATTTCTCCGAATTTTCTAACCATCTATTAGAGACAGGCCACTGTTTGCCAAAAAACGGCGTTGTAATTTTACATGTAAATATAGAGGCCAGGTTAGATAATTTATAAATGTTAGAAATTAAAAGATTCGTCAATACCAAATCTATTATAATTAATAACCACGGACCACCAAATAAATAGATATAATAATAATAATAATGTGTTTATTCTAGCGTGATCAGGTTTTTTTTAACCCGATTCGCCATAAATATAATACACATTATGTTATACATTAAAGTTACGAAATAAATATGAACTAACTCAAATTTCTTGTTCCAAAATTTTCATTTTGGTGGCACTCACGTGATCACTTTGGTGCCACTCACGCAATCAAAGAGCTCCGCGACTTTTTTTAAATATTAGTCGATTGGAACGAAAATTTAAACTATTAAATAAAATAACAAAAACTTTGTATGAAACCACGAAATTTATTATACGTCAACCGGTTTCGCTTATCTCAAGCTTCATCAGGACGTATTTAAAACTGGTCATAAATACAAAAAGAATGCACTTATATATACATAAAGAGGGAGATAGAAAATAAAATTACATGTGAAAGAGAGAGACAGAATACATGTATAGTTACATAGAACATCAAGGGAGATAAAATATAAAATTATATGCGAAAGAGAGAGATAAAATACATATACAGATAAACGGAACATTAAGGGATGGGAAAAAACAGTGTTGATGGATATTAAATTGATTTTAAAGGAAACATACCTTATATGGGGCTAATGGATAAATTAATTTGGTTATTAAAAATTGGCGTACCACTATTTATTGCCTTTTTTATTTCAAGGGCTTTTAAATACTTTTTTTACTGCTGCATAAAAGTATAATAATCGATATCGGATTTATATTTCGTTGAATATACATGAGTAAAATGCCCCTCGCCTCACAAATAATGTTCCAAACCCCTCTCCTATATATACACTTCATATCATGTCTATTCATTTACTAGTCTGTGTTTACTTATATGTTCCTTATTTCAAACCACTATTGTTTCCGAGTCCATTGTTAAAATATTTATTGCAACTCAAAAATTTTCTCTGCAGTCCAGGCATTTTTGAGACCGGGTGACAGTTGACAATCCCCTCGTTGAAGAAGTCTGCCGCCTGTTCCTTAAACCAGTTGCTGACAAAACAAAATATGAAGTATTTATGGTCCGGATTATATGGTGGATGATCTTGTAGCTACCACCCAAAGTTTTGCAGTTCTTGTGCTATATTTTGAATAATGTAAGGTCGCGCGTTATCGCCCAGAAAACACACTCCTTAGTGAGCAGACCTCGCTGTCGATTCTGTATAGTCCGCCATAACTTTCTTAAGATTTCGCGGTACCTTTGCGCATTAATGATTTCCCTTCTAGGCAGATAATCAATCAAAAGGACGCCTTTCCGGTCCTAAAAGTATCGCCGAATCGCAATCGGCGAAATTAGTGATAGACATGGTTAATAAAATACCACTGAGAAATTACATCTGACGCACACGCTCCGAACTGATAGGCAAATTATATAAAGCGCCTACTTATATTGTTCATATACGCAAACGATTCTAACTAACTTACCATCACGGCGTTTCTCAGCGGGGGTAGGCAGAGAGTATAGAGCGCCACACTCTTCTGTCCTAACACAATTCTCGCCTCATCCACATTCATACATCTTCTCATACAAGCTCGCCGATTGTTGAAGCTTCTAACAGAACCATCCTCCAGTATCTGGTTTACCTGGTCGAGCCAAGTCTTCCTCTATTTCGCACACGATTCTTATCGGTAGAATTCCATTTTTTTAGATTTGTAACAAATTATTTTATTTTCATGACGTTTCGTTTGACGTTTGACGTTTGACATGGACACAATGTGTGTGTGTGGTGTTTAGTTTATGATGTTATAATTAATATGGAAAACGATCTAGTTCAAAAATGATAATCTCGATAAAGTAATGACACTAAACAGACTGTGTAATAAAAATATTGTTAAGAGTGGTAAAGCGTCACGTACAAGAAAGATGAAAACACACGTTAATTAAACGTGCAACCGACTGTCTCTACCACTATATTTTTGGCGCCCATCTTTAAACACGTCCAGGTTTAAACACTAGTTTATTGTATATAATTAGCAGCTCGTTGGTCTAGTGATCTAGTGGTCGGGCTTGACAACTAGATCACTAACTAGACTCCGGGAGACCAGCAAATGAGTCCTACGTTCACAGCACAAGCATTTAGCTTAGTTTCTAAATAGTAAGAATATTGATGTGACATGTATTGCGCGTACGCATCTCTATTTTTTTTTTTAATATATACAGGCCTCTCCATTCCAATGTGTTTTTTTTTAATTTTGCATTGTGGCCTAATTTTTTTTAGATATTCCACTGCTTTTAAAATATTATTGCAGCATTAGTAATCTATGATCGTGAGAAATCGTGCATTTAGTGTCACAATTCAAAGGATCAGCTCTGTTTACAGAAATAGAGTTCCAAAAACTCTTTAAAAATCGTAGAACAGAGCACATATCTGTTCGCAAATTGCCTTAAATTATCAACCCATTAAAGAGCGCAATATACAATAGGTAACCTTTATAAAAAATGTCTAAAATAGATATACAACGCTGAGTGCTGTGAAGTTTGTGAACCGCAGCCACTGTAATGATCGACCTTACATGACGTACGGAGAAAATTATATAAGCAAATTATCTAATTAGGTTAACTCAACAAAATAGAGACAGTATTATTTATAATGTCAGACATGGTTCGGATAATTGATTAACTTGGTAGTTTGCTAAACATTTTTTAATACTGCGGAGGTAGGTGGTAAAAAACAAAACGATGGTCGTTTAGATAGTCGTGTATTGTACGAGCGGGCATCTACAAAAGGTAGCGAAGCAAGTCGGAGCGGTCGAGTTGGATCGCGGCGGGACGAGACCGGCCGCGATGATACGAGTCCCGGTCCCCATAGTCCGCACGCCGAGTTCTACCTACTTAGAACATTTCTGCATCCTTTCGTTTAATTTTATTCCGCAGATTAACAAATCAAATAGATTTGATGTAAATGTTAAAAATATGAATTAAACATATTAATTAGAAAGATATACATATAAAATCAATTTTATCGAAAAATATTGTTTATGCGCCACCGGTATTCGAACCTGGATCTCTTTCCTAACCGAGGAAGATGCATTATATGTGTTATAGCGACAAATTTTCGAACCTATATGTTACCTTTTTGATATTAATACATTTAATCGTTCCATTATTTGAAAGAGCCATCTACCTTATTTTTACAGAATCTCAAATACCTTTGAGTAATCTGATAGCAGACGCCAGAATTATCAATTCATTTTTATTCAATTTTGGACACATTGATACAACTTTATTATTAGAACACATTCTTATTGTGAAGTTGTAATTATTCAGAACATAGGTCTGTGATATTTTAAATATGAATTAAATATATTAATTAGAAAGATATACATATAAAATCGGATCTAGGTTCGAATCCCGGTGGCGCAACAACAATATTTTTCGATAAAATTGATTTTATATGTATATCTTTCTAATTAATATATTTAATTCATATTTAAAATATCACAGACCTATGTTCTGAATAATTACAACTTCACAATAAGAATGTGTTCTTCTAATAAAAATATTGAATAATTTAACATGGAATATGCTAAATAGCTGGCTTTCTGTGGAAACCTGTTACGCATGAGCGCATACATAGAATCAATTGCAACAATAAACGTAACATGTATGAAATAAAATGCAAATCAATCAAATATATTACGTTAATTTTTTTTATTAAATTTAAAAAGGCCAGTCAGTGAGCGACCCATTTTATGCACGGATGATACAATACATGTAATCGTGATTCCAAAAATATGACGAAGTGTACACATATTAATTAATTTACCACACACTTTTTATGGTGAATTCTATGGATCATATATCACATATTAATCAGAGTGTGTTTGACACTTATTTTTTAATCTGATAATAATTCGATCTGTTATCTGTAGGGGTAAGTCGTTACATAATTTTTCTTCGCTAAAAACAAGTCGTTTTTCCCTATTATTTACCTGATCTGTGTGATATTTGAGAGATATTATTATGTTGTGTTGATGTTTTTTCACGTATTTTGTGGAATTCACTGTATTTTTCTCTCGAGTACAAGTTTTAGTGTTTCCTCATATATTTGATAAATAGCTGTCATTGTACACAAGCTTGTACGTAGGTACTCCAATAAATGATTTAATTGACGATTAATTCGAATGGTAAAACATATAATATTATGCCACATAATATTATATGGACGCTTGAGAAATGAGTTTTTTCTGACAGCTTGTCTCTCAGAAAATGTTAGAAAAACAAACAATTTACCCTCGTCTCTCTAAATTAAAAACCTTTCTCTCTAGCATCATTAACGAAAAAAATAATGAACGTTAACATATATTTCATATTATTAATAAATTAACTGTTAATGTCGACTTGAAAGAATATTAAAAAAATGAAATATGCTTAAAATACTGTAAATTTCAAACATAAAAAGGAAAATAATGCCTTAGCGTGAAGTAGAATTGATTCCAGGGATTTAATTGGATTAGTATAGTAGTAACAGTCTTTAATAGTGTAATTAGATAGTTTTATATTTATAACAATGAAATAATCAACAATTGAATTCTATTAAGACAAATAAACAAAAATAAATCTTTGAAAAAATCACAGATATAAACATAAATAGTATAAACAAGTGGATACTGTATTTTTAACTAATTTCAAACGACTGGCGACCGACTGGCCAATTAAAACGCTGAGCGGCATCAATACACTAACACAATGTGCATATAATGTATGGTATTACTCTCAATAAACCAACTGAATCCTTCATGAAATGTACTATACTCGTGTATAACGAATCTTTTAAAAATTCAAAAATCAGAAAACATGCGACCAACCGATCAAAAGTGATCAATGTTCGTCTCGTCCAACAAATGTGATAAATGATAAACGTTTTGTTTCTTCTGTAAAAATTAACTTTAGACTCTTGGCAATAATTGAAAATACCGTCATCGAAATACTACTTATATTATCACTAAAGTAGCAATTCTCCTAAGTCGGATAAATGGATCGGTCGGAACATAGAGACTCGAGACTGATCTTTTTGACCTAATACTTCCCCTCCTACAAAACATCCGGCCCGCGGGTGACCTGGTCCTGACCTTAAGACGGGGCGGGTCTTACGTGTGTGCTAATTATTTTTAAAAAAAGGTAAGCATGGATGGATCGAAAAATCAGTTCAAAAATGTGTGTCAGTCAATTTTGTGTACCTTCGCGTGTAATGGAATGACATACTTCAACTTTTAAAAGGTTCACCTTAACGACCCGTGACCGCGGATGAGATTTTTAACTCGAGACAATCATAAACACAGAATGATGCGCCCATGAGATTCTTCGGCGGCAATCTCGGCTTTCGTAGTCCACCGTGTAGACACCAAATCTCAGAGATTCGCCGTCACAAATATTCCGTTCCGTTAGTTGAGTAAATTTGAATCTCCCAAGCAACAATTAAAACGAAATAAATGTCGAATTAAATGCCTTATGATATTTAAACTTTCAGAATAAGTAGTTGTATGTATCTATGGCTCTAGGTAACGTTTGTGCACTCATGTCGAATCTCACTGTCAAATCGAATCGTATACAGGTTTGAGTTTTTGTGTCTTTCTACCAATCTCAAGCTAATCTTTAAGTTTATCCTGGCTATTAATATTTTTCCTTATTTCTAAAATTTCAATTTTATCTATCTATAAATAAATTAGTCTGTTTCCAAAATGTGATTGGCGAATTCAGAATAGTTGATGCTATTTATTTTATTTTATTTGTAACTATATAATATAATGTAAAAATATGTTTAAATTGTGCCCGTCTCACTAGAGAATTCTGTGTCGAGACGGGCATAGTTTACAAGCAATTGTACAATGAATTAGTATTACAAGTAGTAGATAGAACTAACATTTATTACTTTATATATAGATGGTTATGAAAAACAATATTAAAGTGGTCTTTCAAATAAATTAGTGGCAATAATTAATAAAGGTATGAGTCAATATGTTTGGGTGAGTGCACCAATACTGGCTCTACCCATATTACGAATCCAAGTTTTAATTTTTAATTTAATGTTATTGGAACAATTCAATTGGTTTAAATCTTTCAGCATTCTATTAAATAGTTTAGGTCCAAAATATTTGTAGTTCCTTTGACCATATGTTGTATGTGCTCTTAGGGTTTGTAGGTTATGTGTATTTGTCCGTGTGGAAATTATATTTTGAGTTGTTTTAAAATGTGTCTGTTTGTATTTATATATATTTAAGAGTAGTATTAGCATATATTTGTCTTACATATGCTAATATAGGCTGAATTTATTAACAATTTCGTCAGTGCTCGTTGCGATTGGGGTTTTGAGGATAACTTTTATAATAATTTTCTGAGCTGCTATTATTGGATTAATCGCAGACATAGTCGCTCCAACCCAAAGCAATTGTACCATGCTCTATGATTGATTGACAGATTGCATAGTACGCCATTTTAAGAAGTTTTATATTAAGGTAATTCCTAATATTTCTAAAATAGTATATTATATTGTTTTATTTTATTTGTAATGAGTTGTGTATGATGACACTATTTGAGATAAGGATTAAATATGATTCCTAAGTATTTGATTTGGTCAGTACGTTCTATATAATTGCATTGACACGTATCGTCGTCTGAGTTGGAACAATTGTGAACTTTTATTTTGTAAACATACGAGGGTTGCCCATTTTCTTTTATGCTCGAAGTTAGGTATTTAGTTTTATTGGTATTAAGTTTTAAGGTTTAGACATCTCAAGTGCTCCTTAACTCTAATATCAAAATTTCAACAATCAAAATGATTTCAATCATTGCAAGTTAATTTGTAGACCCCCGATTTTTTTTAAATATCATCCTTATCCTTTTTAATGTTAGTGTACATTGTTTCCTAAAGAATATAACCATAGGTATCGAAACGTGTTGTTTTATCAATAAATAGTGTTTTAAACAAAGTGTTTTAATAATATTATTATTTATATAAATGTGGCTGCAAAATAATTTTGCTAATATTGAAGAAATAACACCTAAACTACCTATTAATATTTTATTTAAGTTTAGATAGCTAATAAGTTAATAACGCTTTATATTATATATTATAATATTATTTTTAATGTTGTACTTAGCACTGTATAATCAACTGAAACATTTTCTGCAAAATTTGGCAAACAGCCCAATTTTTCGAAAGAGGATTCTTTCCCGAGAGAAATTATTGTGCATTGAGACTGTTCAAAAATCTAGCTACAAGAATAACAATATTACATTTGCTTTACAGGCGGAAAGTTGAGAAATTTCAAAGTAGGTAGTGCCGGTACGATACGAGAACGCTCTAACGTGGCCATTATTATTTCATGTAAGTAGACAGACGTATTGAAACCGCAACCTTTGAGGAATGCTTTTCTGCCAAACGAAACCTTTTCATCCGCGATATACGTCCGTGAATAGCGTCGTAACACTTTGTTAGGTCGGCAGCCGGGAGGTGTTTTGACCTTTTTCGTTTTATTGGCGGGAAAAATAAAAACTAGTTGTTCAAATCGGAGAAGGTCAGGGTATCAGAATTCTATTTGCATAATAAAACACATCGTTCGGGAATAATCTGTATACATGTAATACATATTTTCCTTCGGGGGGTGGATTCAATAACGGCAATTCAAGCGATCTTTTATGATATTCATCACATCGAATCATAAATATGGAGAGCTTCCAAATATATGGTAGTCATGTATTCAGTAAATCGTTTAATTATTTGGTATATTATATATTTAAAAAAAAAACATAAATAAGGGAACAATGATTGTAACGTGTGTGTTTCAGGTAGATTCGAAAGAAATATAATACTTTCATCGATTATATATTAAATACTAATTAAATGTATTAATTAGAAAGATATACACATAAAATCAATTTTATCGAAAAATATTGTAGTTGCGCTACCGGGATTCGAACCTGAATCTCTTTTCAATCCGGGAAAGGTGCATTATCCAACTATGCTACATCGACAGTACTTTTGGCGAAAAATTTTGGAATCCATATGTTACACTTTTCAAATAGGTTCGGAAATTTGAAAACACACACACACACACAGTGGCAGAAAGAGGTCACTCCGAAAATGTACAAAATATTTAATTTTAGATTGTTCATTTACTGTCGAACCGTGAGTGTTGGTACTTAGTCGCCACCTCTACAATTTCAAGCACGCGTGCTGTGAAAGTGTAGAGAATTGCCTCCCCCCCCCCTCCCCCTTTGTTAACGAGAAAAAGAGGTGATAAAGGCAGGTAGGTACCCGAGTTGAACATTTTTTTGACAGATACCAAATTGAACATTTGACAGAATGTGGGTAATTTATTTTTCCCCGGTTATAACATAACGCACAATAACTGCCTTTAACTAAGCAAACCCAACATTTTAAGCGTGCCCCTAACAAACGCGGTAAGTAGGTACTTATTTTAATGCGGAACACATATAATAATAGAGAACATAAATTACGTTTCTTTTTACAATTTTTTTGCAAAATTTGTCAAGGGCTTAAACGAACTTCCGGCATTTTTGTACGGTGCTTTGAATGAATATATTGATTTCACGGTCATTATACTTTACATTATACTACACAACTATCAAAACAAATGTTGACTCAATCGTGACAACAGTCTATTTTCAGGATTGTATCCTCGGACGCGATATCAATTATTATCGACGTGTATTTATGTCATTCGCCAAGTTAGGTGATTCACAATGTCTTAAGGCGCCACTTTCAATAATAATTCAAATTTTCGCGTTTTTTACTAAAATGTGGTTTTTATTATTATATCAGAATTTATACACTAGATTTGACTTTTTTTAAACTTTTACTTATATAGGACCTTTATACTAATGTAAAATTAGTAAACTGAATATTATTTGCCATAATTAAGAAAATACAAACATTATAAGAAAGACCGTGACCATCAGTAGCGTGCACTAGGCATGAACTTAGGTTATGCTGCTAATATCGATGGTGTAAAAGCGATGGGTATTGTCATTACAGGTTGTATTCATCATTCCCTCTATCTATTTTTGTTTCAGTATACCTGTGTGAGTTAATTACCCATTCTTGAAAAATATTAATATTATTTCTATTATTATTGTGAAGTTTTTCAAGTTATTAACTAAAGAAGCTAAAATATTTTATAATAATAATAAAAATAAAACCACGTTTAAAGTGTATTGGAATGCATTCAGTTAAATCCGCTTCAAAGACACACTTGCGGCGTTTTGTAACACGTCTGCTCGAGGGAAGACATGTATTCGGAACACCGCGCGGTGCGAGAGTTACGTTTAGTTCGCATACGTCTGGGACAGATTTTGCGAAAAAACACATGTGCAGCTTTATTTGTCAATTCTAAATTCTTCCGTTAGCCGTACGTTCTAGTTAGCACGTTAATAAGAAAACTGAATTATTTTCCCGTGGATCTATATACTTACTTAATACATTACATAAAAAAATATTTCATTTGCATTTATTTTGCAAAGATTATAGTTATGCACAGCTTTTTTGATTATATAGAGTGCACGCCCCTGGTAACCATTAAATTTATTTTCCGCGTGCCACAACATTGCCTTAATATAGAAAATTCTTAAATATATGAAATATTACGGAGACAAATCTGCATCGAAACAAATTAACAAAATGTTAAAAATTTATAGTGTTATAAAATTTACACGACTCAATTTTTGACGTTTTTAAAACACTTTGTGGTAGTGAAAACAAATTATTGTATTAAATAATATAGTGTATTTACTTGATATGCTTTGAGGCTTCAACTACTATTTAAAATCAAAAACATAATAATGTATTACTAAATAGTAGGTAAAGCATCAAAGCATACAAGTAAATACAAAAAACGCGAAAACACGAATTATCATTGAAAGGTAAGCCTTAAAGAATGGGAAAAACGTATTTTTATTTACAATTTTAAATACTAAAATTATATAAAACAACACGATTAACGAACTGCTCGCTTACTTTCAAAAACATAAGTTTATTTCTAAAATTTGGTTGTCTTGTCATTTGTACTAACATTTTTAAATGTTTTAAAAATTATTATTACCTCCGCTGGTTACATTACCGATGTATAAAATATTTAAAATCTATCGAAAAGACAAAAGTGATTTTAAGGGGTGTAAATGATGATTTAAGAATTTAGTAAATTTATCCGAAGAATAATTTGTAAATAAGGTGGTGAAATAGCTCCTACGAGTATCGATGATACATACATAATTTACATTGTCATTAAAACTTTTGTAAAATCAGTGTGTGTGTGTGTGTGTGTGCCCATGGTGTAGGAATGAATAGATGGATGAAACGCTTATGAAATGTGCCCGGTGTTGCCCGGAATTCTGAGAGGTTGTTAGGAGATGGGGGGGATATTTTGTCCAGGCCCTAAAGAATAACGATATATTCATCATTTGGTCGAGGCAGAGAATGATACAATACCTGTGGGAAGAGGGGGAAAGGGAGGTGGGATGACTATATTTTGCTCAGGGTCCTAGAGTGTAACTGAGCAAAATTTGGTATGGATGGCATTGGTGACCATGGGAGGGTACATATGCTTTGAACTAGATCCTGAAGAACTACGCGAAATTTGGTTTAGATCGATCACTCGGGTGTAGGTTGTATTGAGAACAGACAAGACATACATGCATTCAATTTTATATATCACTAGTTCTAAACGACGGGTTGATTGCTCTATACGGCCAGTCGCAAAATAGACATTTATTTATATCAAACTAGCTGAATTACCCGGCGTTGCCCGGACTTTGCGCAGAGTGAAGAGCCTTCATTCAGGGGGATGGGGGTATTTTTAATCTTCCTCTTATTTTGAACGTCAATTATGCAAAATTTCATCAAGACGTACAAAAATTCTGCTTTAAGGTGTAGGAAAAAAAGATGGGGATGGTTCTTCAAAATCTCATGTAAACAATGACCTTCCCCATGTATGTTATGCAAAATTTCATCAAGCTCGGAATAAAACTGTAGATTTGTACAAAAACAAATCCACCCACCCACACTATTCTTTAAATATATGGATATAGAATGTTTATTTTTCGAATTATCAGTTTTAAAATATCACGGTGGTATCTAGAGGACTGGCTACACTAGAAATGTATAGTTTATTATGATGGCACTGGGAACTGTGCAGCGGACGAGCCTCCAGATGGTGCGATTGCTTTATTAGACAGTTGGTGACAGGCACGGACCATTGCGTGCTTCGGTATATCATATTTGGTTTCCTTGGTTATCATATTCGCATCGAGCGTAGATTGGTAGTATGTTGCGTGGAAATCAAAAGCACGATTAGTATTTTCAAAGTAATTTAGTATTTAGCACCACTTTATTAATCTACAAGTCATAATACGATGCGTGCTACCATCCGTTTGGCAATACTTACAACAATAAATAAGTATTAATAAATTACAAAATATCCCATTGCAAGATGGGCAAATACAGCGTGTCCCAAAAGTCTTTTTCATTTTGGTTCATTCGCTACACAGACGCAACGAGCGGGTGAGGGGCGGGGGGTATGCTAATCGCTAATCGCTAACCGCGTCCTTCGAAATTCAGTTGCTATGGAGCGTGTCCTTACCAGTTGTTCGTGAAATTTTCCCTGGAAAATTGATATCCCGACGAAGTGACATAAACTGGCCGACTTGACACCAATGGACCTTTTCCTACAGGGCTACCTTAAATCAAAGGTATACAGTAACAATCCTCCCTCTCTGGACCAATTAAAAGAAAATATCTGAGAAGAAATGGCAGCGATCACGAAGAATACGTGCCGAGCAGTTATCAAACATTTTGCCTCCCGTTTAGAAAAGTGCGAGCGAAATAACGGATAACATTTAGAAAACATAATTTTTCAGAAATAAATTCTTAGAAAACTGTACTTAAATGCAAAATAAACATTTCATTATGAAAAAGACTTTTGGGACACTTGTATATTGAAAATTGGACAAAGGGAACTAACTTTAGTATTTATTTTTATTTAATTCAAATTTAATTGACCGTTTCCGTACGCGTCCATGTTTAAACATTTTTTTTTAAATATGTAGTTTTAAGTATATAATAATATATAATCAGTGCCGGATTACCAAACAAGCAAAGTAGACACCGGGCTACGGGCCCAACTTCTTTTAAGGGCCCCGCGATAACGGATCAAAATTATATTGATTATAATCAGGCTTACTTAAATTGATACCAAAAGACACAAAAAAATAATTTAACTCAAATAAATTAAAACTTTACATCAAAAACTTAATTAATAAAATACTGTATTAATGAACTTAAAGTACACAAACCATAGACATTAGATTCACATAACAGTATGTCTCTTAAAAACTCATCTTGTCGGTTAGTTAAAAAAGTAATCGGTGCAAAACACGTACGTAGTAATGTACAGCAGTGATGGTCATCTCCATCTAGCGACCTATTATTATTTAGTTCAATGTTATCCTAACATATTAGTAGATAACTTGCAAGGTTAATCCAGCACTGCCCGCACTACTTCAAGTGAGGATACTTTTATGTATTTTAAGGTAATTAAGCTTTTTCCTATCGTAAGCTACATTTTTAGCAAAAATTCCCGCAATCTTAATTTTAATAATAAGTTATGTATTTCTATATATATGGTACAGAGTACCATCAGCATTTAAGAATACAAAATGATAGTAACCTTACAGACAAGTGTAAAAATAACAGTGCAATTATAAATGTTTAAAAACATTTTTAAAAATTGAGTAAAGATTGTAAAAATATTTATCAACGGTAAAATAAAACAAACGTCTTTTTTAACACAAAACATAATGCAATATTTTGAAAACAAAAAAATGTTGTGTGTTTTTATGCCATTTGAAGAAAAATGAAGAGTGATTTTTAGAAATATTTCCCCATGTAATTCAACTGCCGTTCGATAAAATAAAGCTTATTCCACTGAACGACCCCACAACACTAAATACGATAGTCATATTTAATTAACAATTTTGCTGTATCTGCAGCCCTTAAAACCTGCGCGTTGGATGTTTTTCTAAACTCATGTCTGAAATACACAATGGGGCTAATTTTTTGTCGGCTATAAATCTCGTCAGGAGTATTTTTTAATTTATCCTCGTTCGGATTCCAAACCAGTGAAAGTGATCTCTCAAAAGAGTAATATATCAATGTTATCCTAATGTTTTTCTGAATTTAACTTTGGAATATACAAATTAGATGGATATGTGACATTTTGTTCTGAAAGTACATTTTTAAATAGAAAAATGAATATCTATTATCAGAAATTCGAAATTGGAAAACTGTAAGTAGATACTTAAATCATGTTTTAGGTACGTGTTTTACGACCGTCCTAAGACGAGTTCTAAACACTTTTACTCAATAAATATCATCTATTATTGCTATGAACTCATGTAAACTGTACTCTACTCGACTTTCTGATAATCCGAATGTAAGACGATAAGGCAAATACTAATATTTTCTATTTTGAAAATAAAGGCTTTTTATTATATATATTAATTAATTGTCTCCGTTTAACTTCGTACATTGTAATTCATAATTATTAATAATAAACAAATATGAACACTTTTTCAATTCAGAAATGCGATGTATTATTTGAAACTTCGAGACAATTTTAAAACTATTTAAATACGACACACAAATTAATTTGTAATTTATTATGGTGTAGTGGGCAAGGTAGGTGACGTAGTGCATAATGCAACATGCATTTTGCGCGCGTTGGGTGCGTTCGTGAAGCAAATTTGTATTGCAACGGGTTACGCTTACTCGAACAAATATATTACGCGTACAAAAATATGTAAATACTGAGGATATTTGTGACAAACCAATACAAAGCGATTTTTCTCGAATGGGATTCGATATAACTATCGTCGTACTTCGTCCCATCGCCAATCACAGCTGTAGATTACCATATTGAATATATTTAAATACATTACAGAAAACATGAAATATTGGGATGACTATTACACGTATTATGTTATAGTTTTAATTTTGAATACAGTAATCTCTCGATTATACAAAGCTGTAGGGAAAATTTTACCTGAATAATCCTGCCAAAAAAAAAATGACAAAGATTAAAAAATTTCCCACTCACCCTTTTATTTAAGCGCCGAATCTAAGCGCGCCAAATTCGCTCACAACTTGCGAACACGTCATCGACCGAGATTTCGCCTGTTATTTTTTTTTTGCTACATAATATCAATTTCGCCAATTTAATTTTCTACATACATACAGGTAGCTGAATTAAAAAAATATTTTTACATTTTAAATAATATTTCGAAATATTATTTTTTTAAATCGGAATTTTTTACTGCCCCACGTAATCTACCGTAAATAGGAATGCTACCATTTTTGAATACCCTAGATTGCGGTAAAAAGAATAAGTGAGTATAACACGATTATTTCCGTCTGTTAATCTATTTTTAAATTGACATATTTATGTACATTAACGGGCACCACTCTTTCGCGTACGTTAAAATAAATTTATTTATATCAATACATATATTTTTCAAGTGCTATTTTCTACTTTTCACTTGCAATGGAGTTGTATGTGTGCATTTAATATGTTGTATATCCTATTTCTGACATCAAAAACAAATCGACCCCTCGATGTGAATAAATTAGGGAATTTGATTGAGGGATTTGCATTTGAAAACGAAAAAAATAATCACTACAAAAACAAGTTTCGATAATCCTCTAACACAAAACTTTGTCAAAATAGTGACTGTCAGAATAGTGATCCGATACATCCGTATATTATTCAGTGTATCAAAATTAAGACTAAAATATAAATTAGAATTCTTAAATAATATTAGTAGACTTTGTTTACGTAGCTAGTCTACAATTTCACGAGCTAGATTATACCTACGTAACGTCCCTCGGTTGCTTTATGTATGTTCTCATACATAGATAGATATGCTAAAGCTTTCTACAAAATGATTTGCCACGAATCATAGAGACAGAGACAAATGTATTAGCGAAATTTCAGACATGCTATATGCTTGGGTCTTGGGTCTTGTTGACAACTAAACAATAATCAGCAGCAAAAATAGCAGTTATTATAAAACAATTTGTTGGCTTATGAAAGCAAATTATGAAAGCAAATTATCAAAACAAAACATGTTAAAATGATTAGTTAGATTAATTAACCTAAAGACAATTCTAATGAATTAAGTGATTATTTTAGAATTTCTAAATATTATTACGATATTATAATACACAAGGCAATTTTTCATAACATCAATTGTGTAATATAAGCGACATTTACTATAATCCATGCATGTAAATTAACCAAGAAAAATATAAAATGTACATATTTATTGTCAATATGTTAAATAGCTCCCAGGCCAATTCTTCACAGAAATCTGATAATCGATGTAAAAGTATTTCAATTTAATATTTAAGAGGCACTTTGTGCAATTCTCTTGGAAAAAAAAAAGTTAAATCTCATTTGATAAGATCTTTTAAATATTCAAAATATAAATATAAAGGTAACTATCGTAATATAGTATATCATTTGAAATTAAAATGGAAAGAGTAAGGCATCTGTAAAACAGTTTTCTAAGCGATTTTATTCAAGAGATTTTATATCAATAGGAATACATAATTTCATCTAAAGCGTAATGTGCACCTGTCATCGAAAAGGGGTTTGGTCCATATAGTTGGGTGATAATACTGATAACCGACTTCTTATAGAGTCCGCGTGAGATTTCCAGTACGCCGGATCACAAACAGATAAACATAATCACATCACATAGCCAACTATTAAAGACAATCGATTCACAAAACGTAATTCCGTTCACAAAATCCGACAAACGGCGCGTGCCAAAATGTTTGTCACCGTCCGAGAAAACTCACGCACTGACATTCGTGGGCACGGAGGAGGGATGGCCGACTTGACGTGTTTGTGTGTATGTCCGTCCCTTTCGGGGCACTCATATTTTCTTCAGAAAGGTATCGGAGGGGCTGAAAGGCGAAAGAGATGGATTGATAAGGCGCGAGCGAAATAGAAAATGCGCGCGCACCTTTTCGTCCTGATTGCTTTTTGAGGTTAAGTTTTACAGGAAGGTGACGCGGTCGGTGCACACGCTAAAATTATTCGAAATTGATATTATTTCTTTATCAGTTGTTTCATGAAATATAGTACAATAAATATGAGAGCCGCCAAAACATTTTTCATCTACATATTTTCTACTGTTTTTCTTATAGCAAGCACCCCGGGCGCATCATTTTAAGTATAACGTGGGTTTAATGTTTTTCTGCGAGGGGGTATAAGACATTAATTTGTCAACTTGCATACAAAGTTTTAGATTTCGATTAATAAGCGTTAAATATTATGTGGTTATATTATATTGTAATTATTTTAATGTTTTCGCGCAGATATAAAAGAATTATCGGAATAAATAAAAAAATATGGAGGCTTATTAGATTCACGCATTATGAAATTAATTATGAGTTATATAATCATGAGAACGCTATTATATGGATTTTATTAAAACTGTTTGGATATTAGGGTGAAATTAATTTATTAATTCATTGATTGAACTAACTATCTGTTGGACTAATTTTTAATGAACGGACTGTTTTGAAATAAAATTACACATTAGAAATAACCCGTTTATAATGACGGAAAATCACTCGAGAAATATTTTTTATAACCTTAATTTATTTTTAATAATAAACCAAAATATTATTGCAATATAAATGATTCAGTTAATAATACATTTTTACAAAGTATACTTTTAAACGTTTTACGTTTTCTGCGCTATTTTCTGTTATGTTGGTTTCGTCATTACGCAGTATTTTGTTATTTTTAAAAAACTACGATGCATTTTGTTTTTTTTTTTGTTTGTTCTGTGCGACGCGACACGGACAGACAGCGGAAAAGATATGTGAATTTATAAGAAGTCATTAATTTGATGTTAACCAATTTTAGCTTAAGTATTATATCAAATAAAAATACCTCATAACTTCACAAATAGTGGGCTATTCACGCGTGATGTCACATCACGCGAGAATAACCCACTACAATGTTAGCTCGTATCCAAATGAGCTGATTACTGATTGGGACATTGTTAGTTGTGTGTTCACCGCAAGGAGATGTTTGCTTTTGTCTTTGTTTGAAAATAATCAAATTTACTTTGTCATTTTTTTTTTAGTTGTGTGTTTTTTATTAATTATAGACACGTAATCAGAGGTGAATAAATCTCCACATTCGTTTCGTTTTTTTTAGAGGCATCCCAAATAAAATGTGCATAACATTTTATAGATAGTTCGCTGGCTGGTGGTTATACGAGGTGGAACGGAGTGAACAAGTAAAACACAATCCTATTCAGTGTGATCATGTATCTGAGACATGTGTTATTTAATTATACCTCTTTGTATTTGCACTCCTTTATAATATGAACGTCAAGATGTCAGAATAAACACATTTCTGATATAAGTAATAAAATGTTATTACGTCTTAGTTTTTAAAGAGAGTGCAGATTTTTACTTACTTACCATCACGCCGATTCACCGCGGGGGTAGGCAGAGAGGATAGAGCGCCACACTCTTCTGTCCTGACACACAATTCTCGCCTCATCCACATTCATACAAGCTCGCCGATTGTTGAGTCTTCTAACAGAACCATCCTCCACTATCTGGTTAACCTGGTCGTGCCAAGTCTTCCGCAGACGTCCTCTATTTCTGGTGCTATCAACACTAGCGTCATATATCTTTCTTACCATTCTCTCCTCATTCATCTGTTTCATATGACCAAACCACCTAAGTAATCCTTTCTTAATCTTACTCACTATACTAAGATCAGCTTTTCTTACTTTCCTTACTTCTTCATTCTTTACTGTGATATAAATGAATCTGCCACATATACGCCTAAGTGATCTCATTTCCACTGCATTCAGTCTACCCCTTCTGCCAGCTCCAGGCCTCACTTCCTTACATCAGTGTCGGTACCAGGACTCCATTGTGCACCCCTAGTATTGCCTCGGTTGAAAAATTCCCGTTAGATATAATTCCATTCAAAGCGTCGTTAACTTTATTTCCTTCAGTCACCCTCCTTTCCATATCATTCTCAGCCTTTCCGTTTCTATCAAACATACTTCCCAAATACACAAACTCATCTACTTGTTCCAAACATTCATTACCTCCAAGTATTTAGCGCGGTGTCTCGCTTTCCTCCTTCTCGAATACCATCACTTTCGACTTGTTAACATTCATCATGAGGTCGCTTTCCTTGCATACATCGTACATTCTACTCACAAGCCTCCGTAATTCTTGTTGATTATTCGCCATTAGTACTGCATCATTGGCGTACAATAAACAGCATACAATCAAATCGCCCATTTTTGCACGTACATTCATTTTTGAATAATTTATTATTTATATAAAAACGTGTAGCCCAGGTTTGACATGTTCGTAATATTAACTAGATTCTAGAGCAGAGATAGCGAACCTATGGCGAGCGTGTCACCTCTTGACAAATTGATCATTTTTGGTGACACAAGCAATATTAGAATTTTGTTAGCATAACGTATTTAAATTGTGTAAATTTTTTTTAAATAAATTTATATATAAATGAGATCTCTATTTTAGTTATTCTGCTCATAGGCCGAGCGTTGGGGGCCTCTGTGTTAATACGACATGGATATTATAGTATTTACTGTACAGTAGGAACTCGTAAACTAACATTGAAGTAAAGTATAGTCAATTTTCGTTAGTGACGAGGTAGAGGACGCACATTACTGTATTAGCGTATTGTTGTGTCATTCAATTGTCAACGTTTGAATAGATAACGCGACTTAATTTGAATAATTATTATTACAAAACCTTTATCTAAATATATTGTTAGGGTGCCTTTGGGCTCTAGACTCTAGAGGATAGGAAGCAATAGGGACGGCCATCGATCTAGCTCAGTCTGGGTCCTCAAGTGTATGTGTGTGTGTGTGTGTGTGCTCCAGTGTCGCCTGCTTCCTCGGACAGGATGATAACTGATTCAAAGACAACTCTGCTTTCACATTACACATTTATTCACAAAACACAATTAATACCGACATTAGATCTTCTTTCTTCGGGTCAGCTTTATCTTTAATTTTTTCTGAGGGAGGTCACGTTTATTTATTTTATCTATTTACGGAGTTCATCTATTTGCCAACATCAGCCAACGCGGCTGTGGGGTGCCGATGCAGCTGAGGACCCGGGTCGCCACACGCCCGCGCCAGGATTCATCTCTCTCTCCGGGAGATAGACCGGACACCATCCCGTCTCCGTGATGTCCAATAAGCCCATCCACCGGTCATGCGGTTGCAGCGGGGTTTCTCCTCAACTCGCGGGTGGACTAGACACATACATCTCTCGGTCCACCGCGGTGATCCCACTCTTAATCTACGCCTTCTCTCGCCGCCATATTCTTCCGGAGAGCGGCTCCACCGACCCGCTGCCCTCTTTTTTCGAGCGTTCTCCCCAAAAGTGACGTCTTGCTCAGCTGCCCGCCAAAGCCGGATTCTCGTCCCTGATTCGTCCATTTAGACAGCCAATCATCATAAGTCGGCAAAGTAGGCTACGCCAAATTCAAACACCACAATATGTTAGTAAATAAGAAATGAAAATGATGTATTAAACCAAGAGGTATTGTATTGAGGAATAAAGATTGTATTTTGTATTGTTCTTGATGATCATGAAGAGTGATATTATTTATCTGGGATCTCTCGTCTCAAGAAATAGTCAAAAATTTGTACGGCCGTCAGAATTGGCCAAACTTTGGAAGAAGTGGTGTTGGCGTCGCATGATGCTTACACCATGGACTTCAAAACGAACGAATGTCTATTTTTCGGAATCTCCATACTAAAGAAGGGCTCTCCACAACATGCATGAAAAGAATTCATTCAATTCAAGATGGAGACTGAAGAAATTGATGACCAAGTCCGAGACATGACCGGAGCTTCGCGGGGTGTAGGCAACAAACAGTTCGCGCTATAGAAGCAGATTAGAAGACCACAATGCTCAGCCATGAGCACACCGACTGAGAAAGAGAGATTTTATGAAATTTTCTGATGCACGCTTCAATGCAATACAACATTTTCTATTTCGTTTATCCGATACGTCATTCTTAATAATAATTGAGCATAAACTTTGACCTACTTGTAAAAAAATGTTCGCCATCGCCGGTTTATGTAGAGTACTCGTCCAAAGCCACGCAATGGTGAAGGGGCTTGGTAACGTAGACGACGAAATAAATAAAAATAATCTTAGTTAATACCAATACTAAGAAAATTATTGTGAATAAATAAATAACATCGATATTACATCATATGATAGAGAAAAAATATAATTAACTATTGAAAAGAAAATTTGTCAGAAAGTACAAAAACATGGTTCTGTAACATAGCCATTTGTAAGTTTGAAGGTGAAGGACACATAGAAAAGGTTTATTTTTGTACAAACGTTTTGTTTGTTTCGTTGGAAGTTTTAATCTGTTCAAACCCCTTTACACCTCGCGTGCTGCAAGTTTAGTTAGACGAATGAGGTGGAAAATAAATATTTCTAATGTTAGTCACCTTGTAACACCAAACTAATAATATCACACTTTTATCTGTAAATGAACTTTGTATCGATCGTACAACATATTCAACTCAAAACTGCATTTAGCGACATTTGATTCATTCTACTCTGCGTACAAAATACGTGCGGTGAAAATTTTCACGGATGAAATTTTGCCCTCGGTATAAGTAAAACGAAGTGTTAAAAGATGTACACCAGTTGATACCGTTTGCTCTCCATGCAAAATGTTTAGAAAACGTTTTAATGAACGATTCAACACAATACTATTTTTTACCTTGCCTAATATCGAGAGCGAAATTTCATTCGTAGATGTACACGCACCCTAAAAGTTCATATGCATATACGAAAGTAGACAAGTACGTCCTTTAACCAATGGCGTAACTACGCCAATGCGGTGCATTGAGGCCCGCGATTGATAAACCGAATTATGCAATACAATACTTTTGCAAATATGTGTCCCTTTCTCAGCGCTAATATGGACTAATACTTTTTAAAATCCACCACAACATGAAATGAAAATATAAAATAAAAAAATGGCGTGAAAACGATATCGATGTATACAATAGTACCTATCTACCCCGCTAATATATCCAGTTAGGGATTAGATCATCACCGGAAAGTAAATATCATCGTAAAGCGAAACAAGATATTATATTTATTTTTTTTATTTCAACTTTATTATATACATATTACACTACAATTTTAATGTTTTGTCAAACTGTAGAACAATTTAACGGCAAGGATTGATGTTCCGCACAGCATTTCGAACCACGGACGCGGTAGAAAGTGGCCCGAGAAATGTATGGACAAAAGGGGCCATTTTTTCCGCGTCACAAAACATTCCGCCCGGCACCCCGCGCCGCTGGATTCTCCCCGCCACTGCGCCAACGGACCGCCGAGTGGAGGGGGTAGCGGGCCGCTGCGAGACTCCGCCCCCGCCGGCGCGCAGACTATGCCACACATATTTTCCTGAATAACTAGATTTAGAAAATTGTTTTATGTATAATGCATTATTTAATAAAAAGAGAAGGAAAGGGGCGATCGCCCGGCGATAATATTACGCACCTCAAAAATCATTTAGGTATTGGAAACGAGTTTTCTAAGTTTGAGGTGCGATAATTAATTCCCCGGGCCATCGCCTCGGGTAAGACTTATCAGGCATCGCGAGGAGCAATAAATACTATGAGATAAAATACTCGCGGTGCCTGAAAAAGTAGAATTACAAAGAGGAGAGGAGAAATGCCGGAGAAATCCAAAGTCTGCCGTTTCCGACCTGACGGCGAGAAAAATGAACCAAGTTTCGAGATCTCGCCGCCAGGGGGTGGCTGCGCTGGACCGCAGCGGGGCGGCAGGGGGACGGATCCGGCATTGTGATTGGAGGAGATCTCCTGGAGCCTATACCGCTCGTGATATGTTTATGTATTAAATAAATAATGGTCCAGTGGCTGCAAAGAGCACTCTCGTCTCATTCGTCTCTCGCACCACTGGACTTGATAAAGCAAATTGGACTTTTTATTTCTTCTCATCTTTCGACCTTGCTACTACTTTGACTATTGGATCTTCTGGCTTCCTGACTTGGCATCGACTTTGGACACGGAACCGGAATTACTACACGACTTGGCTGCTACACTGGACGAGATTTTTGGACCCCCCTGGACCGCTGCACCACGCTGCAGACAATTTTCATCCGAGCTACCAGAACGAACCGGCGAACCACCCCTACATTTACAGTTCTTGTTTCCTGTACGGAACAATTGACCTTCACATAGTCAATTAAAGATAAAGTACGTACAAAAAAACATAAAAATTAAAGTTATTAAATAAATAACATAATAAAAGTAAACTAAAATTTTATCAATTTAATATCCATCAATACTGTATTTTCCCCTCCCTTAGTATTCCATCTAACTGTATATGTATTCTGACTCTCTCTCTCTCTCTCTTTCACGTGTAATTTTATATTCTATCTCCCTCTTTATGTATATATAAGTGCACTCTTTATCTATTTATTGTTAGTTTTAAATACGTCCTGACGTAGCTTAAGCTAAGCGAAACCGGTTGGCGTATAATAAATTTCGTGGTTTCATACAAAGTCATAATCTTATATGTCAAACCATAAAGTAATTGGTTTCTACGAAAATATAAAATTTTATCAACATTTTTAAAAAAATGAAATACAACAGAGAAAACAAATAAATATATAAGAATTTTAGGGTTTTAGTTGAGAATGTACAATACCTAAAAACACACTTCAGTTTTTTTTCATGAAAATGGTAATATTATAGGAGACACGAGACCAATTATGATCTTACTATTTATCTATATATCTCATATGCAGTAGGCCTTCCTCTTCATTGGAGCCCGATGCTTTCATTTCATTTTGCATTGGGACCAATTTTTTAACTACGCCACTGCTCTTAGTAATTACGGTTTAGGTTATTGGTAGTTTACTGATCGTAAGTAAAAAAAGTAAAGTTAATTGGCTGTAATTTTTAATATTATTATTTTTTAAATCTGCCACGTAAATAAGTATCAAATACATACGAAATACTAGAATGATTAAAAATGTTATTTTTTACTTACGATACTTTACGTAGGAGGGGACGTTATGTTAAAAAAATATCCCCATTATAGTTATAGATTTCACAATAAAATCCTCTTCTAACACGGACATAATCCATACTTAATTATTTCTCAGATAAAAATAATATTTTCTCCACATTCTCCGTTAAATTCATCACAAAGTGTTCACTTCCTAAATAAAAGTAGATTTTTTATTCAGAAAATATACAGTTTATCAGTAAATACGAAAATCATAATAAAAGCTAAACAATAATTAAACTAGTTACATGTTTTCTCAGAAGATATAATATACTTTATACAGTGAGTACAATTTAGAATTTAAGGACTATAATGCAGAAAAATGTGAGAGAAAAAGTTGAGAATAAAAATTTAAACAGAGAGAAAAAAGTTATAAAAAAGAAAATAAGAAAATATTCGCGGGGAAAGGAAAAGGAAAATGGGATAGGGAATAAAATCTGAGTGATAAAAATAAAAATAAAATGAAAAATAACGGCCATTAAAGTTTATGTATTGAATTTAGATTTAATAGAAGTAACTGAAGTATTGAAAATGTCTAGTTCGTTTAGGTGTGAATTGAAATAAAGGGGTGCTCGGTAGAAAAATGAGTTTTGTTTGGTATTGGTGTTGCAATGTGGAAGATTAAATGTAAGATTAGTTCTGGTTGACCTGGCTGGCACTCGAATGGATATGCGTCTGAGTAAAACAGGACAGTATACTTTAGAGTTGGCTATTTTGTATAGGAAAATGACATTGGCCATGTCTCTTCGAGTTTGTCGTGATGGAACTTTGAAAATGATAGATGACTAAGTGCTGGTTAAGGTTCAATAACTACGAAAATTAAGATATTTCAGGAAACTGTTCTGTATTTTTTCGATTCTATTCATATATGTGGTATATCTTGTATTCCAGACTTGGGAGGCATATTCGATGATACTTCGGACATATAAGTATAGTGGTTTCATGGTGTTTATATTTTTGAATTGTTTACATACCTGAAGGATGAAACCTAACATTATAGTTGCTCTGGATGTAATATGGTTAATGTGCAAGTCGAAGAGTAATTTAGAATCCAATATAATTCCAAGATCTTTAGTTTCAGATTTCTTGGTCAAGAGTTGATTATTAAGAGAGTAAGGGAAGTTGAACGTATTCTTGTTCTTAGTAAACTGTATCATGCAGCACTTGCTGGTGTTGATTTGTAAGTTATGTTGATTGCAATATACATGAATTGGAGTAAACATTTTCATATCGTCCGCGAATAAAAGTGTGTGAGTATATAAGAAACACTTAGAGATGTCATTGATATAAATGTTAAAGAGGAGTAGTCCTAGAAGTGACCCCTGAGAAACACCTTATGTGACGCGTATCCAGTCGGATTTATAGCTGCTAACTACTACTGCTTAGCTCCTATTGGATATGTAGGAGGTGTTTGTCTAGGAGTTTAGAATGCACAACTTTATCGAAGGTTTTGCTGTAGTCCGTGTAAACGGCATCGACCTGAGTTCGTTTGTCCATCTGTAATATTATAATTTTATTAGTTGTTCCTAAAGGTTTTGCGTTTTTTTTATAAAGAAAACATAATTAGCTTTCTTTCTGAATGTATATTTAGCGGTGTAACTAAAATTGGCTCCAATGCTAAATGAATTTTATCGACCTAGGATTTTTAATACGTATAGCAGTGCAATGTTTATTTAGTTAAGCCGGCCTGCGTGGGTGGGTTACCACCTACGCGCCTACCTCTCTCACACCATACCTCGTGTTTTGCAACTCTGTTAGTCCGTCCATGTAAGTGTGACTCAAACCATTTTGTTTCTCGTCCATTGTTTCTCTTTTGTGAGTGTTTTTGATGACTAGATCGCCGAGTGCTTTGAACTACTGCACCTTAATTTACCATCAATTTTCCATCTATATGTATCTTAACTCGTGGATCCATGGATTTATGTTATATGTTTTATATGAATAAAGACATCACTTAAGGGACGCTGGAAGGTTTAAATTTATCTTTGCGAAAATTGCATGCGAACAATTTTACTCTGTACCTACTTCTGCACAATATTTTGGAGGTGTAGATATATAATTAAAATAAGAGTCGAAAATATTCAAGCTGAGTATGCTTATTCTCAATCATGTCACAAATATAAACATTTAAAAAAAATCGTAGTTGTCGTTAATTCGATTAATTTAAATATTTTACTGTTTCCAAATTTTATGTTGAATTAAAAAATAAAAAGTCTTCGAACTTCGAGCGGTCAGACTGTTTTTTATTAGGTAATTTAGAGCCTGAAGCAACGATATGGATAATAATGGGTCAGTTTCGCAAATATTTATTTCGAACTACGAAGACTTCATATTTTGTAAAAATCCTGCACAAGTTTTACATAAGTATTTTCCGTAATGCTACAGAATTTGGGCATACTTCTTGAACATTTTCGACTCATAATTTAGACCCATATAATGTTGTGGACTAGATCTGCTATATCTTGTATACGGCTAATTGTGTAAATGTATAAAATTGTTAAGACAAAATTTTGAAATTTAATAAATCTAATCTAATCTGCAATACATTTTTGGAATTGTTTGATCAAACATCGCATGAGAGATACAAATGCAGCACAGATTACTCCCTTTATTATTTTATGGCCAAGTAGCGGCCACAATGTAACCGCTCGCAGGGGCATATTTATGGTGCAGAGACCTGTCTCTGGACATTTTGGGGGGGGGCCTTATCTTGAAATACGTTTTTTTTTTACCGCCACAGGCAAGATTGTTTTTTTTCGCCCTAGTGACTTAAGTGAAGATGATGTTTTCAATCTTTGTAAAACCATCCCCATAAATTGGCCACCCCCTAAATCGGCCGCCCGCGTACCACATACATTAGGGGCGGTATTTTGTTAAGCCTACATTTTGAAACTTGCCCAAGGGCAGCTTTTTACCAAAGGCGTTCTGGACACTAGTGTTGACTACAAATTACTGCTTTATTAGGAAATAACTGTAACGTTATTTATTGGATTTGTTTATGTATACCTGCATTATTGTTATTACACGCTATTATCGTTTTGCAACTTGTTTTTCAATTTTTATATTTTTTTTTGGTGCCCCCTTGATTCAGCCGCGACAGGCAGGTACCTGCTCCGCCTGTGCGTAACGCCGGCGCTGTCCGTACCTAATACCCGACCGCAGCTGAGCAGAATCGGAGCTGTCAGTATTTTAAGAACTAAAACATTTGTTTCTATACCTTTTTATATTTTGGCTTTCTCTTTCCTTTTCTCAGAGATTCTGGGACACTCTGGACCAGGGACTATCGCAATTGCGACTTGTGTAACTTTATAAATCCGCCAAAGGCCGCCCGCAGGTCAATAGTAAAAGTTGACCGACAAAATTATTATAAAACCAAAGGAATTTATTTTTAAATTAACAAAATTATTTAATATTAATGGTGAATTCCCATTCCTTGTCTGACAGACAAAATTACTTAACCTACTGCGTGTCTCATAAAATACATTATGAAATAATGTAAAATACGAATATGAATATTAAAAAAAAAGATAATAAAAATGCGAATAGTTTCAAGTCAGATAGTCCGGTCAGTCGCAATATACAGTCGTCATCGAGGGGGAAAATTTTTTATTTATATAATATTACAATACTTATAAACATCATCTTAAATGTAGAAAAAATCTGTTTTGTAGTATGTACGCCTTAATAATCTTTTTAGAAAATTATATTATTTAATCACGTCAACCTCTGCACAGTACAATTGTTTATGGTATTTTTTCTCGCGCTACATTTCGTCTATGCTTTTGAAAGCGTAAATAAAAATGGCGTTCGTGGCTCGGTGTTCATCTGCCAATATTTACTAAATGAATAGTAAAAAAAATCTATTATTTTTCGTTAAATTTATTTCGGTAATGTTTCAAATTCAGTTGTGTACTTTTTTAAAATCGTTCGCTGTGTTTGAATGTCATATTTTTTAACAGTTATGAGTGGTTACATGAAAATTGTACAACCGAAACAGTAGTGTCAATAATTGATTATGAGCTAAAATTGTAGATCTGTTTAGACTAAAATATGTGTAATATTTCGTTAATATAGATAATTAAAAACTCTAATCGTTTTAAAATTAATATTTGCCTATTTTAGATATGTTTAGACACCAAACCCACCCCCGCAATGTCCATCCTTATCAGACAACCATTGTCCCGCGGACGGATGCACAATTTCATAATTCTACTCAACAAAGGATGAAGTATCCTTGGCTGGAGAATCCACCGTTTCAACCTCCACCAGAATGCCAAAGCACGAATAGCTCCAACTCCGAAAATTACCAGGTTAGATTACCAAAAATTACCAGAATTAATTTCTTTCATTACGTTACGTATTTATTATTATTTATTGATTGCTTGTTGGTTGTTCTCATAAATCAAAGAACCACAAGACATTTCCAAATAAACCTTCAATCTAAATGTGTTTTAATTTCTTACTCCACTTACCGAGAAATTATTGTAAAATTCGTATTGTCTCAGTTCTTTGAACATGTCATTATTACATTACAAAAAGTATTACACATTTTAAAAGTACAAATGTTCAACTCATAGGCACTGCTAACTACTACTACTACTAAGGTTCAAGCCTCATTTCAAGAGATCAGCAAGTTAGTTCTATTTTAAAGCATTTAGTTTAGTTTAAAAATATTGAAATGATGCGTATTCTGTTTTACAGATTATCGATTTTCAATGTAAAATGTTTGTCTCAGCATAGAAGAATACCATTGAGGCCGGCATTAAAATACCTACATGTACATATAATATTTCAAATCAACTATTATTATTTTTGTAATTTAATAATAAACATTATAAAACAAATCATTAAGTAAGTATCAAGTATAATTATCTGTGATCTAGATAAAACAAGTTCCTTGTAAACATGTTTGTCTTCAATGATCATTTGCTAATTGTGTTTTTCCTGTACTGGTAACTCAAGTAATAAAACTAAAATTACAGCTATGTGTGCACTTGCACACAACAATATGGTTTGTTTCATCTTAAATTAAGTGAAGTAATGTATAAATTAGGTGATGCAGTGTATAAAAGTAATGTATGACCTCTACACTGAGGGTCAAATCAATCCCATAGTATCATCACACACCTACATTAAAAATTGTACACCAAGATTTTAATGTTAGCATACACATCTTGAATACAATGGCACTGATGCTAATTATTATTATTGTCTACCAAGCAGAAATTCCCTTTCCCTTTTGCAACTTTGCGATAACAAGAAATTGATATCTTCCCCTTTAAAGCATTATTCGTGCTATCTGATGCAGTGGATTTTAGGGTGAATATAAATAAAATAATAATTTTAAATGATAATGTTATGATACAGAAGAACTTTCATAATTCAAGGTATTTACAAACACAAGTAACCGCTGCCACATACCATCGCACAATATTGTACATTTTAATCGAGACGCTTTCAATCTTTATTTAGCAAGATCACAAATCACAATTTAATTCATCACCAGGCGGCATTGCATATAATATTTATTATATGGAACATACTATAGTGCATACATAATAGGGGCATCAAAAAGTGATATTGTTTCTTAAATAAAAGATTTGCATGCTTATAAATTTGCTTATAAGTTTGAGAGCTTTAAAGGGAATAATGCCCTTGCAGTCCCACCAAACAGACAAAATGATTTTTTTTGTTGCGAGGGCGGTGGGTTTCGCTACCCGACCTTTCGAAAGCCATTGCTTTTTGCATCCTCGGTATGAGTATAGCACCCATTTCTTGTCTCCAGTTATCAGATTGCTGATTTTTTTAAGATGTAGTTGAATGCTTGACCATGAGTATCCGAGTTTGTCTGCGATTTTTTTCAATAGATAAAATTGGATAGTTTTCGATTTCGGCAGTCAGTATGACGCCATGCATTCCAGGGTTATTTTTCAAATCAAAATTTCCTGATTGGTATTTCATGAACCATCTTTGACACTTGCAAACATCCAAAACATCTCCCAGTACATCACAAATATTTTTAGTGGCACTTGTTATTGTCTCTTTCTTCAAGAAATAATATAACATCAAATTTTGAATAAAATTTTCGTTTGGTCCATTGTAAATAGGGTTGTTAAATTTCAATTTTATAAATTACAATTCATTCTTGGTATACATAGTCACCAGAATAACACAAAACACATTGTGTAAGGGCGGCAGCCAAAGCGCAACTAATAGTTGAAAATAGTGATGAGAAAAAATGCTACTTTTGATTCACTGGTGTGATTGGTATTCGATAATATCAGTGATTGGAAACTGACTGTGATCACAGTTTCTGAAATCACAATACATGAAATAAACAAATAAAACATAATTTTGAGCATATTTATTCATATTATTAAAACTTCATTTGCGTAAAAAACATATTCTAGCATAAATAATTAGAATAATTAATGGAAAATTACTGCACATATATATACACATTCCTACAAAATGTTAAAAAATTACAAACAAAATTAGGTTAGGTACCAGCAAGCTACCATAAACATTACCAACAAAAACAGATTCCAATAAATGGCATTAATCAAATTATGGAAAATCTGGTTAATTCGCTAATTCAAGTGATAATCGATTTGAACGATGGCATCAAAAAATCAATAGAATTTTTAACAAAAAAAAAATTGAATCACGAATAACGATATTCCCAGATATTCAATCACTGATAGTGAGTGTGACTCAAAGATATCAATGTTTTACTGATTCTACAGTTGATGATTTGACGGTTCGTGATTTTAAGCTCATTAGTTGAAAACGGTCAATGAAAAATATTATATTCTTTTTTGGTACCCCTATTACATATTAGAGATGATATAAACCGAAATTGTGTGATTGATGTTCAATTATAATGGTGGTAATTGTCATTATTTGTAATCTGGTAGACAATCTCCGCTACACTAGAAATTAAACCAGTTAATTCACAGTTACCAATCACAACTTATCTTATCATTACTACATATTAGTTTAAAAAACATTTTCTTAAATATGTAATTCATTTGAATTTACCAGATTCAGATAGATTATTAATTATTTATTTTTAAGAACACATTTTTTTGTTGTGAATTTAGTTTTGTGGTATTTTAATACAGATTCAATGAACCAAATATAAGATATGCAAAAATAATATTTTGTCGCTACCTAGTTGATTCATTTCATTAGTATTAAAAATACCGCAGATCTTTGTTCTGAAAATGCAACTTCACAACAAAAATGTATTTTCCTTAAAATTATCCAAATTTAATAAAATATATTAATTTAACTTCGGCATCTCCTAGTGTGTTTTACTCGAAGGTATTAGGGATTCACTGCAATATAAAGTCGATTGCTTTTAAAAATTGAATAATAGATGTATCAATTGGAAAGATTAGAGAATATAAGTTCAAAATTTATCATAAACGTATTTGATTGCTATAGCAAAAATGGTAACAACTAAATATTTTTTCGTTAAATAGTTTTTTCTGTATATCTTTCTAGTTGATTAATTCAATTTGTATTAATTAATTATTATTTAATAAAGTGTTCGAAATTACAGATTCATTCACTTTTATTGAAAAATATACCCTATCTATCCTAATTACAAATTACACTTTTTCAGGGGGCTCATTACACAAATGTGCGACCCCATTGGTCAACTCGCAGTCAATCAGACGGTCTCTCATCATCTATGTACCATACACCTTATGGGGAGGATGAGGCGCGACTCTCCCCTTCACTGCTAGGAGTATACTCCAAGCCGTACCAGCCTAGTGTGGAAATGCCTACGTATACGCTGCCATTGGGAGTTCAGGTACAAATTCTTTGCATGCTTTACATTCTTCATTCTGTAATATTGGAACACAACACATTGCGAATGGTAATCTATATTTTAAAATTAGCAATACATTTTCTCAAAATTAGTCATATTAAATCATTTCTCCTAAGGCCACTCTTGATTAAGCCGATAAATTTAACCAAAAAATTATCTAATTTTAACATTTTATAACAATTGCTATTAAAAATCATTTATTTTACCATATTATGTGGTTTATTGAATTTATTAAATTTTTTAATGAAAACACCTTTTTGTTGTGAAGTTATAATTTCAGAACGTAGTTCTGTGGTATTTTTAATTTAAATTAAATTTATCAATTTGAAAGGTATACAGAAAAAATATTTGGTTGCTACCGGAATATGAACTCAGAACTTTTCCGACTTAGGAACATCAGCTATTAATTGGAGTGCTTTACAAAAATGATAATTGTAGCATTCTAGATTGGAAATATTTCAAGGGATTTAGGTATTGAAAAAATATTAAAAACTAATAAACAAATAAAAATTATGCATTATACGTCCCGTCCCTACTGTCCAAAAATCACACATTTGTATGTTTGTGCAAATACCGACTGGGATATTGTAGGGTTGTCAAATAACTTTCATCATAAATATTTTTTTATACAATCCATAATAATATAGCGCTTCCCATCTTTTAGCTATGACTTTCTGGATGTATTGGACGTATTGGATTCGGACGTAGTGTCATTTGCCTGTAAGGAAAAATTCCACATGTTAAGATTACTTAAATCTTTTTTCTTTTATATATTCAATAACAGTATGCAATTAAAAAAAGGTAGACAAGAAACTGAAAATTTATTCTTTATCAGGACTTAAAATATTTTAAATTTAAAAATAAAATTAATTATTGACAATAACAGAAATTTCTCCTTTTTACATGATATGCAAAATTAGCCTTCCGAAATGGACTCACTCTAGCATTACTGTTCTGTTTTATGTTTACTACCTACACACCAATACACTCTTTTTATTTTATTTCTTTTTCTTATGTATAACGTGTTTTTATCAATGTGAATGACAAATTACTATAAAATAAAGCAAATATAATCCAGCTGCTCTGATACAGGTGTCGCCTAGTTGAGCACTATCATCCGATAAACTGATTAAAAGTGTACCTAGATATGAAGTTATATAATTTTAAAATGCTATGTAACACTGTTTCACTTGTAAAATTATAAAAAAAAAACACATTCTAACAAGGATTGAATAAATAAAAATATACTGTATTTCCTCGATTATAAGACGCCATTGATTATAAGACACACCCATATTTTTATATACCAATAATAAAAAATAAAAACATTATGTAAATTTTATTATAACAGACAAAGTCATACAATCACAGTAAAAGGATTTAAAAATAAGCTTCAATCTGAAATTTCTTCAGATTCAGTGTCCGATTTTTCTGAATCACTTTACGACTCAGTTCTACTAGTAATCAGTGATTATTCATCACAACTGCGGAATTTTACAGTGATTGTAACACGCCATCGATTATAAGACACATCCCGAATTCAGAAACACAAAAATAGGAAAAAACATGCATCGAGGAGATACGGTATATTCTTTTTATAATAACCCTAAGTGCATGCAGATATACAGGTAAACGTCGTTTTACGCCGGGGTTCCGTTCTGAGAGACACCGGCGTAAAAAAATCAGCGTAAAATGAATACAAATATAATGGACGATATAAGGTTAGGTTCCGTGTCAAAATTCTAAGAACAATCTAACATGTTTATTTAATACATATCCTATATATATTCAAAATAAATTATAAATGTATTTAATAAATACAGTTTAAATTCGTTTACAAAATAAATATTAATCTCTTGATATAATTTTTTTTAAATAAATACTAACTCACCAGTTCGTCGGTACTAAATTAAATTCTCACATTTTTTTGAAAAAAGCATCCAATTTCATTTGCTTTGATTGTTGCTTCCTTTCTTGCGTAATCATAGCATAAGGTCGAACGGCAGCTGTGACGCTTCTTTTAACATTTGCGCTTCGATTGAAATCCCCATCTATCTCACAGAGCTCATCTGTTAACCTTTCTATAGATATATAATCTTCCTTTTAAAATGTTGTATGACCGCCAATAATCTTTAACGGTTTGATTGGAATTAGTATCTATCGCCTTAATCATTGCTTTTAATGTTATGCGCAAATAATACGCTTTAAAGGTAGAAATTACCCCCTGATCCATACGGAGGTTGTGTTAGGGGGCATGTAAATTACCTTGACGTCCAATCCCTTGTCTAAGGTGGGAATCCACAGCCGAACGAACCGGGGAATCCCACGCCGGCACCAACCGGCGCAAAACGACGTTTACCTGTATTCATTTTACAGGCTTAGTTTAAAAGTATAATTATATTGTACTTGATTGATATAAACATTTGAACATGTTTACTCTTATATAGAGATTTATACTAGAAACCTTGCGCCTTGTGATAATTACATTAAAAGAATTTTATGTCAACATGGTTTGCCTTTGCAAATAAACTTGACTTTTATATTAGTGTTTAGTTTTTTTTTGGCTTCAGTTTATGCTAACTACAATTCATATATTTAAATTTATCATTTATAAAAAAATATATCTTTTATGATTTTGTATTTTATGAAAATGTTTTTTTTTTTTTTTAATCCCTGTTAATTTGAATAATTGTCACCTTTGCAGGAATCTGGGAGTAGTGTGGGTGAATGTTGTGAAAGTGCCCGTGGTGCCAGCCCGGTGGCTGTAGCCAGGAGTCCTGTACCCAGTGAGGCACCTGGAGGCTGTGGGGGACACTGCCCCGGCTTCCAGTATGTCTGCTACTATGTGTTACAGGTACCGTATTTATATTTATTTATTAAAGAACAAATACATATTTGGGGGTTAGGACGGTGGTTAAATTAAAGAAATGTTGTAGATCCGTGTGTTGAGGTTTATTGAGTCGGATGAACAATGAATATAATGAATGAGTGAAGATGTAGAAGGTGTGCGTGAATTCCGAAGTGAAGCGAGTCGGCGGTCTCGCTCGGCGTGCGTGGGCCGGCAAGACCGCCGTTGTGAAACGATAAAATTGGGGAGACTGCTTGGCGGTGAATGATCGAGCCAGGCCTGTAGCAGCAGCCGGCAGCGCTGTCGCTAGTGTCGATGCCGGCTGAGATGGCGGGGGATTTGAATTCTGATCACTACACATATATATACAGCTCTCTGCACCGTAATTTTCATGCTGAATCATTTCTCCTGAATAAGGAAGGTGTGTGATGGGTCCTATATTAAAAACAGGCTTCTTGAAGCGATTCCCCAGTACTTGGCGCAATAAAATCACAGACATTAATTTGATTAGCGGTCGAACTCGCCTTTTCCATCAAAATTGGGCAAGAAATTGAAATATTAAAAAGAGCATGAAAAAGTTTTAAATCCTCATGCTTTGTTGGCTTTAATTGTTAAAGCTTATTATTTTCCCCTGATTTTTCTAGTTCTGAATCCAAGGAAAGTATTCGGGATTCGAATTTTTCAGTCAATTTTATCTTTGATAATAATTTTTTGTCAGTTTTTAAAATAAGCTCACTTTTTTCAAATGGTCAAGGATTTACACGAATCACACGATGTTGGTGCCATTTTATAGAACGAAATACGAAAAAAAAAATTTATACAAAATATGTCATGTATTCAAATACAAAGGTTTCAATTTCTTTTTTACATTAACAAGTGCAAATTCAAAACAAAAAACATTAAAATCAATAGAAATATAGCACACAATTTATAAATTACGTAATTCAATAAAAATTCTTCAAGTTATTTTAATAAGGGCTTACAAGGGTGAGTAGAAATACATAATCCGCAACGTACCGACAATCACTGTCAAAATAACAACAAATCTTATAAAACGCACTGTATGTCAATATGTCCATAAATTTTTTATATTGGTAAGAAGGTATTATTTTATTTTAAAACTTAAACTTTAAAAACACTATTAATAGTACTCTATTATAACAAATAAATACATGGTAGAGTCGCATAAATGACGGATTCATTTTGTCTAAAGGTGTTGGTTAAATCAATGTTCATAATCCTATGTATAACATAAAATATTGTATTACATATATTATATATGATTGTATAATATCATTGGTAAAAGCATAACTTAATTCTATACCTACTGCACGCCACTGGTGATAAGGAACAGCGTCGTGATTGGATAATGGGTAGAGCTAGCTACAAATGGTCACTTCGGCTATAAAAAATGCATTCGAACTACGGTTAATCAGGTTTTACGAATTATCAGTAGAAATTAGTATGAAATATTATTTTTGGGACTAAAATTTTTGAAAAAAATGCAAATTACGTGAAAATATGAAATATGAGTACACGAGTTAATGGAGTTTTACCGTACATATACAGTGGAACCCTATTATTTGTACAAATGTCGAATCAATTTTTCCACATAAATATAATGTGAATTGGATTATTCCATTCCAGACCTTTGTTTGTTCCAATTGTTTATTTAATCCTTTATGATTGATTACACAGATGAGACATTCTCATGAGTTTCATTTTCAAAATTCATAATGAGTTATTCTTTTTCAGTTCAGTTGGTGTTCTCACTGCTTTCTTTTTAGGCTTAGTTCAATCAATCATCTTCTTTGGATCCATGATTACACTTATTTTTAATGAAAATATTGCATATAATATTACGGCATACATGGAACATATACAAATAATGCTTAACAAACTAGAGCCAATGTGAGACTGACGACATGTTGCATGAATTTGAGGAAATGTATAAATGCTGAGTCGAATTTTATTTGAAAAAGTTGTAGGATTAGGGAGGCGGACCAATAGGGGGGTTTCACTGTGTAAAAATGTAACAAATATTCCATGAAAGCGCCGCTCGTGCTATTTGTAAATTTTAATATTTCTTTTTTATTTTCACCATTTTGTGTAGAAAATTTGGACTGGAAATACATAGCCTCCACTGTACAATATTAATATTGGTAATAATAAAATTAAAAATAATTGCTAATACCTTATAATGTTGATGAAAAATATTGTCGATTATATTTGTTTTGATCATTATTTTCAGGCGATACAATTTGTAAATTATGTGCAATTGTTTTTTTTTTTTTTTAAATAGCCCTTAAGAGTATAAAATAGTGAGCGGTTTTCTAAAATCACAATGACATTTCTTATTTTTTCAGATCATCTTTGTAGTTGGCATTCTAACAGGAATATCCCTCTGCATAGCGGGGAGTGTGTTGAGGCGGAGCAATCGTGGAGGTGATTTGGGAGTCTTGGTGTATATAGGTTTGTTTCATTCCAACCAGGATACATTTTGTAAATCTATTGCACAATTTTACTAATAGGGGTACTAAAAACGAATATATTTTTTTTTCATTTAATTTTTTTAACAGTTAGTTGCACTTTGACTGCCGCCCTTACACAATGTGTTTTGCGTTATTCTGGTGACTACATAGCAAGAGTGAATTGTAATTTTTATAACTGAAATTTAACAATCCTATTTATAATGGACCAAAGAATTTATTTTAAATTTGATGTTATCATTTTATAAAGAAAGAGACAGCATCGAGTGCCACTAAAAATATTTGTGATGTACTCAATTTATTTTTTGTATTTCTCATCTCCAGTAGCTATTATTTCAATAATTTAATCTACAAGTTTTTGAGTTGGAGAATTTTTTTCCTTCAATGAACTGATTGCGTGTAATAGTTGTTTGATAGCCTTAATACAAATTTGAGTTGTATTTACAAGTATTATTTTTTTTGTGTGCGTATCAATTCAGTATAGTTTTGTATAATGTAGTGTCATATCCCCAACCTGAATTTTCAATCTTGAATCATCTTGGATCTTGCACAAGAAATACCAATTCCAATGTTTTCTGATATTGTCTAATCTCCTAACACGGTGAAGGCGAACTTATGACACGTGTGTCAAAGGTGACACGTCACAGCATTTTGTGCGACACGCCAGCGTTCACTAATATCAGAGTTATCAAAGAACACGTGTCCCGACAACAACATTTGAATTCATCACTACGTACATATTACATATGTATCTCTTTTGGGTCTCACTTTGTGAAAAAAAAGCAATTAATTAATTGATATTATATACAAATCAATTACTATGGGTTCCATATTTTGAAAAGTTAAATTTAAGCAAAGCCAGCAAAATTAACTTAGGGTTTCTGAAATTTTGATACGCCGAGCCCAAATGGTTCGACGTCACTGTCCTAACAGATCTGTTTACTTTAATATTTATTACAATATTAAAAGTACAAGTGCACACTTGTGTATGATCAAAATGGATGGATATAAATAAAACTGACAGAAGGAGGTGTCAGTACCTATTACTTACCACCTAAGCCTTTGTCTCCTATATTTGTGTGTATTTAGTTTAATACTTCACCTGACGATGAGAGTTACTGTTTCTCTCGAAACTCGAGTAGTGCAAATTAACTCAAGTAGAGTTATAACATTGTTTTATTTATATCTATCCATTTTGATGATGAAACTACAATGTTAATGCCGATTCTATCAATAATATACTTGTGTATGATTGTTAAACTATTTAAATCTATTTTAAAGTTTACTTTTTTTCACAGTGATGAACATTTTTCATAATCAATATTTTTAATATTGATTAATTGAGTTATTAATCTTTGTGATTAATATATAATTTTTTCAGTTTTCCTTTATAATTACAGTATAACTCCATTAATTTGTAATTTTGCCCCGAAAATAATATTTCATCTTATTTTTACCCACAATTTGTAAAACCTGATTATTTGTAGTCCATAGGCACTGGTTCACATAATTTGTATATTCTTAAATGTTTGTGACCTTCATCCATTTGTAAACATCTATAGCTTGCTACGCCCACTAGGCATTCACAACGCTTACCTTATCGCGATAACGGTTCGCTTAGAGCTCAGCTGGCGGACCGGTGTAGATTTATTGTTATTTCGGCAGTGATTATCGGCGCGTTACAAATTATGTACTTATACTCGCCTTAGTATCCCTGATGAGTTTTTTAAAATTTATTTCTAATGTTGTCTTCACAAAAATTTATTTTCATTATTCATAATTTTGGTTCCATGAGCTGCGAATTAACAGAGTTTATCTGTATCTATTTTATAAAAGTGATAGCATAATTAATGTTTAGAATTTTTGGCAAATATTGCATTTCCAAAGTAAGACCCAGACTTGGTAATCATACTGATTCGTGATTGGACACCCAGTTTGTTTACGTGTTCAATCTTCTTAAGAAAAATTTTGAAATTATATATAATTTGACACTTTCTCAGTTCATTTTTGATTTTGCCTGCAAGATGCGGATATAATTTGAAAGGTTGGAAGAAAGTGTTTTTATTATTGTAATATTTATATCAATTGTTTTTCTTTAAGGTTGTCTAGCTTCTATGGTGTGTAGTCTCCTCCTGGGTGTGCAGTGCTGCGTGCGCAGGAACAACAAGCTGAGGGGGAAGCAGCTGCGCCTGAGGAATGCTCCTCCTGACTGCATCCAGCTGGATACCATTCCTGTGAGACTATGTTCATAATGTTACAAGTAATTACAAAATAAAATATGGTGGTTAATCGTTAGCCTCTTCTTAAATTAGAGATGTTCGTTTAATACATGTCATATCAATTTTCTTTCTAAAATATTATGTACTTGGTAGTCTCACGGATCGAGAATTTAACCCCTGGTCACTTGGTCACATGGCTAGTTTTTTTATCGCTAGACTAAATTAGTAATAATTTTGAAACAATGGTTGTAATCTTACTTTTATTCATTTATTAGGAAAAAATAATTCAACTCGTTAAAATTCTATTGTTTATCCTATGACTGAAATTATTCATTATTATTGCAGCCACGGTGGCTGTACAGATGGAAAGCTGTCAAAATTTGTAAAAAATAATATTTTTTAAATTGAGACCATTTATTATTAAGATTTCACAACTTTTTTCTGTTCTTTAGACTGTCATAACTTCAATTTACCTTAACAAATCATGTAATATGGCAAATTTTTGTCTGTTAACATTTAGTTGTAATGTAATAAAATCAATAAATTCTTTGATTAGTTACTGTAGTGTGAAATTGACAATTTAGTATTAGTCGAAATATTTGAACAATTACGAATAAAAATGGTTAGATCTGATATTTAAATTGTGTTAATTTGTACCTTGTCTTGTTAAAAACTTGTGTTATGCTTTTTATTTTCAGAACTTGACTGTTGAGGACCATGGAAGTCCTGTCCAACTCCCCAATCAGGCCACGGTTCGACAGATGCAGCCGTTGCTCGTCCCGACTGGAAACTTCGTCACGTCCACATTCCCCAGGGACTATTATCGGTATAACTTGATTTAGACTATTCTTTTACCATATGCAAATATATATGTTCTAGGGACCAATGGGAGTCTGTACGTGCACACGGTTTGACACCATAGTGCACATACAAAAATATAGCATGCACATAATTTTTATCAAGACTTCTTCATGTACCACCTTCTATCAAAGAATGGCAACCATGTTGCAGTATACAGTAAAACCGCGATATAACGAAACCCGATATAGCGAAAAATGACGTATATCGAAAAAAAAATCTAAATTTAGTCCCTAAAACCAATTTTTCATACAAAAATGCATTTATATAACAAAATCCCGTTAATATTTATAACAAAATCATTTTTGTCCCGTACGAAAAAATGCCAATACATTTACGTAAATTTATAACGAAATAAAAAAATGTTAAAAGATGAAAATATTATTTCGCACTTACAAAGCCGCGCCGCTGCATCTGCCGTATACGAACAGTTTTATGACCTTTTCGGCGGTGGGCGGCTGTATGCCGACATGGTAGTAAATCAATTCAAACTTCTTCTTGGGTTCATAGTAGGCCCATAAAACCATTTGACATAATTCTTGCGGCGTTCACTTGGACACGTTTTACGTACGCATACGCCTCTAATATGTATTGCAATCCCAGACCCAAACAGCTGGAAAATACAAAAATTAACAGGAACCCCCCGAAAGTTGCAGTATGTACTTATTGGGAATGTCAGTCTCAGTGTAACGTTTGTAGAGTTAAGTTTGTTCCGCTTTTAACGCGATTATTGCATGACCGAACTGAATATTTACATAAATTCATTTTCGTTTGACAATTGTTTTCGTGTGAACTCGTCAATAATATAAATAATTCGTTAAAATATTTTATGGACTATTTTTGTACGGCATTTTGTGTTTCTATTAACTATTGTTTTCGTGTGTTTACTGAAATCTGCGTATACATACTAGTGTAGCGTAATTTATTATTTAAAGTACATTTCCTAATATTTTGTGAAACCTTAAAATGGCTTCAGTACGTGATAATTCCCGCAAAACTTTAACCATCGCACAAATAATGTTAACGATAATTTTTAAGTGAACAATTTTAACGATTATATTTTGAAGTGGTTGCCGCCGTTACCGGTAAGTACCTTCGTAATTTATATACGACTCATTTTATAAAAATGCCGCGATTCAACTGTAAAATTTTTATTTTTGAATTATTTTTTATGTTTCATGCCCAAAACTATGTTTGAAGCGGCTCTACATTTAAACACAATTAAAATATTGTTTTGTGTTTGCAATATTCTGGAATTTACAAAAATATCTTCCAATTGGTGTTGAATAGGTTCTGTTCTTAATTTAATTCCTTTGATTATCCATTTGCTTATCTGTTTTAATAACAAAACTACTAAAAATATGTAGGTATTCAGTTCCCTATGGCCTTCTTCCTCCTTTGTTTGCAGAATTTGCGATCTTTTTTGAAGCTGCGCAACATTTTTTTCGATGGCGCGTAACATATAGTAGGATTTTTTTTATTTATTTCGTTATATGTGGGAATTCGTTTTTACGAATTTTTATTTTTTGGGCCCTTGGATTTCGTTATATCGCGGTTTTACTGTACTAATTTATCCTGTATAAGATCAACATTTTGAACATTAAACCAATATCTGAGGTTACACAGCCAAAATAATCCCTTTCTACCTAAGCCTTCTATATTTTACTGTACGAGTTGTAAAATATCACATTTTTCACTGCGGAGAATGTGTCCTCAGTATGCAGCTTTCCTTGATAGTTGTTATTAGTTCTCTCGACTTATTTATGCGTCTTAATACATTACATTACTTACGTTACACAATTAGTAATGTGGTCTTTACTCAGGCCCTAGCAGTAGCCTTATACTGGTATGGTAATGTTTTTATGATTTTCTCCCCCAGCGCGCGACTAATAGCATTGTTCATTAAAATTGCACAAAAGATTTTTTATGAGCACACCGTGATCCAAAATTAAAGGGAAAGTATCTAGGGACTAGGAAAAAAACAATTTCAAACCTTTCCGCTTCACATATCGGACCTGTTTTGATGCACTTGACCTTTGCCCAACTAATAGAAGAATCAATAAAAACTTGTGATGGCCGATGTCGATGGGTTCAGAAACATCTATCAATGCATCTACAAATACCAGAATAGTTCAGACAACATCACACAAATTATTATGTATATAAAAACCCAATGGGCATATTATCAGAATTAATATTTGTGAGATTGCATATTATTTAAAAACATAACATTGTATTTATTTCTACATACATATTTCTACACTATCCATGACTTTCTTTAAATACAAAACTTCATTCAATCAATGCTGGCTAAACATACACTGAAATGTCAGATCGCTGATCATGCAGCATAGTAGTTTTAAAAATCTCTTAGCTTATATTCAATTTGTGTTTGTCTATCTAAATCCCATTATTAATGTGAAGGATATTTCCACAATCCAGATCAAGTCAACGCTACAACCAGCAAGCCAGTCCCACCGAAGAACTAAACGGAGTGCCGTGGTGGAGACGACAGTAATGTGCACTCCTGACTGATAGAATTAATTTACTTTTATAATAAAATACTACCCAAGTTGTACCAGTTTGGTTTGCACTGTGATTGATCTGCGTATTATGCATTTTAACCATTGGTTACAAACTGTAATACAACGTATTATGATTTAATGTAACTAGCCTTCCACACATTCCCAACTTGTAGCTACGTGGAGCGGTACTGTATATCCGACCCATGTCGCTTCAATTCCAACAACTCAATTGCACATCTAGATCGATGATCGGTGGTATTAGAAGTGTTCTGAATATTTCATTACAAAAGCTGAAAATATAGTAGCGCGTTCCAGAAGAAAGTAAATTTAGAATATTATTCATAAATAAGCTATATAAATTGTCCAATTTTGGAAAGTACTCAATTTATAGATGGGAAAAAATTATACATTTTTCTTGACTATAATTTACAACTTCATTGACTACTGAAAGAGTGTCTATGAGAATCTACTATTAAGTTTAATATTTATAGTGCATGATGTTTTTCACAAATAACGTGCATTTTGCAAACGGGTATATTATATAGATCTACAATATTTTTATAAATGTGTACATAGCTTTTGCAAGTTTTTAAATGAAACATAAACTGTGGATATATAAATTTTATTCAAAGAGGAAACAATATTCTGCTTCTTAAAATTATGTATATATTATTAAGAACAATCCACATTATCTATAAATTTTTCACTTCATTATATCACATATTGTGAAAAATTGATAAATAATGTTGACTGTTCTTTTGTTGTAATGATGGCTGTTCTATAAATGAAAAGTTATTACTGACGATTATAGCCGCGAGTGTCACAGTTAATAGTATTCACTATTGCGTAGGAGCAAGCAGGCAGTACTCGGTATGATAACCAATATCAGTGCTGGTGACTGCAACAAATTGACCATCATTGATAGTTGTGCACTCAACATGTGTCCATCACTCATGACTAATCAAAGCGTTTACATTAAGTGAATCTATGAATGACCAAGAAGATGGTGACGCCACAACTGTGATTTAGTTTCATTGAGACAACAGAAAGGCTGATTGGCTCTTTTCTATCTATTATTTATGGATTCACTATTTAGTGTTTACAACTAGAATCCACATTAGCCTAATTTACTGACTTGGAATGCTATATTCGATATATAATAATCTCTGATATCAATAAAAATAAAAACTCTGAAGTTGTGTGCAATGCACTACAAAAAATATAGTTTCAATTCTAAAATGTGCAAAAATCAATCAAAATGGTATTTGATCACACGTTCTGGCTGGGAATCATTTTGATAAATTATTAAAAAATTGTCTAATATAATTTTCTGAATTTATAAAGTACGTAGTAAGTATATACATGGCTAGATTAAATATTGACTGTTTGAAATTGAGACAAATTAGTACACACTCACTGACACATTAATTTCAAATTATTTTAATATATTAGACATTGACATGGAAATTGATGAATCTGGTGCTTGTATCAGCCCGTATAATAAAAAAAACTAATATTTAGATTTTTGAATTTACAGTTCCTCCACCTAGGTTCAGGTTGTATAGATACCAATGATGTAATTTTGTACACTTGTATATTTTGTGAATAATAAAAATTTATTATATTATACTGTTACTATTTTTGCTACTTTCAATTATTATGCCTCAACATATAAAAAATATTACGCTTTTCGATTTGATGCTCAAATATAATACAAATCTTTTGATACTCTTATACAATTTTTCTGAAAATATAAATTAATTTAATCGTGAAATTTGTAACCTTTGTACAGAAAAGAATTTTTGATAATAAAAATAACAATGAACATTACTTCTTGATTTTTTGCCTCTCTGTGTTACATAAAATTCTATGTTTTTTCCCAATTAATTATTCCTTTCAATTTCCTCATACCCTTGTATTAAAATTTGTGATTAATTTTGACAGATAAAAGCTTGAGTTTTTATTGTGATGTCCCATTTAAAAATATCAGGTAATTATTTTATACTGATATTTGATAAAATAAAAAATAACATTATGAAAGTAATGTTAATGAATATCATACAAGAGGAAGAAATAGAATGAGATTGCCATTCAAGAATGCCGTGGATTACTATCGATACTTGCAAAAATATCAATCCCAAATGGATTGTTGGCTGTGAAATTTTTGGGCCCCTATCAAACTTGGGCCGCAATGCACTGTTCCTAAAATTTTTGCGGAAACTACTCCACAACTTCCTAGTATCATCCCAGTTTCAGCCTCCACAGTATATACTGTCCTGTACACAAAATTCCAATATCTAACTAAGTCCATAATATTTATAGTCAATTCATTCCCGCCTAAACTACCCTAATGGAAATAGTTCAAAAATCCCAAAGGGTTATAGTATAAACTTTGATAGCTTAACTACACCCTCTATCCTGCCTCAAAATAATCTTTCTAAAACTTCTGACAGCTCTTTTTATCAAACACTTAATCCTTTCTATAACTATTCTCATAAAATAATATTTTCTCACCATCCAATGATGCCACAGTAATATTCCCTTCTTCCCAAAGGCTTCATCTGTGGAGAGAATTATTCAGCAGCAGAATTGTTCAACTACAGTTTCACCCCATACAAACTGCAAATCGTGCAGTTTCTCAACGAAAATAACTATTATTTATGTGAAACCTTAGCGAGAACGATGCTGGAACGTTTTGAAACAGCACGAACGCTTGGAAACATGAGATACTGGTGCCCTGACAACCCAAGGGAACACTGTCAAAAACGTTTGCATTGTCTATAAACGACAGTGTGGTGTGCAATTTTTGCTCGAGGGATAATTGCCCCTTATTTTTTTAACCAGCGAGAGACGGTCACTGCTGACGTGTATTGCCAATTTATCGAGTTTTTGGTACCGCAACTGCAGCTGTTTCCCGGGTTCAACAACAGAACACAATTTCAGCAAGACGGGGCCACTCCACACACAGCTAGAGTTTCAATGGAAAAGCTGAGGGGAATTTTTCCCAATAAATTAATCAGCAAGTACGAAGACATACCCTGGGTGCCTCGGTCACCAGACCTTACACCGTGCGACTTTTTTGTGGGGATACCTTAAGTCAAGAGTTTACAGCAATAACCCTCAAACAATTCAGGCCCTATAAGAAAATATCCACCGTGAAGTTGCTGCCATTGAAACAACGCTTTGCTCTCGCGTGTTCACAAATTTAAGAGTCCAATTGCAAGAATGTCTCGAGAGAAATGGACGGTATTTAGACAATATTGTTTATAAAATGTAAAATCTGCATCGTTAAACTCAATTTTGTATAAATAAAATATGAGAATAACATTGTAGTTTTTTTTTTAATTTAATATTAAACTTGAAAATTTTCTGCTGGACACCCTTTATTAACACTAATCAAATATAAGTTGTAGCTATCTCAAACATTTATGAGTGCAGGGGTTCGCATTCCAGCGTCCAGGACGATCACTCTTTGAGATGACTGACAAGATAGCAATGGTGGTTCCACCCTTCCATCATAAACTCCCCTTTGTAACACCTCCTTCATCCTAAAAACCATTACTTAGAATAATGATTTCATGCCTCCAAAACCCATAGTCAATTTGAGCAATTTCAACTCCCGAGAATTGATTTGCTTGATGAGTTTGGTGTGTGTTCTGATTAACAGATTTTCTATTCTTTTCTGCATTCCAAATCGTCACCCCGGTGCGATGGATCTTTCACTGTGTGATCCAGTGTTAACATACAGCCGAGTTTGGACAACAGTAGAAGACTTAAATAGTAACGTTTATCATCCGATTCTTTAAATCTTCTGACTAAAACTGCCAAAAAATATTAGCAAACCATAAAAAACACTTCAACAAATTCTGTGAAATGACTTACAATAGGATTAACTAATTTCAAATACTTTCCCAACCTGCAAAAATGTTAATAATTTTTGTAAATTATATATAAACCGTATTGAAGAAAGAAATTAAATCAAATCACCTCCTGCCCTTTGATGAAATAAAAATCTGTTCAAAAGAATGCACTAAAATTTACTTAAATTCAAAAATGTTAACCCTTTAGAGATTAGAATATTATTTCATCAATAAATAATGTTTTAAAACCATTTTTTATTGGCAAATAATCATTAAAATCAAATCTTAATATTTCCAAATCATCACTACCTGTGATTTGGAAATCCAATGGAAGAGCATGGATGACTCAAGAAATTTTTGAAGTTTAGGCAGGTAGTTAGTGCCATTGATGGACAAAACGACAGATCGTTAACCCAATTCTGAAAAGAATATAACATTTATAAAGCTGTTAAAAATATTAGTGATACTTGGAAGGAAATTTCAATATCTACGATGAGTAACGTATGAAATAAGCTCATTCCCCAATTGATCGAGGATAGTATGCAAACTGAAGAAGTTAACAATGTTATTAGCGAAATTACCAAATGACTGAATCCAAATCTGGAAGAAGAGGATTTTGTCAATTTAATTAACAGTTATTCAACGGAAATGAGCAACAATGTTTTGATGGAACTCACGGACATGAGAAAAGAAGATTCTCAGAATAACAACTGAAGCAATTTGATACCAAGAACACGGCTGAATATTAAAATATGATGGATAATGGATTAGCTGGCTTCGAGGCTCAATAATGATTTGCAAAAGTTTCAAAAGCAGTGAATGATGCTATTGCTTGCTATACTATCATTTACGAAGAAAACAAAGGGGCTTCAAGGCAAACAACACTGGACCGGTACTTAAATGAATGTTCAGAGAAATTATGTATATATGTATCCTAATAAATAATAACATTTTCTTAAATGTATGTAGGTCCATTTTATTTTCACATATCCTTTGAAGCTAACACTAATTATTTAAAAAATTGCATGATTTTAAGTTTTATTCGACTTATGCAATTTTTCAACTTACACGGAAATCTTTGGAACAAATTAATCATGTAAGCCGAGGACTTACTGTATTTGATACATTTTTAAAGGCAGTAAATTTTTTTATGTATTGTAATCAGTAAAATGGAATATATAAAAAAAAATAACTGACATTTAAATATTTATAAACCAGAACATCTAAAAATAACCTATTTGAAGGACTGTGGAGTTTAAAAATCTACTGACTACCTCTCAACAACTCCAAGGAATTTTATTCAAGTGAAAAACAAAGAAACACTTTTCACACGCAGTCCTCAGATGCAGCACCAACACATTCACAAGTGCATGCGCTAGAGCAAGAGAACGCCTGCATACTTATATCCATATGTATCCAAATCATCAATCTCTCGCTCCAGACTTCTGAAGCATAATATCACGTGTTGTAGACCCTGAACACTGGAAAATCTAGGACAATGTCAAAAAGTTAATTGTGCCGGGGAAATAGAAGAGGACCCTCAGAACCCACCTGCCTAATAATGCTGGATGCCGTGCAGGAGTATCGAAATTGGCACCATTATTGAGGTTTTTTTATACTAATTTAGCAATGTTTTTGTAAATTCTGCATCTATTCATTTGATTTATGCAATTGGTTCCGTACAATAAAAAAAAAATTTGGTGTCTTGAATTTTGAGTTAAATGGGGTTTCGCATAATTTAAATAATATTTTTTTGGTCTTTTGATTTTGATTTCTAATTAACGAGGTTTTACTGTATACAATTTGTATCTGATTGCTAAATAAATGCACATATCAATAATTATTCAAGATTATGATATTTGGATTCCTTGATAATATTAAAAATTTATATTTTCTTTTTTGTGAATTTGTGGAGAAGGAATATAAGGGAAACAAAGTTTGAAGTCTTATCTTTATTTTTTAAACAGAGAGCCAAACAGAGAAAATAGTTTTACAAAAATGTCAGATAATTTTTTAAATGTTTTATTTTTAAACCTGAAAAGATGATGGAAACACGAATTCAATTCAATTCAAATAAATTATATAGAATATTATTATTTCACTTAAAATATTACAATTGATGGAATTAGATATTCACATAGTTTACTAATTAGTTCAAATTCAATAAGCTAACAAAATATTCATTTGATTATTTTTACCAAGCCACATATATGATGGCTCTCGTTAACAATGTACATATAAATATTTTTTTTCCTCTTGAACTAGTCTTCTAAATTTGAATAAACTCTGTTATTTACTTTTTGGCCATTCTCCTACGATATTGGAAATATTTGTCACGATAATACTTCATGTAATCATTACTCGAACCATTGAACACTATATAGTACAGACACAATATAATAAGACATCTGTACTTGAAATATATACTTCAATATTACATTAATCAAATATTTGCAAGTGCATACAAAAATACAGATACTTAATGATTAAATGATTTGAGCTTAATTAGAACATATAAAATAAAAATGTAATTAAATAAATAAATTCATTTGGAAATTACATATAACGGAAATGTGTAATTTTTTACAATGAATAAATATAAAAAACTTTGTGCTATCACGTAAATTAATAACGTAAACAAAACATTTGCATAATGACAATTTCAGTCTTCACTGAAACATGATGACAAATATTGAAATAACAACCTGTAATTCACAAACTTAAAATGGTATGTACGTCTTCTGAATACTACATTATAATTCATTTAAAAATAAGTTTGAAATGCTAAAATATTCAATGATATAACCCATAAGTATTACATGACAGACATTTTGAAAATTATCATTCAAGTTTCCATTCATCTTACCTTATTTTTAATGCAATTACACAATTTTGCATATAAATAATTTTTATTTAGAAATATCACTCCAAATAAAATTTCATCACCTCACAAAATATTAGGAAACTGGCTAATAAAATGAATTTTATTCCTTCAATCTTATTTTCGACCATGCAAAACGATACATTTTTAATAAAACAAATGAAAATCGAAAAAAAACCCTAAAATTGCCACGAGTTCAGTATAAATTGGACAAATGAGTTGTATTAATCATTCAGAATTTGAAAAATCATCAATATTATTCAGCGTATCCAAATCTAACTGTTTAGCACCCAATAAAATAATGGATTTATTAACTTTCAAATTTATTATGGATGAGAACTTGAGATCTCTAAATAAATAAAATAATAAAAGTGTAGAAAAAATTATATGAAAGAAGTAATATAATAAATGCAATATTTGTTTACATAGTAAAAAAAAACTTGCGTCATACAATCAGTCATATTTGAGGAATATTTAATTTAAGTACTACTCATAAAATAATGAGTTTTTTTTAGCATATACAGTGCTCGAGTATTTATTGATAATATGGTGACACATATTTCAAAAATACTATAAAAAAAAAGATTATACAGGGAAGAATGTATACATATATATGTACTATTTTTGTTAATCTCAAGCGAGTACAATAGGAGTAATATGATTTAAAAATAAATAGTAGTAACCAATTGCTTTTAAAAAAATACAGTACAGCAGTAAACATATTTATTGTCCCTTATAAGTCGTTCTTTACAGATCAATCTTTTCTTCAGCAAATATTATAAGTATCCACTTTTTCTGTAAAGATCTAAACTTTGATATGTATTTATATCAATTATCTTTTGCTAATCCATGTGTGCAGATCTTTAATTAAGTTACCGTAAACAAATTGAAGAGATTACTCGGACAAGATCTCCCTCCGTAATAGCGATAAATATTCCTGCCGGACAATAATCACCTCTAGCAAATGAAGAGTACACACTAGTGGAATATCCTTACCAACTTAGCTTAGCTCTACTAATCTAACATAGAGTAAATATAGTATGCTTTTAATAATAATGTTAATAGAAAACAAATTGTGAATGAGGGTTTAAGAATGCAAATGTTTACCAAAATTGGAATGAAACGATACAATAAAATATTTCTTAAAACGTCAAATGGCCACAATATTTTTGTTGAAACTAAAAATAAGATCTGTTTCCTTATTCTAATATGTAATATTTAAAGTAGTATACATCATATTGGAAAGTTACTTTCAACTTTCTTTTATTATTATCTTCTCTTAAACATAAACGACATAAACATTAATTTATGATTGGACAGCTTTCCCTGATGTGTTATTTTACCGACGTAAAACCAAAAGCGAGTATCAAAATACGTCGCTTTATACTGTGATGAGATGAAGTGGATGACTTAAGCTTCTTCTACATTCTTGAGGGGACGAAGAACTATCCTCGGGTCTGACTCCAGCATGCGATCGCTCTCCTCGGCACTGCTCAGGCTGGAAGACAAAATAAATATGTAAATCCAGCTGAACATTAATCAAATCAATTTGTTAAGAAAGAGTGGGCAAGTGTGAGAAATTTTATAGAGAACCATTCAAAATAAACCTGAAATTAATTCTGTCCATTTTATCTTATACATACCTCAAATTTGCAGCACATTCTCAGTTTGTTCGTTTCACATACGTGAAAATAACACTATTTTTTTATTATATTCGTTTAATTTACTTGAAACGCGTTTAACCTTGTAAGGATATTATCAATCTAATCATGCAAATTCTAAAATCATGCAAACATTATATAAATTCCAGAATACCAAAAATGTCTCTCTGACCGTGTTGTAAAATTATATAGCTGTTCTTTTCTTCATAATTATCTATGACATTAAAATATCATTAGTGTTGAAACATAATTACTTAGAATAATTAAAAACATTCAAAAAACTAGACGTCCAGAAAGTCATAGAAATAGATGGGGAGACGTAATATTATTATGTAAATCCTCAGAATTCCAATGAATAATGTTGTCCCTTTTCATCTCATGCAAATAAAATTGTATAGCTGTCCCCCAATAGATATAAATACAAGTTGTTTAGTTAAATTGTTAGATTGATAATGCCCTTACAAGATGAAACGCGTCTCAAGTAAATTAAATAAGTGTTTTATTTTCACATATGTGATTATGGAGTTCGACAAACTTACCTCGAAAACAGTAAAAAAAAAAAACTTTGTTCGTTGTTCATTAATTTTTGGTACTAATCTGAATTATGTTATTCTATTCTTTATATTGGCAGATATGTAGACATTCGAAATTCGGTCATCTATTGTGATACGTTTGATTTATTTAAAAAATGTTTTTTGTCACATTCTTGTTATTGCGAGCCAAACAAAAAAAATATGTAATAATTTAGTACTCTAGTACAGTATTCTACAGCTACCATTAAAAATAACTCAATTTTGTTGGAGATGTGTTTTTTCCTTTACTGCTACAAATAATTTAGCGATGAAATAATACTGAGAAATATTTAATCAGAGAATTAAAATGGATTTATAACTTTTTAAATTTATTTCTTCATTTATCAATAAAACACAGAACTTTCTTTTTTCTCAAAAGATCTTTATTAATTTTGTCCCCTTCACAGTAGTCCTCATCAGATATAATACACTTGTGCCAGCGCTTCTTCCAATCTTCGAAGCATTTCTGGAGCACAATTTACGGTATGGTTTTTCCTTCAGCGATTCTATCTTTATCTCTTTAATGTTGGCAAAAGTCATCCTTTCATGGTTTTTTCATCTTCGGGAATAGGAAGAAGTCGCAGAAGCCCGTGTCTGGCGAATATAGAGGCTGAGACATCATAACGGTGTTGTTTTTGGCCAGAAATTCACGAACAAGCAGTGAAGTGTGAGCAGGTGCATTATCGTAGTGCAATTGCCATGAGTTGTTTCGCCTCAAATCCGGTCGTTTTCTTCAGATTGCTTCATGCAAACGGCCTAAACCTTCCAGGTAGTACTCTTTTTTGACAATCTGGTGGAAGAACTCATGATATACTATGTCGTTAAAAATAGAACCTTTACATTCGATCGAACTTGATGAGATTTTTTCGGTTTTGGCTCTTTAGAAAGTTTTCATTGGGACGATTGGGTCTTAGTTTTGACGTTATATCCATACACCCATGTTTCATCACCAGTAATGGCTGTTGGAGCAGTTCTGGATCACTGTTGACTTCATTCAGCAACTCCTGAGCAATGTCCATTCGACATTGCTTTTGGTCGAAATTGAACAATTTCGGAACAAATTTTGCTGACACGTCTCATGCCCAAAACAATCGAAAAAATTGCTTGGCATGAGCCAAATGATAGTAATTCGGCAATTGTCCATAATCAATTTCTTCACGGCCCTCTTGGAAACGTTTGTACCACTTGTAAACGCTTGTTTTATTCATAGGAGACTCAGCAAAAGCAACATTCAACATTTCCAATACGGTGCTAAACTTTATTCCATTCTTAAAGCAAAATTTAATGCAATCAAATTATTTGTTCCATTTTTTCAATAAGTAAAATATCACCGAGCACACTGAAACACGTGTAGCCTTTTCGACAGCCTCAAAATGACTACTAATGTCTAGATACGTCAGGGACAAGTGTACCAACACAACAACAAAATAATGCGAGAATTAGACTTATACAGCACGCAAAATTAAAAAATTCTGCATATTTTTTAATCAAACCTCGTATAAACTCTTTATAAATGAAAGCTGTGTCACCCTTTGATGAAATGCTTTTCTAAGATTTATATTTTATTTGATCTCTTTAACTATAACATTATTATGTATATATATATTTGTTCCTTTTATTAACACACTTGTTGATTTTTCCTTGTCATATTACAATACATTATCTTGTCTCTCTATAAACACTAAAGGCCGGTTGTGTGATCAGTGGTAACTTTTTACTATGGTAAAAAAGTTACTTAAGTACATTTTTTTGCGAAAACGGGTTGTTTGATTGGTAAAAAATATTTACTCATTGAAAGTACATTCGGTAGTAAATTAATTTTATTTTCTGATATCCGATTGTAAAACTGCCAATCGTTAGTTAAAAATGGTGGACTCTTCACAGATGTTTCAAAAGTCATCCGACACATTGGTACATTGAAAATTGCAGTTAATGACAATCAATCATTCAATATTTCGCTATTTTAGTGATGATAGTTCGTCCAATGATGATATCACTGTTTATTTTATATTACCTAAGATTTTTCGCCAGCTGACAGATTTCAAACGCAGGGGTGAATAAAGATATAGATAAAGCATACAATTGTATGTATTGCCAATGGTGAATATTTAAAATAAATCAATTTTGGTAAAAATCGCAGGTATTTGATGATTATTCTCCTTGCCACACTATTAGGCAGGATTGCTTTCGACAGTAGTAAATTTGACGTACAAACAATCTGCAAACATTTTTTATCACGGGCTATGGCACAAAGTTACTATAGTAAAAATTTACTGCTGATCACACAACCGGCCCTAACACTAGCTGATTATATTTTTCACATTAAACATTTACACTGACTATCTCAAAGATACTATAATTTTGCGATAGTTCAAATCACCAAGAATAAATAATGTATGTAAAGAGAAAAATTATTAGCAAATGAAATAAAAAATAAAATTAAAACAACATACATAGAAATGCTAGTTGTGTTTCAATTGCATGCATGAATGGTGCAGGTTTTTATTGAGTTAAAAATCATCCTAAAATTCTTTCTATATTATCTTGGAATAATCTACGTAGAAATAATAACACAAGATACAGATTATGAAAACATTGTCTATGGTTAACCTAACAAGGTTTGAAAAATTTATATGTTTTTAATAGCGATTTTAAAATTATTATCATCAAAGATGACAAAAGCATTTTTGATTGATTATGAAACTAAAATAACTGATCCTATTATAATAATAAAAAAAATAATTACATCTAGATCAGTTTATACTATCAACTTAACCAGTCAAAGAGGCAATTTCACTAAACATTCAAATCAACATCATATAGATACATCTGTACTCACCAATCCTTGTTATCCATTAGTTGCCGCCTCTCGTCATCGGCGGGGGGAGCATCCCTCACTGGAGCGTACTGCGCCGCCACCAACGGGTCCGTGGAGGGGTTGGGCTGGCCGCCCAGTGAGCCTGTGCCACCACCCCCGCCGCCCACCTCACCGCCGGCCGCACCGCCCTTACCGTACACACCGCGGCGCCGCACCACCATGTGCATGAAGACACCTAGAAAAGACAATAAAATGATTGGATTGGAAGGAGATCCAGGTTCAAATCCCAGTAGTAAAAACAATATTTTTCGATAAAATTGATTTTATATGTACCTATATCTTTCTAATTAATACATTTAATTAGTATTTAGAATAATTTGGTTTACCTAGAATGTTTTCATGGTTATCAATTCACTATTAGCTGTTAGAAACTTATATGTTCTGTTCATCTAAACAGGCCAGGTAAAAACTAGAAGGACAACTGTACCGGACTCTAGTCGAGAGTGGCCCCATTCCATATTATGTACAAAAATATTTAGATTATTTCGCCCATTTGGATTATGTAATAAAAATGTGTTCTAAGTAAAAAAAAAAAAAGTGCAAGTGCAGTTTTCTTAAACCAAATGATTTAAAACAAAGCAGTATTATATTTTAGTTTTTTCTCAACACATTATTAGATCACAGTTGCAGAAATAAATTTACCAGTTAGATTTTTGGAAAAATGATTTTAGGGTTCATATACCTTTTACCAGCCACCCCTGTATATGTAACGCTATTTAGAATACTAGGGGGGAGATTTAATTATAGTTATTTTGAATGTAATTATTATTTTATATTTTTGATATTTAAGGTCTCCTCAAAATGGAAACTGATAATGAATGAGAGAATATCGTTACAGAAAATTAAGGAAGTGAATCTTCTTTAGCTTAGTCCACAGAATCAGAAGAATAAATAATTTCAAATCATCCCTAAATTTGAAATGATTGAACTAAGATCCATATACAATCAGATATCTCCCCCACCTCCCTATTTACAGGCTGACGTAGTGTAATTGGTTATCGCACTTCCCTGGATAAGATCCTGGTTCAAATCCCGGTGGCAGCAAAAATATTTTTTCCTTAAATTGAGTATATCTTTCTAATTGATGCATTTAATTTGTATTAAAATATCACAGAACTATGTTCTGAACAAATTATAACTTCACAAATAATAATGTGTTCTCTTTAAAAAAAAATATATATTTATTAAATAGATAATTCAATTCTCAAAGGGTTCTCATCCTGGTTCTTACCAAGGTTCTCATTCAAGTGGTTTAATAGTCGTCCACAAGTTCTGTGGCGGTTCCCAAAGCGGAAATTCAGAGCCGCGCCGTACTCGACGGATCTTTCGCATGTTTCTTCAAACAACAAGCTAATTGTATTATGAAGAATGATCTATATAACTAATTGAAATTGATTTATATTCTTATTATACTGAAGCCTTCCAAAAGAGGCAACACTAATAATCATCAACCACCTCTGAAAACTAAAAACTACTTTCACCCAGGGCGTGCACCAGGTTATGCTGCTAGTGATGATGCTGCTGCAAAAGTATTATGGGCTGTATTCATCATTATAGGTTGTATTATATTGTAAGGTTAAAAATGTAACGAAATGCATATATTCAAGTCCGCTTCAAAAACAGTTTTGTCATCAGCTGGCAACACGTCAGTTCAAGCGAAGACGTGTATTAAGAACACCGAGATAAAAATTACGTTTAGTTCGTATACACTTTTGAAATAGATTTTGCGAAAAATTACGCGAAACACATGCACAGCTTCTTTTTGTTATTCCTAAATTCTTCCGCTAGATGGTTCTAGTTAACACATTAACACGCGAACTTTGAATTATTTGCGCGTGGACTTAAACGTACAGTAAATAACGTAATATTTCGAATAAATATAAAATGGTAAAAAAAAAAGATATGGCGCTAGAAATAGACATCGTTCGCGGAAGACTTGGCAAAAAAATTACCAGGTAAGTCATATATTGGTCGATGGTTCTGTTATAAGCCTAAACAATGAGATGAGAGAGATGAACGAGGAGAATGTTGTGTGTCAGGACATAATAGTGTGGCACTCTATCCTTTCTGCCTACCCCCCCCCCCGTATAATATATAGTTCGAATAAATATGTACTTTAAATTTATCTCATGCTTGATTAATTTCGTTCTTGATTAAATACAACACCTTACAATGACACGAAATTTACAACAATATCTTTTTATCGGTGTTGCAAAAAGAGCGCATATATCAATTATTATCCGGACATACTCGTGCGTGCGTCGTGACACCGCCGAGAGAAGCTACGTATTATTCATAACGTGTGCTTATTATTATGGATTATAGGTGACGCCTGTTGAATATTGTTTACTCGTGGACTCGGCTACACATCATGACTAAGAAATCTTGTTCCCGAATTCTTTCTAATTTGCTAATCTAACATTTTTTAATTTTACAGAATCTAATCTAACGTCGCAAAATGGAAAATACAACCACCGCCCACGGAGTAATCTAAACAAAAGACAGATCACCGCCGTATATGTAGTATATAATATGTGGATAACATATACGCATTTTTTTATAAAATGGCGTCTCTTACACGCGCGGTTTGTTTAATCGGCGGTTACGCTGATAGTGAAAATGTCCACTTAAAGTAATATTAGTCATTAATTAACGATAGTTAAACATACTACAGCTAACTGATCGATGAACCGCCGATCAATCAACGGGCACTATAATTATATTTAGCCAAATTCGTGGCGTGTGTACAATTAATGAACAAAATACCCTTTAAAAGGTATTTTATTAGAGAAAATTTCTCCACTGCTTAGAATGTTCATGCCAGTCGGTAATAAAGCACGAAATACTCGAATCGATATGTCCGCTCAATGCCGACCATACACACAGCTGCACTTCACATCGTATGTCAGGAAGTCGGTTAGCACTCGGATATGGAAAATTGCGCGCAGTTTCTGGAAGAAAGGTGGGCGCTGTTTTACCGGTTGCGGATACAAGCCAATTAATTATTCATCAATAGACAAGGAGATCATTTATCGGATGACGTTTAAGATTCGCTTTTTCTGAGCTGGATCTCTTTCATATTAACTAAACACCGCATTAATAAAAAATCTGAACGGATTTATTACAATTGGCTATTTACTGAATTGAAAATTCCTTTCGGTTGATCCGTTTTCTATGGAGTCGTTACTTATGCTGTTTTTTAACAGAATAACATTTGAAAGGCTTACAACTGCGTGCAAAGCATTGAAGTGAAGTAGAATTTTACTATCTTACTGTTTTTAACGCGTTGATTTCATGATCGTTCTTTGCATTTGGTGCATGGATTTGTTTTTGATTTGGGAAAAACAAAAAGTAATTGATAGGACTATTTCCTACGTTAACCTTTAATAAAGATAATTATTTCGTTTAGTTATTACGTGAAGGATTTTCAAACAATAAAATAATCATGTTCCAGTCATAAAAAGTATTCTTAAAAACGTCCATATTTTTTAAATATTGATTTTTATATGTAAATAGGTATTATTTTACGTTAAAACTTAAACTTTAAAAACACTATTAATAGTACTCTAAAATTACAAACAAATACATGGTAGGGTCCTGTAAACGACGGATTCATTTTGCCTAAAGACGTTGGTTAAACGAAAGTTCATAATCTTATGTACAACATTTATTGTAGTACATATATAATATATGATTGTATAATATAATTGGTAACAGCATAACCTAAATCTATACTTACTGCACGCCACTGCCTAATAAATACTTGGCAGTAAATTGATCGCCATGATGGCCATGGTTCCACTTGGATAATTTCTTTTCTTCATCGGCTAACTTCTCTTTATTGCCTTCAATTGGTATTCACGAGTGCATTACCAATTCAGATATTAAAGTAACAGTTCATTTATGTGATGCGTAGTGCGAAATTCGATAGGATTTTGTAGTTCTCAAAGCTGTTTACACATACACCAATAACATACACGGCAGGCAACTCACTTCCACTGTTTTTTGAAGTATATTGGATATGGGGGATTTTATAAACAAGATAAGACATACAAGGAAATTATTCACCAAAAAAATAAAATTACAAATGAAATAATCGACTGAATGAACATTTCGGTCGGATTTTTTTTGCCAATGTCTCAATGTCAACAGCTAGATTTACGTTGTATTCAACATGTAACTAACATATTATGTTTATTTTACCACAATTAATTATTTTACGTTGCGTCCTTTTGAAAATGAGACAAAGATTTGTAAAGGAACGTGAAAAAAATTAGGCGTGTTTACAAATTCTGTTTAACCGTGCCGCCATCGGAGATTTCAAAGCGCATAGAAATAATATATTATATATACTTAGGTTTTTATGAAAGAGTCATTGGAATACACGACCATAATACATCGAACCTTGCTTTCTATGCGTTACTCTTTCAGAGTTTAAAAATCGTATAAAAATCAAAGAACATGATTTATATTATTGATAGAATCGGCGTTAACATTGTAGAGTTTCATCATCAAAATGGATAGATATACATAAGACAATGTTATAACTCTACTTGAGTTTATTTGCACTACTCTAGTTTCGAGAGTTGGGTTAGGTTACGTTAGGCCTTGTCTCCTATACTTGTGTGTATTTAGTTTAATACTTCACCTGACGATGAGAGTCACTGTTTCTCTCGAAACTCGAATAGTGTAAGTAAACTCGAGTACATTGTTTTATTTATATCTTTCCATTTTGATTATTTATATTAGTTACCTTTGATGTCGAAATTAGTTTGTTTTTCTCTATATTATGACAACAAGAAATGGAATTATTTATTATAAATGCGAGATGTGACAATTTAATTCCCGGAATGCATCTTTTAAAAAAATATACGTTTGGAACTGTACACTAGTGAGTACTCCCTTTGTACGTCTATACACTGACTCAGATGGTTCCATTTCTGGAATCAGATCTAGAATGCTTCAATGCTTTGCACCCAGTTGTAAGCCTTTCAAATGTTATTCTGTTAAAAAACAGCATAAGTAACGACTCCATAGAAAACGGATCAACCGAAAGGAATTTTCAATTCAGTAAATAGCCAATTGTATAACGTGAGTAATACACTAGCTTAAAAATAGAAGACAGTAATGTGAATGGCTACAATCGCAGCATTGGGCCTACTAGCCCCACAGCTACAGCGGTGGGTTGTCGTGTAATTGTAATAAATCCGTAAATATGTATTCACGGTCCATGTTATGGATTATTTAATTCATATTTGTTTCCCAGAATTGTTAGTAATGTACATATTTTTTGCTTGTATCCACTGCACGCCCCTGTTATTAGGGGGCATTTATCAAGACATGTGTAATGCACATAAGCTATGTGCAAATACAATTAATTTCATTACGTTGAATACTAATACATTATAATGTTTCGACGTTTTTACCAATCCGGTAAACACCTCACCCGTCAGCATCCCGAAGACCCTAAATTAAATGTTTATTATTTACCAATTCTGAGAGTGGTGATTAAGTCAATTTCAGAGATATCTAATTACTTCAAATAATCCAGGCTAAGGAAATAACTGCAGCTTTATCAGGAGGGAATATTCACTCGGTATATCAAGAGCGATACAAAATTGTGAAATTGAGGACAACAGTGTCAGAACTAAGCCGATGTTGAAATATGAATTCCTACGCGATATTAAAATTTGCACTCCTCAGATGCGACCAATTATGTTAACTTTGAATTTATAATTGGTCTCCTTCTTCTTCTATGGCGCTGCATCCCAGTGTGGGATTTGGTCTCCTCCAATTTCCCATTCTCTTTCATCACAGTCCTGCTTCTACTATAGTTTGCGTTTCCAGTGTGGTATCCTACCTGGTTGTGATCATTGATGTCCTATCATCTAGCATTCTTTCAAGATGGTCAAGCCCATCCTTACAAGATTTTTCTTTATTTAATTAAATTTTCCGAGCTCGTTGTTCATATTTTCATTCTGTAGATTCAATTTTTTTAGTATTTTGGGTTCAAAAAATGCTAATTTATTTTCTTCATTTTGTGTTAGGTAAATTATATTTATAAATTATTCTTCCCTTCAGTATGTTTGACCCCAGCAGTCGTTTGCAGACGTAGAAGCTAAAAAGATAATTTTCAGTTATTCTGCTGTTTTATTTATAATTGTTACGTTACTTTAGATAAGTCAAAATACATAAACAATCTTGAATTGCGGGTTCTAATAAGGCGGTAGATAAAAAGCGTGGCGACTTGGACCATAGTATTGTGATGAAGTTATCAGCGCTAAAGATTAAATAATGAGAAGAAAACAACTTATCCACGACGTATCGTCGCACGAGAGCTAATCTGAACAATAGAGGCGAATCCCGTAGTATTCCGTGAACTATCATTATATTTTTTTATTAATTTCTTCAATCAGAAGATAAATCTGTATCATATACGGACGGATCTAATCAGTCAATTTTGCAAGAGACGAAAAAAGCTTAAAAAATACATAACATATCTCAAACGGAGTACGCATCACACCATAAAGAAAAATAAGTATTTAAAACAATATAAATCCGAAAACTACAATATGTCGGATGTGTTGATGAACATCCAGAGGTTGAGATCTTGCACCTCATAATGCAGAGAAAGATTGCTGCAAGTTGGGGCCCTGGAAGAAAGAGAACACCGTGGCTGAAGTACCTGAGACGATGGTTTGGCCAGTCTACTGTAGAGCTGCACCGGGCAGCAGGGAAAAAAGTGATGATACTCACATGATAGTTAACGTCCGTTGAACGGATAAGGAACGAGAAGAAGAAGAGAAGTTAAAAATATATAAATAATAAAGTATATTAAAAATATAAAATAATGCACTAAATTCTAATGTATTATAATGAAATGATAATTTGGCACCATAGTCTATTAGAGCGTAGCGAAGATGGCAGAAAAAAAACTCGAGCGCAGTTTTTGTGACAAATTTTACTGGGGGACCCACTGAAAAAACATTGTATTTTAAAATTACTTACATAAACTTTAGTTGTGTCACTGAATTTCAAAATCTGTTTTTTTTTTAACAAATTTGAGTTATATATATCTTTTATGTTCCATCCTCGGGAGATCACAGAAATCACGACTCGGTACTTATAAATAATTCGTTTATTGATATATTTTAGGTGCACAAGTGTATAAGGTAGCGTGTCCACGGAGATGTATTGAAACGGATAGACTTTCAGTTCTTTCTCGTTTGGATGTTAGATACGATTTGATCTCTGAAGGGTTGTGTTACAGTTTGTAAAGATAATTGTGGAGATATTTCTCTCATTAATATAGAAAATAATTTAAATCCGGGTTCTGTACCGGGTAAACAAAGCAATAAATTAGATGATATGAAATAATAGTTTCAATGCACATCCGCTTACAGAAAGCATAAATAATAAGATTAGATAAAACTATTAAAATAATGGTTCCAACTCATAACTCTCCTCAAATCAAGAAAGGTTAAGGTTAACTAACAAAAAGATAAGGATGTGGCTTCGGATTGTAGGTACATACATAACATATCATTAGATTCTGAATTAATTCTTAGCTAACAGTATTAAGTATAATGTTAGGGTGAATAAAACCCAGTGTAACGGCCATGTGATTTTCAAAACCTGCTATGTTTTTTTTAAATCATATCTTGGTTCAAATTAATAAAATAATTAATGTAAATACATAATTTAATTTTAGATGAAAGAGTTAATACATTTTGTAAAAAAAATAACAATGCCTGTCATTAAAATGTGGCAGTTTAACTTGATTTTCTCGAAATTATGAAAATGCATTATAGCGGGTATTGAAAGTCAGCGACTCGGATATATTTCATTTGTGCAGTGATTCTTGGGCAACCGGACACTGCAGCAGTATCCAGCAGCGCTCGGTAGCCGGCGTCATACGAAACCGCTGCCTGTTTTATGATCCGAGAATGTTTATTACACACATGGGCCTTATTTACAAACGCTTCAGTGGTTTGCGTCCAAAACAATCTACTGAAACATTACATGACAGGTTTAAACAGACACGAATGACACAAGAGTATAAATAGGCGTCTAAAAATAAACATCTAGCATGAAAAGGCAGGCTCGCTCATTCACTTCCGTTTTTTGTTTTATATTTTAAATTTAGAAAAACCAACACTTTAAATACAAAATATTAGACAGTTCGATGTGTGAGTGTAGTTCGGAGGGGACCCTCGACCACGTATTTTTTGCTTCTCCATCACGGAGCTCAAATTCTTTTTACAGAGCCCTGATCGATGCTAATTTTCAACACACCTCTGATCATCTGGTCTCGAACATGGTCTGTTCATCCTATTGGGGGTCGAACCCCCGTTTAACGATGCTTTTTACGCAAAATTAGATTGTCCCGCACTGGACAGTTGAATTCACGATTATTCAACAAATAAGACAAAAGAACGCGATGGATGCGTGAAAACATTTCTGCACAGCTATGGTTTCATGACCGCGAAGAACGAAATAAGTTTCGAAAGTACATATAGAGAATGCGGTATCTATATTAAATTTGACTGGAGAAATAGATATGGATCTGATATATGAAGGATTTAACTCGCTGAATGATGCGATTGATATTATTATCAAATATTATCAAGCTCATTTAATTTATTTTAAGCATACCATTATCTGAATGGTATATCGAACGGGTATTTTCTCAGATGAATTGAAAATGGTCAGATACAAGAAACAGGTGTTGAATTGTCATTACATGCCAATTTTGCCAATACATTAAACAGCAGAAAGAAACTCTTCAGGAAGTAAAATTTTCAGCCAAGTACAAATAGGCGAGTGTCGGGAAAAATGATTGTTTAATATTATTATTTTGACATCACGTTTTGCAGTTGATGTTATGTCATTTATGATTAATATCATAAAAATAAACATTTTGAAATACAGAGCTGTGCATTTTTTTGGTTGTCTTTTTTTTCTTCCAATTCCTTACGAGTCTACGATACTCTCGAGTACTCTACATGCTAATCTACCACTACAAGTGCATCAGCGCTGATCGCTTCGACACTTTTACTAACTACCTTATTGTAATAAACATCATACGTGTTTTATATTAATACATTGATTGGAAGGGTAAAAAATTCTGATAAGAAACCATATTTTTCGGTTGTCCCCCACAGACCACCAAATATATAGACATGAACTAACGCTAATTTCTTGTGCCAATATTTTAATTTTGGTGTCTCCCACGTGATCACGTTGGTACCACTTGCGCAATCAAATAGCTCGGCGACTTTTTTTTTTAAATCGATTGGAACGAAAATGTGAAAATAAAATGGGACCTTTTCTAACGAACATTATTTAAGCCAATATTGATTTGAAATATCATATTATACACCGAAGTGGATTCAGCTATAAATAATAATATTCCTTAAAACTATTAACGTATATTAGCTGGAATAATAACGGTTACGTTAAAGGTTACAAAAATATACTGCATAGAAATTAAACCAATAAATTTAAAGGTCGACTCTCAAATAAAACCGTGATCATGTCGCCCGGTCTCACGCGAGGTTCGCGAGCCAAGTCTGGCTGACAAGGGCGAGTGAGGAAACGTCCATGGAGAAATGTCCGTCTCGGGAATACGTACAAAGGTCAGCGCACACAGTATCCGATGAGTCATTATTCTTTTAAAATTGTCTACTGCATTTTATGTGCTCGTTCTTTTATACTTTTACTGTAGACATGCGCGACACGCCATGTCTCGGCGCGGCGAACAATCTCGCTTACTTCATGCATGTTGCATTTTTGTTCGTGAATATAATGTTATGAATAATCGTTATTTGGAAAACGATTAAAAATAATCGTAGTTCACGTAAACACAGGGTTCAAACGACGGGATACGATAGTGAATGCGGTTTAATATAGAATAAGTTTATTCGGCGGGTTCCCCAGCAAAATCTCACGAAAACTGATTTTTTTTATTTTTATATACTCTTACTTTTAATTACTAATTAAATGTATTAATTGGAAAGATATACATATAAAATCAATTTTATCGAAAAATATTGTCATTGCGCTACCGGGTTTCGAAACTGGATCTCTTTCCAAACCGGGGAAGGTTCATTATCCAACTATTAATATTGTATTAATTTGAAAAGTGTAACATATAGGTTCGAAAATTTGTCATCAAAAGTACTGTCGCTGTAGCATAGTAGTATTTAAAATATCACAGACCTATGTCCTGAATAATTACAACTTCATGAATGTGTTCTCCTTAATAACTCTTATTTTTACCTAGTTTTATTTTCTTTTCACATTTACCCGGTACCAGCATCGATAATCTTCCAAAATCTTATTGAAATCAAACATATTTTTGAGACACCAATTATCGATCTCGATACTTGTCACATATTAAGCCAGTGCACTGTCATCTTAACTGCTCCCCTAATAGATTGTGGTGTCAAATTGTCATTCTATTAATACAACGCAAATTTTTCGTGTTTATTTATGAATATTTTTTAGAACCAAAAAATATATTCTATGTAAGGGTTGTATGATACACGTGTTTGAAACATGAAATACAACTATCATCTGAACAATAGTGATTTTCTGTTAATTAGGTTGGGACATGAAATACAACTATCATCTGAACAATAGTGATTTTCTATTAATTAGGTTGGGACATGAAATACAACTATCATCTGAACAATAGTGATTTTCTATTAATTAGGTTGGGACATGAAATACAACTATCATCTGAACAATAGTGATTTTCTATTAATTAGGTTGGGACATGAAATACAACTATCATCTGAACAATAATGATTTTCTGTTAATTAGGTGACCCAACTTAATTGTTATTATTTAAATGAAGATTGATTATCACGGATGTCATAGATGGCTATCCGGGTAAATTTACATACAATAGAAGCAATAATGTAAAATAGTACGTACTCTTAAATGTCAAAAAAGTTCAAGTATTATTATTCATATCATACGGAGGTTAAAAAAGGCATAATTTAGAAATGTCACATTTTATCGCCAAAATTATAATAAACCGTAACAAGATACACGTGTGTAAGGCAAGTCGGGGTATGTGCATCTATGGGGCAAGTGCGTGTAAGTCTTCTAATTAAGATTGAAATTGGATTGCAGTGCAGCAATATATTAAGAATTTTAAATATGAATTAAATATATTAATTAGAAAGATATACATATAAAATCAATTTTATCGAAAAATATTGTTGTTGCGCCACCGGGATTCGGGATTCAAAGGTATTTGAGATTCTGTAAAAATAAGGTAGATGGCTCTTTCAAATAATGGAACGATTAAATGTATTAATATCAAAAAGGTAACATATAGGTTCGAAAATTGTCGCTGTAGCATAGTTGGATAATGCACCTTCCCCGGTTAGGAAAGAGATCCAGGTTCGAATACCGGTGGCGCAACAACAATATTTTTCGATAAAATTGATTTTACATGTATATCTGTCTAATTAATATATTTAATTCATATTTAAAATATCACAGACCGTCTGTTCTGAATAATTACAACTTCACAATAAGAATGTGTTCTCCTAATATTAAGATTTTTTTTTAAAATCAATATTTGAAGAGACAGTCCAGTCCAGAGATGGTGCAAATCCAAATATGTTTGTAATACCATTTCAAATGATGACAGTTGTTCGATGTCAACTTGCGAGCTGTGCGTGCCGCCTCTTCAATCTTTCCTATATCTCGATAATCTTTTATGCAAGGACGCTGATATTAGGTGAGTACCTTTATTTTTAGTTATAGTTTGTGATGTGTATATTAGTTTTGTAATTATTTACGATTTATAACACAAGATACACTTACCTCATAAATTTTAAAAACAATCACTATGAGCAACCTGTCTAAATAATTTTACTAGATTTTTTTACCCGTCGTTAAGGACCAAAAGAACTAATTCACATTGTCATTAAGCAGATCAGTAAAGACATTTTCATTATTTTAACAATTTGTCAAAAATAATACAACTAAATACTCTACTCGTACAATTTATATAAAATGCTTTCAATATCAGTTATCCTAAAAGGTTACATTCCGATTTTTAAAGACTTAAATTAGAAAATCCTCTTATCAAAGTTTCAAAGTCATAGCACAACAATCTTATGAAGTTTGACAGCAGTTCAAACTTTATGTCGATGATTTATATGTCGCACTTACCCCCCGATTCACCTCATTAGTTTTTCTAGCAAACAGGTGGATAAACACCATGAAACTACAAGAAGTAAACAAACTCAAGTCATAAAATTAGAATTGGCCAACTATTTTATGTACTCAACTTTAGCGATTGTTTTATTCCATTTAAGATTCAGCCACGAAAAGTTTGGCGCTATTTCCCTAATGTATTTGTACTGTCACTAAATTAAATCGGTGTTAAAAAAAACACGATAACGGACCTAATAAAAATTATCCACAATAAATAATATGTCACGGTCGGGCAACCACCTCATCTGTAAAAACGGACAAAGATAACAACAACAAAAAAAACACCAGAATCCTGGACTCTGGTTTTATCTCTGAAATTGCTGGTATTTGAGTTTAAAACTCTCAAGGGCCGTGTCCACGGAAGAAGACACGATGAGATCTTCTCAGATATTTAGTTAATACCATGTACCTACACGTGTTGAAATTTTTATTTGAAAATAAACTCACGATATCAGCTTGAGATTGGTAGAAAGAGACAAAAACTTCCACCCGTGTATGTTTGATTCGACAGCTAGACTAGACACGTACGCACAAATGCCACCTAAAATCATAGATACCTACAACTATTTATTCTGAAAAACAGAAGGCATTAAATTATAAACGTTTATTACGTTTTAACGGTTGCGTGAGATTCAAATTCACTTTTGGGGTACAATGGTTTGTAGGTTATGGCGTGTCACCAATATGGGGTAGAAGGTTCGTATGTTATGCATGTCACCCGTTTGGGGGTTGAGTTTTATAGGTTAATGAGATGTATCAGAAGGATCTGTTCAAAGGTGAAGCTGGGGGGCCCCAATTTTCCCCAGGCCCACTGCGTATATATGATGTGGCAGAGTGTGTGAGTGCGGATGTGTCTGTGGTTAGAGCAGGTGGATCAAATAAAATATTGAGTTAAAATTGATGGTGTTTATTGAAGATTGATGCACAATTGAGTTGAGGTTCAAGTATACATAACATTTATAATGAGAAGTGTTCATTGGAGGAACGTTTCAGAAACCAACCGGGAGAGAAGTGCTTGCTTAAAGCTTGCTCTCGGAGTGGCTACGCTGAGATGTACTGTTGTCTGTTTTACAGTCGATACTAGGAGAGATTATACGGCTGTTAAGTCTGGATTAACAGCCAGATACTGTGAGTCTCCGCACACCCAACTAACGAACGAACGGAACGTCCTTGAGATGATTTTTTTATGAAAATGGCGCCATATAAATTATCCAATGTTATGTTACAGTTTGACGTACGACAGACGTGAAATGAAGAAGAGGTGCGAGACGACGAATCTCTGAGACTTTGTATACGGTGGACCACGAAAGCCGAGATTAAAGGGAGCATAATCCATGTCTCAAAGAGATCGAGTCGAAAATCTCACAAAAATCGCATTTTCGATCCGATTTTCAAAGATAAATTTGGCGTCCCTGTTACAATCTCCGCACTTACGAACTCTACAATGAACCTGACGTCATTAAATTCAAGATTAGATTAAATTTAGACTTCAATGGGCCGGGCATCTGGCTCTTTTCTTTCTTTTGTTCAGAGTTTCTTTACCAAGTTTCTTACCTTACATTTCATAATCCAAAGGGGGAAAGGAGTTTCGGTAGACAATGACTCAGTTGGCTAGACGGGATCTAGAAGAAATCACATGCTCTCGAAGTCAAAACGATTGGCAAACTACATAGTTAACTCCTGGCTATATAGTGATAGCATATTTTATACTTTATCGTTTATACCTACCATAGAGTAATACCTAAATCCATAGTTCATCAGCCAGATGAATATTGTATGAAATGTTTATATAAACCTTTTAGCCTGTGATTTAAAAAATACTTAAACAGTTACAAAACCATTTATTTTCTAGCAAATAATTACATAAATATAGAAGCGCCACGAATTTTTGTGAGAATCCAAAAAAAAATAAAATAAAAACGCGTTACGTGTCACAGGCCACCCCTGCATAAAATATGTTTTTTCTGGTTCGAAATAATATCTATAAATCAGTTAAATAAAATAATTTAAAAAATTTGGCGGGAAACCGAATCCCGGTATCTTGCGTGACAGGCAGAGAATACCACCATTACACTGTCGAGGAATCAAACAACTCGTGAAAATAGCAGTTTACAAATATCTTAATCTCTTTACAGGATACTGGATTATCACGAAGTTTAAGGGGGAAATTATTTTTTAAAATAATATTAAATAATAGTATTAAAATATGATGTAAAGAATTAAAGGATTGAAAAATTAATAAGAATGATAAAGCATATCAAAAATACAAATCAATTCATTAAACACCAACACAAAAAATCTGCATTATATACTTATATGACAATTCGGCACCACAGTCTACTACGGGGTAGCTAAGATGGCAGAGCACTGGTTTAGCTGTGTGGTAGCGGGGTCGATACTTCGCGCTTATTTTAAAAAGATTTTCAAGTGGATATGTTAAAAGTATGTTCGAATTTGTACGTTAGGTACTTGATCTCTCAGAGATATTCCAAGCATAGCCCTTTCCATTGCTCCTTTAAAAACTTTTTTAAATTTGTGTGTAACGTTGACGGTCCAGATGAGAATATAGATGTTGCCCAAAAGATCTGCAAGCTCAAGTGGCAACGGGCTGGATATATTTGTCAGATGTGTCAAGAGATGTACGTCATGGAATGGAAGAAGAAATGTTGGTCGTCCGCAAGCACGATGGAGTTAATGACGAAGAGTATATAGTCGAGAATCGAGTTTAGATTCAGCAAGAACGAGGTTAGAGCTAATTAGCTCGACGATGTAAATATTAACCGTGAAATTTTTAGAACAATAGTGAGTCCAAACATTCGGGAGGGCATCGAAATGGCGTAAAACACATTAAGCATTCAGATCCGGTTATCCGGCGGAAGCGGAAGTGCGTGCAATTAACTCGGCGACGCATGCGGGATGTGGAAACGCTGACAATCGGCTGTTCGTCACTTACTGGTCGCGGCGCTCACCGCCGTGCGGGCGGGCGTCAACCCGCACGGCGGCGAGCGCCGCGCACCTTCTACCGTACACCGCGCATTGCGTCACTTCGCGCGCCAAGTCTGCCCTGCCTGCTGGTTGACTGTTGACTGTTGACTGTTGATCTACAAAGAAATATCGCTCAATTTTCCATTTTTAAAATAACCCTTCAAATAATTCATTTAAATTACATAAATAAGTTTTTAAATAAATAAGCATACTGCTTAGACAAAAATAAAAGTCAACTTGTGTGTAATAAAGTTAAGTTTGTTTATTTAAAATAAAAAAAACCCTTGTGCAATTTTTTAAGAAACAGAATAAGTCATATATTAGATATCTCGATTAATAAAACATAATCATGGACTAATTTAAATTTATTTTGATAGAAAATAGTTTGAATTTAATAATAGCAATTATCCTAAAATTTTAATCTGTGTCGGTATTTATTGCATTTGAAGGACAATAATTTGTTTTGTTGTGTATATTTTCCAACTTTTTACAATACATTTAATTATTTATTTTAACCCTTTCTACCCCCGAAGTGTCTAGCATCTGTATATTTTTTGTAGTATTCTTCAAACATAAAATAAAAACTACTATATATAAATATATAAAAAAAGTAAAAAATATTATTAATTATAATTTGTGGTACAGGTACAGACCTTACAATAAAACGTTAAAATAATATTTAAAAAATAAAAAAACAATTAGGTCAAAATAACTACTAATACAAGCGCGCCAAACCTAACCCTGTAGCAATGCGCAACTGACATTTCACCTGCGGCAGTGTTGACATAACAAAAAAATACCTAATGTTAGTAGTCTAAATAAATCGAGTATATAGACTATTATTCACGTAGTAGTATCATCAAAAAGTTGACACCTCAGTAAGATATATGACTAGATAAAGTAGAAAGGGTTAAGGTAGAGTAAATTAATAAATTTTTCCCTTGTTCAAGTCTAATATATGTTTTAATGAATCCCCAATAAACGGTGACACAACAATAAAGCCACGATTATTATTTTGTAGTATGAAATATGACATTCAAAATTATACTGTTTTTGGGTACCCAGTACTCGACACGATTGAACAGGAAACTGCTGGATTATATTACCCTAAAGTCTGGCATCAACTTACCATCACACGATTGCGGTTCTGCCAAAAGCATCACTAATAAATACGTAATTCTGTAATCAATGGAAGTAGTATACATTCCTTGAATAGAATTGAGGATGTTTCATTTGGCCATTTTAGACAATTTATCGTGATAAAAAAAATGATGACCGGATTATTCCGCACACGAAAATAACACACATCAGATTTTTTAATTTAAAATTTCATTATTAAGGACAACACATTATTATTGTGATGTTGCAGTTTATTTCAGAACATAGTTCTGTGGTATTTGAATACAAATTAAATATAATTTCCCCGGATTGGAAAAGATCCAGGGTCGAATCGTTTGTCGATAAATTGATTTTTCTATATATGTTTCTAATTGATACATTTAATGTGTATTAAAAATATCACATTTTTAATTTCTCAAAACCGGGCATATCAGCTAGTAGTAAAATAATCTGCACTAGCACTGCACGGCGGGCGGCTATTGATGCCGCTTCGAGGCCAATTTGGTGACCGCTGCGCGGTCAAGATCTCATCGGCTATCGTCGATTGCTTCCCGCTTTCTGCACTGACAGAGAAGCAATCGGCGATAATCGACATTATATAGTATTCTGTATTCCTGGAATTGTAGAACTTGTGTTTTTACGTATTAACTTTGAAATATATGTATCCACTTAAAAACATTATTGAAAAATACGAACAAAACATTAATTATGTCATAATTTGACAGTTCTATCATAGATAAGAAACTGACCATAGAGTGCGACGCTATATGACCATAGACATAAATGAGATGACAGGACTAAATATATTTCCCAGCCGTGATACGATTTCGCGGTTATATACTGTTATTGAATATATAAAAAAGAAAACATTCGACTTATCTTAACCGTACTTAACAAACACGTTCTGTTTTTCCCCCGCTGGCGTCTCACAAACCTGGCCGTTTAATAAAGCATTATATAGCCATAATGAAACAACATCCGAGACTTGCAAGACGTCCAGAATGTCATAGAAATATATAAAAATCGATGGAGATACGTAATACTATTATGGATGGTTTGTCGCGATAACTTCACAGTTTTACGTGATGGAATGTGACACGGATGGACGGAAATAAGGAAAATATCTATATACATACACTACACTTACATGTGATATTTCTAAATGAAACATTATATGTTATCAAATGCCAATATTTATATATCTAAATACTTATATTTATAATCAGAACATGATTTACAAGCGGTATTCGGGAACAGTACAAAGTAATAATGAAATCGTAATCCAGTCAAAATGCGATGTAATTATCGGCGAAAAAAAAATACAAATAATCGATGCTTCAGAAGGTTGAAGAAACACAATATTCCAGACAGGAAGAATAAATGACGGGAGATATTGAACGCCAGAACGACAGAAATGTCACCAATAGGAATGCCCGGCGGGATATTTCATACGGGCTAGAAGGTCCCGACCTTTGCTCGTGATTTATGATGTATTTAAAATAGTTTCATTAACCGTGAATTGGTGTCCAATCGAACACGTCCAGACGGCGGTTATTAATATATAATCGGTTATTTTGATTGATAACAGTTCCAAGGTAATGAACCTTCAAGGGTCCCCTGGAGAACAGACCGATAATAATAAGATTGTATCATTCATATGGCGCCATTTTCGAAAAAGTTTCATCGCTTTATACAGGTTATATCTCAGGCACTTTATACATAAACTCTTTGTACTACTACTCTCTAGTACTTAAAATTATTTTGCGAACTTACGGATATGATATGTTAATAAATAGAACATGAGATACTGGTGCCCCGACAACCCAAGGGAACGCCATAAAAAAAAGCTTGTATTGTCCAAAAGCGACAGTGTGGTGTGCAATTTCTGCCCGAGGAATAATTGGCCCTTATTTTTTTAACCAGCAGGAGACAGTCACTGCTGACGTATATTACTGAATGATCGACGACTTTTTGGTACCGCAACTGTAGCTGTTTCCCGGGTTTAACAAAAGAACACAATTTCAGCAAGACGGGGCCACTCCACACATAGCTAGATTTCGAATGGAGAAGCTGAGGGGAATTTTTCCCAATAAATTAATCGGCAAGAGGGTTTTTTATCAGAATTTTTTACCCTTCCAATTCATGTATTAATATAAAACACTTATGATGTTTATTACAATAAGGTAGTTAGTAAAATTGTCAAAGCGATTAGCGCTGATGCACTTGTAGCAGTAGATTTGGCGGTCTAGCTGCATGTAGAGTACTCAGAGTATCGTAGACTCTAAGGAATTGGAAAAAAAATTAGAGACATACCCTGGGCACCTCGACCCGGTCACCGGACCTTACACCGTAAGGCTTTTTTTGTGGGGATACCTTAAGTCGAGAGTTTACAACAATAATCCTCGAACAATTCAGGCCCTACAAGAAAATATCCGCCGTGAAGTTGCTGCCATTGAACCAACGCTTTGCTCTCGCGTGTTCGCTAATTTAAGAGTCCGATTGCAAGAGTGTCTCGAGAGAAATGAACTCCATTTTCTATAAATAAAATATGAGAATAACATTGTAGTTTTTTTTTTAAATTTAATATTAAACTTGAAAATTTTCCGCTGGACATCCTTTACAACATATACTTTAAAAATGTAATTGATGAGAGAGATAGATAAAATAAAATGCATTCACTAAATAATGAACAAGGCGAATCTATACACCTACAGACAACCTCTAGATGTCCAGGACCTAGAGACGCATGGTGAACATGGCACCGATAAAAAAACAAAGTTCTTAAATGTGATAGAAAAAGAAACAAGACATCATTGACAAAATAATAATGCAAGATAAACAAATAATTTGAATATGAAAAAATCTTATAAACTCGAAATTAATACAAAATATTTATCCCAAATATTTCGGGATACATAAATACTGTAAAAATTGCCACTTTCCCGGGAACCGGGATTGGATTCTCTACACATGATGAACTGGAGTAATCACAATTTAACACACACTACATATCATCACAAAGGGGGTCGGGGGTCGAAGGTGTTACTAAATGGGGTAATTTCATACTAATTTGACACCACACATTATACTAACACAACACATTAAGTTGATAATATTAGACAGCCATAAGTACAAACTCGCCAACATGACACAAATCATTATTATAATATAGGTATAGGGTACCGCAACTTGAAGGTATAATTATGTTTTATTTCTATCTTACTAATTCGGCTAACAGCTAATTGTTTACCATCTGGCATGCGATTGTTGACGCGCTCGTTTGTGTGTTGCGGTAAAACATTCGCCTGGTGAACGAGCGGTCTGAGGTTTGAACATCACCCCGAGAGGTCACTAATCTAATCTTGAAAAGTCATGTACAATAAAATAAACAATATACTAATTTTAATTATTTTAGCAAATTTGAACTGTTGTGTGAATTTCTATATTTAGAATATCCATTCGAAGAAAAACTCTATGTTCACCGAAACATCGTGTTTTACTAAGGTTTCTTATAAAAATGCAAAAATCAAAAAGAATTAAATGAAGAGAGCCCCACAAGGCTCATTTTCAGATTTGCAATACCAATTCAAAAAGGTTTCTTTTAAAAATTGGCGAACAATTCGAGAAGCGTTGTGAAGCATTTTTACAAGTGTTTGAAGAGTTTCTTGAAGTAGATGAACAGAATGTAGATATATATTATACATACTGTATCGCACAGAATTACTCGCCGAGGAGGCGCCATATAATTGATATGATAAGACACGTGTCAGTAATTTAAAGGTGTAATCATCGGCGTGGCGCCAAAAAACCCGTGGGATAGATTTTAGGAAAACAAAGATGTCTTAGTAAAATATCACGAGCGGCGGCCTGTCGCCGAGTTGGTACTTGGGAATATGACTTGATATTGTTATGTATCTGAATAAAAACAGAGTATTCTGCAGGCGGGAAGCCATTCTCGATTGTGTCGTGTCGCTGTAGTGTACCGATATTGAACATCTTTTGTGTTTAATTTCTTTCGACCTCATAATCATGATCATCATCGCCGGTCGAGAGTAGCTGAGATCGGCGAACCACCCATGTCTACATTCTTGTTTCTTGTACGAAACACATACGTATACGTGTTATATTATATAAATTAGAATCTACACCAGAATATGAAATGACTGAGAAGTGCAGTCATTGAAGAAGAAAGCAGAAAATCGAGTCTTGAGATGAACAAAGAAAAAACAAACTTAATGGTCCCTGATCAGCTTTCCCGGGCGGATACCCTTCCAAACTTTGAAATTGTCAAGCAGTTTAATTATCTCGGGTCTTTAATGACTGACGACGTGAGTCATGACTATAATTAGCTGCGAACCAGAAATCAAACGATGCCGACGCATACGCATGGGTATGGGCAAATAGTTATATATAAAGAATTGACAAGATATGAAAAGAGTACGGTCTCTGGTACATTAAATTCTGTGAATAAGATGGAAGATGCCTTTTAGATGTGGCGTTCTTTCGATTTGTTGGACGTCTTGCGATAAGAGAAGATGACTATCCTAATCTTGAAGATGAGGATATTCTATAAATAAAATATGATGTGCCATTATTAATAGTGGTACAAGTCTCTAGCGCTATTTTAAATGTTTATAAAACAATTTGTTACACGTATTGCGGGAATTTATGTTATTAATACAATAATCATTTTATTAGGATAGGGAGATAATTAATCAATGAGCACGGTATACAATTATCATCCGACTGAGAAATGTTATAATTGTCAATAACTAGAAATTGTATCTATATATAATTATGGTCACACTCACAGTGATTTTTATGCAAAGTTTAAATATAGAAGAAACAATTTTGATATAATAATAATGCATTTTTACATATGCTTTTTCCTGTTGTGTCCTTGATTACAACAATATACTTTCCTTGACTTGTCACTAATTCCGTCGCTAATCGGATGATAAATTCAGAATCCACAAATCGTGTCATTGATATTTTCACGATTTTAAAAGTTCCCACGGCGATCACAAGAAGTTGAATGGTAATATTATACTGCAAAAACCTTTGGCACGATATCAAGTCTTGAAATAATACAAGATTAAACCGAGAATCCTTCCGGGCGGAAATTTTTTTTTTTGCTCTCGGCATCGTAATAATTTAAATATATATTTCCTATATTTTATACATCCGTGGACTGTGCGAAGTAATAGTAAAAAAAATAGTATTTGTAACTACTAGTATTTTGCTTTCTTCCTCCATGTCAGTATTGGCGTATATATATTTTTTTATAAAGGACAGCTGGAAGGGGGGGGGGACCCACCTTTTCCCGGGACCGGTTTAGAAGCTAGGGCTTCCTTGTCGATCCCACTCATCAAAGCTAATAAAAATACGCGGCTTTAATTCAATTATATTTTTACAATTGCAAAATGAAAAAAGGAGCAGAAATTCAATGCGGTTATTAGCAATTAAGATTTAAAATTTAGACCCTCCAGCGTCCCTTAAGTGCAGCTTTTATTCATAAAAAATCATATAACATAGTTTTACAAACATAAGGAAAATTAAGGTGTAGTAGTGATACTCAGGGTTCCATTCATCAAAAACGAGACACAAAATGGATTGAGTCACACTTACACGGACAGACTAACGGAGTTGCAAAACACGAGGCATGGATGGCTACCCACCTAAGAAACTCCAACGGGTCACCCATACCCGAATAAATTCTTTATATAAAACAAGATTCGTCCCATTAATAATTAGGTCTGCACATAGTGTCCTCAGTCAGATGAGACATGGCTCGTAATATACCTCCACAAATCCACAGCTGACTCCAGCTCCAGAGTCTCTTCAGTCATCCATCCACTGTTGGGACACTCTTTCATATTTTTTTCGTTGTAACGTTGTCCCCAGGATAATGACCTTTTATGACATGCTGACTGGGAGAAGAATAAGGGATATCGTCACAATACAGATCTGGTCACTTCACAGAGCGATGACATCCAATCAAGAGACGTGAATTTCGAGAAATATAAGATATAAAAAATCTGAATACTCACCGAGCAGTGCCACCCCGCCTAGTAGCATCAGTATGCCGATGACCAGGAATGTGGTGGAAGATCCAAGCGCTCCATCGATCAGGAGTTTAAGCCCTGAAAACAAAACATAATATTACAAAAACTGCATTGCGGTAAGAACTTGAAAAACATTAATTATTTTTTCTTGACCATGCTTTATCTCGCTTGATTTACGTATTTCACATAACTTATTCATCTCAAGGACATATCTTAATCTACACTACATACGAACGTACACTACAAACAGATGCACGAAAAAAAATGTATACGTACACACTTTAAAGATTTATAAATTCAATATTGATTAAACTAAATTGATGTTTTTTTGATTTCAAATCATAGAAGGCAAAAGTAGATTTTTTAAATGATCGCAAACGTTTGAACTTGTTCATTCTGAACTAGACATTTTTGATAACCCAAATGGCAAACATTTTGTATTTGGGTGCATTGCACCGTAACAACTGCCTTTATTCTTTCATTTATATCAGTTTTGCACCATAAACTTTAACTTTTACGTGCCTCCGCAAAAAAAAATGCAATGTCGCGAGGTCCGGAAAATGAGAGGCATATTTAATTTTATCACTTCGACCAGTTTATCTGTTATCAAAATAGGTCCTCATGTCACGATGGTAGTGGGGGTGTGCTGGAAATAAAACTATTCATTAACAAGTAAAATGCAATGAACGCTCTATTTTAGTCTCTCCTCCTGTCTCCTGTGTATACATTTTATTGGGACACCCGTATAATCTTTAAGATATCCTTGTCTTTAGAATACGTTTTTATAACCCTAAATACATTTTCTTCTTTGTACCTATTTGAAAAATTGAGTTAAATGTTGTCTTATTTTTACTTTTTTGTTTACACAGCTTTTTTTACACTGCGTATTATGGGCCCAGATAAATTATATGGCCGGGGGGAAACAATCAAATAAGTTAAATTATGTTCCTAATCACACAAGTCTGATTTTTTCTATTTCTATAACAATTTATTTTGTGTGATGAGAATATCACCCATAGTAACATATTAATATATTTTTTGTAACACGCGTGAACATAATTGTATACCACAAGATTAGTAAATAAATAAAAAATAATTGACCTATATGATTATTCCCTCCTCTCATACAATTATTGCATGTTTTATTGTAATTTTGTTAACCTTTTAAATGCCACGAGCGCATTAACACGCGTATTTTGTATGTCACGCTATACTATAAACGTGTTAACACGCATTTGTTTTGGATCTTGCAAACTTGCAGGGATTAAAGTTAGATTTTTAAATCATTTTGCTATTGACATTATATAATTATGTAAACAATATAAAAGATCTCCCTCTCTGTACATGACATAAAAGATTAATTTAGTCTGATTTTAAGTTCATTATTACATTTGTTTTGTTAAGTGACAAAATTCGAAACAAGTTTTTATCCACACGTAACCGAATGTGGTTAAAACCACAAAGAAAACTTGTGCCGCAATTGATACGGATAGAATGATACAACAATGCAGCGTTTCCGCTGATTTGCAATCGTATACTTCAAATTGTTATCTAGATAATTTCCCCACGGATAGCCTTCAGCATTGAAACGACAACAATATTAATGGTATCATTTTTAGCAGCGGCGAGAACCCGCAGCCAACCGGCGGGATGTTCCCCCTCTACGTTGTGATGAATAATTTTCCTACATACTCGGAGAAGAACAAAGGAATCACTATTAGATAATTAAACAGAGGAGACAATGAAAGCTAGAAGCTTTGTACTTTGTTGCGGCAGATAATAGACGCTGTGTTCTTAACTTTATGTAATGTAAGGCGTCACAATTTTACGAGAGAGATCACTAAATAATAGATATCTCATAGGGACGAAGCTATTTTTTATTATATTTAATGGAAAACATATGGAAGTATGGATAATTACAGGGCTTACGACCTGGCTTAAGTGATCACTTTATATAAACATAACGTTCACCATTCTCACCCATATATTTTCCATTAAATATAATAAAAAAATAGCTTCGTCTCTATGAGATATCTATTATTTGTTTAATAGCAGTGCCTTTGTTGGTGAAAATCCAGTAATTGTGTGTCCTTGGACATATTCAAATATTGCTATTGATTTATATATTAACATTACAAAAAGTATAAAAAATATCTAATTGAAAAAAATCGAAGTACTTTCGTGGTTATGTGTAAACATCGCGCATGTATGAGTATGTGTGCATTTCACCGGAAAGGAAGGAAATAAATTTAATTACATCTGTTTCTGACATTTTAAAATTTCGATCATTAGAAAATGGTTGCTAATCATTTTACTTTGTATCGGTATGCACCGTTTAGGTACAGCATTCACATGTTAATTTTCGAACGTAAGAGTGTTGTGGCTTTTCGAAAATAATAAAGTATGTAGTTACCACGTTAACGAGTATAACGTATTTGTTTGCTGTCACGTGTTTTTCTGAGATTACACCAATACGAAAATGATGCAATAAAATAATAATATAGTACATTTTGAATATAGTCAATTTACAATTTCGTATTAGAAATAATTTCCTTGTTTTATGAAGACTTTCAACAATACAGGATTACTATTAAAATAGGTACGACACCTGATTGCTCAGTGAGCTAACCAACTACACGTCTGCAAGGTGAACCACCTCAGATCACAACAGGAAAATTATAAGTAAACAATCACATAAGGTGAATTCACAATTCGACGGCAACGGAAACGGGATACAGAAAATTTAACTTAAGCACTTCCAGTAACTAGTGGGTTAACCGAGAAACTAATTTGGTTAAATGACCGAAATAAAGTGTGAACTGGTTATGATACAAATTGCTATTCTTGACACGACTAATACATGACCGAGTGTGATTGGTATTCGATTATTGATCGATCGATGAGTGATTGAAAACTGTCATCGTGATCATAACTTTGGAAACGAATGAACAACAGGGTAGTAGGAATTTAAATAGTATTAAATTATACTATTCCATCATTGGTCTAAAAGCCATTGTTCCGTACCAGCTTAAGCCAGCTTCTCTTAACAGGCGATGATGATAATGATTATGAGGTCGAAAGAAATGAAACACAAAAGATGTTCAATATAGGCACACTGCGGTGGCAAAATCGAGAATGGCTTCCGCCAGCAGAATACTCTGTTTTTATTCAGATTCATAACAATACATATAGTCATATTTGCGACAGGGCGCCGCTGTGATGTTTTATTAAGGCGTCATTGTTTTCCTAAAATCTATTCTACGGGTTTTTTGGCGCCACGCCGATGATTACACCTTTAAATTATTGGCATGTGACCCATTATATCAATTATACGGCGCCTCCGAGGAGAGTAATTAAACATCGAATCAAAATATGAACAAACAAATTAATATCTTATTTATTCGGACAAGAATCACGAATCACGTCAATCACTATTAGTGATTGTGACTTCGAGATATCAGATCACAGTTTGTGATTTATTTTTAATACGTCACACTTAATTTTTCTTACTTTTTAAAAACCAGACTATGCATCCAACTCTCCGAATATTTTTGAATTTTCATTTTGACTTTTAGGTAAAATGTTTTTTCTTGGAAACTTACCCGCATGAGACCCGGGGACTTAAATCCGTTATCGAATTATTTGGAAAAAAAATCCAAGAAAGATTTGGAGAAAATGAATGAATGTCACAATGAAACGGAGAGAGTTGGGGAAGCATGCTTCCGGTTCCTGAAAAGGCGGACAGCCGTGAATATTACGAATGGGGAGGCTTATAGCGTCTTCAATTTGGACAATTCTATGTATTTATATATTTAACGTTAAAAAGATGACAACGGCGTACCGAAAGATCAAGATCTGTCTGATAAATTCACTACTTTTATGAGTATTTTCTAACGACTATATTATATATAATTTCATTTAAAGTAGGTAACTTTTTTCATTCCACTGTTGGTTTTATTGAATAGTAGTCCAATTTATATACATATACGGGTATCTCAGAGACAGTAGTCCAAACGGAGCCTACGGTTGGGGCATATCACTAGCAACACATTGAGCTTAAAATAGGGTTGTTCTAAATTCAACGGTTTAGAAGTCAATCAAATTATTGTAATTTTCGAGTAATTTGCAACCTGGCGTTATAAAAATAAATAAAGTAATGAAATCTGCGGTAGCTACATAATGCCCAATTTCATCACGATATTTATCAAACAGCGCTCAGTTTTGTAACGGTAAAAATCACAAAAGTTCGAATAACTTCTAAACAGTTGAATATCAGATAACCCTGTTTCAACATCAACGGATTGCTAGTGATGTCTCCTACCCTATATCCGTTTAGACGTCTGTCTCTTGAACACTCTATATAATATGGATAAAAATTAGTATGAATATGAAAGATTATTATAAATAAAAATTATTAACATACATGATACACATGGAAACATAATTATTGTCATTACGCGAAAGCAAATCTACGCAAATGTAAAATAATATTGTCCCGTTTTTAATCATTACGCAAGGGGCTTGTGTTATTTTGTATAAGCGCCTTAGCAGCATATACAATACATAATAAATGTTAAACATTACCATTAAATTATTATTTTAATACAAATTAAATGTATCAATTAGAAAGATATACCTAATCAATTTATCGAAAAAATATTTTGGTCGCCACCGGGATTTAAACCTTCCCTATCCGGGGAAACGCGCTGACGCTGAAACCCGGTGGCAACCAAAATATTTTTTCGATAAATTGATATCTTTCTGTGACAACTGTCACTTTGTAAATGAATGTATGTGTGTGTGTCATGAAAGTGAGTAGATGAGTGGTGGTGAACGAACCTTATAAGAGGCCGTCTCTTGGGGAACAGCTCTTTCTGAATAACTAGTCTATCTCTGAATGTATAATTTATATTACTGTATAACGTCTTGTAGTATTATTACCTGGAAAAACTGAGTTTCACTTACAAGGAATTAGAACCCAAGTAATTAGACTAATCAGAGGATAGAACCCCAAGGGAATCTGATGGTAATCTAAGAATTATCACACTTTCTGATTGATACATTTAATTTGTATAAATAGCATAGAACTATGTTCCAAAAAATTGCAACTTCACTATAATACTAATGTGTTTTCCTTAAAAAGCGATAATTTATTTATTTGATGACTTTGGCTCTTGGCTCACTGACCATTACGATTTACGATTCACCAGGAAAAAATCACATGGTACGAATGTTAAAGAATCAACTTTGAACAGCAAACCCGTAAAATGCAACGGGGTTCAATTGCGAATCTACCTTTTACTTGACGCAATTCGGAATGCGAATTCGCTGTTGCATTATTAAGAGGCATGTGTTGGTGCATCGGACCGTGCAGTGTTTGTATCTTACCGCAGGTCCGAGTACTGCGAAGGAAGCAGATGTCGGTCGAGACCCGACTATCTACGAGCAACCGAGTGTTTTATTATCAAGCAGCGACCTCGCTAATCATTTCATTCCCTCGCGTGCAAGTTGTAGATTTACAGCAAAGCGGTGAGGGCGTGGATTAGATTAGATGGTGGGCAGTTTCCTTTGTTCTGCGCGAGTCCTTAAGAGTAACGATGCATGCAACTTTTGGTCCAGGCAAGGGAGAGGACGAGATATTCGAGGGAGTGGGGGTTGACAATGACATGACTTTATTTTCCTCAGAGTACTAGAGGGTATCTGAGTAAAATTTGTAATGAATAGCATCAATAATAATATTACGCTTCCCTATCTATATCTACGATTTTCTGGATGTGGCGGCTTCGGTAGTCATTTGTGGCATATTGAGCATCTGTCATCCTGTCATAGATAAGAAAAGCATCCTGGTCATACCATCGCGTCGCATTCCATGGTTGCAGTTTTTTTCCTTATCTATGGTAGAACTGTCAAAATATATGACATTAAAGTTTTATTCGAATTTTTCAAGAATATCTATAAGTGTATATATATACTTCTTTGCCGCTAGGACCTGCGGGCGACTATTGTGGCCGCTAATCTACGCAGCCAGGGCTTTCGTAGAACCCATATTTCATCTAAAGCAATATAATAAGACTGCATAATGCACTATAGTTAAAGCGATATAATAATGGATTTCCGCATTGAAAAATAGATCCTATTGAGACCCTCACCAATAGTCGCGTAGCGGCCACAACACCGCTCGCAGGGCCTAACAGCAAGCTTATCTGCTAGTTATATTGAATGCCATTCGTTCTTTGTATTATATTATATAATACCCATTTTTTAAATTATTATTTGTTAACTTTATTTTATTAACCACTTAATTGGGTTTAAATACATCTACCGGAACATTTCGAAAAATACAATTTTCTTCTTCAGGATGTCATTACTAACTAAAAACATATATTATTGTTTCTTTACCAGAATATAATAATAAATTTAGTACCTAACTCAAATTGTTACTTAATACAAATTTACTCGAATAATTTTTAGGAAAAAAATTTAGAATGGGACTCGCAGTTAAATTCAGTTGGTTTATAATTTTTGATTAGTTTTACACGCTTTATTTATCTCCAACGATTCCAAATGATTTAATTTGTGACAAACACCGTTTATATGCAAAATAATATAATACACACTTACATAAACAGTTTGGAGGGGGGGTGGCCGAATCTGAGGAAGGGGGAGTAACTACGCAAAATTTAATTTAGGTCAGTGTGATGTAGGTTTGTATAGAGAATTCAGTATATATATATATAAGGTCGACCTAAATATGCAGACACCGTCTTTGACTTATTCTAATATTTCACACTCGGACTGAAATGGCTTGTGATGCCTCATTTTAAATATTGGACTTCAACCTTTGAACGATGATCTGTGGGGCGCGCGCGTCTTCAGATATATTCAATCGCAGGTTGGAAGTAAGCTTGAGAGTGGTTCTGTGATTTGGCGTCTCCGCGATATTATTTTGTACTGAAGAAATAAAATATATTTTGGAAGGTTTCATCACTTGAGGATTACTTGCCGTGGATCAGTTCCGCGGATTATCTCTTTAATATCCTCGAACCTCCACCTCGAGAGAGCCGAATTGAACACAAACTAATTAGTGTTAATGTTCTAGACGCAGGACCACTCTACTGATGATAGTACAGTTTCGCGTTGCTATCGGCACCCAAATTGTTTTTTTCAATAAATACATTTTTACTGTGTTTTAATTGATTAATTTAAGTCTTATTAAAGAAAATTATATTCCTATTCTTATATATAAAATGTCACATTATTAATATTATTTTATCTATGTCTCATTCTTATTTCATTTTATAGTATTGTAAGTTCCATCCCCGAAATTCATCTATGGCAATGTTCCAAATCATTGGTCCATATTTAAAGCCTTGAATGCATTATTTAATTTGTACAAACTCCCTCGAGAGAATGGATTTGTCTACTGTTGGGGTAAATTCTCGTATCTTACATTTTTCTTTAGTTTCACGTGTTGTTGGATTCAAAGGTGTTGTCAGCAAAACTGGTATAAAAGTAATGGTCATTAACTGCACCTGTATTTCGGGACTGGTCTGATGTAATAAAAATAATAATGTCCCTTCAAATTAACGTTCGTTTTAATTTAAAAAAATGACTGGCTGAAGGAGTACCGAGAGTGATAATAAAACCTGAGAAAACAAGAAAAATTACATATCTCAGAGATTGGAGAAGTGTTTGAGAGGAAAAATGGAAAAACGACAGTAGAAAAGATTTTCAAATGAAATAATAACAGAATCGGGGAAAGAGAACAATTAAATACAGCGGACAAATATATTATAATTGACAAGACTAAAAAATCACACAGGATGAATATTATGTTTCAGGCCGATTTTGTTTGGCCGCCATTTTGGTTTGGCAGACATTTATCAATTCGCATTTGGTAGTTGTAGAGAGTAGTTGATTACAATTTATTATGGAGCATTTAACGTCTCAACAACGTGGTGAAGTCATTAAAACATTTTATCTAAATAATAATGATAATGTTGTAACTATTAATGATGATCGCTATCGTCGCATGCTGGAAAACTTCTTAGTGGCCGAATTGAGTCGATTGGACCTGCAACACGTGTGGTTTCAACAGGACGGTGTCACCACCCACATAGTCCGAGCTACGCTTGAAATTTTTTCCGGCCGCATAATGTCAAAAAGTGATCACCTGATTTGGCTCCCGACTATTTTCTGTAGGGGTACTTGAAAGGAAAGGTCTACGTCAATAAGCCAACAACAATTCCGATGCTACAGGAGAATATTCGAAATGAAATTACTGAAATAACACGCGAAATATGCGAGAATGTTATGAAAAAATTGGTTAAAGGAGCACGCATTTGTGCCGCTGTCGGAGGCGGCCACTTGACCGACGTCATATTCCATACAAAATTGTATTAAACGAAATAATCGATAAATAAAAACCAAATTAAACATTTTTATTTCATTTCTTAGTTATTCGGCCTGGAACATAATATTCACCTGTATAAAATTGTATTTTAAAAAAATCGGTAAAAAAACTAAAGACACTCCATAAACGATTACGCGCGTATTACTACAACGAAAATATTTCGAAATAAATGCGTTATGTGAAGAATGTACATAGTTTGTCTGTAATTTGAAAAGAATGCTGTGCGTACAAATTATTAATTTACGAGTATTGATTTAAAAAATTCAATTGAGAACGTATATAAATAGAATACGAATGTTTAAATCGGCTTACTACACCAAAGCTCCAAATTACGTACACTGTCAAATCGATGGTGTATTATTACCGATGTCTGAGTACATTTCTGAAGTAACAATGATTCAAAACAATGCCTCACGTACGATTGTTCCCCGCGGCCTAGAACAATGGATGAACAGAAGCCCGCGCTGATGTGACGGAAACGATAGACGCACCGGAGCAGTGCCCAGCGAGAGGGACCCACGTGTAGTACAACTACCGTTACAACGGATGTCAGCGGACGGCTGCTAGCAAAAGCTTGGTTCGTCAGGATTCTGCTTTAGCGAGACAGAGCGTTATTGTGAACAGTCTGAGCGCAAACTAACCGATGTTATGTTAGGTACGCGACGTTAGGACGTTGACGATTTGCCTCGCTAAATCAGAATGATCTTTCTGGTCATGCAAACCGGGTTATTCTAGGCCGTGGGAGCAGGCCATCGTACACTACATTTGCGTGGCAGACCGTTTGTCCAAAAAAAACAATTTCTACACGTGCGAGTGTTTGATCTCTCGCCTCGGAGATTTATCGATAAAGGTCGATATGTATATGTTACAGTGAATGTGTGTTGCCAGTGAAATTACATCTTCACTGACGTTTTAGTGAAATCATATCCGAATACATTTTCATCGGAAGATATATATTTCTACTAGCGAAAATATAATTAAACTGTTGGGTGCTAGTGAAATTATATGCTATTCTAAACTGTCAATTTGACAGCTGTGTAACGTCCATTTGCGTGTTTTTGTTTTCGTTTAAAATACGTGTTTATTATTTTTATCCTTTATTTATCAAAATAGTATTAATTTTCGATAAAAATTGTGTTTTTACTTTTCAAACCAATACATAGACAATTCACAAGTTCGCCACATCTTTCCATGGCTCACCAGAAACAAAAAAAAAAGTGCGTAGGTATTTGTTTTTAGAGGCTAAAGGTAAAGGTCTTCGGTAGGTGTCACTATTCAAGGCAAAGATAAAATCACAAACACACGATCATCCGTTTATGAACAAATACACTTTCACTGATATTGAGTAGTGAAATTGTAAATCAATTCATTGATACATGGCTCATGACTCATGGCTGAGTTAGTGAAATTATATTTATACTAGTGAAAATATAACTTCACTGGTAATACACATTCACTGTAAACATTTATATTCGGTCCTTTACGCACTTTCGATACGAGTCTCCGAGAAAAATCTCAACCATGTAGGTACATCATGCACCATCTTACAGAGTATTGTTCTTAATATGAAAAGAACATGACCCGTCCATATTTTATTAAGTCGATGAAAAAAACCATTGAACCATAGATTAAGAAATGTGTCAAAATATAATATTGAAACATTTAATTTTATTTGTTTTAATTATGCCGTACGTAACGGAGAAAAGAAAAAAGTATATACTTCGGGTTAGCGTTATCAAAAAACGTTTCATTTATGTGTGACAAAAATAGCATGCTACCGGTGAGAACTGCTGATTATGATGCAAGCCGAAGATTTGATTATTATTAGCTTTTACTATATTACCGAAAAATAATAGTGTTCAATGTTAGTTCTTGGACTATTATAATCTAATAAAGAATATCGGTTTACTGAAAAGCATTTGAGATTCCGTAAAAATAAAGTAGATGGCGTTCAAATAATGGAACGATAAATGTATTCATTTGAAAAAGTGTAACATACAGGTTCGAAAATTTGTCGTCAAAAATAATGTCGCTGTAGCATAGTTGCATAATGCACCTTCCCTGGTTTGGAAAGAGATTCAGGTTCGAATCCCGGTGGCGCAACAACAATATTTTTCGATAAAATTGATTTTATATGTATATCTTTCTAATGAATACATTTAATTAGTATTTAAAATATCACAGACCGTCTGTTCTGAATAATTACAATTTCACAATAAGAATGTGTTCTCCTAATGAATTTGTAATTATTAATACATTCAGTTAGGTTAGGTTAACATTCCGTACATGAAATTGTAATATTAACAAATCTGATTAAGTTGTTCATTATAATATAAAGGATAGGTACTACGTCATTATTGCTTTTATGATTTCAATCAAATATAAAGTGCATCTAATCACCGCCCTAAAATGAACACAATGCAAATCTTAAATTATTCAAAAGTATGACAACATAAGTGTCGCAATCTCATCCCACCAGATGAATGCAATTACAGAAACACGCCGCGAGATTACCGGCCGACAGTAATAGTGACACCGAGATCTGTGCGAGAGGCTGAATGGCTAATTCTCCACCGCCTACGTCAGAGGAGCAGGAAAACAAGATTAAAATGTAAAAAGTTGTGCGGTGCGCCGACGCACTTTAGACCTGTTATTTTCTAACGAATACATAACAGGAAAAATATAACTAAGAAGATTACGATAGCCGAGTGCATATGTATTATACTACTAGCGTACAAAAGCAAAGGTCGAGGGATTAATTCCTGCACCAGACAGCCACAAAAATTTTTATTTTCATAGTACCTTTAGACCCAGTTTTAAAATAATAATAAATTGAATATAAGCATAATGCATCTGAAAAAAGGTTAACATTACTTTAAAAAAAATAAAGAGTAATGGAATTGATTTCAGTTACATATACATACTGAAAATAAAGCGTTATAATATGGTAAAATGTAATGATTACTATCAGCCTGTTGCCTTTTAGGTGCAAACCTTTCATTCGATCTACGAATAAGTAATGCATGGGTACCCCAGATAATGACGACGAAAACTCTTTTGGTTGGTTTGTCGTAGTCGATATTTTCCGCCGGCCTCGATGACGGCCACCGAAATGTAGACTAGCGGCACAAGAGCTCAGAGGGAACTACATTTCCGATGATAACGACTTTACTAGATCCTGCCAGATTGGTTTGAAAAGGTCACACACTGACCTCAGGGCGCCGGTTAACCCGCCATACGTTGCGTGACACTTTTAAATTTGGCAACACTCGAAGGAATATCGCTATATTTTTGAGATTTTCCGTTGGCTGCTGGCACAGAAGTCAACTTATTCAGCGCCCTTTAGATTAAGAGACTGTGGCGAGCCGGACAGAGTGTAACTTGTCGGATAAACTTCAAACCGGCACCGTGTGCTGTCCGTCCCGCGTCACCGGGGCGCTGTACGCGATCGGCTCCACGTAGCGGACCGGTGTCTGCACCAGACTCCAGTCTGGCAGCAGTTTTCACTCAACTCTCCGCTTCGTTCGTAAATTGCAATCGCGTATTTTATTGTACCTTAAATTAAATAAACCAAGTGGTATCATGTGAGTACTACTCTATTACTGCTTTACCACACCATTATCCCAATTCCTTTCATTGAACACGAATGATGGTCCAAATTATGGAGACGGATCATAGTTGCATCATTACGAACTCAAGAAATGATTAAGTAAAACAGTTAACTTAAGTGAGATTCTAATTTGCTTGTGGCTGATACAACCATAGCTATAATTAATACCCAAGAAATAATTTTTGGCAGACTTTAATAAATCAACCCTCGAAAAATGATTTTGCTAGTGAGCATCAAAAAGCGAACTTTATACATTTGAAATTTTTTTTTCTACTTTTAAACAACTGCTTAATTACTGGTTTTACATTTTCCGCTTAGATACGAGTCGCGATAGCAAAGTATATAGGAATATTTATATGTCTAAAATACGCAACTGCTACAGCGAGAGGCATGTATAGACATATATAGATTTTACTAGTGACTTATATTATAACAAATCGCGAATTACTAACGCCAACAATTTTCGAGGGCTGCGATAAACTATAATAGAAAAAAGATTTTCATAATTTATATTCAATTCACAGAAATTTACATTATATTCATCGTAATTTACATTAAATTCATTCTAATTTACATCAAATTCATTGTAATTTATATAAAATCATGACAATTCCTAACATATTTAGTACTCTGAATGTAATTAATCCAAAAAGTAATATTACATAAGTAATACAGAATGTCCGATGATATTGCTATGAAAAAAGCATAAAAACTTCGCTTTATAGGAGACATATACTTTATAGGTTGTTATCTAATAATTATTATCATGAAAGTGAACTGTTAAATCTTTTTTATCGGTACTTACTGTCCCATTTATGTGTGGTGTTATTACAGCAAAAATAGACCTTAATAAAAAATAGTGTTTTTCCCACGAGAGGAAATAAACACCCAAGATATATAATAAATAAATAATATTAATAATAGATAAGTGTTATGTTGCTAAGCCTCGTACAGGGAGAGTATGTCAACACAAGTGCGGGGTCACAGTTCATATTATTATGCCTCGGAGAATGCAAATGCTTCTAGTACAAATATAAACATTATGCTTCCGAATATTATTCAAACAGAAGAATGCGAAATGTTAAAATATATATATATATATATTGCATAGAGAAAAAAATAATGTCTAGACAACAGAATAAATAAAAATTGAGTGCCGGATAAAGTTCGGTAGTAAAAATAATTTCATAACACTTCTCAGCCTTAACGTCGATTTTATGGAATACTTTGAAAGTAAACCGTAAAACGTTACAAAACTCATCGATTGAAAGATTTACCGTTAATTTTTTAGAAAAACTGAAAGACTTATAATCTACACCAGCGATAGCGAGCCTTTTCCCACTACAGGGCCAGTGTATGTCCAATTCTATAAACAATATTAGTGTATCAATTAAATATGTACAATGAACATTAAAATACAAAATCAATATATGTTTTCACGTTTTTATTTTTGTAACATCCACCTTCGTTACAAATAACTCAAAATGCATTAATATTTATTCAATAACAGTGTATTTACGAAACCTTTTTCCCGGTACAATGATCCACTTGTTACTAGTTGAACAAAATTAGTTTTCACAGACGTTTTGGACTCGAACAACATTTAGATAGATTATAGTGATTACTTCAAACACATTAAATATTTCTTTCGAGCTTGTTCTTTTTGAGTATTATTTTATTTATGGCCTTTTGTGTAGGGGAGGTAATATAGTAAAACTATTTAGATATACACGATACCGTAATAAATATTAGTGAGTCAATCACTGTTATCTTTGAGTCACATTCACTATCAGTGATTGAATATCTGGGAATATCATGATTCATTTATTTATATTTGGTTGTGAACCGTGATTCGGCGCCTGCGCATTTGAGACGGAATACGAAATATTCATGACGGAATGACGTTATAATTCATGATCAGCGCCACCTTATGCATTTGATCCGAAACACTGAGAATTTGACCCGAACAATATACTCGCATTTTTTAAAGCGTTTTCAGTCTCTTTGTGATGATATTAAATTATCATATATACAATATATTCATTATTTATGCAACAATATGTTTTTTTACGCAAATGAAGTTTTAATAATATAAATAAATATGCTATAAATTATTATTTTTTATTTTAATAAAATAATAGAGATGCGTACACGGAATACATGTCACATCAATATTCTTACTATTTTCAAACTAAGCGATACGCTTGTACTATGAATAGGACTAACTGCTGGTGTCCTAGAACGAGTCGCGAACCCCCGACCACTAGATCACTGAGTCAGCGTCGTAATCACTACACAAACAACCTACTTATTTCGCGTATTGTGATATCGTGTGCGGCGCGTGCGAATTAGTAATGAAACTGTGGCCATAGTCACAATTTTCAATCACTGATATTACCGAATACCAATCACAATCACACCAGTGAGTCGAGAGTAGCATTTTTTCTCATCACTAATAAATACGATATGAATAATGTTTGGAAGACGGTTTCTAGGGAAAAAAATGTAATATGTGCAGGTTCCCATCAAAATAGTGTTTCTTTTTATCAAATCGGTAAGTAGGAAAAAAATTTCCACCCGCAAGTCGATGAATCGATACGGTATTCAAGGCAAGACGTGTCGCTTCTTCCTGTCAATGAACAGGAAGACCAAATACACACGCCACCAGTCCAAGCACTCGAGCAGACGGCGACTAAATCGACACTTGTGTGTCAATCGTCCTTTTTCGGGTACGGATCGCACCGGAATCGATTGTAAATGATAATCATATTGTAATAGTAATATGCAACCGGCTACAAATGGTCCGGACTTCCTGTGCAATTGATAAAACCGCCGCTGGATCGGAGAGGACGGCCGGCCGGGCGCCGCTGACATGTCCAGTAGTCGCTGTCGCTGAACGTATCTTCAGATCAGCCACACCAATGGAGGCGAACGATGTTACAAATCAATAAACAGATATGGAAAAAAAAATGAAGTGGCCTAAACATTTATTTATTTTACCTTATTTTAATGCATGGGGTGGGTTGTTCAAAACGCTTCAAAAATCTTCTGACTTTTCGATGAATAACAATATTTTACTTCATACAACAAGTTCCATAAACATATATAGAGAACAAAAATATTAGGGTTGAATTATTTTCCATTTCTAATGTAAATTGTATTTTATTATTAAATGAATTAATGCGATTTCAAAATATTGTTAATTGACGTTGTGAACCTGATCAAATAATAAAACAAAGTTAACAATCTAAAATAATGGATTTTAATCACAAAGTTGATTTTGCTAATCTTAAAAATAAACAAAACCTACATAATATATGAAATTGAATGAATGTTAGAATGTAATTATGAAGTTACTTCCTCTCACCGGTATAAACGCGTATTATTTTTTATTAAAATAATAATCACCCCCCACCCCACCCCGACATCGCATCCCCGCCTGAACCAAATTTTGCATACATCGTTACTTTTTATGACCTGCGCAAAATAAAGTCACCCCCCTTTCCCGCACCTTGATCGATTTATTTTAAATCATATCTAAAACTGAATCCCGGACGCGGACCTCTAGTAAGCTATAAAAATAGCACAATAAACCATGACATAAATATATGCTGCACAAAAGAAAACCTACGGCAGCTTAAGATATTTTCTCCGTAAATCTGTAAGCGAAGAACTGACCCACTCACGGACTTCCATATTTATCTCGTTCGTGGATTTTGTCAGAACGTCTCCTCCCATTGTGTGCCGTAGAAGATACAGGAATACATTTCTTACTCCTTTAAAGAGCATTATGTCGCGCTACTACGGACTTAATTTGTATTCATATCTACACGCCATTTACCCCATTAATAAATGAATTATTGATAGCTTCGCACGCGCGTGCAAATCAACCACAAATAAGTTTGTCGATTGGTAGACAATCACACGCTTCCTTATTGCATTTAAATATACATTTAAATTGAAGATATATAAAGGACGATGCAGTCCGATCGTAATGGCGAAAATAGACGTTTACGAATATTATTAAATTGCTAGAAAATAAAACAATTCAAAATTAAATCAGAAAAATTTGAAAATATCGAAACATTGATGCCAAAAAAAGGCAGGAAGGGTTCCTAATCCAAACTTTAATTCTTCGTAGTCGGGAACTTTACTAGCCATAGTTATAACAAACAAAATCAATATTGTTGTTCCAAACCCCGGTCACCTTAAAAGGTCAACAAAACTAGTGACGTGTTCAAAATCACGAACTATGAGTCAATCACTGATATTTTTGAGTCACACTCACCATCAGTGATTGAATATCTGATAATATCGTGATTCGTGATGAATTTTTTTTTGTTAAATATTCAACTGATTTTCTGACGCCGCCGTCCAAATCGATTATCACTTGAATCAGCCCAATTTATTGTTTATTGTAATGTTTTTGCTAACTTGCTGAAAACTTAATTTTATTTTGTTCGTATTTTCATTTTGCATTTTGTAGGTGTATGTGCAGCAATTTACTACCCCCAAAATTTTTTTTAAATACTTTTGTTTATAATTTTTTACAAAATAATTATTATAATAATAATAATTAAGTTAAACCCTTCTTTATGGAACCATACTTTCTGTTGTTATCAGAGTCATGTCATTATTAAACAAGAAATTTATGGGTTATTTGTTATAAGTTATTTTTAATAAGTATTTAAGTTTTTTGTTATAAGTTATATAAAAGAAATTTAAATTTTTTTCAAGTTTTTTTTATAAGTTTTTCATTTGGTGTCCTTTAAGTCATGCTTTATATAATATTTTCCATTATTTTTATACATTTTCTTTAATCCTATTGTGTCTTCTTTATGTTAGTAAAAACCAAAACCTTTTATCTTTTGTGGGAGGAGAACAATATTATTTTTTCAAAACCTTTACAAAGCCCCGTTTTTTGCCTGTCGCTGCAAAGAAAATTGAGCCTAGATCCAAGACGGTGGCAGTTAAAAAAATGTTTTGAGCTTCATTCACACTCATGGGATTACCTATGGAAAAAAAAATTAAAATATCTGAAATGGTTAGGTAACCATTTATTTTTAAATTAGGTAATGGGAGTGTTGATGCTCGAGGCGAGGCAACTTGTTTATGGTTTGTCGTTGATACAAATGTGAGTACGGTGATAAATTTCTCCCTCTTACTATACTTTATTATTACAAAGTAATAACAATTATTTCAGTGACATTCTTGCGAGTTTTATTACAATTTCAGCACTTTTCTTCTAGCTACTGGTCAATTTAATGAGTGTTTAGTATGTATGCTTTTTAAATTGAAATATAACATGAAATAAATTCCATAAACATTTTTTTAGTTAAGCACAGTGTTATCATATATTATATGTACATAATATATAAACACTAGTGTTGACAATCTTATTTTAAAACAATTGCAGAGAGATGTATATATAAAAAAAAAATATTTTCAATTTTAAGGAAAAGATGATGTTACAAATATAAATGGTTAATATAATATATAATCTGCGTCATATGAAATCTCAGAATCCTTGACGTATCCATCCATGTAGTCTAGTCTAATAATAAGTTCTTAGAAATATAATCGCAGTGGGTAGGTATTTTGAATACACAATTCAATAAAGTGAATGATGAAGATATTCCGGAAAAAAAACTCCGAATTACTCCCACATATTAACATGTATCTGAATTCTTGGCTCAATCAACGTGATATAATATTTAAATTCTCAGATAAACTACATTCTACAGTTCTATGAGATCATCAAAAAATATCATTTACATCTTTCTAACTGATTTTTTGAATAATTTTAATATCCATTATGCATCCATGGAGGTGGACAAATTTCGAAAGCGTGTTGTACGTATCTATGTATTATATATTGACGAAACTATAAATCAAAAAAACGTAATCGACTAGCGATATAATTTATATTTAAAACCAGGTACCAACCATTACATACATCCTGGCGGAAATTTACGAAACTAAAGATGAATAAAAAAATTATAAAAACGTATCCACGTTTCGTTTTTATAACCAGCAGCCTTATTCGCGCTAGCAATAATACTGCTAACGTTAGTTAGAATACTGTTCGGATTGGCGCGTTATTGCAGCGCATCTACAATGTTTACCAAAGGCCGTATACATGGATTCGTTCCGCTTCTGAGACATCGAGTTGCGAAGCTCAGCACCAACTCTATGGTGCAAGTGGCGCTCTCATGGAAAGCTGGTTCCCTGACCAAAGAATGGCAACGCTTGCAGAATAGCTACAGATACAAGTATTTATATATGTAGTATTTATATTTTGTTTAAATTTATATATATGTGTATGAACTTTAATTATTTTTTTAATTTTCTCTGGTTTTGTTTTTCATAACATTATATTTATTTCATAACTTTAATGTATTATCTTTATGGAGAATCGGGTTAAAAATAAACCTGATCACGCTGGAATAAATGCATTATTATTACTATTAATGCATATCGTTAACGTGAGCAATCTCAGTGCGCTATCCATTTTTGTGTTACGTATACGACGGTTGGTTACGTATACGCGGCATCATTACCGCGACTAAACTACTGAGTCGAAATCGATGAGCCTTTCGATTTCTATTCGACTAAACTGTATAGTTGTTGCAAGTGCGCATATAGTCAATCAGTTGCCAATGAGATATCCCTACATTCGTGCGCGTGCTTTCATACAACTGAACGGTCACGGATCGAGTGTATGTGCACGCCAATACATGGCAATGTACATAGATGTCGACCGACAGTACTCAAAAGACGATCGATAAAGTTTTTTTTTTTTTATCGTGTCCATAATATGCTCACTCCCATATGATACAATAGTTTTTTTGATATACAACTAAATAGTTAAGAGATTAAAAATTGTATGTATGCGCTTAGCCTCATCGGTCGATTGTCCGCATACGATTCACGCGATCGATTGCTTTATTTTAAGATACCAGTAAAGCAAATAATCCACGGAAGCGATAAAAATAATGAATTAAGACTATCGAATCATCGCGGATAAGTTAATCACATAAGGGGAAATTCATTGCAAAGTATATTTCCGAAAACATTGGCGGCATAAAATGTTTACTATAATAAATTCACGTGCTGGCTTTTACTATAATATTCGGCCGTATTTGCACGTGAGATACGGAACGACGAAGCGATAACAAATAATTCGTATTGACTCAAATACTTATACGGTTTTAGGTCAAACAAGAACAAAAAAGAGTCATCAATGTAAACAAAATAAAATAAGTCATTTTTATATTCAAAGAAAATCTAATCACATGATATGTAACATCTGTTACTGTCCTTTAAAAATCGGCTAGATGGCAGTACAGATTAGCAAATAATGAAAATTAATGTTCATTTACAATCTTTCCGTATTATATAATAGATGTTGCACATGTCTAATATTTGTTAAAACGGCTGTGAATAATTCTTAGATAATTTCTCGACAATTTTTGGATTGCAGTTCAAAATGGTTTTACACAAAATATCGTATTCATTTGAGATTTTAAGTTAACCTGTTCATATGATTTAATTTATTTAAGTTCTTTATATCCTTCATGTTTATGCTTTTAATAACAGTGTGCCGATAATTATATCAATTTAAGATAACTCTAGGTGTACATATTACTAATATATTGGTTTTTCTTACTGGAAATAAAGACAGTACACTACGTGGGGCATTATTAATAAGGGATTTCAGCATTAATATAGATTCTACGGAAGCCCTGTCCGCACTAATAATAGCTCACCATGAGTTCTGATTTATTTAGTTTTCTATTTCTTATTTGATGCTAGGTGAAAGAGGGACAGGGATAATCTATCTGCGGTAGCTTCCAATCGTATTGAACACGATGTGCGATTTATCTACACAGATATACTAGTGGCGTACGGTTTAGCTAACTTAAAATCCCACCGTTTCGCCGAAGGGGTAGGCTGATAAAATAAAACTCCACACTGTTCTGTCCTGACACACAACTCTCGCCTCGTTTACAGTCGTGTATCTTCTCATGCAGGCGTGTCAATTTTTGATGCTCCTAAGCAGTGGCGTAGCTACCGTCTGGGTAGCCTGGATGATCGATGGAATCGCTGAACAATTACAGCATACGTTTAAAAATCTTAGTAACGAGTAAATAAGTAAGAATACGTCTAAAATTTAAATGTTAAATAATTTTATGGTACCATCGAGTAGTATAAATAAAGTTTTTATCTAAACCAGATAAAATTTTAGAACATCCAGTAGTAATGGTAACTACTTGTACCGTGCATGAACTATTTTAGAGATATGAACCTAATAGTAAAAATGAAAATATTCACATATTTTTCAAGTAGGTAATTATTTTCATTGAACAGATTATATAATAATTTAAAATGAGTGAGGGGGTAGTATCCCGATGTACATATTTCCCGGGAGAAGTAATTTGTTATTACGCCACTGGTCCTAATAGTACAAGCACTATCTCCCAGTATCAAGTTTATCTGGCCGGACCAGATCTTTTGCGGACATCCTCTATCTAACGTCATTTATTTTTCTTAGCATCCTCCATTAAACAGTACACGTATGCTGCAGTCCGCGCAGTCCAACTAGAATTAAATAATTATATTATACTTTTAAAATTAGCAATATTATCTTTGTGGTTAAAATTCATATTTTTATTTATTATCTTTGTTTTATTAACCACTCAATTTAGTGGTTAATAAAACAAAGATTATGTTTATTATAATTATGTCATATTTCTATTTTGCAATAATTTATTTATTTATTTCTATTACTGATTGAAAGCATTTGACTATCATATTCTTACATCCTACATACATAGAAGCTACTTACAACACGACGTACTCGTCGCTAGGCGGATCACAGAAAATATTTGCCATTTCCTGCCAAACATAGTAAAATACACTACAGTTTCAATATTAGGCGAAGACTTTGTGAAAATTAAACACAGGTACAAAGTCTACATTCTACTCAACCTTCCTACCTACCCACACGCACCTCTCTCGCAGTGAAACGACCACAATGCATCCCAGGATGAACCGCGTGTCTGGAGGAATTAACTATTTGATCCCACGGAAAGCACTTAGTGGAATAAATGCAGTCGGATTAGTTCAACTGCATTTTTTTGGGATCAAAATAACCGAGGCTAGGATTACACAATGAAACCGAAGTTTGACTCGAAAAAAACAGTGATTAGATCTTTTGTGTGAACTAAACCTGGGCGAAACTGTCTACATTAGAAACCTGGATCAGAAGGGGATATTCTAATATGAAGATTTTTAATAAAATGCCATAAGGACATTAAAGAGGAGAAATTATATAAATTCAAAATTAAACGTAGTAAATGTGTGCAAGTACACATCTGACAAGTTAAAAAAGCAAAAATTTTAAAAGAAAAATAATATTAACCTTTGATTGAATCTATCGTTAATAATAATATTGTTCTCTGTATATATAATTTTATTTTCTTGTTAACTGGCACAAATCTATCTTCAAGGTTCGATTGCCTTAATAAAAGAATACGTAATGGTTAGGTTAAATTTAAGGAAATATTGATATTTAAATGTTTATTATATTAGTGCTTTTTTGTCAAGTAACACGGTGGAATGGCGTTTCGGGACCTTTTTGTGCGGTATCTCGAAATTATCATATTAATTAATTACAGAAAATTAAATGTATATTTCTTATTGTAAGTATCGCTTTTGTAATACAATTGCGATTGAGTCACGTTTACATTATGTATTTCTACAATTAAAGAAATGAAATTATCATCGCTCTCGATTTCAAGGTTGCTCGAGCTGACCATTTCGTTTGAGATACGCATGCGCACGGAAAAAAAAGAAACGCGACAAAAGCAGCATTTACGGTTCGTTCCGTCACAGATTTCATTATTTTTCTAATCCATGAAATGGATCATAGAACGGGAGGAAACGAATCAGCTGTGATGAAAGAAAACAGAAAAGCGATCCAACGCACGGAAATTACGATCCAAACCGACATCGGATCTGTGCAATGCAATGAATTATAAATTGTGAACAAAAATATAACATAAATCTAGATAAATGATCCACAAAATTTAACAGACACACGATATAAAAAAAATCGTACGTGCTATATGTAATATAAGGACACATATATATTAGTATCCTAAAATTCATATATATTATATATTTTTAATTTAATAGTTTTTGAGTTTTTCTCTGTGAAAGTTCAAGTATGCATATAATTCAATGTCAAAAAAACGAAAATCCTACTTTTCAATTAATGATAATTGTTTTTTTTTTTAATATACAAATATATAATTTTTTGTTTAGAAATGGTAAAAATACACCTACACGAGTCTTACTATAAACATTTTTTTCTAAAACTAATTATCTTAATTTCACAATTTAAATACAAAAAGTTATATTGTATTACGACGTAGTAATGCGTACTTTTCTATTTATATAATAATTTCACCGAGTATATCGACTTCTCGTACATAATATCGTAAAAAATTTATCACTTTTAGTTTTTCAAGTATTTCATGCAAAATGACAGAAGAACTAAAATTGATCGATTTGTTAGTCACGATACATATGAGTACGCAGAAGGTGTAGGTCGATATGTGTATTCATATTTTAAAGAAGGAACTCACACAAGTATATGTGTATTCATATTTCATTTTCATACAAGAAATTCATAAAAATTACCCAGGTTGGATTAAATAAATTTTGCGTGCGAAAAATAATTTTTTAATTTGCACGCGTCGAGTACAAAACCCACGATCGATGCTTTTCTCTAAACAAGTCCACCTGCTATTTTTTATGAACGATAAATGATCAAAACAAGCCTACAGGTAGGTACCATATATAACTGTAGGTGTTTTACCGGATATTTGACTCCTACATATTTACGAATAAATAATCTCGGTGCGGTGACGCCCGTTTCAATGGCGGTGAAATATTGGATAATTTGCAGTGAGACGTGAAGGTGTCTAGATTAAATCCGAGTCTCACATCGTGCCTGCTGATTCCGCTGACGCATCTTAGACACGGCGCATTTAGCTGCAATCAGGATCCAATTGCAGAACTGGATACAATAATGTTTCTTTATTCTCTAAACCCCAGACAACAAAGCGATACGATACATTAGGGAGATTCTTCTATCCCTATACAAAACAAAAAATATTACACAGCGTCACGCACGCATGCCCAGCATTTATCTACTTAATGTGTTTTTTTAACCCGTTCAGACCCCTTGTGCACAATTATGCACACAGGTTTCAAAGCATAAAACAAGTACTAATTTTATGTGTGTTGATTAGTGATAAGAAAAAATCCTACTCTTGACTCACTGGTGTGATGTGATTGATATTCGATAATATCAGTGATTGAAAACTGTAACTGTGATTACAGTTTTATTACTAACACGCGTGCGCCGCACGATATCACAACACACAAAATAAATTTAAAAAAAACATAATTTTGAGCATATTTACTTATATTAATCAAAATTAATTAGCGTAAAAAACATATTCTAGCATATATAATAAATATACATATATCTAACTTAATATCATCACAAAGAGAATGAAATCCCTTTTTAAAAAAATGTGAGTTAATTTTTCGGGTCAAATGCGTAAACGTTTTGGCAGAATCTACTAGATGGCGATAATCACGAATTATAACATCATTCCTTCATGAATATTTTCGTTTCATATGCACGTGCGCCGAATAACAACCAAATGTAAATAAAATAAAATAAATGAATCATGAATCACGATATTCCCAGATATTAAATCACTGATAGTAAGTGTGACACAAAGATATCAGTGATTGACTCACGGTTCGTGATTTTGAGCTCATCACTAGTGTTGATACTTCTGCCTTCTTTTAATAACATGTATGAGTACATTATTTTCTCAGTTTTGTTATTTGTCAAGACCTATTGTGCATAATTATTGACATCATTAATTTACTAAAAAAAACAATTTGTTTTAATTAAACCCTCGTTACACCAAATCCAACTTTTTTTCTCCCTTAAAACTAATTCAGGCCTGGAGGGGTTAACCAACATTTGTAATATAATGTATACTTGAAGAGAGACGTACATTTCATTAAACTTCACGTAGGATTTACACATATAAAAATAATCTATAATCTAAAAAACTAAAAATATCAGTAAATAATATACTATTAAATTGTGTGGACATAGAAAATATTCTGAATGTAATAATAATAATAATAAAGAATTATAAACTTATGGATGAATGAGAGAATGGTAAGAAACATATATATGACGCAAGTGTTGATGGTCCTGTTAGAAGCCTCAATAATCGACGAGCTAGTATGAGAAGATGTATGAATGTGAACGAGGAGAGAATTGTGATCAAGAGTAATGTAAGTAAGGTAAGTCAGTAAGTTAAAAATTAATGTATTTTTAATAAAAATGGAATATTAATTAAGTATTCTGCAGGTTACTTAAATTATAAAAAGCCAAATGTGCCGTTCACGCGCGTTTTTCTGGGTTTTCTCGTTTTTGATTTTCAACTCAAATTACATTAGAGAACGCGTCACGTGCTTTTCGCTAACGTCCGCACAATCACTGATGAGGCTTTCATCTCTTGTCTCAGAGATTTATTGGTAAAGGTCGTCATGCATCAGTTGAGTCATTCTACACAATGAATTCACTCCGCGCTCAATTTTATACTGTCGTTATGCGACTTTTGAGACGACTCTTCAAGGTCTAACCAATGTACACGTGGCATAAAGGTTGGAACGAAGCCAATAGCGGATGTTGATGACGTAATAACTTCCGCGGTGTAATTTACTCTCCATGAACGTGCTTTAATATATGAGAATGTAGGTAGCAGAAGTTTAATTTTATATTGTACATTCTATCAACTATTTTAGACACTGTACAATCAAATATTAGAAAATGTATCATAATTTAGGAATCCGAAGAATCTAAAAAATAGGATTAAAATTTGGATTAGAGAGATGGGTCGACCTGTTAATAGGACACTCATCCAAACATACTGTCAACTCAGATGCGGATTGCCAGGTAACATATTATATTAAGGTATTCAATGATTCCAACTATGATATGTATATTTGTGGCAGAGTGCAATCGACGAATAATCAGTATATATTTAATATATTTGTTTTTTATGTCTTAATTGTAAACTTCGCCTGTCTCAACTCAAGCATTGAAATAAAATAAATATACCGTACAGCTATTTAGTTTAAAAAATACTGAATAATGTTTTATGTAAAAACCTCTTCGTCCTGCCCTGAATAAGAAAAATGTTTTTCTATTCTGCGGGTTTAATTTCTCATTTGATTTACTTCGACTACCAAAATAACCCGTGTGTAAAGACCGCTTTTCATCGACCGAGCCTTATCCTTCTGACGAACAAATTTTCTTCCCAAGGCCGCTGCGAAGAGGGAGGACAAACCCAGAAACATTAATACGTCCGTTCCGAAGATAACCGCGCCTCCATGTAAATATTCAGTTTCCTATTAGTCAAATTGAAGACATACGCAGGGGTGGGATCAGCGAGCCAAGTAAAATGTAATATTTTCAGATCAGATATTTTAATAGTATCACACGGAACATAAGATTTTTTCATCTTTTTTAAATTTCTCGCCAATGCGTGTGTATATAAAATAATAGAAGACTATTATTACTCAACCAATCGTCTAGAGGATAATAATATAGCAATGCTTATATATCGTGCCATTGGAACAACAGGCTATCATTTGACACTTACATCAAACTGAGATAGTGAACGTCAAAGTTTTGCATATTAATTTTTCGATTAACTCGCCCGTGAGGTAAACTTTTTACAAAAATGCCGCACTATATGATTTAGAATAATAAAATAAACTAATTCCTGATTTCGGGTTTGTATGTATAATTCAATATTCAAATCAACAGCTGTTGTTATTCTACAAAAATATATTGTAACAAGTGCTTCTAAAATAAACGAAATTTTACATGTTTATAAAACAGTTTTAAAGATATAATTATTGTAAGAATGTTGACACAAAAATATCAATTATGACCACACTATCAACTGTACCCTGTTGTTTCAAGTTCACGATATAATAATTTCATATGTTGGGACAGTTAGGGCCGGTTGTGTGATCAGTAGTAACTTTTTACTAACGACCATAGTAAAAATCGGGTTGTTGATACATCAAAGCATAGATGGAGATATACATAGGTGTGACAATTTATTTTATGCATCATCTATGGATTTTTTTCGCCTAGGCGTTCGATATTTGTCACTTTGATGGTGACATTTTTTCGTATTATGTGTGCTAATGTATATTAAACAACGAGATCATCATCGGACGAACTCTCATCACTAAAATAGCGGGATATTAAATGATTGATTGTCGGATACTGCAACTTTCCAAGTATCAATGTGTCGGATGACTTTTGGAACAGTTGTGAAAAGTCCGTCATATTTAACTATCGATTCTCATTTTTACTACCGGTTATCGCGGAGTAAAATGACTTTACTACGAGATATACTTTCGAGAAGTAAATATTTTTTTACTAAAGATCAAACAACCCGTAGTAACATTTTTTACTAAAGTAAAAAGTTACTACTGATCACACAACCGGCCCTTACAGAAAATTAACTCCTTTCTCGAAGGCCACTAAGCGGTAGCTCTAAGACAACTCCCTTATTAATAATACATATATCGGCAGCCCTCGGACACACTGATACATATTTTTAACATTAGTGTATCGAAATGAACTTACGATAAATTTACAAGATTGCTATAACTTTAGTTGACAGCAAATTAATCTAAAGTGGAGCCCACGCCGACTTTCCAGGTCTAGTCGACTTCCCACTGAATGCAATGAGAACTGGGCCCTTCGCTCAAGGAGCCCACGCCACGCCGAGTGCACAGTTACACGAAGTGAACGTCGCTGTACGTGCAGTAAGATAGTGTCGCGAACCTAATACTACGAATAGCTTGTCTGCAGATCTTTGGAAACACCTTGGAAACACCAATACTGACAATATTGTGCATCTCAGCACCGACGTGCCCTGTAAGCTGTGCGCGCAGCCGTTTCGAAGGTCCCGCGCAGTGACCACAAGCTAGTGCGCTCTCTAAAGATCATCAGATCAAACAACATTTTTACTATTTTAATTAATTATAATTAAATAATATCAATAATCACAGAGATCAAACGACTGATTCCATTATGAAGGGCATATTAATTTTTAAATAAACTAGTAGGTACTACATACGCAACTGAGTGATATTTTTCTCACGACTGTTGTTTCGAGGGGTGCCGTTTCTCTCATCGACAGCTCAATTTTTGATGAGAGAGATCTGTCAAGACTACAGTCGTGACAGAAATTAAAGTCAGCTGTGTGTATAGTACAAAGATTATTTATAATAAATTATAATAATCATTTTGCATTAACAAAGTAACAGCCACGATAATAATGATATGAAGAGAGAATTTGATCAATATAAACTGCGAGTTTGCGTTAGAATTATATTTTACAGCTGTTTGAAAATGGCCTTAACCGCCGAAACAGCTGTAACATAACATATAATCATGCTTACGCAAACTAGCACAATTCAATAATAAACACGGAGTTCTACAAAACTAAACACAATAACAATAAATAAACTGCGAGCTTTTCTCTTTTAAGTATAGTAATTACATTATGGTAAACAGTAACATATATACGAGTATGTGACCGGGGTGATGTTTCAATAACTTTTGGACATCAATAATAAGAGTCAAGTACCCACCCGCACACGCCCGCACCCACCCTCGCATCGCGGGACCTGTCCTTGCTTGAGAAGCAAATTGACTGAATCACCAAACTTTACACTTTGAAGGTGAAAATAAATCATATACATTAGAATAGTAGTATGATTCACTTTGCCATTCAATCGCCGTATTGATCGGGTATCCTGTATATATGTAACCTGATACTTAAAAGAGTCTTCTTTTATATACTTGAATTTTCCCATAGGAATGTTAAGGAAACATGCTGGAACACACTTTCTCCGCCCTTTTTTACCGTAGATTTACCGTCGGCCATAAATCAGTATTTGTTTCCTTTAAACTGTTTTTCACGAAACAGTATTATTTCTTATATATTTACAAATTAAATTTCCTTTCTTCGGTAAAAATAACTTCCTTCCCAGAAACGTTTATTGATGCGGTACTGAACATAAGTACCTTCGCTCGACAAAAATGAGGCTAGCTATTCGGCCAATTATTTAATATAATTTATTTTTATACGCATTTTTGGTTACTACGACTATTGCATAATCCATCGTTCGGTTAAACATAATATAGCTGGTACATGCTTCCTCATTTTGTTTTTCACATTCAAAGTTTTTATAATGTTTACAACACTATACCGAGGGAATAGATACGTGTTAATTTATTCAATGTTAAAAAATATAACATTTTTTAACATTTTCACATGTTCACGTGAATTTCAATTGCGTAAATTTAATTTTGAAGTTTTTAATAATTTTGCGTGTGTTGGTAATACTGCAACTGTAACTGGCAAGATATGCCTTTTAATTTATATTTCATGGTTCGTATGCATATCTGCACAACCTGTATATACTCTTTTTTTATGAACATACGTAATAATATTCATACTGTTTCATACTATTTTTGTATGTGTACAATGTAAATATAAACATATATTATATTAATATTTCAATTGTAATAAACTAAACAAAACATAATCAAAACATCAAAAATCATATCAAATTTTATTAAAGTTTCGGGTTTTGCATAACACTCAAAACGTTACCGGGAAAGGGTGGGTCCCCCTCATCCATTTGTTACCTTTTAATAGTTAGTATGCATATTCGATTTAGATTAAAAAATAATGAATACAAATGTCAAACAATCTAGACTGAAATACATTGGTAGACCCATTTCTAAAATTTACGTGGTAGATTAGTTTCAAGAAGATTCGCGTAAATCTAAAATTGAGACAAAATAAACAAATTACCAAATTGATTGGATACTAAACAAATTACGAGATTGGAAAATTCTAGAACATCGAAATCCGCGTTAATTTAAGTACACTCCTATAAATGTCGAATAAAGATGCCAAAAACGCGTAACACGAATATACCAACCCAATAAAAATTAAAGAAAGGTACAAATAAAACATTTTTTATTACTGGTAAAAAATATTATTAGTGTAAAAAAAAACATGATTTGCTACATCATCACTACTAATTCCCTACAATAACATTTTTCTGTCTCTTCTTCTTCTTTTAAATACACCATTCAAGAGTGATTTGTGCCATTAACCAAGTTAAAAACTTTATTATTAGAACATATTCTTATTGTGAAGTTGTAATTATTCAGAACATAGGTCTGTGATATTTAATTCATATTTAAAAACTTTGTTTTATAGAAAAAAGTACAATAATATTATAGAATAGGAAATACTATATTACAAGTCAATTCCATTGTCGTTCAAAAAACTTGCTAGTATATAAATTAAACGTGGCGAGTTAAGGGAAAGAAAATGACACAAGTTAACCGGGAGCTGAAAATTACTATTGACGAGACCACTGTAAAAAAAACCTGTGATCCGCAATGGACAGGCAAAAAAGACATGGTCAAGGATTTCCTCCTCGGCACCACACTCACACATTGGGGAATCTATCAAGTTCAATCTGAACAAACTGGCAATGCCCAATTCTCATACTAGAGATATTTGATACTGTTATTTTAGAGACTTCCCTTTTTGAGAACCAGGGGGTGCGGGGAATAGATCCTTGAATTACTTTAAGACGATTACCCTTATGTTATTTGGATCCATCCATTGTGCAGTCCAGATAGAATTTGTACGTTTTTATACCATATTAAATCTGTCATACATCGGGATTTAGAAATTTTTCTGTCTCACTGGTTCAAAATTCTTTCGAAAAGAATCTTGTGAACTAATAATAAGTTCATTTCGTGTGATACTTACTGATGATAATTTCTAATTGGATAATCATTTTATAAAACTTAATAATGTGAAAATCAATTGGCTTTTATTTATTTTTTTCAATGCGTTAAATTCAAGTCGTGTAAATAAAGGGGTAGGTGTATGTGTATTTTATTTCGATTCATCGTACCCGCACATTTTACACCTTCTGGTGTATTAATAATCCTAATACACAGATGCCACTGACGCTGTACAGATTACTTTTCACATTCTGTAATAATTCACAGTATAAATAAATAAGCCAATACAAAGAAAATTGCGCATCAGTCATCGTTTGTTTGCGGTGGGTCCAAAAATGAGCCACGTTTGCAAAAAATGTTGCAGTAGCCATCCATTACCTACTCATTTTCTTCAATCCGCAGATATACTCGAAAGTTTTAAAAACCACATGGAACCACCGCAAAATATTAGACACACCAATATATTTGATCTAAAATGTTCATGTTAATGTATCTGAATAATAAATCACGTAGAACTTATTTCATTAAATATTTTATATATTCACGAAAAATTATAAAAAAAATATTACTTGCGAACGTGGTGGACCTACTAATCAAAACGTCAAAAGGAAAAGAAAATTGCCAGAGTTACGAAACTAACTTATAAATCAAACTACATTCATTCGACGAAAATAAATATTTTTAATACCGAGAACGACGAGTGTTCTACTGCGATTGTATCAAACGAGGTTAAACGACTAATTTTCAATCGGATAATTGTGACGCACTAGTCGTAGGAGGTACTATGTCATTAAACAACGATAAACACTCGCCACTAATGAAGCGATTATTATTACATAGACCAAACAAATCCGTATATATCAAGACGTACATTTTCTCCACTTGACATGGATTTGAGAGAGCATTTCAGGCCAGCTGGAAAGAATGCCAAGGAAAACGCGCTTCTGAATCTTTATTCATGGATTCGCTACGTGGTTGATTGGTCGATACCAAAAACAGCGACAGCAGGGTACTTGTGAGCGTTTTTTACCCAAATGTGGACGATCAAGGTCTCCGTCGTAAACACCATAGGTACTCGATTTTTGGTACGATAGCAGACCAGGCTTAACCCTCTCCTCCCGATACGTTATTAGTACATCGCACTTTAATAACATTCATAGTAGTGATGAGAAAAAAATGCTATTTTCAACTCACTGGTGTGATTGTGATTGTTGTTCGATAATATCAGTGATTGCAAACTGTCACTGTGATCACAGTTTCATTAATAATGCGCGTGCACCGCACGATATCACAATACATAAATTATAAAACATAATATTGAGCGAATTTATTTATATTATTAAAACCTCATTTGCGTAAGAAACATATTCTAACATTAATAATTAGTATAAATATAATTTAATATCATCACAAAGAGAAGAAAATGTTTTAAAACAATATATATATATTTTTCGGGTCAAATTCTCAGAAAATATGCGTAAAACTTTTTAGCACTACTAAACTACTAGATGGCGCTGATCGAATTACGGAAAATCTGGCAGATGCGCTAAATCGATTTAAAAACAGCGGCGTCAAAAAATCAATAGAATTTTTAACAAAAAAAAATTTAATCACGAATCACGATATTCTCAGATATTCAATCACTGATAGTGAGTGTGACTTAAATATATCAGTGATTGACTCACGATTCGTAATTTTGAGCTCATCACTAATCTATAGTAACTGGCGAACAATTTATCGATACGGTTATCGGAACAATACAGCCATTTTAGTATCAGCCATATCACAGTCATAAACAGTCATAGTTCCTTGTATACGGATAAAACTTTGCTCTCGTCTCGGAGATTTGACGATATGCATCAGTCATTCTGCTCTGTGCACAGAGTGCAATAGATAACGAACAACAGTTCGCTCAACTCTTTACCATCCTTATGCAAATCATCTCAACTGTGTATAGTATATATTTTTAATACTTTAACGAAAGCGGCACACTCGACTCACTGGCAAACCCTCATAGCACACCAAACATCCACATAATAATAATAATTAAATACGACAAACTGACATATTCAGGTAATAGCTCGGTTCGCGGCAATTCGGCGGTAGAGTACGGAAAACAGGAAAAGGAAAAAATAAAATGTGCATTATATCGCCTAGTTTAAACTAATGCGCATGTAGATGAGCTACCAAACAATGAGCGCTCAGATAGTTGCATATCTGCTGACCTTTATAGTGGGAGTGGGTTATTATAAGGTTTGGTGTTATACAGTGTGTCCCAAAAGTATTTTTCAATTTGGTTTGTTCGCTGCACCAACGCAACAAGCGGGAGAGAAGTGGGGGGTATGCCTTCCTTGGGAATTCGGTCGCTGTTGTGCGTGTCTTTACCAGCTGTTCGTGAAATTTTCCTTAGAAAATTGATATCCCGACGAGGTGACATAAACTGGCCTCCACGTAGCCCCGACTTGTCACTAATGGACCTTTTCTTATGGGGTCTCTCTCTCTCTCTCTCTCTCTCTCTCTCTCTCTCTCTCTCTCTCTCTCTCTCTCTCTCTCTCTCTCTCTAAAAGAAAATATCCGAGAAGAAATGGCAACGATCACGGAAAATACGTGCCGAGCAGTTATCAGAAGTTTTGCCTCCCGTTTAGAAGAGTGCCAGTGAAATAACGGATCACATTTAGAAAACATAATTTTAAAGAAATAAATTCCCAGGGAGTGTACTTAAATGCAAAACGAACATTTTTTTATTAAACCCTTCCATTATTTTATTACAGAATCTTTAAAATGAAAAAGGCTTTTGGGATACCTTGTATTATTATAATAAATGATCTTTATCGATAACATATTAGTAATACACTCGCGGCACACCAGTGTGCCACAGCACACCGTTAGAGAAACACTGGTGTACACGCATCATTACGTTTCATGCCTGCAATACGCCGCATTGGATAATTTTGTTTCGACGACAACGATAAACAGAATGATGTTTAGGACATTATTGTTGTATAATATAGCAAAAAAAAATAATAAGACATGAATGTGCTTTTAACTTAACTTCTAATATATTACCTCTCACTTTCAAAACTGTTTTTCATTTGTCAAATATTTGCACAGAATGCAACCTGTTTAAAGATAAATATGTATTTATTAGTGATGAGAAAAAATGCTATTATTAACTCACTGGTGTGATTGTGATTGGAATTCAATAATATCAATGATTGAAAGCTGTGACTGTGATCACAGTATCATTACTAATGCGCACGCACCGGACGATATCGCAATACATAAATTTTATAAAAACATAATTTTGGATGAATTTATTTATATTGTTATTTATTATTATTATTTACGTATAAAACATATTCTAGGATAAATAATTACTAATTCAATTTCATCACAAAGAGAATGAAAACGCTTTAAATATGTGAGTTTATTTTTCGGGTCAAATGCGTAAAACGTTTTGGCAGAATCTACTAGATGGCGCTGATCACGAATTATAAGATCATTCCTACATTCACAACTATATATAAATAAAATAAAAAATGAATCACGATATTCCCCGATATTCAATCACTGATAGTGAGTGTGACTCAAAGATATCAGTGATTGACTCACGGTTTTGACGTCAAATAAAATGAAAAATAAATACATTCACGAAAGGGTTCAACGTATGAATGTTGCCTTCCCAAAAAATAACCGTTTATATATTTGGCCGCCAGCTCTCAGTGGATTCTAAAGATGGTCGTAATAACTTGTAAATCGAGTTTCATCGTTAAGAACAATAATTTGATCTTCACTCGCCTAGCGGTAATCTAACTGCGTCACGCCAAACTGACATTTTATCTCATACTCTGTTGTACACACGAAAATGGTTGTATTTCTCTGGATAAAAAATTATTCCGTGAATTTTCATTACATTCCTAAATATTAAAGACTAGCTTGGAAGTTTGGAAGCTCGCCCGAGCCCGAGTACAATAAATAATAAATATTTGAATATCGCTAAATATTTGTTTTAACACATTTTTCATTGCGTATGTATAAAGTAGGTACAAATATATTTTCATTAATTAACATGGCGGTTACGTTTTGGTGTAACCCAATGTGTATGCAGTACAATGATTAGTTATGAAAATTAATGCTGCAGCTGATTGCCGCTTGACATTATACAATAAAAAGTTTAATTTACAAAAAAATTGTTTCTTATTTTATTTTTCATTCGACACATTCATTTTTACATGTGAAATATGTATCTTTTTTAGAATGCGCATTTAAACATTTAAGTATGAAAAATGTACCTTTTTTCAATATTCCCGCATTCATAGTTTATTTCAATAGGACCCCCTTAACGATAGATAGAGGTTTCACTGTATATAGAATGACTGAAGAAAAAATCTGATTTTCTAAATTATTGGACAGTAAATCGCCCTTCGGAGTACTTGACTGTTTGTCAAACGAAATAGTAAAATACCAGAGGGCAGAGGGTGAAGAAGACTCGGGTCCTGAGATCTTAATCAGATGAAGAGATATGACAAAATTATGCCTGGCCTACAAAGAATTCCACATAAATATTATTATTTATTTTCATTATTGATTTCTCTTATTTACGTAGATATGAATACTACGTGCCTGTTTTCACGAACCGCGATCTCAAATTTAAATGGTAGACGAGACATTAACTGTTAGTAGTGGAATAATTTAGCAATTTGCGTTCAGATGCTCGTGGGTCTTGTATCAATTAAATTAATATTAAAAAATACATCCACAGATAGAGATAATATCATTATTCTTGAAGCCAGTTTGAGGGTATGCGAATACCGATGAAACTTTGCTCTCGAAGTTCGTAAAGGACAATACAGAACTATTGCGTAGTGCGGTAGTCGTTCTGTTGTCTATTGTATTATTTACAGCAGAGAGCGGGCTGGCCGATTGATGCACACCGACCTACATCGCTAAAACTCGAAAACTCTAGGGCAAAATATCATTATTGTATACGTATGTAAAATTCTCCACAAACCTATTCAATTAAGTTCCCAGGATAAAATCAATAATTCTAACGAACAGTGGTATATATTTCTGCGTGACCTTGAACGCGGATTTCGCTTTTAAGTAGTTCTAATAGTCGTGAATGGAAATAAATTGAGATAATACCTAATTTGGCCCTCCATAACCGAAATACATACTCTGTATATTATACGTATACTCCGCATCGAAAAATTATTTACTCGTAATTGTCTAACCGAATCAATAGAATCTGTGATAATCAAATTTTATCGATTGCATTAATAAATTTATTAATAAAATGAATAAAATATAAACATAACCCAGATAAGATATATGAGACACAGGGTGCACTAGTACTTACTAACAATGTTCCCTGTAATTTTGGATCACGGTGTAGGCGGCAAAATCTTTTAAGGACAATTTGTACCCTGAGAAAGAAAACAATAAAAACATTACCTTACCAGTATAAGTCTACTGGTAGGGTAATGTTAGTGTTTTGTGATTCTATTAAGGTACGCTAAAGAGCGTGATAATGAAGATAAAGATAATGAAAATGTATTTTACAAGAAAACTATTTGTACATGGATAACTGTGTGAAAGAACTTGAATGTATTAATGTGGGAGCGAAAATGGGCGATTTGAATGTATGCTGTTTATTGTACGCCGACGATGCAGTATTAATGGAAAATAATGAACAAGAATTACAGAGTCTAGTGAGTACAATATGCGATGTACGCAAGGAAAGCGACCTTATTATGAATGTTAACGAGTCGAACGTGATGATATTCGAGAAGGAAGAAAGCGAGATAACGTGCTAAATACTTGTAGGTAATGAACAATTGGAACAAGCAGATGAGTTTGTATATTTGGGAAGTATGTTTGATAGAAACGTAAAGACTGAGAAAGATATGGAAAGGAGGGCGACTGCAGGGAGTAAAGTGAACGACCCTTTGAATGGAAACTTGTCAACCGAGGCAAAACTAGCGGTACACAATGGAATTCTGGTACTGACACTGATGTATGGAAGTGAGACCTGGGGCTGGCAGAAGAGGAACGAAAGTAGTTAATGCAGTGGAAATGAGATCGGTTAGGCGTATGTGTGGCAGATTCATTTATGACAGGAATAAAGAATGAAGAAATAAGAAATGTAAAGCTGATCTTAGTATAGTGAGTAAGATTAAGAAAGGATCACTAAGGTGGTTTGGTCATATGGAACGGATGAATGAGGAGATAATGGTAAGGAAGATATATAACGCAAGTGTTGATGGCACCAGAAATAGAGGACGTCCGCGGTAACTTGGCACGACCGGGTAAACCAGATACTGGAGGGTGATCCTGTTAGAAGCCTCAATAATCGGCGACCTTGTATGAGAAGATGTATGAATGTGGATGAGGGGAGAACTGTGTCCTGACGTCAGAATAGTGTGGCGCTCTATCCTCTCTGCCTATCCCCGTGACGGTGAGTTACGGCGTGATGGTAAGTTATTTAGTTAGTTAACGTATGCTAAAGATCATGATAATGAAGATAAAGATAATGAAAATGTATTTAAAAGAAAACTAAGCAAGAAGATAGCAGACAGTACAGGCGTTGGTGGAAAGAGATTATCTTGGCTGTGATACCTTAGAAAGTGGTTCAATGTCGAAATGTTGGTAGTCTTGCACAGGATAAATCAACATGGTGGCCAATCTTCGATAGAAGACGGCACATGAATAAGAAGTCTTGTTAAAAATTAGAACCTTAGAAGGAACATTGCTTACTAACCAACAGGAACGCTGGATTAGATCACGACACTTCTAATCTAAATACATCATATACTGAATACTGAATTCCTTTAAGCCAGCTCATTAAGTTATAATGTTTGATGGGCGACACTTAACGTCGCAATGCATGCATTGCGATTTATTGTGTAATTTATTAATTATTCATTAGAAACATCCGTAATAATTATTTTATTTTATACGCTATAAAAATACACATATCTAGCGTCGTTACAAGATTCATATTTAAATTAATTGATTTGCCAATCATTTTGTGGTTGGTATGATGTATATGATTTTAGGTAGATTTCGATAGAAACATCTATAAATAGAAACATGATGTAACTTCTAGAAAACTCCATTGCACTTTCTTCGATCATGATTAGGAAACCTTCGAAACCACCGTCGTTCAAATTTGAAATTTGTATCTGCACCTAAATCTACTTATAGAATATAACGGATTTTGTGGACATCATAACTCCCTTGGTTCTTAACAGATTGCGTTGAATTAAAAAAAAATCTTATATATACTACTGGAATTAATTATTGCATCACGTCAAAATGCTATTTTTGTATTCATAATTGTCAGAAAATTAAGGATATTTTTTTTTTACAATGTCAACATGTTTATTGCGACACTACTAAAGTTATAGTTTTCTACTGAAGGAGGTCGTGTTTTTCGCCGTTTGATATAATTGTAACAGTTTTGAAACATGGGAGGAGGAGTAGAATTGACACCTAATAAGAAAAGAGTTGTTATTGCTTTATCAAAAGAAGGATTATCTAAGCGTGAAATAGCTAGCAGAGTTAACTTTAATCGGTCGATTATAGTCAGATTCTTGAAGAAATGTAAAGAATCTGAGGATATAGAGAGAGTGAAGGGAAGAGGGCGTAAAAGGTGCACTACCAAGAATTCTGTCATTAATGTGTGTTTGTTTAAAAATCGAAGAATGACATCAAATTAATTGGAATGGGAAGAATCATTCAAAGTAGCAGTCAGCAGTAGAGCTGTACAGAATCGATTATCTGAAAGTGGCTTGAATGCAAGGAGACCAAGGAAAAAACCTCTATTGACAAAAAAAAATGAAGGCTGCACGTTTAGAATGGATTGAGAGAATGTGGGAGAAGGTTATTTTTTCCGATGAGTCCAAATTTAATTTGGGAGGAAATGGTGGTAAGCCAATTTGTGAGGCGTCGAGTGGGGGAAGAATATTTACCAAAATGTCTCAATACAACTACAAAGCATCCAGAAAATCAAATGATCTGTGGATGCATGGAGTTGGAAGATTGGAGTTCGTTAAAGCCATAATAAATGCGGAAAAGTACTGTACCACACTAAAAGAAAAGTTATTACCCACAATTAGTGAGCAGAGCAAAAGACTTTTTAAAAGAATATTTTCTTTTATTTTAGTTTTAACTTATTTCTTTATTTTACGTTAAAAAATGGCTATAAAACTTTAAAATCATAAATAATAGTTCGGACTTCAACCCAACAGAAAACTGTAGGAAAATAATTGGTAATGCAGTAGCTCGAAAACACCTAAGAAATAAGACAAAGCTCAGAGAAGCTATCATCCGAGTATGGTACCACGAGATAACAGTAAAGCAGATAAAAAATTGAATACACCGATGCCCAGAAGATACCAAGCTGTAATAAAATCTCGGAAAGGCAGTACTAAATATTCAATATTTACACATAATTAAAATATATGTATATATTTATTTTTTTACAATAAATGAGCTATGTAAACATTGAATCTTGATCAATTATTATTTTTTGTTTATTGAAATTAAAAATAAAACAATTAATCTAACTTTGAACATTAAGAACCAATAAATGTATTCTTAATGTGAATAGCTACACAGTAGACTTTATATTTAAAAAAAATCTAAATTTGAGATAAATAAAGGCTTTATTTTATTGATGTGATAAAAAAATATCTATTTATCAAAATAAATACGAAAATAACCAAAACCATTTCAATTTTTGATAGGTGATGTGATCATTATTTTCAGTAGTGTATACTTAAATTCGTTACCCAGCCTGATCTGCCATCTTGTTTCAACATTTTAAATAATACTAGAGAAGAAAAAGTAAACAAAAAACATGGAGCAACGTGGAATGTTTAAAATAAAACGGGAAATGTCCTTTCATTTCACGCACATACTAAATCTACCTGATTCTTGAGGCCAGCGCCGGAAGGGATGTTTTATTTATTTTTAAATTGACACCAGCGTTTATGTACCTACATATGTTGTTTGTGTACACATTAAGTTGTCAGTAAGGGCTATCGCGATTGTTACAAATCATAACCCAGTTGGTTGTATGCATTCGTACTGTACAAAAATTGTGTCAATTTAACAATAAAAAAAACAAGTGCAAAAGTTTTAGAATTCTTTTCAAATCTCTAGTAATAAAAAGTAAATTTGTAATTTAGTTTAAAACAATTTTAGAAATTTATAATATTAATTATTTATTTGAAATTGTATTTCTGTATTTTATATTATTAACATCATTCACGCCCAAATAGCATATATACACATACACGTGTTCATATATCTGCGTAATGCATAATAATAATAATAATATAATAATCATTATTTGTATTTATTAACTTAAACTCAAAGTTAATTTTGCTAATTTCAAAAGTAATAATATAATCAATTTAAAATTAGGCACATATATGGTGTCCGATCATAGTTTATCTTCACCATCCGCTTTGCAACTATGTAAATCATTTAAGCACATTTTTAATAAAGACTTAATAAAAAACTAATTATAATGACATGTTGTATTTAATGAGACATATTCGAAGTGGAGACGTCCCCTAGCGTTACAAGTTGGAAAGATGACGGGATTGATAATATTATTACCACATTGGAAACGCATATGTGTTGTGTTGAGACATAATGTTCACCACATTCGAGAAATATGCTGAATTCCATATTATGTATTCTGCAACGTGTAATTGGTATGAAGTAACCTAATACTGGTTCACGAGACTGCGTATGATAAATAAATAAAAATCTATAACGCCTGAGGCGCTCGACGGCATTGAACAGAAGCTCGTCAACGACAAGAAAACTAGTTCAAACTATATTCTGCACGAATCTAATTATAAGTATTTGTCATTATTTTCTGATGTCAAAATCAACCGTTTGTGACTAGAAGACATACTGTACTATCAGTGGTGTGTAGTAGGTATAGATTTAGGTTATGCTGTTACTAATGATATTATACTATCATATATAATATATGTACTACAATATACTAGTACGCAGGATTATGAACTTTCGCTTAACCAACGTCTTTAGACAAAATGAATCAGTCGTTTATACGACCCTACCATGTATTTATTTGTTATTTTAGAGTTCGTGTTTTTAAAGTTTTAACGTAAAATAATACCTTTTTACCCATATAAAAATGTATGGACTTTTTTTACAATACTTTATGTCTGAACGTGATTCTTTTATTGTTAGAAAATCCGTCACGTAATAATAAAAGGAAATAAATATTTTCATTAAAGGTTAACGTACGAAGCAGTTCTGCCAATTGCTTTTTGTTTTTCCCAAATCAAAAACAAATCCATGGACCAAAAGCACCTCGAACGCAAAGAACGATCATGAAATCAACACGTCAACAGTAAGATAATAAAATTCGCGAATTAGTAAAAGAGAATGTAGACACTTTAATGATTTGCACGCAGTTTGTAAGCCTTTCTAATGTTATTCTGTTGAAAAAACTGCATATGTAACGACTCCATACAAAACGGATCAACCGAAAGGAATTTTCAATTCAGTAAATAGGCAATTGTATGACTTGAGTTATACACTAGGTTAAAAATAGAAGAGAGTAATGAGAATAGCTACAATCGACGTTTTGTAGCTACGTCAACAAGAGCGCTACGGCTACAGCAGTGGGTTATCGTGGTAGTTTTTAGAACTAAGCAATTAAAGCTTCTACTGGTACACAGATGGCGCTAATTGTAATAAATATGTAAATATCCGTTCATGTTAATCCATATTATAGATTATTTAATTTATATTTGTTTCCCAGAATTTTTAGTAATGTACAGCTTTTTTGATTATATCCTCTGCACGCCCCTACGTATTATATCAGAGTTATCTTAACTAATAAATAAGACCAGAATTGAGCCGCTCTTTGGGTATGTGATCACGGATAAAACTTGACGATATCTATCTGTTACGTCACTCTGCATGCAAAATACATGAGGCAGTGAATTATAGCACACTGTACTGTCTCTGCGGCCAATAGAAGTACATCTCGATATCACTGTCTGTCACCCGGTGTATCGAGCGAGATTTGGCATAAGGTCACCTAGAACCATAGATCCATACGATAAGTTTGCCAATACCGTACTCGAACCCGTGGATACGGCGAGACTGCACAAAAATTTAATCTAGAATCGTAGATAACCTACAAGTAAGAATTCTGAAAAGTTTGACAAATACGGTAGAAGGTATTAAATTCCGTTTAAATATTGTGGGGAAGATTCAAATTCACCCAACGGACAAACGGAACATGAACGGAATGACGTTTAACGTACGTGATACAAAATAAATATCAAACCCTATCTTGGCGACGATTGGTAGTGCTTGAATCTGTGAGTGAAGTAATAACGCCGAGAGTAGTTTCCAGAAAATATCATCGGAAAATATTTCCAGTCTCAGAGGTTGCCTGGAGTCACAAATCTCATCCCGTGTATGGGAACCATAAGAATGCAATCATTGTAATAACTATCGACAATTTGGTCGTTGTCTCAAGTCACGTTTCTTTTGAAAATTGGAATCTTTTGACTTCAGTCAGTACGGGTGTAGCGAGAGAATTTAGAATACATTTTTATTGGTCACTATAGGCTGCCCTGTTTAATAAATCAATATCAGACTAGAATTGAATTCGTTCATTTCCAATGTGCAGTGACGGCGGAATCTTTTTTTGCGTCTAATAAACGTATCTATCTAGTAAAGAAAAATGTTTGTATATATAACCCGATTCTCCTCTATCACTTTTCCTTTAAAACTAATTATGTAAAAACACAATGGACAAGATGTATACAGAGTGTAACAGACCTAGTTCACAATATTTACCCGACTATATTACGAGTCGAAAATGTTCAAGGAATATGTGCAAATTCTGCACTATTACGGAAAATATTAGCGGCGTCCCACGGTAGTTGCCTTTTGTGTATGAAACATGGCGGACGTGTGTCACCGCCGGAACGGTAGGTACATTATATGATCTATTTGCGTTAATTGGTTAAGATAGGTTAGACGGTGGAGCACTTTCCTTTTATGATTATAAATAGGCCGTGGCCGCGCGGCGACTACCGTTGTCCTCGAAGCAGCCGTCCTAGTAACATGCCTTCTTGCAAGTACTGTACTATACAGCGAAGATTTCGGTCGCATCAGTATGCAGTGATGTGCACCACACTATCGGCGCAAAAACAACCTTAAAAACACAATGCGTTGTCGCGTGTGCAATATAATATACAATTCGCGATAGACACGCAACCTACCTCCCTTCATAATAGGACTCGTTATCTCGTATAAAATAATATTATAAATTATATTTCAAAGTAAATTTACGTGGGTCATTATTAGTAATTTGAAACCAAACTAGAATGGTAGAAACGAGTCCAACACGTGACTTGGACGAAATGCAAATGTTTGCCAAATAATAAGAGCGGCAAGAAACGAAGGCTGCGTACATTTCTACCTCGTGTGCCAATTTTGTTGGAGACTCTATTCAGCTAGTATACCGGCGATTGTGGTCGGATAAGGTTCGGTTTCGTATCGAGTTGCATGCCCATAGAATGAGTCATAATTATTAACGAGCGTAATAAGCGAGATAGTCGCAGGCAATACGCGGAACTATGAAGAAAAAGATTGAGCCATCGCTGTTTCAAGAGCGACCAGTGATTCACCTTTCATCGGGGGCCGGGTAATGTTACTCATCATAGCCACTGTCTAATAATTTCGGGACAGAAACAGTATTTTAATTTCGTTTTCATTCCGTGTAAATATTAACAGAAGTGTGTCTAAACTGAGAAGTTGGAAGCTAAATACATTTAAAAAGTTGTTTGTATAAACCAGGCTTCTCAGAAGCGCACCGTATAGATATTTGTGAAATTTAGACAAGATGCTTTCATCTTTAGAATTTCATCTCGGAGAAGATTTAGTACCTAACCAAATAATACTCCAGTTTATTACAACAGTCATATATCGACAATACAGGGTGTAACAGACCTAGTCCACAATACTTTATACCTGACTAAATTACGAGCCGAAAATATTCAAGCGCCTAATCTCGACCATGTTAGAGATACGAGCATTTCAAAAAAAAAACCTAATTATGCGATTATTTAGATTAATTGAGACATTTTATTGATTCCAAATTATATATTGAATACAAAAGATTAAAATTAAAAGTTGCAAAACAACGATAATAGTGTGTAATGAAAATAATCTAGGCATAAACAATCCAAGAAAGCGAATCCGTATTACATTATAGTTATTTTCCAAAAAAACAGTAATTTGTATTCAACACTAGTATCCAGAATTTTTTCAAGATTTGTAATAAGAAAATGAAAAACCAGGGCACGAGTATGTCTGATTTTCGTAGAAAATATTTCTAAACGATTTAAACAGTTAAACTATCCGCGATATTTCAAGCAATTACTAGGTTGCATTTTGATAAATAATCTAATAGAGCTTTTTAAGAAAGACCACTCGGACTTTATTATTTAACGCCGACCAATTTCAGAGCGTCCACTATTTCGTTCGTGTTATGACAGAGCAGGCGCTGAGCACAGGTCGGCGTTAAATAAAACAATCTGAGTGATTTTCAAGGCAAATTCAATGGGAAGTCCACGGTCTAGCCAGATCAAGCTACTGCACGTAAAGTAGGTGCTAGAAGAGGTAATTTACAAATTTAGTTTCGAGTAATCATCACCTGCCTAAATAGAAATACTGATTTTATTAAATAATTTTGAAATAAAAAATATATAAAAATAGCGAAATACTAAACTCAAAACGCCGTACGTGCATGTACAGAATGAATATTATGTTCCGGGACGATTTTGTTTGGCAGATATTTGTCACTTCACATTTGGTAGTCGTAGAGAGTAGTTGATTACAATTTATTATGGTGCATCTAACGCCTCAACAACGTGTTGAAGTCATTAAAAGTCGTTTGACTTTTGGTAAACAACCATCATGAACGACGAAGCTCATTTCGACTTGACGGGTTTTGATAATGAACAAAATAGCCGTTATTGGGGCACTGAAAATCCTCAATTGATACACCAACAATTTTTACACCCACGCTGAGTTACTGTGGTATCATTGGGCTCTATTTCTATCGGGATGCAAGAGGCAATGCTGTAACCATTAATGGTGATCGAATTGGATCGATTAGGCCTGCAACACATGTAGTTACAACAGGACGGTGCCACCTCACACACAGCACGAGCTACGCTTGAAATTTTGCGAGACATTTTTCCCGGCTGCATAATGTCAAAAAGTGGTGATATCGCCTGGCCTCTTCGATCGCCTGATTTGACGGCTCCTGACTATTTTCTGCGGGGATACTTGAAAGGAAAAGTCTACGCCAATAAGCCAACAACAATTCCGATGCTACAGGACAATATTCGAAATGAAATTGCTGAAATAACACGCCAAGTGTGCGAGAATGTACCGCTGCCAGAGGAGGCCACTTGGCCGATGCCATATTCCATACATAATTGTAATGAATCAAATAATCGATAAATAAAAACCAAATTAAAAAAATGTGTTTCATTTCCTAGTTATTCAAAAACAACATCGGCCTGGAACATAATATTCACTCTGTACAAAATCGGAAGAACTAATTAACGACATGGCTGTGCGAATGCTCACTCGTTTATACGTGTTCGTTCCGAGTGTATTACGGCTGCATATAAAAATAAAAAAAACGAAAATGATTTAAAGAATTTCGGAAAAACTTGGAAGAAAGGGGGGTGAAGAATTAAGTTAGTGCGGTCAGTCATGTCAGACCCGACCCTGATACCATTGATCGGGGACGCCTTACAAATAGACTCTATAATCGGATAATCGAAACCAATTGAAAGGTTACAGATAAAATATCGTGACAATAGGAAAGTTCTATTAAAAATAACACCACAAATGGCGTAAATACACAGTAATAATAATATTTACTAATGCATTGATGCGGAGTGAGAATTTAATGACCTATTCCAGGAAGCACGAACATATTTTTATCTAAAACAAATCATACTTAATTAGAACTATGTTTTTTCTAACTAAAACACATTTTATTGCATTTGTTGCAAATTTAAAACACAGTTCTCTAATATTTCAAATAAATTAGATGAATTAATACGAAAGACATAGAAAAAAAATCTATCAATCAATAAAATGTTCGATTACTAACGGGATAGGAACCCGGAATTTTTCTTTGCCGGGGAATTATCGTTACCAATTTTACTAGGTTAACCATTTAAGACTACATAAAATTTGAGACTTATAATATATAATATGTAGTCTTCTATAAATGATATTTCATTTTCAAATTCAAGATTTTTGGAATTCATTGCAATATATAAATATAATAACTTTTTAAAATTGGAATAATATATATGAATTTATACAAGACTAAAAATGGTTAACAAATCGAAATTTGTAACGCAAAGAAATATTTCAGGTTCCTATCCCGGTGGTAAACAAATATATTTCAATAGACGGATGTTTTCTGTATATTTTTCAAATTTATAAATCTAATTTGTTTTATTAATATATTGTATTAAAAAGTTAATATAGACAGATATTTCCATATCTCACATTCGTTTTGAATCCCGGCTGACATTCTATAATACCTATACAATTTTTATGCATTTGTATAGCTGTCCCCCATTATAGTTATAAATACAAGTTGTTGAGTTAAATTGTTAGATTGATAATGCCCTTACAAGGCGAAACGCATCTCAAGTAAATTAAACGAGTAGAATAAAAAAAACAAGTGTTTTATTTTCACATACGTGATTATGGAGTTCTACAAACATGCATACATATTTATTATATGTATACAACAATTCGTAGCAATGATATCTAAAACATCGGCGAAATAGTGATTTGTGCGAAGCACGTTATTTAATTTTCTTTATTGCGTGATAAATATTATTTATGGAAGTATTATTGCTTTTCTGATAATATTTATTATACCTGCATTATTATATGAAGAAGGAAGTAAAACTCTTCCAGTTTCCATTAACCCAAGCATTGCTTACGATCCGAGCAGATTATGCTAAATATTAGCGTTAGCGGTCAACTCTGCTTACCAATATACTAACAATATTTATTTTTTATTACACGCATTCCAAAATAAAATATAATTATAAATAAGTATATATTCAATTTACGACCAGATAAAATTAGACGAAACTGACACATCTTATTTACAAATATAAAAGATCTGTAATATAATGAAATGCAAAACATGAACAAAATGATGAATGAACTCATCCATCTATAACTGCAATAGATTTAACGACATATTTTCAGTATTTCGTAATCAAATATTGTCATTTAGTATTTCATCGATCTACTTTCGAATGCCGTCACGTCATATCTGTCAAGTATTTATTCTATCAAGTATAACATACTGGTTCGAGTTTCGTTCAAGAAGACGTTTAATTTAAAAAGTAGCATTTCTAACTACTGATGATAATACTGACATTACTACTGACGCACACGTGCAACGTGCATCGTATACGCATCTCTAGTAAAAAGAGTAAGGATAATAAAAATGACGATTTGCGACAAACGTGTGATGATATGTAAATTAAACAAATATGTATAAATGTAATGGTCCCATAAAATATAATAATTTAAATGATAAATAATATTCGTTTAACATACCAAGGTTTGTTTAAAGATTTTAAATAAGAGTTGCAAGATATTCTGAAAATTCCTAGTCTTAAATTTAACTTCTCTACGTCTACATACTCGTAATTCACGCACTTAAAGAGTTCCGCGACTTTTTTTAAAAATATGATTCAATTGGAACGAAGATTTAAACGCTGACAAAATAATATGCATTAATGTAAAAAATACGCCTTGTTTACACAAATATTTAATTTTCGCATAGTAAATACTTTTACTGTTGCATAAATGTGCCATAATTTATCGGATTTATGGCTCGTTGGATATATGTGTATAGAATGCCCCTCGCCCCGCAAATAATGTTTCAAACCCCTCTCCGATATATGCACTTCGTATCATGTCTATTCATTTACTAATCTGTGAGTAAAACCTTACCATGCAATTCTACAATAAAAAGGTCTAAAACAGGTATGCTTCTAAATCTTCTTTGTACAGTTTTCTAGGCTAATCTACCGTGTAATCAGACGTTTCGGATCCAATTGAAGGGTCTATTATCAGGGCTGACGTCGGCCAGAGAGGCAGATGGCAGATAAACCCAAAAAACTGTACAGAGAAGGTTCTGCATGCCCGTGAAAACCTAAGAACATTTTTAACAAGCTTCATAAATAGCTTATGTACAGTCAAAATTGGAAGCAAATGTAAAAATAATATACGAGTAATCTTATAAAAAGGTCATTCATTACATTATGCCTGAAAGGTCTCATCTAAAAATAACAAAAAAATACTACAATATATTTAGTACAAAAAAATCTACCCTTCAAATTGTTTTTTGTGGAAATTTCAAATATTATATATATTTTTCTCCCTTTACAATGTTGATGTTGATCTAATTTTTTAACGTTTTATTTCAATGTCAAAGCCACTCCCATAATTATATATTTAATTACGGAAAATAAATGTAAATATACTGCCTAATTGAACTCAAGAACATGAACCCAATAAATTTTTTTCGGATTTGTGTTAAATATAATACTTTAACCTCAGAAAGGTAGGATTAACCTTAACCCAAATCGTGGTTAACCATATACCCGTAGAACTGTTGTAAAGCCTACCTTTGAAAACATTTTAGTTAATACATTGTTAAATAAAACATAAGACGAAAACTATTTTCTACGGTGACCGACTCTGCAGCGCCGCGCTTAGCCAAAATTTCACTTTCACCGTTTCCATTATAAACTTGTTAGAACATAATAAATGTATAATTTGTACGCCAACACACAAAATTAAGTAAGCGGGTACATAATAACATATAATTATGAAGACATAAAACAAACAAATGATAATCATTAACTCTCGACAAAATCAATTACAAATCTAGGCTTTATAATCGTCATTAATGTAGTGTGTATTATATTACAAGTGTAACAGGCCTAGTGCACAACATTTCATGGTTAGATACCTGATTAAATTATGAGTCGAAAATGTTCAAGGAGTACGTACAAATCTGTACCGTTACGGAAAATATTATTATATGAGATTTTTACTAATCATGTTAAGCTTTAAGTCTATGTACATCGAAATAAATATTTGCGAAATTGACACATTATTATTCTATATCTTTGTCTGGAAGTTCGAAGTTTTCAAAGAAAAAATAGTCTGGAATTCGATCTTTTACTTTTAGTATTCAATTTGGAGTCAATGAAATATTTCAATTAATCAAAATAATCGCGCAACTACGACTTTTTTAAATGCTCATTTACATCTCTGACGTGGTTGAGATTAGGCACGTGCTGCTTGAACATTTTCGACTAATATTTTGAATAGAGGTGTCCCAACAAGAACGGAAAATTTAAATCTTAAATTATTTAATTATTAAAGCGCAGTTTATTTTGAAAAGAAACCGACATTTTGATATAACCATAAAGAAGACACGCGAGAATTATGTATGAAACAATACATCTGATAAATGCTCTCTTCGGCTTTGCGTTCTTTTGACGAAATTTTCAATCACGGTTTGGCATAACTGTGCCTGGATTTCAGTGCTACAGCGTCTAATCTCCTCCTTCGTGGTCGTGGGCTTGTTGACATCAACTTTTAACTTCAAAAAACGCCAAAGAAAGTCCAAAGACGGCCAAATTCTGGTCGCCCAAACGGGAGATTACACGATCAGAAAATGTCTCGTGATGTGTGGCAAGTGTAAATCACATATCTTCGAGATCCATACCATCCGTGAAATGTTCAATTCTTAAGCACGATACCGAATAAGTGTTTCCGGACTCACGGCCACATTTTGGCGACCAGCCGTGATGTTTTGCGCTGAACGAGCTGAATGAACATGTGTCGATAGTCTGACATCAGCAGCGGAGCCAGTCTTTTCGAATTGTTCGATTATTCTCTTCACAGTTGATGCACTTGGAAACATTTTGATTACCAAAAATTGGACGAATTTGCGAATCGTGGAAGTCAAACATTCACCATTTTTAATAATGGCGGACTGTCCAACATCAAACTGCCATAGCGGTTTGACTGCAAAACTGGTGCCAAATTTAAATTTTCCGCTCTTATTGGGACACCATTTATGTATCCACCCTTAATATATTGTGCGCTAGATGTGTATACTCGATATAAATATTTGATGACGTTGATTAAAATAATTTCACGCACAAGGCAGTGGTTTATAATGCCATTTCATGACCTTTCCAAAGTGCAGACGATCGATACATCCGGGGGTAGGAAGGGGGTGTAAATGAAATCCCACAGTGGTGAAGTGTATTAATATCGCGAAGGCCCAAACTCTTGTAACGTAATACACAAACACGTGAAAGATTTTATCGGAATATTATTAAAACCTATTTTTCCGTACGAAATAAAAACAGAAGCTAAATAAAACATGATGTGGTCCGTGTGTTGAGGTTAGTAAATCAATGTTATAAAGCCAATATTAATACATATGAACTTATTTATATTGCAATATTATATAATAGAATAATATAAGTACATATTCAGGGTGGCCCAAAAAAAGTGAGAACATTTCGTAAAATGTGATATAATTACATCAAAATTAGTTTTAACTATATCAACAATAGTTTACTAATTTACTTACTTACCTATTTACCTATATTACGTTTTATTTCGACAATTTCTGGTCGCCGTCTTTGATCATTAATTTTCCCATTGTTTATATTTGGTTTTTTCAAATTGTTGCCCAGAATGACCATAAATCACCGCAGAAGACCGTATTCTGATCGAAAATGAGCAGAGTTTCAAAACAAAGCCTGGAGTATAGCTAGACATTACAGCAGGACGAAGCTCCATCTCACACAGCCAGAAATACAACCAACTTTCTTCGTCGTGAGAATGTTAATTTCATCGAGCCAGGCAGGCATGTGGCCACCGAACGCCCAGATTAAACCCGGTAGATGTTGCAATATGGGATTTTTGATGATTTCTGATTAGCTAAATATAGTGCAAAAAAAAATACATTAAGAATTATTGTTAATTATATAATATTTTGAAATAACTCATGTGTTACGAGATGTTCTCACTTTTTTGGGCCATCCTGTGTATACATATATAGGTATTTTATCAACTGTAATATTTATAGAAAATAATACAGGTAAATATTATGTTAAAGACCGATTTTGTTTTGCCGCCATTTTGGTTTGGCAGACATTTGTCAGTTCGCATTTGGTAGTCGTAGAGAGTAGTTGATTACAAACATAACACAAATCACTCTCGAAGGGTGGATTGCCCGTTTAAAAGAATAAATACAACATCGGCCTTCAACATAATATTCACCTGTAAGTGCATCCAACATCTAAAATGGCAATTAATTTTTACAGATACGTTATCTGACATTATTGTTTACCTCGCATGTAAAACAAAAATTTCAAAATTGGTCAACAAATTTATCTTACAATAAAAAAATAAATTTATCTTAATTAATTATCTTTTGATTCGTTGACGAAGCGCGTTTTTACCAGCAATTGTTCTAATTAAGCTATGGCTCATGCAGACTCTTGAAGGATTAATTTCTTACGTAAGAGTTGGTATGCGGCGTCAACATTTAAGATGGGCGATAGGTAATGTAGTCAAAGCCATCACGGTGAATAAAATCAAGTCGTTTATACCGACGCAAATATTAGGTAGGTAGGAAAATAAATACATTTGGCGACCTTCAAATTCAAATAAATATTTCTCAGCTAATAATTAACTTTATTAATCGAAATAAGCATCGTTATAAAATGACACATTTTCGTTAATTAATTATTTTTTTATCACGGTTGTGTAAAATTCCGCGAAGTTGATACAATCTGGAAATGCACATTCGGTAGCGCTTGGTTTTGTACCAAGTAAAATCTGTTTGAAATGTTTAAACAAATGATAATCTGTTGGCGAGATGTCTGCCGAGTACGGTGGACGAGGTAAAGTTTCATAGCCCAACAAGCGCCCACAGCGTAGAGTAAACTTCACAACGGCGATATTTTTGGTGTTCGTTTAGTTCGTGCGGCACCCAATTTTCAAGCTTTTAGATTTTTTTAGCTATTTTCTAAGCCGTTCGGAACTGTTGGATGGAATTATTGTGCGCGGTTCTGATTCAACTAACGCCTTCAATTGGCCGTTATCAACAGCAGAAGGACGCCCACAACCTTCTTCATTTTCAAGGCTTTCCTCCCCAGCATCATTTTTTTGGAAACACCGTTGCACCTTCAGTGCCCACATCAAAAACATCGTTTAGCTTACGAGCAATTTCTGCTTTTACATGGTCAAAGTCATACAACAATTGCTATTATTTGCTTAATTCAATAGCAAAATTAATAACAATACCGAAGTCGATGTTACCAAAATACAGGCCGAAGAATACCCTATAAATGATATTAACGTGAACACGATGAAATGATACTTTTATTGAATAAACTTAAAGCTAGAAGTCATAAAACTAAAACCGCATTTATTTACTTACCAACCTAATATAATACAATTTATTAATTATATGATAATATCGTCATCCAATAATGTTGAGTAATCGGGGGTTCGCAAATCTAAAGAAAAAAAATCATTGCTTTTTATGAGACCTTTGACTATGTAGGTATAATAAAAAGGTAACCTATAAGCAAGGGCGTGCACTCTATCTTTGCATAATAATTGTAAATTAAATATTTATTTGATATATTGTATAATTCAGTTCTCATGTTAACGTGTTAACTAAAATCGCATAACTAGCGGAAGAATTTAAAATTGACAAACAAAGCTGCGCATGTGTTTTTTCGCAGTGTCCCAGACGTATAGGAACTAAACGCAAGTCTCGCACCGCGCGGTGGTCTGAATACACGTATTTGCTTTAACAGACGTGTTTCAAAATGCCACAAGTGTGTCATTGAAGCGGACTTGGCTGTATGCATTCCAATACACATTAGCTCTTTTAGTTAATAACTTGAAAAACTTCCCAAGAATAATGTAATAATACACACTCACATAGGTATATTGACACATAAAAATGTTTCTGAAAGAGTGAATGATGAATATAACCTCTAACGCTTTTACATCATCGATATTAGCAGCATAACCTAAGTCCATGTCTAGTGCACGCCGCTGCCTATAAGGTACATGAAGCGTAAAAGAATCATTTATTTAACTTTTTTATATACATTTATTATGGGAGACACAATATAACGTTGGGGTATTCTATCGAATTAAAATATCCATTAAAAGCTCGGCAAACGGCAGAATTATTAAAAATATATGACATTGAAAATCGAATATCCGCATGATCGAAAAGTCTATGAAACCGTGCTTATGGTACTGCGCGATATGCAAAGTTTGGCTTGTTAATAAAGATAAAAAAATATCTATTGCATTTTGTATGAAGAAAAGTAATGACCCGATGTTTACTGGGCACCCTCATAATGTAAATGCATGTTACTGTTGTGTCACTCAATATAACGTATAACATTTGCTAATGAAAAATAGAACGCGTAGAATAGAAACGATATTATTTTGTCTATGAAAATATTCGAGATGAGAAAAAATATAAAAATTATAATAAAATATATTTATCAGAAACTAGATAAATCATCAATAAATAAAAAAAGGTTAATATGAACACGAATCCGCAAATGCAGTCACGTGACCTCTAAATATAAAAAAAAAATGGCAAAAACTTGCATTTTAATTAATTTAATTATAACCATTAACGTACCTCAGTGTAAAAATGATAAAATTTTCACCGTGTCACGTAGCAGCAACCATTAGCGACTATTTTAAACATTCTAATAAATCATTAAATAAGATAATGATCTCAGATCATTCAAGTCCTTCAAACCCAGTCGGAGTCGAGACGTTGAACATCAATGTTTCAAATTGTACATAAATTAAAAATTACTATCTCCGAAAGATCAAGTATCTAGCATACGAATTTGCTAGAGAACCAACGTAACAGATGTGGTCCAAATATATGCATGCTCAAGTGAAATTGGCTGGATATATCTGTTGGAGAGATGATGAACGGTGGGGGAAGGGTTGAAGACAGAGTGAACTGGCGATTCTCGGGGAAGGGCTTGATGATGATGTAAAGAGACACCGTATTTTACAGTTACAGTTTAGTCCAGCATTTATTCTCTTTGAATGAGCTTTTTTACTCTACTCCCCAGTGGTGTAACTATAAAAATAGGGCCCCAATGCAAAATGTAAAAAAGCGCCCCTGTATAATAAAAATATTAAATACTACGAGGCAATAATAGTGGAATAAAATTTGACGATTGTGTTATATTTGACAAATTTTAAATAGTGTTTTAGGCACTCTTATACCCTCGTAACTGCACACAATTCTCGATTTGCTTTACCGAGTTTTTCATTTTGCCGCGATGGTCTTCACTAAGCCAGGGCTTATTTGACTCGTGTAAGAATTACGCATGTTTAAATGTTTATATTATAGATTTTAAATATGATTGGTCCGAATCAGCGCCGGGAAAGAATTAATGCAAAAATGTATTTTACCCGTATCTAATAAGGACCACAATTCGTCGCATTGGCGCGGTTATGTCACTGTCTACTACAAATCTCCTCACCTTAGGGCCGGTTGTGTGATCAGTAGTAAATTTTTACCATGGTAATTTTTTACTTTAGTAACTCTATACATCGCCCGTGGTAAAAAAAAACCGTTTGCGAAAGACCTATTGTCAAAACATAGATAAGAAATTTCGCCTCACAGTGTGGCAAGACATGAAATATGCTATATTCGTCTATGCATTCGAAATCTGTCACTTTGCTGGCGAATATTTTTTGGATTATGTGCTAATTAGTGATGAGCTCAAAATCACGAACTGTGAGTCAATCACTGATATCTTTGAGTCACACTCACTGTCGGCGATTGAATATTTCGAAATATCGTGATTCATTTTCTTATAGTATTTATATTTGGTTGTGAACCTTGATTCGGCTCATGTGCCTCATGCACATGTGAACGTTTTCGTTTCACATTAACGAAAACAATCACGAAGGAATGACGTTATAATTTGTGATAAGCGCCATCTAGAAGATCTGTCAAAACGTTTTACGAATTTGACCAGAAAAATAAACTCACATTTTTTTAAGGATTTTCATTTGTGATGATATTAAATTAGATATATATTAATGAAGTTTGAATAATATAAGTAAATACGCTCATTATGTTTTTTTTATATATTAATTTATTCGTGTATTGTGATATCGCGCGGCGCACACGTATTAGTAATGAAACTGTGATCACAGTCACAGTTTTCAATCACTGACATTATCGAATATCAATCACAAATCAATCACACACCCCCAGTGAGTCGAGGGTAGCATTATTTCTCATCACTAGTGTTAATGTATACTAAATAACGAGATCACCATCGGACGAACTCTCATCACTAAAATAGCGAGATATTGAATGATTAATCGTCGTATACTGCAACTTTCAAAGTATCAATGTGACAGATGACTTTTAAAACAGCTGTAAAGATTCCGCCACATTTAACCAAAGTTTTCGGTTTTTACAATCCGATATTCGATAGTGAAATTAATCAAACATTGCATTTTTTACCAACGATCAAACAGCCCATTTTCGCAAAAAAAATTTACTTTAGTAACTTTTTTTTACCATAGTAAAAAGTTATCACTGATCACACGATCGGCTCTTAGTGCAAGAAACGGATACTTTATAAATGTATTTGTTTTAATAGTGATATATTTACAAGTTTGTCAGCGGAGTGACTTAACTCGCTGTATCACTGTACTAAAATCATCTAAGACAATATTATTATCGATTTGAGGACCAAGTCGGTCGATCTTCTCGGTCGGTCTGCATCTGTCCTCTGGCCCATCTCGCCGCTGCTCCGCGATCACACCACGATAATTCACGAAACTGGAGACCGGAGACTGCAGACCGAAGCGGGCTGAGTCAGCCAGACGACGACCTTTCGCACGGTAGGAAGTCTGCAGTGAAATAAAAATGGCTGGAAGGTCAGGCCGCCAGAGAACCGGTAACAGTTCGGTAAATTCAACACGGCCAACCTTGGCACGGGCCGGACGAAACGCCGCCAATTAATGCACACGATTCATTTAAAAAAAGTATGTTTAAAAATGTATTTTTTTTACAATTAATCTTTTAATATATATTTTTACAAAATTTACACAAACTACCATTTTCGCCGTTCTCCTTCTCTTTGCTGTAATGGTGCAAAGGCCTAGTTGTGTGATCAGTGGTAACTTTTTACAATGGTAAAAAAAAAGTTGCTAAAGTATTTTTTTTTTTACGAAAACGGGTTGTTTGATCGTTGGTAAAAAATGCAATGGTTAACTAATTTTACTCTCGTATATCGGATGGTAAAAGTCGAAAATTGTCAGTTAAATATGGCTGACTCTTCTAGCTGTTTCAAAAGTCATCCGACACATTGGTACTTTGAAAGTTGCAGTATCCGACAATTAATCATTCAATATCCCGCTATTTTAGTGATGAGAGTTCGTCCGATGATGATCTCGTTGTTTAATATACATTAGCACACAATCTGAAAAAAAATCTTATCTATCCTTTGACAATAGTAAATTTGACGTACCAACAACCGGCAAACGATTTTACCGCAGGAGATGATAAAATTTACTACTGATCACACAAACAGACCTTAATCAATTAACGCAACCCAGTTCTTAAAATAATAACGTAATTTATCATTTCGGTGACACACGTGCCGCCTGGCGGCTATTATTTAAAAGCCCGCTTTTAAACGTAATAACAAATTTCTCTTTTTCACAATTAAATTCGACAATTCTTCACATTACACATTCTTATCTATCTACACATGCTTGAAACAAACTTATTATAACCAGTATTTTTATTTGTATAAATAAGCGAAACTTTTAAATAATATCGATATGGTGTGTTAGTCTTACAATTAAATGTATAGAAAGTCTGCCCTGAGACAGGTGCTCACCTAGTGGGGCGGACATGGGATTGTTTTTAATCTTTATATATAATTGTATTTGTAATCAATTGTAAATAGTAATTATATGTACAAACATGTGTGGAAATAAATTTAAATTTGAAAAAAAAAATTGTAATGCGTACACCGGAATACATGTCACATCAATATTCTTAATATTTTCAAACTAAGATAAACGTTTGTATTATGAAAATAGGACTAACTTGCCGGTGTCCTGGAACGAGGCGCGAACCCCCGACCACTAGATCGCTAAGCCAACGTCTTGAACACTACACCAAGACGTTAAATAATAGTAATTATTGATTCATCATTATTATTATTACTCAGTCGTATAATATAAAAGGTTCACCTAAAAAGCATTTTTGAATGATCTGTGCAATCGTTAAATCCACTTTACTTACATAACATGCGATGCAATACTAGGCTCTTCCCAGACATTCGTTCTAGAACTAAATGACACTCGAGTGTTCTATTAGGTTATATAAGGTTTACAAAAATAAATGTACCATTCTTATTATTTCAACATAAACAATACAAGCCACAAAAACACAATCCGACCTTTTCTCGGGTTCACAGAGAAGCGACACGTGCAATATTTATTTTTTTAAGTAACGCGTCACATGTCTCTCAGACACATGTATCCTGCCACCCCTGCATAGAACGTGTCATTCTGGTTCGAAAAAATAATCATATATTCAGAGAACCGAATCTCGGTCTTCCCGCATGACAGGTGAGGATGTTAATCACTACCGAGAAATCAAACATGTAAAAATAGCTGTAGTTCACAAACATTTAAAACATTTTTTAATATAAAATGAAACTAAGTATAAATAAAAAAAATGTAAAAATCTGCGTTACATACATATACGCCAATTTGACACCACAGTCTATTAGGGGAGCAGCTAAGATGGCAGTGCACTGGATTATACACGTGAGAGGTATCGAGATCGAAAGCGCTTGAAATCAAAAATATTTCAGAGGCGCCTGGAATCGATCACGGTACTGGTAAAGGTGAAAAAAAAACACAAGCTGAATATGAGAGTAGGGTATTTAAAAATATAATTCTATGGTATACCATAGACAGTATTAATAAGAACTGATGACAGATGTCACGTAAGTATGTTTTTTCTTACTCGTAATAAAGACAAAGTACTGCTTATTAAATATATAAAAGAGAAAACATTTAACCTAGAGATATTAAAAACACGTTCGCTTCTGCCCTGCTCGCATCTCATAGACCTGGCCGTTTAATCAAGCACTATACAGCCATAATGACACTACTGAAGCCACATCCAGAAAGTCATAAATGTAGATGGGAAGGCTTAGTATTATTATGGATTACGAAAATTTTTAAAGCAGTTTTAGTGACAAATTTTACCGTAGAATAAACATTCTATAAATATCCGGCCAGCACATCATGTGCAATCCGGCATATATCCGCGATCCGATCGATACAAGTCAAATTTTCCCAGAAACCGAGTAATGATACTCAGATGTTGTGGGGTTCGCACAGCACTGCAGGTAAGGTATGGCTGGTGTCAAATAAATTGTTCCACACTCGAATATGATATACAAGCGTGACGTAGATAACTCCCGAGTCGGGTCTCATTAACATTGTACAGAGGTGCTGTACATTAATATGTAAATAATTAAACTCGGGCGTCATCGGATCGATGCACGTCACAAAGGACAGAGCCGTGAAAAACTCCCGAAAAAATCATCACACTCGCGGTCAGAAAAGTCACGCGAGGGAAATGTTATATAATGTGATTATGTATAATAAATAAAATTAATAACAAAAAAAAATAGGTTAATGCAACAAGTTGAAAACTACAAATATCAAGGAAACAGAATAAAACATGATGCCAGAAGCTTATTGGATGTAATTAAATATTAATACGTACATTAAAACAAATACTTTGTACCTTAGAACGAATTATTTGTGCAATACAATAATACCAATTTAGCAAAGTTACTTATTTTTTATTTAACAAAGATATGTTAGCAATATTTGAATATGTCTAAGAACACACAATTACTGGATTTTTACCTACAAATATCAGATATCTCATAGAGACAAAGCTATTTTTTATTATATTTAATGGAATATATGGAAGTATGAGGTAATTACAGGGCTTACGACCTGTCTTCGGCTGGCTTAAGTGATCACTTTATATATATATATATAAATAACGTTCACCAATTTTCACCCAATCTCCACATTTATCAAATTTTTGAAAGTTGTATATATGTTACTATGTGGACACGCTTCGAGTACTACTACACCATCACTATCTATGGACCAAGTTTAATAATTCATTTTTCCCTTTTTTTAAACAGCACATATGCCATCACTATGATAATCTGATTTTTTTTAAATTACCCCATACTTCCATATATTTTCCATTAAATATAATAAAAAATATCATTGTCCCTATGAGATATCTGATTAAAGATATATTTATTTAATGTTCATGTACAAACAATTCGTTTTATGGAACAAATCATTTATTTCAATGCAAATATCCCTTAAAATAATTCCCTGTTAAATCGTATCCAAAACATAGTAGCTTGACGGTCTAGTGATCTAGCGGTCGGAGGTTCGCGCTTCGTTCCAGGACACCAGCAAGTTAGTCCTATTTTCATAGCACAAGTGTTTAGCTTAGTTTGAAAATAGTCAGAATATTGATGTGACACGTATTCCGTGTACGCATCTATATTTTATAAAAAAAAAACTTTACGGAAGTGAGATCTGGACTTTTAACCAGAGAACGAGAGAAAGAAATAGGTTGGAAGCATTAGGGACGTAGTGCTGGAGAAGGATGGGGAGTGGAAGAAAAGATGTGCGTAATAAATATCCTCGAAACATGCTAAGATACAACAATACAGAAATAAAATAGAAGGAAAGATGAGAGGAAAAGGCAGAGTGAAATGTCCAGGCAAAAATACATCCACCAAATAGTGAGCAAGGCGAATGCAAGCACTTACAGATAACTTCCGGATGGTGTCCAGAATATATACGCACGGCGAGCATTATACTGACAAGAATTTTTTCTTCCTTATATATAACTTCCTTTTTCTTAAATAACAAAAAGAAAGTTATATACTTTCATAGATATAAAAATGTCTAGATACGATTAATCTTTTACAGTAAACATGCTAGCGCAGGGTTTTCAGTTTTCTAGCGATTTAGATAGTTCATTTTATATTTCACGACAATTATATTTGCATATATATGATTTTTTTCTCGGCTATCAAACTAGGCTAAGGTCTGTATCTTCATAACTACTAATTGTTAAAAATGGTAATCATATAAGACTAAAAAAATTTCAAAATAATGTATTATAAAAAAATATTTTTTTAATACATTATTTTGTTTTATTTTTTTTCAAATATTGACTTAGTATTATGTTTTTTAATGATTCATTTTATTAAATGTAGACAAATTATAGAATGATACTATATTTAATTTGTTAGATTTATTAAAATTTCAATAATAGTTACAATTAAGGTGTGCTTAGCACATTCAAGTATAATATTTTTTCCTAAATGGTTATTCTAGTTTATATACAGATAAATTATTATGCGAATATTCGATCAGCTTTAAATATAACTTATGAATACGACACTGCGCATGCGCGATACTGATTTGAATTTCAAATAAGTATGTATTCCATTCATAGGAAGAACTCACAAACTACGCAGAAATGTATAAATAGCTGGTATATTTCTCAAACATTTCAAGATTTTTCTAAGTATAGGACATTTCCATTAAAACCAATACTCATCTTTCTGTTGGGTTTTACGTCATGTATTTCACCCACGTAATTTTAAACAATAGAGATAATTTCATATTGATATTGATATTGAAGATGTATCTTCATATTGGTATTGAAGATGTATCTTCATCAATATTCAAATAATTCTTGTCATTTTAATAACGTAAGCTATACGCACGCACATTTCAAATAAAATAATTATACAATCACTTTGGAACTTAACTGGATATAAAAAAATGTTCCTCTCTGGACGTTTTTTCAAATCAATCAAACTTTGCACATCCAACCTAGGTAGGATTCTATTTCCCATATGGTCAATAATAATACCAAATCAATCAAACTTTGCACATCCAACCTAGGTAGGATTCTATTTCCCATATGGTCAATAATAATACCAGAAGGTAGGTAGGTACCTACCGACTATTCTGTGCAAATTAAAAATATGATTCTCCACTCGTATAATAATATAAGTTTGTATGTCCGTACGAGAGATATCGCCCTCAAACCTCAAATCATGTTTTGATAATAAGACGATCCTCTATATTACATTTTCATCGGATATTTGAAATATAATGACAAATACATATTAAAATTTTCGATACTTAATTTAATTTAATTTTACTCATCGTATAATATATCTTTAAAATTTGTTTAGTAAATAATGTAGTTCAATTCATATTATGTTTGTAAACGTAATTTTTATATTCACTTTTATAAAATATTTTTCTTTTTAGATTATAATAAATCTAATCTGATTTGCAATAATTTGTTATTCTTTAATTTGCTAGATTTACTGTTTATCAATTCCAAAGAAAGTGGTCGTGACTCTTGGCGCGTAAAGGCCACCATATGGTTGTACTGCCCGTACGGCCTAGCAACAAAAAATCAGCTATAGTCGATTGCTTTCTGTTAATAATAATTCTGTACCGATTAACAATCGATGCGACTGTTGACCCAATCGGCAATAATCGGTATTTCTAATACAAATATGTAATTTTTGTAGCTTTTATACATATTACAACAATGATTTCGAGTTCCCCCCTCGAGGTTTACAGGGATTAAATAATAAAAATATTATGTTGAATTATTTTGTTATTATAACTATTTTATTATATTACTTAAGTAAGAATCTCTTTTGATATGTGATTGTCAGTCAATGAAACTTAATTTTATATGACGTTCGTCCTAATATAAATAAATTTTTATTTTATTGATTTGGTGTGTGTATACAAACCGTTTGACTGTGATTTTCCCTCGTAGACTTTTTTGTAAAATTACTAAACCATAAAATAAAAGTGTCTCATTCGATATATGTATCTTTTATAATTTAGCCAGTTTAGAATTTAGAATTCAATTCGTCGCACGTACAATTTTTTTTTTTGACATATCCAACACAGCCTCCTAACATCGTCCATGATGATATATATCTTAAAACATTCCCAGAGAAATGTTCAACATGTCGGAGAAAAACACATCAAAATCGATTCACTCCTTTATCAAAGTATAATATTATTTTTGCGTACTTTTACCAATTTTACATTCTCATAAATTCCTATTTAAATTATCGTTTCGTCTTCGATTAAAATTCAACATAAATAATGCTTTTACATTATTGCTATTTAATCGTAATTAAAAATTATAATTGCGCAAATAAAAACGGAGTACTTATTGTGAAACGGTCTTAACCATTCTTAAATAGCCACAATAAAGAGATTAAATATATTTTATGTGTGTTATGAATAAATATTTTATAATTCATGTACCTATGTACTTGTACTATTTAATTTTATCATTACGTTTCAGACGCAAATATGGCGTTAGAAGTTGAGACTACATTTAATCTTGCATCAGGATGACACACTCACTGCCTTCTTCTCTGTATTGCAGAAGTGACATTATAGCCTGAATCATAGAGAGAATAGAAAATACTTCAAACTATGAAAAAACAGAAAGCAACACCACATTCGTTTATCTAAAATTATATTTGAAATTATTTTTAAAATTATATTTGAAAATCAATATGGTAAAACAAAGTATGTATTAGTAATGATCTCAAAATCACTATCTGTGAGTAAATCACTGTTATCTCTAAGTAACAATCACTAATGGTGATTGAGTATCTGGTAATACAGTGATTCTAGTATGAAAATATTGTCAACTAAAATACATGTATATTTATTTTATTAAAGATTAATTGAATTTGTTGGTGTTTTGCTATATTTTGATTAAATTATTATTTGCGCTAGGAATATTAATTGAATATGTGCAACTTTTTGGTCATTTATATAAAACGGCGATCACAGTTTTCAATCAGTGATATTCTCGAATACAAACGCACTCACATCGGTGATTCGAGAGTAGCAGTTTATCTCTTCAATAGTCCGTATGTATTGAATTTTAAAATAATTTTTATAAGGTCTGAGGTAATTTGTGAAGTATATTATATCTAGCAGATGGGACACACGGTAAACACAACTGTATTCATACATAATCAGAGGAAAAGCAGAAAAATTCACGTGACAAAAAATCCAATCGTTTTGATTTTATTCCTGATTTTGTGAAACCATATTGCTGTAAATATTCAAGATTACGTCTGTTAATCCACCTCTTGTGTGTATAAAGGGGAGTGATTTAATATTTTGAATAAAATTAATGTTTACTGAATAGTAAAACCTAAACATAAAAAAAAACAGAAAGGTAGACTTGAACTCTGGAGCTCAAATCTATCTCGAAAGTTCAAATCAATTTTGTTAAGCAAGCTTACATTAATGTATTAATGGTAGATATTTGAAGTTTTGCCCAATATTTTCTTGTTTCAGCTCAATAAGTACCTAATTGCTTTACTTTTAAATTCATTCATTCGAAAAGTTTATAATACTTCACCATCGCATTCAAAATGAGTTATCGTGCTGTGAGATGTAAGATCTAACGCTGAACGGTTGTAACACTTACAGATGTAATTATATTTTAGTATCCTTAATAAACAGTATATATGGATATATATATATATATATTCAAATGTTACATTATAATATACAATATGTAATGTGTGTATCAACTGAATCCAGATTCAATTTTTAATATCAATTTTATTTAAAAAAAGAATATACGATATTATTTTTTTAATTAACTTGAAGAGGTACTTAAAAGATTACACATACAAAATACTTCAATTATATTTGAACCTCTTATCTTTCCGTAACACGTAAAAACGTAAACACAGAAACATGAATCAAAACTGATCGATAAGCGACTGACTGAATGCTCATTTATAAATTAAGTAAACAAAAATGACATACCTGTGGCCACAATAATAAGTCCCAATACAAATGTGCCCCAAAGTATACACCTCGACCTGTTTATTCCACTCGTAAGCCTCTGTGAAAAATACGACATAGGACAATGCCATCTCGACTCGCTAGGCTGTTGCTCGTAAGTCACCGTAGTAGGCTGATAAACTGCGCCACTTGCCGGCATTTTGATATTAACTATATATAACTCTTTTCACTGCACAAAAACCAAACGTGTGGCAAAATATAAATAACAAGAAAGTAAAGCACGAATGTTTAGTAAACGAACAGATGTAACAATGCAAATAGACGCCTACTATTGTCACATGAAGCACAACACTTACTGTCAAATTAAGCTACTGGAACCGACATGTACGTAGCATATATTATTTGCCAATAGGTGCATTTAGAACTGCAGACAAGAGCGTAATACTCATGTCTTATAAAACCTGCAAGGTTAGTTCAGTTTTCGATACGGTGACGTTCGTGACGTTTGAAACTTGAAACAAGGCTCGCATTCGCTCGCGTTGCTGCAATACGTCATATACCATAACGAGTTGCTAGAACGCAGATAATCACTTAATGCTGGAAGTTTATCCAGGTTAGATAGCTTGTGCTTTATAAAAATCGCCTTTAATTGAACTGGGAATGTAATATAAAGACCTCCCCACAAATACAATTTTGGTTATGTAAATATCGTATTGTGATTAATAAATTATATATTTTTTACATATTATTTAGGTGAAGAATTTTCAGAAAATTAGAAAAAAATTAAAAGGAAAAGAGAGATTACTTGCTTTTAATTTGTTTTGACTTATGCAAATATTTTTTTAGATAGAAATGAAAATATCTTAATGTCTTTTTACATAATGATCAATTTTGTATAATTCTTAAAACTAATAAAGTTTTGTTTGTGTCAGCAATCGGTATAACTATTGCACATCTTAGAAAACGTATGTTTAAATTTTTTAGTGTAAGAAAAACAAAATCTAATTTCCTCGATCCATACTTATTGGTGATTTTGGAAATTGTTAAATTCAGATTAGCTGTCTTGTATTTTTTCCGCGTAAAGCCACCCTATTTAAAGCATTGTTGTGAAAATGTTATTTTATTAAAAGGAACAGCAACAGCCCGTCTATAGGAGGAGCGCTTACGGAAGAATATAATAATTTTAGATTATGCCTCAATTTTAATACTTCCAGGCTTACAATTTTTTTCACTATGGCTATTTGAAAATTTTGTATTTTTTAAATATTTGAGTTACAGGAGTGACCCCACGATAAGATCCCATATCTTAATAATGACTCGACCAAAGATAAATACATTTTTCGTAAAACCGGCGTCTTTTGAAGCGGTCACAAGCTTTTTGACGAGAGGATGCATATTACCTACTGCAACACAAATTACAAGGGAATCGCCCTTCACGTGTGTGAGTTGAGATATTAACAACAGTAGCTGAGGATGACGAAGCAGGTGCCAGCCCTCACGATCTGAGTCCGGAAGCTGACCACACCTGGTCACAAAGACTGAGACGGATAATCGAGTACATGATTATCGACACGTGGCGGCTGATATCGTCGCGAGAACACGTGGCTGGGAGCCATGTGGCAAGACACGCATTCGTAACTTGAGCTAAAGAAGAGCTCCGCGACGCTCATCACCAGTGACCAGATATGCAGAAGGACGAAAAGAAAGACAATGAGGTTGTAACGGTGTAGTTATAAGTCTAGTGTTACTATTAATTTTAATTCCGCGCTGCGCAATATAGTTTAATAGTTTCATTTGATAAATTCTAATTAGAAGTCGTTGCTCATAATCACTCAATTTTGTCTTTGATTTAAGCAGTGAAGTAATTCCCACATTCTATGGGTTTCTAACTTCCTCGTACGTGTGAAGCGTGTCCCAATTCACGTAAAAAGGATGCTTGTTGACTTCGAACAAAAGTTATGTTAATTATTCGTAGTCATTGTAATTTAATTCTGTATCTAAATCTGAAACATTTAATAACTGATCTAATTTAACGGTATATCTCAAAGTACAAACTGTAAACTTATATTTATGTTTAAATGTTCGAAAATATTAAAAACTATAAATAACAAAAATACACGAAAAATATAATATATTGCATCAATATTCTTTGCAAACTAAGCTATGTGCTTGTTATAGGACTAAATTGGATTATTTTGGTGGTCTCCTGAAACAAGGCCTAAACCCCTAACCATATAGTTACTAGGGAAATACTAGATCAAATAAGTGTGTCCTTCGAACTCATTAATTCAAATGGCTAAATATTGAGATTATGATTAATAATGATTTCATTAACTCATAAAAGTTCCACACAAAGATTTTTAAAAGTATTTTTGTTATTATAATATATGTCTCAGTGTGTGGGACAGCTTTAGAGCATTACCGATGCAACAACCATAGAAAAATATTTCGAATTACGTATTTTTTCTATGGCAACAAAATAAAATGTCAAAAGTGACAAATAGATAAAAGTCGATTAAGTCAAAACTGAATCATAAATAAAGGTACTTTAAATATAAATTTACTAACAATTCAGTCACAATGTTAAAACCTAAAGCTTTAACACAAGTCTTAAGTCAAGCAAATACAGGAGGCATCGAGAATACTCTGTAAGAATTTTATTTGTTTATATTGTTTGTTCTCGAATACTCTTTATTGTAAATGATTATTGAACACTTATTTGTGAAGTATTTCGATATATAATCCTTTTTCTTTTAGTCTTTTGAATCATGAGGGTGCATTGCTAGCATATTCTGGTTACAACGACAAAGACGCCCGTGTAACGGCCGCTATAGCCAGCAATGTTTGGACGGCTTACGAAAAAAATGGCCGTAATGCTTTCAAAGAAGACAGACTACAACTTGTTCTCATCGATTGTTTGAATGGAAAATTAGTCATCACACAGGTTGCGAATCTGTTGTTGTGTCTGTACGCCAAAGAAAATGTTGGATTCGGTTTATTGAAAGAAAAAGCCAACGCTCTTGCACAATACCTCGAGGGACCACTTAAGCAAGTTGCCAATTCGTGAATTTTTAATTTTGTAACATTTATATCTGTAAATAATATTAAAACTATGTTTTTGAGAATTTTGATCTCCAAATAATAAACATTGTTAAAAATTAAATAAACATTTTTTAGATAAATTATAAAATGGCCTTTTTTAATTTTTTGTCCCTTAATACTATTTTTCTAAAATTCGCGTATACGACATTTATAGTGACAACTTGTTCTTGCTGTTATGAAGTATTTGTCATATATATTTTTTACAGTAATTATATTATATTTATTAATAGATTTGATTTCAGACTTCTACTAGTGAAGATAACTATCAGGTAGTTTCGAAAATTATGGTCGACTCTAACTCTAGAAATAAATAAAGAGTTAATAAATATTTTTAATCAAAGTTTAATAAGCTATTTGGTTCTGCACATTTTTGCCAACAAATAAAAAGCTTATTTATGCTTGTAGAATAAAACACATTTTCTACTGCTTGAATTGAATTGAATATTATTTTCGTAAATACATACACTATTCTGATTGAAAAAGTGAAAGTTTTCATAAATCAAGGTTTGTTCTCGCCTTATTGTTTATCACATGTTTTCTTCCATTAAAGCTATCAATTTGTTATTTTCAACAGTATCAGGATATCCTCGTACTCCCACATCTTTAAAACTTCTCCATTCCTAAACTGACAATGTTCAAATGATATATTAAAATCAACCATTATATTTTCAGAACAACTGAATATTTATTAAAATACAATATTATTTTGCATTTTGACTACAATGACATCTGTTTTTAACAAATACCTTTGTTCCTGGTATTGCCGTTTAAGATGTATTTTAACCTAGTACTTTCAATTGTTTTATTTTATTTGACACAGCACAACACTGACGAATAAGGACGATAAATGGCTTTATGGATAAGAGAAATGATATATATGGAATAGACGAGAAGCTTGAAACATTTTATCAATGGCTTGAAAAGTGGAAAACAGCGCAGTTTATTTTTCTCTTTTCTTTGTGAACTGAGTCAGGTGAAGGGGGTAAAGCGCCATTTTCACGATTATATTTTAATATAATTTGGTTATACAATAAACAAAATGGTTAGCTTATTAAAATGATAATTTTTTTAATTAAATCCAACAATTGTGTAAAACATGTGAAAAAGAAAATTAATAACATAAAACATCAAACATTGTCATCTGTACAAACAATTTAAATCTGTCAAAAGCAATAATATTTTTATGCATAATTTCTTGTCGTTTAAATTTTTCAAATATTTGCACTCGTAAATTTATATGTTTAAATCGTATTATATAACTCTTAAATTATAATTTTAAATCAGTTGCAGAGCAAAATTTATACTTCACAACTTCCACTTTATCACCATAGAAACCAAAATATTACGCACCATGGAAACTATTTTTTTTTTTTCAGAACAGTGCTGCGGCACCTCAGTTTTCTTAAAGCTTTATTTTTTTCATTTTTGTATAGTATGTTTAATGTATTTGTAAAGTTTTGTTTAAATGTGATTTACACTTTTGATAATCATCTATACATATCTTTGATAATCACAAAATAACAATTTAAATAATAAATAATTTATTTGAGTGAATTCTATTTAGGAAGATTTTTGATTTTTTTTAAATACAACAATATTTAGATTTTGCAATCTTGGTGGAGTACCCAAAAGCTTAAAAATATTTTCTGAGATATTACTGTGCGTCTGTATATCAATTCACAGTGGACCCTCAATATTTGTCATTAATCTGTTTCTGAGGTAAGGATGAATATCATACTAATTTTTACCATAGAAATTAACTAAAAATTATTTAAACTGTTACCAGCCACGAATTTTGCCTATCTATTCTCTAACAAAATTAATTGCATTTGGAAATCATCGCAAATACATTTTAATTACATAACCACTACTTATTACTGCTTTATCATTATGCCAGATTTATTCACCGTGATACCATAATGTAGACAAGAGAGTCAACTCTAAAACTAACTAAAATGAAATACAAAAAACAAAAAAAATTGATTTCAAACACCACTGACGAATATCGACTTTTCGGGCGAATATCAAACAATTTTTTTTACTAAAAAACACAATAATTATCAAAATACGAATATTGAGGGTCCACTGTATTTAAAAAAATTACTGGAACATTATTAAATCATACATCAATTCCATGGCAGCCAAAAGAGCTTTATAAAATATATAAACTAATTAATTGCTTAATACATTAGTAATTATTATTATAAATTCATAAAATAAAATTACCAATGTAAAGCACTTAATTAAAATGTATGATTTTGGTACATTAAAATACTAAGTTGGTAAAGAACGGTGGTCCCGAAACTGGTCGGTGTTAGCAAAAATAAAGAGGTGTTTAAACAAAGTGAATTGTTCCTAATTATATTTAAAATACTTCTCTTGAAAGGTAAAAATTGTGACATTTAAATATTTTTCTTTCCATCATCATAGGCATTAAAAAATAACACCAATAGAATGTATAGTGTCACTGAGATTAATTTCCTTTTTTTTTTAAAGTTGGTTGAGCCATTGTAACAGGAGGCAGGAGATGATTTGTTTAAAAATAAGCGCTTTCTTAAATATTATGTACTTTATTAAACAATTTTATCATGTATACAATTTATTTCTGGATTTAAAAAGTATGACAAATTATTGTAGACTTTTGGAGCTTCGTCATTGTAATTGAGCGCTTGACATATTCTGCAATAATGATATGACCTTGATCCAAAGTATCCGTGTTCATTAACCGTGGCGAATGTAGTTCTCCAATCATGAAACCGTGTAAATACATCATCAGTACTGTTTATGTACAAAATATATCTGGCAAGATCGCTCGGTCTCCCATAATCATTGGAATTCAAAAAAGAATCTGGTGGTAGCGTTTGCAGACAATCTTTTACTGAGGTTCCTACTATAAGGGGGATCACTCCTTTCGAATATGAATTCCACAACTTTTGCGTAAAATATTCATTGCAGTTTGCCGTTTCAAAAGACAAATAAAATAAATATTTGCTGAGGTGAGGGCAATCATGGGCAAAATGCTTCGAACACCTTTAAAGAAATATTATCATTATAATTAATTGTTAAATCATTATAAAAATATTCCTAATATAATGCCAACTTTGTAGGACTACCATATATTCCTGACATCCATAAAGTATGTGCTTTAATAACATCAGATGGAAAATGAAACTCTAAATGCAAAAACCAAGACTGTCAGACCCTGCCAGCTGGCTTAATCAGCTAAACCCTTTTTATGAACACATTTTGAAGATGACATGGGTAGTGGATAAAGACCAGCGAAACGAGTTGAGACTATAAACTTGCAGCTTCCAAATAGATGTCAGGGTAAATTAAAGAAGACACTGGACCATAGGCTGAAGGAAGACATCTCCTAACTCGATTCAGCAACTGTTAATTATCACAATCGGGAGAGATAAAGAAGAATTGTCCGAACCCCTGTCCTCAAATGGCTGGGATAAAAGCAAAGAGAAAGTAGAACATAGATATTTGAATTGAAAATTGGCTTATGTACAATTTTTTTAAGGTTGGTAGGATTTATTCAACAGTAAATTGTCAAAATTACCACGTCTGCTTGTTTATACATTCAGTATTTTTTATTCTAATTACTTTCACAAAGTTTCTGGAAACTCCTAGAATCATCCACATATGTTCAATATTCACCCTCCCCCAATCTTAAAATATGTATAATATTCATATTATATAGAGGGGTTCTTTTTTACATTTTGCATTGAGCTCAACTTTTTTGGTTACATCACTGATATCAGCTGTCAGTTTGCGCTTCTTCAAACCTGCTTTTGTGCCTTGTTCAGCCTTCTACTGACACCCATAATTCTTAAAACTATGATTGATCAATGTCTTCAGGAATATACTCTTTCAAAAATTACCATGTCTTAAAAATCTTATACATATATTTGAAATTTTTATTCATCACATTGGCTTAAAAGAACCTGTAATACAATAGTTTTATATTTTGTAAGCTTTTTATTTACCATCTGATAATAATTTATTTTTTTGTGTGCTTTACAAAGCACAGAGCAAAAAAACCGTGGATAATTATGCATCAACCTAATACATACCATACTATTATTTTATGATTATGATTTTAGACAAACAAAATTTCAATGCATTTGTATTTAATTTTCTATTTCAATTTTGTTATGTCCATAACCACAGCATTCTTTTTAAATATAATTGTAGCAAATTATACGGGTGTAACACACCTGGTGCACAATATTTTAGGGATAGAAGCAATGACGTAACTACAAAAATTGGGCCCTAATGCAGAATGTAAAAGGATCCACTAAAGAAGTACAATTGTATTTAAGATATACTAATATTAGTACTGCGTAGTTTATTCATCAAATAGTAGAAACAAAATTATTCTTATGTCTCTTATAATATTCACACTTTAACGGAAAAAAAACAAGTGTTTTAGGCATTTATATATATACACTTGCAATTTAAAAAATACTTGCTTCAGCAAGTGATGGTCTGGTCCTTAACCCTACGCATTAGCGGGGGACTGCTACTGTATGCATTGATAATGTTTTCACAAGTTTTCATTAGTAACGATTTTAAAAATGTTATAATTCTATTTCTTGCTGTGGTGAATTTTAGATATTATCAGTCCATATTAACACTAAAAAAGGTATCGATACTCTCAGAAATATTGATGTCAAATAAAGTGTAGGGCGTAAACTTTTTGGACCCCTATATAACTTGGGTCTCAATACACCGCATTGGCAAAGTTACGCCACTGGATAGAAGATACATATTAAAAATGTAAGTCGAAAATGTTGAAACTGTGTATGCTTAATCTCAAGCATGTTATAGATATAAGCATTTAAAAATGTGATTACTTTGATTAATTGAAATATTTTATTGATCCCAAATTACATATTGAATGAAAAAAATTAAAAGTCATCGAACTTTGAGCGGCAAAATTATTTTTTGTTAGATGATTTAAGGCCTGAAGCAAACATATAGAATAATAATGGATTAATTTCTCTAATATTTATTTTGTGGACTAAAAGCTTAACATTATTATGTAAAAAATCTCATAATTTAGTCAGATATCCATCTATAAAATAATATTTGTGGACTAAGTCTGTAATATCTATTCACTAATACATCAAAATAAATGAACTCACGTATCTCTGACATTGCCACAAGCTCCATAAATATCTACATCTAGTATTGTCTGCATTTCAGAAACGTATTTCATGAAGGGACTATTCTGTGAGCAATTGGTGAGCATGGTTGCCACCAGAACATTTCTTTGTTTTAAGTGAATGTTTGGTATTACAGGTTGAGTGACAGATGTTTTTTCAATTTGAGTCGTGACTTTAGATTGAAGTGGAATTACTCGTCCATATGGAACCGGAATGTCCGATTCCATCCTGAAACAAAAAAATATTTATTTTTATATTCACTACTGGCCATGAATATCTGCCCCTGTAAAAATATTGTAATACTAATAATTAATAATTGTCACCCTACTTCATCATATTTCTGTTATGTCTAGAAATAGTTTGGGCTTAGATTATAAAAATAACAGGTATAAGATAAGAAAGGTAAGTGGTCTCAAAGTGTTCTCATAATTGTAAAAATTTTATTACGACTGGTACTATGAACTTTTCTACTAAAATATATTTGATCTTATGATAAAATTGGAATGTTACAACAGAAATGCGCTTGAATTTAAAATATCAAGGCCAACAGTAATAAATAATTAATGATGACCGAATATAGTAAAAAAAGTATACGGATAACAAAAGCCGACTGACTGAAAAACATACTGGTTGATTGAAAATTATAGAAGTTACAAAAATTACGGAGTTCAGCAGAAGGCACACACATAGTAGTGAAGATATAAATTGCAACTCCTGACTCACTGGTGTGAGTGCGATTGGTATTAGATGATATCAGTGATTTAAAACTGTGACTGTGATCACCGTTTAAACACTATTGTTTTTTACGTCATTTCAATATTTATATTTTAAACATTCAATATTAGTCTCAAAACTAATAAGCTGAAATAGAATCGTAGGCCAAAGCCATCTCTTGCAAACATCCAGGAACACGTTGAGCATGTTGATATCATGTGATCCCGCTGTATAAAATATATCAAATAAATACGTAAATATATAAACTATGAACAGAATAGAAATTAAATAAATATCAGATATCTCATAGAGACGAAGCTATTTTTATTGTATTTAATTGAAAATATACAGAAATATGGGGTAATTACAGGACTTACGACCTGTCTTCGGCTGGCTTAAGTGATCCAGCTGTTTCAAGGAAAAATTAATTATAAAATTTGGTCCATAGATGTTGATGGTGTAGTGGTACTCGAAGCGAGTCTACATACTAACATATATATACAACTTTCAAAAATTTGATAAATATGGAGATTGAGGGGTGAGAATTGGTGAATGTTATATATATATATATATATATTTATATATATAAAGGGATCACTTAAGCCAGCCGAAGTAAGCCCTGTAATTACCCCATATTTCTATATATTTTCCATTAAATATAATAAAAATAGCTTTGTCTCTATGAGATATCTGATATTTATTTAATAACAGTACCTTTGTAGGCAAAAATCTAGTAATTGTGTGTTCTTGGGTATATTCAAATATTGCTAGAATAGAAATGACTTACTGGCAATCACGCATATATATTTTCGTAGATTTCGTTAGATGGCATTATTCAAGTTTGCAATATTTTCAGACGAGACTCACAAATCATAATATTTTCAAGTGTTTAATCACTATTAGTGACTGTAACTTACAGATATCGGTGATTCACTCACAATTCGTGATTTTGAGCTCATCACTAGAACATAGTAATGATAAGCATACGCAACAGAAGTTCGGTCGCATCAAAATTGCATCTCAAATAAATATGAACTAATTTGAACTTGTACAAGAGTGAAACAAAGATTTTGAAATGCAATGTTCTTTTAATACAACATGTTTATATCTATTATATATTACCTGTAAGTCATGGACCAATTAAACACACCGGCATAGTTTTTCCAATTATTACTCTTATGTATAAAAGTGTTGTAAGGATTCTCATCTGTGAGGAAGATCCAGCGCTGGTGCGGAGGTCTGAGAACAGAGGGATCTGGTAAAATATGATTTCCCTGCTGACGTAAAAGCAGAAATACCACAGCATCGGCTTCCATTAAATCTTCATCCTTATAAGTTATTGCACAGTTTTTCACGGAGCAGTCTTCAAATGGGTCATTTCTGAAAATGAAGACGAAAAAATTAATCTTCAGTTTACAGTGAATTTTACTTACAAGTTCATTGGTTAAAATCATAAATTAGACTTTAAAATTAATGTATGAAGAGTCGAAGTTAGCTAATAAAATAAAATTAACTCATGAATGAGATAAAGAATGAGTACGGAAAATTAGTTTGGATTGGTCAAAAGATGTAGGGTTGCATAGAGAACAGACATTCCTATTTATATAGAAATTATAATTGTAAGGAAATGAAATGAACATTTTTAATGTTTTGGATTATTATTCTAATTTATTTCAATGTTTGTTTGAATTTGAAATATTTTCTTATTCTGAATTTGTACTGTACTTCGCACTTCTTTGTAAATTCGATTTAAGTTTATATTTTTCTGCTACTACAGATTGATTTTTTGGTCATGGCACTTCAAGAATGTGTTATGTACCGATTATTATTATTAAGATGTGATTAATATTATTTCATTTCTTATCCATAAGATTTGTTTAATGTTTAATTATTTTATTGATAGAGAATTGATTAATAGTAATCACATATTAATATTAATAATCGGTATACAACACATTCTCGAAGTGCCATGACCAAAAAATTAACCTATACTTTAGGGATTTCATTTAGGTTAAAATCATTCATGGTTTACGAGATTGAAGAAAGATGTCTCATGCTGCTCGTAGCTAACTAAAATTACTTACTACTTTCACTATTAAAGATTAATGCAGAAACATATTAATAAATTTTTCTTGATATTGAACAATTCACAATTTTTGTTCATCAGTGAAGAGTCGAAAAAGAAGGGGAAAATCCTATACCTAAACTTTTATTTTATTTATGTAGCGATCATAATTCATACCCACCGCCATCTCGGCCGGCATCTGCTACAAGTCTGGCTCGTTCATTCACCGTCAAGCAGTCTCTCCAGTTTCATCGTTTCACAACGGCGGTCTAGCCGGCCCACGCGCGCCAAGCGAGACCGCCGATTCACTTCACTTCGAACTTCACATCTTCACTCATCCATTATATTCATTCTAATTCATCTTCATTGGTATATCCATCACAATAAACACCTCAACACGCAAACAACATTTCTTCATTTAACCACCGACCTAACCCACATTTATATAAACGTTAAAAACTGAACTGTTTTGCAATAGTTTTTAAAAACACAAGTAAACTCACTTCTTATCTGAGAAAAAATAGATGTGACGTTTTTCCAGGAAAGGTCCATCTTTCCATATTAATATTTTGTATTGCTCCTTTCGGGAATCAATGTGATCCTTGTAGAGAAATAATATTTCTCCTAGTTTTGATAGATTAAGATGCTGAAATATTTATATATCTCAATTATAAATTAATTGATAGGAAGTGTTAAATTTTTTTGAGAGTGTATATATGACCTTTTTGTTCTGAAGTTACATTTTTTAAAATAGTAAATAAAGATGTATATTGTCAGACAATTTATTTAATATTTTATATATTATGCAGGTATGTACGTAATAATTATTTTAGAAAATTTAAACATCTCTCACATGTGTACAGATGTCTCACATGTGTACACTGTTGTATTGGATGATAAGGAATGTTTCTATTTTCATCTTTTGCTTGCTTCACATACCTAGGACTACAAGTCATATCAGTTTATTCGAAGGAAGATCAAAGTTTTCATGGAAGAATGAGCTACACAAAATCGAGTGCCGGAAACAAATAAATGGTTTACAAAAAATGTCGTTTTCAACGAAGTTATCCAAAATAAATTATCTAACGATTATATTCCCATAGACAAGATTCCAGCCCGTTTAAACAATCAATGAGAAATTACTTAAAAAATTCTTAGTGCAGAAATTTCAGAGTGGTGACAATATCTGCGATTGCATTCAATTGTGACCTATAATTGTGACATTCTGTTTATCTATGCGTGCTGTATGAAGTTTGGTTCCCAACCCTTTCGAAACACGTGTGCTTTCCACATAGTCAGTGTAAAAAACAATTCAACAGTAACAGTCCTTCTCCAACTTCAACTTCAACAGTATGTCCGAAGTTAGAAACAAAGTGATATGTTTTTCAAACAAAAATAATTGTTTCTGAAATACGACGCTTATATCAACAAAACTGTCTACACATCGCTGTAAGTAAAGTATTATATCTTCTAATACATATATGTATTTACAAAAAAATATATAGTGTAGATTTTGTTGCAGTTTTATTACGTAAATATCCTATGTACCTACTGTCTTTGGCGTCCATATTAGAACGGAGTGTAAACAAATACTAGTGATGATACAAATATCCTTGCATTATTGTGCGGCCAAAATTTGAATCAAAATTAATTTTCAAAGAAAAAAAAATTAAGACTACGGCCAACTTTTCAGTTTTATTCATTAAATAGTTATACAATTAAAACATGCATTCCACGACAGTATGTTATGTTTTTAAAATTAATCTTATCACTCGTCTGCTTATCTATGGTTGTAAAACGAAATATGTACCTATTTATATATGACCGTATACTTTTATGAAGTAATAAAATGACATATTTTCTGATACCCTAGCCTCACCTCGAAATTATTGGTTATGTTGATCTGAAAATACTAAAACCTTATTATATAAGATAACTACACATGTTCTAAACACGAGAAATATGTCATTTGTCATTTAGAACTGGATAACGTTATTATTATTATTTATTGTTTTGTAATGTACGTGTAAAAATAAAAATGTGTCTTTCTTGAACTATTTTTTATAACAAATGTAAATGAGATCAATATTCTTATTATTTTCAAGCTTGTGCTATGAAAATAGGACAAACTTGCTAATTTCTTGAAATGAGGGTCGAACCCCCGACCACTAGATCACTAGGTCTTAACCAATAGATCAACTAGCACATTATAAAAAAAAGTGTTAATATTGAAATTAAAAAGGTTGATAAAGACAAAAAGGAGTCCATTGGAATCCGCATCATTAGTTTATATTTATATATGTATAACTAAACATGTTGTTTTATTTTTCTTAAATTACATACCTTTAATGCATCAATGCGATCTTCGACCTTAAACCGGTGCTTGTAAATTATCTTGTCTTCAAGGTTATCCTTAAGTTTTGGAGGAATTACAAAAAATATTATTATATAAAATGCAAAAAAACACGACGTACCGAAAAAAAAGTAAAACATCACTTCTTTGTATTTCTTATTTCCCACTTTAACCAAGGAATACTTTTTCTTAAACATGATTACAGAATCTTTTTTCACGTTTAATTAGTCATAATGTCACTAAAATAAGAACTGTATTCTTTTCAAATTATATTATTAAAGAACAAAAATATCAAGTTATGTACCTACTTTGGTAATTAATTAATATGGTAATTTTTCAGTCAATTATGTAAAATCAGTTTGTTTTTTTTTTGCAAAAATAGCTCTCTGACATCAGAGGCGTAACAGCGCTAATGCAGCGGCCCAATAGATCTACGCCCTACAATATAATATAAGTAATTAAACTTTTTCCAACGCGACAGACTTATAATTTTTAAAATCTAGCAAGGGAGCAAGAAATGGAATTATAAAATTTCAAAAATCATTTCTCAAGTGTTTTTCGAAAACACATGAAATATTACCAAAGTATACGTCAGTAGCGCGCAAATATTATATATGTCGGGTAAGTGCCGACGATAGTTGTGATGGCGAGGGCTACGAGAGTACGGCAGACGCAAACTGACGACTAAATTTTCAAAAGATATAACAGTTGGTGGTGAACTGTTGTACTATTTTGTCGTCCTCAGTATGCATTCGTTCTTAGAGACTAAATCATCGCCGTTAAAATCACCGAAGCAAGATTTTTTTTAGTAATTAATGCATACAAATGCTTAAAAGCCAATTCCATTTTTTACTATTTAACGCATGAAAACGCGTAGTATTTAATATTCTGTTATTTTATTTATAATACATTTACGGGGGGGCCTTCCATTTTTCATTGGGGCACAGTTACGCCGCTGTCTGACATTCTACGCAAATACAGTTTTAAGCAAAAATATCTTCCCGATCGATCACTGACGTCCTTATATGAATACGAATTAATTATATTTAACAAGCTCTAAATTCAAACCATATTAAATGCAATATATTTAAATTACACTTCATTTAAAAAAAATCTCACTAATGATTATCACGGCGTAGGTTAAAATTATTATCTTCACACAAATTGAAAAAAATATTCGTAGAAAATAATACACATTATTTATTCGAAATTTTTAATTATTCGACCTGACTTTGATAAGAAATGTGGATTATTGAAATAAGGTGAATTACACAGAGTACAATTTCTTCACTGTGCGACATTAATAGAGAAATCGCTTTTATATGTTCTTATGTGTGACTTTATGCTTGTAAAAAATATTAAAAGATTGCATGTAATGAGCTGCACGGTTGAATTATTATAATTACTTACAGATAAACTATACTTTTCTGTGAACTAGACTTAGAATACAAGCATTTCAAATATATTTCAAGGAATTACTGTGACAATCTTCTTCTTACGATTTAAATGTAATATTATTTCAGCGGATCGCCCAGTAAAATTTCTCGCGAAAACTGCGTGAGAAATAAATAAAATAAAATAAGACAGATCCGAAACCTTATTGATATCAACAATTATTTTTAACTTAGAATATATTTATTCAGCGGGTAGGTACCCCATTCAAATTTGTCACGTGAACTCTTAGAAAAATCGTTAACATTTTTATGTCATCTTACTTTTAACTACTGTTTTATTTTCACCTTTACCGGTAGCGGGATCGATAGTGCTCGAAAATCATTTAGAAAAAAAAAAGATTTTAGAGGCAACGAGTATTTATCCCGGTACCTGTCACATGCTAAACCACTTCGTACTACATGCCACTGTAGTCTACTATCTTAATAGACTGTAATGCCAAACTTTTTTTTTTAACTTCAAATTTTTTTATTTTATTTAAAAAATGTATGTTGTCACTTGTTTCATTCCTTGGCAATGTAGTGAAAAATATCATTTTCTTCATACGGGAGGCCAGGGTTCGGTTCCCCGCCAGGGATGTTTTTATTTTTATTTTAAAAAAATTTCGAAATAGAAAATAAATTGTGAAAAGATATTCTATGCAGGGGTGGTATGATACACGTGTCTAGAACATATAATGTGTTTTACTTTGATCATTAAAAATGTACACAATAATAATTTCCTGAATCTTTGTTGAATTCGGACAGAATTTTTTCAATGTTGAATTATTCCACTTAAAAATATATTCTGCATTACTGTGTAAACTGATTCATGATATTGTACCAAAAGTTTTTAAAAATAGGTTGTCATGTATATTTTCTGTATTTAAGTTCAAGAATTAAAAATGCCACACCATTTTTTGACACGCCTGATAAAATCAATTTACCTGCGTTAAAAAATACTCTCTACGTGTTGCTTTTGTTTCCTTCTGAATTTCATCATATTTTAAAAGTTGATGAGTTTTAACGTGATAATTTATCAATGCCCTAGATATTAGACAAATCTTTATGTTGAGACTCGTCCAATTTTTCCATGTTAACAACAACTCACCCCAAGCAATAAATCATGGACACAAGAAACAACGAACATCTACATGCCAGTTCCGAGAGCAAGAGCGACATTTTATCCAAGATTCTACATGTTCTTAGCTCCGAAACTGTACAACACACTCAGTTCCAACTGGAAATCGTTCAACTCCAATAAGATTACACAAATATGGACCCAACATATGATCCAATCGGGTAGAGATCAATCAGAAGTATGGCTATCCAACATTCTAACATAACCATTATACAGTGTCTACACTAATAATACATTAATTCTACAATACTACCACTTCATTTTCTTTTATTCTATATATATATTTTTATTTTTATTTATCTCTATTTTTATTCCTGTCAAATCTTAAATAACAGCACGAAAAAAACTGGCTATTTTAACACAGACTTCAGTCTAGCAAAGTAGCAAGGACAACGCTGTATATATCAGAGGTGGAGTCTACTCCATCCCACACAATAAACATATATTCACCTCTGTTATAACAAAAATATGTATGTCAATAAATAAATAAGTAAATAAATAATAACTCGCTATGCTAATATGAAATTTATTAATCGAATTTATGATTTAGAAGATGATGAATCACGACTTGATACTCTAATAAAGCACTTCAAAATCAGCGGTATCAAATAATATAATGTAAGTGTAACCAATGCAGTATTATTTTAATTATATTTGATTTGAAATTCCATTACAGATTCGTTTCAATTGAATTATGGATGTTGTTTGCACTGTGGAGTCGCTATATTCAAGTGATAATTTGGCACCAGTAACAAAAGGTTTTTATCCAGGAATTCATTATCAATTAATAATAATTATTGTAGAATTGAATGGAATCAGCAAATATTGAAAAACTGACTGAAAAGTATAATATTTTTGCATGACTACATTACTGACCTTCGTTTTATTGTTATCTATTTTAAATCCATTACTACCGTTATCTTTTACCTGTAATAATGTTACTGTTAGTAATAATATTGGTATTACCGTGTAATCCGTGTACAACTCATAAATTGTAAATATGATGTATATATGATTCAACTTACCGGGACTTCTCAAAGTTTCTAAAAGGATGGTTACACCACATTGCTATGAATTATCTATTATTTGAAGTAAGAGACTCCTCACACTCCAGTGTAGAGAGAAATACAGGTATATTCCCTTTAACATGAAGTATTATTTTTTCAAGTATCACAGGGGGTTCATTTTTACGTTCATATTTCAAAGTATACAATATTCAGTTAGTAATCATCAAATCTAGAAAGTCCTCTGTCATTTCTGATAAAAATTCAAAACTTATTTACTATTACTAAAAAAGAAAACCGAATATCAAAATTCGTGTATTTATATTTTTAGCTTATGGAGAAAAATATTTCAGGACAGTTGGATAATATTTCAATAATATAATATAATAGTTTTCCAATTTTTAAACTTCTGAATTTAGAAGTGTACTTGTTTGTGTTTATTTCAAAAATATACCTTCAGAACAAAAAAGTCAGCTAATTTGTGTGTTTTAAAGGAAATTGATGCTTCAATGTAATGAATCAGTTTGCAATCAAATTTCAAAGGACGTTGGGATAATAATTATACATATATGTATAATAATATTATATTCTATCAGACATCATTATCTCATTCTTACTAGCATATTTCAAACCTTCAGTATGTTTGAACCATGAGCATAATCAGCAGTGTAACTAAAAAAATCGGAACCCAATGTAGAATGGAAAAAAGACATTGGGCCGTAATGCATAAAGGAAATATAATATAGAAGGGCTCCCTGAATATGTGTTGTATATAAGATATAAGAAGAGTATTATTATTGCATGGTCTATCCATGAAATATTAAAGAACGAAATTGGTCTCTTCTCTTCTATAATATTATATTAACAATGTCATGAAAAAAACAAGAATACGTTTTCAGGCATTTACGAGTATACGCACTTGTAACTTAAAAAGTTGTTTACAGCAATTTTCTTGCTTTAAAGCGATGGTTTGATCCTTAACATGACATATCAGCGATATTTACTGTAATTGTAGATAATTGAATGTTTTCACTTGTTTTCGAAATAAACGTGAGAAATGATTTTTTGAAAATTCAATTCTGTTTCTCGCATTAACACAGAAAAGTATTGATATTTGCAAAAGTATGCATTGTAGGATTGCGTTAGCTCACACCATTGAGCATAGTGAAGTGTTATTTTAAGTTATTGTCGAAGATGAAAAAAAATTAATTTAAAAAAAAACAGGGAAATTAAAAAAAGAGTTTTTCTAATTCTTAATTGTTTATTTTCCATTCATAACCAAAACAATTTTCTTCAACGCCTAGAAAATAGGAGAGATCATTATAAATCTTTGGTTCCTCGCTGTTGTAATTCAAAGCCTCGCACACTCTACAATAGTGGAATGAAGGAGCTCCGAAGTAGCCGTGCTCATTTTTTGCTTCAAAGTTATTTCTCCAGTAGTGGTATTTCAGATAGTTCTCTCCCCAAGTATTGTTCAATTCGAGCAAATGCTGAGCTAGATCTTTAGGTGTGGGAAAATCTCGAACGTTCAGATGTGAATTTGGCGGCAGCAACAACTTGCAGTCTTCAATTGTTGGTCCCATCAAGATTGGGATGGCACCGATCCTGAATCCGCTCCAATATGCCTTTTCAGTAAAGTATTGCTTGCAGTTGGCATTTTCGAATGCCAAATAAAAGTGATAGCGATTAAGTTCAGGACATATCCCTCCATATAAGGAATTGTTACCCTTTCCTCTCTGGGGACATCTGAAAACATATTGCAATTTTCATGACTAATTTTATTTTAAATAATCGTGTGATGTATTTTAAAATTTTAATTTATTGTGCAGAATTGTTTTACAATAATACTGTAGTAATTTCACACTTAGGCTATACTTGATCTAAGGAAACCGCCTCACGTTTAAAAATATTTTCTGTTGTTTAAAAAACATACTAAGAATATAGTATAAATTTAAATAGAAACATAGTAGTATTAACAGCAAAAATTAATAATAATATTAATACTAATAACAGACAGGTAGTAGTAGAACAAACAAAAATATCCTTCCCTTTCAAATCCTTCTGATGTATAACACCGGAGGAATTCATCCTCATGGTTTTTCAGCCATTCAACAAGTTTATTTTTGAAAAATTTGGATGATAGAATTTGCTATGCTATAAAGTTTGTGTGCTACAAAGGAATTTGTCCAAATGTAGTCTTCGTTAGTTGTAGTGTATTTTGTTTTGTTAGTCTAGTTGTGTAATAGTGTATTGGTATACGATGTAATGAGGTGTCATTATGATAAAAATTATTACTAATCTAGAGTAAAGTTGATGAATTTTAGACAAATCAAGTGATTTGAAGAGTTGCTCCATAGGGTTTAAAATGTTTTCTTACTTATCACTCGTATTATCGATTTATATGCTTTAATTCAGATTTTATATATAAGACCACTCTTGCAACAATACTGTATACCGTTTTTGGGCAGATCTGAGTTGAGAATTTCACAATGTTGCATATTTTCTTAGGAATCGAATGGTATTTTAAACAATTATATAAAATAAATAAAAATACTATTACACATAATTTCTAAGTGATTTTACCTACAACAGCACTGTATATCATCCAAGATGGCAGATGCTCTGTCTATGTATCAACATTTGTAAAGCCTCATATATCGAGGGGTGGCTCTGTTAGAAGCTGCACAATCGAAAAATGTGCGTGAAAAGATGTATAAAAGTGCATGAGACATGTGTGACAGAAGTATGTGGAGTTCTAGTCCCTATAACTACTTTTGCGATAACATTTAAAAAAAAATTCAATATCTTAATCAACGATACTCTGAGTACTCTACATGCAACTGGACCGCTTAATCTATAATATTACTACAAGTGCATAAGTGCTGTTCGCTTTGATTCTTTTACTAACTACCTTATTATTATAAACACCTTATTATTGAAATGGCCTCGACATATCTTTTGATCGGCATAGGAATGATTTCCTAGATAAATATTTTGGCATCTCGGGAAAGAAGACAACCGAAGGATACACAACAACAAAACATACATTTCTGGGACTTGTGGTTAAGATACTCGCCTAGTGATCCAGTGGTCAGGGGTTCGACCATTATTCCAAGAGACCAACAAGGTAGTCCTATTTTCATAACACAAGCGTTTAACATAGTTTGAAAATATTAATAATGTTGATGTGACACGTATGCCATTGTAGATACCTATTATAAAATTTAAAAAAAATACTATTGGGCCTAGATTGACTGATTCAGGACAAGACAGAAGCTATGTCGATGGCAGGATCGCAGAGAAGGGGAAAGTACAATGTTGTAGTCCATGTTCACAAACGAGATTTCTTTTGGAAAAACTACAGAGTTTAGCACAAAACAATACATGATTAAAATGACTTTCAAAGATCAAAGACTCATTGAGAGCTCATCGTGGACATGGGCCATCGGGTTGCCGCAGACTCAGAAATCTTTTAGCGTGTTGTCTGGAATCTAAATAGTGCATTACCACCAAAAAAATTGACGATCGCAGGATTTGCAGAAAAACTAATGAAAGTGTGTTCAATTAGACTTAGCTAACATTTGAATGCAAGCTAACTATTGAAATCAATCGATTTCTCTGAAATATTCAAGAAAGTAACTGCTTAAAAAGCGAGAATGGCGTCTGACTAAGATACTGATGACTCATCCTTTTTTGATGTATTTTTTTTTATTTTGATTTCAGTGCCGATAAGCGTTTATTTTCAAAATAACATTCTTTTGAAGCTTGCATAAATATAAACATTTTTAAAATAATGAATACACTAGCAAGTATAATTAGTATTGAATATTACATTTTATTTATATGCAAGTCTGTTAGCCACTTCCTACCTATTATTTTAACCCCTATTCTGTGACATATATCTCCGAGCCATTCTGACTCATCTTAAGGAGGGAAAAATTCTGCCATTTGTGGACTACGTTCATGAACACGATGAGATAAATCTTAGAGATTTAGTTGAGACAAATCTCAATACTATGTACATGTTTTGATCTGGAGATAATCTCAGAGTAATACTTACATATCTTTGAATTCTGTGCCGCAAGCCCCGTAGATGTGTACGGTCATGTGTTTCTGAAGATCGTGAATGTACCTCAGGCGACCGTTGATGGGGTTGCAGTGGGAAGTCATGACAGCAACGAGGACATCTCTCCGCTTTATATTGGCATGCGGGACCAGTGATAAATACTTCTCATCAAAACTCATTGCAGGATTCATAATATTTGGTGTATGTAAAGGAATGATTCTTGCATATGGTACAGGAACGTCAGACTCCAACCTGTAATTTAAAATTGTTTTTAGTGCTGTACTAAACTTCAGGCCTAGATTGATTATACTCTTAATTTAGTTAAATTTTTAAATAAATTCTTTGTTTATTGTTATATCATTTGTTGGACTGCTTTAGAGTTAACGGTATTAATCTAGATTCTTAATTAGGGAAGAAAGAGTGAGGATCTTCTTGGGGGACGTATGTGTTGAGCTGGACACAGTAGGCACCTGGCAGACTAGCACCAAACCATTACCGGCTAACGTCACACACGATATCACCCATAAACTGATCAACAGTGTTTCTCTCCAATCTCTGTATTCGCATTGCACCACTATTCGTATTCAATAAACGCAGAGCTTCTCACACAAGTAAAGCTGTTTCATTTGCTTACGTTACTGTGTGCACCTTCCTCTTCCTTTCATGTAAACCAAGGTGAACACCGAAATATACGAACACGAATATGAATTATCATTCACAGACACAATCTTTCTGATCTGACCCATCCAATCACACACATACGCATTAACCACCAAACGTTCAATAATATACATACTAATCTACTCAGGGTCAATTGTACCGATTGGGCCTTATCGCTCTTGGGCATGGTAAAAAAAAACAGACAAATTTGAAAGAGAAGATTGGGTTTCTAAAATTAATTAATGATATGATTGTAGTTCTCCCACAATTCACAGCCTTGAAAATTGTTCGCCGTACATATTTGAAAAAATATATTTTTCCAGAACCGTTATGGGAGTTGTGCAATCCTGCTTCGATTCCACTCTGCAAAGAATTGTATGCATTAATTATCAAAATCTTTAAAGCAAATGATTATTATAAAAGGAGTTTTCGATTAGTTCTGTTCCGTCAGATAATTAAATTATACCTTGTGGCTTTTCTTCAGTCTACAGTTTTTTTATTATTACATAGCTTATGGACATACCATTTTAGAGTACAAAGTTACAACAGACATGAACAATTGAGTTGTCAATTGGTCATTTACTGATCTGATGTATGTTGGCTCCGGCATCAACGTACCGAAACCGTATGTGTACAATATTCATAATATAACATAGATGCATTGTGTCCTGACCGGGAACGAATCATACGTATCTTTACTGACACTGAGAGATCAAAGTCTCATTGAGAAATCATTGTGGAACGAGCCTTTAACCAGTTATTTATAACAAGATTTTTATTTTAATATGCATGTTGAATGCACACCTTATCAAAGCAATTCATTTTCAGGATGTTAATTAATAATTGTAGAATTACATAACGTATGTAATGCTTGTTGGAAATTGAATTTTAAGGTGAATGAGGTCCTGAAGGAAAGATTTGTTGGGCAGTTAAAAAATAGGTGGTTCAGATCCTCCATTTCCTGTTGGAACTCACAAATTGAAGAATCAAGGACGTGTATTTTGGCAAGGTGAGAACGGATAGAACAATGACCTAACTGCATTCAGCAAATCATTGATGTCTCTCTCTTGTTTAATTTAATCCTGTAGAACCAGGCTCGAGTTGAAATAGTTAACTGAATGGAGGCAGTGTCGACCTTTTAAAACTTTACTTTTATTCCAATGTGTTTGCCACCAAAGTTCAATATTATTTTTGGTAATTTCGAATGGAGATGGATGACTGGAATGGAGGAAAATGTGTCTTCTCCCTGTGCCAGCCATTTTTAGCCAGAGGGTTTGCCATCTCATTACCTGGAACGGGAATTCGTGAACAGCAATGTGTTTACCTGTATGTCATCGACCAATTGAATACCCCTTCATACTGCGTTAGATTATTTTTCTTTTGAAATAGAAAAGTGTATATCGGGCATTCGTCTGTGAGAAATATCCACCGCTGTCCAGAGGGTCTGGCCGCCCGCGCGCCGGGGAGGGTATCCACGCCGGTGAGCTTTTGCAGGTGGAACACCACCGCATCCGCACTTGTGAGGTCCCCGTCTTCATAGCTTATCTCACAATTATTGACAGAGCACTGGGCGAATGGATCTTTTCTTTAAATAAAAGTCAAGTGAGTACAATTAGTTCTCACATCGCGTGTGTGGATATTATCTATTTACTGGGAAGGAGTGAAGTTGTATTACTTTTATTTTTGACTTTTTGAAATTTCACTTGTTAAAAAACGGTTGTTTAGCATTGTACTTTCCAAGCTGGGTACTAAATATGTACCTATTGTTTTTTTTAATAAGATACCGCGTTCAGCAACATTTCAAAATTTTAGAGATAAACACATTTTATTATGTTAGATGTTTGATTAAGGGTGAACAACACAGACTGCCAAATATATAGACATGAACTAACGCAAATTCCCTGTTTCAATATTTGCATTTTGGTGTCACTCACGTGATCAATTGATACGACTTACACAATCAAATAATTCCGCATAATATGCATTATTATTAATTTATTATTTTATTATTGTTATTCTTATTATTAGAAATTTCTAAATTCTCTAAGATGTCTAACTTTCGTCAAACTGAATATGCAAGAATGGAGGGCCATTCATTTGACAATAATAATTTAGAACTTCTACATAGTTGAGTCAAGGACAACAGACAGTCGCATCTTAGAGAATTTAGAATTTTTTTAATAATTAGAATAACAATAAGAAAATAATAAACATCCAAATACCGCCCATTACATCCCCTCTCTATTTTAACTAAAATATAGTGGAGTAAAACAGTGCTTAAACTCAATGTACAAAATAATCATGGAATTCCACAAAGTTTCACTAAAAACCTTTGAACAGTTCTCAATTACTGTTTAATTAATATTTTTTAAATAAAAATGTGAACAATTCACCTTGTAGCCATAAAACTGTAGTAGTGGCGCGACTCAAGGAACGGCCCAGCTTTCCAAATGAGGATTTTGTACGTTTTAGACCGTTTCTCTGGGATTTGCACATTTTTAAAAAGTATGCTCCCCAGAACTGTTGTATTAATATGCTGAAAAATAATATTTTGTCCAGTTTGTTTAGTCTAGGGGTAAGACATAGCGGAGATTTCTATAGAAATACTAGCTATTGCTATTTCCGTAAAATGTATAGAGATGTAACAGAGCTAGTCCACAATATTTTATAGGTGATTCGCTCTATAAATTATGAGTCTAAAATGTTCAAGATATATGTGAAAATACCTTACTACTATGGAGATAATCGAGATTTAATTTTTTTAATTACAGTTTTCGATTTATATTGAACCCTCCAGTGGTTATAACGTATTAAAAAGCCTATATCTCTGAAATGGTTTAGAATAGGACACGGTAGCTTGAACATTTTCGACTCATATTTTTATAGGTATAACCTCCTAAAGTACTGTGTACTAGGTCTGTTACACTATGTTTATATAATAGATAGATTTTTTCTGCATAATATATTTCTAATTAATTCATTTAGTTTGTTTTAAATATCATATAATTATGTTTTAAAATTGCAACCTTGCTATAATAAAATGTATTTTCATCAAAATATATACATAGTTAGTGTAACACACCTAGTATACAATATTTTAGAGGTAGATTCATATTTAAAATACAAGTCAAAAATTTTCAAGCTGCACGTGCCTAATTTTAACCATGTTAGCATTTAAAAAATATATTTTCCATAACGGTGCGTAATCTGTACATACTCCTTGAACATTTTCAACTCGTTATTTAGTATTAAATATTGTGGACTAGGTCTGCTACACCTTGCGTATATGTATTAATTGCTTTTAATTGTAATATGTTTTTGATTATATAAGAGCCATCTTCATAATTCTTGGCTATTCGGGAAAGCATAAAATTAATGTTTTACATTAATTAACATTTACGTTGCGTTGTTTAAGCTTGTAAACGACACGGACGTGTCGAAACCGGTAGCGTATTTGATATCAAATAAGTAACACATGTACATTAAAATAAACTTTTCAAAACAAAACGTTTAGAAAGTGTTACATAGTTATTGCCCAAGAAATACAAAAAAAATATGTCTTCTATTATTTTTAATTCATAAAAAGTACATTATGGAAAAAAGGGAATTATCATTAAAGTCCGACCGAAGCTCTGGCTTCCTTGGCCACCTTCGACTGCACATTCGGTTTCGGCTAAAATCTGCCAAAGGTTTGGCCGATGCCGAAGTTTTGTATTTAGCCGCCGAAAAGTGCCGAAAACGCACGAACTATTACGAATGAAATAAAATTCAGTTTATCATTTCTGTAAAAATCCAATTTATTTATTTAATGGATATATTTACAATTATTATCAACACCATAACGCAGAAAAGTAAGTAACAGTGTAGAATTTGCACTGTTATGTATACTTTTTAGTCGGTGTTTTAAGATTTCTAAGTACGATTGAACCTTCGGCTTCGGCTTTGGCCAAAAACTGACCTTCGGTCGGACACTATAATAATTATGGAAAAAAATATTTTTATTTTGTAATAAAATATTATAACACTTTATCACTTACATTTTTGGCTTCATAAAAGTCTTCGGACATAATTAAATGATCAACGATTTCATCTTTCTCGTCAACTCCTTCGTCCTCCACGAGGAAGTCATCGTCCCATTCATTTTCAGATGAAACGTGAAACTTTATACGTAAATAATAAATTACTATAAAAACTAATAGCAAACAAATCATTAAATTCTTTTTTTTATATCTCGTTACCATCATTTTTTTACGTTTCAGTGATGTGTGCTTCATCCCACAAAATTCAGATTCGTTCGATATACCGACAACACCAATTTCTTACGCTCGCAATATACAGCGTAAATACAACACTTAGTATAATACAAAATGTCATCTAATAATATCATATATACGAAATCAACTCTTACAGTAACATTTTGTTGATAGCATGCACTTGTTACTATTCGCACTGTCGTGTAATCTACAATGGTGTAATCTACTAGTTATTTAGATACTTCAAAAAGCAGTAAACTTAGTCGTGACTGAATGAGTAGCCTAGAATCATAATACTTCATATCAACATCGACAATATCCAAAATCATGTTTGCCAAAATCAAACCTCCGAAGCCCTCTATATACTTTTGTACTGATTTTGATTAAATATACTCACTATTTTATTCGAAATTTAAAATTATTGTTAAGAAGGCGATTGACATTTTGAAACGACGATGTTGAATGTTAATATTTATATCGTTGTAGGCAATATTAGTTTTAACAGAGCGGTGTGTCACTCTAATTTTTTATCAATCAGTTCGCTATTTTTTTCTTTCAATAAATTAGCATCTAGACACCACTTTTAATATACAGATGTAACAAACCTAGCCCACAATATTTTATGTATGGACACCTGACTAAATTACTAAGTTACAAATGTTCAAGGAATATAAGGAAAATATTATTATATGAGATTTGTGCATAATCATGTAAAGCCTTAAATTTACGTACTTCGAAATAAACATTTACAAAATTGACCCAATATTATTCTATAACTTTGCGTCAGTCCCTAAATCATCTAACAGCTGACAGCCGCTTGAAATTCTTTTATTTTTTGTATTCTTTATATAATTCGGAATCAATAAATTATTTTAATTAATTGAAATGATTTTTTTTAACTGGTTATATCACTGACGTGGTTGAAATCAAACACATGCAGTTTGAACATTTTTGACTCATATTTTTAATATAGGTAGCGATCATAATTCAAATCCACCGCCATCTCAGTCGGCATCGACGCTAGCGACAGCATTGCCGGCTGCTGCTACAAGTCTGGCTCAATTCACCGCCAAGCAGTCTCTCCAGTATCAGCGTTTCACAACGGCGGTTTTGCCGGCTCGCGCTTGCCGAGCAAGACCGCCAATTCATTTCATTTCACGCACGCATGCACCTTCTACATCACATGTTCATTCATTTATTCATTTCTATCTGTTTTCATTGTCATAATAAACCTCAACACACACATCAATCGCATTCATTTCATTTAACCACCGTCCTAACCCCCAAATATGTATAATATATATATATCCCTGAATCATTATGCGTTACACTACAATAAATATACAAAAGTGTTAAAATACAAAATATTGACATAAATTTGAAAAAACCTTACTAATGTCCAGAACAGTTGTAATCAAGATTGAAGCAGGTAATACGTTTGAACAGACGGTCACACAAATTCACTTACTTTTTTAATAAATAAGGTATAATCAACATTGTTTGTTTTCTACCATTTGACTATTAGTTATTATAAATATTTTGAGATTTGACACAGTACATTAGTGATATACCTTTTTTACAGCATCACGAATATAGATTCGAAATCGATTAGGTAAAGGGAAAATAATATATTTGAAAATAGATGACCTAGTACCTTTTAATAATCAGTCATTCGATTATTATCGACAAGACCATCATATCTAGGAACATAACAAATGCGTATATATTAATTTTATTTTACTTACGGCACGCAAGAGACATGCGTGCATTTAAAAAATACATGCCTATAATATAAAAATAAACTTAAATATTAATTTTCTTACATTTTTTTATAGCGTGAATAAAGTATTTTACATTTTTTTTAAATTACATAGTTTTTCTTTCGCTTACCTCTCCAAAAAAGAGACCAGCTCTTGCGCTTGGAGAGGTAATATATACTTCATGTAATACAAATTAATTAATCGACTAGAATGATATATAGAAAAAATATATTCCCCAAATTTTCTAATTTATATTGTGGTGAAACCTTTGAGTAAAACACACTGAGAGGCGCAGAATTCAAACTAATCCAATAAATTAATGGAATAATAAATGTATCAAATGGAAAGATTACAGAATACAAGTTCAAAATTTGTCGAAAAAGGAAGAGATCCAGGTACGAATCCCGTTAGCAACAAAATATTTTTTCGATAAAATAGATTATTCTATATGATTAATTTAATTTGTACTAAAAAACACCACAGAACTATGTTCTGAATATGCAACTTCACAACAAAAATTTGTTCTTGTTTGGTATAAATACAATTCTTAGCATTATTTCATTTATTACAATTATTTTTCCATGTTCTTCTCCCAATCGATCGTGTCATAACAATTTTGCTGCGGATCCAAAAAAATTGACAGGTCTTCGTACACTTTCGGCTTCTCGTCGTTATAGTTGAGGGCTTCGCAAAGTCTGCAATAGTGGACCGAAGTCGCTCCGAAGTATCCGTGCTCGTTGCGCACTTCAAAATGTCTTCTCCAGTTGTGGTACTTGAAGAATTCTTCGTCCCAAGTTTTGTTCATGAACATCAGATATCTCGCCAAATCTACTGGCCTGGCAAAGTCCCAAGTGTTGATGAAGGAGTCCGGCGGTAGCGTGAGACGAGATGAAGTCGGTTTGGGTCCCATTATCACCGGCACGGCCCCCTTGCCGTAGGCGTTCCACCACAGCTTTTCCGTGAAATATTCATCGCAATTGGTGTTTTCGAATGACAAAATGAATAAATACTTGTCAAGTGACGGACAATCGTTGCCAAAATGTCCCGGACACCTGGAATTTAAAACGTTTAAATTCAAACAGTTTTATTGACGGTTGGCGTACTAAGATTTGCTCATTTTTCGATATGTTATATTGTCGAACCTAAAATTATAAAATATTTAAAAACTAGACTCACAAACTAGTCTATATATTATTTCAATTAATATACATTAAATTAATAAAAATCAAAACCATTTACGAATACATTATATGTTATACAAAAGCGATTTTACATATTTGTAGGTAAAAATGAAATAAGCAAACTTTACATTTTAATATAAATTATTTAAACTTTGTTTTTAATCACTTTTTTGAGATAAATTTAATACACCAACCGGTTTCTGAAAATGCAATTTCCTTCATAAACTAAGGCAGCGTTATATAGAATAATTAATAGACAGGTATGGTTCAAAAATAAAACCTTGTAGTACACCACTAAGTAAACTTAAATGAAAACAAAATTCGAATTTTTCCCACGTGTCACCAAAAATGGTCGGCGTGTCACGTGATGCCATAGGTTCTTCATCTCTGATATAATATATAATACCATTGATAATTATCTTCAGCGTGTAGTCTTTGCATACATTTGTCTACAACTATTACTAATCTTACTTAGGTTTTACTTACGCATTCTTTAACATTGTCCCACAATCTCCATACATGTGTACTGTCAAATATTTCCCAAGTTCCTTTATATAATCTAATCTCCGGTTGTTCTGACCGCAGTTGGAAATCATAGCAGCCGCGAGGACATTTCTTTGTTTTATTTCGCTATTCGGAACCAAACTCATGATAGATGAACCCGAAGTCCGAATTTGGCCAGGAATTTTTCTCTCCTCGGGTAATGCTACCGTGCGGCCGTACGGTACTGGCACGTCGGATTCCATTCTGGAATATCAGTAAGATGGAAATAATGGTAAATTAATTAAGTACCCGGTCAACATGAACAATAGGCCTCAGCAAATTTATATTAACTTAAAATATGTTCTTTCAGTAGGTCCCCCACTAAAATTTATCACGAAAACTGAGTTAGTGCATCCATAATCCTATGTAATACTGATTTTTTTTGTGTTAGAATTTAATCATTGCTTTATATTATTATTATTTATTTAAACATTCCTAATATCTAGGAGAACACATTCTTATTGTGAAGTTGTAATTATTCAGAACATAGGTCTGTGATATTTTAAATATGAATTAAATATATTAATTAGAAAGATATACATATAAAATCAATTTAATCGAAAAATATTATTGTTGCGCCACCTGGATCTCTTTCCTAACCGGGGAAGGTGCTTTATCCAACTAAGCTACAGCGACAATATTTTTAGCGACAATTTTCGACCCTATATGTTACCTTTTTGATATTAATACATTTAATCGTTCCATCATTTGACAGAGCCATCTACCTTATTTTTACAGAATCTCAAATACCTTTGAGTAAACTGATAGCAGACGCCATTATTATTCCTAATATCAAATTTGAATACTAATATTTCATTTAAAAAAAAAAAATAGTTACCCCCCGTTGAATTAGTAAAGTGCTAACTTTAAGAGATATTTGTAAACTATTATTTTCACGTCATTTCGTTCGCCAGAGAGATTTTTATTTAATTTAATTAATTTAAATAATCAATATTTATTCGAATCTGAAAAACACATTCTATGTTTTTCTAATTCGCAAAGATGACATTAAATATGTGTTACCTTTTTTTTCACAGAGATGCGTATATGGACTACATGTCAAATCAATATTTTTACTATTTTCAAAAAACTAAGTAATCGCTTGAATATTTCTTATTATTAATTTGTTTTTAATGTTGTTTTTATCGACACTGCAGTTGAAAATACTCGTTCAGTAGCGGTTGACGTCGGTTAAAAGTATTTTAAATACTAGGTCTAACGTTCCTGTCCTTTTTTTCAAATTGTTCAAATATCTAAAATCTTTTTTTAGATTATTTGAACAAACATTTGTAGTTTCTACGAGGGATAAAATGGTGCTTCTTAATTAACTGCAATTCGGGCGTCGATGAATTCTTCGAACAAGCAACATGTATCTCTTCCACGTCCGAATCAGAATCTCTAGTCTCAACCCCCCCAACAACTCGATCATTAGGCGAAGATCTTACCTCCAGAGTAAAAAGCGCGCCAACGTATGACTTTGTTGTTTGTACGATTACATGAAAATCAAATCAGAATTATTAGATGTTTTACAGAAATAAGTAAAATTTTGCAAGAGCTTCACATTAAATGCATTGAATTTACTTTTATAATGTAGAAAGGATAATTTCAACAAAATATTTGCGATTGAATTCTGCGACAAATTCTATGATTTTAAACTCACATTATAGAATATACAACACATCGCCGATTGCTTGTTTCTAATCCGCTATTTTATAAAATCTACATATATTTCAATGTGGAAATCCCTTATTATATTGCTTTAACAATGAACCATGTAGTATAAACAAAATATTAGTAAAATGATATATGCTATATACATGTGTACGCCCAGAGATATCTTAAATTGATATGATTATTGTCAGAATGTTATTAAAAGCATAGACGTGAAGGATTTAGTGAACTTAATCAGTGACATCTATTGGACAATGTGGAAATATTGTAAATGAATATTAATATTCATTATTCTTTTTTTGCTAATCTTTTCTGCCATCTAGCGGATTTCTAATCAATTACACTAACGACGGAGGATGCAACGTAGCTCTATTATATTATTAGATTTTTCATGTACGCTTACTTATATGTCATTGACCAGTTGAATATTCCCGAATAGTTCATCCAGTTGTTAGTATTGGAACCATAGAGAAAAGTATGGCGCGGACTTTCGTCTGTGATGAAAACCCATCTCTGGTGAGGAGGTCTCGAGGACTGATCGGGAAGGTCCTCTACTTTCAGCCGATGGAGGAGGAACACAACAGCATCGGCATCTTTCAAATCTTCCTCCTGGTAGCTCAATTTGCAGTTGCTCACTGAACATTTCGATGAGTTAAACGGGTCGTGACTAAAATCATTGGTTAAAAATATTATCATTAAACTTTTAACAAACTTACAGAAAATTTACTTAACTTTATTTTGATTATTTTAAATGTTAATTATATATATTTGTCATTATTTTAACATCTACCTCAGTGAGCTTCGCCCGTGCTGAGGCAAGCATTTTACATAGTTATTCAATAATCAGCAAATGTACACACATTTTACATAGTTAATTAAAAATAATAACAAGAAAGAAATTATACTGTTTAAACATAAATGGTATATAGGATAAAACATGAAATTTGTTAATAAGTATATGTACTTTTATTGTGTCAAAAGTTAAAGTCTTTGTAATTGAGCAGGTAAATGGCCAGAGGGGGGGAGCGTATAGCTGTCTCCCTCGCGTTTACTACCTGTATATTCACGTAACTTCGTGAAAAATGCTCGGATCGTTCTGAAATCTTGTGAAAATATTATCCAGATATAATAATTTGAAAATTTGTCAAAAAAACTCCAGACAAGTGCGCATAACCCCTTAAGATGGCTTTGGCACGTCTTGCTAATGCCAACAACTACTGAGATGAACCTTATTGAAAGCGCCGGAGGGAAAGCGGCCGTTGCTGTTGCTATCAAATTAGCATTGGCGTTAGAATTAAAATAATACAAGTTCAAATGTTAAGATAATAAATTCAATTAATTACAAATGTTCAAGCTAATGAAAGTAAAATTTTAGTAACATTTTTCAAAAATCGGTCGTTTCAAATTTTATTTATTTTTACAAATAAATAGCTTTTTTTAAATACTTAATGTGATTATTTTTCTTAATACAAAATGTTGCGTTAAAATATATAAAATATCTCAGTAAATGCCTATTTTACTACGTTCAACCTCTTGATAATATGTTATTATTTATACTTTGAAAACGACTATTTAAATAGCTACGATTTGATTTAACTTTAATTTCACACATTAAATAGGGCTAAATCTCGTTATTAAATCGTGGTTTTATTCGTAATTAAAATTAAATTATAACACTTTTATTTAAATTAGTTACAAATTTTGATAGGTTTTGCGGTATATATCTTTTGGATTTACAACAAAAGAACCTTCGTTTTCGAATAACGAATAGTTTTTTTTGCCGATGTCCGGTTTTTGAGGTGGCTGGTGTTTCGGACCATATTATTTCAGTGACTGTATATATATCACTAGATGTGGCCCGGAACGTCAGAAAAATGCACCCGCGGTAGACTAACTAAAAAAAAATACTCTGTGCAATTCTACAATTCTATATATAAATAGGATGATAGGAAAAAATAATCCAAAATATTAGGAAGCGCTATCACACGAATCCGCGCCACAGTTTATTTCATGTTTGAATGTATTTTGTGAGTGTCGTATTAAATAGTTACCAGAAATAAAAATGAAGTAGGCAGGTACTTAAATGAATGGTGAAAATCGGAAATAGAAAGTATTATGATAATTTAAAAAAAATGACTTGCCTAGTTTCAGAAAAGTATCGCAAATGTCGCCTCTCTAAAAACTTTCCATCCTTCCATATCAATATCTTGAAGGTCTTCTTTGGCTCTGCAAAGGGAAACTTAACATTCCAGAACAGATATTTTCCCAGTCGCGAGACGTTGATGTTCTGAAAGAGAATACTCAATCTAACTTGGGTTCCCATTACTTGGACCCTTGCCCATATCGCATCCCCTGGGAGTGGAGAAATAACAAAACTGTTAAAATTAAAGTATTCGATTACTATTATTCGCAAATGTGTATATTAGCCTAGTGCAGGGGTAGACAGACTTTCTAATGAGATGAGCCAAATATTAAGTAAACCGAATCTCAAAATCTTCATATAGCCGCAACATACATTTTCGCCGTAGCTATATCAATTTTAACGGCGAAATAAAATCAAGAGTTTTAATTAAAACTCAAGTTCACAATACAGCCGTAGGCTACTTGGAAGAATAGAATATACGGGACTTGTGAGCTTCAGCAACTGTACACGGTGCACTGAAAACAAGAAAATCTAAATAATTAAACACTTTTTGGACTTTGTAAAGTTGACTAGTTAGAGCGGTGACCTTGGATCGCTTTGCTATGTCTGGCAAGTAACTACTTGGTCAATTTTATGCACGATTGTAAATTATCGTCGGTTGATTTGCTTCTTAACTTTTTATTTATTTGATTCATGGAAGAGAATGCTAGTTTACATAAATAGGTAGAGCCAAAGTTGTGAGAATGGTAAATGCTAGTTTTTTTTTATTGTATCATGTTTCAGGCTAACTATTCCATGTATCAAATATGAGCTGGAGTTGGAGAGTCACAAATGTCTATGAAAAGAGTCGCACACGGCTCAGGAGCCGCGGTCTGCCTACCACCGGCCTAGTATTATGCAGAGTGAGGGTGTATGTAATGCGCTTACAGCTAAATTAAGGCTATGGTGTTCGCTGCTTGAATGTATTAAAGAGAATAATTAGTATACATATTTTATCTATTATAACTAGAAGAGGTAGTATTCAGTTAATTGTTTGAAGTTACAGATTTTTAAAGCGAGCCAGGAAGTATTCTTTAGTAGTACAAATACAAATGAATTTTTCCATGAATATAAGAAGGATTTTTCTTACTCATTATCATGTTTTTTATAAATTTTTGAAAGATTTCGTTCCACCTTCTTCTTCTGTAGGCATCAGCAGCCATATCGTGATTATCCTGGGGCAAGGTAATGCGACAGTTTCCCTTTCGCAGTGTTACAACTGCTTAGATACGCCACCATCACTTGCGAGAGTTTAATGATAAGCTGTATGTATCGAAGTCACTCTTTTCCGCCTTGATTCAATACCACCATGTACATACTGCTGACCTCTGGCAGAGGACGAAGAGTAGTAGTTCCACCTGTACAGCCAAAACTGCTGATGCGGGAGAATCCCAGAGACAAATAGAAGCCAAACATTGTAAAAGAATTTTAGAAATTCATTTACTCAGACCTACTATTTACTTTGACTAATTTGTAAGAAACAAACTACTTAAATTCAACACGAAATTAATTAATTGTAAAATATTTTTTCAATATCACCTAAGAACATTTGGTTGAAGATTCAAATAGCATCTTTAAAAATGTTACCTTTCTATTAGAAAAATATTCTTCTATCACATGTGAATGATTCTCGTCAAAATAAGTGTTTTCTTCGTCTATGAGCAGTGGGTCAACCAATAAAATTGCTTTGGTTACTAATAACTTGTTAAAATACACAATTGAGTAGAAGAACAAACCCAATGTCATGAGCATTGTCAGAATTACACATATAAACATTATTCGTTTGAAATGCATTTTGTTTGATTATTGTATCTAGTTCATAATTAAATATTACACTACATTTGTTTATAATTGGAGAAACATTGTAAGCTTTATTGTTGATTTGTTGTAACTATATAATAAAAAGATAAAAGCTGAAACTAGTGAACTAACCACACCTACCAAACTGTTTCTCGTTGTTCTCATTAATGGCCATCGTATATATATATATGCCTTATCGCATAAAAGGAGAAAACTTTATCAGAACACAGCTCTAGATAACAGTGAAATAAATAATATTTTTATACCGTCTAAGAAAATGGCGCCTTTGTTATCTGTGTCAAAAATACATTTCCTGAATATAGAAAATTTATCTATCGAGCTTGTTATCAATTTAATCATATTTTCACAAGAACAAAAAAATTTTATGTTTATGCATATTACGAGTTTTCATTAAAATATCGTAAAAAATAAAATATCAGAGGATCACATGTATTTTTTAAATAACATTTAACTCAGCTTTTTAAAGTGGAACGTATTTTCCGGAACCTGCATAGAATTTTCACACTCATTCGTAGAGATAAAATAATTATGTCATCTTCACCCGCCACTGGTTCTGTTCTCACCGTTGTACCGTTGTAATCGGTGCCAGGCGATTGTCCCGGGAAATAATACTAACAACTAAAGAGCATGATGCATTATCGTCTCCAGTGATTTATCTCGAGGTGTAACGAGCCGATTTTGAACTTACCTAACCTAACCAGTGCTTATCAATTAATTTAAAAAAAGAAATATTCGTAATTTATGCATCCATATTAAAAGGTCGATAATGTTTTCAAATTGATAATATCACGTTTGAATAAAAATCTAGCTTTGTGACTAGACAAATTTGAAAGGAATCTGATACATTACAACGAATCATAGAAAAGTGTTGATTTCTTTTAAAATGCGAATTAAATTAATATGCAACCTTTTGGTTTTGAATTTATAATAAGTATTTTATGAATATTCTATATTTAAAGGTCATTTTTACTGATTAGATAAGCTTTCTTGATCCAGATCACGATCGAAGATAGCGTATTAAAATTATTAAATAATATGTGAAAATATTATTAGAATTAATCCCTGGTTTCATTATTTTGAATATACATCTCATTCAACGCCATATTTCGTGTAAAATGACGTCTCCCAGATGGATCTTTCTGTATGCTTCCTGTTATCTGGATGTAAACCTGGATTTATTGGATTTCTTAATAGCGTCGCTTCAGTGAAAATGGTAGCGCCGTATCAGATTAGTTATCCATATTTTAAACCTACGCGATCGATTCTAGTAAAATATAACAATCTGAAGTTTCAAAATTGTTTTTAAAATTTGCAATAAATGTGCAAATGTTTGTTCGGTCTAGGATAGTCCCGCCGTATAACATTTTATGTCCACCGGTCCAATGTTTCTCCATCTGTACGATTCTGTTTTTGAATTCGTGTACCCATCCTTCTCTTCCTGCTCCCAAAAATGACACAAATTAACTGTAATGCTTGTGGAATGATAATCGAGTGACAGGCGCATGCGCATTCGGGTCAAACGTGTGTGTGTGAAGACATCTGTCAGGGTACCATGTATAGACCGGCAACCGAGCTCGGACTCCTTTCGTTCCGCGTCACTTTCCGAATATAGATCTAAGATAATTTATAAAATTGTTGGATAATTTACAAATTGGCGCAGGCGGTATAGGGTTTCTATTAGGAGATAAAAATACAACAATAACTAACTACCATCACGCAGTTTTCCCGCAGGGGTAGGTATTCAGCGCTGTTGAATGTTCTAATAGAGCCGTCCTCCAATATCTGTTCCAACTGATCATACCAAATTCCTGCTGCTTTCAACATTCGCCTTATATATTATTTTCTTTACCATCCTCAAATCTTTCTTGAATTATCATCTACGCTACTAACAGGTCTACCTTCATTCCAAATTTGTACATTCTTCACTATCGTACACAAATTTTCCACACATGGGTCTGAGCGACCGCATTTATGCTGCATTCAGTCTACGTTCGATCTTTTTTTGCCAGTTCCAGATTTACTTCCATCATTCATCCTTTCATCGCTGTTTCTTCATTGCGTAACTTTTCAAATATACAATCATTACTTTTTAATGCCATCTCGCCGCTTACGTTATTTGTAAAATAAACTTGGTATAAAAGATTCTAAACTAATCGGTAGTAAAATTAAATCTTACGTGTAATTTGGTAAATATTATACATATTAAAACATTCCATCCTTACCGATGGTTTTAATTCGCTCCGTCACATATGCTCAACGCACAGCAAATTTATGAACAACTTGGAGATGTACAAAATTTAAAAAATCATTAAAATAGAGAGATAGATGATGGACGCTGTTTTTTTTTTCGGTTTTATCATCCCCGGAAAGACTTGAAGTTGTCTCATGGAAGCCCGCAGGACCTAGTATCAAATATATTATATCATCCCCATTTCCTGTCATAACTAGTATACAAGTATGTTGAGATTGGCGGGGGGAGACGGGGAAAGACGGAGTACCCCCAAAATCTCAAAAATTAAGTACTAGTTACACGTTTAGACTTTTTGTCCAATCGGCCACCGCCTCCCTCCCACAATAATGCTCGAATCGGGATGGGGAAATGACCCATTGCCTTGCAATATAAGAATATTATATTGCAATTATAATGTTGCAAGAATCACGTGGTTGCAATCATGTAAATCTAGAAGATCTTCTTTTTTCTATTAGAAATGTATTTTCAAATTATCCAATATCCAATTCGATTACAACAGTTGGGGAAAGATGGGGTAATGTATTTAAACGTATATTGCAAGAGGCAATGAAAACAAATCTTGAAAAAAGAACGAGACTAAACAGAAGTGAGTTAAACATGTTAAAAAAGACTGCACCTCCAGATGACGAAGATTGTTATTATTTTTAATTATGGCTTTGTTTTGAATCGATTGAGGATTGGATAACATGTCAAACGTGTGCGAAATGGACGCATTGCTCATGCGCAGGGGTGGTTTATGAACCTCATACACCATTTCAAGATGGCCAAAATTCATAAGAAAGAGAGTAGTGACTATTTTACTTAATAAATTTGTGTTATCGGCCCTCAAAACTTAACTTCCCCATTTGCTGATGCAGAAAATACATTTTTTTAAATACTCAATGCTTCACAATTTATACTAAAATTATAATCTTTTATATCTAATTATAAATGATTATTATTGAACCAAATAAATTACTAAAACTTGACGGTTCAGTTGGTTTGCTTATCGCGACCGAGTCCGTGTACATGTATCGTCACCTTCTGTACAGGTACTCGTACCCGGGGAGCCCGTTTGGGGTAATTCATGTTTATGTATTTAAATAAATATCAGATATCTCATAGAGATGAAGCAATTTTTATTATATTTATTGGAAAATATATAGAAGTATGGGGTAGTTACAGGGCTTACGATTTTTTGTATTTAATTGGTCTAATGAAACAATAGCACTTCGGATTTTGAAGAGATTTCTTACCACACGCCATGACAACGCAAGAACCTATCAGGTACAAACGGGCCGAAAGGTTCAAGACATATCCTTGTACCTTACTAGTAAATTCTCGTACTTAATTTTCTCAAAGTTATGCCATTCGCTTATCTCAAGATTATCGCATTTAATGTAGAATGTGACTTTGCTTATCCTAGTCGAGTTACACCTGCACAACACTCATATTGCAGGTGTATTAAGAATTCACAATCCCGAGTTCCATTTGAATAATATTCCCCTCTTTTTACTAAAACTAAATGAGAACCGATAACATTTATTTTTATATCATCTTTTTCATTCGTTCGTGTCAGTGTTAACTAGAGATTCTGTATTCTCGACTTTTTTCAATTCCCGGGACTCGAGAGTCTATATTTTCAGGTACCGGGAATTCTCGGGAATCGTGACCATGAATTTTATTTAATTAAAAAGCAAAAATATTTTAATAAATATAATATAAATATTCATATGTACACTGTATAGTAGCTATTAAGGATATATTATTATATTTGTAAAAAAACATAATTAAAACAAATAAAAATTGTTTGTTTAAATACTTATATAGTATATAGTAAATACCTAGAACTTTTATTTTACATTTTATGAACTGCCCTATTTGATTTTACTGTACGCGTTGTAAGCTTCGGCTTCGGCTGCACATTCGGCTTCGGCTAAAATCTGCCGAAGGTTTGGCCGAAGCCGAAAAATGCACAAACTTTTGTGAGCCCATTACAGAGGTCTGATAAAACTACGAATTCGTTATTATCCAGAAAATTACAATCAATGTCACAAAGCTGTGTAAATAATTTCAATAATTATTTATTAATACTACGAAAATGAGAAATTTTAGATCAAACGCATATTAATTTTTTAAATAATTTAATATAGTACGTAATTAATATATATATTTTTTTTAATCTGCGAAAATTCCTATGAAGTCGTTGTTCTTTTATTTGTAAAATTTCGTTTGATTTTAATTTACGTGACAAGGCTTCATTTAATAATTTTGTATTGACGCTTAAGCGTTAATTCTATGTAATATATATAATTAAGAATGTTTGAATATACAAGCAATGATTCGCGAAACGCGTTGGTTGTTAGTTATATGTTTTTAAAATAAACTTGCTGTATATAGTGAGAATATTAAATGTTTTCTTTCATAACTTTACCTCTAATAATATGGTACGTTATCGTGAAAACATCTCGTAAATTCTGTTCGGTGCTGTATATAAAATACCGAGTGGTAAAGAAAACATTATTTGCTTTACGCAACTTATCCAACAAGGAAGAGCAATCTTGCTTTGAGCTGCATGTTTTGTTTGATTTCATTGAAGGTTACGTACTGAGTCAACCTTGTTCCGCAAATTGATGGAAAAATGCGTGTGAAATTTATGTTTATGCGTGCGTTTTATAAATTAGTGCAGCTTTTTACCATTTACATAAATGTACTATGTTTCCTTAAAACATTCGGTCAATATTTACAATGTTCCGCCAACTGTAGCAGATGCAAGGCGAAGAGTAGACACCATCTATGGTCTATATGTTGAGTAGGTGCGATGTGTATTGTTCGCTAAGTCATCTGTTCATTTTCCGAGCCACTGTCGTCTCTTGGAAGAAAATTGTCGGGGCGTTCTAGTGCGCGAAGGTGTTTTTTTTATCAATTATTACTTAAAATGCATTTAAAACGAATCTATATTATTTGCGTGACGTTCGCAGTGTTAATGACGTTGGGTATATTCGCTTATTCAAATACAGTGTATTTTAATGGACTGGAGTTCAGAAGTTCGGTGATTGGCTGTCTGCCGACGACCAATGAAAACTTGTATTACGGGGAAAACCATTCGGAAGTGATTGAAAAATTTTTCGCCAATAGAAAGGTGAGAGTTTTAAATTTTTAGTTTAAAGTCTTGTGTGTTAATTCTTTATTTTTCAACATTACAATTTGACAAATATAATGTATATGTATATAAAGTGTATATCTATCTAGTTGATTAATTTAATTTGTATTAAAAATATCACATAACTATGTTCTGAAAAAATCAACAAAACTGTGTTTATTCAAAATACAAACGCAATTTTTCGCTAAGACAATGACATTGAATTTTTATTTATTTATTATATTTTACAAAATCAAACAGTCTCATGTTCCAATACTTGGTTATTAATAAATGAACAATGTGAAAGTTCATTAAAACAATGGTAAATTTACAGATTTCCTGGACGATGTGATAAAATAGAATTATGTTGATATATTAATAATATTAAGGTGTTATGTAGAATAATTAATAGATGTTATCCATAAAAAAATATCAAACCGAATAATAGTTTTTTAGATTCGCAAATAACGGTCCGAGATTTAGGGAGGAGGTGACTATATTTTATTAAGTGTCCTAGAGCGGGAGTAGGCAAAATTTGAAATCGGTGGGTTTCAATATTACGTCACCTAAGCAGCGACACCGCATATCTCAATTTTTTGTCAAATTAAGATATTTATATCATTGGATTTGAATTTTCGCGGGGAATCGTATATATATCACTAGTTTCACGATATCGTCCGCTAGCGGCGTACAAATCAAAGAAATGTAATCATCAAATATCTGTAACCTCCCTGTCAACTGCGCACAAGTCAAAGGAATCGTACCTAAGTTTAGTTCTGCTTCAGTTTAGAAATCATCTGGTCCTCTTTCAACTCTAGAAAGGTGAGGGTTGCGTCTCTTTTCTGTAAAGTACACAATTATTAGATATGTGGTGTTGCTGCTGACGGCGACGATTACCAACTTGTATACCAGAGGGAAAGTGGAAGGGGCCTATATTTTGCGCACGGTACCAAAGAGTATTTGCGCAAAATTTGATTTCGGTCAAAGGTGCAGACAAACAGGGACATCCCATGGACATAGGCATGTAAGGCATCCAAGGGCGGTAAATTCTAAGGGGCGGCAAATTAGCGGCGGAATATAAGTATTATTCCAAATAAAAATAGGGGGAGGGGGGGCGGCATTAAACTACGCTGAAAAAATTCGGCAAAAAGAAAAAACAGCACTGCATTTTTTAACCAGAAAGCAATGGACCCGGTTATAAAACAACACAATTTCAAAAGGTTGCATGAATTTAAACAATACACATTTATTGGGATAGGTTAGTTAGGTTAGGTTAGGTTAGGAAGATAGAGATATTTGTATAATTTTGTCGTCGTTTCAAAATGGCGGCAGTTTAAAAACTTAAAAATGTATTACTTCATTAATATTGAATCTAGAGAAAAAAGTAAAAAACGCGATTTCACACAAATACGAAATCAATTTGATCCTTGCCAGTATCAGGAAGAATTTTTATTTAATAATAATCATATTTCAGTTTTTCATTTTTCATTGAAACAAACTGTGATATAAAAGCAAACTAAAATAATTATTTAATAATATACTGACTAAATAAGATTTATCTATTTTGAAAAACGTTTTTTTTTCCTTTAGTACTTACGTATGGTGCACGTGTATATAACAATTAGGTTATTGACTACGGATACTAATTTATGCTAAGTACATAATATATTTCATATTATTTATGAGACAATACCTTTATGGTCACGTAAGGCTATAAATACTGTACAAAGATAACATGCAGTGGTGCATTTCCGATAGCTTTAGTTAAGGTACTGTTCATCTTAAACTATGCATGCATGTGTGATTATATTAATGGACCAGTCAGGGCCTAACTGACACGTTCGTCGTGCAAAATGTACACAAAAAAAATCCAATCTATCGGCGGATTTACTTACATTAAATAATCATTATCTGTTATATACTATATATATATACTATCGGCTAATTAAGCATAATATTAAACACCAGCTAACCCGTAGATGCCGTAAGTCCATAAATTTAAATGTTTCGAAGATATAATATCTTAATAAACAATAAGAAATATGCAGATATTTGAATTGTCATACAGTTGGCATTATGAATTTAATTTTTGAACATGTTTGGCGTTCGACATTTAGAATTTTTTTTAAGTGAGAAAAAAATCACGGAAACAAATAAAATCTTTTATTTTTGTTTCCATGGTTTCGTGATCTTTAATGTATAGATGTATTATAAATAGTAATTTATTAATAAGAATAATAGTAACTTAGCGCCCAACATTATTCGTATTTTGAGTACTTTCACAGACGACCAGTAAATGAATAGACATGAATTAAAGTGTACATATAGGAGAGGGGTTTGGAATATTAGTTGCATTACAAGGCACATTCTTTGTGGAAACATAAATTACATTTATGCAACAGTAAAAGTAAAATTAAATCTTTGCGTAAAGAAGATGTAGTTTTTACATTAATGCATATTATATTGTCAGCGTTTAAATTTTCGTTCCAATCGATTCATATATTTAAAAAAAATCGCGGAGCTATTTTATTGCGTAAGTGGTACCGAAATGATCAGGTGGGTGACACCAAATTGAAAATATTGAAACAAGGAATTCGCGTTAGTTCATGTCTATATATTTGGTAGTCTTTGAATAATTATATATAATAAATATATCTTTAAAAAAACCACCCTATTATTCACCAATCTTTTTTAAAAATTCAATGCTGCAGATTGTCATTTGTTTACGTACTGCTAGACTAGACGTGTTACAAATTGAATGAGTAATTTATCGTCCAGTTACCTGTTACCGTACTATTTTATGATTTTCGGTACAATCAATCATATCGATTATTTTGAAAATGTTACCAGCACCAAAGTAGTCGATATTATAATGTCAAGCCCTGGTGACTGGTGAAGATCGGCTCAACTTGACAGGGCGGGAAACTTGACGGGGCGACATGATGCATAATGCGAAGATGAATGGCTAACTGCACCAGATCGTATTGTGATGAATGATGAGAGTTACGACGCGCGTAACCAGGTCTCATGAAGGTTGCTCACTCTTTTTATGGAGATTAGCTGTTATTCTATTTATGTAAATGCTTATAAAATTTATTGTGAAAATATGCGATATGGATATTTTTATGGAGTTGAGTTGTGCACCCAAATTTCTTCTACCGCCAAGAAATTTCCCCTTAAAGTTCACTAATTTCAGTTAAAAATTGGTTCCCTCGAGGAAACTATCTACAAAAAACGTAATCTAACCTAGAATAGAAAAAAGTACGTTTGTGTAGTTTTTAATATGTTTAATTAAAAAAAACAACTCATTTATTGAGGTATGTATAACAGTAGTTTTTTATATTGAAATTTTCAAAAGTCAGTCAAAAAATGAAATAAAAATGTATGTTTTGCTCGAAAAAAAAAAAAAAATTTTTTCAGACTCCAAGTTGTTGGGTATTTTGTCGATGAAATGACTTGTAGTTTCTTTTTATATATATAGAAACTGAATATAATACAATATAAAATTGTACATATACATATATATGTGCACGGGCCAGGATTTAAAATTCACCGCCGTCTCAGCCGGCATCGATACTAGCGACATAAGCGCCGTCGGCTGCCGCTACAGGTCTGGCCCATTCCCTCGCCGACGATCTCTCTTCTGTTTCACCATTCCTCAACGGCGGTCTTGCCGGCCCACGCGCGCCGAGGGAGACCGCCGACTCGCTTCGCTTCATTTTCATAGTTCACGCTCAACCTATCTTCCTTGTTCTATCCAACTCTTGTCACAATAAACATCAACGCGCCAATCATCAACGCTTTTTCATTTAACCACCGACCTAACCCCCAAATATGTATAAACAAAATACTAGAACAATTAAAGTTAGATACTTACGTTATTTTAGGATGGTTCGAAATAGACAATGACAATTTAAATTTAAATAATTGTACACTGCGATGTGATATGAAATTAATTTATATTTAAACTGGGCACAAACGAATTTGATTACCTAAAGAATTTTTGTTTTAAATGTTGAAGTGATTTTATTAACAGCAGTTACAAACATCGGGAAACACCTTCAGAAGATTACACACTTTTCTGTAAAAAATATCGCCCAAACAGACGTGCAAACAATAGTTAGTTGCATAATATGTGACTGAAACTTGCTTCAATTAATAATTAACATACCGTACCATCTATATTTTGAAAACCATGTATTTTTTTGAAATTTTCGATTTATGTCAGGTGCACGAATTTTATGAAAGTCTGCCAGCGCGGTCTACCTTACAGCGTACCTATATTGAAAACACACTGAAATATTATTTCATAATTTTACGGTAGAAACAATGCGCTGGGTAAGTCTGAACGAGGTCGTATTGAACAGCTGTAAATGAAAAGATAGACATTTGCTTTGAGTTCAAACAGGCCAGTGTCAATCTTGAATACACGTGTTGATTCTGACTGGTTTTATTTTGACATTATTTGCAACCTGCGTTTATATTCAAAATACCTTACACTGTGCCTATTGTATAACCTATTGATATTCCATAAATGATGCCGTTCTTTATACTTCTTTTATTTTTGAAAATTAAGATAAACAAAGTTATTTTTTAATCTAAGATATACTCTCCTTCATTTTCTACAATGCTCTTCCATCTTTATGGTAGACTTGCAAGGCCCCTCTTACAAAATTCACGCTGTCGCTGTCGCAGATTGCTCGCTGCTAGGCACTGCGGACGGCTATTGTGGCCATTTGGTAGTGATGAGCTTAAAATCACGAACCGTGAGTCAATCACTGACAATTTTGAATCACACTCACTATCAGTGATTGAATATCTGGGAATATCGTGATTCGTAATTCAATTTTTTTTTGTTAAAAATTCTACTGATTTTCTGACGCCGCCTTTTCTGCCGAATCAGCGCCGTCTACCGGAGTTTCTGTAATTTGATCAGCGCCATCTAGTAGATTCTGCCAAAACGTTTTACGCATGGTATTTTCTGAGAATTTGACTCGAAATTTTTTTTGAAGCATTTTCATTTTCTTTGTGATGATATTAAATTAGATTTATATTAAATTATTTATGCTAGAATATGTTTACGCAAATGAGGTTTTAATATTATAAATAAATACGCTCAAAATTATGTTTTCGTGTATTGTGATATCGTGCGGCGCATGCGCATTAGTAGTTCAATCACTGATACTAAACTGTGATCACAGTTTTCAATCACTGATATTATCGAATACCAATCACAATCACACCAGTGAGTCGAGATTAGCATTTTTTCTCATCACTACTATTTGGTTGGTTGACTTAGATAATTAAATTTGCTTACTTATCACACTTTCTGAGTTGCCACGTCGAGCTGAGCGTCGAAAAACTGCAAAAGAAAAAAATCGAAAATTAAATGAAAAGCTTGTTTTAATTTCCAGCACATCAGCTTCTCGGGATTAGGAAAGTACCTGTTCGGGAATTTGGATCCCACCGAAGCAAAGCCGAAGACCTTCAAGATACTGGTGTGGAAAGATGGAATGTTCCTAGAGAGGCGACACTTGCGATACTTTACTGAAACTGCGTAGGTACTTTTGTATGCAATTTAAACAATCTTTGTTGTTATCTTTTATTAATGAATTTTAACAGTGTAAAGTTTTATAGCGTAATAACATGCCGTTTAAAATTTAGTTTGTCTAGTGGTTAAAACACTGGCCTAGTGATCTAGCGGTCGGGGGTTCGCGCCTCGTTCCAGGAGACCAGCAAGTTTGTCTTATTTTTACAGTACAAGCGTTTAGCTTAGTTTGAAAATAGTAAGAATATTAATGTGACATCATCTCTATTATTTTTAAAGAAAAAAAATATATAAAAATTTACAGAAATAGTTACAGTTTCAATTACAAAATAACATTAAATGAGAATATTAACAAATAATAAATATATTTTGACTTTGACTTTGATCTATTGTCTTTTCAGAGTTTGACCCCTTGCTCTTTCATCGTGTCGTATGGACGTGTTAAAATGGGGCAGGAGCTGTTAGCTGTGGTAGTAAAGCAGGACGGTTTTGGGATGTTTTATACGTGATGGAATCGTTATGTCATAATTCGATAGGATGTTTATCGTGGGGTTTTGGTGCTGGGGGATGCCAGCATAAAAACGTATTTTCCGAAACCGGTAGACGTATTTAAACTCAATAAGTGGTTAATGAAACAAAGTTAATAAATAAAAATAACAGTAATAAATTCATGAATATTGTATATTTATGGTATACATATTATAAAATTAGATCTTAAAAACAATAAGATACTCTTTGTGCGATCTTTCAAAGATACGTATTAAATAAGTGCAAAATTGAGAATTGCATCGGAATTTCCGCTTGGCGGCATGTGAGACCATAATAGTGTGAGAGACACACGCTCTCAGTAATGTTTACAGTAGTCACACGCGGTCTCCTTTAACAAATGTGTGTGCTCTTCGGTGTAACTGCGTTTTGTTAAATTACCTTATTGACAGTTTATTGGCAAATTTTTACATGAGACGTGAACAATCATACCAATGTAGTATTAAAATAATATGTGTATTAGAAATTTCATTACGATCTATTTATTGTGTGGGATGTAGTAAATGTCACTTATAATAATTATTCAGCTTTGTCCTGGCTGCTTTTGTCTGGACTTGTTTAATTTATTGTTACCCCAGCATTGCACGATGCCGGATGTCAAGCGCAAGAGCTGTGGTGATTATTACAGAATATTCTGGATGCCTTGTTCTAATGATGTTCTAACATTGTTCATCTTGCGAACAAATTCAACATGCGAACGAGCTCTCGGAATGGAACTCGTTTGTATGTAGAGGGCTTACTGTATAGGTGAAAATGGGAACGAAAAATAGGGATGTAGAACTGGGTGGTGAGGGTTTAGTTATAAGTTAGGGTAAAAAAAGAATAAGCAATGAGATGTATGATGGTTAAAATTGAAGTAATTTTTTTTTACCAAGAGTTTTTATGTTCATTTTATAAATAAAAAATATTTTTTGTGATGATTTCAGTCACGACCCATTTGACCCCTCGAAATGTTCAGTGAACAATTGCGTGCTGACCTACCGAGAGGAAGACCTGAAAGACGCGGACGCCGTGGCATTCCTCCTCCACCGGCTGAGAGTGAAGGACCTGCCCGGCCAGTCTCCTAGACCCCCTCACCAGCGTTGGGTCTTCATCACAGATGAAAGCCCTCAGCATACTTTCCTCTACGGCTCCACAGCCAACAACTTTATGAACTATTCAAGAATATTCAACTGGTCAATGACGTACACGTGAGCATTCTAAAACTTATCGTTACGTACTTGTCCCCTAAGTGCGTCTTCAGTGTACACCTCTTAATGCGAAGGTCCAAGAAATACTCTTTATAACAATTACACGTTTATTACAGTAAGATACAATTTAGTTACAAGGTATTTCACTAGTACGAGTCAAACGATAAAGCCGATGGACACGCAGATAGAGACGCGCGTCGCCCTTCATAACCCCACCCCGCACACACGCCCCGGGGGTGCAGCATTCACACACACAACGATACATTCCCAAGGGCATCACACGTATCTTTTAAACGCATTAAAATACCGTATTAGGCCAAATATACAGGCCTATTCTCAAAATTGCAATATTGAAATAAAGGTGATTGTTACACCAACCCTCAAAAATAGTGTTATATTTGAATGAGAGAGAGGGAGAGAGAATGAGGGAGTGAGGGAGATAAACGTACCATAATCTGTCAAAACTATTTGTCTATTTTTGAGGGTTGGTGTAACAATCACCTTCATTTCAATATTGCAATTTTGAGAATAGGCCTGAGTAGGCTACTTCGATTTCAAGACGAGTTCCATTTTTTTTTTTTTACGAAAGTAATCACAAAAAAAAAAAAACCATTTTTAAGACCTAGATTATAACTTGCAATTTTCGAAAAAAAAAGAATATTTTTTTATTTTATTATTTATTAAACAATGCACATAAGGAGAAATATACAGAAACATATGTACAAATTTGCAATGGTAGTCCTTTTTAATCATCATCTTCATCGGCACTTATTCACTTTCTTCACTTCATTCAACATCACCAGTATATTCTTCCAGCCACAAAATATTATTCTTCGTGCCCATCCGTGGTGTTTGAAACGCAACATTTTTTAAACCCATTGATAATGCTTCTCGCGTCAATTTTAGACCATGGATCGATTAGCCATGACGTGACGGTTGGCTTCTTGATCTTTCCGGTCGGAGTGCATGACCGTTTGCAAGCAACCAATTAGAAATAATTGCTCTTTAAATATATTTTAAAAGATTTATTGACCGCCATGTCCGAAAATCACAAAAAATCACGACATCACAACATGCCCGACAATCGAAAGGTCCGAGTTATAAGACGACTGTAGATTTTTAATTATATTTAGGGGAAAACACCTCGTCGTATATTCGGGTCGTAATGGTAATAGATGTTTCTAGACTAGGGAGACTGCGTAGAAACGAAATTCTGTTCGCGAAACTCGCGGAGACTAACGCTTGAGGTCGCTGAAGAATTCGTTTTCATAGTGCCAATGCATTTTGCATGGAAAGCATAGTGTAACCGAATTAATGCATTGCACCTTTGTATTAAGAGTCAAATTTCATCCGTGGACACGCGCCATAAAAAGTTAATCGAAGACAAATACCCATATTATACTTTTGATTTTTTGGGTGTACGTATACGGTTTACTCTCCACTGTGTGTGCGGCAGAAATATTACTCTCCACTGCATTTTTTTCGAAAAAGTAAAGGACAATACAAAAAAAGGAAAAATAAAAAAATTTCACTGAGAATCATAACCACATTTGTATTGGGTCATCCCATAAATAATGTGGTTTTTTTAATTACATGAAGTCGGAGGGGGATGGAATGAACTACCAGTATCAGATGAATAAGTTACTACCCGCTACGAAAGCAGGTAGTAACTTATTCTTAGTGCAAGTGTTGAAGAGTGCAGCTCGATTTTAACAGTTATTTTTTCAAAGCTATAGTGGAAGTGATAAAGGAGCACATTCGGCATATTTTGCTTTATGAGCCCAATAAAGGCAACAACGCAACGGAAAGTGCGAGGAATATCAATGCAGTATATGGGGATCGGACAATAAGCTGTTGACGGTGATGCTATAAATTCCGAGCCGGAAACTACAGGCTAGAAGACGAGCCTCGTCCTGGAAGATCAGTATAGCTCGACGAGGACGTCCTGCAAACCCTGGTGGAACAAAATCTCATCGTAACTCTTGAGGAAGCTTGGATTTGGTCATTCAATCATTCATCGACACCTATGTTCCATAGGAAAAGTCAACAAATTGGTTCAATGACTTTCAGAGTCTAAAATCGTGTGCAGAGAGTGAATGTGTGCTCTTGTTTGCTGTCGCGTCTTAGGAATAAACCTTTTTGGAAACGATGCCCCGCCCACCATATTTGCCAGACATTGCCCCATCTGATTAATCATTTATTCCGCAGTTTTCGAAATCATTTGGACGGATAAAATATGAATTCTGTAGACGAGGTCAGAACAGTGTTGGACTAGTTTTTTTCGTCACGCACATGTGAATTTTGGAAGAGGAGCCTTGCAAGTCTATCAGAAAGATGAAAGAGGCATTGTAGAAAATGAAGGAGAGTATATTTTAGATTAAAAAATAAAAGTATAAAAATACCGCATTATTTATGGGATGACCTAATTAAATTGTATTTAAATTAGAGCGAGAATCATCGAATCTATACCGTGAGGTATATTTGTATGCTTCTATGAAGCGACGTCCCTTTTTATTTGGCTCTTGTGAAGTAACTATATTTAAGTGAAACGGTGCCGAGTCGCCAGTATTGTGCTAAGTTTGTAGACGAATAAATCAGAAGCACGGGTTCCAGGACTTTATTTCTATACTAAATGGCAAAACATATAATAGAGAACATAGATTGATTTTTAAAAAATAAATACAAAGGGCAATACTTAAAAATAAAGGATTCTTCTCTACAATGGTCACTGGGTGTACCTACACATCCTAGTTGGATAACTCCTGTTGAAAAAGTTCAACATTTTTGGGCATATATAAATCTTAGAACACCGGCTAAAAAGCATACATAACAATGCAAATTCTACACCCATACTTACTTTTCTGCATTATGGTGTTGGTAATAATTGTAAATATATCCATTAAATAAATCAATTGTAGTTTTCCAGAAATGATAAACTGAATTTTACGTGCGTTTTCGGCACTTTTCGGCGGCTAAATACAAAGCTTCGGCTTCGGTCAAACCTTCGGCAGATTTTAGCCGAAGCCGAAGGTGTATTCTTTGGCCGAATGTGGCTTCGGTTGGACTTGAGTTATATGTTACGAAATTTTATAAAACTGCTGTACTATATATATTGTTCTAATTTAATTTTTCCCTCGAGGACCTCGGGGTGATAAACTTATTATTTATTTAGTATTATTATTTAAATTATTACAGAATGGAGTCAGATGTGCCTGTACCATATGGACGCACAGTAGCATTACCCGAAGAGAGAAAAATACTTGGCCAGATTAACAGGCCCGGTCCGGCAATCATGAATTTGGTACCAAATAATGATATAAAACAACGGAACGTCCTGGTAGCTGCTATGATATCCAACTGCGGCAGAAACAATCGAAGACTAGACTACATAAAGGAACTTCAGAAACATTTAACAGTACATTTATACGGAGCTTGCGGGACAGATCTTAAAAATGCGTAAGTTTCTTACCTTCGATGTCAATTTGTAAAATAATTACCTACATGTAATAGTTTTCATTTTGAAAATAAATGTAGACAAAATGTGTGCCCATGTTCTAAGATGGTACAACTAGGCGCTGAAATGCATATTTGTATATATGTGGATATATTATTAGCAAAACTGACCCAACAAACACAATACAGTGTTGCAGGTTCATTCATATAGAAAACATTTCCTGAAAACCAGTGGCGTAACTACAAAAATTATACCCCAATTCAAAATGTAAAAAAACGGCGCCCTATTTACATATATGTATTGGGCCCCTATGAAAACGTCGACCAATCATTTATTATGTATACAGAGGAGCGTGGTGTTTATTTACCGATGATCTAAATAATTTTACATTTTCAAAGGTTTTAATTTTATTTCAAGCGTAAATGTGTTCATATGTTGCACATTAAATATACACATTTATGTGCATATTCTCGCTTTGCGGCGATTGTCTGGATCCTAACCAGACGTATTAGCGATATACTCAATATGTTATGCACATTTTTATGTTTTCCTAATACACATGAGAAATAATTTTCTAAAGTTTATAATTCCATTTTTCCTGTAGTGAATTTAGAAAAATATTTGTCCGTATAGAAAAGTATCGATGCCATGTATCTAGTGTCCGACCGAAGGTCAGTTTTTGATCAAAGCCGAAGCACTTCTTCAATGCCGAAGGTTCAATTGCACTTTGAAATTTTAGAACACCGACTAGAAAGAATACATAACAATACAAATATCCATTAAATAAATCAATTGTAGTTTTCCAGAAATAATAAACTGAATTTTATTTCATTCGTAATAGTTCGTGCGTTTTCGGCGGCTAAATACAAAGCTTCGGCTTTGGTCAAACCTTCGGCAGATTGAGAAGCCGAAGCTTCGGTCGGCCTTTAGATGTATCGATGTGTAAGGCACAAACCTTTTGGTCCCCTGCCTAATATGAGCCCCAATGCACAGCATTGGCATTGTCGCCACTGCAGAAAAACCACACGAAAGCAAAACCAATCTCATTAATAAAATTGTTCGTGTTTGAATTAAATTTCTTTAAATTCCAGGTGTCCGGGACATTTTGGCAACGATTGTCCGTCACTTGACAAATATTTATTCCACTTGTCATTCGAAAACACCAATTGCGATGAATATTTCACGGAAAAGCTGTGGTGGAACGCCTACGGCAAGGGGGCCGTGCCGGTGATACTGGGACCCAAACCGAATTCTTCTCGACTCACGCTACCGCCGGACTCCTTCATCAACACTTGGGACTTTGCCAGGCCAGTAGATTTGGCGAGATATCTGATGTTTATGAACAAAACTTGGGACGAAGAGTTCTTCAAGTACCACAACTGGAGAAGACATTTTGAAGTGCGCAACGAGCACGGATACTTCGGAGCGACTTCGGTCCACTATTGCAGACTTTGCGAAGCCCTCAACTATAACGACGAGAAGCCGAAAGTGTACGAAGATCTGACAAATTTATTGGATCCACAAAAAAAATGCCACAATACCTTCAACTGGGACGAGGATTTTCACTAAAAGCACAATAATTGAAAAGATTATTATAATATTGATTTTAAACCGTTTCCCGTATCAGGTTATATCACTTCGCAGTGCTTTCTCGTTAAATATTAGTTACACATATAGATTAGGATTATTTTGCCATTTGTAATGTTCCTATTTAACTTATTTGAGTTCTAGTCAATAATAATTCAATGGTTAAATCTTGAAGAGTTAAACCTTTAAATAATTATACATTTTATAAATATTAAATCATTGTATATCGTTATTTATATTATAAGAATCACATATGCAGAAAACTCTCCAAATGTGTGCACAGCAATCACGCATTAATATTGAATTAATGCATAGTGGCATCGGGTCGTATGATATTTCATGTCGACCGTAAGAATTAGAGCACTAGTTTTCGCATATCTTTCAAGCTGTACGATTGTTTGTCATATGCCTGATGTAAGTAAGTAGGTACATACTGTGTTTTTAAATTCTCATGATCAAATATAATAATTTTGTGCCCAACTCGTTTTCTTCCTGCCCCGCCTTTCAAAAATTACATACATTACATTTATAACTATAATTGTAGCGATTTTCCAATTTACGTGCACTAGTGTGGTGTGGTGTGGTGCCTTTGGAAGTACTATCACAGACTCCCTTTGGGTGTTCTCTCCTCTTGGTGTACTGCTTGTAGTGATATATGTGACAATTGAAGTTTATTGTAACAACTATTTTACATAATGTACAACTATAGAACTAAGATATTTATTTACTATTAGTACGAAGGAACGATGGAATAAGAGACCCGTTCCCCAGTGACGGCCTCTTATATATTCTACCCCCACCGCTCATCTCACACACACATACAAAGTGACAGTTCTCACAATAATTATGTATAATTATTTACTCATTCGTTAAATAAGATTAAAGTAATTAGACAAATGTGTTTAAAAATAATAATATTAGAATGTAAAGTCTGGTAGTGAAATGTAATTCAGTCCAAATTAGAGAATGGAATGAATTTTTAATTGGTTTTTAAAATGGATGTACTAAAAATATAAAACGGAACTCAGGGTTCTCATTTTTCTTATTAGTGTTTCGTTCACGTGCCGCCAGACAAATTAAAAACAGTTTTGTTAAAATATATAACTTCTGAGAGAATCATTGAATTAGAGATTTACGATTAGAATCATAAAATGTCATGAATACATAGCATCTAAATAGCATTTTTATAATAAATCTATCGATTTCTAAATTACGAAATAAAGAGTACATATGCGACCATTATTATGAAAGCGATTTAAGTCAAGAAATTTAAAAAAATGAGTATCAATTTCACGTATTGTTACGAAGTTCAACGGTATTCCGCTAGTGTTTATTTTGATAATAGAGTAAGTCATTTCAACCTTAAATTTTGTATTTCCTTAAAGCTGCATGCAACATTTATATGTTGAAATAAATTGTAAATCTAGTAGGTTAAATAAATTTTGAAACATTGTGTGGTGAAATATAAAAATACTTTTTAATCAATTCAAACGCAAACCTTTATATATTAGAAAATATATCTTGTGCCTCTTTCAGAGTATTAGCACGAGTTTTGTGGAAAGAGTCAAAATAAATCAGTCGGTCAATCTGCTCTCTCCATACAAAATACATTAAAAAGCGAATGGTTCAGCGCATTCAGTACTAATTATATTCTGTTCATTACGCCAGTTTCGATAGCTCAATTTCGTCTGTGACATAGCCTTAAAGTGTCAGTAATAGTATAACGGACAAAATTTCCGGTCAAATATGAAAATTGTTAAAAACATCCTTTAAATGTAATGCAAGCTCAAATGCAAGTGTACCCAATTTTTTGACTATCGCGTATTTTGGTGACAAAATAACAGAAAGTTCTATAATAAGATAACAAAATTTCAGCTTTAATTAGTAATTTTAGAGAATTAATTATAAAAAACAGCAGACTTCGAAAGTTCTATCAAAACTTAGTGGTTTTTTCAAAGTAAAATTACCGAAAGCAAGCGATATCGAACATCTTAATAGCACTCCACAACGTATGTGTTTGGATATATCATACGAAGACGAATAGATTTTTTTATACAAATTAAATGTATGTACCAATTAGAAAGATATACAGATAAAATCATTGTTGCAAAAATATATTGTGAAGCCACTGGGATTCGAACCAGGCACCCCCCTTCCAATCCGGGGAAGTGCGCCAACCATTACACCATGTCAACAATAGTAAATTAACGACAAATTTTCGAACCTATATGTTTCACTTTCAAATTGATACATCTGTTATGCCATTTTTTTTAAAGAACTCTACTTCATATTTATAGAGAACCTCAAATAGCTTTGAGTAAAACCGGATAAGAGACCCCAGAATTAAATTAATTAATCCATTTTATTAAATTTTGGAAACATTTCATACAACTTACATAAATTAATTTTATCTGTATATCTTTCTAATTGAGACATTTCATTTGTATTAAAAATATCACAGAACTATGTTCTAAAAAACTCCAACTTCACTGTGTTCTCCTTAAAAATTAGAATATTGTTTGTGTTTGTATATATTTTTAAACTTTTTACCTATATACATATAACTAAAGTGTATTTTCGGAAAACGTGTTTATTTTTTCTATTTAGATAGCTGAAAACTTTTTTTTGTAAAATTAAATGGCTTCACTGGCCTTGAATATATTATACTTGTATTGTGCCATTTATTTTATCAATTTAACCTTTACCATACCATGATATAAAATATCCGAACGCAGCCATGCTGTCAACTCGTGTTACCGTAAATAACTATTAAGAAAAATGTTTTTATTAGGTTAAATGGATTTAATGGCACGAATTTACTCTAAATATTGAGCATTCAATTTTGAAAAAATGATTAATAACATAATTTAGAGCATTCATTAAGTCGTATACAATGTGTCCTTCCTTCTTATCTTTCTTCATTTAATTAGTGAGAAAGAGACAATTATATTTGTACGTTTTTTGTTCTTTTCACTGTGAAAATAGTATGTGATCTCTGTCTTTCATATCACAAATTGTATTTTTACCAAAGTATTAATTTTACAACGGATTGAATAGAAAAAATAATTGTTTTTGTACGTTTCCCTCTTCATAATTGGTTTTTCACTAGTCATTTCTAAGCGCTAATATTTTTTTCAGCATTATCTGATATATAAATTTTATGTTGCATATATTTACAGAAATATTACAGGTTTAATTATGATGGTAGACCTGTGTTACTGCATGATTTGGGAAATGTTAAAATAACCCATTCGGAAAACCACCTTATTACGTAACGGACTTTCGGCTTTAACGGATATCCCTCTCCCACATTAGTCTGTTATATCGAGGTTATACTGTAATTCATTTAAATCGTACCCTTTAATTTTGTATGGCGAGAATAACGATCAAACCGATAGAAATCGGTCTTTATCTTTAGTCCCACATTTTGAGGTATCATCGATTTAACTCTATCGTACCCTAATTATTTTTTGCATCTTCACTAAGGGTGCTAAAAATAAATTTTCTTATATCGAAAACCAATGACAATTTAGTGTTCAAAACCACTGGTTTACAGTGTCCAAGATGCAAATCTGATTTTACATAAGGGGCACTTTTTTTACTGCCCGCGTGCTAAAACATCTATATAACACCGAAACGACGATCCGGCACCTTCTTTCGACGGATTTTCCAAGTTTTAAAAGTAACTTTTGAAAATTTGATGTTTGGTCCACGTGGACTTGAACCGCCCTGTCGAATTGGATAAAGCTTTGGAATTTACTATGAACATTTGCCTTAAATAAAATAAATTAAAATTATGAACTGAAGAACTGAATATATATTATTTTAATAAAAGATTAACAAGATGTGAGTTCTGGTACCTTTTGTGTTACATAAAAAGCACTGTATATAGTGCAACACATAATATTTTGCCGAACGAAGTGGTATATCCTTATCTATGGGGATATCGTATTTTCAATGTGTATATATCGTATAGCAATATAATACTATTGCAAATCGCAAGTTGCTTATTACAAGTTGTTAACTACTCCGGTGGATGGTAAGATGAATTGTTCCCCACAGCTACGAGCCCGCGGGGCGCGATAATCGCGACCCGAGAAATGATAAAGGCAAAAGTGCATCTTTCACGCTTTACGGGAACATTTCGCCCGGCGCTCCGCGCCACTGGAAACCCTACGCCTCTGCGCTCGGCGGACCGCCGAGTGGAGGAGGAACCGGGCCGCCGCGAGACTCCGCCCGCCGGCGAGTGGGCAAATTATTGTTAAGCTTCTTTCTATTATAACTTAAGTTAGAAAAATGTCATAGACTTAGGATATTATATAATAAAAAGAGCATGGAAGGGGCGATCGCCCGGAGATAATATTACGCACCTTAAAAATCGTTTAGGTAATAAAAATGGATTTTCTAAGTTTAAGGTGCGATAATTAATTCCCCGGGCCATCGCCCCAGGGGAGATTTATCAGGCATCGCGAAGGAGATTAAGATCTGTAAAATAAAATACTCGCGATGTCTGAGAGATCGGGCATAACAATATGAAAGACGAATTAGCGGAGGAAACCGCGTTCTGCCGTCTCGGACGGGACGACGGAAAAAGTGAGCCGAGTTTCGGAGTCTGGCCGCCGGGGGTGGCTGCGCTGGATCGAAACGGGGTGGCGAAGGGACTGGCTTCGCCATCTCATTGGATCTCGGCTTTACGGGGAGTCGCGCTCCCAATCAAACTTTACATTGAATAAATAATGGTCCAGCGGCTACAGAAAACATTTCCATTCTGATCTCGCACCGCTGGACTCTCCAAGGAAAATTGTGTTTCATTCATCTTCGCTTGACCCTGCTATTACACTGGACTTTCTGGCTTCTCGACTTTGTTACGACATTTGGACTGAACCTGAAACTTTCTTTTGACTTTGGCTGCAACACTGGACGACGATTTTAGACCCCCCTGGACCACTGCACGCCGCTGCAGACATCGACGTCCGAGATATCAGAGCGAACCGGCGAATTACCCCTTACGCTTCTACAGTCTTGTTTCCTGTGTGGAACATGAATGGTGTAATGATATTACTTTTAAAACTGTATTAGCTTTATTAGTAAAACCAAATATAGTTTATATAGTAAACCAAAACCAAAAGTCGCGTGCTACACGCATACATAATATTGAAACTCTTCGTATTACATTTAATATTTTTTAATGATATTTCAAATTTTTTCAGAATCCATTAGTTTCCAAGGATTGTCATAAATTGGCTGGACCTAGCTGCAAAAAAGGGATAGAAGATTTTTCTCAACTCTTGACAGTAACGGTTGATAATATCAGAAATTTTATACTTATTTTTTTTATTTTAATGTATAAACTTGCATGTGTACAAAATTTTTACTGCTATATTTTTAATGGATCCAAAACAATAAATAACGGGAGCTGTAATTGAAATTGAATGGACGTCACGAGCCGGGACTGTGTTAGTGAAAACCCATGAACCGGAGCGGAATTCCGATTTCTTCCGATCCATTCCAAGTCTTGCTAAAAATCAATAACCTTGATATGACGATTTTGTACGTATTTGTGACCTCGTTTCAGGGAATAAGTCTCAATTATTTTTATTGAAATAGATTTATATTATTTATAGAATAATGAAGAAAAATTTTGTTTTCCATGTCGTGTGTGTAATTTATTGATAGAATTTTTTTGGGTTTACATTTAGCCCGATTATACATATATATTATAGCAACTTAATATTTTTTCAATAGATAGATTTTTTCTGTACATCTTTCAAATTGATTAATTTATTTTGTATTAATGTATATTTATTTTACCAATAAATCATCTCTGAAGATTTACATTATTGGTTATCATAAAAATACATATTTCTAAATATATTTTATATTTTTGTGCAAAGGCCGTGAAAGCACATCTCATTTTATAAGTTAATCAAATACTATAATGGAAACGTTATATCCGAAGGGTTTGTCTGCAGTATACAAGTGCAAGGATATTAGGTAATATTATACTAAACATATAGATGATGGCATTATATTTAAAGAGATATAGATTGTTAGTGCACTACGACTATCTTTAAAAGAGGAATATAAAATATCTAATGAACGTTTGCATAGCAAATATGTTTATGAATAGCGAATTATACTTTTTTTTTTGCGACATTGAAAAACATGATAGGTACGTTTATGGCAAATCTGTTGAGATAATAATGCAAGTACAATTGCAGTACAATCCCATGGATTTTTAACATGATTAAATAAATTAGTAGGTATATGTTAATTAAGTATAATTATGCTATTTCTTACTATATACTCAAAATTTGTTATTTTTTCGATATCAATTTTTTATTAGATCTCATAACGAAAGATTTTATAAAAAATATATACACATTCTCTTCACTTGTTGCATTCGCACAAATATGAATGGTAATATTATTATCACAAAAAAGTTACCATAAAAATAATTGGCAGCTTGGTTTAGTTTAACCTTAATTTATCTTAACATTCCGTTCAAGAAAATCACTAATTAATTGCTTTCAGCATGTTGGGAAACGTGAGCTTTACTTTTTAACACGTATCTATGTATTTGCTACCGAACGTTAGTGAATAAGTGAATAGGTACGCTGGAGTGTCGTTTGACAAGTGGTCATGCTAACCATAGAAAAGATTACAATAGCATCATGGCGGAGAAAGGAGACTCCTTAAAAGATACTAAACAAAATTGTTTAGAAAGACGCAGTAGTAAACAATGGGTTCGATTAAATGTCGGAGGGACATATTTTTTAACAACAAAAACTACGTTGTCTCGTGATCAAAACTCCTTTCTGTCACGGTTAGTCCAAGAGGACAGCGATTTGATTTCTGACAGGGTTAGTATTTTTTGTTTTTGTTACGAATCATTCGCACAGTGTCTGTTTTATTTGAAATAAATAAATATGTTTGTAACCTGTATAATTTTTAGATAATTTTAATAAATTTAAATGTTATATTTTAGGATGAATCCGGAGCGTACCTGATAGACAGAGATCCCACGTATTTTTCGCCCGTCCTCAACTATCTGAGGCACGGGAAGTTAGTAATAAATAATGAAATAGCGGAAGAAGGTGTGCTGGAAGAGGCAGAATTTTACAATATTACAGAGTTGATACGCTTGGTGAAGGAGAGGATATGCATCAGAGACGGGAGGCCTTTGCGAGACTCTAAAAAGCATGTTTACCGAGTTCTACAATGCCACGAAGATGAACTAACGCAAATGGTCTCCACTATGTCCGATGGCTGGAAATTCGAACAACTCATTAATATAGGTTCTCAGTATAACTACGGAACAGAGGAACATGCGGAATTTCTGTGTGTCGTCAGTCGAGAGTATGGCGCTTCACTGAATAGCCAGGAGACAGAGCCCACTGATAGAGCTAAAGTATTGCAACAGAAGGGCTCCAGGATGTGAATAAAGACTGTGCTTATGTCATTATTGTAAGTCGACTACATTACCTTTCGAGAATTCGTGTTTAGGTTGTTATAAAGTCTTGTGATGACAAACATTTCAATAAGTTAAATCTCATCGTTTTTATAATAATTTATGTACTTTTAACATATTTTTTATATGTATAAATTAAAGGGAAGGAAGATTAGTTTCCAATGCCTTCAACACAAACATTTGAATAATCAAAACATCTTTGTAGATAAGTATTATATAAATGTGTCATTTATTTAGTTATATATTTTAATTTTCCAGTGAAATATACCACTTGAAATGATTTATACTCTCCGTTTATAACTGTTTTTTTCTTTAAAATATGTAAACATTAGTAAAAAATCAAACTTATTGTTATCATGTTTGTTCATGTCAATTTTTCAATAATCAAAAATTTATTTAAATAATAAGAAAAAACACTTTAAACCACTATATATTGATTTATCAACATGTTTCAAGACCAATGGTCCCTTCATCAGGATACAAATTGTATACTAAAATTAAAAATACAAGCATAGACAAAAAAGCAAAACTGTAAATATAAGCGATGAGTAACTAATTATGAACTACTGTGAAAGCAAATTTAAAAAGCAAAAATGATATTTATAATGTTTAATTTACTTACACTTTTTCTTATTTCTAATTTATCTAACTGTAAACCCATGGTATTTGTATGTAAATTTTTTGAACCCTTATTAATGTTGAAATAATGGTTTGTTTCCAAAAGATGATTGGAAAATTCAGAATAGTTATTGCTATTTAGACATCTCAAATTCTCCTTATTTTTTATAAGAATTAAACAAAGTGTTTTTTCTTATTATTTATATAATATGTTGCCACAAACTAATTTTGCAAATATTGAAGGAGTGAAAAAAATTATTTGTTTCCTGCCTTGATAATACGCGACCCATTCAGTTGTTAACCAGTGTGTTAGTTTTTATTATCAAAATCAATCTTTAATCATTGTATCAATCAAACAAATCAATATTTTATAGTCACAAGAAGTGGCAGTATTTGTATTTATTGTAAAGGAATTTCCAGAAAATTGAATACCACTGACTTTATGTTGCAACTGAATGCTTCCTTTTGGTAGTTATGATTAAGCTTCATGATTTGCAGAATAATATTAGTTTAAAAAGAAGATATTGTGTGCGTGTGTAGCACAGTGTTTGAGCAGTTGTTACATTGTTATTGTTATTTAAAAACTTTATACATTCACTTGTGTGTATTTGCTATTTATATATTATATTGTATATGATACTTATTGAAAACATAAACAAGCATACAGATACGATATTATATTGAAAACAATACTTACTCAATAAATGATTGTCATCTCATGGCGACATAGTTGACTCTAAAAGTTGTGAATCTAACAACAATTTAAGTGTTTTGGAATTCAGATGAACATTGGATTGATTAAATTCATAAATATTAAAACATATATTGATATTGTTCTAGATCTGCCCTCTTGCTTAGTTTCTACCTGTCACTTTTTTTAACTTTTCTGTCTGACCTTTTCAGTGGGGGAATAATATATTTTAAACAATTCTTATTCAAGTCTAATTTATAATATAATTCAACATGCAAAATTTTATATCGCTAATCATTTAAATTAAGTTAAATTGTGGTAACCAAAGTCCATTATTTCTCTCAGATAACTAAGAGCAATACAGAAATCACCAGATGTATTAATTTTTATTTTAACTGAAAAGGAAAATGATAAGGTGATAAAATAGATTTTTTTCAATTTCCTACAATCTTTCTGCTATCCAAAACTATTCACAGTAATATTATTTTAACTAAAAATGTATAAAAAGACATTAAAATAATGATTTTTATGAAGTGGCAGTGCTTTTGTTCTACATTGAGATTTATTTATATCTCTGCTTCCTCAATCTTTTATATTATATAGTTGTGGAGTGAACGATAGATCAAGGAATAAAAAACAAACTGTATTCAGCAGTGCATAGTTCAATGCTGGATATACCATACAGCTAAAGGTGTTATAGCTCAGAACTTCCAAATTGTTAGGGGACCTGGAGCCTGAAAAATGAATTAAAATAATTCATGAAAGAATCTATACCTGCAACCAATTTCCAATGTGAAAGGTCATTTTCCATATGGTCACAAATGAAAAATTATTTAGGTTCATTTGGTCTAACATCAATAGACTGAAATGTTACAAATAATAGATTTTGATTAAATCATAAGTGATTTTATGAACAAAAGGCGAGAAGAGTATTTAAAAAATATTAAATTAAGTTTTAATAAGTTATCTTTTTTTTGGGCACCCAATATTAAGTCCAGCATAAATCTGGAACTGGTGCAGTTAAACTAGATGAAATAAGCTCTAGGACCTTCTGTATGTACACGAGAATATGACAAGGTTGAGTTATCTTTATATTTAACATAATATTTACTGAGTATGCATACATACATAAATCACAATACACACTTCGCTACTATTGAATAATACTCATCAAATTGAATATCTTCTGACCAGATTTGGAAGGGTATTGTAATGAACCGAATATTAATGAGATTTAAAGTGTCATGTAGACTCCTATTATAATTAAATTATAGTGGCTCCATATTGCTAAAATATATTGCAATGACAATCTGAATAAGAAATATAAAAAGACAAATGTGTTACATGCGCCTGGTCAGAACTATTTCCATTTCTACTATTGGAGTGGAATTAAAACTCTGGAGATGTGATGGTGTAGAATGAACAAACACTGAAAATATCTCCGATGATAGGACAGATTTCAGATATATTCAAAGTATTTTGAATATGGTTCAATAGAGCATTCGGCCATATTGCCATCTGATGAATAGAGAACCTGAGAGTGAGTAATATACAGAGGAATTGATAAGCGGTGTGGAAGAAAAATGAAATAATTATTTTGAAATTTACCATGATTGACATAAAGTAACGGTGGACAGTTTTTAACAGAAATTATGATTCCTCGAATTTGATGATCGCCAATAATATATGTAGCTTAATGAGTTTATTAGATAGTTTAATGAGTTAAAGATTTTTGTCTTTTAAAATAATAATTTTCTAAAAAAATTAACAAAATATACAAACATCCCAAGAAAATTCACATCCTGTGAAATTTTCATAATTGAAATTTGATAATACATATAATCATTAACCATGGCATCTTCAGATATTTAATTTTAAAATAATTATGCTTTAAATAGTTCAGCTTTATATATAATCTGTACCTTTAAATTGTCATAGTGATTTTATTATAACGTTCCATGTTAATAAATTTTCCACCTATAAATCCCAATAGCAGGTTTAGTATGTTCGGATATCCTCAAATTTTTCACAGGTAATACTATTATTTGAAATTGCTTTAGCATAATATGACTCCAAACACTTATAAAAAATAGGATAGATTCCTTTTATATAATATGTCATAATATTATTGCAAAACATCAGTTTTTCAATCATTTAAATCAGTGCTGACATTTGCTTAAAATTGTGTGCAACACTAATTAATGCACTTTACCAATTTGAGTTCCACTTGATGAATCTCCAGTCAACAAGAGTGATAAGTAAGATCAAAATATTTTAATTTAAAAATAAAATAGTTTGGAAAATATTATAATGTAGTCGAGCACTCATTCCTTACCACATACTTTTATATTTTTTACCTTATTATATCAACCATTTCCCTAGCCGTGCTTAAAAGCTATTGTGTCTAGCGAATACAAAATGTTGCTTCCGCAATTGTTTATATCATATGTTTAACAATGTTACATTCTATTAAATTACTTTCAATTCAATACAACTTCAAATTGTTTATTAAATATATGGTTTTATTTTTAATTCTTGAAATTACTAATCATCTTAATTACGGATTAGTGTAGTTACATTTACAAATTTGGTTTTTATTGTACTTATAGGTTAAATTAAATAATACTTGGACTTTATAACAGCCTTTGAATCTGAATATTCATCGCCATTTTATATATCAATACATTTAGTGTTTATGATTGCAATAAGCGAGTACATAATATACTATATAAATATTTTATATATTTCTAAATGATCCAACAAGATTCTTGTGTTATTGAAAATATTATATCTGATGGAGTAGATATATTTTTAAGTAAGACTTTATTTCTCATAATTTTTTTAATAAATGTTTGTGTAATTATTTATCATACTTTTTGCTGATTTTTGTGCAGAAGAAATTTGTAAATTTATTGTTAACCAGTAAAGATATTTCAGCTCTGTCTATTGTTACTTTATGTTAAAACTCAACTTTTTATAGAATTTATAATCAAATGCTCTTAAATTTTTTAGTAATTTGCTTCTAAATTATTTATAAATAATTTTTAAGTTTTCTTGACATTTATATTTAGTTTCGTATAGTATATTTATGTAAAGTTTTTAGACAAATTATTGATTTGTAAAACAAATATATTGTTAACTCTATCATTAAAAAGTAATTCTGAAATGCACTTTTTTCTTTAAAAATCATTTTTTTCTTAATTATTTAGGTAGCCACATGTGCTGAGAAATAATAGTATTTCACAATACCTAAAAAGAGTTTTCAATCAATGCATTCTCCTAGTTTAGACATACGGTGCTGAAACTTGAACCGTTACACAACAGGCCTCATTCACAAGTTTAACAACCCAATGAATTTGGAAACGTACGAAAGGCTGTGATTGGATTGTACCTGCATGATAGAATATGAAATATATTCCATAACCAAAGCAGAAGATGCAGTCTACCACATGTGTAACAAGCTGAAGCAGAAAAGCTGGACACCTTAACAGCATCCAAAGCCAAAATGTCCCTAAGGTTGGCAGAGGCAAGGAATAGAGAGAAGCGATTGTCATCAAGAGATGCCTTTATACAGCAGTGAATAGATGTGGTCTATCAAAGAATGTCCGGTTTTTGTGAGTTGCAAATGGTCTGAATCTCACTAGCTAGCTTGAATGCATATATACATATATGTTTGCAATGTCAATCATAAAGCAGAGACAACTATACCATATGAACAATAAATTATGAATAAGCAGAATATTTCTGTCATTGTCTTTTTATTTTCTCACTTCAGATTATTGCACATTATTTGAAAATAATAGTTAGTCTCAGGCAGATAAATAACTGAAATATAGAGTGATTCATCTATCTCCATTTCTCTTAATGCTGACGATAGACCAATGTATGTTAACTTTACTATTGTATGAAAAATCTGAAGCATTGTCTGGGTTCACAGCGAAGTCCAGGATAGCAGCAAGGTTAGATGTAAAAATATAAATGCAGATGTCTTGAACAATGCCAAAGCCAAATGAGCTCTAGGCCCTACCGCTCCTTTTATTTCAGTCGCAAAAAGTCCCTTACGGGACCGCCAGACGACCCTATGGTCGTCCACTAAGAATGGCAGGCCTGGCAAAGCAATTTCCACTTTTCCCATTTATTGGAGCCCCTTTCTAGCAGGCCTCTGGCCGCCAGATAACACTATCGATTTACTCACCAGGCATTTCGCGCCCCGAGAGCCCACAAACTTTGACCTAAGTCGCTTCGGGGACCTGTTGCAGGCTACGCGCCTCACATCTGACCCTTCACGAAAGGCCATTTTCAGGGCCACCCACGAAGTTAACTGCATCCTGAAACGTGCGACGCTCAAATCCTGTTCGGCACATAATTAATTAAAAGTAATAATTTACCTTTTGCAGAGATACATATTTATTTTTTGAATATACACGTTTTCAGACTATTTTGCAAATTAAGTTGCAGACCGGAATGCTTTAAATCAATTATTTATATATTTCAATCAGTCAACCGTCAAAAATAGATGCCGGAATGGCGTTTCGGTGCAATATGTTAGAAAAAAGTATCAGGGCCGGAATGTCGAAAATTTTTGTTTTCTAATAAATAAACCTTCAATATTTAAGAAATTTTCATTATCATCATACTTACTTTTGGGAAACCTTTCAAATGATTCACAGGAAAGCAATTTTCCATGGTTGATGTCACTGTCATAGAAAGGGTTACTGAGCTGAATCATTGTACTAGTGCAAATTTTTATTAAGAAGACATTCTGGAAAAAGTTGTAAAGCTACAGAATGAAACTAACCTAAAAACAGAGTTTTGGATCATCTAGCAGGATTTTTCTCCAGCCCACGAAACTAAAGCAACTCAACACTGTCTGGAAATTAATATGCCAAAGCGAAGCAGATTAGGGTTAAATATTGATCATCTGTAGATCTAGATTTGAATCCGGTGTTGAACAATATGACCCACTAGAATTAGTATGTAGAGGCTAATTTTTCGATGAACATTGTACATGCTCCCATTTAAAGAAAACTTATTATTTAATGGGCGACAGAATGGAGAGGGAGGACGCACCCTTTCTCAAAACCGTTGTAGAAGTTTGCAACTCCCTTTATCGGTTCCACGCACAATGTTTAAGTAATGCGAACTCTACAACTAATAATAAACATAAGTTAATTAAAATTTATATTTTAGTTGAAAAAAATTATAAACAAAACGAACAAAAATTTAAATTTAGACCTTCCTGTGCCCTTTTTAAGTGCTATCTTTATTTACTTTTAGATATAATACAAGGTACATGTAAATATTACAAATGACAATATGATATAAAAAAAGAACACACGAAGATCAGATATCCATAAAAATAATAAAATATGTTATATAAGGAAGAGAAGAAACATGGAGGTATCGGAGCTGAATGCATCGCGTCAGCCATACCGTGCCGAGGGCGGTACACCCGCTCACAACGCCCACACACTTATCTTCCTCCGATGACAAAAGAGACATATAAGTACAAAGGTAAGTGGTGCAAGGCAGCCATTAAAGGGCCAAATAAATCATATACTCCCAGAGAGGAGAAGAACGAGACACATGTATGGTTTGAGTCATGTCAAAACACAGTGCAACCTATCGGTATTACGCTACGCCCACATCATACAGATGATCAGTTACACATGTGCCCAAGGGGCAAAGGACACGCACATCAACAAAATACATGCAGCCACTATTATTAGTAATTGAAGGTGTTTTAAATTATCTAATTTACGACAGAAATGTATCCATTCTACATGTAAAGTAAACAAATCTAGTGAAAAGAATAATGAGACATCCACAAAGCTCGTGGCACAGACATAACAAATCATCTGCCCAAACTACGCCATCTCATTTAAAGAACATCCGAAGAAATGGAGAGGACTTTATGGACGCCATAAAATGTTATCATTTTCTAAACAAAATGAATTTTTATCTCTACTCAACATTTATTTTTACATAGAGATTTACATATAATCAAATGATCAGCATTCTTGATATCGCCTACTCTATTCGATTCGACGATCGGTTGTTTTTTATTCGTGAACAGGTATGTATGGAACCGCATGATACCATCATAGATAAGAGATACTCACGGAACAGACCAATACTTACTCAATATGCTCAATATATCTTTTATCTATGGTCTAACTTTGAATTCATATAGCAACACATTTTACGACCACAGACTATTTTACTAATATTGCTTACTTATTTACTTATCTACGATCTTATCTATGCTACGATTTATCTATGGCTACGATCATAGATATTTTTATTCGTTTTGCTATATCTCTTATCTACGCTTTCGCTAATCTCTTTTCTATGGCCAATTTCGCGGATGACATTTTATAAGTGGTTGATGGCTGACATCGTGTAAAAAATCACGATGAATTAATGTATTTAAATAGTATAAGGCCATAAAATTTTTATAAAATATGGCAGAATTACTATTGGACCCGAATATTCGAGGATGGGTGTTCTTGCCTATAGTTACAATAACATTCCTTGTTGGAATTCTTCGACATTATATATCGATAATTTTGTCTTCGCAGAAAAAAGTTGAAATTATACAATTACAAGACAGGTAATATATCAATTTATGCTATGTTATGAAAATAATTTATAAATCATACAGCTATGTAGATTTTTATATTGTTCTTTCTTATAGTCAAGTTATGATCAGATCTCGACTGTTAAGGGAAAATGGAAAATATTTACCGAAACAATCATTCCTGATGCGACGGCATTGGTTTAACAATGAAGAAACTGGATATTTTAAAGTTCAAAAAAGGGCTGCTGCTTCTCAGGTTTATATTTAATTCTCTCTAATTATAATAATTTGTATCCACATACTGTTTTAGTATTATTACATCCTTTAAAGCCTGTGAAATTTTTTACGAAAACGGCGCTATAAATATTATTATTGCCTTGGGTTCAAGGTCTAACAATGCCTTCCAGGCAAAAAATCACAACCAATATAACTGATAAAAATGAAGAATGTTTAATGCTAAATGGTAGCACAAAAACTTTGTTCAACATTAAAGCATTTTTCGGTCCCAAGAAAAAGATGTATATGAAATCCACCAAAACACAAATGCCAATCAATTTTGAATTGTCTGTTAACCTGACTTTCGGGTTCGGGTTTGGCTTTCTAGACACGCTGTACTTCTTTAACCTTCGGGTACCAGAAGATCGAAAATAGGATTGAGGGCCGGAGTGGGGTACAAAGTGACACCATTCAAATTTTCGTTTTAATGAAGTATAATGATTTGAGCATGTTCTATAATATTTTTTAATTAAAATTATTATACAGTGCAAACAAGATACTACTAAATTTCTATAGCCATTCTATAAAAAACTGTAGTATTTTGGAGTGTCCTCACTCACAAGCACCGGCCGACACGAGCTGCGCGAGCAGAATGACATAACCGGATGTGCTGCGATCGCTTACACACTGCACACATACAGTCATAAGTCGTGAACTAAGAATGTGTATTCCGAAAGTTACGGTCCAATATTATAATATTTATTTCAAAATACATACAACTAGAAGTGGGATGGAATTATTTTAAAATACATACAAGTACAAATGGGATAGAATTTTAATATTTTACATTCACACAAAGTAAATGACAAATAAAAATCTTCATATTTATTTAATCAAAATTAAGAAATCTTAACAGTACATAACTTATAAAAATTAAAATAATTGTAAACATTTTCATTAAAATTACAAATATAAACAAGGAAAAAGTTACATCATATGGGAAAAAAATAAAAAAGTTAATGCGGGAATTAAATATTAAAATAAAGCATAAGGTATAAGGTGGAGTATAGTGAAATCTCAATTGATCGTTCCTCAAATAATCGTTTATTTCTTCCAGTCCCGAATTAATTTCATATAAAACACCCAAAAATAGATTGCATGGATTGTTCCTCTATGCGTTGTTTTACCGCATTAATCGTTTAATGTACAAGTTTACAAGTTTCAATTAACGGCACTTGTAAAAAATGAACGGAACATTCGAGAGAGAGAGAATGCTGCTACTATGACTGCCGCTTGACATTATACAAAACAAAGTTTAATTAATTATTTTTTTATTTCTGTGCAGCTTCCTAATTTTATTTAAGCACATTCATTTACATGTGAAATGTGTATCTTTTTTAGAATATGTATTAAATATTTAAGTACTTTTTCTATATACCCGCATTCATAATTAATTTCAATAGGTCCTTTCAAAAACAAAAGATAGAGGTTTTACTATATAAAGATAATAAATATTATATGATAGCCAAAGGAAATATATAAATGTTTGGAGAATTAAGTATAGGAATAATAGTACTAGTAAGTACTGAATATAATAGAGATAACTTAAAATTTTAAAATAAAAACTTCAAGAATATTACATAAAATTACGTAGCACGCACCGACAACAGTAAAAAAAGGTAAAATGCGACTGAAACACACTAGCACTTTCAGTAAACCACCTATGGCGAAGAGATCTAAGACGCGACTCATCCAAATACGTGCATATGTGTGTCATATCTGCTATTACCTAATAAGAGGAATTACTTTATAAAATGATCCCGATTGTCTATGGAAAAACATAATTTTCTCTATTTTTTTATTGTCTTATTATACATTATTGTTATATTTTTTTACACGTTGCATTCTTTGGGATATTTATGAGGATCACAATGAACACCAGCTCAATATCATTAATATTTTATAAATTGTTTTAAAAATAAAAAATTTGGTGTTATGTTGTACCCGATTCTGGAACGACAGTGTTAAGTATGGATTATCTCCTAATTCTTTCATGCACATACCATCTGTGATGTTTGAGAGATGCCATAAGTAGACATGAAATTTTGCTCCGTATTGTATAGGAGTAATTGGGACAAAGCTATTGAACTTTATTTACCAAGATTAATAAATTCACACATTACTTGGATTTTTCTTATTAGTTATTATTGTAATGAGAATACTTTGCGAGGATTCTATGTGCATACATCTTACTTCTTAATTAATCTCTTGAACCAACATTCAAATACTATATACTCAGTGGCGTGCAGTAGGTATACATTTAGGTTATGCTGTTACCAATGATATTATACAATTATATATGTTATACATAGGATTATGAACTTTCATTTAACCAACATCTTTAGACAAAATGAATCCATTGTTTATACGACCCTACCATGTATTTATTTGTTATTTTAGAGTACTATTAATAGTGTTTTTAAAGTTTGTTTTAATGTAAAATAATACCTTCTTATCCATATAAAAATCAATATAAAAAATGTATGGACGTTTTTTAGAACACTTTATGACTAAACATGGTTCTTTTATTGTTTGAAAATCCTTCACGTAATAACTAAAGGAAATAATAATTTTTATTAAATATTAACGTGGGAAATAGTAGTAGATAGTAAATTCACGAATTAGTAAAAGAGAAAGTAGTCATAATAAAGTAATGACTCCATACAAAACAGATCAACTGAAAGGAATTTTCAATTCAGTAAATAGCCAATTATATGACTCGAGTAATTTAAGCATTGTAGCTACGTCTTGTATTTATTTAAAAGCATTGTAGCTACGTCGACAAGAGCGCTGTGGCTACAGCGGTGAGTTGTCGTAGTAGTTTTTAAAACTTAGCAATTAAAGTTTCTACTGGTACACAGATGGCGCTAATAGTAAATATTTTTATTAAGGAGAACACATTCTTATTGTGAAGTTGTAATTATTCAGAACATAGGTCTGTGATGTTTTAAATACTAATTTAATGTATTAATTATAAATATATACATATATATAAAAAATCCCGGTAGCGCAAAAACAATATTTTTCGACAAAATTGATTTTATATGTATATATTTATAATTAATATATTAAATTGGTAAATATTTGTTTATGTTGATTCACATTATAGATTATTTAACTTATATTTGTTTCCCTGAATTTTTAGTAATGCACAGCTCTTTTGCTTGTATGCACTGCACGCCCCCTGTATATACTATAGTTAATGCATGAAACTGAAAAAAATTAACATAGACAACAAAATCAATTTCGATTTGTATTAATGATATTAAATTCATTTCTATACATTAAAATTTTTATTTTTCAGTGACATTTGCTTTGACTTTTACAATTACATTTTAGAATCCAATGACTGATCCTAGTATGATGACCGACATGTTGAAGGGTAACGTGACCAACGTCCTACCTATGATCGTCATTGGAGGTTGGATCAACTGGATGTTCAGCGGTTTCTTGACCAGTAAGTGAAGACTTTATTTAATTTGTCTTCGATACATCTGGTTAAGTAAAATAGTCTATGAAGTATCAAGGCTTTTATGATTGATAAAACATTGCAAATGAATCAAATACATTTAGGAGTTGTTTTTTTTATTTAATTGAATCGATAAAATTGAAATTCAACAAACCTAACTTATGTACAATACATTTTTCATAATCGTTACCTTTCAGAACCTCATAATTTTTTTACGGTATCTCTTGCGAGAATTACACAACATATAGATGGCTCTCTTCAATGTTTTATCAACTCCAAAGATACCAGTTTTGTCACAACATATTCGCCAGTCGATCAATGTCACGGCATATCCACCACCAGGATCAATCAGCTGATTGCTCTGTCAGTGTTGAGAATAATTTATCACTTTTCATTTATTATTGTCCAAGTCAAATTGATTCTAAAAATTTCACAATTACAGCAAAGGTTCCATTTCCTCTAACTCTTCGCTTCAAGCCGATGTTGCAGCGCGGTGTGGAACTGTCTTATCTGGATGCTGCGTGGGTCTCGTCTGCATCGTGGTACTTCTTAAATGTGTTTGGTCTCCGCAGTATATACACACTTGTGTTGGGAGAAAACAATGGTTTGTATACTAAATCTCTAGACCAGGCGTTGGCAACATTTTTTGGCTGCGGGTCAAAATCAACCAAAATGTGACTATTAAGAAGACGGTTCGGGTCAAAGGGTTTTTTCATTTTAATAGTCCGTCAGTGAATAATAAGATGAATTTTATTGATATAAGTATTACAAAATGCTTTTAAACTAAACACAAAAAACTAATTTCTAATTATTATAAAAAACATACAGTAAAATCCCATTTATTCGAAGTTGAGGGAACCAAAAATCAAGAAAAAAGTTTGAATAATGATTTAGGATAATGAATATAAAAATTTCATAAATTCGATTCTTTTCTACGTATTAATTTTTTTCATAACAACTCGAAGTAATTATACACCTATATCCACACATTTAAAATTAACAAACAAGTTGTCAAAATACAGTAAACAAATCACTGTATTATTTTAAAAAAAAAAACACTATTATAATGGACTATCTTTTCGCGTCATTTTTAATAACCTGTCAACCTGCCATTTCTCCTCTGAAGTTAGCGACAAAAGTTTCCAGCGCTTTTAAAACATTTGTTTTGTGGTGGTTGCGACGACATTTGGCACTCGCCTTTCAATGTTAAAGTTCTTTCTGTTATCATATTTAATATTGTTGACAACCTCATTAATGGGGGTCGCGTATTTTTCTGTTAATTTTGTTTTGGATAATATTTTTTGTCAATCTCTTGTATTAATTCAATTTTTAGCAACTGTAGGCGTTTTGTACGAATTTCGCATTAATACTATTATCAAGAATATAAATTATCAGTCAAAATTATAAAAATATTTAAATTTAAATTTAATGAAATACGGAAAAGTCTAAGGAACGCAAACCACGCATTCACGAATTTCAAAATGTCTAATACGCAAATATTAGATACATATTAAACAATGGTAACAAAATAATTAACAAGATACGAGAAAATCTGAGAAATGCTAACTACACATTCTTTAAAATGTCTTGACACTATACTTAAATAGAAAGAGAAATGTCTGTATTAAAATTAATACAAATTAAATCATTTATAAAACATGGAAAAGTCTGAGGAACTTAACCGCGTACTAACATTTGTACAACAAAATATACAAACACTACATAAACAAAAATAATGATGGTAATAATACTGAACAGAAGTTTGGCAAGCACTGACATTCGCAGCTGCAGCTGGGAGAACTAGAGAACTGCATTACCTATAAGGGTGCAAAGATAATATTTGCTATCTTTTTCTAATGTACAGAAAACGAGCGAGAGAAAAAAGCATGCGACCTTAAGTTAAAGCGTCATGGTAGAAAATAAATATTTCAAATTGAGGACGCACAAGATATATTTGTTATCTTTTCTAGTATACTGAGAGTGAGTGAGAAAACAAACAATGAGAATTAACTTTATGCGTCGTGAATCGGTATAGGGGCGGAACTACCCATTTTTATGGTCTTGGACATTGGACAGATGCATGTGTATTTTCCAAATTGCTGACATCTGACAAAAAAAATCGAATTAGGTGAAAAATAAATCGACAAATTCATCTGATAGGGTCCAAAAATAGCTTTGAATAATGATATTTGATTTATAAGTACAATTTAGTATGAAAACTTTCCATAGGGACCACATTCTGCTTTAAAATTTCGACTTGCGGCGAATTTCGAATAAATGGGGTTTTACTGTATCAAGTTTTAGTTCATTAATTATTTATGAACTTTATTTAGCGTGCACGTTTTTTAAATAACATATTTGCTACACTTATTTGTTTTATAATTTATTTTTATATATTATACTTTATTTGCGGAACTAAAGTGGGTCACTTGAAATCATCAAATGTGTCACTTAGTGACCTAGCTCATAGGTTGCCAATGCCTGCTCTAAACCACTTGACTTTTAAATTATTTATAATGTTTATTTTTCCAAATGCACCATGAGTCTGTGACCTTTCCAAATAAACAAATTTTCTGATGTTTGAATTGAAAATAAATATGACTTTCATTAACGTTTAAAATCAACATGGAGTTGCTATTGACTATAGTCTATTTATATTTTTATTATGTTCTGCTACTTGATATTTTTATATAGTATATATATATATATATAGCTCCCAAAGGTGTTAAATTGGAAGCAAGCCTTCCGTACCACTTTTTAAAATAAGACTGCTTTTTGAAGAAGCAAAGTTTATTTATATATATTGAATTTACGCCCTTATGGACTTTTACAAATTTAATTGTAAAAAACATGTGCAGCTACACAAGTAGCATGTAATATATATATATATATAAAAATAGAAATTGATAGAATATATATAGATTTAAAAAAAAAAATTAAAATAAGGAAAACAAACAATAAAAATTTAGGTTTAACAGAATGGCTGAGTACCAAAATCAATTGTACCTTTGATTTAGAACAGCATCAAAACATCACTTTTATATTTAAACATTGAACGTCGGAATATATTTACAAGATCAAAAACATTCCCTCCCAAGCCTGTGAAGTCTTTGTGGGGTGCATTACTATAAAAATTTGTATATGACCTATTATTTGTATACTCGTGCGGGAACGTGGTATAATATTAATTCAGTTAAGTTAAGGGCATCCAGCATGCCATTTACTATTTTAAATAAAAATAATAAATCACTTATTGTTTTTAAGTTCACTTAAGTTATTCTACACGGCAGGTTAGTTAAATTAAGAGTTGAAGAAACAATTCCTATTGCATTATAACACATTGAAAAAATATACCATCTCTGCTACTTGTTATGTAGTATTCACACAATGCTTTACGCTACATTTAGCACATTACGCTGACCCGTTTCTTTTCTTTTTCATTATACACTTGTTGCTGAGCAACATGGTCCATTGAAATATCTGGGCCCATTATATAATAACATTAGAGGAATGAAATTTAACTTTCAGCTGCTGATCAATCCAAGCACATGCAGGAACAGATGTCTGGGGCCGCTATGGCGATGCCCCCGGACCCCAAGGCGGCCTTCAAGGCAGAGTGGGAGGCTCTGGAGATAGCGGAACACAACTGGGCTCTGGCCTGGACCGAAGGCGAACTGCTGCCGGCCCTGAAAGCCAGCCAGAACCCGCCTGATGAGACCATGCAATTCCCACTTCCACCCCCGATGTAGCATTACAAGACCAAAAACATTTTCCTCAGAAATGACTGGTGTATAGGACGCTGATTTATATGTTACTAATTTTTATGCAACTAGGACCAGAATATGACGTGATCACGTAAAATATGAGCTAGTAATCTGATTCTCATAACTATGTGTGTTAATAATGTTATCACGCTCTTCAGTTATCCTAAATGTTTTAAGAACTTAATTATATAGTTTAAAAAATCTGATCTGTCTTGTAAAGGTGGAAGAGAAGCAGTAGAAATCGACATTATGATTTGATTGATTCATTTGACATCTATTCAGCATTATTATCATTTTAGATTAACGTCTCAAGATATATCCTACTCATTGTATTATCTATTACACTACTTCTGAACAGTTTTCCTACATACAAATATATTTAAAATATTTACGTGTATACAATATTCCGCAATCACTCCCTGCACATCATGTATAGAAAGTTTATTTATTTAATAAATTATTGCAAACTGAATATGTATGTGAATCAATTACATCTAAATATATATTTACTGTTTCCGAGGTAAGTTTGTAGAATTTCACAATCACATATGTAAAAATAAAACATTTTCTTTTTTATTCTACTTGTTTAATTTACTTGAGATGCGTTTTGCCTTGTAAGATCAATCTAATAACTCAATAACTTGTATTTGTATTAATGTTAATTTATAGTGAAGAACAGCTATATAATTTTATTTACATGAAATGAAAAGAGAACATTATTATTCAAATGTTGTTTCTTTTCATCTCATGTAAATAAAATTGTATAGCTGTCATTGATGTCATGATTAACATTAATATAAATGCAAGTTGTTGAGTTAAATTGTTAGAACCCTTACAAGGTGATACGCATCTCAAGTAAATTAAATGAGTAGAAAAAAAAACAAGTGTTTTATTTTCACATACGTGATCTAGATATATGTTTTATATATACAATATTTTATATTTATGTGTTTGAAAACATCAGTCTTTGTATAAAAAAAAAAAGGTAGTTATTTAAATTGTTATTTCACGTGCAAATATTGAATCATAGAAAGCAATGTTATTTTGTTGTGTAATCAACATACCTATATAATTCTTTACATGTTATTAGACACGTGGGGGGACACCTGTCACCCATGTGAACCGGAGAAGTCAATATATGTATATTGACCTGATGATGAATAAGTTCTGATTCTATAATCACGTTTCTTTCAGGCATGAGGAAAGGTGAATTCTAGTCCAATTATTTCACCATCATTCTCTCCCTGTATTTCTCTTGTATGGCTATTACACAACAATAAACAAAATATCTAATATTAATTAACCATCTTTTCTATTAAAAAAACTGTTTTGTTTTTGTCATTCTTTATATCTTCTGAATAGTTTGCTTATAGGATTTTTAAAATACTATGTATAACAATTAAAGTGTTAACTCCACCTGACTAGACCAGTCTTGTGTTATGTTAAACTTACGTGTATGTATATAGACAAATTATGTATCTTTTGAACGAATAATTAAATATTTTTGGGAAATATAGTTTAGTAAAATAATCATTACTGTTTATTTTGAGGGTATTTATAATATGTATTTATTTCAGACAGCTTTGTATTGAGTGTAGAGTTTGAAATCAAGTTGTAAAATTTAAATAACAGTTTAATAAATGTAACCAGAATAGGTTTCATTTAAATAACACTTTAATGAACCAGTTCAAATGAAATATATGTTTATTATATCTCTAAATGTGTTTGTTAATGCACTTCATATAATAATACAATCACGACAGACATTAGAAAGTTTCAAAGACTCCATACTCTTGATAAAAACCGAAGCAAACAAAGTCTGAGGTACTGGCAACTGACCAACCGCATGACTCACCATTTATTATGAATATGTGATGTTATAATTTGCAACAATCCAGCTCCAGTGAAAAAACACCAACCTTATCGAATGTCTTCAAGCGACATGTGTTATTTATTAAGAAGTGTATTTTTCATTTTTATATATGTAGTAATGTATTACTTCTCAATTTGTAATAATTCAAATGAACTTCTGTTATTCAAGATGTTAATGTTTCATTATATCAATCATGCTAGCACCAACCACACAAAGATTTAATAAAATGTTTGTTTAAATACTTAAGTCAATTTTATTAACATTTCCCCATGTGATTTAACTTCACCAGGAACAAAATAAGTGCATATTCATATTTAGAGGCTTAGTAAGGTCTCTGGTAGGTGTCACTATTCAAGATGTGTCAAATAAATAAATTACATCGCTGGCTGTGGTGGAAAGTTTTTTGCAACGGATGTATTCGGCGCTGGACTGTGAGGGGTATATGTATGCAGCAGTCACAAAAAGTAATATAGTTTTTAATATTAGTAAAATAATAAGATTATTATCTTTCAAGACCATGTTTATTAAGTCAGTTTGTATTTAATAAAATATTACATATGCAGCGGTACTTATAACAAAATGGTACAATCAGTCGATGTGGAAATGCATGTCCTGTCTGGTACTCAACAGTATTATTTATTATAGTAAATGCACATCAGAAGATAAAATTATTGTGAAACAATTGCGAAAGTAATAAGGAAATTGTGGAAACAAGGTAACAATTTTTTTTAATTCGCAATGTATTTAATAAAATAAATACATGTTTCAATTTTAAGCTTTCTCCAGGTACGAGATTATGTTTTAATATCTCTGTGAAGGCGACTATTGTCTTGCAAAATGTAAAGATGGATCAACATAAGTGACTGAAAAAAGCATTTGCTCATACAACATTTTGAGAGGCAGAAGGGGAATGCATTCGCCCAACATCACCTCGCCTCTGGACATATCCAATACATGTTCGAACTTATTAAAAAAACAAAATTAACTATACATGTTGCATATGTATTATGAAAATGTTCCATTTTGGTTTGCTCTTGGAGAAGCATAAAATCAAAACTGTTCAACCGTGGCTTTATACTATTTGATTCTAGAGGCCTTCTCAATTGTAAAGAGACCGTGTGAGATGAATGTTCTTTAAAATACAGTGAAAAACATTTAACAAGAAGACTTATTCTATGATAGAAACAATATTTCGATCCTAACAAAATGCTATGTTATTTCATACATATATTTTATTTTAATGTGAAATATAAAAATACTTAGCATTAAAAGATTTCTTGATGTTCATAGGAACGGTGAAATGAACCAAATGACAGATAATACTGAACACAGAACAAAAAGGATGTCAGATTTTCATTTAAAATATTTTATCTATTTGTAGTAAAAGTTTAAAATAAATTATGTTTATGTTGTACTGTCTAAAAAAATGTTAACTTTTGTGTCCTATGATTCTTTAATGTTTATATCATAATCTCTTCAATTATTACGACATCAAAAGCATTGGTAAATTTCTTTTAACATGAAATTAGCTTTACATGAAAAAATATTTCAGTCCTCGTGGTTTCTTATTAAACGAGTTTCACTGTATATGTACATAAATACTGTGAGAGTGTATGCTCCACCCATTAAACATTAAACAAACTTATTTTGGTTTTTTAAATGATACCTATAAATTAGCTAAACTCGGGATCTGCAAGAATTTTACTCAAATGTAACCAGTTGAATTATTCGTAAATGTTAAGACAAAGTACTTTACATCACAAATAGTTACAAAATATGCTGATGTTAACAGTCATGGAAAATATTTAGTTTTACGATTATTTCTTCACCACCTGAATAACATCTTCATCTTGCATGACGTGCCCAGCACCGACCCTTTGAGGCGAGTATTTGGTTGAGGTTCCCCACACGAGAGCATACTTGAAAGCAGCAGCCAGTGTGCGATGGATGGAATGGCAAACATGTTCCACACTGACACCCTGCGAGAGAAAACATATTAGAAACTTTCTTACGGTTAACCTGTTCTTGAATAATTACTTGCAAAAAATCAAACAAGACATTTTGATAATTACTAAAATAGAATTATTTTCGAAATATTATTTAACTGTTACTAGTATCATCAAAAAAATTGGAAACCCCGGAGTATTATTGTGGAGAGTTTTATATTTTGCAAGAAAAGGAAAGCCGACAGCTACATTGGAACCCTGTATTTACATAGGTAAAACTTTTCTAATTTGAATATATCTCACTTTCCTAAATTATCAATTTCACCAAACCAACACTTAATGTATCTTGCAAATTTAATGGTTTATAGCTCTATTATTTTTAACATTTTCGTAATTTGTTTAATACCGATTTGTCTCTTTAATCTTGACTTCAAGATTATAACAAAACTTTATTGCATATATGCAAGAATTTTCTAAAATAAGGCATTTTTGTCACATACTGAAAATGAATTTAATGGTCGTAGTCTTTTTAATAATACCTGTATTGTCTTCTTAATCATGGCAAATAATATTCAGTTTATTAGTTTAACATTAGTGTAAAAGTCCAATCTAATTTATGGTTTTTAAAAAAATCTAATCTAATATATAACTTCTGATATAAATTAATAATAATAATAAATAAACATATTTTATCAAAAAACTGCAAAAAATTAATTAGTATTGAAAGCCCCCCCACTTATGAGAGAGAAGTGACTATAAAAAAATAAGTACCTTTCGCAAAATAAGTCCATCGTCAAAATCTGGTGGCTGCCCTGGTTTCTTGGTGTACACTCGGATGAGTGAAAGATACTCCCAAAGAGTTTCCAGCAAAAAATCTAGATTCAACTTCATATTACAGCTGAAAAAATAATATAATTTAATAAATTAGTACATACGTAATATATCAGATTGTTCCAGAAGTTAAATAAAATATATTTTTAGTATTTTTTAGGTGTTCATTAACAGTAGTTATGTCGGTGATACCTTTTAGTAACGGGATAATTTTTTGTTTCAATATTTACAATCCTAAGTTAACAATGGCAGTGGAAATAAAAAAACTGCTACGCTTACGCTACATTATGCTTTAGGAGTTTCAACTCCGACATAATGCAACAACGGCAGTAAAAAAAATTTGTGATGCAATAAAACTTAGAAAGTGTCAAATGTGGTATAAAAAATTTCATTTTGGGTATTTTGATGTTGAAGATGCACCAAGGTTAGGTAGACCGAAGGTGACTGATAATATTAAGGTTACCGTCAAAGTAGATCTGAGATTAACAGTGTGAGAAGGAAGAAGATAAAAAACAAGACGTCACAGGTGAGTGCAAAATGCCGCCACGACCACCACAAAACAAAGTTTTAAAAGCACTTTTTTTATTTTCCGTTATTACCGAAGTCGTTATTTGAACTTTTTTCTTGATTTTCAGTCCCCTCAACTTCGAATAAACGGGATTTTACTGTATATCTGGTCACCAACTATTTAATTTTGATTGATGGTTTTTCACCAAAATAATATATAGAAGTACGCACTTTCCACCAGGTCTGCGGAGTCGAAGTCGTGATTTGATTTATAGTTTTTTAAGTCGGAATCATCCACCTGACTTTTATGTTATATTTTAATCAATTGATAGTATATGTGTCATGGGCACATTATAAAGTAATGATTGTGTATGCTTTAGAAGTCATACTGCATACTGGATATAAATGCGGGCAGTCATTTTTTCATGAATTATTATATCGCATTCTCCCTCACTGGATCTGAGAACCACGAATGAAGAGTGTTTCTTTATGTCTTTTATTTAGAGTTGGAGTTGGACTGTGAGGTAAAGTTAGAGCTGGAGTCGGTAGATTTTTAAACTACTCCAGTCATACTATTAGGAAATGCTATGCAATTTAACAAAATAATTTGATTTTGACAGCATTGAATTAACATAAATTGACTATATTAAAGTAGGTAAAAGTTTAAAACATTTTTCCACTGGCATTAGAACATTCCTTGAATCAATATTTTGATTGCCAAATTCAACAGACCTACTATGTAGCTAAAATTTACTATAATATATAAACATTTTTCCTAACCATCATAATGTAAACATGTTTTTTTTTACAGGTATTCAAAAAAACTAAATTTTATAGAATAAGTTTTAAGTTAAAAATGGATTAATTTATGTTTGTAAAGTAACATACCTCACAACAACACTGTTTGGTTGTCTCGCAATCCTGTCCACCTCTTCTATGGAGATTTGATCAATTTTATTATAGACATACATACACGGCAGATAAACTCGGTTAGCCGAAATGACATCAATTAACTCGTCGGCATTGCAATCCTCACGGAACAAAACCTATTGAATATTCACATGATAAATTTATAAATACAATAAATTTATTAATGAAGTCAATTTGACTATTAAAAAATTAACTAAAATTGTTACAAACCTCCGCATTAAATATCTTATATTCATGAAGAATCATTTGGACCATTTTTTCATCTATCTTCGTGAGTGGACAAGTTGAATTAAATGATAAGCCCCCTCCTTTCTTAACCTAAAATATAAAACGAAGTAAAATAATTGATTTTTAAATTTCTTCTTAATTTTACAAATACCATGTATACCATATATTTAACATAAATATGTGTTTAATGGATCACCTTGAAGTAAATATTAGGTTTTCGTTTATTTAATCTTATTCCCACACTTTCAAGTTCCTTCTCTAATAGCTCTCGATGAACGTAAGGCTTTGTTGCATCCAACATCATGAGAACTAGATCTGCTGTCCTAGCAACTGCTATAACCTGGAAAACACAAATAAAATTAATGTGTTCTTACTTACGAATGTACTTTAAGAATAATTTCATTACACAAACTATTTATAAAGTGTTAGTTAAGAATTTGGAATGAACGGGGATAGATATTTTCTACCTAACATTTGTCTTATATGAATTTCCTCGACTAATTGTTTGCGGGAGGCGATATTTGGGTCCACAAATAACATATTCAAATTATTCAATTTGACAGCAGTAAACGATATACACTGGTACCTCATTATACGTCCGCTTCGGTATAAGTCCAACTTGGTATATGTCCTGTTTGGATGCGAAAATTTTTGTTTGGCGACGACCTGCGTGCGTTAAATGGTACGTGCTTACGTCCTCGACCTTATTCGGTTGAATTTGGTTTTTGGAAAAGGGGTATTTCTGTCAAGGCTGCCCACAAGCGTCAGTACGACTGTTTCTACCATTCTGTGAACAACGCGCGCTATAGCTCTCTGTGAATTTCACGTGATTGTGTTTTTTTTCGTAAATTCATTAACCATGAGTTCTAAAAAAGTTAACGAGAAGCCAACAAAGCCTAAACAAACCGTAATACCATTGTCCGGAATTACAAGACAATGTCACATTTTCAAAACATCCAGAGAAGGCAAAAGCAAATTTCTTTGGCCAGATTTTTAGTCCTTAAACGTCTAACCTGATGATCACTGATGCACTGATGATATATTTTATACAACCCCATCAATGTATAATATGCCAATAACAATAGGATTTTTTTCATGGGAACGGATTAATCATTTTCCCTTTATTTCTTATGGGACAATTTTGTTTGGTATAAATCTAAAGATCTGGAACGGATTAAGGAAGTATACCGAGGTACCACTAAATATTATTTCTCATTGTTTGTGGAGGTTTTCTAGAACTGCATTGTTGCTAATGAATACCATTACACAATTGAAATAAAAGTATTTAAGTATGACTGACCTGTCTACCTCTACCTTTGCCCTGAGAAGCTCCTTCAATGATTCCAGGCAAGTCAAGAAGCTGGATGTTAGCCCCCTTGTACTCGATCACACCGGGAATGCAAGTCAATGTGGTAAATTCATAACTAGCTGCCTCTGACTCGGTATGAGTAAGAGTCGACAGCAAAGTAGACTGAAATGATACATTTTCAGATTTAGTACACAGCATCAGCTCCGGAAACCCCTGACTCCCAATTTACATTTTGGATCCCAAATGACCTTGGATTAATTAAATGAATTATTAAGAACACATTCTTATTGTGAAGTTGTAATTATTCAGAACATAGGTCTGCGATATTTTAAATACTAATCAAATGTATTAATTAGAAAGATATACATATAAAATCAATTTTATCAAAAAATATTGTTGTTGCTTCCGGGATTCGAACTTGGATCTCTTCCAATCCGGGGAACATGCATTAACCAATTATACTATAGCACCACAATGCATTGACGACAAATTTTCGAACCTATATGTTACACTTTTCAAATTATACATCTACTGTTCCATTATTTGAATTTATCATCAAAAGTACTATCTGCTGTAGCATAGTCGGCTAATGCACGTTCCCCAGATTGGAAAAAGATCCAAGTTCGAATCCCAGTAGCACCAACAATATTTTTCAATAAAATTGATTTTATATGTATATCTTTCTAATTAATACATTTAATTAGTATTTTAAATGAATTACTTTAAAATAGTGAAAATGAAATGAAGTATACCATGGTTTCATTTCTTTTTTTTTGCATAGATGTATCCAAGGGTTATTTAGCACTCAGATAATCAACATTCTAGTTTTTTTATTTATACTAATATTTAATACAAATAGTCATTTTTACAATACATAGACAAAAGAAAAATGCAGATTTATCTTAATTCGAATCCAGTTTTCTATCATTATCACCATAATCCCACGATTCAATCCGTTTTAAGCTTTTTAAGTTTAAAAATGGCAATACATTGATAAGCTAGATTCGTCCATAATACACTTATATGTTTCGAGGTGTTTTTTTTATAAAAAACATATTACAAACTATATAAAATTTATCAATCCTGCATTAAATAAATACGACTTGAAATGTTAAATGTCATTTTTCAATAAATTAGCAATTAAACCAAATTTCATAATAAAATTTGTTAGATTTTAGAAATCGGCACTCCACAAATTAACATTTCTGAGAAAGATTTAGCTTTACCTATATTGTATTATCTTTAATTATTAATCAACACAATAAATCAAACCGTCTAGGCCATTATCGACCATTACCATTATCAATATATTATAACAATTAGAAATCAACAAGAATTTAAATAATAATATCATCAATGAACAAATTAATATCTGCAATTCTCCTTTATTACATACAAAAATACATTGTATACAAAAAACATATTATATTATTTGTCATCACTTTAATTTGTATTAGATGTAAGTATAATAGATAATGTTAAGATATTTTGTGCTAATGATAGTTAGATATATAAAATTTTATTAACATTAATGTATGATAATAATGACATGTAACTAAAGATTGGTATTTTCAACATTGTCAATTTTAGCATTAAGGGAATGTTGTATTGTTAATTGTCTAATATGTAATACCCAATTTTATAACAAAATGTGTATATAAGCTCACCACACTGTTCTATGTTGTATCAGTTGATAATGGCCTAGACAGCCAAAACGATTGTCTAAATATTTGGAAAAATTAAATATAGAACCAAAAAAAATGTGTTTGATTTATTGTGATGATTAACAGTGGAGTTCTATAAAATGAATACTGTCTGTATTAAAAAAATAAAAGAATCTTTAATTATATTAAACAAAGTAAACCTGTCCCAGTAGAGATTGCAAGGAAAGAAATTTGAATTATTTAGAGCACAGATATTATTTTAATAACTAAAAATTTAATTAACAATACATTACTGAAACATTATTAATATTAAAAATAATATCAATAATTGTATATACCTAGTTTAAACATACGAGGCTAGCCCATGAAACTAACTAATTTATCACATCCATTGCAAATAAATTTGTGTATAAATATTCACCTTTCCTACGGAAGGAAATCCAATGAGAGCAACTCTCGCATCTCCTGATTTGAGCACATCAAACCCTTCGCCCTTTTCACCTTTCTTTGCGGGTTCCAATAGCTGTGATCTGTATTTAGCGAGCTTAGCTTTCAGCAAGCCGAGATGATATTCGGTGGCTTAAAAAAATAACATTTGAGAACAATAAGGTAATTGAAAATTCAATGTTTTATTAATTAACAAAATCGACCAAATCATCCAATTATAAGAACTAGCTTTTGAAATATGAATTTTTCAACCAAACATACTTCCTGAATAGCCACAATATATGTAAATATTTAAAAGTAATATATGAATACACGATGTGGAAAAAATTAGTGACTTAAAAAAGGAAATTCATATATTATTATTATAACCTCAGGTGGTAGCATACCTTTATTCTTCTGGGTACGCGCTATCTCTTTTTCGATTTCAGATATTTTTTCCAGGATACCCATATTTGCAAAATTTTACTTTATTAATTCCAGTAATGCTCGTCACCGCATCAAAAATTATAAATTAAAACTGATTGAAATTATAGCCACACCGCACTGCCAGACGAGATAAGTAAACGTCAAATTGTCAATTTTGTAAAAATCTATGGAAATAATAATTGGTTAAAAATGGCTATATAATAACCATAGATATAAGTATTAAATAATAACATAGTAAATGGTGATTGCGTACCTATACCATTTGCATTATACCTAAAGTGGCGTTGTACTAGTTGTACGCATGTACGCCAATCATAGGGCTGTGTACGCCTTGATTTAAAGTATTTCCAATAAAATTGACTGTTTAGAGAACCCTGGAAACAAAAATAAATAATTTAAATATCAGTAAAAAATCAGATCAAGTCTATAAATAAATAATTTTTTGACAAAAATTAATAACTTTTAATAATAAATTAATAATGTCCTTAATTTTGACTTCTGAAACAAATTATGAGAGGATGAAGAAGAAAAGTAAAATATAAGAATTAATATAATAATTGCGGTGTTTAGTAATTGCGCATATACATTTAAGAAACTGCTAACAACATATTTATTATTACAAACACAATTTTTACTTAACATTGATAGGGAAGGAGTCTTCGTATTAGAAAAGATTTAATCGGCTCTAAATCATTTTTATGTCAATTATGATTATAAGAGGGAACAACAGGTGAACTATTCAAAATAAGAAGATAAACGAATTAATTCTTTATTTCTACTATAAATACAGATGGGCAGGCAGAAATGTTTGTGATGGAGACAGGATTTCAAATTCACCGCCGAGCAAGACCGTTGACTCATCGTCTGCATTTCTTCATTCTATCCATAGTTCTGTATTCTGTGTTCTACTAACTATCACGGCGCGCGTGAGCCGGGCAAGACCGCCGTTGCGGAGCGGTGAAACAGAAAAAAGATCGTCGCTAAGGATCGGGTCAGACGTGTAGTGGCAGCCGGCAGCACTATGTCGCTAGTATCGATACCGGCTGAGATGGCGGTGAATTTGAAATGCTGTCCCCTATAGGTCTGAATCTGATACGCTCGCGTCATAAATCGACGTTGGGGCATAACAACATAAATATTATAAACTTATTTTATTAATAAAATAACATTAGCAAGTTAATAAATATGTAATAATTTCAATATGTTTCATAGTCCCCTAATTAGAGCTTCGCGATCCTTTGGGTGCTACGTTTCACAAATCATAGATGGAAGCAGTGGATTAATACACCAAGTATAATTAAATAGTCTAAACGGGGAAAAAATAAATAAAATGTAAGCAGTAATAAATTTAATTATAAATGAGAAAGTAAGAAAAGTTTAAATGGATATTTAATAAGTGCTTTGTAATGCTTTATAAATTTATTTTCTCTAAAAAGTTGCTATACATATTTAATATTTAACCGACTGATACAAGTAATTAACAAAATATTTTTTAAGAAACGACTAAATCACGTGCACTAAATGTTTTGCTTTTGAAAACATATGATTTTGCATTTAAAAACGCAGAATAATTCTTAAGAAAAAGTTATAGTGCTACAGCATCATAAATATATGATTATAACATTATAAATTATAAAAACGAAATTAATTACGACTTTTGTGAATATAAGATTTATCTATGACTTGGGGTCGTGAATTTTAGTGTGTTTTTTTCTTATTGTCTATGACGTCGAAGTGCGATATTGCGATAATGTGAAATGTCATCAATGAAATATTGTCTTGAAACATATTTTGGGTCGTAAATCCATAACAAATACCCTGAACATTAGTGATTTAACGAGTTTAATTATTCTTCAGCCCCAGAATGCCACTGTAAATAGACAAATTACAGTTTTTCGAACCAATGTAACCGTGTGTACTGTATACTTCAGCATTAAGTTATTGACATAAATATAGATACTTTCTTTGTAAAAACTGAACGACCTTGTTATGAAAACACAAACACCTTTTCAGATGTTTACATCAAGGGAAAACTGTTAGAAAGATTGCTGACGGCCGTGTATTTCGCGATGTTTTGAGAATTTAGATTTTGGTCACTTTGTATTTTGTTTTTTTTTGATGTGATACTTTCGCGTTGGAAAAACAAACTGTGTTTTATCGGTGACAATGTTAAGTGTACGACGAAAAAGTACTTGCATTGACTGCGGACTGAGGTGAATGTGATGATTATGAGTGTGAGTGCTCCGCGGGAGCAGTGTTGCGTATTGGATAGCCCCATATCAGTGGTATGTTTGTGGGCACAGGGCTGGTGGGGCCCGCTGGGCAAGGCTCCAGTGCGGCCCTGCAGGGCGGCATCACCACTCTCCCCCGCTCACACCATCAGAGAACAGGTAACCCAATTTCCTATTATATGTTCTTTATAATCTACTATTTTGAATGTTACTTAGATTCACATCCCTAATGTAATTAATAGATCAAAAGTTGAAAGAATTTTTGGCGGCTTGATGTGTATACAAATTATTTGTGATGAAAAATGACAATATTATATTGTGACCGAATTGCACACTGAAATTAATTTATATTGCACTTTTATTTGATAAATTATATAAAATTAAGATATTTTATTGTTTAAAAATCCCAAGTTGGGTCCTTTGACACCATTGATAAAATTTCCAGAATATTCCAAGTAGTTTTGTTAACCTTTTATCTCCGATAATATAAACTGAGTTGACATTACCTCTAATTATGTGAATATCTGTAAATATACTAAATACAGAGTTCATATTTTAGGTTTTCCTCCATAATATATTTATGTATATATATATATGTATTTACCATATGCAATAATAAAAAATGTTTTCTCAGAAAGGAATTTAAAAATCTAGTTTACGTGTGATTTGGGAATTTAATAAGAAATCTTGGATCACTAGAAACATTTTTCAAAATTAGTTTACCACATATTTTTTGAATGAATTTTAAAAAATTGAACCAAAGGCTACTGATGGATAATACTACAACCCATCCCACCAACTTGTCTGACTTAAACACTTGCATTCCGGTTGCAGTAGTTTTCCTACCACCCAACACTACGTTTATAATTCAGCCGATGGATCAGGGAGTCATATCAAATTTTAAGGCATATTTTCAATAAATTATTGATAAAACAGACGGCGAAAATAAAGAATCAATCGTGCAATTTTGGAAAAAATATAACATCATTCTGAAAACAAAGAACTTGCTACAGATTTCCTTAGTAAAATTTTGGTAACGATAACCAAAACCGTTTTAGCGAATGATCCAGATTTTTGGATGCGATCTCCCGCTACCGACATTTGCTTAATGAGAGAAAAAGAAAGCAAAGACAAATGACACTTGACAACTTTATCACAAAAAATCAAGAATTACAGAAGAGGACCTTCATCACAGAAATGAACTTTATATTTCTGTGTGCATATCTTTATGTGTTATGTAACATACGAGGCGCATTTTTTAAGTAAGTACTGTTGCCAGATATTCCTGGTGTAGTGATGCAGTTGCGATGTTGCGCAATGGTTTCCTTCATCTGTTGACTGCCCACATGCAACATTAGAAACATTCACATAGTGTGGCCATCTTGTAGTGAGTGGTTGAAATGTTCAAGACAATAGATCAGCCCGCCGACTGTGAGATACGGTCTGTGATTCGTTTTTTGAACACACAAAACATGAATCCAGCTGACATTCATCACCAAGTGTGTCCTGTTTTGACCTAATTTGGTGCCAAGTGATTTCCATATTTTCCTTCATTTGAAGCGGTTCCTTGATGGCAAGCGTTTTGATGATAATGATGAACTCAAAGACGGAGTACAGACATGGTTTTCATCCCAGGCGGCGTTGTTCTATGTCGAAGGTATTAAAAAATTGGTGCCCCGTTATGACAAGTGCCTTAATGGTGGTGACTATGTTGAGAAGTAGTTTAAGGTTTGTAGCATCTGAAGAAAGTAAAGTGTTGTAAAAATAATGTTTCGTTTCTTTAAAAAATAATTCCGGTACTTAAAGTACGTGGCTTGTATATTATTATGCAAATTAATATAAAAATTAGAGTAAAATTTGTTTATTTTTACTATGTGTTTAAATGACCTCGTTTAACGCTGTTTCATTTAGCGCTTTAACATCTAGAAACGTATTCTAAGCGCTAAATGAGGTCTTACTGTATTTCTGGATCCACAGAATTCTGCTGAATAGCAATGGCTGGATGTGAGTGGTACTAAAAGCCTATTTACAAATACATTTTTGGATCAGGGATCATATATTCTTGCGATTTTAGTGTTTGTATGTCCCATAACGTCGCATATTTTTTGATCGCAAGGTGGGGTCTAAATTATATAAAGATGTGATGATATCATTTCATTTATCATATCAAACAAAGCAAAATATTTCAAAACAACATACAACGATAATGCTGATTTCATAACAACGTAATGGGTTACTCCCTGACATTCCTGTTGCGGTCAATTCATGTGAATTGTTTGAACAATCATCTCAATTTATTAATTTTTAGACCATTGGTGTATTTATATATATATATACAATTTTTTAATAAATATAACAAAAGAAATACAGTCATCTAGCCTACCAATAAACAATTAAGACCCGTGATGATCTGCACAATGATCTCTCTGATGAGTCTTTGATATCTGATAGTCAAGGTGCGCATGCATTGGATGTGTCATTCTAACTCATGCGCAAAATGTAAGGGGTAATGATTCATAAATCACTTCGCATTGAATTCTGTACTGTAATTTGTGCACACTCAGGTTGAATTTCCGAGAGAAATATCATCCATAGACTCAGGCCATTAGGGGTACCTAGAATGAAATTTTACCATTGAATTTTGAATATTTGGTGATAAAGGAAGTTACTGTGATGCATTTTATGAATGAAATAATCTAATCTATTTTTCAACATTGAAAACATTATTTATTATCAAACAGAAGGAAATGATCTACCAGTCAGACATATACTCAAAAGAAACTAAAAATCTACAAACTATATATATACGAGGGCTGTATGATAAGTACCCCTGTTAGGGAAGGAAATACATTTGAATTATTTTTTTATTATTATAGTTTCCTTTCAGTTCGATACACTTAGTCCAGCGATATTCCAACTTTTTTGAGCCATCCAAAAAATATGATTTGTTGAATTCAGTGATAATTTCCTCGTTTGACATGAACCGCATTCCGCCAAGCCATTTTTTCATGTTTGGAAACAAAAAGAAATTGTCATGGTGGAAGAGTACTTTTTTCTTCTTCCAAATGGCCCATTAATTCAGCGTCATTCTCCAAGTAGTCTGAAGATGATGCCTCGCAAATCTCAAGATACGGTGGCTATGACATTTCCGGCCAATGGACTAGCGGTTCACAATGTAGTCCTGGTACCGATACTGATGTATGGAAGTGAGGCTTGGAATGCAGTGGAAACGAGATCACTTAGGCGTATATGTGGCAGATCCATTTATGACAGTAAAGAATGAAGAAATAAGGAAAGAATGTAAAGTTGTATAGTTATAAGATTAAGAAAGAATCAATTAGGTGGTTTGGTCATATGAAACGGATGAATGAGGAGAGAATGGTAAGAAATATATATGACGCAAGTATTGATGGCACCAGAAGTAGAGGACTTGGCATGACCAAGTAAACCAGATACTGGAGGATGGTCCTGTTAGAAGCCTCATTAATCGTTGAGCTTGTATGAGAAGATGTGTGAATGTGGATGTGGCGAGAATTGTGTGTCAGGACAGAAGAGTGTGGCGTTCTATCCTCTCTGCCTACCCCGGCGGAGAAACAGCGTGATGGTAAGTAAGTGATGGTAGTCATCGAAGGTGCATGGTCTTTATAAACTGTATGCAACTTCACATTGATTTCCTCACACGTCTTCCTATCCAAAAAAAAGGAATCGTTATTGCTCTTTTTCCATGGTTTCAAACAAACATAAACTTGACCAATTTCAACAGTTATCAAGATAAAATTACTTGATAAATCTGTCTGAAATTTTAACAAGCATCGTTCAAAAGATGGCATTAAACAATGGTTTAGAGATTTTGCATCTGTGGCACCATCAGTCGTTAAACACAGATACTTATCATATCGCCCTAGTATTGTTCCAAAAATGCAAGTAACCACCTGTCATTGTACAGTATTGTATATTTATACATTAATATTACGGTAATATTGACACCTCCCAGAACTGGTCTAGTGAGACAAGAAATCAGGTTCAAATCTGCTAATTTTATTTTTATTCTCTATATTTAGCCAAGATTCAAACTAATTTCTTTAGGGAGATCAGAGATAGCAGTGTAGACCATTTTCCTTTTTTTTGATAAATTATAATTTCAACATACAACAAAATAGGTATTTCGAAAATACTGACCGTGGCCGCATAGTGGTCACTATTGACCGCAAAGCGGCTACTATCTAGCGAAAGCAATTGGCTATGCGTAATTTTTAAGTGCATAAATACATATAAACATTTCATGACGAAGGCTGATTGAAAATTTATCTGTGCAATAATAATTCCAATTCAGAAATTCAGTGAATTTTAAAGAACTATGTGTTCAGTAGACCATTGCCATATGTATAATTATTTAAGTTCTAATAATATAGATGTTACTGATGTCTGGATATGGAAAAAAGTAGTAGATTTCATGACCACAATAGTTAATAAAAATTTATATTGATACTTTTGAACATCTTTGATTTTTTTCACTTGATAAAAATAAGGGGGTAGAAATAATTTGATCACGATTAATTCTTATGATACAATCTAGTGTTATGTTGGTCTCCTTAGGGAGATCTATTGAAATGTAAGTACTTTACATGATCATGATGAAATATAATATTTTGATCAAATGAAAAAAATATATTTTAATAATAATGCGATTAAATACTTTTTGATACATAAAATATTTAAAACTTTCGCTCGATATATTTTTGTATTATGTTTGTTGTTAAGATGCTGTTGGGCTTGGCGGTTGTCACAATAAGGGTTAAGGTAGGAGGGAGACAGTCGGTTAACATGAATGTTTTCATTAGTGGCTGTTAGAAACATTATCCAATACCAAAAGATCTATTATTGTCTATTAATTTAAAAAATAATACATTTTATATAAACCACTTTAATTAATTTGATGTTGACTGATTTCGATTACGCTGTATCTTAGTGAGGGCGGACGCGCATGAGTGATGTTAAAATAATAAGTTGTTAATGCAGAGTTTATTATTTAATTTAACCATAAAGTTAACACTATAAACATCAAAAATACTTGATCGCTACAATTGGATACCCTGGTTTTTTGGGGTGAAATGTAAATAATAAGTCATTCAGTGAACAATATTGATTTGAATTTGAAAATGTTTTTGAAGGTCGTCCTCCAGCTGTGCCCAAACAGTATGACTATTTACTGAAGGTGCTTTTGGTCGGCGACTCTGATGTCGGGAAGCAGGAAATTCTTCAGGATTTGGAAGATGGATCTGCTGAGTCTCCGTTCTGCAGCGGAAGTGGTGAGCAAGCCAAGCATTATGTCTGCCATCTTATTTATTTGTATAATAATTCAACCATTTTATTGCTTTAAATATAATGTGAATTTATCATTTATTAGTCAAAAACTATTATTGTATTGCGACTAATTAACTAATCAGAAACTATTCTTTCTATTTTGGTTGTCCTATAAGTCTTTGTGTTTTTTTGAATATATGTGAAAAATGCACTCTTTTTTGTAATTTTTAGTGTTTATTCTGTATTTTGCAATGGGAGTCGTACCAGCGGTGCTTTATTTATTTATTTTTATCTCTAAATTGACGCAGGCACAAGAGACAAAAGAATCTGAGTTAAGTTAGTTATACTTTAAGATTTTCACTGTGTTTTAAGTTGGATGATGACATAAAGTATTTGTTCTTCATCTCCGGTAACAACACAACCCAAAAAGTTTCAGACTGCTTCCAAATCAGTAATAATTGTAATATTGAAACATGCTGTGTGAGATCTACCTCGGACAATTTGTGGGACTCCAATACGCCACATTTAAACGAACCCTTCTTCAGGCCCACCAGCCCTCAGTAAATCTTTGATGCCAAAATATTCAAAATGACATTTTTGAACCACTTTTGACAATATTGTGACGTACGCGATAGAATGTCAGCGCATCCACCGGTTAACCCGAGGCAGAATATGAGATTGTGAGTACTATGAACAGAATTTGCTAATATATCTCCTGCCTGTCTTCAACAGTCATTCTCAAGGAAAATAAATAAAATCAGAGAGAAATTTATATTATAATTTAGAAAAATGCTTATACAATTTAAATAAATAAGAAAATAACGTTAACATTATCACAATATTCATAAAGAATAGCTTCGTTAAAACTACCTCCTAGAACACAAAGTACCTCCTCCATTCAGAAGCATAAATGGAATTGATTCATCAACTTTAACCACAGCGAAATAAGTCAACTGTCACTCCTATTTAACAATACCACTGGCAGGTAAAAAAAATGATCAGCAGTCGAGGAGCAATCCTAAGTTCATTTTTAGCAGGTTACCAGGTTGAATTCACTGGACAAGTTTTGCTCCACGATGAATATAAAATTTGGATTACTTATGTAATTTGACGTTGTTCACGAGATATTGAAGTAATGATTTTACTTTCATATGGAGATAATTCAAGCGAATGAATTTAAATCGTGATCGTCATCCCACCCTGGTCCACGGGCAATCCTCCAGGACATATAGTTAGATGAAGTGATGAATTATACAAAAATGGCGCCTCCCTAACATGGAGGTCCATTCTCAGGAAGGGATCCTGCAAGAAACAAACATACTTACATAGCAAAACACAATGTAACACAGATGCCTAATATTAGATATAATTATCCTCACCCTTTCTTTTAAATATGGAATCACACGTTTGTAATAAATACGTTCCACGAGATGCAGCCAGTGTTTCTCTTGTTCGTCCACGAAAATGCTTAGAAAAAGATTATTTCGCGCGGCAGTGTTGCTATTGGTGTGACATGTTAGACATAGAGGACACTATTGGCGAATAGGTACTATAATATAATATCTTAATTTTATTGCATCCCTACCCATTGCACTACAAATAATGTTAATAGCCAAAATTGCATAAAGCAGAATATAACATTCCTGGGAATCTTTTGTCTCCTGTGCTATTTTCAATTTAAGATTGAAAATATAAATAGATGTATAAATAAAAATAAGCACTTTGGTACGATCAGTGGCACAAAACCAAACAAAACTATAACATGTTTGGTTTTCCAAGAGTACATTTTTAAAATTTTCGACCTCAACATGAAGATGGCAGCACTCATCAACAAAAGTTGGGAAAGATAAGTACTCACCAAAATTTCAGCCATTTTGGATGCGCAGTTGTTGTTTGACAATCGTTTGAGTGAATCAATGCAAGTGTTTTTGTGAAAATTGAAAAAATCGAGTATCAAGTCGTCATTAAGTATTTGTTTTTAAAAGGCAATACGCCTACACAAATTAAAGACGAGTTGGACGCTGTATACGGGGATGCTGCACCATCATTTACCACGGTGAAAGTTTGGGCAGCTGAATTTAAACGTGGCCGTACAGCTTGGGTGACGATGAACGTTTGGGATGCCCAAAAACTGCAACCACTGACGATTACATCGTTTAAGTTCACTGAATGGTGCTGCACGACCGTCGAATTAAGGTTAGAGAGATAACAGAGCCTATGAACATTTCCAAAGAATGTGTTTGTCACATATTTAATCAAGATTTAGGCATGAGAAAAGTGGCCGCACGTTAGGTGCCGCGTTTGCTCACTCCGGACCAAAAACGTGTTCGAATGAATATTTCCGACGCTTTGTTGGCGCAGTTTAGGCACAATAAATCAGAGTTTTGACTCCGATTAATTACTGTAGATAAAACTTGGATACACTATTGTACTCCAGAAACAAAAACACAGTCAAAACAGTGGACTGCGAAGGGAGAATTGGCTCCAAAAAAGGCAAAGGCTGTTTCTTCGGCTGGGTAAGTGATGGCGACTGTTTTCTGGGATAGCCATGGAGTTGTTTTAATCGATTATCTTGAAAAAGGAAAAAACCATTACAGGAGCATACTATGCATCATTACTTGACAGGCTAAAGGCAGAAATTGCGGAAAAATGGCACCTTTGCATAAAAAAAAAATTGTTTCACCAAGAAAATGCGCCGTCTCACACCTTAGCGGTTGCCTCTACGAATTACAGTTTGAACTGCTTGACCACCCTCCTTACTCACCAGAGCTAGCCCCATGCGACTATTTTTTGTTCCCTAAGCTAAATGTTGCGCTCGGAGAACAGAGATTTTTGCCAAATGAGGAGGTCTTCACCTTCGTAAATAACTATTTTGCAGAGAAAGACTCCAAGTACTGTTTGGACGGGTTAAAGGGATGGGAGCATCGCTGGGAGAAGTGTATAGACTTACAAGAAGACTATGTACAGATAAATATAAATAAATTTGAAGAAAAAATGACTTGTTTCTTTGTTAGGTCGAAAACTTTTCAGATAGCCCTCGTATGTTTAAAAAAACTTATGGAACAACCTAATATTTTCTACCCTTGCTCCTTCGTCTTTTAATTTAAATGCCTAAAAATTATTAAAAATAATTATTAATCTGACATATTACAATGTCTCTTTATTACTTATTACTCCTCATTACTTAGGGCCGGTTGTGTGATCAGTAGTAACTTTTAACTAACATCCGTAGTAAAAATCCTTTGCGGGTTGTTGATACATCAAAGCATAGATGGAGATGTCTATTGGCGCGACAAAATAATCATGAAATTTATTCTATGCATTATCTATGGATTTTTTCACCTAGGCGTTCGATATCTGTCACTTTAGTGGTGAAATTTTTTCATATTATGTGTATAATTGTATATTAAACAATGAGATCATCATCATCGGACGAACTCTCTTCACTAAAATAGTGGGATATTGGATGATTAATTGTCGTATACTGCAACTTTCAAAGTATCAATGTGTCAGATGACTTTTGGAACAGCTGTGAAAATTCCGCCATATTTAAGTATCGATTCTCATTTTTACTATCAGATATCGGGAAGTAAAATGAGTTTAGCACGGGATGTACTTCAGAGAAGTAAATATTTTTTTACTAATAATAATTTTTAAAACAACCCGTTTTCGTAATTTTTTTAGTATAGTATCTGATTACACAACCGGTCCTTATAAATTTAATTTGGCTTTCTCACTCTTTTTGAGCATTTTTTTTGTTTGAAATAAAGTAACGTAAGATAACGTAATTACTTACATTTCAGCATACAAAACAACAACAATACTGCTGGATGGTAAGCGGGTGAAACTGCAGCTGTGGGACACTTCTGGTCAGGGAAGGTTTTGCACCATCATCCGTTCCTACTCGAGAGGGGCTCAGGGTATACTGCTTGTATATGACATCACTAACAAGTGGTCGTTTGACAGCATAGAGAGGTGGCTTGAAGAAGTAGACAAGGTTAGTGTGCAGCAGGCTTTAATTCTTATAGCACGCTTCTAAATCTTTTTTATTAAACTAAAATCTTTTAACATGCTAGTTAATAATGTATTACATACATTTAAAAAAAAAAAAAAAAATGTTTTACTATAAAATAAAATGAAACTTATATATGTAGTCCAAATTTGATGTAATTGTATAAAGTTACTGTGGCGTGATTGATAATGCGTTATAACGGCAATAGAAAGTTCCGGGATTGAATCCTGGCAATAACTGCGTATCTTTTGAACAAATATATTTTTAGTATATCTTTCTAAGAGATTCATAAAATTTGTTTTAATTATGAATGTTTTTATAATCACATATAATATGTAAATCTTTGTAATTACTTTTTTCCCTTGTATCGTTCCAAGATCATTATTATTATTATTCATTTTCAGCATGCTCCGGGAGTTCCTAAAGTGTTGGTGGGAAACCGCCTCCACTTGGCCTTCAAAAGGCAAGTAGGAGAGCGGGAGGCAGAGCTGTATGCGGCCAAGAACAGGATGGCCTTCTTCGAAGTTAGCCCTCTGTGTGACTTTAACATCAGGGAGAGCTTCTGTGAATTGTCCCGAATGGCGCTTCACCGGAACGGCATGGAGAGGTTGTGGCGTAGCAACAAAGGTACATCTGAACTTGCAATTAAATTAATGTGAAACCTCAATGCCTGCATATATCAATGAAAGTTTCATCTTTAGTTCAGAGGATTTACTATTTATAAAAAAAAAATAGATGTCACCTCTGCATGTTATTTGTTTTTAACATTCCTGAATTAATTTTGTTTTTCATTGTGTACCTTTAAATATGACCATTAATGGTTTCACTGTATCATCATTTATATGAAGGATCTAGGGAAATAATGTGCCAAGTCCCTTTTATGGGTGAAGTGAGGTTTGATGCAGTTGTGTAGTATTTTATAAGCCCTACAAAGTTGTAAAATAGACCAAGCTTTAAAAGCATTGAATCAGCATTGAAGTTTGAAATAATTGCAAAAATGTAAAAATGGCGCTCAGTCCAGTCGAAACAAGGAAAGAATGGCAACATCCAGTTATTTTTTTGAATCCTTTGCTTAAGGGCGAGCTTTCATTTTTCCAGTTTGAAATTTGAGAAATTCTACACGAATTAGATATGCTTTCAAGATGAGGTTAATAGTTAAATTCTTATAAGTTCCAGAGAAATAATTAATGACGTTATCTGTTACGTAAATCATGCAAGAGAGGAAGGTTTGAATAGAAAGAGACAACAATAAAAAAAATTATTTTTTCACATTCGATACAAGTGTCAAAAACAACTCATATCTGGAGTCTTTCCACATTTTTTTATATTAATATTATGGAATGAAATAAAATGTGTCTTGTTATTTGAATTAATCCATCAAAAATTGAATAATTTATTGGAGTACCTAATTCATATACATGAATATGTTTTGAAAGCAGACAAAGTACCTACATATATTTAGATTGACGATACATACAATGTTCTACATTCAAAATTATTATGACAGCTTCAATTTATTATTTTGTTTAATATTATTGATTTAAAACGCCACATTGCCTTGTGCTGATCTGTTTGTTTCATACGTGCATAGTATTTATGAAACAAACAGCTAGTGTTTAAAAGACAATTTGTCTAAATGTAGTTTGTAATAAAGAGTCAAAATATTAAACTAAAAATCGTCTGTAAAATTTTTGAGTAATAATAATAATGCTGGCAACGTTATGTATGGATGACACGATTATTTGTATTTACTATTACATAGACCGTGGTATTGCTGGAACTGCAATACAACTACATACATTGTCACCACCTTCGTAAGATGGAAAATATACTTGTTTAATTATATACAACTTTCAAAAAAGTATATAAAGGTGTATATATTTGGTATTAAAAAAATCTCCAATATAAATTAGGGTTGAAATAGTTATATATTTTACTTTCAGTTTTAAGCCTTCAGGAGATGTGTTGTCGGGCCATCGTCCAGAAGACTACCGTGTATAGCATAGACCAGCTGCCGCTTCCCAGCCTGATGAAGTCTCACCTCAAGTCTTACGCCATGACCTCCTCGACAATGCAGTATCGCAATTTGAAAGGGTCCCGAATTAAATTGCCCAACAATAACGGGGCCCTCAGCCCTAACGGAACTATCGAACACAGAACTTCATGTGCGGGCAGAAACTCTTGTGTTATATCATAGTAATCTCGTTTTAGACATGATCCTCATACAAGTGTAATAAAAAAAATGCACATTGATATTAAAAATTGATATGTTAAGATTTTAAAATAACGGCTGCGAACACTGTATGACATTAAAGCGAGCAGCTAAGCTTGTGTTATGTAAATATACATTTTTTAGATTAAGTGATGAACTTGTCGCACTGTATCAAATTAATTATAGACAGTTCATCGTTATTATATATTTATGTATACCAATGGTTTTTAAAAAAGTGTTTCTATTCATGTGCTTAAACAGCATACATACGAGTTCTATCTCATGTATTTAATGACAATTGAATTGGCTATTTTGTGAATGTAAGCAGTCCAACTTTTCGAAACAAGTCATTTTCATAAGAATGTGAACTGATGACATTTTCAAACAAACTTGTTCAATTGACCAACGTTATCATTATTTTCATGAAATAATGATAACGTTGATAAAAACTCATGATTGCGTTTGGGTGACACTCGACTTTTAAACCATTCCATGAACCATTTAATGGAATAGAAAGACAAATATGCGAGCGAGTGACACTTGAGACATTACGTAATTAAAAATAAACCTACCCGTAACTTTTGGGATAAAATAAAATTAGCATATAAAGTGTTGATACATGATATGTGTGCCATTTTTAGGATGATAATAATTTATTTGTTTCATTTTGTGAGTATGTACAAAGTCTTTCAGTAATATGTTTGTTTCGAAATGAAACGAGGAATTGAATCAGAATATTGCGGAATGTATCTTTCAAACAACACACCCACGTTCGCAGTTTCAGTAATCCAAATTTTAGTGACATAATGTGAGTGGAGTGGGGTCTGATAATCAGGATACACCAGAATCTTCAAGCTATTCCAATCACAATATTTAAACAGGGATAAACACGATAAAATGGAATATCACAAAATACTAAACTTTGGCGCCCATGAAAATAAACACTTTTTTAGATCACTGGTAAATATATATTTTTAAGCAGATTTGTTGATTAATGTAAAAGTGACTGTGACTATGTATATTGCATTAATATAGGAACATAAGTTCAAAGCTGAGAGAGTAGAGAATCGTCGCGAGCGTGTTTTGTATTGATTGGAAAAACAAATGTTGAATTGGTTCTATTAAGAATAAAGGTACAATGTTATATCTTTTGAATGATTTTTACCTTGTATTACAGTATTTCACTATGCATACAATTAAACAAAGTAATATTTTGACTTTATGCAAATATATTTCATTTTCACAAGTCCTCTGTCCCCCGCCATGAACATTGAGTTAAATGACTTCCATGTTGATACCTTAAGACAATACTGTTCCGTAAATTTGACAAACGCAATTAAAATTCAATATCCAATAAAACTGTATAATATATCAATTGAACCAGAATTTTTGAGAACATGTATGTGTCATTTTAAATTTTATTAATCTTTTTCATCAGACGGTTTTTTTATATTGAAAATTTGTAGTTCGTGCATAAAAATCACATATTAATACATAAAATAATTTTATTGAGTTTTATCTGAAATTTAATAATGATTAGATGCAAATTATAGTATTACAAATCTCCACTATATATGGCTAAAACACAGCAGCAACATTGTTTTATGGTAATCTATATTTTTTTTAAATTCAATGTAATGTAATTATAAAAATATAACATATTTGTAATTTTTGTAACAAATCTACCAGGATACCACGAGAAATTAAATAGAATATCTATACATTATTCATGTTATGTTTAGAAATTTTATTGACAGTTTTTTTTTTTAAATAAACTTTTCGAATATCTTAAATTTTGAATTAGCAAAAGTTATTTTCGCTTTTAAAGATTTTCTTTGCATACTTACACCGAATTTACTTTTCCGTCTTACAAAATTGGCTGAGTTCTTTCATACTAAATGTTTAAATATTCACCTGCATGTTTTAAACTGCAATTTGTTTGTTAATTATATGTCAAGTCATGGTGTGATAAATGTATTAATCAATTATAAAAAATACTATTTGTGGATAGAGCAAATCTCAACGCAAAGCAAAAGTGAAATAAAATATTAAATCATTTTAGGCAATAGACAAGTATTCGCATCGCCACCTCGATTGTACACCTTGCTTGTATGTTTTTGGTAACTTTATAGGAGACCATTTAAACTATTAAAACGCAGACAAAACTAAAAATTTGAATGTTCTAAATTTTTAGCTTTTATTGCGAAATAAAATAGAATCTGTGAGTTTTACCAAAATACATTTTTGGTGTCTTTAAGATTTCTTAATTTTTTTAAAATAAAGCTGTGGAAGACAACCTTTATTTAAAAAGGTTGTCTTCTAAATAAAGGTTCATTAACCTAGACGTATTGTCTAAAAAATTTCATTTCGACCAAAATATATTTACGAGCTTTTACAATTATGATGATGATGAATCATTTGTTTTCTTATATTTTATGAATTTTGGTATTTTAACTAATAATATTCGCAATAATGCATGCACAATATTTTTATTCCACACTCATCTCGTCTCGTGGGTCAATTAATAGATCCTTTCAATATGGGCATAATGGGGTCTAAAATTTTAAACAGTCACTAATGTGATTACAAGGTGGCCATTCAATTGCATAACCCTTGCCAATTAATTTGTTAAAACTTTACATCTTCCTATTTAAGATGAATGTGATTGCACTGTCAATATTATTTTGTTGTGGAAACTACATTCTTTGTAGCACATGTGTCATCCTTAGAAATTTGAAGTTCGAACAAGTGATTCATGGCAGTGTAGAAATTTTTGTTACCAAAATTATCACAGTGTCATTTTATTCATCATTGAATATTAGTGATGGTAAAATCGTTATTTTAACTGTTATTGTGACTGTGTTCGATTATAATGATGATTAATAACTGATTAACATAATTCTTCCAGCAATGACTGGTACACTAGAAAGTAAGCCTTCGACAGTCAAATCTTAATTACCAATCATCGACATAATAGTCACGTAACGGTTTACCATCACTATTGAATATGCATAACTCACATGATAGGGTAAAAACTGAACTAATACGGAAGTGGCTGTTAAACAAAATGAAATTATAAGATATGAAATATAAGAACAACAAAAATTCGACAACCGCATAATATTTATTGAAGATCCAGTAAAATCTTTTCATTTCTGTTTTCTAAGATAATTTAAAATGTAATGGCACGACAAGAGTAGTATTAAATAAAATGCCTTTTACGTTGATATTTGCATTTGAGAAATGTATATTGGATGTTTTAAAAATATGCAATTGAATTGAAATGTCATATTATTGAAAGAAATTAAAAAGCTTTCTAACTGTCTAAATAAACATGTATTCAATGGCAATAATAGTCAACCCAATTTTTATGCACATTTTATTTTTTACCATGTATTAAATACGCCGTGAATGGAGTACCATCTAAAATATTAAATACCAACATATTAAATAAATACCCAATGGATAATTAGATATATTTTAGATTTTTTATGAGCATTCTTTATCAAAAATAAATAAATATTAAACTTGTGCACAATTTTTACCAGTATTTATGTCACCTCTGAACCTATTGTAATTGAAAATGTTACACTGTGCAATTAGGTCTGCTGCGGCAGTTGTGGATTTGCAAAAAAAAACTTACTTTTGATATTTGAGTTATCTATGAATCTTGCACTTTGTTAAATTTGCAAAGTACAATGACTTCAATGGAATATGAAGTCAATATTTTTTATTTATATTACCATCACTAATAATTATTATTGTAAGTGCAGCTGACTCCATCCAAGTCCTTACCGTCAATAGAATATGTATTATAAATGTCTTGAAAATAATGTGAAAATAAAATGCATATAATTTTATACTCAATCTGTGTTTTTTGTCTCCAATAAACCCATATAACCACACCTAATCTAACAACTATAATGCCACCATTTGATGAAATTAAAGAGTCAATACTCTAATGTCATTAAAATCAACATATTTTTTAATGTTATGGTATTTGCGTGACAAGTACTTCTCAAGTTGTATACCTTGTAGAAGATTGTTGGATGGTAATCTTTATTACACAAACAATACAGTTTTATGATACAAAGTATAAGTAGTTTCAGACTCAAACGGTAGCGAAAAGAGGCCGTGCCCCGTCAACCTTTTAAGCCCGCCACACACACATACATCTCGCACCAGCGGTGCTGGCGCGCTGACACACACACACACATACACATGATCTCAAGGACATTAAATTACAGTAAATTATAGAATTACCTAAAGCAATCGATTGTGTAAAAACCAAAATAATAAAATTGGTATGGTTTGCCGGGAAGAAAGGAATGAAATTTTATCACATTCATTTGACGTTTTAAAATTTTATTTGTTAGAAAATGATTGCTTATCAATGTACGTACCAGGGGTGAGCATTGTGTACAAGCTAAAAAGCTGTACATTACTAGAAATTTGGAATACATTACCATGTAAAATTCTGTTGACAGCTGAGTTGAAAATTCCAGTACATCTTTCTAGCTGCCTCACGCGTGCCATTGGACCTCACTCAATTTCATATAATACTTTTATCTTATGATCTAGGTTAGCTATAGTCTCCTGTCTTCTTGCAACAGGAATGACTCCTTCCATACAGGAATTGTGCAGTCTAATAAAAACTGTGATCCAGTAGTCATGTCTGGCAGCTTCTGGACCATTACTTTGCGCAACGCCGTAAAAGTACTGCATCATAATATATTTGCGCGTTGAATAAGGTCTCTGGGCCTTCCCCATGTAACAAAGTGTCCAAAATCCTTTAACAAGTCATTTAATTTTTCAATCCAAATCTCGAAAGCACTCGTCCACAAACAAAAGTCAAAATTGTTAGAATTTAGAGAACAAAAGATTTCTCCATAATATGAAGTGGATTGCTTTTAAAAATGAAATAACAGATGTATCAATTTGAAAGTGCAGCATATAGGTTTGAAAATTTGTTGTTAACTTACTATATTGACATAGTGTAACGGTCAGCGCATTTCCCCGGATAGGAAAAGTTCCTGGTTCAAATCCCGGTGGCAACAAAATATTTTTTCAATAAATTGATTTTATCTTTCTAATTGATACATTTAATATATATTCATTTTTTATTTTTACTTTCTGCTTTTCCCTTCTGATACATCTACTTTTTGTGGAAACTTGCAAGATGGCCCAGATGATTATCTAATTTTATACTTGTATAATTAGATTTTTTAAATTATACTATTCAATTTTCTATAAAATAAAATAAATAATAAAATATGAGAAAATACACTTCATGCTTGCAGCGGTTTTTATTATAAAATTATGTTCGTATTGAACAATAAAATAATTTTTCAAAAAATTTACAAATCATTTTATTACATAGTAATATATTAAAAAGATATATGTAGTATCGACGATTTACAAGAAATGCAAGTACGTAGCTAAAAATTTACTCTTATACATTGCATCTTATTAAATAATAACTCAATGGAGTGCGAAGCAGTAAAATCAAATGAATATACATATAATTATTAGATTGCTTTTACAGGTGTACATATAAAATTTAAAATAAATATCACTCGAAATTGACTTTAAAACAACAATGGACAAGTATGCTTAATTGGTGTCTACTGTTATAAGATCACTGACATTTAATCATTTTATACATTTATGATTATATAATTAAATTATAATTGTCACAAAGCAAGTAGACTGACATATAACATTCAATTTAACAGCACAAATACAGATATTAAAAACATGATAGTTATTATTACATGTTAGTATTCATCAGTCTAAAATATTCATTCAATCGTATCAAATGAGTAGATTAAGATATTTCTCTCGGTGTATTCCTAAGGGTGAAAGAGTAAGGAGTATAATGATGGTGACATGTAGTACGGCAGACGAGGGGGAGCCTTTGAGGATCTTTTTCATCTAAATTCGTAGATTTGGATACTATGTTCAGGGACGTGGCTCAAATTAAGTGACTGGTACCTGAAAGAAAACATAACCGAATTCATTTTTCTTTCGATAAAATATTATGCATAAAAATTGGTATAATTAACCATTTCAAAATAGACGACACCAGGCTATCAGAATTACTTTATGTGAATGAAATTCAAAATATTTAATTGAATTGTTTTAAGCCAAAAATACAACAAATTATCTTGCAATAATAATAATGTGATCGGGTTGTTTATACAAGATCCTGTTCACCATTACAATACAATTCATTCAAGTAACAAAATAATTATGAAAAGATATAAATAAATGTTATGGAAAGAAAGCAAAAAAGATGAAGTTCACATACATATATATATATAAACAACATATAAATACTAAATTTCAGTCACGGCTATTATTGTATCTATAGCTATTCTGCAGTCGATCCCATTCTCTGGTCAGGGAGCCAGCTTTCCATGAGAGCGCCGCTTGCACTAGAGGGTTGGTGCTGAGTTCCAGCTGCAGCTTTACACCAGCAACTCAATGTCTCAGAAGCGGAACGAATCCATGCACACAGCCTTTGACAAACATTGTAGATGCGCTACAATAACGCACCGACCCAAAAAGTATTCTGTATGAGTTGTTGTACTGAATTTGTATACAGTTGTATGTCACTTGCTTGTATTTCAACCAGAGCTCGCAGGTATACAATATAAGAACGATCTGAACAGGATTATCTTCATCTCCTTACTGCATCGGTAGAAACGCCGTGCCCTAGCTTATGTTTTGAAAATCTGTAAAAGTTTTCTTATCTCTTTTATAGATGTCGCCAGTATATAACCAATGGTATTTAAATTTACACTTCTGTAAATGTTTTTTAACAACTTTGGTAATCGAGATAACAGGAGCTGAACTGCCGACCCCCGGGTCAGGTTTTATTTCAGATGTTCCATTTCTAGTTTTTCTCATAGTCCTCAGATGCAGATAGATTGCAGATTTTGGACTGAAGAGATTTGGCTTGAGACAAGGATGCCTAGAGGAGGCTTGTGTAGCCGGCCTAGGACCTGGATCTAGTTGGCAGTTAATTTGTCTCTCCCATTCCCATATTGGGAGAGACAAATTAACAGCTATTTTAAAAGTATTCTTTTATCAGTAGAAAATAATTTGAACAACACTTACAGTAATATAATTTTTTTTAAATATATATAAGAGAATTCTCTATAATAAAATAAACAAGAAAGACAAATATTTTAGCTCTGATTCAATATCAATTTTATTCCCATATGTCAAGTTAGACTCAACATTTTATTTATGTATTACAAAACTCAAATTTTAAATACCATTCTGGAATAAATATTCTATTCTATCCTACTAAAGATTCAAAAGGATTTTAAAAGTGCATGTTTGTATTTAGAGGCTGAAGTCAAGTCTCCGGTACACCTCCGGTCTGTTGCTACACAAAGCAAAGATAAAATGTCAGATAAATAAATTACATCACGCCAAATTATTGTGTCGCTGACCGTGGTGGAAAGTTTTTTGCGACAAATATATTCAATGCTGGTCCGTAGAGGGGTTAAGGCTTTCCTTTCAATAATTATTCATATTATCACAATTTTAACAAAAATGTGGCTTTTTATTATTTATTTATATCAGAAGTTATACACTAGATTAGAGTTTTTTAAACTATTACTTAGATAAGACCTTTACACTAATTTAAAACTAATAAACTGAATATTATTTGATTTATTAAACTATCAACTATCATCAAACTAATAAAATAAAAAATCCATTCCGTGTTGTTTTGTTGTCTCGCTTGTATACCCGCTGATGTATTTCACTTCTTTAGTGCTGTGGAGAATGTGTCTAATTTGTATGATATATTACTTGATTTTCTGTCAAATTTTTTAATAACTTATTATTATTGATTTGTACAAATATGATCCTTGGTTAAATAATACACCCTTCAGGAGGGCTTTTAGGAAGTGCTGCAGCCGGGAAATGATGCAACAATATTAATACAAAAATCACGGTGTACGCTTCTGTATTTTTGTTTTGATTTTATGATTCAATATAAATTTTTTGAAATTAATGTTTTTTTGCATTAACAATTTGAAGTTAGCATCATTTAATAATAAAAAAAAATGCCAAAAATCATAAATAAATGTTTTGACAAAGACGAGATTAAAAGTAATGTGATTATTTGTATGGAATTGAATGATATATTACTTATTAGTTTAATAAAATAAGTATCAAAATGTCAACCATCATTACTGTTGCGTAAAAGCATAGATGCCGGAAGAAACAGGATATTCGGAAGGAAGTTCCACTCACGACAATCCCGATCTTCTGGCACCTCCTAGGTGGACTGTAACTTTAGGTTTTGTAACACAATCTCCGTTCAGGGTCTTAAGTCCTTCTGATTGCACTGGATTAGACACACGTCTCACTCGTTTGTTATACTGCGAAATTTACTCGTTACCGCACCGTTCAGGGTAGCCGATCGACTGATACGGTGGCAGGTGAGGAAGGGAGGGGAGGTGGAAGGCACAGTACATTATCTTCGTTCAAGCATAAATATATGTCCCAAACAATTACCATACAGTACAATTTATATATTTTTAATTTGATCTGTCAGAATAAAAAAAATTGTTTTGCATACTGCAATGGGTTATACATTTAACTAATTGAATACAAATTTAACTAATCTCCATTCATAGTTCTTACCTAATCTATATTTGTTTTTGTTAAATTTGTCAAATGACATCTTTCATAATTCAGTAGATAATGATATCCCAAGTCCAAATGTTGAACTTCGAGTATATATATGTATTTCAATCTCGTTTCATACAATTTTTGATATTTTAATGAAAGAGTTTCTTACCATTCTGAACTTCTGTGGTAATAATATCCTTCTATGGTGGCCGCCGATTTTTGAAAGCATATGTAATAGAAACCAGCAAACGAAGCTCCATTTATGTCTTTAATCGTGTGATCTGGGACAAGAAAGTGCTCCTTCCATCTCATGAATACAAAGTCTGTGGATGCCAGCGCCTCGTAATCAAATGTATCCGAGTTAAATGTTTTCACATACTGATAAAATGATGTAAACTTGCTCTGAAAAGATATTGCAAATGTAGGTTATCCCAATGAATTAACAAAACAACAAATTGAATTGCGAAACGTAATTTATGAATATTGTTTACGCATTTGTCTTAAAAATATTAACATTAAAAGAAAAAAATATCGCTAGTGAACTATACCTAATGTATATATTGACTCGGGAATTTAATATTACAATAAATCCAAAAACTAAATTTTACTAATAAAATTATGAATTAATTTAATTTTTAATTTGATGTTAAATCATGTATACAAAATTATCATTAAAATTTTTAGCGTAATTATGTTGATGACTTTAATAAATACAGGACAGGTTGTATCTTTTCAGAGAGAATGAAAGGAAATATCAGGTGATGACAATAATATTGAATTAGAATGAGGAATGTGAGAGCTGTGCTGATAAAAAATGATGAAGCTCACCTCTCATCATGCCGGCGAAGAGAAGGATAAATTGCAAAGATGGAGTTTAGAATATCAAGGAGAACACGGAAAGAAGGATGGATAAAAACAAACATTTAGATATCCAGTGTGTTAGCAAGAACATGGTGAAAGGAAGCGAAGAAATAGAGCACAATGAGATGCTTGTGCTGTGGTTGCAGTAATGCTTTTGAGATAAATAATAGAGTACATAATATATTTAGTTCACTACCAGGTTATCATCTCATTTATCGTATAACCGGCATTTCTAATTCAGGTTATGCCTCTATAAATTTAGAAAAATATTTTTTTCAACAAATGTAAATTAAAGTAATGTAATAAATAATGTGTGAAAAATGAAAGAATAACCTTGACAGGTGATTCAAATGAATGAGAGGAAACTCAAACAGATAGTTTTAAGTCAGCCGTTTGTATGCATTGCGATAAGAGGAATGAAAATGGTGACAGTTTTAGATGATAAGTAGCTTAAGTAACAAAATGGTGTGTTTATAAAATTCAGTTCAGTTATTAATGCACATGGCATGAACTCTTCCACGTAAGAAACTGTATTGGTCATTATAAATTAATCATACCCAATGTTTCTTGTCTACATCTTCATCAGCATCCCATTTCCTCGTCAAGAATGGATATTTAGCAGATATTATTTCACCATCAAAGAACGTTGTCAACGTAGGAAATTCTTCCGTCAAACCCTTGATTTTCAAGTAGCCACAGAGATATGAGTTTTCTTCATCTACATGCTTTCAAATAAAAATATAATACATTTTTATTCATTTAAACATAAAATACGATATAAATGATTGCACAGCAAATCAATCAAGATAGTTGATACTGATTGTCATTTCTTTAATTTTGATTATGATGTGTCATGTGTTGAGACGCACTAAATATTGTATCTAATTATAACTGCATTTCTACCACTGCAAATACTTGAGACGTAAAATTCAGAACAAAGAGAATCAAAGTAACAGTCTTTACATTGATAATACTAACCTGCAAAACAACTTCTACTTCGTAAGAATTTCCCTTAGATTTTTGATGGCCCTGAAACTTCGATCCATTGTATAGTAAAGACTTTGTTACACCTGGCTGTTTGGAATTTGCTGGCGGCGGCGGTGTTATGTCGACTTTTACTGGCATTCTTCTCCCATTCAAATAGATTGAATAGATGCTTAAAAGTGACAGCTTGTAAAAGTGACGGAAGAGGGAATCGACAATATGGCGTTCTTTTCAAAAATCTGTGCATGCATAGATAACATATTATATTAATTTGTGATTCTTTTTAATTCGTGTACCTACCTATTCTAAGGATAGTTGTTATACCTCTACGCGGAGTGACGCGAAGCTATCACATTAATTAGACGTAAAAAAAAAAAACAATGATGGAAATTTCATTTTTGCCAATCACATACAAACTGCCGACGACGGGTCCATGTGGAGAAGACCGAAGTCTTAAAAAAAGACCGGGGCCAGCCGTTCAAAATGTTGGATAACGAGCGTAATGACCTCCAGCCTAAGGATTACGCAATACACATTAAGGAGGAGAAACAATATCAACAGAAATATGATGGACGTTTCTAGAGAAACGATTGTAAAAGGAGCGCTCCAGCGTCAACCGGACAGCTTTCTCTTCCTTTGAAGAAAGAGGAATAAAAGAAATAACGGTGGTTAACACAGTGCGAGGAAACAATTTAGTTTGTTGCAGAAGGATACATAATTTCTTTGTGATACAGGATGTATTATTTTACTGCAAAAGAAAGCGTTAAATCAAATGAGAAGGCGACCAGTATAACGATCAGTAGGGATCACTAGAATAAATGTAAACCAAAAGTCGGTTAGCGATAAACACTAAACAGGATACTAATGACTGCAGAGTCATTAAAAAAGAAACACAATAAACAGATAACTCGCTCAAAGGTGGAATACAGATACAAAAGATTCAACCTTTTTTCTTAAGAGCCGAGTTTAGGCATGTACGATCCTATTTCCGGGAAGCGCACCGAAGGCCGGCGAGATCTCCCATGGGGTTAAGCAAAGAAGAAAGGAATAACATCTTAAGGCATATAGAATTAAATATATTACATTGAGATAAGAAAATAATTAATATAATGGAAATGGGATAATGACGATAATGTACAATAACGAGTGGGTATAAAAATATTATTGCGAATTTTATTGTAATAAATAAATTATAAAGAAAAAAGGAAGAATAATAATACGTAAATAAAAATAAGAGATCTTGTCGAGCAATATAATTACTATGGAAAATTACTATAGAGATAAGTTTATTCATAATTTAATATAGAAAGAATGTATAGCGATAATATTACTGGACTAGGATTGATAAAGTAATGTTGAGTGTTTATACCTATAGACAAGATGGACAAATAAAGGGGTGATTAATTTTGAGTGGACACTAATAATTGATGTGAATGATGATAACTCGATTAGAAGACGAAGGTGGAGTCCGAATTTAGGCCTAACATGAGGGCGTAGCACAGCTGTCGATGATGGACCTGTGATGGTGCCAGTCTTGGGAGGGTGGAACCAGTTGACTTGCAGAGACACACCCTTGCTGCAAACGATAAAAATGAGTGGAACGCCATTTTTACAGCAGTTAGAGTTCGTGTCAGAAATTTCTCTCGCCCCAACACGTTACGGATTTGAAAACAAGACTCAATCAATAACTGCGGCACAAAGTGCTCACATCTTTTATTATTACGTATTTTTAAATATTTATTGAAAAATAATATTTTTAGAGCAAAACAATATTGCATTTTTGTCTTTTTGGATTTTTTTACTACACATATATATATAGGCTCCTTCAAATATACTCCAACAAATTCAAGGAACTGTTCTTGTACTTTGTTTATCTTCATGAATTTAGTGAAAAATGAAGACGCCTTAAAAAAAAAATTGAAATTTTCGTTTACTGCCAAATCAATTCTGAGTATGAACAGTTTTTCACCATAACTACATTATATTATTACCACACCATTATCAGATTACTGCTTTGATAATATTCTGCACAGTACCAAGCCATCTCGACACTGTGTCGAAATACTTTTCACAAAGGTGGATTCCGTTGGTTTTCAGGTTTCTCGATAGCATTATTATCTCTCAAACTTTTAATATTATTATATTAGCTATACCTGATTGAGTTAATTTGTTAAGAAACTTTTAGAGAATAATTTCCTGCATTATTTGGATATTCAGAAAAATAAGCCAGTACTGCAATAAATCTGCTATAACACAGCTATAATTAATTAGCAATATTTGAATATGTCCAAGAACACACAATTACTGGATTTTTACTTACAAAGGCACTATTATTAATCAAATATCAGATATCTCGTAGAGACAAAGCAATTTTTTATTACATTTAATGGAAAATATGTTCAGTTTTAGAATTTCCAAATTTGTTGATGCGAGAATCACACATTGATCTACAGATAAGTTGTCATTTGAGACATTTCATATAAATTTTGGCCATAAATGCTTTCGATTAGATTTTGATTTGAAATCATTTGTAGAGGAATATCAATCAGGGATACAGTACGACGAAGAGTATGTTTTGTCAACATTGAGATTCCATCAATAATGATGAGCGTAGATAACAAAAGTATTTCTGCTTTCAGTAATTAGATTGCATTGCCGACACTGAAGACTTCAATAATGTAACAGGAAGGTTGAAGCTGTTATGAAGTATCTTCTACCTTTTAATGACATGGCAGAGATTCCAATAAGATCTAAAAATAAATATTTCCCTGCTTTAACTTAGTTAATTATAGATTGCTGGGCATTCATCCGTGGATTCTTTGGAATGCATTAATTTTGATTTGCTTTTAAACAGTTTAAGCTTTGGATTAATCTCTCTGGTTCGATTTCTTCTACAATCAAGTTATAAATTTGAACCATAATTGAATTTTCATTTGGTATAGGTAAGCCTATCTATGCAGATAATTCATGCTAATGGTGCAAAATTGCACAAAGTCAAATTCTATGCTACATCGTCATTGTTCAACCATAAGTAATCAGGAAACATATCATTAGAAAACAACAAATATATGTGAAATATATTTTGCGTTTGTTTATTAATTTTACCATTTATCACCTAAATTTAACAAACAAATAAAATTAAGATTTTTTAGTTTGTATTTGAAAATATTGTGTCTGACATTTTTTAAGAAAGCTACAAAGTGCTAGCTCTGTTATCCTTTAAAAATGTATACAGTGTCATCACTGGGGATGACATTTGTTTGGTTTGAATAGCTACAGCATGATAATTTTTAAATTCCAAGGTCCTGAAAAGGGTTATAAATAATATTCTTCATTCAATTCTGAAGTCGTCAAAATTGTTTTATTTTAAAATAAATAAAGCTTGCCTTATAAATAAAACAACTATTAATTACACGTTAATATAATATGTAATAACACATAATATTTTGAATCTTTTAATACAAATAATTGTCTCATATTATTGAAGTGACTAATTGTTTCTTTTTTATGAGTTGTGGAATTCCTAGTCCAACTTTGAGACAAACTTCTTTAAAGGTTATTTCTGCCCTTTCATCAGCTTTTGCGGCGCCCTTGTTTAAAACCTCCACCAGGTACTGCGGGTCGGAGAGATATTCCTCAATTTTTTTTCTAATTGGTTGTATATGAGCACAAACAGCTTCAGCCACAATGTATTTATATCTATAAAAATAAATAGCATTCCAATTTTGTTATTTTATAAATAAACCTTACATTTTAATATAAAAATAATTAATTTTACTTTAATTATAAAAATAATACATTTATACAACAAACTGTCTATGCAAATAAAATATATAACAAATGGAGCAGTAGTTAAGAAACTAATTATAAAATGGATTAAAGAATTAGGCAAAGAAATGTTAAAAATGATACTAACAACGAGCACGCAATTAATAAAAAAATAAGTCATCAATTATCTTCAGAAATATTAACAAACACTTGAACACCCCTTAAACAATAGCCCACCTTGACTTAGGATCATCCTAGTGAGGGGGCATTGATTTTAATAAATGTAAAAAAATATATAAAAACAAAAAAAATTATATACATATTATGATATACCATTTAGAAACTTACTTAAGAGTGTTAAAACCTTCCATTTCATTACAAATCTCTTCGGCAATCTTATCTGTCATCAGACAATGAATATCTATCATATTAGATACACCTGGCCTAGTTTCAGGATTATATGTTATCTTAAAAATAAAACAAAGTATTAAATATTAATAATTTCAATTATTCTGTCAATATTTGAATAATTATTAAAATATAATGTTTCAAATGATAGAAAATAAAAAATTACAAGCTATAAACACACCAACCTCAGGAGTAAAGTCAGATACGGCTTTTCTAAACTTCTTGGTAATTTGTTCTGCTGTATCAGTCAACAGAATTCTAGACTTTGGATCCGGTTCAGATTTTGACATTTTTTTTGATGGGTCTCTCAAACTTTTCAACCGGCAACTGGATTCATCTGACAGGTGAATTACCTCATATTTATAAAATAACTAATTTGCAGTCACGCCAGCAGCCCACCAAATATATAGACATAAACTAATACATATTCCTTGTTTCAATATTTTTAATTTGGTGTCACCCACGTGATCACTTTGGTAGCACTTACGCAATCAAATAGCTCGGGGAATTTTTTTAAATACATGACTCGATTGGAATGAAAATTTAAACGCTGACAATATAATATGCATTAAGGGGCTACTTTCAATGATAATTCAAATTTTCGCATTTTTTACAAAAATTTAGGTTTTTATTATTCATTTATATCAGAAGTTATACACTAGATTTGACTTTTTTTAAAACTATTACTTAGATAGAACCTTTATACTCATTTAAAACTAATAAACTGAATGTTATTTGCCATAATTAAAACAATACAACAAAATAAGCATTATAAGAAAGACCGCAACCATTTTCCGCGTGCTACAATATTATGTTAAATTATTGCATAAACAAAATATATTTTCTTATAATCTTGAAGCCAAGATTACAGAGACCAATCTGTCTTAAACCAAATCAGCAAAATGTTAAAAATTAATAGTTATAAATCATTCAATTTGTAGTACATATGATCAATTCTTGACGTTTTTAAAATACTTTGTTTTAGCGAAAACATACATTTTAAAATAATATATTGTATTTATTCACATGCTTTGAGGCTTCAGCTACTATTTAAAATCAAGTTTGATATCAAAAACGCAATAATTTCTTGCTAAATAATATTTATATTGATACTAATAATGTGTATTTTTTATTTTCTTTATTAACTTCAGACCGCTGATCGACAGCGGTCGTAATGACGTCTAGTCTGCGCTCTCGTAATTTTCGTTAAAAAATGCCGAAAATATATGTTTTCACTCATATTTTACCCTCGGTTTGAATTAATATTAAACATATTCACAACATTAGTAGCAAATCTCATAAATTAGATGTCTTTTACTGATTTTAAGGGAAAACAATGTTTTCTTGAACAAAGTAAACATCATTTTTATGTAAATCGGAATTAAATATTTTGTTTATATATAACACTGTTACATTTTAAACAAAGCTGTCTGTTTCATAAATAGTATATAATTATAAAACAGACATGTCACCAAAGCAGCATTTTAAATCGATAATATTAAACAAAATAATAAATTGAAGCTGTTATAATTTTTTTTAATTTAAAACATTGATTTAAGCGATCATTTAAATATATGTAGATACTTTGTCTGATTTCAATACATATTCATACATGTGAATTAGGTACCCAATAAATGTTTTAATTTTCGATTGATTAATTCAAATGACAACACATATTTCATGATTCCAATATATCAATATGAAAAAAGGTGGAAAATACTCCCGACACGAGTTATGTTTAAAACTTGTATCAAATGTGAGAAAATCAACAATTTTATTGTCACCCTTTCTATTGAAACTTTCCTCTTGCATGATTTACGTAACAAATAACATCTTTAATTATTTATCTGATACTTATAATAATTTAACTATCAGTGTCATTTTGAAAGCATATCTAATTTGTGTAAAATTTCTCGAAATTCAAATCGGAAAAATGAAAGCTCGCCCTTAATGTAAAAAATGTGTCTTGTTTACACGATGATTTAATTTTCAAAGAATAAATACTTTTACTGTTGCATAAATGTATCATAAACTATAGGATTTATGTTTCCACAAATAATGAGTGTAGAATGCCCCTCATTCCGCAACTAATGTTCCAAACCCCTCTCCTATATGTACACTTTATTTCATGTCTATTCATTTACTGGTCTGTGGTCACGCCGATAGAACAAAACACTCTTCTGTTCTGACAAATCATGTTCATCGAATGTTGAATCTTCTATCAGGGATGTTCTCCAATATGTATCTGGTGTATCAGGTCTTTCGTGGATGTCCTTCCTTTGTTTCTGTTACCTCCATCACTTGCCTTAAATATTTCCTATATTAACCTCTCCTCACTCATACGTTCAATCAATCCAAACCACCTTAACTACTCTTTCTGAATTTTATTAACTACTCTATAAACAGATCTATTATCACTCAACAAAAAAAAAATCATTTACCACTAAAACGTAATAAGCTTAATTTAAATAACATATTTTTATTTTAGTCTTATTTTGACAAAAGTCACATGTTCAAGACAAGTTCACATGTCCACAAACAAACAAAAATGTTTTTTTTTTAAGATTTGAATTTTAATACAACAAATTGCAATGGACATAATGTAAATAAATTAATAATTAAATATAAACCCCGTAAGCCAGTAAACCAGACAAAGCCAATTTTACAGGATAGTCTAAAGCCATGTTTTCTAAGAGCCAGATGTGACAATTCATTTATTCTGAGTTGATGAGAGTTTGTCTGATGATGATCTCGTTGTTTAATATACATTAGCACATAATCCAAAAAAAATTCACCATCAAAGTGACAGGTATCGAACGCAGAGACAAATAAATCCATAGATAAAACATATTTCATGATTATTTGTTTATAATGATCAAATTATTATTAAAAGCTATTTTATACCTCAGGGTGGCACAACCTACCTCCAATCAGAGCCGTCGGGTGAGGAAAGGTTTCTCCGAACTTGTGGTTGAAAGTCTTTACTATTTGTTGTGCCATTTGTAAATGCTGTAGTTGATCTTCACCTACCGGAACGTGGGTGGCTTTATAAAGCAGTATGTCAGCTGATTGTAGCACCGGGTATATGAACAATCCGAGAGGAATGTCTTTCATAGATTCAGATTTTTCTTTGTATTGAGGCAAATGAGACAACCTTAAAGGAAAGAAAAGATTAATTAGAATTTTAAAAAGGTATTAAATAACAATAGAAATTTACATCTCTCTGCAAGAATCCAAAAAAATATTACATAAGCAAAAAGTGTGTAATAAATCTTCTATAATACAAAACAATATAATTTATACAGTTAGTAATTGTGTTATAAAATCAACAAAAAAAAACTGGTATTTGACTTAGGGCAGGTTGTGCGATCAGTAGTAACTTTTTACTTTAGTAAAAAAAGTTACTAAACTAAAAATTTTGCGAAAACGGGTTGTAAAAAAATATTTACTTCTTGAAAGTTCACCTGTAGTAAACTCATTTTACTCTCCGATATCCGATGGTAAAAAACGAGAATTGATAGTTAAATATGGTGGACTTTTCACAGCTGTTCCAAAAGTCATCTGACACATTGATACTTTGAAAGTTGTAGTTGTTGCCGTAAATACTTTGATAGCTAGTTCTGGGTTTTCTATAGGTAATGTTGAATACAGTAATTCAATCTATGCAAATCCAAAATAAACAAACCTTTGTGAACCTATGCTGGTAAACGCCGACGTTGCTCTCCTTGTAGTCTGATGGTCCTTAAATCTGCTGATCAACTACCGAAAACCCTCTCACAACCAATAATCCGAAAATAATAATATAAAATGTTTTTATATCGCCTCAGTAAAAGTCCGTCCGAATCGCAAAAACACTCTTTTCCCAGTAGCAGCTTCGCTTTTATTTTCTGATTTTAAATCCACACAAAAAGAACACGCATATTCAAAATTTTATACCAGGCCTACTTATCGAAGTATAAAAGCGCGTAAACAGTAGTATATAACAATTAACCATTTAATATCCCATTATTTCATTGATAAGAGTTTATCTGATGATGATCTCGTTGTTTAATATACATTAGCACATAATTGAACAAAATATGAAAAAATTTAATCACTAAAGTGACAGATTTTGAACGCCTAAGGTCGGGTTGCGTCATCCTCGGTAACTATAACTGAGATTCAAACTCGGTTACATTCAAACTCGTTTACTTTTAAACGAGATTCAAATAATTTGACAGAAATCGAGTTGCGTCAACAAAGTTTATAGTTATCCAGTGTAGCAATTACATAGGCCTCTTAAAATCTCATTTTCAAAAACAAATGCCGCGCGAGTAATTTTGCTTATGGCAACACGTGTAGAACGCTTCATTTGACATTTGACGTTTACGTTAAATTGGTGTGTTTGCTTTCCCGAAATGAGCAATTGACCGTTTTTGAACGATGAATGTCAATATAAAGTAAGTATTCTTGTATTTTAACTATATTTAAAAGTTTATGTTGTAAATTACGTATTAGTAAACATTATTTTTAATATTTATTCAGAGAATCCAAGACGAAGCAAGAAACAGCAGAATGGATACGAGGTATGATGCAGATGTGAATGGATAGCGGGTTTCGGTATTTGATGATGATACAGATTCTAACTGTAAGTACTCTGCAAGGCCTTGCAATGCAAATCTTATCACTCATTTTGCATTTAATATGCTACCTTTTAAAAACAAATAAATAATGCACATCCCAATTGTAAGCAGATCAATTATACAAATGTAATATGTTTGTATGTTCATAGGTGGAAGATGTTGAGCACAGGCCTCAAGTCTAAATATCTTGGCATTGCATTCAAATACCAACTCATGGCATCACCTCAAAAAAATGCACAGAATGATAATTCACAATATAATTAATTAATTTTCTGGTGTATGCACACTTACATAATGTAATAAAATATAAATATTAGATATCGATAATGCTTTTATTTAGTTTAATTATTTCATTTATAATATATACCCTTTCTTTGTTCGCAGATAAATCAAAACGCAAAATGAATTCAATCACCCCAAATGAACAAATAGACAATACACAAGAACTGCATGTAGTCAAGCTGAGAGATATTTGGCCCAACTAAATTTTAAATTAGTCAAAGAAAAAAATAATATGTAATTAATTAAATAATTTATTTCTTTAATTTTATAAACATTAACAATTTCTCTATTTTTAAATGTTTACTGCCTCGCGCTGTGTTTAGCTAATGTGGTTTCACCCCCTTTCATTTTAAGGTATTAACATAAACCGTTTTTCTATTTACTAAAATAATAATGTGTAGTTATGTCGTATGGCTTTACAGTTTCTAATTATTGACTTTAATTTTACTTACTTGACTTTACTCAATTTATGATGGTAATTTCTGTATGTGATTTATGTTAAAAGGTATATATATAAATATAATAAAAGAGTTTTTACAGAGGAAGAATTGTTTTATTATAGATCCAATATTATTGTAAAATAAATGTGACAACAATTTAGGCTAAATCTCAGAAATGAATGATGTACAGAGCGATGAAGATCTTTAATGAAATGCCAGATGAAGATACTTCATAGATTCAAAATGAAACTAAGCCAATATGTGTAAGATAAGTTTGATCTTATTTATATTTACATTTGTACGCACAATATTAAGAATAAATAAATGAAATGCTATGGCTGGTTTAATAATTGGGAAAAATAGCCATTTATTAGATCTCGTCTTACATTATTTCCATCCTGTGCAGGTTCAGAGTCAATTTCATATAATATTGTCACAAAGTCTGGTGACTCGGTAACATTATGCAGCACTGCTGTGGCTATAATGACTGCTTCCACTCTTTCAATACTCCGCCTGAGTTTCATACCTATTGCGGGGAAACGCCTTTTCCACACCCCAAATGTTCTTTCTACAACATTCCCAGTCCTGATTTGGCTCTCGTTATATAGTTTTTCTGCCACAGATATTGGATTTGTAAATGGAGTAAGTAAGTATGGTTTGAGTAGATAACCACGGTCACCAATGAGATGTTTCTCATTAAAAATACCATCATCTAGTTGCCCTTTTAATGTAGAATGACTAGAATACTATCGTGTGTTGAGCCTGGCTACCTTGCAACAGCATTTGTGTATTTCATTGTGGCATCTATTACTGCCTGCACATTAATGGAGAAGTAATCCTTTATATTTTGATAGTATTTCGCATTATTTCCTCCTGGAAATAGGATTTCCACATGAGTGCAATCTATTGCACCGATCGTGTTTGGAAATTTTATAATGTTGAAGAATTGATTCAGATATTGCTGAATTTCTTTGGTAGATACAGGTATACATAAATTGTGATCTGAGAGCGGCTATTACTCTGCTCACTTTATTCGCAATCCGTGAAATAGTGCTCTTGTGTACACCAGATATATCACCCGTGCATCTTTGCATTGATCCTGTGGCATAGAAATGCAAAGTTATCGAGACCTGGTTTACAGGACGAACTGCGTGATTTCTGATCTTTATCAAAAATATTATTATATACCTATGAAGTAGATAACTTTAGATGACATTATATTGTCTGAAATAAGCAAGACCAGTTACCTAACCATAATTTTGGACAGGCGGAATCTTACAATAAAATATATATATTACAATATATAATTATCACTTTGTAGCCTAAAAGATTTTGCTCTTCTTGTTAAGGATGTATTGAACAATTATTTGATCGTCAGAAGAATCGGTATTAGTGCTATCTGACATAATAATGTTCATTTCAATAATACGACGTCGAAAAATTTAAAAGAATGCTTTTAATGACGGATGTCAAGTGGATGCGCATAATGCAAATGTGCCCTAGATGACAAATCCAGTGGATGCAATCCGTTATCGGAAAAAGATTTTTTAAAACCCATTTCTTCCCGCAAAAAATTATGTGCCGAGGTCCAAGTTTTACTTTTCCTGTTAAAAATATACTGTTTAATTAGTTTGTCATCAAAAAAGTCTGTGATATCACTGCTATCCGACATAATATTGTACATTTCGACACTACAGTGTCAAAAATTGAAAAATACTCGATTTCGGTGACATCTGTCAGTGGCTCGCGCGCAGTGCGCATGTGCATTAGTAAAGTTTACATTTAAGCGGAGATTTTCGGCGGTTTATAGTTAAAGTTAAAAGTAAGCGACAAAAATGAGATGATGCAACGCGTTTTCGGATAAACTAAGTTTAAAAGTAAAGTTTATGGTTACCGAGGATGACGCAACCGGGCCTAAGTGAAAAAATCCATATATATCCCAAAATAAAGCATATTTCATGATTATTTGTCGCGTCTATAGACATCTCCATCTATGCTTTTACAGTAGTAAATTTGATGTATCAACAACCTGTAAAGGATTTTTACTACAGGCATTAGTAAAAAGTTACCATAGTAAAAATTGATTACTGATCACACAATCGGCCCTTATTTACAACTCCAATAGTGTAACAGTTGATTCCACAAAATAAATTAATTTTATTAGTATAAAGTTTACCGTGCCATAGTAGAGAAGCATCCCAATATCCAGCAAAGCTCAGCGTGCTTTGTCACACTGGATTGTAAAAAGAGAGTTGATTTCTCAGGGTTGATGCCACAGGCCAGAAGAGTGGCGGTCAGCTCTAGAATGTTTTGACGTAATGTCTCTGGATCCTAAAAAGCAACACTTTTATTTTTAAAAAAAATTAAGGATTAGAATTAAAATAAGAATTTAATTATATACCAAACAGGTGAAGTGGTATTACAATTTTGTACATATTGTTAAAACCGGAGTTTCACCATCAGCATCACATTTTAGATTACATCATTTATTTATATTTAAAAGTGTCTAAGTTTAGAGAGATAAAGTTGATTGAATAACTTCTAAAATCATAATTACTCATATGCTATTTTTATATATGCTTTAATATAAACAAGATTAAAATTGTTTCTTTTTACTACAACTTATCTTTCACGTATTTGCTTAGTTTCATTTTGAATCTCCTCCTTTCTTATGTCTTCTGGCATTTCATTAAAAATCTTCATCGCACTGTACATCAACGATTTCTGAGATTTAAACTTCTTCCTGAATGGCAGTCTCAGTCTATCTTTTCCTCTTGTATAATGTTTGTGCTCATGTTGATTTGCATCAATTTTGCACTCCCAAATGTACAAAATCCTCGCTTCGCTTTACCAAGATTTTTATTTTGCGGCGATGCGGTCAATATTATCTGGGCACCACTGTATACATCCATAAAGTTTTCAGATGTTTTCCTGATGTTTGTGATAGATTATTATTTTAAAATTTATAATTCAATGTCACGCTGTGATCAATTTAAAAATTTATTAGTCCATGTTAGCGCTGGGAAAAGAATCATACTATATATGTATTGTAGGGAGCGAATGGATTTTTGGCTATATTGGCATAGTTACGCCACTAGTTTCTACGTGATATTCGTTTGTGTTGAGTGATAGTGTGCGAATTTTACATGTTGGTCCACTGAATTTAATGTGATAACAAGTCTCATGTCAAATTGTACATGCATGATTCTGGTACGATGATACCAGAACCAACCTATGATGGTATTAAGATGTTATAGCTGAATGTAATAAAAAAAATAAAAATAAATGTAATATTGACGAATCGAAACAAGAGTAAATAACTCTCAAAATGATTCCGGGATAGGGTGTAATAAATAATGTTGGTTGATAAAAGTAGTTTTTAAAAATTTTAATAGAAATAGAAGTGGACATTGATTTGAAACAAATTTTTCTCTAATATAGTACACATCATCACACTCATTGTAATACTTTTTATTGTATTTTTGCTAACTTTACAGGAAAGCATTAAAACCGTTTTAAAATAAATATGGAAGTTAATGAATGTTCAATTATGTAACATGACAATATGAACTCATTTAACGCAGCCTTGCCGAAACGGGGGATCCTATAACCCCAAATCAACATTTATCCCGATAACTCAGTAATTAAGAAGCAACTTTCATTTTTCCAGTTTGAATTTCGAGATATTTTTGCATTTTGCATACCATTAAAAGATGAGACTAATAGTTGATTCTCTTAAATTCCTAGGTCCTAGCTATCAGAAAATAGCATTCATAATACATGTGTTGCCATTTGAAATTATCAAGTGAAAATTAAATAATTTGTTAAAGTTCTCACCTAAGAATTGTTATGTTTATACTGTGAAGAATTATTAGGTATTACAGTAAAACCGCGATATAACGAAATCCAAGGGACCAAAAAATAAAAATTCGTTATAACGAATTCCCACATATAACGAAATAAAAAAAAAAAAAAAAAAAAAAAAAAAAAATATCCTACTACATATATGTTACGCGCCGTCGCAAAAAAATGTTGCGCGGCTTCAAAAAAGATCGCAAATTCTGCAAACAAAGGAGGAGGAAGGCCATAGGGAACTGAATACATACATATTTTTAGTTGTTTGGTTAAATATTTTAATTGTGTTTAAATGTAGAGCCGCTTCAAACATAGTTTTGGGCATGAAACATAAAAAATAATTCAAAAATAAAAATTTTACAGTTGAATCGTGGCATTTTTATAAAATGAGTCGTATATAAATTACGAAGGTACTTACCGGTAACGGCTGCAACCACTTCAAAATATAATCGATAAAATTGTTCACTTAAAAATGATCTTTAACATTGTTCACTTAAAATAATCGTTTATTTTCCCTTGTTTAGTTTTAACATTTCTTTCACTGTCTCGTATAATTATTTTAGCCAATGCATCGCAGTGGGAAAATGCATCCACCGGTAATTCTGGTCTTCCCGATACGTATCGTTGGAGAACATCTAAGGCATGAAAAACTTCGGAAGTTGACGGTAACGAAGCAAATGAGATTTCATTGCTTTCCTCATTCAATGTGTCATTTTTGTCCTCATCACTCGTCTCAGATACCGTAATGCGAGGCGCGGGAACATACAAAGCAGACGTTATCACTTCATGGTCGTAAGAAATAAAATCATCGTAACTTGTAGATCTCAACAAAATTCTTTCACCCGTTGTTAAACTCGCTTGAGGGGCGTCAATTTCATCTACGGGCAGCGAAGAAAACCCGCACTTTTTAAAACAATTCGCGATTGTTGTAGATGTTACCGATTGCCATGCTATACTCATAGCTCGACATGCATCCAATACCGTCCATTTTCTTAAGTTTTCTACAGAACAGCCATTGTTTACCTGTATAATACAGGAATGCAATAAACTTTTTCTGTAATGGCTTTTGAAGTTCTGTATTATTCCCTGATCTAGCGGTTGGAGAGCACTCGTAGTATTAGGAGGTAGGAACAGAAATTCTATATTTGGCGCAACAATTTCCGGTGCGTAATGTGCTGAACAATTATCCAAAATCATCAATATTTTACGATCTTGTGCTGCCATTTTTCTCTGCATCGTAATAGCAAAGCTCTTAAATATTTCCCGCGTCATCCACGCTTTTTTATTATGGCAATAAGTAACAGCGGGAAAACTGCTAAAAGTAAGGCCTCTAAAGCATCGTGGTTTTTTATATTTTCCGATGACTGTGATCTTTACTTTATCGGATCCGTCCATATTTGTACATAACGCGGCCGTCAGGCGTTCCTTACTACGTTTTCCTCCATGACATCTCTCTCCTTTAAGAGCTAGTGTCCGATCTGGCATCATGTTATAAAACACACCAGTTTCATCTATGTTATAAACATTTTTTGCGTCGTATTTCTCCCAAATATGCCGATTGTTTGTTATCCAGCTCGAAACTTCTTCTTCATCAACTTTTTGGGAATCGCCACAAACCGCGAGGCAAACAATGTTGTGTCGCTTTTTAAAGCGATCTAACCACCCATTAGATGCCTTAAAATCAATTCCCATCTGATGAGCCAACGACTTTGCTTTCTCAATAAGCATTAAACCAGAAGTAGATATATTCGCTGATCGGATTTGGGAGAAATACTCGAACAGTTTTTCTTCCAATTCTTCATATTTGGCAGGCCGTACACGCTGTTGGGAACCGCTCGCCTTACATCTATCAAACGCATCTTCAATCTTCTTCCGATTTTTTAAAATTGTGGAGAGAAACGAAACCGGAATACCATATTTTACGGCTATCTTGCCTTTACTGTCCACTTTGTTGTCGATGTCTTTCAATATCATTATTTTTTGTGCCATGGTTAAAGTTTTGCGGGAATTATCACGTACTGAAGCCATTTTAAGGTTTCACAAAATATTATGAAATGTACTTTAAATAATAAATTACACTACACTAGTATGCATAGCAGTAAACACACGAAAACAATAGTTAATAGAAACACAAAAAATAGTCCATAAAGTATTTTAAAGAATTATTTGTATTATTGACGAGTTCACACGAAAACAATTGTCAAACGAAAATGAATTTATGTAAATATTCAGTTCGGTCATGCAATAATCGCGTTAAAAACGGAACAAACTTAACTCTACAGACCTTACACTGAGACTGATATTCCCAATAAGTACATACTGCAACATTCTGCGTATTCCTGTTAATTTTTGTATTTTCCAGCTGTCTGGGTCTGGGATTGCAATACATATTAGAGGCGTATGCGTACGTAAAACATGTCCAAGTGAACGCCGCAAGAATTATGTCAAATGGTTTTATGGGACTATGAACCTACTATGAACCCAAGAAAAAGTTTGAATTGCCAAAATTTGACGCCAAAAAGGCCATTAAACCGTTCGCATACGGCAGATGCAGCGGCGCGGCTTTGTAAGTGCGAAATAATATTTTCATCTTTTATCATTTTTTTATTTCGTTATAAATTTACGTAAATGTATTGGCATTTTTTCGTACGGGACAAAAATGATTTCGTTATAAATATTAACGGGATTTCGTTATATATATGCATTTTTGTATGAAAAATTGGTTTTAGGGACTAAATTTCGATTTTTTTTTCGATATACGTCATTTTTCGCTATATCGGGGTTCGTTATATCGCGGTTTTACTGTATTAGGATAAAAACCATTGTTTGTGTCGATAAACATATGATTATAAAATATTACAGTTTTGCCTCGATTTATAAGGAAAAAATTGATTTAAGTTCTCTGTTCTAATTGGTTCGTGAAGTGTGTCAGTGTATTTGTGTAATGTGCGGTGTAAGTAAACGAGCTGTTTTATTCATTTTGTACATTTTTATAAATTTGCTTTAAAATTATTCCAGAAATACGAATAGGTATGCCTCAAAAAAGGAAATACCAAGATGTAGAGAGGATGATAGAAGATGACTATAGTGATAATGGTGACGATTTTGATAGTGATATAGACTTTGAAGAATTGTACTCCGATGCCTCTAATTTTGAAGATTCGGCTGATGAAATAGATTTTACGGACGAATCATCAGATGAGCAAGACTTGGATGATGATTTTTGTAAAAAAGCAATTTGTGTACTGCATGGAAATCAATGCAAAATATCTTGTTCAAGTTGTAAAGAAAATGCAGAATCTGAAGATTGAATGTGTACCATGCAGATGGTGCTAAACACGACTGCGCTGGAGCGGATACTAATATGCTGCACCGGGCGGATACGGCTATTTGCGTTTACATTCCAACTATGTTCACATTTTCATAACTATCACTTTTTTAGTTTATCAACTGTAATCACGCTTATATGTATGTATGTATATTTTTTATGTAGTTGAAAATTATATAATATTCATACATCTAGTATATTATTTTGTGTTCCTGTGAGATTTATTTATTTTTTATACATATTTATATAACTTTATATATGTATGTTGATTGTTACCAATAAAGAGAGCACATAAGGGCGTCGAAAGATGTAGTTTCTAAATTCACAGACTAACATATCATCTTTTTCTGTAATATACATCTTGATGGATTACATGTAAATTCTCGGGAGTTACACTTTTCTTGCTTTTGTTGAGAAGAACCAGTATATTAAAACGGTTCCAGGAAAGGGTGGATTCCTTTCGATATAGTGATATTATACTTATGTATTAAATGTACATTGTGACCAAGAATTCCGCTCCCGTGTTCAACACTTGAAACCGTTACGCCGGCCATAGTTCAGTGAAATCAAATTTCTTCGGTTTTTCCAACTTGTCACCTTTTCAAAGAAATATATTGTTGGTCAGCAGCGATGGTAAGTACGTAAGACTAAATTCTTGTGCCTTTTGGTTATTGATATATTGCCCCTTGTTAATATTATTGTCCTGAATTAACACAAATGATTTTGAATAAAGTACCAATTCAAACGAGACAACATGAAGTGTTCTTTGTAGGTACCCATGTAAATATTGCATTTTGAGAAGCACCGCTACACGCCGGCCACACGAGTGTTGATTGATCAGTAGTGCGCAGGCTATGTGGACAAGCCATAATGCGATCAACAAAGCCGATGAAATGACATGACTCTGAAGTAATTTATGTATTATATAAAAATCTGCAAAATCTAAAAAAATAACAATTCTCGTATATATATATCAATATCTATAATTATTCCCATGAACTTGTAAACCCATTTTTGTTTAAAAAAAGTCTTTATAAAAAGAAATGTTCTAGGGGTCTTTTTGTATCCCTTTTCGGAGCGCTAATAATTTTGTTATACTTCGTACAGGGAATGTTAAATAAAACAAATATGTTCTTAGGTTTTCATGGCCATTCACAATATTTTGTAGTTTTCTGGGCTAATCTGCTGTGTATATCTGACCTCTATGGCTGACATTTTGGATCCCATCCCCAGCGACAACTTGAAATTATTACTTTTTAAATTATCATCAGCCTTGCAATGGGTTCCGAAACGTTGGCCAGAAAGGTCAGATATACATGGCAGCATGGCCTAGAAAAACTGTATACAGAAAAACAAATATGTTAATATATTATTTAACCCTTCATATAAGGGTTTCCATGTTTTACTAATATGAAGTCTCCTCGGCTATTCGTTCCAGTCAAATAAAATACAATATTGCAAAGTACATTTATCCATATTCAGTCAATCAGTGCATTGAGCATGCCCTTTACCGCCTGTCAGTCTCCGCCATCAGCGCATCGAGCATGGCCCTAGTCACTTTATTGGATCTCGCCGCCTATCAATCTCCACCGCCAGGGCGTTAGGCGCGTCCGCCGCCTTGTACAGCTCGACACGGTACTCACCACTCACGGACCCAAGCCCCCCCAAACGAAAAACAGCTAGTTTCACGACCGCCTGGCCGGTTGAGCCTCGCTCCCGCTGGAGCGCTGCCAGTGTAATTAGTGCCTTTAAGTTCAGAGACCTTGTAACGTTGCAGTTACACCCCAGTAAGTACTGTCAATAAATCTCTATGTAATAGCAACTGAAAAACGAGAACACCTTTTTAATCCTTATCTATGGAATACCAGGCTGTTCTGTGAGATCATTCAAGAGTGCAGCGTATCGGTATCGTGAAAACTTAAGATGTAGTCGACTTAAGGGAAGGGTGAATAACGTGATATATTGGATTTGCATGCCCTGTCTTTAGTTTGTATAATTGTCAGTTGCATCATGAATAATTTTCAAATTTCAGGACCCCTGGAGGTCTTTCCATGCTGGTAGAACATTATTGTGACAAAATTATGGTATGTCATGGGGTAATACCGTGAGTTCATCTGCCTGTTCTGAGGTACGGTTGATGTATTTCATCAATGTTATTATTTTTAATTGGAATGAAACGAACGACGATGACCACGGGGCGGAAGGAGAGTCATATGGTGACATTTGGAGGTTAAAACGTTAAGGTGTCTCGGGGAGACGCAACTCATGCTGAGATGGACATTCGGCGGGTATACCTGACGGATGGATGATGACGATGCAGTCCATAACATAATCTCTCGGTCACATGGGAGGTGCGATCAATGCCAAATTCCAAGGATGGTCAAGGACGTCGATAATCAACATCACGCCGGTATCATCACTATACTAATCTGCGCACTTGTTATTGTCAAATCCAGAAGTTCGATTTAGTATGTTAGCATTTATTAAATTCAGTAATATTTGTCACAGACAAACCCTGAAATCTTTATCATTTCTTTTGTAACCTAGATTGTTTTATGTCAAACGCTCAGAGCAATCGTCTTAATTTGAAATAATGTCAATAGTTCTTCCGCAGTTAGATACGACTTCTTACTGTTTTATAATATATTATCTTGTTGTAACAAAACTTATTTTAATATGTAGCACGTTGTCCCCTAAATTGTATTGAATAATCTGTATGATATTTTTTTCTCCAAAATGATAAGACGAGCATTACACCAGAATAGTCATAGGTAAGTTCAGAGTAACAGACCCACATTTTCATATATTTTCACTGACTAGCCGGTGAGTATAGACGGTACGCAGGCCCGCAAGGTCACAACCTATAGTACCTGACATTTTTTTATTTCTTATATTACTACTTGTACCATTTGTTGTGTTTTTTTTCATTGTTGATATGTTGTTATAATAAATTTTATTACTGTTCCAGATGTCTTACACTGATACTGCCTACTTCATACCCTTGTATCAATACATAAAACAAATATAATATTATTACACGTTTCATTTAAGATAGTAGCTAATTTTAGTTTGTTTACTAGATTCCGTAAACAGTTCATTAATTTGATGTTCAATATGGTAGAATAATAAAAAAATAAATGAACCTGTGGTAATGTAATAGAATGCAGATCTGCAATAGAAACCATCACATCCTTTCCCATATCTTGAAATTCAATCCATTTCTTCACTGCTCCTAAATAGTTACCAATGTGCATAGTTCCGGTCGGTTGGATTCCTGAGAAAATTCTCGTTGGCCATTTTGTTTTTTGGTTTTTGGGTTGATTAACTTCTTCCTCGATCCATATATAAAAAAAAATACTTGAAATATCATCATAAATAATTATAACAATTGATAAAATTATTTGAGACAAGTGGTCTTTTTTTAAATGTACACTACTGATTTTTAAAATTTATTTCACACGATATAATAATATGTATTCAAATCAAATAATTTTATTAAAAACTATACTATTACAATGAGGTTATAAGAATACATACAACTTGAGAATATAGTCGAAATCCGCGATAATTATAAATGCTTCGAAATAAAGTTTTTCGACAAATATTAGAACGAATCATCATTTCGGTGTTTGTCTATAAAATTACTTATTAAATTACAGATCACAATCAATCACAATCCATGAGAAACAAATCTTGTCATTTTTTTGACATTTAAAAAATATAGACAAATATGAATATAAAATCAACGACAATAATTATGAATACTAATGAATACGAATGTAATGACTCTCAAACTTTACTTTCGAGAATATTCCGAAAAATCTTTAATTAACTGTAATAGAATTCACAATTCAGCTACATATTATACAAATAAATATACATAATACAATATTTATGCATGTATGTCTAACAAGATATATAATTAAAAAGAATAATTTCCAGGTTTTCAAGCTTAGACAATTTCAATATGTACAATTTTTACGCTGTACTGCTATGTTTAACCTGCTTGGCCTACATTTCAGAACAATTTTTTCTGCCAATGAGTATGGGTGTAACTTACTCCATACACAAATTATGGTGTGCATTGTTTATGTTTATGATAAGATGAAAGCATACAGAACAGTTGAATAGCCAATTTAACCTGGATATTAAGATCTCGTCTTAATTAAAGCAAATAAACGGAAATGATGTAACAAAACAGCGAATAACTATGCATTATAAAAATTATATACAATAGCTGAGATTGATATGTGCTACACTATTATAATTTACTTTAGGGAGGCTTTGACAGCAATAATTTATCTCACGCTAATTCGATAATAATTTCATTGGAGATAAATAAATCTTATGCGGTATCTTATTATCAGTACCAAGAAAAATATGTCATTGTAATATTATTTAATTTTATCAACTTAAAATCACAAAAACGAATGTAAGTAACCAATTTAGCAATACCTGTATTAAATTAGTAAAAAAACTGATATGATGCAAAATGGAATCACATAAAAGTATCATGAATGTTATTATAAACATTCGTCATTTACCTCATATATTATAATACATATCGAAAACGTAGATCAAAACTAAGACAACTCAAAAAAACAAGAATTTTGAGTTATTATGAAGTGTCATTTTAGGATACATTTATGGACCTAAAATGTTATTTAGTTTCATAACTTTAGTAACAAAAACTTGAGAAAGGTGTTTTTATTTTTTTGTCTACTGAAAAATAACTTTTTGAGTTATCTTAGTTTTGATCTAGGTGTGCAATATATTGATAATAATAACTATCAACAACTGTCATTTTAAACCAAATTTAACAGAATTTTAAAACCGAGGAGCAATCCAAGATAATGTACAAATAAACGATAGTACATATGTAATCATCACTAGAACATATGGAAATCAGATGGTTTAATCATTTATCAACGCTGATAGTATGAGAAAGATGTAGTTCAAAAATATAAATCATTTTATTTCAAGATTAAATGTAAAAGCCAATTGAAAGCCGTAAACAACGAAATTATATTTGACATGTCGATATTGTATTTTTAATACAAATTATGATAGAAGTAAAATAATTTAGTTAGAAGTACTTTATTTTTTCCAAAATATTAAGAACTTCTTTTAAAAAATTAAAAACATTCGGGTTTCTCGACTATCTATTGCGAACATTTTTCACATAGATCCTATTTTAAGAAAAATTCGAAGAAAGACATGAAATAAATTTTGGATTTCTTAATTAAATTAAATACTTCAGTGGCACACATTTAATCAATATAAACAATATTGAACTAAACAAATATCAGATATCTCATAGAGACAAAGCTATTTTTTTAAATTATATTTAATGGAAAATATATTGAAGTATGGGGTAATTGCAAGGCTTACGACCTATCTTCGGCTGGCTTAAGTGATCACTATATATTTATATACCACCAATTCTCACCCCTCAATCTCCAAAAATTGAACTGTTTGAAAGTGATTTGATGTGAGGTTACTAAAAATATTAAGGCAAAACAAAAATATAATATTAAATTCCGAATAGAATGCGGCTGGTGGGTTGTTCCGGACTAGTGTAAAGTGTCCAAGCTAGTGTAAATAGTAACAAAGTCTATATGAAGAGATGAGTTTTGATATCAACCCCTCCTACGTAAAGTATCGTAATTAAAAAATTACATTTTTAATCACTCTAATATTTCGCATGTATTTGATACTTATTTACGCGATAGATTAAAAAAATATATATTGTATTCTATGATGTAGGTACTCATAAACATAATATTACAAAAATTACAGCCATTTAAAAATGTATCAAATACGTGCAAAATACTAGAATGATTAAAAATGTAAATAATTAATTTTGTAATTATAATGTTTATATAAGAGTACAATAAAGTATAATTTATTAAAGTAAAATATAAATAATGTAAATATCATACAATAATTAAGATTATGTATTTATTTAGATGAAGGTAAATAAGACTTCATGTTTGCTGACCACACATTAAAAAAATAATTAATAAATATACGTAAAAATTGTTATAAACAATAGTGGGAATTGTTCTACCTCCCAATATTATAAAGACGAAGTTTTTAAAAACACGAAACAAAATTTTGTTGACGCATAAGTACCGAATACTCGAATTTTAGAACCAGTTCTTAAATGGAAAAAATATTTTAAATATGACATCAAATACGAAATCAATGGAAAATGACGACAAACATTCAAAAGTTATTTATAACCGTTATAAATATAATTTCGCAAATAGAACTCGACATAAATATATTTTGACTCATATTATGATGTTCTCCATTGCTATATTATTTAATAAAATCGTAGTTTGCAAAGTCATTTCATATACCCTTACGTCTTTGCCTGTATATAATACGTATTCCACGTTCATATAGATATCTAAATTCCTTTTTTTGCTCCAGCGAAATATTCTGCAATCGTTGAGCTCTTGCTATTTTTACACTCGTTACATCCTACAACTCATTTTTTATAGACTCATTACTTTTGAATTCGTAAGCACCTTTTAACTGACAGCTAACGCAGTATGTTTGTCTATGGTCGACATAGGTAGTGCTGGTTAGTAATTTGGTTTTAATTTAGGTTCTTTGCCCATAATTATAGTGCATTAACTGAGTCATCACATTTTAAATCAAGGTTTTACATATTAAGTTTATTTTTAACAGGTTTCACGGCCGAAGTGTTTGCAAAATGATATGAACTGAATCCGTTAACTCTCGGCTCCTCGGTCACAACTATGGCAGACCCGGGCTATTATCAAGGTGACTACATTAGGCACCCAGTGCTTTATGAATTGGGCCACAAATATGGTGTCCAGACGGAATCTGTTCCGGAGCTCGCGTTGCCAGCTAAACTGGAAGAGTTGAAAGAATTAATTCGTCGTGAGATACGTAAAGAACTGAAAATTAAGGAGGGTGCGGAAAAACTCCGAGAAGTCGCCACCGACCGACGGTCGCTGTCGGACGTCGCCAGTATCGTGAAGAAAGCCAACGTTAAGTTGAAGGAGCTCAATTCAGAATTACAAGAATTGGAATCTCAGATCATCTTGTCCAGGGGGCAGACTGCCCAGCAATCACCGTTAAACATCTCGTACGACGACGATGTCTTCTTGTCGTCCAACACAGACCATGCTCATCACCTCGGGGACGGGAAGTTTTCGGACAGACGACTAGCCTCGCTAGAGAAACAGCTCAACATAGAATTAAAGGTGAAACAGGGTGCTGAGAACATGATCCAAAGCATAAGCGGAGGTCATCAATCCAGAGACAAGAAATTGCTCGCCGAAGCCCACCAAATGTTGCAGGACTCCAAGGTCAAGATAGAGTACCTCAAGCTTAGGATTCTAAAGTTGCGACAAAGCAGACAAAAGGATGGATCCAATGAGCATGTGGCGGGTTCTAATGGGGAGAATCGCGGCGAACCCGGTGGAGAGTCCTCGCTGGACGAGCGGATATCTGAGCTGCGGAACCGATTACGGATCGAAACCGCTGTCGTGGAGGGATCCAAAAATGCAATCAGACTACTACAAAGCACCAAGGCTCCGGATAAGAAAGCTCTGCAAGAGGCACAAGCCAGTCTGACCGAATCCAGTCAGAAATTGGATCTGTTACGTCGCTCACTGGACATGCGGAGGTTGGAGCTACCTGCGCGAAGCCCCGTGGCGCAGGAGGTAAGCTGGGAGTTGCAGGCGAGCCCGCACGCCGGCTACACTAGCCTGGGAAGCGGGCGCACCAGCCTACTGCCGCAGGGAGGACCACCTTCACAAGTGGTACAGGTCACGGGACAGCTGGAGGTACGGCTCATGGGTTGCCAGGATCTCCTGGAGGATGTGCCAGGTCGCACGCGCAAGGACCACAATGCCAGCCCCTCCGACTTGCGTTCCTTTGTCAAGGGGGTAACCATCCGCAACTCCATCAAGTCCTACAGCATCAAGGAGGAGACCAGCAATGAAATCATGGCCATTATCAAGTTGGACAACCACACGGTGGCTCAGACCAGTTGGAAACCTTGCTCCCAGCAGGCATGGGATCAAAGGTGAGCTCACCCTTAATTATGTACTGGACTATGACAGTTCATATTTGTGGTTTGTTAAGTTTGATACTTGCAGGTTGTAAATTGGTTAGCCAAGGGTTAATGACTCATTTGAATTGATTTTAAAACCTGTTAATTGTTAATGTTCTCATCAACTTCAAGGTCCTTTTATTATCAATTGTTTGCCCAATTCATTTGCAATAATTTCATAAGATTAGGACAATCCTTGAATAATTTTTTCATTTCCCTATTTTAAATATGCTGGTACCTGGGAAATTAACATTTGAAATAATGTGTTTATTGTATAATTTTTTTAAAGGATTTAATGAATTGATAGAAAATTCTTAAAGATGTAAACAATACAATATTAAAGTCTTTCTATTCTTAGCTTCTATTATTTCAATTTGATGAATATTTTTCACTGTTTATTTGAAAATAATTTACATTTTCTAAGGCTCTAACTAAACAATGACATTTTATTTTCAAATGTTATAATATATTTTGGATAATTACACACTTATGAGTGTTTATTTCTGCTATGCTTTTTTTAACAAAGAATAAAATTCCAAACAAAATGATGTTGATGACAGTTAGTGGAATTGTTGTGGGTGTCAATGATTAATGCACACTCGTGTATATTTCATCATGACAAATGTGTAAATTGGTGCAAATTTAAATTTAAAAAAAAAAAGATTTTACACCTGACCGTGTGTTTTAGCTGTGTCGAATGTACAATGAAAAATATATTATAGCATTTTTTTTTCCATTTCTATGCTCTAAATAGTGAAAACACTAGAACACTTGTATACACGCAATGACTAAAATATTATTCTTGTAATCTCATTCAATAATGTAAACTGTTTTACACAACTTACATTAAGTTACACATATGGAATTGGCAAACGAAAATTAATAGTATACTAAATGCTGTGGAAATGCGATTGCTCAGATGCAAGTGTAGAAAATCTACATACAATAGAGTGAAGAATGAACAAATTAAGAGGCAAATTAGAATCTGCCCTATAGAAGTTTCAACAATTGAAGACGTATGAAAGTGAATGAGACAAAAGTTTATTTTAAGAGAGAAGTGTGTGGCATTCTATATTCTCTACCTATCTATCCCTATGGGGAAACGGTGGGATGGTAAGTTAACTTATTGCAGGAACACACAATTAATTTAGTCTTCAATTACTTCACACTGAGCGAAATTGCATAAATTGAATATAATAAACAATAAGATTATGTCAAATCTGCTATATATAATTTGAAAAAATACACTACATATAACTTATATTAGAGGATAAAAATATTAAAGAATAAAAAAATAAAATAACTGCATGAATCGTAGACTATTTTTTTGCAAAATATTGGAGCAGTGATGTTTCAATAGAGCTTGACTTTTTCATTTCATCGTGGGATTTTTCCATAACTGGCCATTGCTCTGTCCAAATTTTGGTACTTTTCATATTAAGGTCTGCATCAGAAAATAAAATAAAAAGGTAAAACGATAACCGTGTTAACTGATTAATCAGTCAGTAAAGCGGTAAATATAATTTTGTATCAATATTCCTGGAATTAACTTTTTTAACAATTAGCTTTGCTGTTCTTTTTGAGATAATAAATAACAGTTTTGAATTTTATTAAAGATTGATAAATATTTTGTTAATGCTGCAAGTCTCACGGAGCATGTTACTTAACACCAATGCAAATAAGCTATCCTTATCAGTGGGTATCATAATTCATTCATGATATTAATAAAAATAGATATGTCATGCATAGATATGTCACAATGGAAAACATCCAGATAGTTGAATCTTGTGTCAAGATGGATTGTGAAAAATAAATGTGTAATATAAGGAGTTTCATGAAATGTCCTCCAATGAGGCTCGACCCCTCTATGAATCGGACCGTTACATTGAGAATAATCTTATTTAATTTATATGATTGGTCCCCTGCAATATGGCCGTCCCCAGGTGCTGTGTGTTCCAAGTTAGTTTTAGCTTTGTTTTGTCAAAGGGCAATCATTAATATATTATATTATCATATTAAATTATCTGAATAAATATTTTAAGTACATAGTTTTTACATCTCCACAAATACAGATTTTTGTTTTATGGTATTTTTTTAATATCAAAAATGTTAGCCATCTTATGGAAACCTTTCTTGATATTTTTAAAACTGGGTCTAAGTATCATGTTCTAAATATAAAGTTAACTTGTATATGGCGACTGCGAGGACCCTGCACCTTTAGATCTGTGAAAAATTAATATCCACTCAGTCTGCACTATTCTAAATAAAATGTTTTTTTTAACAACACCAACAAATAAAGAATGCGTGGCATATAAGCTGTAATTTCTCACAGTTATTCCATTGTAATAACAATTTTCAATTATTTAATATAACAAGAAAAGTCTCCTAATCACACCATTTTAAGATAACTATGAGAATCAACACAAATGAAACAAAAAAAAGATAATTGACCTTTGTTAAATGCCTTGAACTTTTCTGTTAAACATTTATTCAGGTAATTTTGATAATCTCATGTTTGTATGTATACATTTATAAATACATATTGTATTTCAACTACTACATACACACATTTATATTTTTCTAATCTCAAAATTGTAACGAAACAATGTTGGTACAATTTCAACATGTATCTAATTAAAATAGCTTTCTGACAACAAAAAGCATAGATTGCTTTAGTTTATCCCAACATGCCAAATCTATTATATTACTGCTGTGTAATAGTTATGTTGAACATTTTATCAATAGCTGTGATGTGGCTGGAAATCAGATTCCCTCCAAAAATACAGTTTTATTTTAACAATTAAATTTATATTGTTTCATGATAAGAAATTGTGATTTCCAAAGAGCGGTGTTACTGAGACAACATTATGCAATTGAAATATAATTTATCATTATTGGTAGTGTACTTTCCCGGATTGGAAATAGAGATCCAGGTTCGAATCCCGGTAGCGCAAAAACAATATTTTTTGACAAAATTGATTTTATATGTATATACATTAAATTAGTGTTTAAATATAATTATTTAAGAAAAATATGATTATTAAATTATGAGGCACGGATGAAACTCCTAGTATTTTAAAATTAGACGATAAATATTTAAGTACTGCTCAGCTCGCACAGTAATTTCAATGCAAATTATCTAATGTAGAGGGAGTGACAGACAGACATCGTTCCATATTATATCTAGAGCAAACTTTTTTGAGGACGTTTGCAGGCGGATATATTTATTAACCCTTTACACAAACAATATACAATGTTTATAAATACATAATATAAAATACATTTTGAAATCTTTGGGGGAAGAAGGATATTATATTTCATATTTTCAAAATACGTTTTTGCCTAGCATCGTAAATATCCTAGTTTGTTCTGAAAATAAAATATTATTCTTAAGGGCTTGATTTGACCAATCAAAAATCACAAAAACACTCAAAAATAGACTTAGGACTACACATTCAGGTACGTGTAATGTTTATATTTAAAAAAACCATCGTCTATCATATGTCAATGTTTCTATATTTATGGCGACAAAGTTGGTTCTGACACCATTGTTGAATGAATGAACGATGTATGATATGTAATAGCAATCTAAACATTACTATTAAGATACAGCAAACGGTCTTAGTTTTTTTAGAATAGGCATAATCTATAGAGAGGAGTGTAATGCCAAAAAATCAATGTGCTGCTAAAATTCATTATCAATTAATTCACTGTTGGGCGAAGGCCTCCCTATGATTCCGCCGCTGTCTTAGGTCCTCCATCAATATTCGCCATGTCACTCCCCCTGCTTCCGATTATTTTGTGTATACATCGAGACTTTGGACGTCCTCAAGGTCATTTTTGTCTCATGGATATTTATGCACATACCTACTGGAATATGAAAGGAAATAAAAAAATATTATGCATCAGTTATTTCTGCATCTTGCGTCTGCGGCCCATCGGCATTTACGCTTTTTAGCAGTGACAATGCCACCACTGTTAAAAATTCAGCGTCAATAAAAGAGTTGAACTTAATGTCATCTCCTGACAGACAAGTGCACATACAATATTTTGTTACAATGGATGTATTTCTATATACTATTTAATCATTTTAAAAGTGCATCAGAGATAACAACTTTGTTTATTTATACATAATATATTTTAGTCCCCTTATTCCTGGAAGTTTTCATATTTTCAACAATTCTTTTCTGGTTTCATATAACTTATATATATATAATCAATTTTCCACATTATTCCTTGGTGATTAAATAAACATAGTTTTTTAACCAAACTATACTACACCCACAATTGAGTATTATTTTTATCGCAAATATAGTTGTAATTCTCATCAACAGAGGGACTGCACCTTTCGAAACTATGGTTGTGATAAAAATAATACTCAGTTATGTGTACAGTACATACAAAGTTTGGTTTAATAAAAATTTAAAATAATATTACTACCATTAGTGATGAGCCATTATTTTAACTGTGATTGTGACTAAGGTTTGTGATTGATTATAATGATTATAAAGAACTCATTATTCGTAATTTGGCAAGCAATCACTAATACACTAGAAACAAAATCACCAACAGTTAAATCTCAGTTACCAATCAGCATTACAATTGAATACCAATCACACAATAACAGTTAAGCTCATCACTAACTGCCATATCAATGGATGAACATGGTTAATTTCTTAGATTGTTGTTTTATGTAGTTTTCTAGACATTTCCGTGAGCGTTTCAAATGTTTAATATTAAGATAATCCCAAAAAACATTAGTATAAATGTTAATCAAAAGCAATCATTGTAGATGATAGGATATAGTCCAGTTAATATACGAGTATATCTGTTCATATACACACAAGTATTAGGTGTCCTAACCCAACCCAGAAAAATTAAGGATCCACTATAAAATGTACAATAGAACCTTGATTATCAGAATGTGGAATACCGCAGCAGAGAGGCGAGAAACAATTATAAACAAGATAGATGTAGATTGGCATCCTATTTCAGATATTTTATTTTTAATCAACACTATGTAACAGCCGTAGATTGAGTTTTTACTTATCTGGATATAAGCTTAGTCCACATTACCTCAGATATTCGGAGTTCTACTATATTTGCAAGCAGCAGAAATAATTTCCCAATTTATGTTATTTTCGTGTAAAAAAATTATAAACTAATCTTGATCTTATAAGTCCCAAAAATTTAGCTTATCCGCAAGTACAAATAGTAGATAACACTCTGTACATGTATATAAATTTAAGTATTTTTTTATTCTGTCTTTCGTTACAGATTCTCAATCGAACTGGACAAATCACGCGAATTGGAGATCGGAGTCCACTGGAAAGATTGGAGAGGATTGTGTGCTGTAAAATTTTTACGCCTAGAAGAATTTATTGATGATATTCGTCACGGCATGGCTCTACAGCTGGAACCTCAGGGTTTGCTATTTGCGGAGATAAAATTCCTGAATCCTATGATTTCGCGGAAACCAAAACTACAACGTCAAAGAAAAATATTCAAACAACAAGTAAAGAATATTCCTCGAGCGAATCAAATGAACATCAATGTCGCTACTTGGGGCCGATTGCTAAAAAGATCGTCACCTTCCATACAGAATATTTCCAGCGCTCACATGCCTCCTGCGAGCCAGCTGAGCTTCGAGAACATCCACGTTGACAATAAGCAAGAGGGCTCAGCCGAGAACCCTGATGCCACAGTCGGTGGACTGGCCGGTATCCGGCCCCTCGGTGTCCCGGTGACACCCACTCCCCCACCTAAACCTGCTCAAACTCCCAAGCCAAATATAAGTGCTCTTCGAATGGAAAAAGAATTGCAAGTCGCTCTGAAAGAGTTCGATTTTCTCAATGTAGAAGACTGGAGAGACAATAATACTACCATTATTCAAAGCTCAACCACTGTCTCTTCCATGACATCTACACCCATTGTCGAATATCCTCCGTCCCCGTCTCCAAAATCATTTGACTTTGCTGTTGAAGAAATTATGGAGACCACAACAAGTGTCAAAGCGGTGATACAGCCTGTACCTGAATATAGGGAAAAATCGTATGATTCACAAAGACTTTCCGATACTATGAGTATGGATTGTTTCAAATTTTTGAGCGTTCTCGGTCGCGGACATTTTGGAAAAGTTATATTAGGGCAGTACAAGTCAACTGGAGAATACTTTGCCATTAAAGCTCTGAAGAAGGGTGACATCATAGCACGAGATGAAGTGGACTCGCTACTCTCAGAAAAACGAATCTTTGAAGTCGCAAATGCAATACGACACCCCTTCTTAGTGAACCTATTTGCCTGCTTTCAAACAGATGCACATGTCTGCTTCGTTATGGAGTATGCGGCTGGTGGAGATCTCATGATGCATATCCACTCGGACGTCTTCAGCGAACCTCGTGCGGTATTCTACGCTGCGTGTGTTGTTCTCGGATTGCAATACTTACACGAGAATAATATTATATACCGAGATTTAAAACTTGACAATCTGTTGTTAGACACAGAGGGTTATGTGAAGATTGCAGATTTTGGTTTATGCAAGGAAGGTATGGGATGGGGTGACAGAACAGGAACTTTCTGCGGAACCCCAGAATTCTTAGCCCCGGAAGTGCTCACTGAGACGTCCTACACTCGCGCTGTGGACTGGTGGGGTCTCGGGGTTCTCATTTTTGAAATGTTGGTCGGTGAATCTCCTTTCCCTGGAGACGATGAAGGAGAAGTGTTCGACTCCATAGTGAATGACGAGGTACGATACCCCCGTATGCTGTCACTGGAATCAATAGCTCTGATGAGACGTCTGCTGCGGAAGAACCCCGAGCGTCGTCTGGGATCCAGTGAGCGCGATGCGGAAGATGTAAAGAAACAAGCTTTCTTCCGCAATATTGCCTGGGATCAACTATTGTTACGTAACATTAAACCACCATTTGTGCCAACCATAACATCTCTAGAAGATGTGAGTAACTTTGACAGTGAGTTTACATCTGAGCGTGCGGTCCTCACTCCTCCCAAGGAACCGCGAGTTCTGTCAACTCAGGACCACAACCTGTTCAGTGGATTCTCTTACATGGCCGACTGGTGCTAACAAGAGTGCCTTGTATCTATATTTGCATATCTGTATTGTATCTGAGAGAACTTCCCGGGCTGAGCTCTAGCCTTAACGCTTGCGAGTGGTATTTACACTAGTATTAAGCTACTTTATCATGTTGTTATTTTACTATGCTAGTGCAGCTAATATGCAATAAGTTAAGCCAAATGTTATAATGGCGACATAATATTTTGGATGAATTTGTACCGCAAGCTACATTTTTAAGGTAATTTAAAACTTTAGAACAATATTTTTAATAAAATATAATTAAATTGAAACAAATATTTACAGTTATTATTATATAAATTGTGATTTTAATAAATTCTGGCAAAGATGCCCGTGAAAGTGTTTTTATTATAAATTATAATTTAGTTATCTTAGTATAGACATAAACATAGATATAAATAATTATTCTTTAATTTTTGAAAACATTTATACAATATGAAAGCAATAAGTTCAAATCAATATTTATTCTACATTTTTAATAACATTTGCAGACACGGATGTATGAAATGGATTGATTTTATATACTATAACATTATTCACTTATACACTAATTATTTGTCTTTTATTTTGATTAACACTTTACCCGTGCACATCTTTCCTTTAATATAGTCCATTGCTTCGTTCACCTGGTCCAGCTGAAACGTTTGGCTGATGTGAGCTGAGATCACCTGCTCCTCGTAATACTCTAAAATCTGGCTTACTAAACTGTAATAATCTTCTTGATTTTCATCGCGATATTTAAAAATGTTTACATTTCTAAATCTATCCACAACTTCTTGTGACAATATGGCTGTTTCGTTTTCTTCATTCTCAATTTTTTTCTCCTCTTTTTTGCTCTCTTTCTCCTTTGATTTTTCACCAACTTTATCCTTTTCCTCGCTAGAAATTTCTTTCCTCCCTTCTAGTTTTTCACCGGATTCAGACTTGCTTGATTCAGTCTTTTCAGATTTATTTTCTTGAGTTTCCATATTCTCTTTTTTAAGTCGGTATGTTCCAATTATCAGGCCTTTGTCTGTGTCGCTGATGCTGTAAAAAATTGAATTGATTTAATCATTCATACTTTTAAAGATATCATTTTCTATAAAGTCATTACAAATTTTCAACATCTCGCAAATACAATTAGCAATGAAATTTAAAGAAATGAAAATACAAGCTTGAGAAATATACCATTTAACAACTGTATTGATAATTGGGCCCCCGACAGCATCGTATATAAGGTTCACGCCCTTGTCTTTGGTCGCCTTCATGATTTCTTTAAAGTTATGTTTCAGATTGTTTTTGTAGGCTGCGAATGCACCACGATCTCGGAGTAAACTAGCTTTACCATCTGTATCTGCCAGAGCGATAACCTGTAATAACAAAAATACAAATACTTTTCTGCCAGCATATAAGTCTATATATATATGCTAATTTTACTCTCCGATAGTAAAATGAGAATCGATAGTTAAATATGGACTCTTCACGGCTGTTCCAAAAGTCATCTGACACATTGATACTTTGAAAGTTGTAATATACGACAATTAATTAATCATTATCCTGCTATTTTAGTGATGAGAGTTCATCCGATGATAATCTCGTTGTTTAATATTTATTAACACATAATCCAAAAAAAATTCACCACCAAAGTGACAGATTTCGAATGCGGAGGCGAAAAAATCCATAGATAACGCATAAAATAAAGTATATTTCATGATTATTTGTCGTGCCTATAGACATCTCATCTATGCTTGAACAATAGTACATTTGACGTTCAAACGATTTTAATCACGAGCGTTAGCAAAAAGGTACCATAATAAAAATTTACTACTCATCACACAACTGGCCCTGAGTCTAATAGTTACCTTTGCCTTAAAGATGGTTGCAGCTACTTCCACTCCAGCTAATCCGTATCCACCAGCTCCCGCCAGGACTAGCACGATATCTCCTTCTGCAAAATGGAAATGTAATTTTTTAAAACTAATTGAATCAATTAGAAAGATGTATAGAAAAAAAAATTGTTGCCACCGGGATACAAACTCTGAACTTTTAATATCTGGGGGAAAAGTTCTGGGTTTGTATTCTGGTGGCAACCAAATATTTTTTTAATATATATTTATTTATTAATGCCCTTATGGGCTTTTACAAAATAGGTTTGGTATAAAGCATAATAAAAAACACATGAGCAACTACACAAGTAGTATGGAATATATATAGAAAAATAGAAATTAAAAAATAAAACAAACTATAAAAAATAAAGGTTCAAGATGGAAAAAATAATAAAAATTTAAGTTTGACACAGAATGGCTGAGTATCAAAATCAGTTGTATTTTTGACTCGGAACAGCATCAAAAACATCACTCTTATATTTAAACATTGAATATCGGAATATATCCACAAGACCAAAATCGTTCCCAAGCCTGTGAAGTGGGTGTGGGTGCATTCCTATAAAATTAGTAAATGATGAATTTACATGGAACAGCACTGACGACCTGGTACTCTGCGCAGGAACGTGGTATACAATCAATTCAGTTAAATTATGCCATTTACTATTTTAAATAAATATAATAAAGTTCTTCTACACGACAAGTTAGTTAAATTAAGATTGCTCATTAGAAAACCATAAATCAGCAGATATACACAGTTTGAAGTTAATAAACCTTAAAAATTTATGCCGAACCCTTTCAAATTTTAATTCGTGCACTTTATAGAATGGAGACCAGATAGTTGAGTTGAATTTTAAATTGCTACGAACCACAGCTGTGTATAAAACTTTAAGCGGTTTAAGTGAACTGATATCTTTCACCGTTCTTAATACAAAACCAAGACATTTCATAGCTTTATTTGTGATTTTATTAATGTGTGGAACGAATGATAATTTTTCATAAAATAATATGCCAAGATCTTTAATTTGAGATACTTTTTTAAGAGTAACGCTGTTTATGCTGTAATGAAAAACAATTGGTTCTTTGTATAGATTTTTTCTGTATATCTTTCTAATTAATTAATTTAATTTGTTTTAAAAAATATTGCATAACTATGTTCTGAAATTGCAACGTCACAATAAAACGGAGATTATCTAAATTTCATAAAATGTATTGATTTAATCCAGGTGTATCTTAGCGCCGCTTATTATATTACATAAAGGTTTTTGGGATTCATTGCAATATAAAATTGAATGGTTTTAAAAATGAAATAATAAATGCATCATCTATAAAGACTAGAGAATATAAGTTTCAAATTTGTCACAAACTTAACACTTCTTGTGCGGGTTGGGTAGTTCTACCCGCGCGCCTGACTGGTGCTCAACGGTGAGACGGGTAGTTCTACCTTTTCAGCTGACTCTACTTTAAAGGCGGGAAAGGTAGAACTACCCGATTTGTTTATATGAGTGTTGTATACCAATCTCTTGGTAAAGGTCCAAACTACATGTATATAAATAAAAAATCCCGATATACGTCCGATGTATCCTTTTGTCTTCGTGTCTATTACGTAGTATAATAATTACGCACAGCTCTTACGAGAGCTTGTCTGTACATGAATATTTAAACAAAAATACACTCAATTTAATGATTTTATAAAAAGAAATATGTCAATACATTATTTAACCTTTACAGAGTAAGAAATTGATAAATAAATTTTAAGAAATCACCCAATTACTTAATAAATTAGTGAGCGTACGAAGTTTCTGTCGAGTAGATAAGCAGTATATTTTTTATGACTAATGAAGGTATATTATGGTAAAATTATATCTGTCCCTGTCTTGTACTTGATTATTCATTCATAAATGAGTGAGAATGCACGATTTCACTATAGCGATCAAAATGAATTTATTTTGTTGCATTTAAAGTGTATAACCCAACGTAGGTTTACCGTAATAAATCATCTCAAGTGAATCTCAATATTTGTATTTCTGAAATTCACCAGGTCACTTCGAATTTTAGTTTTCAAATACGGTGTTATAAATCGGGTGTGTTGTTGTTTAGCGGAATATAATTATATTACTTCTTTTTAAACTCAAAAAAATTACTTCAGAAAATTATCAAAGTGATGAGGAAATATTCGCAGATAATTTATCTGATTATTTGCCTAAATTTGACAGTGATAGTTACGACACAAGTGACAGTGAAGAGTTCCCTCGCAGGAGGAGGGTGCCAGTGATGCCCTTACAATTCAATGATGTGGAGGAAGAGGAAGTTACGGAATGGTCTGAAATAGACAATCCACCTAATATTGAACCATTTTTAGGTGTTCGTGTACCACCAAGCGATCCTGAAAACATAATGGACGTAGTAAAACTGTTTATCGAAGATGATTTACTTGAGATGATGATAGAAGAAAGCCATCGATACCGCACACAAAACGAATCATGGATCAAAAAAATGAAGAAATCCATCAAATGGAAGTTCATAAACCTCATAGAGAAAAAATTTTTAGGACTGATTTTGCTTATGGGACAAGTTCGAAAAGACACAAGAAATGATTATTGGTCAACAGATCCTTGTATCGAAACACCTATTTATTCAAAAATAATGAGTTGTGATCGTTTTAGACAGATATGGCAATCGTGGCACATTTCTAATAATGAGAACATCACGAATCCCAGCGATCGACTTAAAAAAAGTGACCTACCTTATACCAAAGTTTTCTTCTGTCTACAACCCTCAAAGGGAACTGTCTCTGGATGACAGCATTGTACCGTGGTGGGGAAAACTTTAATTTAAAGTGTATGTGTCAAAAATAATAAAATATGGGGTTCTTGTGCGTATGGTTAGTGAAGCAACTACGGGATACATTTGCAATCTCAAAATTTACAGCGGAAAAGGAAGACGATTATTAGAGACTATCCATTCGCTTCTCGGTCCATTTTTAAATTTGTGGCATCACGTATACATGGATAACTTATTATTATGCAAACTAGTGAAGTACTCCTACAACATAAAATAAGAACATGCGGAACAATGAGAATAAACCGAGGTTTTCCAAAATGTTTTAAAACGGCGAATCTTAGTGTAGGCCAAAGTATTTTCCGTCGACGAAAAGATGTATTGTTGCAACACTGGAAATCTAAGTAAGATGTTCGAATGATCTCAACAATACATTCCTCTATTATCCTAGAAAGCCGCAACATCGATTGGACTACAAGACAACATATTTGGAAACCTCAGTGTGTAATAGAATATAACAAATATATGAAAGGCGTTGATCGTGCAGATCAATATTTATCGTATTACGAAAAACAAAAAAATGGACCAAGAGAGTTGTGATGTTTTTGTTGAATTGTGCCTTATTTAATTCTTTTAAAGTGTACAAAACATTAAATCCAACCAAAAGACTAACGTACAAACAGTTTTTGCGCACCATTGGAAAATTTTGGATAGCCGATCATGCTTGTGGAACCGACATGAATCTGGAGGAACTGGGACCATTCACATCTCAGTTACCGTGAAATGTAGTCAAAAGCAATCCTCCAGGGAGGTTATCACTCGACATGAAAAAAAAAATATCCACAAAGACAGTGTCGTGTGTGTTTTGTTCATAAAAAGAAAAGTTTAACTAGTTATATGTGTACATTTTGTGACCATACTTTATCTAGATATTAGAACAATAGTTTTTATGTGTACTTTTATATCATAGTGAACATGCTGTAAATATGTGATTGCCTCAATGTACTTACAAAAATATAAGCGATTTGTTTCCAAAAAGTATACATTATCGAGGACCATACTATGGTAAGTGAGTATTTCAAATTTCATTAGAAAATTACTAACGGTTTGGAAGATGGAGCGTTTTTTATAAAGTTAGATTTTTTTATCACATTCTGATGGTTTTCGCCCGCTACACGTACTTGTGACCCGAGAGCGGCACCCCGCACAAAAAATGTTGTAACGCGTTTCCCCGGATAAGAAAAGTTCTGGCTTTGTATCCCGGTGCCAACCAAGTATTTCAACTAACATTTAGTCACCATAATTTTTTTATATTTCTTGGGCATTAACTATGTAACAATTTCTAGATAATGAGTAACAAAGATAAACTCTTCAAACCATAATTTTTAATAATATCTCTGACTTGCTTGATGTACACTTACCTTTTAAAGGTGCATATTGTGTGAAGGCGAGCATAGCTGTGGAGTATCCACAAACTATTGCTGCAGCATCAGGATAGGGTATCTGAGGAGGGAGTGCCCATACACTGTTGGTGCCTAGTATTGCCTCAGTTGCCAGGCCTCCGCGACCTGACTCAATGATTCCAACCACTCGCTGGCCAACGCTTACATCACACCCTTCGCCTACCTGCATCGAGTACGAGATCAGGAAATATTTTGATTTTGACAGATTAAAATACAAATTTTTACTCTGTGTAAAAATTTAATCAGTTTTATAGTTTATGAAGGAAAACCTAAAATGTAAAACATTACTAAAAATATTGTCTAAAATTATGAATTAAAAATTTTTAGCACTTGCATATTTTTTTTAGTACTTTTCAAGATGAATAAACATAGATTCATTTTTGATATAGTGAAGAACCAACCAATACTGTGTAGAGGCGATATTTCAGTGTGGTAACCGAGGCAACTTGCCTTGCATATTGGGTAATACGAATTAGGTGAGAACACAGGCCAGTAAATGATTAGACATGAAATAAAGTGTACATATAGGAGAGAGGTTTGGAACATTAGTTGCAGGATGAGGGGCATTTTACACACATTTGTGAAAACATAAATCCAATAGTTTTATGCGACAAATTTATGCAACAGTAAAAGTATTTAATCTTCGAAAATTAAATCTTTTTGTAAACAAGACATTTTTTTGCATTAATGCATATTATATTGTCAGCGTTAAAATTTTTGTTCCAATCGAGTCATATATATAAGAAAAGTCACAGAGCTATTTGATTGCATAAGTGGTACCAAAGTGATCACATGAGTGACACCAAAATAAAAATATTGAAATAAGGAATTTCCATTAGTTCATGTTTATATATTTGGTAGTCTGTGGGTGAGAATCATAATTTAAATTATTAGGCACATAAAACATTAAAACTACTGGCCCAAATGATGCGCCTGTATTTTATTGTGGTGTTTCATTAAAAAAAAATGGTGTCTATTCATAATACTTCAGTACAAATACATTGAGAAAGAAGTACTAATCTTCTGTCTTTAATCGTAAAAAATTAAATAATCATTAATAAATGACATGTGGACAGATTATCAGAAATACTACATGAAAAATATTACATTTATTTTGAACCTGCTTGGTACACAATATTTATACGCCATTTGAATACCATTGAATCTATTTTAACAGTGTGCTACATATAAGCTCAAAAAGATCTGACAAGACCGAAACATAAATGAAATTGGTCAGAACTCTTGTCGCTCCAAATATTCCCTTTGGTGCTGGAATATGGACCCTGAGAAAGCGGGGAAGTGAGAATATAGATGTTCCGGAAATGCGGTGCACTGACGATGCACAGTCCGCATACTATGGACAGCTTGCATAAGGATTGCCTCAATTATAGAGGAATTAAACATTGAGCAATTAAACGATTCTGAATCCTCAGATATTTTGGACGTGCCACATGAGGATACCATAGGAAAATTGATAGTTCAAGGAATCAGATCCCGCCAACACAATGGACCGATATAGTTAGAACTTCTGCGCCTAGACTGCACAAGAAATATAGGTGGCAACTGATCATTCGCGCCATTAAACTCATTATCCAGCTGTAGGTCCATAATCACGACTATTCTCACTTGAGAGTACAATGAAGAAGAAACGTTACAATATAATATTCCAAATCATGTTAAACGAATGTGATTTAATAAAACCCCATATGTACAGTGATCAAACCAAGCTAAACAACCCAATCTTTTCTTAGAAACGTTATACCTACTCAGTTTTGTATTCATATGTGAATTTCATATCATGGGACTATATTTCAATTAAGATAAGAACTTTATAGGCCCCTATCGTTCATCGTGATGTAATAATTTCAGTTGAAAAAAAAATTTTGTTTATATCCTGCCTGCTGTATGCAGATGATGCAGTGTTAAGAGCCAAATATACGTTGTTTCCCAGATTGAAAAATAGTTTTTAGCGAAATGCTGACCATAGCCACGTAAATAGATTGCTTTCTGCTAGTCCGTTTAAATGTGTTTGCCATACTGACTATGAGGTTTATAGTTTATATTCATTATAAAATGCTTTCCAATATTGAACTGGTTTTGACTGGTTTCAACATTACGATTAGTCATTACGAAAAATCCATCATGGTTTCTGTTGTTTAACCCTAGCGTTCTTATTTTGTTGACACCATGACTCTGAGCTCCCAACAAATTGTCAACCACTCTGAAAAATGTCTGTTACTAATACCAGGTCTCATAAATCCAGTTTCATCTTTTGAATATGATTTGTTTTTGAAACAAACATTATAAAAAACCAAGACGTTTGTTTATTAAATTTATAAAATACTGTATGTACATAATTGGGACACTTGGTTGGTTCATGAATCGTATCTCAACTGGGCCAAAATTTCAAGGAGGAATCTATGTTCGATAGCATCTCCTCACATATTGTCTAATTCATGAAATGGTTTATCATCATTAGTAAATCTACAAATTGTTCTTTTCTTCCCTTTCTATTTGCATTGGATACACACAAAAATTATGTGAGAAACAGACTGGAATGTTTTTTTCTCATATTGACCAATTTATCGATGCGCCGGGTAATGATGATAGATGCGCAGGACAGTAGACCAGCCAGACTCGTATATACATCTATTCTTTTGGCTGTAGATTTTTGGTGGCCTGTTTCCAAGTGTAAATTAAGTGGTTCAAATGTTAAATATTATTTATATAGAGTATTTTACTTAATATAATTTAAAACATGTAATTTGTAAAGTTGATTATGTTGATCCATCATATCTCATAAGTATTGATGCCAAATGCAAGTGTCATGCATTCACTTACCCAGAAGAATTAAATATGGTACTCGACTACTACTTTCTAAGTGCTGTGTATGTACAAATATAATAAAGGATGAAATATAGTTTTATGTCTACCTCCAAAACTTCTCCAGACAATTCGTATCCTGGAATAAAAGGCAGCGATTTATCATTTTCAAGTGTTTTTTCTAGGTATTTGACATCATTAATATTCAGACTGCAGTATTTTACTTCTACTCGTACCTGAAAGCGAAAAAAATCTATTTATATTCAAGTTAATGTAATTATGTATTATATCATTCATACTATTGTCAGCGACACTAAAAACGCTGCTTCACAACTCACTTCTCCAGAATTCAACGGTATTCTTGTAAACTGATCAATTACGAGAGGTTTTCCGTATTCCTTGAGACATGCAGCTTCGAATGTTGAATTTAATCTAAATTTTGTAACTGCAGGAGAAGAAAAATTACTGAAGAGCTTTTTGGGAATATCACGAAACATTAACAAAGCCATAGGTCGTGCCATGATCGAAGTATAAAATTTTCATAATACTATAAAATAATAATTAATACATAATTCAAGGCACTTCGCTAACTACTCTATTCGGTTTATTTTTCAATTCTAATTCTAAGCATATCCCCAATTCTGGCATATTCTGAGGAGTTTCCATAGATAAGACAGCAGTTTTACCATAGATGAGTAACAATTTTGACATTTACTTTTAAGTTGCTAGCAAAAAAAAACATATTTAGAACTGAACACCTACCCGTCTAAAACAAATTTTGAAATATATGCTATATAATGTTAATATCAAACTAAAACTAATTTCAATTATTGAAATTGCTATTTGGTCCTTCATACAACCATTTCACTATATTCATACTAATAATACATTAAGATTTCACTACTCTGTGAAACAAACACACTTCGGTACTTAAATTGAATTCTCTGCTGTTGTCATGGGAACAAAAGTAACAAACAATATAATTATTTCCATGTTTTCGGTGCACAGTAGCGAATAAATAAAATGCCATTCTTTTCTAATAAATTTTCTCCTAAAAAGACACCTACAAGAAAATCAGACTCATCTATAGTAAGCCGCGAATTGGGATCTGAATTCGCGTCACGGGAATTAGGCCTTGAGATACCCCCTATAAAATTAAAATTAGGGGAACATGAAATGTTTTTTGATGACGGGCAGTGGATCTCAGGTACAAAATAAATCCTTTAGATATTTAAAAATGGTGTCAACTGCCTGTACATTTCTCGCAAGGAAATTAAAAATATTAAAAATTTCAGAGACTGGTGCAAATGGTTCAACTCACAAAGAAAATATAAAGCTAAAGAAATCTTTGAAAACACTAGAGGAAGAAAATAATCTTTTAAAGTTGAAATTTGAAATACTCCTGGACATGCTCACACAAACTACTGCTGAATCACAGATTCAATTAAAAGAAATAGAACAACTGAAACATTTTAATGAAAAACCCAACAGATTGAAGAAAATAAAAAATTAAGAAACTGTGTAGATTTTACATTTCCCCTGCTATCTGCGAGTTCACTTGAAACCAAAATAATTATTCCATCAAATGGAAGCAAGTAAGTTTACTAAAACTATAATTAATAATCAATATTTTATAATTAAACTCTTTCTTTAACTTTTCCAGGCATAAAAGAAATTAAAACTTTCTACAAATTTAATTTATTACAAAAAAGTGGACATTCAATGAAGGATGCGCAAGTATTGGTGCACTCATTCAAACAAACTTTATCAGAATCTTCTATGTAGTTTTCTGGGTTAATCTGATGTGTATATCTGATCTTTCTGGCTGATGTTTCGGATCCCATCACAAGCGACAACTTGAAATAATTACTTTTAAAATTATTTTATTGTTTTTAAAGAGAACTCATTATTACTGTGAAATTGCAGCTTTTCAAAACATAGCTGTGTGGTGTTTTTAATACAAATGAATAATTTGTATTATTTATACGCTTATATTGTCCAAGAAATAATAAATAAATATTCACACAATTAACACATTCTTATTGTGAACTTCACAATAAGAATGTGTTCTCCTTAATAATATAAGTCGTATCAATGTGTCCAAAATTTAATAAAAATGGATTGATAATTCTTGGCATCTGTAGTCGGTTTACTCAAATGTATTTGAGATTCTGTAAAAACAATGTAGATGGCTTTCAAATAATGGAACGACAGATGTATTAATTTGAAAAAGTATAACATATAGGTTTGAAAATTTGTCATGAAAAATACTGGCGCTATAACACAATTGGTAGATACTTTCCCGGATTGGAAATAGAGATCCAGGTTCGAATCCCGGTAGCGCAAAAACAATATTTTTTGACAAAATTGATTTTATATGTATATATTTATAATTAATACATTAAATTAGTATTTTATATTAATTAATTCACTTATTTTTAAAAAAACACCTATTTAAGCATCTTTTAAGAAATTTTACCAACTTAATGAGATTATTTTAATCTTAGAGAAATTTCTTGACAGGAAAAAGAAATCAGTCATTGTATAGTGTACGGGTATTTTAGTTGAATCTTACAAGAGATTATCATGATAATTTTGGTTGAGGTTTTAAATAATAAAATATTAATGTACCAAGCCCGCATCGATGACCTACTACACCACCGATATGTGATTCAGTTGTGAAACTACTCATTTTGTATTGCTTAAAATCTAATCGGTCGCAAATCTCATTCGCAAACTAGATTGAATGATATTTAGGAACAGTATCTGTAGTTCAGTATATCTGATCTGTTCACACTACTTACCTCTGATGACACTTTGTTGTACCGAGGGCTTGGTATGTATACTGCATAACCAATGAAACAAGAGCATAGTGCTGTACATAACAGTATTTGTTTTTTGCTTTACATCACCCCCATATAAATTATATCTGTTCAGGTGTTTTTATATTCTTCGGTAGGTAGGACTGGTTAATTTTTGGTATACATATGTGCATTCCATTTTGTATAAATTAAAACAGAAAAAACCAAAACGAATTTGGTTCTCAGATAGTGTCGAAGACGGTTATATTTATGGTGGCGATATAAAAAACATAAAATTGTGTATCATATTTTTCAGTTTGTCAGTTGTGAATTAAATTTCAGAAATTTAAAGAGGACTGCCAGCAGAGTTTCGATCATCATAGAAGAATCATAAATTTGTAGCACAGTTAAGCGTGTTTTTATTTGCATAATTTGAATGGGCATATTCAGCTAATACCAATGGAAAATCCAGGACCTAGCTATTGAAGTCAATTACGGCAACAATACCCGACCATCTTATTTATTTTGTCCCATTTCTAGTTTGATATTTAATATGTTGAACATAGATTGTTTCTTTCAGTCATTTTACAAGTTGCATGGATCTGCCAGGTTTTCTCCGGCCGCTCAGTGATTCACAACACACAAATAAAAGATCTTATTGAAAAAATATATATTTATTTTTAAGACAACAATCACAGTTGACAATATTATTGATTAAATCTGGGGCATTTGTTTCTTGTGTGACCTTCTTCTCTGCACGATCCACATCTTTTCCTTCCTCTCTCTCCAGTCCCCCGTGTGCCAGGGGCACCGCGGCTTCCTCGACCTCCTCCTCTTCCACCTCTTCCACGACCCCTACCTCGACCTGTTTCTGAAAAGAATTACCTAAATTATAATACCCAAAAAAATTTAGAATTTTATAAACTTTAATTTTAACCTTTTGAACGCTACTCCCAGCCCTGACATTCCAATACTCACACACGACACATTTTTTCGAATACCCAAATACGCATTAAATCATTCAAATAGACCAATTACGCATGATTTATCGCCTCAAATAGAGATAAAAGGTTAACTTGTTCAATATTAAACTAAAATATGGTTGTAAAAATCCGTAGGATGTTTATAAATGAATAAACATAAACTTCATACAAAAACATACATAACGGTACACCAATGCGGCCGCTGTTTGAAACACATGACAGATTATCAATGTTTTTAACGAAGTACGTTTTTATTTTCCAGAAATATCTGAAGATGTCAGTACTGTCAAAATATTATGATTCTTTTAGTGTATGTTAAAATATTGTATGAAATAGGCGCACTATGCGATCACAGACCAAAGTTTCCATATCAACTATTGATACAGCCGCGTACAAAAACCAATTTATACCGTATTAACTGTTGATACGGTAGCATTCAATAGGATAAATTTAATATAATATATGCACTTATAAATAAATAAATAAATTGTTTCTTCTGTAATGTAAGGAAATTAGACGACATTTTAGTAATTCAAAAGAAGAATAATAAGTATAAATTAACTTTGCATATACGCGATTAGGCAACAATAATTATTTCAAGTGCATATTTTTTATATGTATATGTTCAAAAATAATTTTTAAAATATTCACCCATATCCAATTTGACGAGTAGTCAATGATAAATCAATGTAAATCCAATATTAATCACTCAATATTGACAAGAACGAAGAAATTTGTGTAAGTTGTACTAATATGTAATTCAATTACAAAATTAATCAATTAAATCCTGTATTACAAGATTCTAGTAAAAAAAAAGATTTTTTAGGAAATACTAACGAGTAGGTCCAGAGCCCCAAGACGTGGAAGGTTCACCACCAGTTGACTCTTCTGCCCATTGAAAGAAATTGCAGCGTTCACCTGCATTGTTGACGGGGCATCCATAGAAAATACGTCCCTTATTTGGCCCATCCTTCTGAACTGTTAAACTGCAGAAAAAAAAAAACAGTTGAATATGTAGATGATTCAAAATATTAGTAAAATAGGGTATTTTTATGCAAAAAAATATATCAATTGGTGACAGGACGGGCAGTCCTCTCATTTGTAGAACAAATCTGATATGAAAGGTTAGGTTAGGTAGATATCTTAAATGTTTTAAAAGCACCCAGATTAAATCATTTCCATAAGTTAAAATAGCCATTTTAAATTTTAAAAACAAAGATAATGTAGGACTATAAACAGTTTATGTGTAATGTGCTCTCGAGGTGAAAGTTTTTACGAAAATGGCGTTATACAAATTATCCAATATTATTATTATTAAAAAGGACATAAATGAGTCTGGAATAATCATACAAATCATTTTTTGATCTTATGAGCTATGGAGTTAGGCTTCTAAATCTACTACACATTTTCTTAATGACTTATTGGGAACATATAATTATTCTGTTGATTATTTTAATTACGCCCCCTATCACCACTTATACAGGATATGATGCATAATCACATTTAAAAAAATACTATGTATTTCATTATTTATATGCTGACAAAGAAAACTGGATTAGAAAAAAAATAAAATATTTATATATATATATATATATACAGTAAAACATGGACATCGAACATTGTTAATTTGAATTTATCATTAATTCAAACTTTTTTGTTGGTCCTGTGAATTTTGTTTAAATTTTGCAAAAGAAATATGGATATTTCAAAAGATTTTGTTTAATTCAAAGTTAGCATTGACAAAATCCACGAATATCAATCAACAAGCGCGCGATAAATCCGTCCATCAGTAAAAAAATTTGTGGAAATTTTGTCATTTTGGAAATACCGACGACGCACAACTCACACCCCTGTTGATGGGATACCCTTTGACCACTCCCCACTTCACTCACACATGTGCAATTTTGAATAAATATTTAGTAATAGCTATGTACCTCTGTTTTCTTAATAACCCTAATTACTTTTTTCTTAATTCAAATTTTTGGATAATTCAAATTCTTCTAGTGGTCCCTTGAGGTTTGAGATATCCATGTTCTACTGCATAATATATATACTCACCTTTTACCAGGCAAATTGCATTGGCAATTTGGTATGTTGCCTTCACTGTGCGTCGATGGATTCCATGTTCCAGAGTCTCCCCAATTTGTGGCATTATCACCACTTCCCCAGGAATTGGTATTTGTGGTACCCCAGCCATTGGTGCTCGAACTGCCACCCCTTTCGTTACCTCTTCCTCTAGCACTACCATTTCCCCCTCTATTAGCGTTGGACGGTGGGTTTGAGGGGTTTCCCGCACCACTAGGATCATTGGAAGCCCACAGAAAGAAATTACATCCGCCACCATCTTGTGGTTTGGGGCACTTGTAAAATTGTCGACCTGAGATATAGAAATTGTAATGTGATTAAATGCAGTACAAAGTAAAAAATATTTAAAGCCGGGATTGACTGAATTAGCCAGTTTCTGAAAGCGAACATGAAATAATTGTTTGGGAAGTGAAGAGATTTCAATTGCATTTTGAAGAAATAAAGGAATAATTATTATTTATAGTATAATAGAATGTAATTTGATTTCAAATAACACTATTAAGAGCAAATTATATATTATAACAAAAAGTTACCAAAGTTTGGTGACGCTTTCTTAACTGTGAGCAAAAGAGCCGGCTCTCCGCAATTACACACAACTAGATTATCTTCGTCATTAGAAGGTTGTGAGGAACTCCTTTCGGAAGCGTGGCCTCTTGTGGCATTAGTGTTCCCTCTTCCTCTACCTCTTGCACCAGAACCTCCTTGCCGATCTTCATTAGGTTCTGAAGAACTCCAACCAGAAGTATGAGCTCCGCCTCTTGAAGAAATACCATTTCCCCTTCCTCTTAAGCTTGAATCACCCCGCTCATCAAACTGATTTCTACTATTATATCCACTGTCGTTAGTACCACCGAACCAACCGACACCATGATCAGTACTCCGAGTCTGATTGCCGTTTTGACTGCTGGATGTATTATGCATATCATTTCGACTCAACCAGTTTGTATTTGTCGATGTATTAGTATTATCGCGTTGCACATTTGCGATGTTTCTGTTAGAACTGGTATTGTTCTGGCTGAACACTCTCGATGTGGAACTTGGGAAGCCACTGTCTGAAACCACGACGCTTGCAACGTGCGATGTGTTTGGTTGAACAGAGCCCATGGAAATGTTTAGAATTTGTAAAATGCTTGTATCACATCCACCGATGCAACAGACGTGAGGAGATGGATATAAATGGTCGAGAGACCTTCCTTTCCAAATAATTTCCAATTTTTTATATGATGGTCCACACTGCAAAGAAAATATAATGATTTATGTAATTATTGTTCAGTGTGCAAAAAATAAATCTTTTATCGCTAACTTACCTATTTTTATGTTAGATATCATTATATAAATGAGGAGAATATATATTATACAGAGGACACACCGCTTTCAAGGATTCTCAGAGAATGCAGGGCTGACAAATCTTACCACTTCACATGAAGCATCCATTACTCTAATTTTGTCAACTATTCCGGGAAACCACACCGCATTCTTACAATGGGGATATTGCATGCAACTAACAAATTGTCCTTGTCCCTCTTTCTTGGTACGAAGTGTCATGTCTGATTTGCATTTAGGGCACTTCATAACTGGAAAAAAACAGCATTGCTTAAATATAATACAGCAGAACCCCGATTTTACACTGGAGACTGAGCTAAAATATTGTAAAATATGCGCAAGTGTAAATTGAGGGTAAGAAAATTATCTTCTTTGTGTTCTGTTACAAACTGTTTTTATTTCTTTTTAAATAGAGATGCATACATGTCACTTGTGTTATGAAAATAAAACTAACTTGCTGGTTTGAAATTAGGCTCGAACCCTCGACCACTAGATCACTAGGCGTGTGTCTTAACCACTAGATCAATAAGCACACTCACTGCTAATATCACATTTTCAGTACCACTATACATATTTAGAATCACTTTTTGTTTTGCCATGCAGCTTAGCTTGTAAATAGTAAGAATATTGATGTGACATGTATTCCGTGTACGCATCACTATTTAAAAAAAAGTATGGTGTTATTTTAAAAATCATGTTTTGATTACTATTATGTATTTTAAATGTTTGTCAATTGTGATGTACTCAGATTTAATAGTGTTGGAACCAATATTTTCACTACAATGACTTTTGTTCAATTATGGTTTATATAAAAATATTCTAATGGAAATATTACAGAGAATTTGGATAACAATTATTTTCAGAGTAGGCTAGGATTTTTTTGAATACAATCTTTCTAATTGATACATTTAATTTGTGTTAAAAATATCACAGAACTATGTTCTAAAAAACTGCATCCTCACCGTAATAATGTGTTCTCCTTAATAATAGTTTTTTAAAAAATTAATTCCAATTTGATAGAATTTCACCGCATTAAAGCATTTAGCATTAGCTAGATTTTTTATTTTTTTACTTAAAAATAACATAAAAGACAATAAATCATAATCAGATTTATGAAAGGGGATTGAATATGCCAGTCAAATCTAGTGGTTCATTATCTTCTTGTTTTGGAAGCATATAATTATGTATTGACTTGATCAAAAAAAAAAAAGTGAAAACAAAACATTGAATTTACCAGTTTCATTGAAAACTGGGTTAGCTGCATCGTTTTGATCTGCTACTAATGGCTGCTGGTTAAATCTTTTACTAAGTGCGTGATCTATTTTATTTGCTTCCTCCGTGACCGTCACAAACACCTCTCTGTATCTGGCCACCTGCGAAATGGTAATAGATTAAGTTGATGAAAAAAAAATCTAGTTGATTACAAGGCATGACCATTAACTTAATAGCCATCTTAATTAAAAACCGCTGACATTTATGACTATTATCTTGGCATATTAAAACCGTCAATTATCTGCATCCCATCATTGTTAGCATGGAACAGATATTTAATGTGTTGTGTCGTCTGCATCTAGTGCCAAGTAAGCGGCTGTCGAATTATGTTGATGACGTGATGTGTAGTATCACTTAAACAATCTGACCTGCTGTGCTAGAACATCCTGCGGTCTCTTTCTCCCCTCACAGATCTCCTTCAGATCAGCCTCCAGCGCAGCCCGCAGGTGGGGTTTGGAAAAGCTGAGACCCATAGCATCATACCCCTCCACTAGACCCATGCCCAGCAGTCCGGGCACAAAATGTATGTTATCAGCCAGGGCCACGTATGAGCGGTTCTTTATTGTTTCAATGTGGTCGGCATGCGTTGCATCAGTGCCTACGAATAATGTGCGTGTAAGAAAACTCAGGATTTTTTTAAATACAGTGAAATCTCGATTGTTCCTCGAATAATCATTTTCCCACATGTATTGTTTATTTCTTCCAGTCCCGAATTAATTTTTTAATTAATTTCATCATGGATCATTCTTCAATGCTACTACTGATTGCCGCGTGACATTATACAATACAAAGTTTAATTATTTGTTTCTGTGCAGTTTTCTACTTTTTATTATTTTATTTAACATTTAAGTAGTGATCGTAAAATCGTTATTTAAACTGTTATTGTGACTGATTTTATTCGATTGTAATGATGATTGATAACTGATTAACGTAATCTTTCGACCAATGACTGGTACACTAGAAAGTAAGTCTCTGACAATTAAATCTTGGTTACCAATCATCATTAAATCTCAGTTACCAATCATCGGCACAATCACAGCCACGTAACAGTTTACCATCACTACATTTAAGTATAAAAATTTAACTCTTTTCTATATTCCCGCATTCATGGTTTATTTCAATAGGTCCCTTCAAAAACGATAGATAGAGGTTTCACTGTATAAGATATTCACAAAATGAATGTTCCCTTTTTAGTTTTAGAGGAATTTAAAAAAAAATATTTTTATTACCTATTCCATGTTTTTCCATTAGAGCTATGAGATCTGCCTCTGTCAATAGATTGGGAGCCGACGTCTGTCCATCAATTACATCCATCTGAGTAGGTAGAAATGTTTGACCTTCCTATAAAAGTTGAAATCTATGATAGTATGTAAATAATTCCCTTGTGTATAATGTAATGAAGTGATTACTAATTATTACTTAGGGTTTCAATGGCCTACTTTCATTATTAATTATGAAAATATGGCTTTTTATTATTTATTTACATTGGAAGAAATTCGCCCGTTTATTTTATCAAACATAGATAAAACCTTTATTCTGCGATAACATTAATCTCTCTAATTCTACTCTATCTAGACCTATTATCACTTAGCTTCAGACCGTAAGATGTCCTAATTTTAATTTGATTTTTTTATGTTAAGAGGTGGGTCTAATGACCCACATGTCCACGAATGAGATTTTTAAGAAATTTTCGACTCTGAGAACAACTCTCAAAATCTCTGAGACATGGATTTTGCTCTCACAAGATCCTTTGAAGACACTCTCAGCATTCATAGTCCTTGTACACAAGTGTACTCACTCACCGTCTCGTACCTTACTTTACACTCGTCACATACGTCAAACGTCAAAAGTCTCATATAAATGTTTGTACAGTAAAACCTCGTTATTACAAGAAAAAAAATCGTAATAATGAATTCCCACACATAGCAAAATTTTTTATTTTTTCCTAATATATGAATATTCCGTTCGTAAGTAACGCAAACTAAACACCCATTGTCAGATTAATATGGGATATAACATAATAAGACATTCTGCAAACAAAGGAGGATTTTCTGTATAAAGAAAACTCTGAATAATTTATTTAGTTTTGTTTCAACAGATAAGTAAATTGATAGTAATTAAAAAATTAAATTAAAAACATTTTACAAAACAATATAAGATAACCTAAAATTTGGCGATATTTTTGGAAATTCCAAAATGTCGTGCAAATATAAAACATTAAATTTTAACTGTGTTTAATTGTAGAGCCGCTATAAGGATTGAGAGATTCGCATCGGTCAATCGATCTTCATATTTCTTTAAATCGTAGAGACGAATTCGGAATCGTAGTTTTTTGGAAGGTTGAAAGAAAGATTAAGGAAGAAGGTTAAATTTTGCAGGAATTATCACGACCTGAAACCATTTTAGGGTTCCACAAAATATTAAAAAATGTACTTTAAAGAATAAATTACGGAATACTAGTACATATAAATATCGGTAAACAAACACAAGAAAACAATTGTCAAATAAACACATTAACGAAAATGTCATGCGCAATATTACCGTTCATTGGAATCGATGTAAATGTTCAGTTATAATGTAGAAAGTGACATAAGTTGACGATGATAAAAAACGAAGATCAAAGATAATAATACGCAGAATTATAGGCATTTCTAGCATTGAGGGCAATACCATACACAAAGCTGACACACGCGTGGCCTAAAGTGTGACTTCGGTTTCGATTTCGGAGGTTTTCATTTTCTCCAGCTGGTCTAAATAAGACCCATTTTTAGAGGCGTGAATACGTGCCATAGGAAGGGTGCCATTCTAACTCATTTTGACAATGGACAATAAATCCAACCTTGAACAAGTGGAAATTATGCCAAATGACTTTATAAGGGCCTATTATGATTCCAAGAAGTTTTACAAGGGTGCAGCGGGCCGACCGCGCCAACCGGCCTGCTGCGCGAAAGCAATAAAATAATTGACAAACATGATCGTAAACGGCTGAAATATATTTTGAAATATTTTCATTGTAAATGATCGGTATTTCGTACGAGACAAAAATAATTTTGTTATATATATTAACGAAATTTCGTTATATGAACTCATTTTTGTATGAAAACTTGATTGTAGGGAATTCATTTTGAAAAAAAATTCGATATATGTCATTTTTCAGTATAATGGGTTTGTTTTAACGGGGTTTTACTGTAATTTAATACCAATGTCACGTTGTGCAAACTATTCAGATAAGAGTTGTATAGATTTAAGTTGGTTTTAGATGACGTTTATGCATGTCAAATCTTGTCAAATCAAATGTTATGTACATTGGTTTGAGTTTGGTCAAGTATACATGGTATTAAGATGCATACCAACTAAATCATTGAGATAATCCCAAGGTATCTGGTCTACTTCTGTGGACACAGGCCTTTATGTTCTGAAAAATATGGCAACACTAATAAATTATGAATTTCTCAAAAACTATGAAAGACCATAAAATTCATTTTCAGTGTACTAGAAGACTGTGTGTGGTGGACAATTTGAGCAAATGCAGAATATATACACATTTCTTTATATATTCAATGCCAACATTATAAAGATAAAACTGAAGTAAACTATGTGTTTTTAATTTTGCACAATTCAAAATATAAATAATTTCAAATAATATAATTGTATCACCTGATAAACATGGATTTCCTTTCCGGACCATTTGTCGTAAGGATAGACATCCAAATAATTTCTAGCGATTATCATCAATCCATTTGCCGTAAACTTTTCTCCAGCTATATCTATGTCGACAATGGTTTCGTGGCCTTGGGCATCTTTGGAGCAGCAGGCGAGGAATGAGCGAACTATAAACTCGTATATCTTTTTATCGTTTCCTGATAGATCTGAAATGTAATTTATTAATCACTCAGCATGATGGCTGAATAGATCTAAATTTAACACATGGATTAATTTAAAAAAAAAACAGATTATATAAGTGTACAAAAACAATGGCATGCGTTTCTGCCACGGTGACCGAGTTCAAGCGTACAACAAATTTGCATTCTTTTTTATATACGCATATAGTAAAACCTTGTGAAATTCATGGAACCAAAAAAATAACATTGGAATTACATAAAATCTCGTTACCTGAAATTTATAAAAAAAATTTGAAAAATCCGAGCAATTAAAAATAATTCCGAACCAAACATTTATAAATAAATCAATACATTTTTGCATTTACATTGAAAAGCAAACGACATGCAAAATTAAAATTGAAATTTTTTGCTTTACGATGAACAATATTGATCTATCAGACAAGGCCACCACTAACCATCGGTAAGTGAGGAATTTTATGGAAACTTTGCGTACGTCGTGCCCTAATGTTCACCATATAATCCAAGTTTAAAAATAATCCACAATAGCTTCATAAGGATGAGGATAAACGATGCAAAAAAAAACAAATTACAAAATTTTGTACTGAGATTTTTATCACAGCAATTCATACATGCTTTTCAATGTGTCATATAATAATCTCCTTTTAAAGTTTGCATTGTGTTAGCTTTATTAGATATTTTTAATAACTTATTTAAAACTCATGAGAATTTTCGGAATTGATAATACATTTAATTAGGTGTACTGTAATAGTGTACTCTTAGCATCAACAAACAAAATCCTTGATTATCAAGTTAGTAGCAAAATTTTATATTTGCTACTTTTATTGCGATTGTTTTCTAATAATATAATAGGAGATATTGTATTATGGCAAGTCAACTATGATGTAAGGAAAGAAATACAGCCTATTAAAATTTGACCATTAAACATAGCATATCTACATTGATATAGAATGGTGGTCTTGCACTAGGGCAACATTGAAGAATTTTCCACATGCTTTATATTTTTTTAATCATCACAATTTTATATTATGATGTTTGAATTTGCGCGCTGACTCCTGGGCGGCCTGTTTTACTGACACGCAGCACAATGCAGCGATTGGCAGCGCAGATGGTGGACAGGAAATGGACGGTCAAGGAGAGGGGGAACACGTCTGAGGGGCCTGGGAGCGGGCAGCGGCGGCTCCCGCGAGGGAAATGGCGGCAGGAGATAATGGAGACTGAAGATGGAGTTCCCGCGGTGGATTCAGAGATTGAAACTGGGCCTAATTTATTCGCAGGGTTAAAGGAGACTCCGCTGCAACCAGTGGGAAGGCCGGTAGTGAGTGATGGCAGATGCGTGGGCTCGACGGACTCCACAGTGACGAGATGGCGTCAAATCAATTCTGGTACGGGAACGTGGTGGCCCAGGACCAAGGCTGCGATAACCCCTATGGCAGCCTGGCGTTTGTTGCGATTTCACCCCTTGGCAAGCTGGGTATAAATCAATATGTGCTAAATCGGTAACATTGTGTCCTCAATGAGAGAAAACAGGAAGAAAGAAGATTTCAAAGACTATTTTATTTCTTGTAATAAATAGTGTAATGTGTCACTTGAAACCATCTCCACCCATCCGAGGTAGCAAGTGACACACAAACACCCACACACTTACAGAACCTAGACTGAGCTAGATCGGTGGCGGCACCTCCGGTGGCAACATAACAATATGTAATTTTAAATATAAAAACTAGACCCACAAGGCATCTTACTGGATGCTTCTCTGCATGTTCATTATTACAATTGACTTTCATTAAAATAATTCAAATTAAATCAACATTATGAATACACAATATTTAAATAAATAAAATTAAAGAAGTAAAATTTTTGACGAAAAACTTAAATGTCATATTATTACTTCATCAATTGTTTTTTATCTCAGAATTGGAGCTTAGTTAGGTGACGCTTGATCTAAGTAAATAAGTAAAATAAGTTGCCGTAAGTCGAAGTCTTGTGGTCGTGGTCCTTCTGGAAAGTTTTCATAATAAATTGTACTTATAAATTGAATATCGTTATTCAAAGCTATTTTTGGACCCTATCAGATGAATTTGTCGATCTATTTTTCACCTAATTCGATTTTTTTTGTCAAATGTCCGTAATCTGGAAAATACGCATTACAAATTAACAGGAAAAGATTGGCAGCTGACTGACGAAAGTACACACATGTGCGCTACGCAAAGTGCCTGTCAAAGTCCATCCAAATGGGTAGTACCAATTCATGATGCATAAAGTTAGCATTGTTTGTTTTCTCATTCATTTTCAGTATACTAAAAGAAGATGACAATTATATCTTGAGAGTCCTCGACTTTTAAATCTTTATCTTCCTTACCCTGACACATTACTTAGCTCGCATGGTTTTCTCTCTCGCTCGTTTTCTTTACATTAGAAAAGATAGCAAATATTATCTTTGCGCCCTTATAGGTAACGTAATTTTCCCAGTTGCTGGTCTGCGAATGTCAGTGCTTACCTGTTCCGTATTATTACCATCATTATTTTTATTTACATAGCGTTTGTATATTTTGATGTACAGGGTTGAGTTTTTCAGATCTTTCCATGTTTTATAAATTATTTAATTTGTATTCATTTTAATACAGACATATTTCTTTCTATTTAAGTTTAGTGTCAAGGCATTTTGAAGAATATGTTGTTGGCGTTTCTCAGATTTTCTCGCATCTTGTGAATTATTAACAATTATTTGTATTTCTCTAATATTTACGTGTTAAGACATTTTGAAATTCGTGAATGCGTGGTTCGCGTTCCTCATACTTTTCCATATTTCATTAAATTTAAATGAAAACATTTTAATGATTTTGACTGATAATTCTATATTCTCGAAAATAGTTCCAATACCAACAGTGGCTAAAAGATCGAATTAAGTAATACAAGAGATAGACAAAAAATATCATTCTAAACAAGAATACGCGACTCCATTAATGACGTTGTCGAAAATATTAAACATGATGACAGAATAGAAGGGGTAAGGAAGCAGCGAGTGAAGAAGATAAAAAACAAGACGTCACAGGCGAGTACGAAATGCCGCCGCGACCACCACAAAACAAAGTTTTAAAAGCACTGGAAACTTTTGTTGCTAATTTCAATACAGCGGAGAAATAACGGTGTTGACAAGTTCGACTATTATGTCGTTATTATGTTATTAAAAATGGCGCGAAAAGATAGTTCAAGTTATTTGCTTAAATTTATGCTGTAATCATGATTAAGTGGAAACAATCCATGTGACCAGGTGAAAATAAGGTTGATACTATTTATCGTAATTTTCTTTTTTTATTGATTTGTTTATGCTATATTTTGATAACATATTTGTTATTTTAAAATGTGTGGATATAGGTATATATATATATACTTTGAATTGTAATTAAAAAAATTATATATTTCTTATGATTTTTGGTCCCCTCAACTTCGAATAAATGGGATTTTACTGTATATATAATATCTTACTAGTTACATGCTTGGTGGGATGGATGGGGGGGTGAGCTTGATCACATTTGCTTCCCTGCCTAGGATTAGGTCCCCCCGAATCTAAGATCCCCCTGGCAAATTCTCCCCAATCCGAGTCCTGCGTCTGATGTTCTAGCAGTGTAGTCAAGTTCAGCTCCTTAGGATAAATATTTGTCTCGGTTCTGGGATAGCTGATGATACCTTGGGTGTACAGCTTTTCTGCTATCTTCATGACTTCCTTTGCATTTATTCGAAGTTTACGAGAGCTGGTTTTTTCCAGTTCCTGGAATATTTATGAGAAATTAAATTTTATCTCTGAAATAAAGCTGAAAATTAATGTGATTAAAATAGTGGTTCCCCCAGACATATTAAGATTCTACGAGGATCAATCCTCTACATTCTCAAGGCTTTTAATATGATTCACGGCCAAGAAAAAGAGCATTGGACAATCCTAGAATATTTGCAAATAATCAACGATAAGTTTACACTGCAAAGACTACAATAAAATTAAGAAATAAAAATATTAATTATTATTGATGAGATATACGCTCTCCATTGGGATCACATTCCTCCACGATGGTCAAAAATTTGTTAAGATGCATATGAAGGCTTCGTTCATATTATTGGTTGTTAAAGACTTAACAGTGAATTCATTATCAGCTTCTTCTTTTTCTTTTCTTTCATTTTGTAATTCATATTTATCTTTTATATATTAATCAAATCTTCATTTGACAAAGGTTCTGAGTGAGATTCCATTAATTAATTAATATCTTCATTGTTGACATTGAAGTTAAATTCATTAATTATATTAACTATTTGATTTGTTATAGTTTCAGGAGTTTCTTCCAAGTCCAAGAATCATTCATCATTTGCGGACATTCGTTTTTCCAGCAACCTCCCCAAGAGGGAATGAATTAATTTTGGAGGGGAGTGGAGAGTGGAAGTACAAGCGTTTTTGCAATACATATCGATAAAAGTCAAAATTTTAAATATGTACTAAATAGCGAATTGTAGAAAAGTCGAGGACCGCCTGTATTAATGTTATCAGTAATTGTAATACGAGTTTGAATAATATTACATAGACCCATGAGTGACAAATTTTAAAAATTCCAAAAAATCCAGAAAAAATGACATTAGCCAGCAGAATACTTCTTCTTCTTGTGCCCTATCCGTTCAACGGATGTTGGCTATCATCACTTTGTTTACTGCGGCCCAGAAATACTCTACAGAACTGGCCAAACCATTGCCTCAGGTTCTTCAGCCGTGATGTTCGTTCTCCTTCTTCCAGTAACTTTCTCTGCATTATGAGGTACAAGATCTCGTACTTCTCTGGATGCCTCATCACATGTTCAAAATATTTAAGTTTTCAGATTTTTATTGTCTTAAATATTTTTTATTTTTATTCATCCGAACCATAACATATTCATTCGTAACCTTATCCATCTAGCGTTTTGAGTATTCTTCTGTAGATCGACATTTCAAATGCTTCAAGTCGCCTAATCATTTCTTCAGTAAGTGTCGATGCTTCCATTCCATAAAATAAAATCAAGAACACATAGCATTTGACCATTTTCATTTGTTAAGGTTGAGATCACGACTGCAGAACATCCTTTTCATGCGAATAAAGGTTGCACGAGCTTGCTCAATGCCGCAGAATACTACGAGTACATTACGGGATTTTTTATTTATTAGAGAAAAAGTAATATCCAGTGAAAAATATTTAACTTACAATGGTGTCGAGGGGTAAGGGTCGCCATTTAGACTTGGGTTTACTTATGATGCTCTGCACGGTGGCCGTGGGGTTCTCAGTGCAAAGGTCATGGATGACCAGGCATGCTTGCTCATCGAATAGTCTAACCCTTTTCCATGCAAAGTCTACAGTTAAATCGTTCAGGGTGTGAGAAACTAAAAAAATATATATTGCTTATAATCAAAGGATTTGGGGTTAATGTTCAAATTAGTTGTCAAAGTTTTGAAACTGAAAAACAAACATTTGTTATTAAAAGGCAAGAAAGCTTAGTTCAAAGATAGTACATAGTTAACTTTGGAAAGACCGCAAGTGAAATGATTAGGTAGTAATATTTTCTTCTGATAAGTCACACCCCTAGTAAGAGCTATAACAGACTAGATATATTTAATTAATATTTTTTGTAACATTCGTTATTTTAATATTTAAATTAAATTAATATATAGTATGTACACAATCTTTTCTTCCATTTATGAATTTTGTTAGTTAAAAAATATACAAGTAACTATCTATTTATTGTGTCAATCAACAATGTTCCATATTCAAAATTAGTGACAGGTTCGAAGTCTGCTTTTGTTTAAAATAATTTATTGTTATCTTATAACTTTGTTGCTATGTAATATGCACAGACACGGATGCGGGGGGATTAAGGCTATTTTATTATGTAGGATAAGAAAATATAATTATAAGATTAGAGTTTTAATTCTTATTCAATCTCCAGATTATTGAACAGTGGTCAATTCCATTACGTAATGTGCAATGGGACTCGCATTGTTGATTATTCATAATATTCAATTTGACAAAAATAAGGGAATACGAGTATAATATCTATAGTATAATAGTATATATAGTGTATAAGATTTATCTGCATTTATATTAAAATATTAAACTTCAAGACACGCTATCACTAGGAGGCATTAAAAATAATTACCCTACAATACCCATCAGGTAGATGGATTTTTTTAACTGAGGAATTGTTTTAACTACACTATAGCATTAGGCAAAAGAAGTAGGCACTGTATTGTTGAGACGGCAACAAATGACGAAGAAATCAGAGTTTGACAAAAGAAGGAAGAAGAAAAAAATCATAAAACAATGGAATAAGTGATGAAGATAGAAATAGTTATCGATAAACTGTTTCTCCAGTTAATTGATGTCTTAATATGTACAGCGATAACAATTAATAAACGGAATTTTGATAATTTTCACTAAAATTTTTTTTTAAATATGTATATGAAAATGTTATCACTCAAGTTTCTAAAAAGCCATATTCAGGTGATATTTCATTACAGAAAATCCAGGCAAAAAAGTACCCCAAGTTCAGCTGGATAGATTACAATCCATTCTAAATGTGGCTACATGGATAATATATGGAGTCTCTCATATAACATCCCTTTTACATCAGTTACATTGGCTCCGATACCCTGAAAGAGTTGAATTTAAATTGTGCTAGTTTCAAAAACTTTGAATTCCAGACACTTTGAATGGTAGACGTAAAACTTTCAGATCAGCCTCTACTTCAGCCGCAGGAAGGGTTGTAGAACTGACCAGCTGTTGCCAAAAGTCTAAATTTAGCGAACGGGCATTTACGGTGGCAGGCTCAAAAGCGTGAAACTCTTTGCCTTACGTCATAAGAAACAGTGCATTAGAGACTTTATTTAAGAATAAACTAAAACGCACCTTTTCAAAAAGTCATTTCCATAAGTGAAAATAACAATTATTAATTTTAAAAACAAAGATAACTATAAACAGTTCACGTGTAAAGCGCCTTTGAGGTGAAAGTTTTTACAAAAATGGCACTATACAAATTATCCATTATTATTATTAAAGATGTTTTAAAATTCTGAAACACGCCAACAATACTTACCATCACGCCGTTTCCCCACAGGGGTAGGCCGAGAGGATAGAGTGCCACACTCCTCTGTCCTGACACACAATTCTCGCCTCATCCACATTCATACATCGTCTCATGCAAGCTCGCCAGTTGTTGAGGCTTCTAACAAAACCATTATCCATTATCTGATTTACCTGGTCGTGTCAAGTTTTCCGCAGACATCCTCTATTTCTGGTGCTATCAACACTTGCGTCATATATCTTTCTTACCATTCTCTTCTCACTCATCCGTTCCATATGACCAAACCACCTAAGTGATCCTTTCTTAATCTTACTCACTATACTAACATCAGCTTTACATTCTTTCCTTATTTCTTCATTCTTTACTCTGTCATAAATAGATTTGCCACATATATGCCTAAGTGATCTCATTTCCACTGCATTCAGTCTACTTTCGTTCCTCTTCTGCCAGCTCCAGGTCTCATTTCCATATATCAGTGTCGGTACCAGGACTCCATTGTGCACCGCTAGTCTTGCCGCAGTTGACAAATTCCCGTTAGATATAATTCCATTCAAAGCACCTTTCACTTTATTCCTTTCGATATCATTCTCAGCATTTCTGTTTCTATCAAACATACTTCCCAAATACACAAACTCATCTACTTGTTCCAAACAATCATTACCTACAAGTATTTTGCACGGTGTCTTGCTTTCCTCCTTCTTGAATACCATCACTTTTGACTTGTTAACATTCATCATGAGGTCGCTTTCCTTACATACATCGTACATTCTACTCACTAGACTCGGTAGTTCTTGTTCATTATTCGCCATTAGTGCTGCAGTACCAACAATACGAGCTTTGCAAAGTGACCCACATACACTAGAGTGATTTGTGATGTATCACTTTAGCCTTAATTTTTCATAAGTGTGTATATATATAAAATATATTTTTTTTTTATGACATTTTTCAAGATTATATAAAAAAAAAGACAATAATTCTATAAATTTGTTAGAATTTTAAAGTTTTATAATTTTAAATTTGAATGACAACAATATATAAAAAATACAAATTTTTTATACCTACCTGATCGATAATGTTTAATAAAGACTAATCAAATAAATTAGCAATGCTGATATTTTCGATAGATTTGTACGAACCAAATTTGGACACAAAATTAACATGGTTCACCAACCAACTGCTTTGATAAAGATCTTGGACGGCATGGGTTAATGTTTATGGATTTCTGTACGATAACGTAACAGGAAACGTTTGTACTATTGTATAGTAGATTCATAGATTCATAACTACCTTTCAACTTCCAAAATCTCTCCGATACAAAATTTTCTACAGCTCTATAACGCTCCACGACAAATCCGAGTGTTGGAAACTGACATGATCCGTAGCTCACAAGGCTTCTGGCCAACTTGTCAGGGAATATTCTCTGCAGTCGTAATGTTTGAAACCTTGTGAAGGCAGCTCCTGAAATGTAAAATTAATATAAACAATACAAAAAGATTTTAATTTAATAGCAAGGGTAGCGGCTTAAAGGTGTACTTTCATTTTTCCAGTTTAAAATTCGAGAAATTCTACACAAGTTATATACTCTTTCAAATCGGAACTAATGGTAAAACTTCTTGTATTCTTGCTTAAGGTTTCCATTTCAATAATAATTCATATTTTCACATTTTTTACGTAAATGTGGGTTTTTAATATTAATTTATATCAGAAGTTATGCACAAGATTAGACTTTTTTTAAAACATTTACTTAGATAGGACCTATAGACTAATTTAAAACTAATAAACTGAATGTTATTTGCCATAATTAAGACAATACAAGCATTATAAGATAGACAGCGACCATTAAATTCATTTTCCGTGTGCCACAAAACTGCTTTAATATGGAAAATTCTTGCACATATGAAATACATTTTCTTATAATCTTGAAGCCAAGATTATGGAGATAAATCTGAGCTGAGACAAATTAACAAAATGTTCAAAATTAATAGAGTACTTTCTTTTAGTGAAAGCAAAGGATTTAAAATAATATATTATACTTATTCACATGTTTTGAGGCTTCAGCTACTATTTAAAATCAAGTTTATATCAAAAATAATAATTTCTCACTAAATAATATTTATTTTATTGTTATTTGCCAAAAATATTAATATTAATATTGAATTTACTAATTTAAATATTTAATTTATTGATCAATATAAATATTATTTAGTGAGAAATTATTGTGTTTTTGATATAAAACTTTATTGTATTGTCTTAATTATGGCAAATAACATTCAGTTTATCAATTATAAATAAGTGTAAAGCTCCTATCTAAGGAATAGTTTTATTTTTAAAAAAAAGTCTAATCTGGTGTATAACTTCTGATATAAATTAATAATAAAAACCCACATTTTCGTAAAAAATGTGGGATATGAATTATTTTTTAAAGTGCCACCCTAAATTCAATTTATTTTATAAAAATAAATTAATTCTAATTAATGAAAACATAAATGTTTAATTAAATTGGCTTGTCAAAATAATATTATGGTGTCTGTGAAAGAGGCGTCTACGATCAGTCACCAGAATTGATAAAATAGAAGTCCTGTATCCATTATGAAAATCCTATGAAAAATGAATAAACAATGCATACCAACATTTTATGTCAGAAAATATGAGATTTAATCAATTTTAAATTGGTAATTTCTGTAAAGTATCTTCAAAAAGAATCGACAAAGAAACAAAATAAAAAATAAGCATAATTACTAAATTACAAATTTATAAAATACTGTTGGGCCAGCTCTGCTGGCTACAATAGCTAGGCCGTCCTTCAAACTGGTACGAGGCGGTTATTCTGCCATTCATGCCTGTATGCACATATTAAATTGGTACAATCATTCATAAAACATTTCTGAATTCTAACAAAAAATATTGATGAATCGACATGAGCATAAAGACATTTGACATTAGTGCAATTAGAACTCTCAAGGTTATACGTGTTATTGTATAAACAAGCTTGTTTTGTGTACAGTTTACTGGGAAGGAAGGAAATAATTTATTTTAAATATTTATATTTCAAAAGCAGATTGTATCCTCACAACAGTTACACTCAAACTAGAATATAATGAGATCCCAGGAATTGTCAAACTTGTCAGACTGATACTTATGTTATTCATAGATAGAGATTTAGTAGATAATATACATAACAAAAAATAATTTTAATCCAAATTAAATGTATCAATTAGAAAGATAAAATCAATTTATCGAAATAATATTTTGTTGCCACTGGGATTCGAACCAGGAACCCTTCCTATCCAGGGAATGCGCTGACCATATTACACTATGCCAACATAGTAAATTAATGACAAATTTTCGAACCTATATGTTTCACTTTCAAATTGATACATTTATTATTCCATTTTTTAAAAGCAATCTACTTTATATTTACGGATAATCTCAAATAGCTTAATTTTATACATTTAATTTTTATTAAAAATATCACAGAACTATGTTCACAATAATAATATGTTCTCCTTAAAAATAAAAGTATTTGCTAGCTGAATTCAAATGGATTTGCTGGTCGGCGTCTTTTAATAATAAAATAAAACTGACCTATCCTTAAATCCAGTTCCTGCCTTACATCAACAGCATCGCTTACATTCTTATTTGGAGGACCAATGGTCTGGAGAGCACGGTTGACTGAAATAGATGTAATTTCAGAGAACTTTGCTCGGTAAACCTTCAGATTTGGTTTAATCTCCGTACAGACCTGGATGATTTCAAAGCCGATGTTTTCACCTTCTCTGTCGCAATCTGTCCATATGATCAACCCCTGACACCCGCGAACTTCTCTTTCTAATGTTTTCTAAATCAGGGATAAAAAAACATATCTGATATACAGATCTGATAAAATATAATGCCAATAAACGAGTCGGTCAATAATGCAGCATGCTTGTAAGAACCATACCTGAATTTTAATATAATCATTAGGACACATTTTTACAACGGGCGCTTCGAAGAGGGACAGTGGATTGCATGATTGCCAACCCTTATAACTTCCAATAAACTCATACCCTAGGAGGTGCCCAGAAACAGATGTCATAACCATTGTGCATTTCTGGCCGAATACAGCAGCTTCAAATTCATATATTTTATTGTAAGTGGAAAGCCCTTCCCGCTGGAAAAATTATAAAATCATCAAAAAACATTCCACTTGTCAAACGAGTTACTGAAAACTTCGTAAATCGTATCGAATATTGAAAATATCTGTGAGAAAACTAACCCGACGAGAAATTCCACGGGATAAATGACCAGCAATGGTTTTAGCAGCATCATTTTTTTCAGCAACGTTTAAATATTTCATTACTACAGTGGAACTGTCATTTGAACACAGTCTACATTCACGCAATAAAGTTGTTTTAACTGAAAGTCGTTTGAATACTTTATGTAGGGCTGAAAGACTCTTCAACATAACTCAAATCCTTCATATAAATGTTTAATATTTTTATTATTAAACATAAAAAGGTAACTGCACATAACTAATAATTAGCAAAAAAACTTTTTAAGGTTATGCCTGGCTTTGTTCCGAAAATATTATTTATGGTGGAAGGAACGAACTGTCAGTCGTTGTTGTAATTTCCCGCCATCTTTACACACCTACGTCTAGCTACCTGAATTATTTTCCAGCATTTCCCGAAATCTTAAAATTTAAGATAAAGATTACAAGAGATAAAAGCCTTTATTAAAATTACATTTAATATCGTTTTGGTATCGAACATTTAAGAATACTTGATCAGATTTCAATTTTATTATTTCGAATGAGGACATTTGCTGTACAGCAAAAGTAGTCGTAATTTTTATTTCATTAAAGCCTATTTTTGAGAGCGTAATATGAAATCGTGATGCCAAAATAGCCGTAGTATTGTCGCGGGAAATATTATTCGAAAATCAATAAAAACGCGTAAATGTGAAAAATTTACATTCGTTCTTTCATCTTATCTGAAATAAATAATTATATTTGCAATTTTGTTTGCTCTTTAAGTAATTGCATAATTTAGTTTTATAAAAATATTTATTTCACAATGGGCATTAATGTTTATATTCAATATGCTGAAAATCAATAACTTTTGCCATGCTCTGTTCTTTCCGTCTTGACACATTTAGTTATTTAGTAGAGCGCGATTTTGTTTGTACACAGCAGCTGCTTTGTATTTAACTTGGAAAATAATTTGTTGTGTAATACAGAATCGTAAAAACGACAAAATGTCTTATCCCCAAACCGATAACAAACCTAAAGAAAAAGAGGCGGCTGTAACCATACGTCTTTCTAAGTTTCTTTACGTTTTCAATCTTCGACAAGGCGCAATACTTATTGCAGTTCAACATATTGTAAGTAAAAATATATTTTATGATTTTTTTAAGAATTGCAATGAAAACTAGTTTTATTGTTTAATATGTACTTCTAATAACTATTTCATTTTTGCAAAGGTTTTCTAATTATATATTATGATATAGAACCAATAAAATGAATAATAATAGACTGAAGAGTGACAGTTGTGTTTGTGTGTACCTACTCTCTTGGATTAATTGAATATATCATAAAAAAAAGATATTTATAAACTTTTTCTGCTGTAGTCTTCTTAATTTTACTTGTCTTTTTAATTTAAATTATTTATCTTTCACACATTTTCGGCTATTTACGCATTTTTCAGTTGAATTTATTTATTCGTTATGCATTTCTTTTCTTTTTTCCTTCTTTGGTTTTGACATTAGTCTGATATTTTCCTTATTATTAAATTTTGTACCCAATGGAGAGATTAGGACCTCTGGATCCACCAGATTCTCTTTCTCTTCTAGTTCTCCTATCTTATTACCCTGTACCCCCTCATAGAATGCAAAATCTTCAGAGGATTCCTCTTTTAGAATTTTGAAGAAAAGAAAAATTGGAAAAAGATCAGCAAAGTCAAAGAGCATTCCTAAGACAACAATAATTATCTTATCTCCATCTTCCCTATTGTAACCATGACATTTTGAGGTCCCCTGGACTTGAGACGTGGACCCCTCAAAGTGATCACAACATGAACTACAAACACCAACACAGATATAGAGATGATGTTTTAAGTTAAACTATCAATAATAACAGACCTGGAGCGTAGACTTCCTGAGCTGATCCGACAAAGACTAAGCGTATGTGAAGTCAAGAATATCCGTCAGCAGTCGAGCACAATTGTATCTGCCAGTATTTTTGAAGATAAAACAATTTTACTACTCCTTATTTTTTAAATTCTTTCCGTTTTTATTTTCACTTTCTCTGTTGCTCCTGGTTTTACTTTTCTTTTCTCATTGTTTGAGGGGCCCTTTGGAAAACGGGGCTCCTAGTAATTGCGACCTGCACAATTTTATAAATTCGCCTCTGCCACTGACTGAAAATGTTTTGCCTGAGAAACAAATAAATTGCGTAGAATACATTTCTATTTTTTCCAACTTAACTTTGAAACAGGAATAATTTAATGGTTTTACTGTACATTCATACAATAACTGAGAAAGAAAAAAAAATCGGGACAATGAGAGGGGGCCCCACCCCAAAAACTCTTATATCGGTCCTTCACATTCGCCACCAGGTTAGCATTTTTGTTCAGGTCTACATTGATCTTGAAACATAGGAATAACTTGATGGTTATACTGTATAGATCTTGTATTGACGTTCTACTATTCAAATTTTCTGGGATACAAAGCCTTAAAGATACAGAGGCCCTATGTAATTTGTCGCCTTGTACATCAACCAGCGTAATTTAAATTCAACTCTTTCAAAGAACTGGAGTTAATGTAGCTCGTGCAAAAGGGATATTACATGAAAGAATTTAGGAACTCCATATATTTAGAATGGATTGTAGTCTATTCAGCTGAAACATTGACAGGTCAGCATAAATGCTGTTACTATAGTCCACACGTTACACCACAAATGCATTTATAAGTAGACGGGCTGCCTCAGAAGGAAGATGTCTCCGAATACTTTTAATCTGTCTCAGTTGATGGCAGCATGAACTGACAGTTTTGCTGATGTGTATTCATTGAAAGATCTGAATCAATGTTGACACCTAATAACTTTATTGCAGATTTAGCATTTGCAGACATTGATTTCTGTATTAAGTGTTGCTGTCCATAGTAGATCTGTTCTGGATAGATTCAATGTAAATCTATTTTGTGCCATCCATTCGCTTATTTTCTCGATGCATCTTACAATTTTTCCTTTTAATACTTTTGTCTCACTATATTTAATAGTAATCTAATCACCTTATGCTATGAAAGTAGGATTGATTTATGATTGGTACGGGTATTAAACCATTGATCTTTGGATTGGTAAACGAGTATTGAGTTTATCTAAATTTTTTTTGTATCAATGAAATCATATTAGCAAAAGTATTTCACGGGAAAAAAATAGGTGCTCTGAACATTTTCACATAATTTGATGCTTTTAAATGCGTGACAAAATCACAAATTCATTCTAGGCCTTATCAGCTTGTGCTTTGATCCTCCTGCTGGTGGGCATCGCACATGCCCAGGAGATGATGGACATGCTGAATGCAGACATGGAGGACAATGCGGAGCGTGAGGGGACCATTCTGATCGACGAAGAGGACATGACACTATTTCGTGAAGCACCCTTGGAAGCCACAAATAACCAGCAGAAGTTCAAGGTCGCTCAGAACCTGGCCATGAGTTAGTTTTAATTTATAACTGATATTTATTTTGTGGCATGCACATCTAAAACATATGTATTTCTGATTCCAAAGACTTAAATAATTTTCTACAATGTTATGTATACATGAAAAAAATTACTTTTTTTGTTTAAATTATATAAGTTAACTAAAATAATTTTGTACTTTGATTTTATTATTTAACATTGACCAATTTCAGTGTCCGTTCTCTCGTTAGGGCAGAATAAATCTAAATCTAGATGTATAAATATTATATGTAAATAATTCGCTAAAAATTAAAAATTCACTTAAAAAATCTACATTGTGAACCCAAGTTCCTCTTACACATTAGGCAAAAAATAGTCATAAGGGTTGTGGCCTATTAAGCCGGCTTAGGAGTCAGAACCAGACTTAATTATTAAAATATCAAAATAGTTTATATTAGGTTATTGATAACTGTATGATAAAATTTTACTTTTAAAATAAGTCTCTTAATTGGTAACTCATATTTCTTTCCTGATCCTGCTTCGTGATTTGTGGCTGTTTTGATGTTGGTTCACTTCGTTTTTAGCTTTTGAATACTATTATATCAATTGTCATACTATTCCAGTGATGGTGTTCTTCTTGTATGGCAGCTTGGTGGGCACCGCTATATACTTAGTGTTCTGCGTAGCCTTGTTTTATGGTGCTGCCAAAAACAAGAAGGAGTATGTGGTACCCTGGACGTTCCTGGCAACATTTGCAGTGCTGATTCTCGTTGGAGGCCTATTTCTCGGGGATAAGAGTTCCACAGTGACTAAACTGTGTGGAGGACATACATTGTACCGTAAGTTAAATCATTTAAATTATAATGGACGTGTAGGCACAAAGACATACTTTTTCATCTACAATAAAAAATTGTTTCCAATGCAATTCGCCAAATTGAAAAGATGGGAATATAAGGGATTGGAAATGTAGGTTAATTTGAAAATTTCTTCTTACGGAAGGACTTATGAGAGATGAATAAGACAACTCGGCTCACCCGTCAATGTCGCTGATCCTTTACTCTTTATCTCCCAAAGTTCACAATCACAAGTTTCACTGGCGATCTCCAAGAGCTCGATGGCCAACACACCGAATCGAGAGGTTTTAGGTAACTGGGGCCAGGCGGGAAGGTAAAAGGTGACAATAATAAATTTGTGCATTCAATAGTCGGAATTGTACATGTTCACAACATAACGATTGCGAAGATTCAACAAATTTATTATTAAATAATGAAAAAAATAATTGAGTAATATTTTCAAAACTGCCTCTTTTGATGTAAAAATTTACTCAATATAAATACATTAAACAATGTAACCAAGGAAACCAGGCATTTTACAAACAATATTTTCGTAAAAATTGTTCTTATAAATATTTTACTTATCAAAATGTTATTTTAATTATTGTGTATTCAATTATCTTTTATTGTACTTTTGATTATTTCTTATTACAAATGTCTCATACCATACTATTATTTTTTTATTAAGGAGAACACATTCTTTATTGTGAAGTTGTAATTATTCAGAACATAGGTCTGTGATATTTAAAAAAATACTAAAATACTCAACGAGGTGAGCTCACCTTTCTCAATCAATGCAGCCGAGCGGTGATCGGTCTGCTGACATGCCGTCACACAATACATGCCAACTCATCTTCTCACATAGGTTGCTGATATTCGGGATAGGAACCGGGAAGGTTGTCAAAGAGAAGTCTGATTGTATAAATTCATGTATTGCAATCATGAAACAAAAAAAGACATAAGCATCTTAAACATAAAGATAACTTACATGCTAAAACTTAATTAACTAAACTACCTTAATACTTAAAAGCTACCTTACAAATAACCTAAATCTAAGTCATCCTCGGGGTTAATGGCTCTTGGATCTCCGTGATGCGGTCCCCGGTGCCGTCCCTCGACCCCTCCTGATGCTGTATGGGTACCGGACAGCTGTCACCGAACGGTATCCCTCCGAGCGTGATACATCCACCTGAGCGCCCCACCTGCTCCAGCAGCCCTCCGTACTCCCGGCTGCTTCGTGGGCTCTTGATACGCTGGATAGGCATATCCACCAGAGCGGCCCACATTCTCGACAGCTTCTGCAGAGCTAATGTCCCACGGACACACAGGCTGTCATCAGCCTCAGCATCGTCCTCAATGCTTTGTAGGTCTGGGCACCATCGCCGTACGGACTCTATCCGTGCAGGATACATTATTGCCAGCGCGCCCCACTTACCAGTAGCCCTCCTCCCTACTCTGGCTGCACCGTGAGCTCTAGGTGTGACACACCCTCCTGAGCGGCCCACACACTCGACAGCTTTTGGCAAAGCTACAGTGTCTGACAGACGCACAAGCTGTGCACAGCCTCAGGACCTTCCGCGACTGGAGCCTCCGAGCGCCCCTCAAGGCGGATCCACGGTGCCCTCCTCCAATCCTTCATGATGCTCTGCGGGTGCTGGCCACAAAGTGACCTCCTGAGCGCCCCACCTACTCGGGTCCTTACGGATGTCGCCAGCCTTGGCCATAATGTCGAGGCACCTCGGGCTCTCGGAGTAGGCGTTGAAGGGGCTAAAGCCCTTATTGTGCTGACCCGATAGCCCTCCACTACCTCCAGTTGGAGATATCGGATATTGGAGATGACCCTCCTCCTCCGGTCGCCTCCGCTACATCCAATAGAACGTCCTCCATATTTGAACCACTGTCTGAAGAGGGATGATTCAGAGTCTTCAGACGTTCTACCCTCCTCCTCCCTCCCTCGGATTTGTCCGGTATACCAGTTATGATTATAACCAGGGTCCAGAGACTTACCCCCACTCCGCGCCATCTAGGTACCGTCCCAGAGGAGAATATACCAGAATTCCTAGACGCGCCTACTACGTTTCCTTCCGCGCCATCTAGGATAAACAACGTACCGAGTCCCAAGGAACAGGATAAATGTCAGCATTCCTAGACGCACTTACCTCGGGTTCGTCCGGTATACCAGTTATTACTATAACCAGGGTCCAGCGACTCCTACTCCGTCTGCCTTCTCTAGGATTTGCTGGGCCTTATATACTCAATTTCTGGGTTCCATCCCTTTCTTACTCAAGGGTAACCCTTAGGGAGAGATGTCCTTTTCCCACTTATTGGTTTAAATGGCCTGTCAGCTTTCTCCTCTGTTGGCCTCCAACCGATCTCTATTCCTGGTAAAAATGACAATATTAATTTATTCCGAGGGCAGCTTTCTAAAATAATAACATCTTCTATAGTCCTGCTCAGTGTTAAAAACTATTGTTTCGACAAGGGTCGCTAGTAATTACACTTTGCAGTCGAGGACATTCGAGAAGTTTTACTGCCCTTTTACAATGATCCATTGTCCATTCCTCACGCCCGAGCAAGTACCCAAAAAATATCACTTAATTGCAGAGGTCGCCGGTGCATGTTCTAACGGCTTTTTAAACAATGGGCTGTTGTGTGCGGCCTCGCACACCAAGTGAAGGTCCCAAAGATTTCTCTTTTACCAAGAATTTTGTATCGGCCGACAGATTTTGCAAACTTCATTAGGTAGATGTATTAATTTGAAAAATGTAACTTATAGGTTCAAAAATTTGTCAACAAAGGTACTTTCTGCTGTAGCATAGTTGGATAATACACATAACAACAATATATTTTTCTATTAAATTGATTATATATGTATATCTTTCTAATTAATACATTTAATTAGTATTTATTATTTTTTAAACTGAGGGGGACATAGAGTAGAAGCCCTTTTAACCGTACTTCGCTTAACTGACTCGCCGGATTATCCGATACACTAAACACGACTGCATAAATGGGCAGGCTATCTTAGGTGGCCTGGTTTGGTTTGGCGATGAAGTACGGCTAGTAGCCATATTTTATCAGTCTGCACTTGTTATTGTATTGTAAACGATGTGTTTAGTGAAATATGAGTTTAAATAAAGGATCAAGGCGTTTGTACAGTCACATTTGCAATACGGTATTATTGGATTGGGAGGAGCATATAAAACTTCAATGTCATAATTAGAAATCACTCAAAAAATGATAATAAAAATTATTAAAAAAAAAAGACTATCCAAGTAATCAACTCTTCACAGATTTCAAATTTCAAAATACCAAAAAATAATAGACATACACAAAAAAAATTCAATAATCAAAATTTATAAAATTCCGATCTACAAGATTTAGAGACCAAATTGATATTCCAAAACTAAAATATACCGCAACCCAAAATCACTATATTTATCAAGGCATCAAATTTTTTAACAATCTTCCCATCACAATTTGAAAAATTACAGACTACTATAAATTTGTATCTGAAGTAAAAAAAATCTACACAGACTAACTGAAACATAAACTCTCTTATATACTCCTTCTATATACACGAGTCTTACTCTCATAGGGAAGAAATAAATGTTAAAAGAAATATATATATATATCCTACTGATTATTCTAAAAATGTATTATATTTTCTAATAAAAAAATCATGGGGAAGTTATACAAGCTGTATAAAAAATAAAAGGAAAGAAAATGAATACCCCAAAATCGGACACGTTTTGAATGATACTGAAATAACAATGAACAATTTTTAATTTTAAAAAAATGGATGGACAACGCTGTGAAAAATCTAATTACATACTAATTTTATCCAACAAATTTGGTTGTTATTTTGTTTTAGGTAATGTACAATATAATGTTAAAATGTTTCAGTTTCAAACATGTGTCATTTTTAAGATCCCCCGTTTTAACAGACTTTTCGATTAACCGCATGACGGCTGGTCCCAGTCAAGCTTTCTACTGTAAATCACAGAAAAGCATACACAAAATACAATACATAATCAAATTATATAAATAAATAAAATGTGTACTTTTAGTAAATTTGTTATTTTTCATCTCATTTTTATGATATATTTTTTCTAAATAAATAAAATAAAATTGATACTTTTCAGGATTTGCTAGCAGCGTTTTAGTAATGGGCCATCTGTACTGCATTGTGGCTGTGGCGAGCTTCATATATGAATTGAAGAACATTCGCAAGAAGTTGAACAACGGCGAAGCAAAGGTAAAATTGAATCCCAAACAGAAGGTGATCGGCAGAGGCAGCATTAAGATATTGCTGAACCCGGCGGCTGTTGAGGCTCACCTGGTTTAAACTCTCTCCAACGTACATCAAACTAAATTCAAGGTATTTACATATACGATCAAGGGTATTCAAGTTAGCTTTTGAAGTGTCATTAATATAAAGACTGTACCTGCTTAAGCTAGGACAGATATAATGATAATTCTAAAAGAAAGCTACAAATTATATTGATTGATGATTGTCCATTTTAAACAGGCTTCTGATGTTTGAGAAGGTAGCCTTCGACTACAAGGTTCAGGGCGGGCTTCGCCTCCCGTGACTTGAATAGAAAAACTAAAATAATTTTTTTAGTATTAAATATTACCGATATTAAAACATATTATCGATTGAATTTTAATATTTTTGTAGTGTTTATATTCTTAGAAAAATTGCGTGATTATAAATTAGTCTAATGGTTTCTTAAATATAATTTGAATCGGTTGTTAGGTGTTCATTAATTTGTGATGAAAACGTTTCCTTCCAACTGCATAAGCGTGTGAAATGTGAATATTTATGATGTACCTAGCTAAAGAGAATTTGATATGTACGTATTATATACTCGTATGATTATATTCCATTTAAAATAATGTTATTAATAATATAATAAAAAATACTACCGTATGTACTATATGTATAAATGTAATTACATATAATATAATATTCCTTATGACTTATTATCTTAATTTCATATGTATTCCAATTGTTATTTTATTTGACATTTTATTATACAGAAATTGATATCTGAGTATGTTAATTTTTAATTAACAAAATTAAATCATTAAATTTATTATAAATACCTACTTCAGAAGATTATATAATTTTTCATACTACATTTTTTAAATATTAAACAGAAATGATTATTGATTGTTTTTAAAATGAAATAATATAGTAAATTACGACATTGAAATACCTTTAAAATTTTATGTATAAAATTATATAAATTTAATTAACTACATAAATGTAATAATATTGTAAACATTTTGAAATTTAATATCATAGTATTAATATTTTTTTTAGTACTAATTTTGTTATTTTTATATTTAAATCAGTAACTTTGTAACTGGACGTTTTAAACACACAAGATGATATTTGATCATAAACTGAATCAACTTCTGAAACAAAACGAATGAATAAAATCCACAATAACTAAGGCTGCACAAATTTAGTGGTATCATTCATAATGTGGTCAATTATTGATGCTATCGGAAAAAAATTGAAGCGATGTTGACAATTGGTGTGATAGAATATTTTTTTCTCTATACATTACCTATATTAAAAATGTCAATAAAAGTTTTGATTTCTGTCCATAAAAATATCAATACAAAATTATCTCAATTTTGTTTTATAATATAATTTGTATTATATATGTATATATATATATATTTTGTGATTTTACTGATGTTCCATTTCTCAATAAAAGTACAGTAATGTGTAGTAATTGTTAAAAAATAAATTGTTCACAATTTTTTTTTTTAAAGATTCTCTTATTTTTACTTTGTGTGTAAATGTGCGTACACTTTATTTTCTGATGTCCATAATTTTATAAATATTTCATAGACTGCATTTAATTATAGTGTAATTCAATAATGCCCCGTTAGGCACTTTCAGTTCAGAAAAAACAATGTTTACTTATAAAATGTTGGTATGATAACCGGTGATTAAAAAAGTAAATTTTATTAATTTGTCATAAATTTTGTTTATACTGTATTTCGAAATAATATATAGCACTCAAAATAATGGATGTTAGATATAATATACATACGAGGAATGTGAAATGTAAATGTAAAACCTGTAAATGCATGTTCAAGAAAACAAAATGTAAATCATTAAATAGAAATAAAGCAAATTAACAAAACAGATGTCCGCTCCTCCCTTTTCTTGATTCTTGTTCTGACACAGAAACACATAAAATATCAAACCAGCCGGCGGAGGCAGCAAAATAAAATATATGAGAACCGGGATGTATGTTGGTGTTGTTCATCAGATCTGGTCAGGAAGGAAACTCCCCTTCCTACGAAAAGTATCATAACTAACATTTTTAATTGTTCTAGTATTTCACATGTACTTGATACATTTTTAATTGGCAGTAAATTTTATTTTATATATTGTGTCCAGAACATGAATACGATATATAAAAACAAAATTACTGTTGCTTAAAATACATATCAAATGCATGCAAAATACTAGAACAACTAAAAATGACGCATTTGTTAGTTATCATATTTTATATAGGAGGGGTTGATCTATTAAAAATATCTTCTATTCGGGTTTTGCATCATTCAAAACTAAAATAGATGCAAAATTTACAATTACATGTGGATGCATAAATTACTGAAGGAATTAGGACAATAATTGCAATAGAAAAATGAAAACAACTGCATTATAACCAAGATAATTTTACTTTATTTATTATCATATTAAAAACAGTACATCTAAATATTTATGAAATAAAAAAAAAACTGCATTTTTGTATGTTTTTTTTTGTTGCTAAAAGCGCATTAAAAAATAAATACATATGTATGAAACTGTTTAAAAAAAGACTTTGTTGAAGCTACACACACTGCATTAGTGATTTTAAAAATCTACTACTCTTAATGAACATGGGTGAAATGTAAAATTATGTATTTTTTAAAACCATTTATTTGAATAGTACACAAATATAACTTTTCTTTAATATGAATACCCAGTAATGTAACACAAAAATCTAGAATATCAGCAGTGCCCGAAAAAAATAATTATTTTGATCACTTTTATTATAGCAATATTGTTGTGACATGTTTGTTGTAAAAATGGTCAATATATGCATCGTAATAACCGCCTTGTATATAACGCTCATATATCTCTGTCGCTGGCTTATTTTAAACACTGTATATTACAAAATAAAGTTTACAGAAGCTTAACAAACAATACTTTTTATCATCTTGTTTCATGATTTCACCGAGATTTCATCATATTTTTTTTTATTCACTTATGATTGGTTGTAACGTGAAACAAATAAATTTAACGCTTTTGCTATTTTTGATACTTGTACAGATATTGTGAAACTGCTGCTACGGATAAAGTAAATAAAGGTAAACTTTAAGAATTAAATAAAGGAACACGAAGATGCCCATATTTGTAAATCTTATATTTTCTATAATAGTTGCATAAACTAGTGTTCTAATAAAAGGCCACATTACAAATAGTACATTAATTTCGTAAATGTAATCGAGTTTACAGAATATTCGCACGTCGATGAAATTCTTCGTACGATTGTCTATAATATCATATGCAACATCTTCTGGCTACTTTTAATAATAATGAATACAATAATTATTTTCTTACGCCCTAATCGCTCTCAGATTTTATCACTGTAGATATCTTAATTATTTACCATATTTTTCTTTACCTCAAATGAAGGATAGTTGATATTTGATCTTTTAAATTATTTTACCATAGATAGTTATATGTTATGACAGATATTTGAAATTTGATATTTCAAAAACATTCAGAAAAACAAACAGATCTATTAAATTCATCAAATTTTGTGGAAGTAAATACTTTAAATGCAGCCCTTGAGTTAACTAAAGTTGGAAAGTCCTAGCTTATAATATAAGAATTCTGTAATTAAGTATTTCGGTAAAAATTTCTCTAATATTTTTAATTTTTCAATAAAAATAATTATGTATCGTCATTATCACTGATAAAAATAAAACAAAAGCACTTGGTCCCAAGAAAACTGCCCCAAAATGAATTTATACAAAGTTTACCACATCAAAAAAATTAAACTCACAACATCTACAAATCAAAAATTGATATGACATGCTACGAAAGTAAAAAAACAGAACATTGAAATTTCTTCAGTTAAAAATTTAGAATTGAATTCTGTGAATTTAGAGTATTTCCTTCGTAAAATCAATCATAAAGCTATTAAATTCAAATATAAAATCTTGAAAATCTATGATTTAATAAGCAGTTATATTACAGATTACTTTAGAGATTTTATAGCTACTACTAGAAATTCTGTACTAGTAATCACATTAAAGTAATTTAATTTTTTCCAAAATTCCCAATAGAAGTCATCGGAATTTGGCTTGAATTAATTTCTAATATTCACAATACCAATATTATGTTATCAACTCTTGTAATCTTTTCGCACCAGTTAAGGTCTTCAGCATGAGAAAAATAAGTAGAGTAAGAGTAATTATTTTGATCCTTATAGACCATGTGTTATCTCAAAAGGTTGAATATCGCGTTCTGAGTTTGTTTCGTTATGTAAGAAATTTATATATTAAAAAAAACACATCAAATCAGGATCTGGAGAACTTGCTGTAATTTTTATTATACAGGTGTCACATAGCTCAATTAATTTTGAGTATACATGATCAACGATTAAAAAGATAAGCGACTTTAAAGTTAGCGGTTTTTTCAATATTTATGACTTATATTTTGTAAAACGTTGAATAATCATTGAAGTAATTTATATTGAATTTTATAAATTCATTCCTTTTAATACAAGTAAAATAAAATTATTAAAATCTTATAGCAAAAATTAATTTTAAATGTTCACCCGTAAACGGTTAAAATTGTGTTTACATACAGTAAGATTTCTGTAAATGGATTAAAAGTTCGAGACTGTCTTTACAGAAAAGAATAAATGATTTGCATTTTTTCAATACAATGTCTATTTCGACAAATACATTTGAATAATTTGCCATCGCTTATCGCTTAAGAGTTGAACACGTGCAAGATTTGTTCAAAACAATATCAAGGGCTAATGGTATCAGTAGTGTACATAGGAGATGGTGAAATAATTAAAGAGGTTAACTTTTATTCAAAATTAATAGATTTTTCTAACCCTGAAGTTTGAACAGCTAGCAATGTGACACCAATATGAGTGTTATGAGATGACAAAGTTTTAATTTTACAAATAAATCTAGAATATTTTTTTTTCATTTTAGATCCATACTTAAATCATCAGTCAGTCTACAAATATTTTTTCTTATTATGGTTGCCAGCAACATCTTTGGGCTGCATTCAAAATATAAAACAAATTTAATTTTGAAATCGTATTACTCAGCCATTGCGAATTCTTCATTAGAAAACAATATGATTTGATACATTTTTATTGATTTCGACAGTAAATAAAAAAAATAAGCTAATTCGCACTTAGCGGACAGTGTGTTCCTTTTTCTTATTCTGAAACCGTGAAAAGAATAAAATATAATGATTTGATTTAAAAATCTACATTTTCCGCTTAATATATATACTTACTGTTTTTCACAGCTAAAATTATGAATAAAAGTTCAGTAAAGATTTGCTACAATGCCACACTTACTTTATCGGCTTATATTTAGATGCAATGTGTATCTGAACAAGATAAAAACTGTATTACATATTTGAAGGAGTAAATAACTTTGTATTCAACTACGTGGCTTTTAAGGAGCGGCCACTTTGAAACTGGCCGACATCAAGTCACAAAAACCAAATGGTAAAATACAAAGTTATTTTAGATTAATTATTTAAAACAAAATCCATTCAAACAGTGGAAACAAAAAAATGTGGTGACAATTTAATATCCGGAATGGTCGCGTAGTATTATCAAAATTTCATGTTTGAACTAATACATGCATAAAATTTTTAACTGATAGAGCCAATTGTTAACTATTGGGAAGGTGCATGTACACTTTGGCGTAAAAATAGGCAATTGAAGTTTAAAGCAGTCACAGTGCACTGTGAGAGACCATCTGGCCAAGTGACCTAATTGGATTATTCTGCCCGTTCACCTGACTTGCTTCCTATGATTTCTGGGTATTTCCAAAATTAAAACCTACACTGAAGGAATGAAGACTTTCTAATATAACTGATATCCAATAGAATGTGAGACAGGTACCCAATAGTATTCCGTAAAACGAGTTCCAGGCTCGCTTCCAGAAGTAGCCATCTAAGTCAGTTCAAGTTACAAATATTTTTTAAAGGTGCTTTCCGGGAATTAAATTGTCACACCTCATACATCACACTTAGTACATGATGTTTTTATGTAATAATGTTTGAATAAATGATCCAAGGACATGGAGGTCAAAAGCGCTCTTCAGGCAGCAAAATACTCCCATTTAGTACACAGTGCATGCTGTTTAGGTTGGGTTTAATGGCCATATTTTCTGAACAATCTTACGGTCAATCTTGTCTCATAGATTTGTTGGTAAGGGTAGGTATGTGTCAGTTGCGTCATTCTCCTCTGCATTCAAATTCAATAGGCAATGAAACATAGCTTGCTCTTATTCAACTGACCTTTCGAGATGAGTCTCTGAGACATGTCTCACGCGCCACTATAGATAATGTGCATCGATTTTATTCACAAAGTTACCAAATATCAAAATAATGCTTTTTATGAAATGTTAATAATTGGTGTAAATATTTACATTTAGATGATGTAATATATTTTATTTAATAGTTTAAACTTAATTGATAATTTTCTTAATTTCATTGATTTTTCAAAAAATAACTAAATGTGCACAAGTGTATAATTTATGTAACTCAATTAAAAAAATTATTTATTAATTACATAATATGCATTCCTACATTGACATGACACAATATGATACAAAGAATTGAGACAAAATTTATTAGATAGGCGGATGCCTCGATAATTCCAATTGTGCATTATTATAACATGTGACAATCAAAGAGTTGTCATTAATTTTTTATAATATTTTTAAGACACAAGATAACAATGAACATATATGTGTTTCTTGTAACTTGGTAATCTAAAACATAATGTTGCAATCATTACTTTTCATTTACATACAATTTTAATAAAAAAATTCTTATAATTCATTAGAGTAGGTGCCCGTAAACAAATTTCAAATGACTACCTGGCAAGTATAGGCTATCTCTGTATGAGAAAATATATTAATTCTGCAATGATAATGTTGTGACGGTGAAATGTTTTGATCACTGGGCTTAAATATTTCAGAAAAATATTTTGAGATCAAAGCTAAGAGATATGTTTTCCATTGAATTTATAAAATAAATAATAGTATAAGGTGAGTCGGGGTAAGTGCATCCATGGGGGAAGTGCATCTAAGTCTCTTAATTATGTTTGAAATTGAATTCCAATACTGCAATCTATTGAGAAATGTTATAAATCAATATTTAAAGAGACAGTCCAGAGGTGGTGCAAATCCAAACATTAGTTTTCTTGTAATACCATTTCAAATTATGACAGTTGTTTGATGTCAACTTGCGAGTTGTGTATGCCTTTTCTATCTTTCGTATATATCGATAATCTTTTGTGCCAGAACGCTGATATTAGATAAGTACCTTTATTTTGGGTTGTAGTTTGTAATGGATATATTAGTTTTGTGATTATTTCCGCAGATTACGATTTATAAGACCAGATACACTTACCCCATAAATTTTACACCGTGGGGGAAGTGCATCTTCTCAGTGGTTAGTATGGTACGATATACATTTTTGTACGGAAACTTTCTCAATTAGTGATGTGTAGACAGTTCCATTATTTTATTAAAATAATTAACCGATTTCAAAAACAATCACTATGATATGTCGCACTTCCCCGTCTAAGCAATTTTACTAGATTTTTTTGTAACTTAGCACATTTTACCCGTCATTAAGGACCAAAATAACTAATTCACATCGTCATTAAGCAGATCAAGTAAAGACATTTAAATTATTTTAACAATTTGTCAGAAATAATACAACTAGATGCTCTTACCCCAAATTTGGGGTAAATGTATTAACTCATCTAATTTTCATAAAATGCTTTTAACATTAGCTGTTACAAAAGGTTTCATTCTGATTTTTAAAGACTTAAATTAGGAAATGGTTAATGATCCTTGTATCAAAGTTCTATCAAAGTCATAGCATCATCTTATGAAGTTTGACAACAGTTCAAATTTTATGTTTTAATTATATATTTAATGTCGCACTTACCCCGATTCACCTTACTAATTTTTTTGGGCTGTATTCCTTTGAATTGTCTTATATCTCATATTAAAGTTGCTATTGTATTATAAATTCCCTAATATTCATAAATTTTTATAATAGGTATAAAATAAAAGGCAGTTTAATCAAATATTAGCCACTTTTTATGTCTTGTCGTAGAATGGCCAAGTCAAAGAAAGGATTGGGAAATACAAATAAATTAATGAAGTCCAGTTTATAGTCGCATTTTGTTTTATCCAGTCTTAAATATCTCTATATTCTGACTCAATTTAGACAAGAATATATTTTTTGTTATTAATTATAAACATAACTAATAAAAAAAACTTTGGTACGGTTAAAAGATACTCATTTTAGTTCACTTCAAGTTTACATGTAATAAAAAGGATTAATTATCAATATTTTGAAAAATAATCTAAAAGAATCATAGATAAAATATATAAAAAGTACCATAGAAAATAATGTCTGAAAGTCATATATGACATTTAGGAATAACAGCTAAATTTAAAAAGCAATGTTTGAGTGGGTTTTGTATAAAAATGAAAGCTGACTTAAAACTACAATAGCTATGGCCCAAGTATGGTGCAATACTATAAATCATATAAATTTATATAACCTATAAACATAAGAGACATAACTCTAGTGTCTGTCTTCAGTCATTTCAAGGAACTGATCGCACACCTCCCTGGAGCTCTCCCCTTTGTTAGTGAATGTGTACTTGTAGTACGATCCATCAGCACATATTACTGGAATATAAATAATTGCATAAGGGGGTTTAGAAATATAAAAATTAATTATGTAGAAATATACAATAATATAGATAAATAGATTATGTTGTGTGTATTGTAATGAGCAGACCAAAAAATAATATAATTATATTATTCCTCGGGGTGAAAAATGGTAATAAAAAAAAAATCACCACTACTGGCTTTACAATTTCTGGTGAGTCTTGGCCTCCTCACACTGAAGGAAACTAATCATGTAAAAAAAAAAATCCGATAGACGTATTTAGAAAGTTTATATAATACTTATTTTGTGCGATCAATAAATAGTAGATCAGGTTTTGTTTTTGAAACCATTTTAATATTCACAATTAAATATCATTAATTGATATGGCGGTTACTTTGTGTGATGATTTTAATTATCACAATAAAACTTTGTACTACACACACGTTGGGTTATTTTCACTACTAGTTTCGAGAGGTGCAGTCCCTCTTATCACCAGGTGATAACTAAAATAAATACAAAATTGTAATTCGGGCAATGGGGCGGAACTAGTAGTGAAAATAACCCAACGTGTGTGGTAGTACAAAGTTTCCTGGTGTAAATTAAAATAGTCACAATTAAATTTGAACAATAACAATTTCTAACTATTAACAATAATGGTGGTATGATTTGCAAGTAAAAAATTAAACAATAATGCATATAGCAATATCAATACCAATACATTTCAATAACAATAGCAAACAAAATTCATAAATTATATATAATGAGACACACCCAGTATCAAAAAGCAAGTGGTTCAATCTTGTTTGAATAGTGAACACGATTCGGGCGCTCCACATCTCTTGTGTTCTAGAATCAGAAACCTTTGGACTTTTTGTTTCTATCTGAAAACAGCACTGCTGCAAATAAGTTTGTCCTGTCTTTTAGAGACCAATCATAACACACTACAGCGTGCGCTCGGAACAAGTCGAAATACATGTACATTCTCAACTTTCGAACATCTATGAATCACGTAAACACACAGATACCAGCAACAGTAGATTCTATCATTTGTCCTGTATCCACAAAGTTTGAAAGTATTCAACTTTTGCGCATGCGCATTCAGTTCCGCCTGTCAAGGTCTTCGAATACTGTATACGCATTCGTTAACATCATCCAATGTAGAAAAAACGACTTTAATACTTATGGGTATAATGCACAGAATACCATACATATTACGAAGAGAGCAGATTGTTTTGAGAAATTTGTTTGTGTGACTCATTTTTGACAGTTTGGCTTGAATATTTGAAGCCAAATTATTGAAACACTGAATATCCTTCGATTATCTATTTTATTCATCATTTAAATAAAAAAATAATATAAAAAATAACATGGATACATCATCAACGCATTCAAACGCTATAAACGAAAATAGTGAATTGTGTGTGTTCGTGGGCTAGTCTATAGATTTGTATATTTGATAGTAGTTATAAATTTATTATCCAGCATCCCTTTTACAAAACGTCACCGACCGCCACTGAATGCTAATACATTCAACTTTTCAGGATAATTTATTTGAATGTGTACCGTTATACAGAAAAAAATGACCACTAATTTTGTTCAATCATAACAACATTTTTTATTATTGAGAAAAATTCAAGGAAGTAATGAATTAAAGGGCAAAAATTGTAGGTAGCAGAATAACGGAGTATAGTACAGGAAAAATGAACATACCAATTATAGATGATTTATCTGCTCCAAATGCACAGATGCATGGTGGTCCATTTGGTATTGTAAACTTACAAAAGCTCCAAGTGCTGGCAAAGTATTTGGGAAGAAATGAAGCATTTGCCAAGCTGGATTGTCTGTTTAGCTTGGGGTCTTCCAGACTAAAGATGTGAACTGTTCCGTGATCAGAAGCAACACACAGACATGTGCCACTGTGATTGAAATTTATACAGTAGATAGAGGCCTGAAAACAATGGAAGGGTTAAATATTCAATGTTATAATGCTAAGTAAAATTTTGGGGAAAGTATTCACTCAAATTATAACACTAGCCAAAGAAAAAAGAAGAGTTGTATAAAATTGTTAAAATATAATTTGCATCAATCAATCGAGGTCACAATCTTTTGAGTGACAGCCATGTATCGATTTCATTTATTGTTGATTAAGAATGAAAAGCGGCTAACTGGCATTTTGGCCAAATTGAGGAGTTCTTAGGCCCAGTTGTGTGATCAATAGTAAATTTTTACTAGAGTAAAAAATTTTTTTTTGCAAAAATGGGTTCGATCATTTGTAAAAAATATTTACTCATCGAAAGAACATTCGATAGTAAATTAATTTTATCATCCAATATGGATGGTAAAAACCATAAATTGATAGTTGAAAATGGCAGACTCTTCACGGGTGTTTCAAAAGTTATCTGTTAGTTTTACTCAATGGTATTAGAGATTCATCGCAATATAGAGCTTGCTTGCTTTTAAAAATGAAATAATAGATATATCAATTGGAAAGATTACAGAATATAAGTTAAAAATTTGTCAAAAATGTATAGCAAAAATGATGAACGCGCTTCCCCGGATAGGAAGAGGTCCAGCTTCGAATCCCGGTAGCAACTAAATATTTTTTCGATTGATAGTTTTTTTCTGTATATCTTTCTAGTTAATTCAATAAAATACCATAGGACTATGTTCTAAAAATGCAACTTCACAACAAAAATGTGTTCTCTTTAAAAAAAAATATGCATTTTTGCAAATAAATGATATAGCAGTCATAATGGAGGATGGTCCTGTTAGAAGCCTCAATAATCGGCGAACTTGTAAAAGAATATGCGTAGATAAGGCGAGAATTGTGTGTCAGGACAGAAGAATGTGGCGCTCTATCCTCTTTGCCTATCCCCACGGAGAAACGGTGTGATGGTAAGTTAGTTGATTAGTCAGTAATTAATTAATCTTAATGATGATTTGCTGAAATATTAACTTCACCTGATGAGCTCCCCTTCTTAATTCTGCAACTTTATCACCAGTTGTCGTGTCAAATACACGAATAAGAGTCCCTTTCTCACTTGCTGTTGCCAAACGTGTTCCTGTGAGACTGAGTGCCATACAGCTTAAAGCCGCCTCATGTGCAAATATGTCTATACTCTCTCTTTCGATGTTGGATAAGTCCACCATCTGAAATTAAACAAAAAAAGAATAATATAGCTTGTATATTTCTAAAATAAGATTCTCATTATTGACGTGACATCTACGGTGTTTCAGGTAAATGAATATCAAATTTTCAGACTATAGATGGCGACAGTGAAATTGTAGTTAATAAGTGTTTCTACATTGTAACATATATACAACTTCCAAAAAATTTGAAAGATATGGAGGTTGATTGGGTGGAATGGTGGACATTGTAAAGTGTAAAGTGATCACTTAAGCTAGCCGAAGACAGGTGGTCAGTCCTGTAATACTCATACTTCCCATATAATATAATATAAATAGCTTTGTCTCTATGAGATATCTATAATTTGTTTAATAACAATGTCTTTTGAGGTAAAAATCCTGTAATAGTGTGTTCTTGGACATATTCTTAAAAATAATCTGTTTAATTAAGTGCTAAAATTTATGGTGTGTACTTTTCTACTACAGCGCCCGTAGAAAACAAATCACTAACGCAACTGTTCTACAGATTGCAAATACAAATAATATTCAGTGCAGGCCATTTATACATAATAAACTAGTATACCAATTTGTAAGACACTTGCGAGGGTCGGGAGTTCGAGCCTCGCCCCAGGAAGCCACCGAGTTAATCTTATTTTCATAGCACAAGGGCTTAGTTTGGTTTGTAAATAATAAGAATATTAACTATACCTATTCTGTATATGCATCTATATCTTAATTTAAAAAAACATGACATTTTCTAAATTATGAACATTGTTCAGTTCATATCTTTAGTCTGGAAGACCCCAAGCTAAACAGACCATCCAGCTGTAGATATATGTATATGGAATATTATCACTCTTCGATAACATTTACCCATGCTGACTTGACCGTGAAGTAAATATATGGGATTTAATTAAACTTAATTTGAAATGATTCCATGTTTTATGAAATCATTCAATAGAAAAATTTAAAAGTATGTTATTATTATACTAATATTTATTATAACATCTAAACATACAAAAACTATTATGGATATTTTCTCTTAAGCGTTTCTTTTTTGCAGTCATGGTTCCTATGTTCCTGCACACAACACAATATAAATTGCTTGATGTACAAGTATTTTAGGATAAAAGGATCAAAATCAGAACATAGGTGTTTAAAAATTTTAACATCAAAAAATAAGGGACACCTAATATATATAATTGAGCCGCTGATTAATTGGGGTAGCCGCTTATTTGGACCAAATCTCAAGGAACTAATAGTAATTTACATCACTTAATTGGGACGACATTCAGCGTAATTGGGACACTAAATTTAAGATTACAATACATAGGTTTAAAATTTATTAATAAGTTCCAAAAAAGCCAGAGAGTTAGTGCAAAAATTTCCCTTTTGCGAGCAATACAGTTCATCGCTGAAATTTGGCAAGCTATAAAAACCAACACCATATAAAATCTTTAAACCTTTAGATATTTCCGAAATTTTGAACAATGAGGGAAATGAGGACATATTAGAAGTTATATTGTTAATTATCAAGAGTTTTCGACAATGGATGCATTAAATCGAAACATCAAAAATTAGATGAAGAAGATGTTGATGATTAATATCCAACTGTGCCTGTAAGTAACCAGGAGAAAAAAAATTATAGCCGGGTTACAGCATTATTTTATGCAGGAAGGTAATGAAGGGAGCTCCACGTATTTAAAGAAAAATATTCATCATTTAATTTTAAGCTCGCTTTGGTTAATTGGGGAATCCGCTGAATTGGGCCAAACTTCTTGGTCCTGATGTGTCCCAATTAAGCAGAACGACTGTATATATATTATTCAATAATATTGCGACTATAAAAAAGTAATAAGACACATTAAAATATTTACGTTAATGGTCATCAAATAAAAAAAACTTACTTGAACATGTCCAGCTTTACGTCCAGGGAATGCAAGAAGTGAATTATTACTATTAGGGCAGAGTACACACAAGCCCCGAGGATTAGGACTTGTTTCAAAAACGTGTAGCTGCTGCGGAGTTACAGTAAATGTGTAAACTTTAATGACACCCTCTGTGGAGAACACAAAATCATATTATAAATTGCTGTGGAGTTACTGCAACAGCCCACTCTGTTGTGTAAAAACTGCACTAATGCTTTCTTCACAACTATTTCCGTTCTGAGAAGGGCATTTGCTCGATGTAGTAAATTATCAAAAATTAATTATAAAAAATTGAAATATTTATGATAAAATAATAAATGATAAGTAAGATAAAATTGGTGACATACGTACATGCACATCTGTTTCATAGATATAAATATATATATCTGTGAAATTAATTTATCCACCTTTACATTTATAATGCATTTTCAGTGATTAAAGTAAAGATAAAAATTGGAGTGTAACGAATCGCACAAAAAGTGACATGTATCACAAAACTAGTTAATGAAGAGGTACAACCTTTTGGTATATATGGTAGGATATTATATAGCAAAAATGTTATTTTTATATTTATAAAACCTTATCCATTTAAGTTGACAGTCTGTTTGCAAATCCTGACAAAAATAACAAGCTAAACGTATAAAATTTAGTTAATTAATATATTAAAAATTGTAATCAAATAGCAACACATACCTAACACAACAACAATCTTATCCCTGCGTAATTTAACAGCTTTCACGGGCGCATTAAAGTCTAAAGATATCGCAGGAGCCTTCTTTAAATCGTCCCATATAGTGACATGGTTGGGTGGATACACTGGCTGTGAGCCTCCACCAACTAACGCCATATAATTGCATCGAAATAGCATTTCGACATATGAAAGTCCTCCATCAGCGAATTCTTGTCTCTCTTTTAACTTTAAAGGGTCACAATTAAAAACGCGAAAACCGTTTTCGGTAGCGCACGCAAAACAACCTGCAAATGAAAGATAAACAAAAGTATTTACGTCTCATGATTAACAGAGCGAATGAACAATTGTCAATTTTTATATATACCTTGGTCTTGATTAAACCCTGCATATAGTAAACCATTACGGTAAGGATTTGGGGAACTTAAATACATTTTTGAAAATTTATTGAATAAATTTATACAGCATCGTCACGTCAGTTAGAAACCACCATTTTAGAGTTATTTTAACCTCAAAGTACGCAGTGACAGCTGTCATGATTTTGTGGCTGTTGAATGCTTCATATTCATTAAAGTTTTTCCTCATACATTGTTAATAAAGATTGTGGGTGCCATTAATATATCACAATAATTTTTTAAGTAAAGATTTTGAGAAAAAAATCTGTTTGAATTAGTATTTTAAACTAAAATGCTTTGAGTATAAAGTAGGTAGATACTGAGTTTGATAGGCCTCGACGTAGAATGACGCGAAGCTATCATATCTATTAGACGCAGAATCAAGAATAAATATAGAGAATTGCATCTTGCCAGTACATGCAAATCACCGACGACGATGTCGACCGGACGTCTTAACAAAAAGAAAACCCGGTGGGTCGTCCATAAACGAATAACAGTTGTAATGACCTCCAGCCCAAGTATTGTGCAATGCACATTAAGACGGGATAACAAAGGCAACGGGAATATGATGAAGGTTTCTCGAGAAGCAATCGTAAAATGTAAGGGCGCGTATTGTTTCGAAAAGATGCCCCCTGCCGACAGATAAACCAAAAGTTATCTAAACCGTTAAAACAAGTCCAATTGTATCGACGAAGACAAACGATTTCCGAAAACCAATCGTTACGTAACAGTTAGCTAGCATCCAAGATTGCGAAGAACAATGGTTCGAAGTAATTGGCTTTCGGACAAAAAACGTCCGTACGTGATAAAAACAAAAGGAGCAATTCCTTTATTTGGTTCGGATTTTTAGTACAATGTTGAACGGACCACTTGGTTCAGATCACAATTTGAATTAATGTACTCCTATAATATTACAAGAAGTAACATGTCCATCGAAATAATCCTTAATACAATCGATTTGAATATGAATACATATAAATAGTAAATCAAGAAGCGATTAAATAGCATATAAAATATATGTATAAAAAGTAAAACACAAATGCATTTAGATAGCGTATAAATACAAAGTTCAATGTACACGAAAAATAAAAAAATATTACGCAAAGAGTAAAACAAGACGCAATAATAACAAATGGAGATAATGTAAAACTAATAATGTAAAGTAAATGCAATGTTTCATTTATAATTTTTTTTAAAAACTAAGTAAAGTAAGAGTAAATAAGTATATAATTAGCTATAAGTGATGTACAATTGCTATATAAGAATAATTAAATAATATTAATTATAGTTAGTGGAAAGACGAAGAAGGAGTCTGGTTGGATCTGGGTTGGGCGTGGCCTCCCGAAGAAGCGGGCGAACCAATGGAATGATAGTCCGTCCCATAACGGAAAAGGGGCAGATCAACAGATGGGAGACACCCTGTTTTCAAAGGAATAAGAAGGGCCGACGCACAGCTCGGAGGTCAGTTGAAAAAACAGTGGAACACGGGAGTTGCGATAGTTGAAAACAAGGTTCCGAAGAGAGTTGAATACGAGAGTCGGAAGAGTTTGATTGGAACGAAGGAGTAACAGTTAAGCACGGGGTTCGGAAGGAGTTGAATAGTTGAGTACAAGATTTGGAAGAAGATAGTTGAATACAGGAGGCGGAAAAGAGTTCGAACACGAAAAGTTCAGTATTGAATACGCGAGAGTAGACGAGTTTGAACCGGAGAAGATCGAAAGCAGTCGAACATCGGAGAAGTCGGAAGTGGAGAATCGAACATCGGAAGTCGACAAAAATAAGTAATTGTAATTTGACTTCCTAAGTCGAAGGAAGAAGGCAGTTGAAAATCGATCTCCGTAGCCGGAAAAGGGAAGAGTCGAAGTCCAAAAAACCTCAGGAGAAAAGAATCAGGACACCATGCCAGTTCGGAAGCAGCTGCCCATCCATTCAGGAACTCAACCAGCAGTCAGCAGCCAGCCATCCGCCCTGCCCGCCATCTTTATCGCCAGCCACGATGAAGCCACCTGGACAACAGGAGCCATCGGCGGCATCATCGCGTCATCAACTGAAGACCGAGGTTTTTGGAGAAGACCTCTATAATCAGCACGTACAATATAATGTAGCCGTAAATAGATTATAAGTTGTTCTGCCTGTGCATTATGTGTCATGGAAATAAACAACTAATCTGTGTTTTGAATATTCACCTGTCTCCTTCTATAACCATAGTACAATTAACGATGTGATACTTGCAAATAATCGCGGAGTGAAATATTACCAATGTGCGGGGCCGCTCTAATAAAATAATTAAGACTATCTGATCAAAAATATCATAATCATCATAACCCCCTCATCAAGTTTTCATTGTTTGCGATTCTCAAATATTTTCTCTTCCTCGTGTCAGTTTGTTGCATAGATAAAATTTGTTGACAGCAGATGAGCATACTCTATTCTATGGACAGCAGTTTGACAGTTCCGATTTTCTCTTTAATAATTTTAAATAATTGATAATTATTGGTCTAATTTTTATGGAATTTGACGACTCTCTTCATCAGCATGAGTACCCTTAGGTTCGGGTATTTTAAAAGAACCTTCTCAGGATGTCAATTATTATTTTCTAAGGTAGTCTTAAATAACGCAAAGCGGAAAGGGAAAAGCTCACAGGATTGGCTTCTCAGACAATTTTCCGACCCTTATGTTGAAAAAGCGAAGTTTCAAAATTACAGGTAAAATTTTTTGTTAATTATAAACTTCCGTGCATTTATATATTTTCTTGTTTCATTTTAAAGAATACTTATCTTGTCTTCAATATGGGTCGATCTAAGGTGATCTGTTATAATTTATAGAAATGAAGGTTGTTAAAGTATTATCAAGAGTTATACGCAATGAGTTATTTAAAAAATCTTCTACCAAAATTATGCTGGAAAGGTAGGGATTGATATCATTTTGGTACAAATTTTTAATAATCCAAAATCTTTTTTTTCTAACCTACCTAGGCAGATTTCAGTAAAAATATTTTTTGTTTACATAGATGTCGCAGCGCTTTCAAGTTGTTAGAAATGGATGAATCTACAAAGATTTTTGCACCAGGGCAAGTTGTAGTAGATATCGGAGCAGCACCTGGTTCCTGGACTCAGGTGGCCGTAAAGAAAGTGAATGCCAATAATTCCAATCCTGACAAACCTAAAGGTGCAGTGTTTGCCATCGACAAATTGCAAATTTATCCTATAGAGGTACCTAAGTATCTTTTATTATTTAATTTTTTTTCTTACGACTTAAACAGTTGATTTATTGTAAACGAAGGAAATCAAATTGGTTGTTTTATTAATTTAAATTATTGGTTATTCTCAGACCTGCTTAACACTTACTGCCCGGTGGGTCAAAACAAAACACATCTGGCGGTGGTGGGTCATTTTAGACCCACCTCAAGTTTTCGGTTTTTCAACCGTTTTGTGGGAGATTTTTATAGATATTTCATTTTAAATACTATTTAATGAAATGGCATGATGTGCCGTAATGTTTCTGCTAAAAAAATAAAGTTAAAAATTAAAAAATATTATGAATAATGTACATATTCGCATGCATCAACAGACGCCCTACAGAGCCAAAATACAAACGTCCACTGAGCATGTGATCTTCTCGTCGGAACCCAAGTAGGTAGTGTCATAAAACTTACTGGTAGGCACAACGCCCCTCAAATAATTATATTACTGGCATTGACTCGGGACCGCCAGACGAAAATAAGTCAAAACAAATACCTGGTATCCCTTGTCTACCCGCTTAAAATGTTGACAATATATGTTTTGGTGTAAGTGCTGAGATTCAATCCTGTAATAGCGACTGTCTTAGGTTAGTTTTTGAGCGTTTTTTTTAAATTTTATCAATAACTCATTTGAATCTTGTCCTATAACATTTATTTGTATCTCAAATTATTTGGAAATATTTAATAAAAGATTGGCTAGAAGGAAAACAGCATTAAACAAATATTTATAGCGTAATTCATATTTTTACAAACACCTGGGTCAATTCTGACCCACCACTGCAGAGGATGTGTTAACGTTGAAGCTAATGGTATAACCACATTGATAATGTATGTACAATATAAGAATCCCGGGAGGTGTTATGTACTTGTATCCTCAAATACTTAACCCTCTTACCCTGCTTATCAGTAAACATATAATACCAAAAATGTATTGCAAATAAAATTTAGATTTAATACATTTAAAATTCTTCAATTCTATTATTGTCGTCAGAAAGAATTGAAAAAAAAAATTAGAAATGTTTTAAATTAGGCATTAGACAGCTGTGCCACTTTTTACCCTACTTTGCCATTATTTATGTAATCATTAAAAAATATATGTATGTAATAAAATGTATTTAATTTTTTTTCAAATTCATATAATGAAACTTGGAAACTTCATTATATTATTTTTCTTCATAAATCCCCCTATGGCTCAGCGTCAAATATATCCACTGCAGTCAGCGACATGACAATCCGGCGTGATGTAATTTATTTATCTGACACATCTTGTATTTTATCTTTACTTTGTGTAGCGATGCCTACCGGAGGACTTACATCAACCTTTAAATACAAATATGCAATTTTTTCAAGAGTAAATTATGTAAACAGCAAAAAACCCTCATACAACATGGTTATTTGATTTCACAAAAACACTGTGTTATATGATGTTTGAAGTCCATATAAATCATGAAATGGAAGAAGTTAAATGGCACTATAAAAATTATAATTAATATATATATTTTTTATCATTAATTATTTCAACACTTACATGATTTATTTGAATATTATTTTTGTACTATATTTTATCCACTTTGTTCTGAAAAGAAAGTTAAAAAGTATTTTTCATTAGAAATTAAAGTGTTTGAAAAACTTAATCATGGTCAGAGCAATATTTACATTTCAATCACAACATACTTTTGGTTGTAATTGACATGCGTAACTTCAATTTGAAAGAAGTTCCATAAAATTTGATCTTATTAAAATGTCTATTTCCATCGTTCATGTAATTCAACACTTTCATTACACTCACATAATTTAATAACATTATAAGATTTTTATTTATTTACCTTTGACTATTTCATTATAATTTTGTATTTCTGTTTGCAATGTTTAATTTGCATAATTTTCTTTAATATTTTTCATAATTTTAGGGTGCAACCATTTTAAGCAATTTGGACTTTGAGAGTAAAGAAGCACAGGACAAGATAAAGGATTTACTAAACGGAACTAAGGTGGACGTAGTGTTATCTGATATGGCTCCCAACGCAACAGGAATCCGGGACCTGGATCAGGATGGTATTATTAGTCTATGTTACAGAGCCTTCAGATTTGCCGCTCAGGTATCGCAGAAAGACGCTACACTGTTGGTCAAGGTTTGGGACGGAGTAGAGGTTCCCGTATTGGAGTTAGACCTCGGAAGATTCTATAAGAATGTAAAGATCATTAAACCTCAAGCTAGCAGATCAGATTCAGCTGAAAAATTCTTGTTGGCACGTGGATTCAAAGGTTTACAAGAATAGCTTCCCTAAATAAGAGTAGTTCCTGTTGATTTTTTGTAGTTTAAATTACAATGTTAACACCACTGATTATGTTTTGATTTGGAGTTAGTGTAAGATTATTGTATTATATTAGTATTGTTATTACGCAAATAAAATAATATATGATTGTAATAGATTTATAGTATATCAACTTAATTGATGTTGATGATGATTAATATGTTTGTATATAGAAGTGAAAACTACTGATTATTTTAGCAATAAACTTCTGAAATCAAAATATTTTATTTTATTATTAATACATTTTTAAAAATAATAAAAACACTAATGAAAGGACTGTCTTGAACGATTATGATTGTTCAAACAATTTATGAATATTAATTAGCACAAGTTTACTTTGAAGAAAAGAGTTAACAGTATACCATATTTATACAGACAGTGCTATTTAATATATGTTCTACATACAGCTTACTACTACTGATCTGATGACTGACTGAAAACAATTAGGCTGCTTTTAATTTACGATCTGTTTAGTTAATCTTGTATATCCAGCTTCCAAACAGAAGCGATTTTGGTTGTTTTTTGAAGTAAGAATATTCATATATGTAACAGTTGTCATGGAAAAGTTTGCCAATCAAAGATGAAATATCACTCCTCTCTTTACATATTTATAAATTATTATAACTTTTAAAGCAATCAATGCAAGGTGTGCTTATAATTTTGAAAAAATTTTTAAATGTTTACAGCGTTAGCTTTGTGTTTGGATATAATTATTGATTTAAACAAATAAATAACATTTTATTAACCACACATTAATGACTTTGACATCAATTGGTTTTGATAACACTATCTTCATCAGAATAGACATATACACAAATTTTATGGATTAGTTAGTGTACGTCTATCCTGACGAAGATTGTGATATCGAAATCGATCAATGTGGTTAATACAAAGTTAGTGATTTGTTTTACCCCAATGCAGCCATTGTCAAAATATTTCAACGTTGGCTGCAGAGGGGTTAAACAAATAATTAACTTTTCACCACAGCCAGCGACGTAGTATATCAGCATGACATAATCTTTATTCATCTCAGATATTCTTGTATTTTATCTTTGCATTTGTGTGCATTGCTTGAAGAATTAGAAATAATCGGTTGCCAATCACCGCTATAATCGAACACATCACAGTTACAATAACGGTTTTACCATCACTATTAGGAAGTATGTGAGCACACATTCCTCATAGACATTTCTTTCATCTGGTGATACCAGATTAACATTGTAAAAAATCTGCGAATTTATTGCGATATTATTAGCGATCTGGAAACATTTTTGCATATCAGAAAAATGCTCATTTTCCCTCAGAATACTTGAAAAATCTACAAATGAGGAAAATTGAAATAATAATTATTTACTACATTACAAGTTATGTTTTGTTCCATACTTAGTTAAAAATATTCCAAAACTGGCAGCATATTTTCTGTAATTCTTTCTATATGTTACCAATTTCTTTAATACACGGACAGGATTGTTTATGGGTAAAAAATAAATAGAAGAGTTCAGTGAACAATAGAGAGACAAATTCTGCGCAGTCTCTCATAGTTGAAGAGGTGCTGGATAGAAAAAAATAGTAAAAAATATAATTTAAAAAATGTATTTACATTAATTTGGAAATAATACATTTAAAATTATATAATATAGCAAATTATTTATTCAATATAATTTTACATATTGAATAAGAAAAATGCTTGCAAACGAGTATTCATAGTTACAGCATTTAAATACATAAGTTGATATTTTTACATTGGGAATGTAATACAAATTTAATAAAAGCTGTTGATAAATAATATATCTATAGTGGATATATTCTCATGTAAAAAAATATGCTGAGTTTCTTATTCAATGAAAAAAAAATATTTTGTCATGAGAATTAGCATTTCAATAACTGTTTTCATTTCTATTTAAATATTTGTCATTTGAATGTGAAAAAAATTATCTGTTAATAATATACCATTATTATAATAGTTTAAATTTGATTTGTTTTGTTTTCAGAGTGTTGTCAGGAATTTCTAGACAGTTTTAATTATAATACATCAAGTGAACTCACAAAATGATTATATAAGCCATCATATATTTATTATTTTACACAATTAAAATTCTACAATTACACCAGTTATTAAAAGTGGGTTTGATATATTTATTGGTGTGAATTAGAGAGTGCAAAAACATGTTTCTGGTGAATAAGAATTATTACTTGATATATCAGAATAATTTATGGAGGCACGGATTGAGGCCTTTACTAAAATTAATAAATCTTAAACTCTTTATTAGTGAGGTATTTTTAACCAATAAACGGTGACAGGGATACATTCTTTTCATAATACGATATCGCAACTAAACATAATATTTAAGACTAGTGTGAAGAAAATACAATGTTGCAAATGCACACGTTCAAAGAAAATGTTTATATTCCGTATTTTACAATTATACTTTGATAGTAACACCTTTTGATTACAAAATCCTTCATTAGCTAAAACAATGGCACAAATATAATTGATGAAAAAAGAACGTAAATATACAATAAAATATTAAATATAAATTCATTATTTGTCATAATTTTAATTGAAATGTCTGTTAGTGTGTATTAATACTGGCAGCTAAAGCATATCTCTTTCAAATTAAGTATCGCCACATGGCAAAAAAAATTTCTTCAACGGTGATCATATGTGGTACGTCTGCGACTTTTATTCCTGAATATGTTTATTTAGCCATAATACGAACATTACATTATCATTTGAAAGACATAAGATTTTTAAAACAAAATATTCACAATTAAAATAGCCAAACTAACTGTCAAATTCATATTTTACTGAAAAAAACTTACCCACAGATTAAAACTCTTGATTTTAAGTGACTTATGATTGTTAATTTTCCCAAACAATACAGGGTGAATATTATGTTCCAGGTCAATTTTGTTTGGCCGCCATTTTGGTTTGGCAGACATTTGTCAGTCCGCATTTGATAGTCATACAGAGTAGTTCATTAGAATTTATTATGGAGTATCTAACCCTCAACAACAAGCTACAGCACATGTTTTGCAGTGCAATATTGATGACCCCGACTTTTGTAAAAAAAGACAAAGCTTATTTCTACTTAGCGGGTTTTGTTTATAAACAAAACAGCCGTTATTGGGGCACTGAAAATCCTCAATTGATACACAAACAATTTATACACCCACGCAGAGTATGGTGTGCCATGTGGCTACCCTCCACTTTTAGGGGTGTATGATTTATATAGCTTCTTTCTGGCTGCCTTCTGAATTGAATGTGATAACGAGTCTCACGTCAAATTGTACAGGTATGGCTCTGGTTCGATGATACCGGAGCCAACCTGTGATGGTATTATGATGATAATGTTAATAATAACTGAATGCAATAAAATAAAAATATATGTAATTATGACAAATCGAAACGAGAGTAAACAACTCTCAAAACGATTCGGGATAGGGCATAAATAAATTTAAAAAATAAAATATTTCTTTCAGGATGCATGAGGCAATGCTGTAACTATTAATGGTGATCGCTATCGTCACATGTTGAATAACTTCTTGGTGGCCGAATTGGGTCGATTGGGCTTGCAACACTTGTGGTTTTAACAGGGCGATGCCATTTTGCACACAGCCCGAGCTACGCTTGAAATAAGCTGCATAATGTCAAAAAGTGGTGATATCGACTGGCCTCCTCGATTATCCACTATTTTCTGTGGGGGTATTTTAAAGGAAAGGTCTACACCAATAAGCCAACAACAATTGCGATGCTACAGGACAATATTTGAAATGAAATTACTGAAATAACACGCAAAATGTGCGAAAATGTTACGAAAAATATAGTTAAAAGAGCACACATTTGTGCCGCTGCTAGAGGTGGCCACTTGGCCAATGTCGTATTCCATACATAATTGTAATAAACCAAACAAAAAAATTGTGCTTCATTTCCTAGTTATTCAAAAACAGCATTGGCTTGGAACATAATATTCACCTGTATTAAAAAAGTCGGTTAAGATTAAGTGATACTATGAAAAACCTGTACATAACATGGGCTAGCATTATCCATTTCATCCTCTTAAACAATAAAGTTTGTGCCAAAATGTTGTTAAATTCACATATATCCGGTATATCAGTATTTTTACATTAAATATTGACTAAATGTAGCTAATAATTAAAATATCTACACATAGAATGATAAAAATCATTGATGATTGAAGATGAAAGCAAAAAAATTGCTTAAAAAACTAAATAGGTATGTAACATATCTCATAAATTAATAAATGTTAAAATACCTTTTTGGGCGTTTTAAGGTTAAATAATTTATGCACGCGCTTTTTATAAAATAAATGTTGCCACTATTCCCAATATATTATTTATCTAAAATGTACTCATTTATATCTAGATATGTGAAAAAAATATTCTTTAATAAAACAAAACACATTATTATTATTCTGCCCTTTGTGCTTGGAATTGTCCTTTTTAAAGTTGTATGAACGAATACTGTCACAGGATATATTGAGAATAATCTTAAAAACTAAAAATATTCAATAACTAAAAACTTGAAATCTGAATACTTAATATTGTGAGTTATTAGAAATTTATCTATGGAATAGATGACAAAATGCGAAAAGTAAAATTATTTCAATTAACTTGAATTTTCAAATATGTAAATTTGAAAGTTTGGCAAAAATATGGAATTGACAAAATGCAAGTGAATAATAAGAGATTGTAATTCATTTACACATTATTATCTTCCTTAATTGTAAAACAATACACATAGAAAGAAAATATAAACATTTATTTTACTCCAAAATGCAGATGAGTTTATTCTTACAATGGGTTAGCTTATTTGATAAATCATTCAAAACTAAAGAAAGATTTTACAACACAAGTAGGTCTAAGCACTTCACAAACCATCTAAGTGCATAAAGAACTATTAAGGCAAATTACCCAGTGCTAAAATAGATTGTCCTAGCATTCCCTTGAGGGTTAAAAATGCTATTTCAAATTGCAATATCTAAATGTGGATTGGTAACAATTTTGAAGAAAATAACAAATTCAATTCTACAAGGATATTTTTTTTGTTATTTTATTGTGTTTTTTCAAAATGTATTGTTTTAAGACAAAACCTTTACATCAATACATTCATCGCCTTCGAAGTCCAACTTTCGCGGTGTGGATTCAACATCCACCAGTTCTCCATCAAAATATAACCTTAATTTGTCTAAAGGTAGTTCATATTCTTCAGAATACCTCATCATGGCGTATGAGAATTTCTGTAAACAATAATGAATATTATAATATGTATAATCATTTTAGCATAAATGAGTATTATTGCAAACATAACAGAATAAAAAACACAAAAAAAGAATTGAAGTTCTAAAACAACATTTTATGATATAGTGGAAAATTTAATTGACGGATAAAAAAAATCCTATTTGAAAAATTTGATTGTGAAAAAAAAGTGATTCATAATAATATTATAAGATTGACTGAAATCACAAAATTTGCAAAATATCATTTACTATGAAACCCTGATTTCACATTTTGCTGGGGACTGACCAAAAATGTGTAAAATAGGATCATAAGTAGTTTGGTGATTTGAATAAATAGTATACTGTTGTATTCCGCTATAGCCTTGTGCTAATTGTTTTTAATTATATGAACAAGTAGTCTTTATTACTACTAGAAAACCAATAAAATAATATCAATCAATTTTTATGTCCCACAATTTTAAAATGCCAAGAAGTGATCAAATCACGAAATCAAAATTTACAAGCTTAGTTAACATATAATCTTGTTTAACATATAAATCGTCATGGATGAGGAGATTGAGGACAAAATATTATTTTACGAATCGAGCATATATGGATTATTAAACTGCACCAACTTATCAAAATGATACTTACAAAATATTTTCTATGAATTGTAAACATTGTTTTCCCCGAATCGGTGTAAAACCACTGTCTAATTTACAAAATTTGTAACATATTTTATGAATAAATACAATATGTTTTAATTTACATTATACCCAAAATAATGTGTGTGAAAATATGTTTTATGGGCATTTTTCTACAAGAAATATAGGAGTAACAGATTTGAGAGGGGCCTTTCAAAACTAATTCATCTCTTCACATTTTTTTATGAGAATGTGGGTTTTATTACTCATTTATATCAGAAGTTATATACTAGATTAGAAATTTTTTAAACAATAACTTTGACAGGACCTTTAAACTAATGTAAAACTAATAAACTGAATATTATTTGCCATAATTAAGACAATGCAGGCGTTATAAGACCACGACCATTAAATTAATTTTCAGTGTAACACAAAATTGCCTGATAATGGAAAATTCTATGTATGTACGTATGTATGTATGTATAAAGTACATATGTATGTATGTTTTCTTATAATCTTGAAGCCAATAAATATTATGGAGAAAAATCTGTATTTACAAATGAACAAAATGTTAAAAATTAATAAAGTTAAAAACTGTTAAATTAGCAAGGTATCTAAATCTAAATATTCAGGTACTTTAACTGATCGACAAATATATTTGTAGATATGGAAAAAACTAAAATGATTTAAATAAAATAAAAATAATAACACAATGGTTTTTAAATCAAATTGACTGAAGAAGTTGTATAGATATATTTTATAAATGAAAATATTACCTTCAGAAAACCTTGTCTTGTACCAAATTAAAAATCCTGTATGTAGATACTTCACTCAATTATTTAATTTTTGATTGATTAATTCAAATGACAACACACATGTAATTTCATTCCACAATATTAATATGATAAAAAGATTAATTAAATTATAGAAAGTAGTTCATTTTGACAGCTTGTCTCAAATGCGAGAATATCAACAATTTTATTCCTCTCTATCAAGATTTATATAAAAAGTAACATTCTTTTATATTTAGGTATTATTGTAAATAAATTAACTATTACCCTTTCTTTGAGGAGTATGAAATACACAGTGATAATTTCAATTAAGAATAATTATACAAAACTTAATTTTAAATTATTTTTTTTTAGTTCTACTTCTCTAAAAATTGTACTTGAAGCCCTAAAATGTGTGAGTAAATACAATATATTAATTAAAATCGCCTGTATGAATATGTACGAGGAATTTTAAAAACATCAAATAAATTTATGATATTAATCTTTAACTTTTTATTAACTTCTTAATTTTGTAAAGATTTATCTTCAAAATCTTCGCTTTGCTTTTAAGAAAACATATTCTTAGGAGAACACATTCATATTGTGAAGTTGTAATTATTGTTATGTTGTGATATATTAAATACATATAAAATCGTATATCTTTCTGTAGCGTATACGCTGTAGCATAGTTGGATAATGCACCTTCCCCGGTTAGGAAAGAGAACCAGGTTCGAATCCCGGTGGCGCAACAACAATATTTTTCGATAAAATTGATTTTATATGTATATCTTTCTAATTAATATATTTAATTCATATTCCGTATATGTATGTATGTATATATAGGATTTTTTGACATACCGAAAACGAATTTAATGATCAGTCTTACAAATAATGCCTGTATTGTCCCAATTATTATAAATAATGTGCAGTTTATTAGTTTTATAGCTGTATAAGTGTAACCTGGCGTGTATAACTTCTGATATAATAGATTAATATTAAAAACTCATGTCTTCACAAGAAATGCTATAAAAAGAATTGAAAGTATACCCTCTTAAGTTGATGAGCAAAAATATACTCACTTGATCCACTCCCATCCATATTTTGAATGGTTTTCCAACCTTTGTGTCAACAGATTGTAGTTTTATATGCAACTTGCTTCCAGTTGTGTCCTTTCTTTTTCCTCCGGCGCCGTACTGCTTGGCCGATTCTTCGGCAATATGAGCGACACTTTGTGATACAACTCCTCCCTCTATAATCACACACATATCTTACTTAGGATACTAGCGTAGTTAGCAAAGAAATAGTAAATGATTTTTTTTTAGAGATGCTTTTTCTAAGCTTATTTTGGGCTAGAACATATACAGGTTAAAACATTTAAACAAATTAGATGAATCACTAAAAAATAAATGAAAGGATAAACAGAAAAAATATATATGTAGTTAATATTAGTGTTAACTAATATTTATATGATATTTTCTGTATATCCTTCTAAGGGCTAGTTGTGTGATCAGTGGTAAGTTACTAAAGTAAAATTTTTTGTGAAAATGGGTTGTTCGATTGTTGGTAAAAAATATTTACTTTTCGAAAGTACATTCAGTAGTAAACTCATTTTACTCTCCAATATCCGATGATAAAATCGTCAATCGTTAGTTAAAAATGGCAGACTCTTCACAACTGTTTCAAAAGTCATTTGTCACACTGATACTTTGAAAGTTACAGTATACTACAATGAACCATTGAACATCCCGCTAATTTGGTGATGAGAGTTCATCCGATGATGATCTCGCCGTTGAATTTATATAACTTATAGATTTATTCCCAGCAAAGTGACAGATTTCAAACACAGGGGTCAATAAAGCCATAGATAAAGCATAAAAATGTATGTATTTGATGATTATTTGCATTGCCACACTATTAAGCAGGATTGACTTTAACCATAGTAATTTTGACATACGAACAACCCGCAACATTTATTACCACAGTTACTATAGTAAAAATTTACTACTGATCACACAACCGGCCCTAAGTGATTCATTTACTTTGTTTTAATTATCAAAGAACGTTGTTCTGAAAATGCAACTTCACAATAGGAATGTGTTATTTAAAAAAAACATATTCAGTAAAACTCCATTAATTCGTAACTCACAGGACCGAAATTTAAAAAAAATTGAAAAAATGAATTATGAATAATGAGAACAATTTTTTGAAGGTCCACATTTTTGCGCGTGCTGCAACTGTCAATATCGTGATTTTCATACTGAAAAACATGGTGTCTGTCTATTATTTCAGTTTTTTATGTGTCGAAATGTTTATCAAATAATTCATTTCTCCAGAATAATGAAGGTGTGTGGTAACGTGGCGAGTCAAATTTCTTGCCCAATTTAATCATTTAAAAGCCTGTGAAAAAATAATGAAAAACTTTTAAATCTTCATACTTCATTGTAGCTTATTATTTTTCCGCGATTCAAGTTTGAACTTAGAGAGGTATTTAGGATTGAAATTTTCCCTCTGATTTTATCTTTGACATCAATTTTTATCAGTTTTTAAAATAAGTTCCATATTTCTAAAAGGTCAAGGATTTATACGAATTACGAGATGTTCGTGCCATTTTAGAAAACAAAACACGAAAAAAAAATAATTATAAAATAGGTTGTGTAAATAAATACAAATGTTTCAGTTTCTTTATTACATTAAACAAATCGTAAAATTTCATAAACAAAAAACCAGATATAAAATCAATAGAACTGTTGCACACAATTCATTTAGAAATTATGAGATTCAATGAAAATTGTTCAAATTATTTTTATTAAAGGTTACAAATATAGTAGAAATATATAATTCGCAATGCGCCGACAATTATTGTCGAAATAATAACAAATCTTATAAAATGCACAAAATTTGGTACATATAAATATGGTATCATTCAGTTCGGCCGAGCTTCGGAGTTGCGAGCTCTAAGCGCGACGATCTATTGCGATAAGGAACAGCGCCCTGATTGGCTAGGGGGTAGAGCTAGCTACAGTTGTTTACGAAGGGATGATGAATGCGTAGTCGCACAAATTTGGATTTAAAAATACGTGAATATGCAAATTACGTGAACAAATTATTTACTTGGGGTAAAAAAATTGTATACGAACTATGAATAATGAGGTTATACGAACTATGAATAATGAGGTTATACGAATTATTGGTAGAAATTATTATGAAATGTTAATTTCGGGGCCAAAATTTTTGAAAAAAGTGTGAATTACATGAAAATATGAAATATGGGTACACGAATTAACGGAGTTTTACTATAATATAAAATATTTATGCTATGCGAACTCACCAATGAATTGACACACATTATAATTAAAGTCTGCGGGGGTATCCAGAGGCCTTAACACTCTGTCACCGAGTGTTAAAAGTAAATGGTCTATGGGGACGTTTTCCAAATTTGAAAAAAATTCAAAAATAGGTTTCACCTTTTGATGCTGAAAAAGACAATAAAAAATATTAAGCATTTTTAATGGCACGGTATAACCTTGTTAACTTGAAATCTAGCGTAATTTGAAATTGTTAAAATATTTCACAACTCAATGATAAAGTTGGTTTAAAAGTCAAAATTGGTACCTCCGTACCCGTACATGCAATTAGTTTTAAACATAAAAGGGATCGCAAAACTGCAATAATAAAGCTACTCATTAAAATGTTTATTAAATAAAAATATGGGAACAAAATAATTAATTAGCATAAATACATTAGGGCTTAATTTAGATCAAATAAGTTTAGCTCCTTTAAATAGACCATGTATAGAGTTGCGTCTGCAAGATTAAACAATTTTCAAAAGCGGCAAACACTCAAATTTATCTAGTGCAATCCATAATTGGATTTATTAACAATTAAATATACAGCGAGATCAGATGAAATGGGAGTCACTCGGTATATAAAGAAGAAAGGTATTTGCAGGATGTTATAATTGAACAAATAAATTAATTTTTGGCATTAACCAGTTCTCTTACCTTCCTAATAGGAAACTTGTGATATTCCTTGCTACGCCAGTAAACCTTTACTGAAATTTCATCATTGTCACTCTCCTTATCTGAGCAATTTACACTTGTATCCAGGTCAACATCATCTATTTCCTGTGAACAATAATAATAGATTGTATATAAATTATAAGTTTTCTTCACACAATTTATATTCTGCTCTTTCTAGAAAGCAACAGCCCAACACCGACAATAAGTTTTTGATACTTTGCAGAAAAGTTTACCATAGATTTATTTGAAAGGGAAATCTGTAAATGCTAGTTTACTTAATAGTGTTCACTATTTTTTTGTTCCTATTTATTTACAAGTTTCTACATGTTATTTTTGTTTGTATTATAGCAATAAGACATACACCTAGATACCGAGTGACCCGTCCAATCAGATCAAATCAGTTGATCCCATTTCTAGCCTTGTCTCAGGAGACCACCAAGCACAAACATTTAGCTTTGTTTGAAAAATAGTAACAAATATTGATGCAACACCATGCACTAATATACTGTACACACATTTCTATCTAAAAGAATAATCTACACAAAGTGGAAAGTCCATCAATTTCTGATTAATTTTCCTTTATAATATGTTCCAATCAAATTTAATTATTAATTATACAAATGCATTTTCAAAATGAATATCGATAATAATCTAACTGAAAAAGTGTAAAGATTTATATTAACTCCACAAGACGGAAATATAATAATAAAAAAATTATACCAACATTAGGATTGGTTTTTGGTTGCGGCTTAGCAAACAATGGCTGAGAGGAATCCTCTTCATCAGTCCAACAACCTGAAAATAAAATAATGATTATCAAAATGTCAAGAACGATCCTTAACCACGATTAACTATTTCTATGCCATGAACGTGTAAACGTGCACGCACTGTTCAATCCTAAATACACATGATAAATTATTATTTTCAACACGTCATCTATGGACAACGATCCTAAGCATTCACAATATTTCTAAAATCTCTAAATTTCGTAAAAACTGTAATTTGTCGATGAGCTTCATTTGACAGCTACCAGAGGTAGCTAGAGTTGGCACATAAGAAGTTTTTTTAAAAGGGGATTTCACAAATCGTGCACTTAGTTTACTTTTGTTCCGTTGGCGTATTTGACTTTCTGTGTCTGACTTTGTTTCTTTATGTTTTCTATACACGTTTTTTCATATTTCTTTTGGTGACTTAGGGCCAGTTGTGTGTATCAGTAGTAACTTTTTACTATAGAAAAAAATTAACTAAACTAAAATTTTTTAGTATATAGAAAGTATATCCCGTAGTAAACTCATTTTACTCTGTGATATTCGATAGTAAAAACAAGAATCGATAGTTAAATATGGCGGAATCTTCACAGCTGTTCCAAAAGTCGTCTGACACATTGATACTTTGAGAGTTGCAGTATACGACAATTAATCATTAAATATCCTGCTATTTTAGTGATGAGAGTTCGTCCGATGATGATCTCGTTGTTTAATATATATTATTACACATAATACGAAAAAATGTCATCACCAAAGTGACATATCGAACACCTAGGCGAAAAAATCTATAGATAATGCATAAATTAAACCATATTTCATGATTATTTGTCACACATATAGACGTCTCCATCTATGCTTTGACAATAGTAAATTTGACATTCGAACAACTCGCAAACGATTTTAACCACGGGCGTTAGTAAAAAGTTATTAAAGTAAAAAACTTACCATGGTAAAAAGTTACTAATGATTACATAACCAGCCCTTAACATTAAAAAATAAATTAAAAAAAAATAAAAAACATTGAAATTGTTTCCTGTTGTATATTTTCCTAAAAGATTTTGATTAGATTTTCATTTAAAAAACATCATATATTTGAATAAACAAATCTTTTGGAAAATTTTTCTACTTTACTACCATATTGTGTTTATTTTTATTGTTTCTTATTAAATTTATGTTATGGAAAAAGGTTAAACCATCCAAACTACAATGGATTCCTGATTTTACACATTTCTAAGGACTGAGATAAAATGATATAAAATAGGGGAATGCGTAATATATGGGTAATCACACTTTCTGTTCAATACAGACAGTAAGTTGTATTGTGATATGAATAAACTTAGTGCTTTATTACAGCATGTACTTTTAAATGATAGTATGCAAAGGACACAAAATATGGTGATCACACAAAAAGATGTGTTGATGGCAAAGCCGATGATGGTTTTCAAATATTATCCAAGTGTGTCTTGTGCCACCAGTAAATATTTGAAAAACATTTTAATCTTGCTTGTTACAATTAAAAAAAAAACATTTTGAACACTTTAGTGAATATTATGTTCCAGGTCGATTTTGTTTGGCCGCCATTTTGGTTTGGCAGACATTTGTCAGTTCACATTTGGTAATTACAAATTATTATGGAGCATCTAACGCCTCAACAACGTTTTGAAATCATTAAAATATTTTATGTAAATAATAATGGCAATGCTATAACCATTAATGGTGATCGCTATTGTCACATGTTGGAAAACTTCATGGTGGCCGAATTGGTTGATTGGGCCTGCAACGCATGTGGTTTCAACAGGACAGTCCCGTCTCACACACACAGCCAGAGCTAAACTTGAAATTTTGTGAGAAATTTTTCCCAGTCGCATAATGTCAAAAAGTGATGATATTGACTGGCCTCCTCGAACACCTGATTTGAGGGCTCCTGACTATTTTCCGTGGGGGTACTTGAAAGAAAAGGTCTACGCCAACAACAATCCCGATACTACAGGACAATATTCAAAATGAAATGCTGAAATAACATGTGAAGTGTGCGAGAATGTTATGAAAAATATGGTTAAAATAGCACGCCGTTGCCAGAGGCAGCCACTTGGCCAATGTCATATTCCATACATAATTTGTAATAAACCAAATAATCGATAAATAAAAACCAAATTAAAAAATTGTGTTTCATTTCCTAGTTATTCAAAAACATCGGCCTGGAACATAATGCAGTAAAACCGCGATATAACGAAACCCGATATAGCGAAAAATGACGTATATCGAAAAAAAAAATGAAATTTAGTCCCTAAAACCAATTTATCATACAAAAATGCATTTATATAACGAAATCCCGTTAATATTTATAACAAAATCATTTTTGTCCCGTACGAAAAAATGACAATACATTTACGTAAATTTATAACGAAATAAAAAAAAAGTTAAAAGATGAAAATATTATTTCGCACTTACAAAGCCGCGCCGCTGCATCTGCCATATGCGAACGGTTTTATGGCCTTTTCGGCGGTGCGCAGCGGTCTGCCGACAAGGTAGTAAAACAATTCAATCTTCTTCTTGGGTTCATAGTATCATATTTTGAAGTGGTTGCCGCCGTTACCGGTAAGTACCTTCGTAATTTATATACGACTCATTTTATAAAAATGCCGCGATTCAACTGTCAAATTTTTATTTTTTAATTATTCTTTATGTTTCATGCCCAAAACTATGTTTGAAGCGGCTCTACATTTAAACACAATTATAATATTGTTTTGTGTTTGCAATATTCTGGAATTTACAAAAATATCTTCCAATTGGTGTTGAATAGGTTCTGTTTTTAATTTAATTCCTTTGATTATCCATTTGCTTATCTGTTTTAATAACAAAACTACTAAAAATATGTAGGTATTCAGTTCCCTATGGCCTTCTTCCTCCTTTGTTTGCAGAATTTGCGATCTTTTTTGAAGCCGCGCAACATTTTTTTGCGACGGCGCGTAACATATAGTAGGATTTTTTTTATTTATTTCGTTATATGTGGGAATTCGTTATTACGAATTTTTATTTTTTGGGCCCTTGGATTTCGTTATATCGCGGTTTTACTGTATTAACCTATATCACCATAACTGAATTGTGCCCGATGACTTTCATAAACTATACTCCATACTTTGCCACGGTAATGTTTTTTTGCATCTTTAGAACCCCATTTATTTTGTTTATTAAAATTAATAATTAACTCTAATATGTTTTAATTGGCTGCTCACTCTATTGTGATTCAATGATTGCTCAATGAGGTTCCTACTGATCAATTAAAGAGTTTACAAGCAGTTAAAAAGAATCTTATTGAGATATTAATTTAAAAAAGAAACAGCATCTTCATCAGTGCAATATTATCTACAATCGTAGGCGTTGAATATTACCAAGATTTACGACAGCCTGAACATTGGAGAACCTGTGCCTCCCGCGGGACCTACGAGTGCCCCTTGTAGCAGGAGTTCTTCTGGTGTTACCACGGCTACGTCGGCTGCGCGGTAGGGCTCCAGGAGCTCCGATACCTGCGGCAGGCGCCTCAGCCTGGTCCGCATCATCTGCAGTGACGTGTGCACGGGTGAAGTTTACGCAAGCCCTCGATATGTCTGCAATTTTGTAATTCATAGATAAGTTCAGTACTCTTAACCTTTTGAATGCTATTCCCAGCCCTGACATTCCAATACTCGCACGCGGCACATTTTTTTGAATATCCAAATATGCATTAAATCATCAAAATAGACCACTTACGCATGATTTATTACCTCGGATAGAGATAAAAGGTTATCTTGTTCAATATGAAATCAAAACATGGTTATAAAAACCCATAGGATGTTTATAAATTAATAAACATAAACTCCATACAAAAATATACATAATGGTACAGCAATGCGGCCGCTGCTCGAAACATATGACAGATTACCAATGTTTTTAATGAAGTACATTGCAAAAATATCTGAAGATGTCAGCACCATCAAAATATTGGGAATCTTTTAGTATATGTTAAAATATTGTATGAAATAGGCGCACTATGTGATCACAGACCAAAGTCGCCATATCGACTGTTGCTACTTTCGCATATAAAAACCAATTATAACATATCAACTGTTGATACGGTATCATTCAATTGGTTAAGGAGGGACTTTCAATATTAATTGATCTTTTTTCATTTTTTTTATGAAAATGTGGGTTTTATTATTCATTTATATCAGAAGTTATACACTGGATTAAATTTTTTTAAACAATAATTTAAGAAAATGTTAGGAATTAATAGAAATATAAACCGTTCAATTTACAAGATATTAAAATTTTTGATGGTTTAAAACACTTTGTAATTGTATAAACAGAAGATAGTATTGTTGTTGTCAAAAAAATATCACAGACCTATGTTCTGAATAATTACAATTTCACAATAAGAATGTGTTTTCCTTAATAATAATAAATGTATTTACTCACGCTTTAGGGCATGAACTACTATATAAAACTAAAGTTATTTATCAAAAACACAATAATATATATGTCGGTCCTATTAATTTGTAGTTTTGTTTTATTTTTTTGCTATATTACACCTCGAATAGATGTAAAATCCGTGCTATTTGTTCTTTTAGACAAAAAAAAAACATAAATTTACACACATACGTTTGCTTCAATATGAATTAATAATCTAATTATTCACAAAAAAAGTCGCAAATTTCATAAAATAGACGGTTTTACATTAATCTCAAGGGAAAGCAACATTATTTTGAACATAGGAAATGAAAGTTGTCGCAGTTTAACATTTCATATATGTATACATTTAGCACTGTTCTCTTTTAAATATAGTAAAATATTATGTAATTATGTAATTATAAAACAATCATGTCACAAAATGGCAATGTGGTGTTTTTAAATCTATCACATTAACAAAAACAACAAATGGTTAAGATGCTGGCCTAGTGATCTAGTGGTCGGAGGTTCGCGCTTCGTTCCAGGAGACCAGCAAGTTAGTCCTATTTTCATAGCACAAGTGTTTCGCTTAGTTTGAAAATAGTTAGAATATTGATGTGACATGTATTCCATGTTCACATCTCTATTTTTAATAAAAAACTAAAAAAAGTAAGTAATCTGATACAACAATTTTTAATGTAGAACATTGAGGATTGATTTTATACCCCGTACACAAAAATTTTAACAATATAATATGTATTAGGTACACGTTGATACTTTAATAAACAGCAATAAAACCAGATAAATTTGTATTTTTTGACAACTTGTCTCGAATGTGAGAAAATCAACCATGTTATTTTAGTCTCTATCAAAATCTTTCTCTCTGACAAGATTACGTAACAAATAATGTCTATCAATATCTAGATATGTAAATTAAATTAACGATAGCCTCGCTTTGAATACATTTAATTGAGAATAAAATACACAGAGAATACCTCGATATTAAAACTGGAAAAATGAAAGTCACACATTTCATGACTTAAAAATAATATAAATTATATTTCATTTGAAGTTTTCATATTTTAGCTATTTGGAATATGAAAACTTCCAATGTGATATAATTATTAAGGACCAAATTTGAACTCTTCTGATATATTTGGCAGCTATTCAGTTTTACAAATATTTAAAGATTATTTATTCTACAACAGCTGGTTAAACTGTCATGGAAACTATTGCTTAATATAATAAATACCTGACTCAGTCGATCCAGTAGAATCGGTAGCTGATATCTTTTTAGCTGGTACCCGCTTTGTTAGCTTTTTATTTTTTGTAATCTTCGGTGACGGACTATCCACAACTATCGGCGATTTGTCAGAATCACTCGGACAATCACTGTCCACAGTGTCAATTTTTATGCCAGGATTCCAGTTCTTCTTCAACTCTGAAAAGATTTGTAATTTTAGTCAGTTTATACTTAATGCATATATGACATCACTCCCATTCTCTAATAGGGATACCTTGGGAGAATATCGCAAATCTGAACATATACAGATCCATCTGCTTATTAAACATAAATGTGACAAATTAGTTTAGACTAAGTATTATACTAACATTGCCTTCGTTCAAAATTAGATAATTCAAACAATTATTTTTCTATATTTTAAAGACATTATTATTGTGAAGTTATAGTTTTTTCAGAATATAGTTCTGCGATATTTCAATACAAATTAAATGCATCAATTAGAAAGATATACATACAGATAAAATCAATTTATCGAAAAAATATTTTAGCTGCCACCGGGATCTGAACCAGGAACTCTTCCTATCTAGGGAAGCTCGCTGACCAATTACACCATGTCAGCTTAATAAATTGATGACAAATTTTCGAACTTATACGTTGCAGCTATTTCAAATTGATGCATCTATTAATTCTAAAAAGGAGATCCCGGTGACAGCTAAAATATTTTTTCGATAAATTAGGTATATCTTTCTAATCGATGCATTTAATTTGTATTTATTTTTTCCCCTTAGGTACCCGATGACTGAGGATCTTTTTCTTGACATTCCACAGATATAAGTCTGTTGTTTTTACCAACGGGTGGGGAACAACCTCTTTCAACTATTTAAGCAGCTATCTTCCCTTTTCGTAAGATGTCCAAATAAATGGAGGATACACCTCAGGCAGACGGTTGAATCCATCACTGATATATGTAGTTCCTGCAAAATGGAGATATTTGAGCGTGCGGCAGTATCATGTGCTGCCAACACCACATCGCAAAGATATTAATCCGCCATCTCTCTCTTACGTTTAAAGTCCACGGTTCTAAACTGCAGAAAAATTTGAATAAACCAGAGACCGTAAGATGACCATAGTTCTTTCAGAGATTCCACAATCTTTTCATATCTTATCAAGTCTGGAGATAGAACTCTTCACCATACCCGTGCATCATTTGATTTCTGGTTCGCAGCTATCGTCATCAGTAAACATATATTCAAGATAATGAAACTCCTTGACAAATTCAAGGCCTGGAAGGATATTCCTCCGGGAAAGTCAATCAATGATCATCAACTTCGTATTTTCTTTATTTATCTTAAAACCCAATTTATAGTTTCTTCTTCAATATGATGGAGTAGTGCAGTTATTGATTCTTCTAAAGTAGCGATTAATGTTGTATCATCTGTGTAGTCAAGATTATAAACATTTACTCCACCATTACAGTATTCGAGTGCCTTTATCGTGATGTATTCTCCACAAATGTTTAAAAGTTCTGGACACTAGGTATATGTTAGGTCATCCCATAAATAATGCGGTATTTTTATACTTTTTTTATTTTTCAAAATTATGATAAACAAAGTTTATTTTTTATCTAAAATATACTCTCCTTCATTTTTTATAATACTCTGTCATCTTTGTGGTAGACTTGCAAGCCCCCTCTTCTGAAATTTACTTGTCCATCCACAAGTAAATTCGAGTTCGATTTTCCATCCAAATGATTTTGAAGTTGGCGGAATAAACGATAATCAGATAGGGCAATGTTTGGCGAATATGGTGGGTGGGGCATCGTTTCCAAAAAAGGTTCATTCCTGAGACGTGACAGCAAAGAAGAGCACACATTACATTCTGCACGCGATTAAACTCTGAAAGTTTGTGAGGAACCCATTGACCCAATATTTTTACTTTTCCGATGGCACGCAGGTGTCGATGAATGGTCGAATGACCAAATCCAAGCTTCTCTGCTAGTTACAATGGGATTTTGTTCCACCAGGGTTTGCATGACGTCCTCGTCTACAGATTTTCCAGGACGAGGTTCATCTTCTAGGCTGTAGTTTCCAGCTCTGAATTTCTGGAACCATCGTTAACACTGGCTTATACTTATTGTCCGATCCCCATATCTCGCACTTTCTGTTGCGTTGTTGTCTTTATTGAAAAATATGCCAAATGTGTTCCCCTTGTCACTTCCAATATAGCTTTGAAAAAATAACTGTTAAAATTGAACTGCACTCTTCAAAACTTGTACTAAGAATATAAGCTATAAAAGTAGGTAGTTTATTCCATCTCCCTCCGACTTTTAGTACATGTAATTTGAAAAAATCACATTATTTTTGGGATGACCCAATACATACGTGTCTAACTCTTTTTCTTTTTGAATGAGATGCACTTTGAGATAATATTTCCACATGCGTTTACATCTCACCGAAGCAAAACATGACTGGCGATTGGAACTCTGCTTTTCTCCACAAGTTGGCAGATATTTGTGGATGTAAAGTTCCTTTGCTCTTTTCAAATTCAGCATGCATTTGAGGTATCTGCCAGCTTATATAGTGCTTCAGTCGTATGGTGATGATCTGCAAATTAATTTGCTTGCTGGGAGATGAGTTCTATAATTTTTGCACTTTGCAGTAGACCCCTTCTTATGTAATGGAATAAAAGTTGAATCCATTTATTCTTGAGGCTTTCACAAACAATTTTGTCAAGTTTAAGCATTTTAAAGCATCTTCACTTCATTAATCATTGTCTGGTTCTAGATTACTTTAATTTAATCCAGGTGGCAGGTGAACATTATTTACTTGTAAAGTTCCGTGCAATATTCTTACCATCTCTCCATTACTTTATTCAATCTGTTATGATATGAACCTGTTGTCCTCAAGAGGTAAAATGACTTAGGGTTAAAATCTCTTGAAATAATCCTTATTTTCTGAAAGATGTTACTTAATTTATTATTGTTGGCGTGGTTCTCTCGCATCCCTCTGTTAAGTCTTGCATACATTTCTCGACCATCGGGAATTATTAATTCTTTCTGTTATAAGTCCTTTAAAAAGTAATCAGATTCCTCCATCGCAATCCATTGATTGAAAAGTATCATTTTTACATTTAGAACACTTCTCTATTATCTAATATAAAAGCACGGGTTCTTTGAATTCATCATGAATTTGCCAAGCATCAATAGTTTTAAATTCCTAATAAAGAAATACTGAACAAAGTTTTTTCTCAAAACAATTCATGTATCAGTTCATCTTCCATCTACATATTAAAATTCAATATACAATATATTTATGCATTACCACAGAACAAGATCTAAAATCCAGTGTCACTTTACATTGAAACCTAATTTTAGATTAAAATTTTCCATTACTTGAAAATGGGTCATCAGAATATTTTCTTTTTGCTTCGAGTAAAATTATTCTAATTTGTCATAATATATCAACTTGACTACGAATGTTTATATCTTTTTGAGTCCGCAAATGCATATACATACTTTGAGAAACCATGTGCTAATGTTATAATTTTATAAAATGCACGTTAGAAAGTTTTCAAAAATATTATATAAGAAATTAGACATCCTGAATGGCAATAAGCTTTAATCGTAGAGAATCAACTGGAAATTTTAAATCAAACAGAATTAAATTTCCGAGTTGAGTGAAAATAAAAACTAAAACATTGGATTATTTTGTGGACACAGAAACAAGGCGTATGAATGAAAGTATTTTAGCATTTTTAATAACATTGATTTAAATGACCTCTGATTTAGAGATAAGTCATAATCTCAAAAACATACAATTCGTGGTGACAGACGCGCTGTTTACAAAATGTAAATCTATTTGACAATCAGTTGTTCAGAATGCGTTCGGCAAATTGACAGTTCATTGTAATATTTGAAAAACAAGTAACATATAATATAAAATATACGTACCATGTAATTTTTGAGCTGTATTGCCGTAAAAATCATCTTCCGAGGATGATGACATTACGACGTTATTTATGACAACGCTCACAAGAAAATATTAATGAAAGAGATCGCCAATCGCCATGTTCGTAACCCACAGGCCACAAACAACTGAAAAAATGCTCTATGCGCAAAATTTGCAAGTTGAGCGACCAAACCTACTATTGTACAGAAAAGTATAAAGTAGTTACTGGCAATACAATATTTCCCATTACAAACTTTGACTCTTTCTACTGAATACGAATTTGATTGCGGCATTTGCTAGTGAAAGTCAAGTAAGCGGCTAAACTAAAATGTTTGGTGGGGATTAAGCTCACTTGATTGGTGCGTATGTAATATTACTCATGCGCACTATCTTTAATCATTGCTCTTTCGCGGGAAATATTTAGTTTTCAAATGAAAAAAAAGTTACTAATTTATTCATCATAGTAGGTTGTATAAACTAGATAGTTGATTTAATTTATTGATTATTTCTGCTCCCGTTACAGATAGTGCGGCTTAAAATCATGTTTTCTAATGATTGCCTATTGTTACTCATGCTAGAAAACCGTTTTTTAATCGTACGTAAAAGCACGTTTACGTTATATGAAAATAAAAAAAAAACGAATTACATTAATTTATTAAATTATGGTACGATATATTCTTATCAGTCATGTCTTCATTGTCGAGGATAATGAGTCCCTTCGCAACTGACATATATCAATAATTATTAAAATAGTGTTATTGAATATACAATTGCCATCAAATGTTTGTATAAACACAATTTTCACCTCTGTAATATAATTATTTGTATGAACCTCACTTTCACTTCCATTAATATAATTATTTTCACTGTCTGAAAGTTTAATCTTAAACATATTTTATATCATTTCTCTCAATTCACACTGGTTTTTCATAAAATGAATACGATAATTTAATAATACGCATCGGCGGCCATTGTATTTCGAATTAGATTTTGAAAAAACATGGCCGCTATATTACAACTCTTGTTAGTTATTGGCTGAGTGATGATTACCGCTGTCGTTGCCTTTGCCCACGAATGGACGAATGGGGCACCTCAGTTCAAAATGTCGATCAGTATCAAATATTTAATTAGTATTTATCATGATACCATGAATTTCCAATCAAAATAATAAGGCTAATTTTCAGAAAGCTACAAATTTTTCTGTACACTCATCAATACAATCTAACTGATGAGGACTTTTATCACTCATAAACAAACGAACTATTATATTACCAGCATCAGTAAAGTGAAACTTTTTAGTCTTCAGAAAAAGTTGATGAGAATAAGTTTTACAGCCCATCTCCTTAAAATCGTCAAAATATTTTGTAATGTAAGTAATTTCGAGTATTCATGGACTTGTAGCTATCTTAGTTCATCGGCCGAAATAAAAAGTGATAGATGTGGTTTATAGAAACATATTAGATCAATGGAGAAGTTTTTTTTATTTAAATATTTACAAAATCAACTTTGTGGTTAAAATCCATTTTTTAGATTGTTAGTTTTGTTTTATACACCACTTAATTAATTTAATACATCTATCGGTTTCAAAAAATATCATTTTCTTCTTCATGATGTCATTAACTAACCAAAAACATATGCTATATTGTTTCTTTAAAATAATCTATTATTAAAAAATATTGAATAAATATATATAAAATTAATATAAAAATTTAAGCAATTTTGTTTTTCAGAATTTACGTCATTTGTTAGAAAATGATCATACTTTTCATAAAAAATTGTGATTGTCTGTTTTACATATAAACAATGTTGGTCTAAAATTGAATAATTTAGAATCATTAGAAATAAATAAAGTATGTAAAACTAATCAAAATATTATTCCTAAAAATGTTCGAATAATTTTGTATCATCGAGTAATAATTTAAGTTAAGTACTAAATTTATTTTTAAATAATTATGGTTTTAAATATATATATTTTAAATCGATTATTTTAAAGAAAAACATATGTTTTTGGTTAGTTAATGACATCCTGAAGAAGAAAATGATATTTTTCGAAACTGGTAGATGTATGTAATTAATTAAGTGGTTAATAAAACAAACTTAATCTAAAAAATAAGTTTTTTTCTTCAATTTATTAGATCCTCTTAAAACTTATAATACTGTATTATGACCGCTCGGGTGGTCTCGCGAGACAATTTCACAACTTCAGTGGACACAATGGATGTGTTACAAAGGTGGAATAATTTTAATTACATCGAGGTTTTCTTTACGTGCGCAGTGTTTTGGGGAAAGCTCTATAAAAAACTCTTTCTTGGAAACTAAGAGGTGTAACTAGAAATGATTTGCTATAAATACATTATATATATATTGTCTATTATCGTGGATTCATTTCTATGGCAGGATTTATTTTATGGCGGTATGTATTATATTTTGGTTTAGCGCCGCATTTGCGATCAAACCACTCATAATCCTGTCTTATAATTGTGTACATGTAAACAAACACTTTATGTTTAGTCCTTGTTGTTTCAGAAAGAGAAATACAAAAATAAGGTGGTAATCAGACAGTGGTTAGAAGTATCTACCTAAAAGCGCTTTGCATGCAACCTGGGGTGCGTTCGGTCAAACGCTTAGCGTAACTCATTCATCGCTACAGTTGAAAGCTAGAATAATTCAGTGTCAAAGTGATATCAATATTCCTTTCATAGATCAAGTGTGCGTACTTTCCAAAAAATCCCTTGCCCATAACGTTTACGAGAAATGTATAATATTAAGATATTATTCAATATTTCTTCCTGAGTAATAAAAACGTGTAGCTATAATTTCATTATACAAAAGTACTGGAATAGAAATTTGGTATATGCGATCTGGGTATTGAATATTAACAAGTCCGCTCCCAATGTAAGACAGAACCATAGTAGGAGTTAAGAAAAGTATTATACATCAGTGTCATTGAATTTTTATGTATCAACCTATACAATATAATTAAAAAATATGTTTAAATGATATATTTTTAATACATTAATTAAAAAATGCGAGATCCTAACCCGTATGATGTTGCACAGTTGTACATTTATTGTACAATATCGACACATCTACGAGAAACAGTCTGACACAGTGATGATAAATTACGTTATTATTAAAATTATTTTAAGAATATGTCCGACTGGATATTTGTTTGCGTTAATTAGTTAAATGAGCGAGCATCGCCCACTATCGGATTATATAAAAGCAACCTTTTGCATTATTACTTACAAAAAAAATCGGCACGGAAACACTGACTACAGTCGCGCAACGGCCATAATCTAGGAAAATGAATATTTGTGGTTTTATTGTAACTTTAAAAAATAGGGTTACTTTTTTACAATTAGTCAATTTAATGACTGGGCATGAATTAGTTCTTACTTAATATCGTCGCTTTCTTACAATACATATTCATTATACGAATACTTAGATAATGCCAGCAGTTTTGGTTAAGGTCAATTATAGTAAAACAGTTTTTTTAATTAGAATTTTTTACTCATCCAATCATCATACTTACCATCACTCCTCCACTCATTAAATACTTACTCGTACAATTACATCGTTTCCAGCCAGGGATGAAAATACGATAAAATGCCATTCTTTTGACGATGAATTTTTCGCAGAAATTAAATTGATGGAAATTGTATTGTAAAAGCTGCTGTGCTGCTCGTCATCGGTGAGAAATAATGTATTTAGGATTTGGAATGTAAGAAAGAATATATGTAGTGTTAGGAATGTAAGAATGGGAAATAAAAAGATGATTGCTTTAACACTTGGTTATTATTATAGACATAGTCACGATAAGATGAAGAATACTACAAGAGATAGGTACTAGGTACATCGATCATTAGTGATATGAATATTTAATAATATTTTGAAAGACACATATTTAAAAGTAATAATATTCCAGAGACACAATAGATAGACAACACGTTGAATAAATTACATTTATAGAATAAATATTACTGACCCGTATGGCGGTCTCTCCATTGACTAATTAATAGTAGTTAATCCACACAAAACATATTTAATTTACGCAATGAATTTTAATAAAAAAAAACACATTTTGTAATACATCTACATAATTCCAAAATTTATTTCTAGTAAATACCTAGTTTTCATTAAATTTCAAATATAAATAAACTTAAGAAAAAATCAGTCGAAGCTCATTTAAAAGAAGAGAAAATTCATTTACTAAGTAGTAAATAAAAAAATACTAAGGGATCAGGGGCAATTTTACAATGACACAGATTTAAATGAATAATTAATATAAAATATTACATCGTAATTCAATACTCGCAAACAAAGATGGCAACCTTATATTAAACATAATCTAGCATTAAACTTTATAACAAAAATTATGATAATCACAGGTAAACACGCTCGTTTGTCAATACGCAAACAGCATCACTAATAAATTCACACATACAATAATAACACTATTATTAAATACACAATAATATCATTTTTAGCTCTCGAAGAATAAATTAACGTTTCAAGAATGGAGGTACTTTTCTGGTTGTGCAAACCAACGTGGGCCAAGTTAATAGAAATAATGTGGAACAACATTATTCGTCTTCGTTTAGCTAAATATGACGCAAAGCTACTGCAAGAAAACAACTTAAAATTTCTGAGCGTTGTGTATGTAGTCGCGCTAGAGTCGAGCGACAAACTAGAAAAATTATAAACATACAAGAGATTTAAACAAGCTTATAGAGAAAATTTTGGTGGGAATTCTGTGATTTGAAAATTTGTCGACCGTCCCGTAAAATACATTCCTATTTTAAATAATTTATTACGGGTAGTAAGAATATCTAGTAGAAAAATATGAAAATCATATATGCTCTCTAAATAACTGCATCTACCTAAATATTTGTTGAATCAATATCCATAATGGAACACATATAACGCGATTGATAGATTTTAACATTAACAAATTTACGAATTAAAAAAAAAATGAACCATTCCTCCGAATTCAGCTTTAACTGGGGACGTATTTTAAAATAATATTTTACTGGCAATGGTTAAACATTGAGACGTTTCATTTAATTGAATATTTTAGGAGGTCGAATCACACAAATAAATGTAATACACTCGGATCGTAAATATTTCTTAGCATCATACGATCCGGCCCAGATGGTGGTAAATGATCTCATTATATGGGTAGTCATTATAATATTCACCATTAAATTCTGATTTACTATTTGCGTAATTTTATTTTTCTACAATAAGTAATTAATCTCGTTACGATATTATTGATTTAAATAATAATAAATTTCAAACTATTCATAAATGTTATGAATTATTAAAATAATTAATCTGATTAACTTTATACAAATATTAATTTTAAAAAAAATCAAGTACACAAGTGATCTAATTTTTGATTTATTCATTTTCAAATACATGTGATTTAATTTTTAATTTATTAATTTGATATCAATGAACGAGAAACAAGCTATTCAAATACAAAATTGTATCTAAGTAAGGAAATTTGAAATATTTTCGATTTAAAAAAAAAATTGATATTAGAATTTTATTAAAGGTGTAATTATAATATGTTAATAGGGCAAGTTTTGAGGTTTCGTTTTATTGAGTATTTGTGAAATGAAAACCGACGTATTGGCGATAATTTTCAGATAAAACAATTAAAATAATCGCAAAATATAATATAATAAATTGCTTTCATAACATAAAATTTTTAGACATTTGAATATGTAAGCAGTGCTATCATAACAATAATATGTACAATATAAAAACAGTTGCTATAAATGTTTAGTAAGTTTCATGTGATGTTAAAAAAAATCTTTATGCTGGCTATAATTAATCACTATATAAAGGTCTATGCACACAATCTCAGAATTAATTATAAATAATCATTATTATAATAAAGTTAATGCGTTTATGGCTGGAGGTCAAATTTTGTGGTAGGTAGCTGTGATTGGTGATTTTTTGATGTATTAATTTTGGCTCTCTATGATTGGATGTTGACAAAAGAACTAAAAATAATGAAATATTTTCAAATTTCAAATTTTTGCAAGATCTCCCATCTTATAATCATACTAAGTAACAAAATGAAGATTATTTCTTATTCCCTTTGAACACTTCGATAAATAAAGAAGAAGGAGAACGTGTACTTACATCAAATATTGTATTATATTAAAATTTAACGTCAATAATTCGCATGCAAGATTAATACATTTTACTTATAGAAATATCATTTGAACATTGACAATCGTGTTAGGAAGAGAAAAGGTCCTAACCCTTTAGTGAATCAACTTTAAATACCTGACATCTAATTGCGTGGAACAATAATTTGAAGCTAGCATTGATTAGATAATTTGTACCTACATATTATAAGATCTAAGCAACCGTTCACTGAGCCGCCGTGTGGTGTCGAACCCCCAGTCATCAAGAACATTTTGACATTTGGCTTTTCACATTAAATAAAAATATACTAATATTTACACTTATAAATAAATGCTTGTACTGTCAAGATAATATATTACACATTTTTGGTTTATTTAAGATAAGAAATAATGAACTATCGTCCATGCTGTGGTAACATTGAAGAGTGAAAATCACAAAAACGAGAAATCCATCAATCTATCTTCCGTTGAATGCTTCGAGAATGCGGGATAATTCTTCTGACTCTCGGAAGTGAGGGTGTCGACTTCGCTTGTAGTTCATGGACTCATCTTGGTGCACCTGTCGTCTTCTCTGGACCTTGTCCCTGCCTTGCCGGTAGCTGACGGGCGTGTGGCGGACGTTCAGCCTTTCTCCAGACTCGCGAGAGTTGGGGAACAGCGTCAGGCGGTGGGCTGAAGGCCGATCGTTGTCGAATCTCACGTCGTAGGGATATCGTTGCATAGAAGACATCCTGGACCACAAGTCCATCAAATTGTGTTCTCCCGAAGGATTGTTCACGTTCCATCCGTAGGGCAGCCAGTAAGGTGGACGTCCGTTGTTCGATTCCTGAAAATTACGATCTCTTTGGTAGTCGACAACTGGTTGATACGGCTGTTGATGCACAGCTGGTGGCATCCCGTTTCCTGCCGAAATAGAATCTTGTAACGTCGGAACTGTTTCGTAGTTTGCCGGGAACCGAACAGAAGAACTGGACGAAGCAGTTTTGAGATCCAATCTACCATCTTCGTTCCGAACGAGACTCGAGGGGAATAAAATTCGCTCACCGGAGTTTTTTTTTTGCGCGATTGTTTCATCTGGAGTCGGTCCATTCTCGTCGCTGTTTCTCGACACGTCAGCGAACTGACTAATTTTCTTTATTTTTTCTTCTAAATCTACAGCTCTTTTAACATCGACGGGGATTACAGGAGATGCTGCAGGAGACGATTCCATCGGTTGACAATCTGAGCACACGTATCTGTCACCCTCCTGTGAAAATAACGTTTCAGGGCGACCATTATTTTTCTCTGTAGAATTGGAATTATTTAGCAAGTCATCCGATTGTTGCGCTGCTTTTAGGGCTTCAATTTGATTCACAAGGTAAACATTCGCGTCGTTTCTTGTGGCTCCTGCAGTAATATTATTGGCCAACTCGCTCGTTTGACTTAAATCAGGTAGGTTCGACTGCAGAGAGCCACTATCGGGAACAATGCTCACTTCATCCGCGCTATTTTTTTTTGGCAAACCACTCACCCCACTCGTGACTGCTGATTTCTGTGCGTCCGAAACTTTTCGATTCGCGTTATTCACGAAGCTCGATTGCAAGATTGTGGTTTCGCGCGGGGGTAGTTCGGCAACAGGATTTATTGTCGTTTGGGCTGCTTCGAGATTTTCTTTTTCAGGCACAGATTGGTCAATATGTTTTTTAATTATATCGACTTTAATATTTTCCAGCTCTATAATTAGTTCAGTTGCATCGTGCTTGTTATTTTCTTCAGAAGTCACATTCTCAAATTTTCCATTTGTCGGTGCCAACAGCGTTATCCCTGTCTGGGTCGAGTTCCGGAGAAGTATCGATACAGTCCCTGCAGAAGCTGAATGATTCTGATGTAGAAGTCCTTCAGTGCCCGCAGGGGTGCTGTCAAGAAAAAACTGCTTCTTATCATTATCGTTGTATTCTGGAACCACTTCGGGCGAAGACGTCGGAATTTTTTCGGCGATAAGTCTTTTCGGAGGCAGAGGTTGTTTCTTATAAACTACTATCTCGTCGGATGCTTCGGAAGTCTCCTTCTTAGAAACCGGTAAAGCCAAAGGGATGTTGAACTGAAATGGTCCCGACGTATCGGGCGCTTCTGTGTCCATATCATAATCATAAGATTCATCCAGTCCTTCGGAAGTTTCGGTCGCGAACTGGGAGTTGAGCTTTTGGAGCAGGAACTCTAAGTGAGCGTTCTCATTTACTTTGACTACTTTCACACAGCGACCCATGGAGTCGGGGCGGTAACCCTCGGCACACGCGGGTAGGGATTCCGGTCCGAGGTGAGGGAATACGAAGAGGGACTTGGTGGTGATGCGCCTGGGAGGAGCCGCCTGCCGCGAGCCCTGCTGCAGCCACGCGTCCCAGGCCAGTTCGCTCGGCGAGTGCTCCAGGGGCCGCGTGGTCGGGGCGCACGTGACCAAGCTCGCGCCGGCCATGACGACCAGCAACAGCCTGCCGATCATCTTGGAACTCCGCGACAGTGTCTAGGGCTTCCGCGAGAATCCCGAACTCTCCTTATCTCTGGCAGCGGATGAACGGCTCGTTAGGCGCAATCATTTGCATAGCACCTGGAAAAAAGAAAAATGTCCGTTAGACAAAGTATTCACGTCGAAAGAATCGATCGACGGGTGTGCGCGCGCACTCGATTTGGCATCATAACGTACACAAAAAAATATAGCGAGCACACAATTTTAACAAGACTTCTTCTTCACGTGGCGTTACCAATATGTTGGACATGGAACCACTTTCTGAGGTAACACAGCCAAGATAATCTCTTTCTACCTACACCACGCTCAGCTGCCTTCATCTTCCTGCATAAAATTGTTCTGCGGGGAGTCCGAAGTACACAGCCTTCCTTGATAGTTGTTATTAAATCTCTTGACTTATTTATGCATCTTACTACATCATTAGTAATGTGGTCAAGTTAAGAGATCTTTAGCATACGTCTATAGAGCTACAAGACCATATCAGTAGCCATATACTGGTAAGATAATGTTTGTCTTATTTTCTCCCCCAGCGCACAAATAACAGCAATGATTTTTCATGCGCAAGAAGTGTAAAGAATTATCAAAGAAGTTGAAAATCATCACGTGCATTTTCTGTTGTATAGCTATTTAAACATAAAGTAAATTTGGCAACTTCTGTTTCCCTCTTTCCAATTTATCGCTGTTTAGTTTTTTTTTTCATAGATCGAACGGGGGCCCCCTGGGCTCGAGCGGCTGCCCCACTCGCCCCAAGGATGAATGGACATTGGCGCACACCGTGATCCAAAATGAGAGGGAACATTACTCTTCAAGATGTCTAATGTTTTGAAGTTGCGAAAGCAGAAAAGAGATATCGGCAGAATTTCTAAATTTTTCAGCTTTGACCGCGCCTTCTGTGCGCGTTTGTATCTTTTATGACAGGTGAAAATGTCTCGTTAGTATTCCTCGCAATTAAACCGATGAAAGAAATCCACACAGGGTCAAAATGTCTAGACGTGGATTCGAGCGGGAGCCTATTTTTATTTGACTTGAGTATTCTCCCCTCGTATGCGGCCATGTAAATTGGGACATCGCATCGCTTGTAAAATTTATTCATAGGCGTTCGTACTAGTGGCGTAACTGGCTAACTGGCTAACTGGCTGTAACTGCGGAGTGGGCGAGCCATTGCAGCCATTGCAGCCATTGCAGCCATTGTAGCCATTGCAGCCATCCGCGGCGGAGCAAGCTGCGTGCGGAGGAAACACACTGCGCGAGATGTCCCACGGCACGCCGCAGAGCCAAGTTCATTTATAGTGCAGGGACAGGATGCTTTGTTGGTTTTCGTGGTAAAATAACAAATTCAAACATCGTACTGTGCAAAAATAAACGGTTTATTTATAAATGACCAGAAACCAACTGGCCCTCGCCGATTGATTGTTGTCACACAGGTATATTTTTCAATGTTGAAAATATTATTTATTATCAAAAAAAAAAGAAAAGTTATTAACGACAGGACAAACTATCCCGAACAATACGTAATGTACCGTTCCGCCAGTGACACAATGACAATGTTTCGTAGCTGAAAAGCGATTGACGTGCGTCGCAGCAACATCGGGGTCTCGCCGCCAGGCTTTTATCGGCAGCACTTGACGGATATTGGGAAAAATTAATAACGCGGTACTGGTACTTGCGTAGCGTAATATAATATAGAAACGATCATGCAAAATAAATTTATAAATAAAATAAATGAAATAATTTAAGTTTAAAAAAAATCTCGCAGCCGGTAGGTAGGATCACCTACGCTCCCAGAGGGAGTCTGATGTGGGAGTAAGATGCTTTAATTACTTATCCACGGCTGCACGGATATAACTGTATTCAGTGTGTTGATACTACCGTATTTAACACGTCAAACTTTGCACGCCGCGCCACGCCATCAACGTCATTGCACGCACTTTTCGACCTTGCAGAGCCGGTATTAAGCACGATTTTCAATGTCGTATGTTTGAAATCATTTTACTCATCATCATCATCAGCCTTTTATTATACAGCATATTTAAAGGGACGTGGTGTTCCTCTTAACATGGACAGGAAAAATAAACAGGTGTCGTTCGTTTGCATTCCTGCACATAAGGGAATTCAAGGAAATGAATGTGGTGATAAACTGGTCAAGGAGGCCATTCTTTCCGGAGTTTTCTCTCATTAATCCCATATCCCGATGTATGACAGACTTAATATGGTGCAAAAACGTACGAATTCTGTCTGTACTGCACAATGGATAAATTCAGATAATCACAAGGGCTTAAAATCATTCAAAGGTTTATTCCCCGCACTCTTTGGTTCACCAAAAGAAAAGTCTTCATGAGAATAATATCAAATATCTCTACAATGCGAATTATTCTCACATTTATTCAGATTGAACATAATAAATTCTTCGATGTGGTGCCGAGGAGGATACCCTTGACTATATCTTATTTGCTTCTCCATTGCGGATCAGTTTTTTTTACAGTAATCTCGTTAATGGTAATTTTCAACTCACGTGTCTCTACATGTGTCATCTTCTTTCCCTTAACTCGCTACATTTAATCTATACAATATCACATTTTTTGAGCGATAAATGAGATGTTAGTAGATTCGTAAACAATAAAGACATCAATGTTTAATTTATTTATACAATATCTTCCAAGCTTTCGAAATCTACGTTCTATTATACTCGTAGTTATATTAGTCGATGTTATCTTCGCTCCGACCCTGGAAATGCATCCCGATTCAGGAAGTAAGGATACAATGTAAAAAGATGTTCCGGATGTATACAGGTTTCATCCTGCTGCAGTTGAGGTGCTATAAAGATAGAACATCAGATGACATACACCGATACATCCGCTAAATAACGACGTACGTGTTATATATATTCTTATCCCGTTTAGAAAGATAATTTTTTGCTTTTTCTTACATTTGTGATCACACTCCTTTAACTCAAGGAACAGTTTAACCAGGAAAGATCTAAAAGTACGAGACAAGCCAGCAAGATAGGGCTTAAAAACACGAATTTTCTCCCAACATTTTCACGAAGTATATTTTAATAAGAGATATTTAACTGTTTCACATTTTTATTTTTGCACTGATTTTAATATTAATTCCATTGTTTTAATCATAATGTTGGCATCAACAACTATACCGGAAAATTACTGTCTCCTATAAAACAGCAAAATAATAGTGTAGCAGGCAGGCCACCGAATTTACTTTGCTGCCAAAACCATCAGCAACAATGCTACTGAATTTCAATATGTAATTAGAAAACTAAAAAATTAAATAAGTATTATAAATTGTCACACCCTATTTGTAAAATACAGTCTAATCTTTATTTTAATGCTATTTTCAGAAGTTAGAAATAAATGAAAGAAGATTGAGCCGATTAGAGATTAATTTTTTAATACCCTTTCATTTTTCTGACGTGATAATTTTCGTTGTCAAAACAATTATAATAAATGTTAGATATACAAAAAACGCGAAGAAGGCTTTTATTTTTAGCTTGATTATTATACTTACTAATTCACATTAACACTTATGATTTTCAATAAGATAATAAATATATATTGAATTGGAAGGTACTATATATATAAGCTATAATAGAATAAATTAATTGACAACAGCATTAATAATTATGATTGAAATGGAACCACAATCAACCCGTATAATACGAAAATAAGAAAAATGTGATAATTTCCATTAAAATGTATATTTCTGAATTTTTGTAATTCTTAATAGTAAAGTTGTAAAAACGTTAATAAAAGACATATTTATTTAAAAGAGCATGAAAAATTATTACTTTTCCAAAGCGTTTGAGTCAGCACATAACGCAAAGTATTGTATGATAATTCAATTAATTTAAAATATGACAATTTATTATGAAACTCATTCTACGCATCTACTTACTTCATACATTTATAGCACAACAATGTCACATGTCAGAAAAACAAAGGCTTTGAAGAAAATGAAGTATCCACCATCGCTAATCATATAGAATACCCGTGTACGAGTATATCAATACTTCTACACTTTTGGCACTCCTCCAAAGAGGTTTTTTTTATATGTGTAAACATTTTAGTTCCCCCGCCTCTTCCCGCCGCACCGCACAAAAACATGTGACAGAAAAGTGACTAAACAAATACGTTATACTTGTTACCATAGTGACTAAATATTTTATTCAGTAGGTACCCATAAATGCAAAACTTGCGTTTTGACATTTTTTAGAACCACAACAGCACTCACGTGTTCGAAAATAGGTATGTAGGTAAAGAACTTCTTTGTGAATTTAGTACCTATACATGAAAAAATAAAACTACTGTCTACCTATGCAAAATACAGGGTGAATATTATATTCCAGGCCAATGTTGTTTCATTCATCAAAATTTCTAGCGTAGCTCGGGCTGTGTGTTAGGTGGCACCGTCCTGTTGAAACCACACGTGTTGCAGACCCAATCGACCCAATTCGGCCACCAATATTTTTTTTATAGCATTACCTCTTGCATCCTGCAAGAGATAGGGCCCAATGGTTCTGCCAGCCCACATGGCGCACCATACAGTAACTCTACGTGGGTGTCTTTGGTGTATCGATTGAGGATTTTCAGTGCCCCGATAATGGCCGTTTTGTTTATTAACAAAACCCGCCAAGTCGCAATGAGCTTCGTCGCTCATGATGATTTTTTTTAAAAAGTCAGGTTTGTGTTTCTTTACATGTTTTAATGACTTTTAACACGTTATTGAGGCGTTAGATGCTCCATAATAAATTTTAATTAACTACTCTTTACGACTGCCAAATGTGAACTGACAAATGTCTGCCAAACCAAAATGTCGGCCAAACAAAATCGGCCTGGAACATAATATTCACCATGTACAATGCCGAGCAACCGTTTTCTAATAGATGAAAATTAAAAATGTCAAAAATAAATGTACCTAATCAAATTTCATTCCTTCGTGTCTTTCTCTCTTCCCAGTGAACTGTACACACAACACACGTACACACGCGCGATGTTTACACACAACTACGGGAGTACTAATTGCGCACATATAAAATAATAAAATGAGAATCCCTATAATGACTACAACTTTTGTTAGATTTGTGTAGATTCATACAACAATATTTGAAATCAAAGATACGAACGAAGGTTCATCCGATATTATTGAGGAAGTGATAAAAGTATTGAGATGTAATAATTCAATTTGCATTGTTACCGCAAAATATTTGAAGTGCAGTTTTTGTGTATCGCTTCGAAGAGAAATTCCGATTGCTATTATAAATGGGCACCGAAGCAATCGCCAACAATGCGATAAACGCTCCGTAATTTCGTCAAACATCAAAGTTATTTCTCCGCGGTTTGTCGGTATAGCAATAGATCTAGTATTATGCAATAATCGTTACATTATGAATAATGAAAGTGTTGTTAAATTAACACTATTTGGATGCGATGACGTTTCAAATTATTTAATGGCTACAAATTAAAGCCGATTTTTGGCATAAAACATGTCACCACCACTAAACTGGCTACTTTAATACAAGAAAATCTAGCACGAATATGCTGGATATACCAGGGGTGATATCTACTGAACCCCATTAAAAAAATAATAAATTTATTATTTGTAACGGAAATGAGATCACTAAGGCGTATATGTGGCAGATCCATTTATAACAGAGTAAAGAATGAAGAAATAAGGAAATAACGTAAAGCTGATCTTACCATAGTGAGTAAGATTAAAAAAGGCTCACTTAGGTGGTTTCGTCATATGAATGAGGAGAGAATGGGAAAAAAAGATATATGACGCACGTGTTGATGGCACCAGAAATAGGGGACGTCCGCAGTAGACTTGGCACGACCAGGTAAACTAGATACTGGAAGATGGTCTTGTTAGAAGCCTCAATTACGACGAGCTCGTATGAGAATATGTTAATATTATATAATGCATTAATATACTTTAAATTGTTTTTTTTTAATGATAATATCACATTATTTAAAAAATACACCATCGCAACCATTTAAGTTAGGTACTAGATTTATTTTGAACAATTTGACATATATGATTTTAGTTAGTTTATTTGACATCCCCGTGAAGGAAATGGTATTTTCCGAAACCGGTTCGTGAATTAAGTGGTTAAAAATAAAGTTTTAAATAATCTATTTTAAAATATATTTACCGCCACAGAAGTATAAACCTACGTCGTGACAGTAATTTACAATGAAACCAATCAATTTATATTGTAATGATTATATATTTATCTAAACATACCAAGTAATGCTCGAATTCATGAAGGTATTGCACAGACACATTTTTCCAGTAATGTTTTCGGACAAATAAAGCGAAAATTGATCAAAGTAAAACAATGTGTCTAATAATTCATACTTGATGAAAGCTGAACAAACGAGTTGAGAAAATGACATAACGCTGCAGAAGCATACATAGTTCCAAGACAAATGACATATGTAGGTCATCCATCAATGGGTTCATTATATTAATCGTAAACGTTACATTTATTTAAGGCCCGATTCCTTAATATTAAGCATCATTAAAACTCGCTGAAGCGGTTTAAACCGAGTTTCATTCTGAGCGGAAATTGAGAGAGCGCCTTCTATTAAAAAAAAGATCTCTACTTTTGTACGAATCGCAGAAATTGGGAAAATCAGTTTAATATTCAATTCAAGTCTACATCTTTCAGCAATTTTCAGGGCGTTTGCATTTATCTCACGTCATCTCGGTTCAAAAATTCTTCAAGGCTTTCAGATAGCCCATATTATGAATCTTCATAAATACCGGAGCTTTATCAATTACTAGCTATATTACGCGCATTTTAAGAAAATTAACGTGACAGGTATTAAAGTATTAAATCGATAATGATTACGATATGTCGAGTCGGGAAAGGTTTATGAATTGGTCGGCTATTCTTCTGGTTTAATACTGTCGGAAAATTTGGACGACTGGGAAGCTAATGTATAGGGAAATCAAATCCTCAGTGAGGAAATATTATATAAAGCAATCTACAGAAGTAATTGAAAGACTCGTGGGGCGAAGACGGTCACCAGAACCGGACTGAAGATGCCACTGCTGCTGTTTTTTTTACTACTACTGTGAAAACAAACTTAAAAGGTGACTATTTGCAAGAAGAACTTGATTATTACTCCAGTATATAATAATTGGGTGGGGAGGAGCATACAATAATATAATGAACTCGGTAAAAATAATACAGAGAACAATTGTTAAAGTGATATTAAAAAAAAAGATCAACTTTTTCAACACAAACACTTTTTGCAAAATTCCCAGTTCCCAAAATAGAAAACATTTACAAAAAAATCTCAATTAATCAATTAATTAAAGAAAATAACACTATAAAATTTGAAACAAGCACATCATTAAGGTTTAAACATAACTTTAAAATCCCTAAATGTAACACCAAACAGTATCAGCAAAATTCTATATATTTAGGGATAAAAAATTTCAATAGCATCCCTACACAAATTAAAGAAATAAAAGATATAAAAGAGTTTAAAAATAAACTAAATGAACACTTCAAAAACACATAATTGGACAATAAACAATATTACAGAATACTTCAGAAGCACACAAATGGACAATGAATAGAATATGTAAGGTATTATATAAAATTATTGTAGTGTAACTCCCGCTCCAAGCACAAGAGCCGGTCTCTTTTTTGGAGAGGTAAGCGAAAGAAAAACCATGTAATTAAAAAAACTAAAAAAAAATTGTAAAAAATGTCAAATAAATAAATAAAAATTCTAATATTTAATTTGCTATTAACGCTTTCTATTATTTCTAAAATTTCTAATTGATCAACTATGTAAAATTGCTAAGCCCTTGTTAATGTTAAAATAATGGTTTGTTTCAAAAAGATGATTGGAGAATTCAGAATAGTTGTCGCTATTTAGACATCTCAAGTGCTTCTTAATAATGCTAATATCAAAATGTATATAAGTTTTACCTGTATAAAAATGATTGCAATCATTGCAAATTTATTTGTAGACCCCCGATTTTTTAAAATATCATCCTTATCCTTGTTATTTAATATATAATTCTTTAATTTGTTATTAGTGTAAAAAGCCAGTTGTATAGAATACAATATAAGTTATAAATTTACTATAAATATGTTAAAATATCATCTTTACTAATAATTGATTTTATGAAAATAAATATTCGAGTCTCTCCGACCATCCATATCAGACATATTATCATATTTCATATTATATAAAAATTGCTAAGGCACGTTTAACGTGTAACCTTTCATGATCCTTTTTATAGTAAGTTTAAAATTGATGAAACTCCAATGAACTTGTTAAGAATTTCTAAAGATATTGAGAAGTTCTGAAACGAAATAGCATTAAGTTATAAGACACGATATTAAAAAATACTCTTTACTATATTTTGTGTGAAAAGTTTCAACTCGTTACGATGAGCTTTGAATCTCTGTAAAGATTCAAAAATTTAAGGGCAATTATTTTCACGGAGTTCAAAAAAGATTTTGTGTAGACGGAAATAAATATTGGACGATATAAATGTTTTACTTAAGAGAAATTAAATCTACGACCCTGAATAACTCCAGATGTTTCACGGACGGTAAATAAGAATAATTGATCCTTACAGGGAGATGCGAGCAATGTCTTACACTGGCCAGTAAAATAATATTTGATTATGTACAAGAAAATTTTATTATATATAACTTAATATTCTAAATAGATTTATTCGAAATATATAAAACACTCAATTGTCTAGATTTAAATTATATTTAACCAGTTTTGAAAAGATGTATGTAATCTTGATTTAAAATTATACTCTTACTACTCCAAACTCTTCATGACATTAAATGCTTGTGTCAATGAATGTCAAATTAGCCTAAGTAACATTTAATCAAATTTGGATAACTAGTATTTTCAATTTATAGGCGTTTTACATACTAATACATTACTAATAATAAAAAAAATATTTAAAAATAATTTTCTTCTTCTTCTTTTAAATAGGCACCCACACTTCAAGAGTGACTTGTGCCGTTAATCAAGTTAAAACTTTATTTTATAGAAAAAAGTACAATAATATTATAGAATAGGAAATATTATATTACAAGTCAATACCACTGTCGTTCAAATGTGGCGATTAAATGTGGCGATTTAAGGCAAAGAAGATGACACAAGTTAACCGGGAGTTGAAAATTACCATTAACGAGATTACTGTAAAAAAAACCTGTGATCCGCAATGGACAGGCAAAAAAGACATGGTCAAGGGTTTCCTCCTCGGCACCACACTCACACATTGGGGAATCTATTAAGTTCAATCTGAATAAATGTGAGGCTACCTGCCAATGCCTAATTCTCATTCTAGAGATATTTGATAATGTTCTTTTGGAGACTTTCCTTTTGGAGAAGCAGGGGGTGCGGGGAATAGATCTTTGAATTATTTTAAGCCGATTACCCTTATGATTATTTGGATGCATCCATTGTGCAGTCCAAACAGAATTCGTATGTTTTTTTTTACCATATTAAGTCTGTCATACATCGGGATATGGAATTGGTGAGGGAAAATTCCGGAAAGAGCTAACTTGGCCAATTTATCAGCACATTCGAAAATTAATGTTATGTAACTACTTTTGCTAAATAAATCATATTAATATTATATAATAAATAACCGGTTTTTAAAGTAAACATAAATTATTTTAATATCGAATATGTAAACTTAGTTAAGTACGAAAATAATCTAGTGGATTTAAGCAAATTTGAAAAAACAGGTATTTGACATACCGATACATACTGCGTATCATCAACAGACAATAGACAAGTGTCATGTACCTTGTGATTGGCTCAAATGGACTTAAGTGACAATGATGTACACTGTGACCTTGACTTTGGCCCGTATAAAAAAACTTGTGTTGTTCAAAATGTTCAAATCTATTTTTTCTACAAAGATATGGAGTTTGGTTAATTTATTAATAATACTTACATATAATCAATAGCCATACAAATCTTTAAAATCTTCATAGTAGACTTAGGCAAATTTGATGTTGGTGTTCGTCGCCACACTTGTACATTTTTTAAAATTCGTAGTAAAAGGCAAAGCGTATTATTTAATAATTAAAATGTGTAAGGATATAAAACTGTTAAATTGCACGACCGCCTAATCGGAATGAACTTAAGCTTGTGGTAATTCACATTCATTCAGAAAATAAATGTCCTACATTTGAAGCGATGTATCTCCGTTTAAGCAGTGATGAACAAATTGAAATGTCAAAGATCACGATTGTAAAATTCGCTACTAGCGATGAAGTCTGTCCCGGTGTCCTCGCGAGCTTTTGTAAAGGCGCAATTAATTATTAAGCGCACTAATAGCGCGAAGCCGGAGATCACATCTGCGAGAGATTGGACGCTTTGCTATGTACCGACACACGACTAGAAATGCCACAAAACACCAGCGGACATTCGACTAGATTCTGGAGAAACTAACTACCAGTATTCTTAGGTCATCGATATATAATCGATTAGCGAGATTTTGTCGTGGATTTATATTATACATTTTTATCGTGTGAAGTAATCTGAATAAAGTCGCGAGTCAGGTTTCCACCAACGCTTTGACATCACCATCTCAACACACTGTGACCTTAGAACAACAAGGTATCATCTGACATTTGGTCAAAATTTACTTTTTTGTATTAAAGTTCTGACAATAATTTTTTCCATTTAAAACTGTATTCAGTGGCGTAAAATTACGCCAACGCAACAAATGCGGTGCATGGAGCCCACGTTAAATAGGGGCTAATAACAAGAAAACAAAGTAATATATGGTTGAATTGAATATGAATAAAATGTATGAGTTATATTGCATAACGTGCTCGAAATCAGAAAACTCTAAATTATGTAGCAACATTTATGTAATGTCATGGGCGATAAATCAAATTCCTCCTGAGAAATCAAAATATCAATATTCAAAATTTTAGTTTGATGTAAATGTCAGATGATACCTTGTTGTTCCAAGAACACGATACACCGCCCCGACACGTCCAAATAAGTGACGTCAGAAATAATAAAAAATACGTAATGGCGTGCATGTGTTATATTTCAATATAATATGTTTTACAAAAAATCGAAATGAGCCCGTATTTTAATGTGACGATACAGACCCGCGATGTCATCCAGCCGGTTAATCTACCAAGTTAAGAAAAATACTAAATATAAACAAAATCTAAATATTTTTTGATACATAATTTAAAAAGACACAACCAGCTTCCGGTGCAAAACATAATATTTGAAAGCGCATCATTTGACTAGACCCTAGACCAATGATGGTGAACCTATGACAAAGGTGAGACGCCACAGCCTTTTGGGCGACACGCCAGCGTTCACTAATATCAGAATAATCAAAGAACACGTGTCTCGCCACCAGACGTCTAACCGATAACAACGTTCAAATTTATCACTACGTACATATTACATATGTATCTCTTTGTGAAAAAAACAATTAATTTAAATAAGTAATTAATTAATTGACATCTATGGGTTCTATATTTTTTCCGGTTAATTTTTTTTTTTTTTGGGCGTGCGGTGACACGCTAGCAAAGTTAAGTTAGATTTTCTGAAACGCCGAGCCCAAAAGGTTCGCCATCACCGCCCTAGACTAAAGTAATATTATAATGAAGGCATTACACCTGGGAAGCATTATTATCTGTGAAATGCACTGTACTTTATTATAATTACAATGCCCTATGTATTCAAAGTAGGATAAATAGTTAAGATAACACTACTGATACAAACTAATAAAATATGAATTGTTTTAATATGTATACCATGTAAATGAATAGATATGAAATAATATATACATATAGGAGAGAGCTTTGGAACATTAGTTGCGGGACGAGCGGCATTCTACACACATTACTTGTGGAAACATAAATCCGATAGTTTATGACACACTTATGCAACAGTAAAAATATTTATTCTTCGAAACTTAAAGCTTTGTGTAAACAAGACGTATTTTTTTTACATTAATGCATATTATAATGTCAGCGTTTAAATTTTTGTTCCAAACGAGTCATATATTTAAAAAAAGTCGCGGAGCTATTTGATTGCATAAGTGGTACCAAAGTGATCATGTGGGTGACACCAAAATGGAAATATTGAAACAAGGAATTTGCAATATTTCATGTCTATATACTTGGTTGTCTGCGATATATACCTACTTATTGATTTGTTAAGTTCGCCTCTTGTTGGTTCACTGAATGAAAAATAAATCCCTAGCTCATTCAATATATTTTCGTTCATTTAAACTAACCAAGTTCATATTATTTTTTCTGTAATCAGGCATTCTACTAAATCCTCTTTTGATTGGTAAATAAATTTTCTGAAGAAAATTTCACGTAAATATCTCTTTATTCGGATAACCAAATCAAGTTTGAAACAAGTTTCAGTTAAGTAAATTTTGAAGAGTTTTTTTTTCATAATTTGTATAGTACATATATATGGCCATTCAACAGGAAAGTGCCATAGTAAATAGTAGACGTATTAAAACACGCAGTAGACATATTATAAGAGAAGAATTTAATTGCATTTGGTAGATGAAACGTAAAAATAAAAGATCCAATTTTATTGGAAATTTATTCACCGAGAATCCTCAGGAGACAGCAGGAGGGAGAATCGCTGGTTTTAAAGGTCACGCGGATAATAATTAGTGGGTAGTGCTTTATTCATCACAAACACAGTTAGTTAGAATTTAATTTCACGTCTGCCGGCCATTGCTGGAATTACAAGAATTGTTTAGAAAACATTGCAAACTAAATTAAACAAATTTTCCTCGAAAGGGGAAGTTTTTCAATTAAACGAGAGATTACCGTATTGATCCGAGGACCTAACGCAGTTAATACAACTTCGATTATTAAATCTTACAATATGCAAAACATATCTTTCAAAATGATAAACTTAATTATTGGATTATTATTAGACTTTAGGGCAGAGTTACCAGCGAAGATTTAATACTTCCATTTTATTTCCAGTTTTGGTCAGCCCAAAAGTTTTCAATATAAAACCGATTTCGGTTAGTATCAGTATTGACAGGAAATATGTGATATAATATGATAAACCTTCCCTTCGTTCATTAGTTCTGCACACATACCAGTTAATGAATAGACATGAAATAAAATCTACATACAGGTGAGGGGTTTGGAACATTTCTACACACATTTTTAGTGGATACATGAATTCGATAGTTTTTAACAGTAAAAATATTTACTCTTCGAAAATTAAATCTTTGTGTAAACATGACGTATTTTTTACATTAATGCATATAATTTGATTATTTGAGTTATTTGATTTCGTAAGTGGTACCAAAGTGATCACATTAATGACACCAAAATGAAAATAGTGAGACAAGAAATTTGCGATAGTTCATGTATTTGGTGGATGTATTGTAGATAGTAATGACTAGCAGAAAACTAGGTCCTGGGAGTGGCCGCATCGCGAGCAATGGTTACCGCTAGTGTTTACGTAAAACCAATGTGAAAAATATATTTTTTTAAGAAAGGGGGTATGGTGGTGTCCACAGTATATCTTAACATAACCAATTAACGTAAACATATTCTTAAAATGATTTAAATAGGATTATAAGTATAGTCTCTGGTTATTAAGTGCAATGCATGTGTGTCAGCGCGCGAGCACCGCCGGTTCTAGATGTATGTGGGTGTGTGTGTGTGTGTGGCGGGTTTAAAAGGATGACGCGCGCCGAGCGCGGCCTCTTTTCTCTACCGTTTGTCTCCGTGAATAGTTGTATACTTTGTACCATATCAGTATTATTATTGTAATAAAGATTATTATTGGCACATAAAGAGTTTCTTAATGGACAACCGACAATTTTCGGTAAAGTATACAACTTGGAAAGTACTGATCACTCAAGTATTATACATAACAATCATAAATATAAAAATACCATAGTTTTGTTAAAAAAAACTTAACTGATAGGTAGATGTCTAATATTAAAACGTATTCCTTAGTTATAAATATGATTCTATTCAAATTCTTATTTTAAAAATTTTTAACTAGTAAATAATAAAACGCCTTTTATACAGGTACTTAGGTACTTAACATCACTAGACATTTTCATGTTTCGTGTATTTCTCGATTTCAATACTCAAATCCAAAATCAATAATTTGAATCATCACCCAACAAAGTGCTCAAAAGTATCCTTATTTTGACCTGACATTATGAAATTTGGTTTTGTAATTTCTATAAAAATAAATGTAATTACATCGAAAGCTCGAGACGTGAGAACAGATTCATATTTAACATTTTTAGAGCCAGCATTATCTTACCGGCAAACCATAATAGTCTCAAATCACTTAAAGGCAAGGCATTGCAGAGTTTATTTTCGCGTGATGGCGTATTATCGTTGCCTTGCGTTCAAAGGGCCTGTGATACAGACACGGTTGTGATTTGTGGTGGTAGTTTCTCGGAGGGGCGAACTATAAAACGATCGTTGAGATACGACTCGAGCAGCTAACGCTATTACCGCCTTTAGTTTTAACGATTTTAGTTTATTTTGCACGTAAAAAGTCAGGCGTCTGTATTCCGCCAGCATCTAAATAATATTAATTAAATTATTTTGTAATGATTGCAATCATTTTTATACAGGCAAAACTTGCAGAAATTTTGATATCAGAATTAAGGAGCAGCTGAGACGACTAACTAAATAGCAAGAACTATTCGGAATTTTCTAATCATCTTTTGGAAACAAACCATTCTTTTGACATTAATAAGGGTTCAGAAATTTTACATACATATACCAGTTAGGTAAATTGTGTTAAAAAGTGTAAAATACAAATTAAACGTTATAAATAACCTAACCTTTTTTGCAAATAGTCACCTTTTAAATTTGTTTTCACAATAGTTCTTAATAAATTACCCACCACATATGTTTATATAACAGTTTTGTTTTTGTTTACGCTTGAATTTGTAATTTTAGTATACATTGTATCCTGAAGGGGGACCATTGGTCTTGAAACATGTCGATTTAGCAATACTAAAAACCAGTGGTATAAACAAAGTGTTTTCTTAATATTAATATTATTCTAAATTATACATTATATTATTGAAACAGAACCACGAGGAATCTTCCTTTTTCGCGATGACTTCTGCTTTCCTCCATCATCTCAGTATTGACATATAGTGGCTTCAATCAGATAAGGTTCAGCTCGTAATGCATCTCCACAAATCCCAGTCCCGTGTCACCCTTACTGTTGACTCCAAGGTCTCTCCAAGATAGATGTGAGGCACAACGCATGTAACCACCGCAGTGGCACTCTTTCAAGTCTTCTTCGGTCCATAGTTATGCCCAGGATAATTTTCCATAGAATGACTACTGGTTGAGGAGTCCTATCCGTAAAAATATCTTTATTAGTAATATTTTCGTAACGGTGGAGAATTTGTATATAATCCTTGAACAGTTTTTATTCGTAATTTAGTTAGGAATCCAGCCATAAAATATTATGGACTAGGTCTGTTATATCTGTATATGATAAATAGAACTAGGTTATAAATATTATAGAACGGGAGTCGCCCAAAGTGCTCGTGCCGGCCCTGAGTGTGAGCCCGTGAGCGCCGAGCCGGGGCGCGTGGAGGGTTCGGAGACTCGCCCCTCAGCTCGCGTACGGCCGTAATGAGAGTGTTGGATAAGATCGCGCAGCTATAAATCAGCTGGAATGGATGAGCCCGTTATTTGGCTGTGAGAATATATTCATATTGAAATGCACTGCGCTGATGGGCGGCACAACTACAAAAACATAATCGGGGCAAACTCGGTGAACATGTCGCGTTTTTGCATACGGTTTAGCACCATTTAAGAGTGTCGAAGCTCGACCCTATTCGGACGTAGAGCCGAATTCATATTCACATATGAACAATGAATTTTATACGTTTTAGTACGAAAATAGAATTCTAAAGGTTTTATTGGTATACATTTGAAATCATGTAATAAATGGAAAGATAAATAATTCGATAAATGACATAGGTAAAAAATAAGCCAGCAATTTGAATACAATACGGTGCATGTACATATATGAGACATGTTTAGAAAGGCAGTATAGAATTAAGCGCGGGGCAAGTTATCATTCTTTGCCTATTGCATTTTCTTTTTATTACCGTTGTTCATTTTATTTTTGTAGAGTAGAATGATCAACTGATGGATACCGATCTTTTCCAACAAATCTCTAGTCTCGTAGAAATCAACGTCTCATACGTAATATAAGAGACATGTCATCTGTCCACAAACTATGCGCTTTCAAAATGAGTACATATTTGAATATTGTGAATCTTTGATCTGTGGAATAACAATTAATTTGAATATGATGATTGTATGGATAAAATGCCCGAAATAATAGTAAAGAATCGTGTGTTTCATTATTTAAGTAGTTTCATTTTGGTGCCCCCGAGGTTAATTTCGTTTCGGGATTACGCGTAATAATCCCGGGATTCAAAAACACGATACACTGGGCCGGAATTCGAGTTTGTATTTCAAATATAATTAGGAAGAAGTGTAAGAATTAGCTTACTTGTGTCAGAGATCACGAATAACGATGTCAAATTCTAATAGATTAAAACCGAAAAACAACAATTTTCAACAAATTTCGATATTTAAAATCACATTTCCAAATGTAGGTTGTACTCGTGAAGAAAAGAGCGCACCAATTATTACATGTATTTATCCCGGGATTCAGAAGTACGATAAAATATCCCGGGAATGGATTCCCTATATACAATGTGTGATGCTAATGTTTTGTACTTTTGTTAGAGAAAGGAAAATAAATTTTTGATTCATAATAAATCACGAAATAGTTTCATAAACGTCTACACTAACATTTGAAGAGTTAATATATTTAATAAAAAATATATGGAAGAATGGGTAATTACAGAGCTTACGACCTGTCTTCAGATGGTTTAAGTAATCACTATAACGTTCACCAATTCTCACCCCGCTGAATCTGAACATTTTATCAAATTTTCGAAAGTTGTATATATGTTAGTGTGTGGACTCGCTTTGAGTACCACTACACCATCGCCATCTATGGACCAAATTTGATAATTTATTTTTCCTTTTTTTAAAACAGTGTATATGTCATCACTATGAGAATCTGATTTTTTGAAATTATTTTAAAGTAATATTCTTGATCTGTTAAATGTTTTTTTTATCATATTTTATTATATTTTTCATTTAATATAATAAAAATTTGTTTTGTCTCTATGAGATATGTGATATTTGTTTAATAACAGTGCCTTTGTAGGTAAAAATACAGTAATTGTGTGTTCTTGGACATATTCAAATATTTCTAGTTAATATATAATCAACAAATAAATTATAAAACAACCTTAACATTGTGTTTTTTAAAGTTAGTTTTAATTTCATTCACGCGCGTGTTTAAAGTGTCACGTGGGCTTTTAAAACACAGAGGCGTTTGTTTCCGACAACACAGGCGGTTGTTTTCAAAGTCGAGAGTGGAGATACAGTACAGCCAGCGCCAATCGCGCGGGACACGGCGCACGCCACTGCGAGAACACGACAGCGTGTCAAGCCCGGCGCCGGAGGTGGGGCAGTTTGTTGTGGCTTGATAATAAGTTGAACTAGCCGAATGAACCAGAGAAGGGAACCAACTTTTTGCATTGGTTTGTAACAATCACATGTATATTAAATATAAATCCAGCTATGTATGTCTAACGCATTATTTTAACGGACAAAATGTGTCACAGAAAACTGCGTTAAAAAAGCGTTTTAGAAAAGTGGTTATATGAGACTCGCGGATGGGAGCGTAACATATTATATAAGAAGACACCGATGAGGAAGACATATTTCCGAGTAGGTACATAAAACAAAACACCATCTGAACTTGAAATACAATTCAGACATAATATCCACATACGAGGTGGGAAGGAACTAACTAGAAAAATATTATATACAGGAGTGGTATGATACATATGTCTGAGATGAGCAACGCATTTTTTTAAGGAAAATATAAAAGGAAACTGATACACTTGTTGGAGTGTCAATTTCCTTTGAAATACGAATTAGGTAGACATGTGATCTTTTTGTTCCGAAGGTACATTTTCCAAATAGAAAAATAATTCTATCAGAAATTATTAAATTAAGATATGTTTCAATATTTTAAGCCTTCAAATTTTTATGATCTGCACGTGTACGTACCGGTTTTTTTTATGATATAAATATTATAAAAGATCAACACGTGTCCACCATTACTAAGCCTAAAATATATTCAATGCAAATTAAATTAATCAACTAGAATGATAAACAGAAAAAAAATCTATTTATCCATAGAAATATTTAGTTGATCCAGGTAGAAAATAAATATTTTTTCGATAAATTGATTTTGTTTCTTTACCTATATCTTTCTACTTGATTCTTTTAATTTGTATTAAAATACCACAAAACTATGCTCTTAAAATGCAACCTTACAAACAAAATATGTTCTCCTTAAAAAAAATTTACCAAGAAATAATATAAAATAATAAGAAAATATATCTTCGATGGATCTTAACATGTGTCATATGTTGGAATAATGTTAGAAGATTAGCTACTTGGAAATAATATTAATCAACATAATCTGATTGGAAACGGTCCTAATAATTTCCTGTCGGATTTATGTATAATTTATAAAATAATAATCATATCTTTTGGCACAAGACAATGTTATAAGAAAATATAGAAAAAACAGAATAGAGAGCTGTAGAGATAATGGAATATTTCAATTCATTCCTATAGATATATGAGTAAAACGCTGGTCCGGTAACAGCAGAAGAATCACATTATATTCAGTTTTGAATGCTGCAAAGAATTGTGAGACTAGGTTTAATTAAACAAAGGGCGCAGAGACTAGGCGAGGATTATTAATGTTTTCAAAACAAATTTAGTTTTCAGCGTTGTGGTACCAAATCGTGCGAGCAAGGATGTAAAGCGTACCTCGCCGACACATTGTTTTCAGAATAATGAAAGATTTATGAAATAACTTTTCACTGATTTATTGAAATGTTAAACAAAAAAACTGTCACGTATCAAGAATTTAGTAGCGATCTTTGGGGATGAATACATTTATTTAACTGATTGTTCATAGCACAGGTGCTAGATGCTTCCAGAACATACATGAACATGGCAACTATCCTATAAAAGATTGGAGTGACTAAACCAGGATAAGATCATAAACGAAATTTAGTAAAGAAATGATTGTGGAATCTACATAGCGAATAAGTAATGTGAAGCTAATTTATAAATACGCTTTTTCAATCCATCATGTATGCATTTAATTGATTATAGTAGTTGATTACAACTAAAGTGTTCAAGTAATGTTGTTTCAGAACTCGGCAGGTTCCACAGTTTCAAAAAGAAAGAGGTGTTCAAGTCCACTTAAATTTCATGATGACAGCTACCCTGTGGGTACTATTAAACGCAAATAAGTTATCATAAAACGGAGATTACCTTCGATGAGGGCGGAAGTTCAAATTTTCGAACAAATTTTAACTTCTTTATTAGCGAAAGACCGTACGGAAATGTGACGAATGTCGTTAGCCAAATAATTATACTGTAGATTTTGTAGAAAATTTTGAATGAAACGTGCATAACTTTGAATATATAACATAAGATATTGAACAAAAATAGTTCTAAAACTTGCTGAGATGTAAGAAAAAATATTTGTATTTAAACTGAATTCATTAGCCTTTTCAATACCATGAGCGCGTTAACGCGCCAAAATTTCACGCCAAGCTATAAGCGTGTTAACACGCATTTTTAAATCATTTTGTCATGTGTGGACGACAGTTCCCAGTTTTTGATAGATAAGTCAAGACCCTTAAAGCCTAGTCTTACCCTATTTGGTGTCTTCCTTTTTAAATAAAGTTGGCAGTTAAAAGGTTAAATGATGTCCTCTTTGAAATATTTTTTGCAGCGTTCAATAATTGAATTTCATACGTAGTTTTTCTTCATCAAATGGTATTTCATCACACGTCATTTATTATCATTGTGAGCATTAAACTTAGGTACAACTATTTATAATAATATCTCGGTAATTGAATATTGTAGATAATTTTTTTTTTTGTTTAGAATCATATGTTATACCTATATTCAATATTATGGATGTTTCCTTTAGAACACCATGTATATAAATATTTGTGACAGTTGGGAAAGAAAAAGGAATATATTGCAGATAGAGACGAATTATCTAATTGATGTATTCCATGGTGATTGCAAGGAAAGTGTAAAGTGTCATGGTATCATGCAAATAATACATATTGATGAAAGCAGGATGATTTTTAAAATTGAATGCACGAAACTATAAAGTACACGAAATTAAATTTATTAGAATGCGGACTTAATACGAATATGTTCCATGATTTATTCTGTCACACACCAAGCAATGTAAGACAAGCAATGCTTAGTATGTAGTTTTGTTGTTGTCATATGTTTTTCTATAATTAGATCTATGTCTAGTTAATTCGGAAGAAGGGAAATAGAAAAGGAAAAATAGAGGGAAATAATATATTATGTTAAATCATCTACATGTTAATTTTTATTTGTAGGTGACCGTATTGGAGAGTACCCACACAGCCGAAGTGCTGACCGCCAAGAGTACTACAGTCGACAAACCCTGCGGCGCCGTGCATTATTTTATGAATATAAATACTATTTGGTGAAGATCTGGTCATGGATCGCGCCAAGGTTACAAATGTCGTACTGAGCGGAATAAAAATTAGATATAAATTTCAACGCTTTTACTGACTATGTAAATGGGTCAAAACGTCGATTTAACTATTCCGAATTCAATTCAAATTGAATTTTAATTACCTTGAATTATTACTTTTTGCCATTATAAAGGCAGAGATGGACGTTGTAGCGCTGCACGCAACTCCCAGGAGGGCGAGGGCTCGAATATGAAAATGAATATAATCTAGATTTCAATCAAATCCGCACGAACAATGTTGAATCCTTGGACGATGGATTTTTTCCAAATAAAATTCCACAGATATAGGTACCCACTAACTAATCATAAGCTTAAAGTATTTATATTATTTAAAGCCGTACTAATATAATGAATGTGTGTCAGGCGTGTTCTCTTCTCAACCGTGAAAATTATTTTACGATCTAATCTACGAATTTAAGTGTTATGTTAAAAATAATTCAAGAAGTATCTAATATCGAATTTTTACTTTGACGGCATAATGTATTTCAAAGTTAGAATACACGCGCAGCAGATCTGCTAATTTCTTGTTTTATTTCCAAATATTCTAATACAATATTTTTTCCCAGCTTTAACTTTATGGCTAGATAAAATATTATATATATTCCTCATATAAACACGTTGAAGAAATATTGCGATCACTGATTGGGTATCACGAGATGCTAAAATACACAAAAATTATACATTCATATTCCAAAAGTAATTGTTCCATAAACTAGAAATTATTTATTTAGCAATAGTCGATATTTATATGCAGGAGACAATTAATGACAAGAGGATGACCATTATTATATTAAACAAATTATAGATATTATAGAGACGAAGCTATTTATATTATATTAAATGGGAAAATATGTAAGTATGGGTAATTACAGGGCTTTACGACCTGTCTTCGGCTGGCTTAAGTGATCACTTTACACAATGTAACGTTCACCATTTCACGCATTAATCAACCTCCATATCTACCTAATTTTAATTCCCATTTAATATAATATAAATAGCTTCGTCTCTATGAGATATCTATAGTTTATTTGATAATAATGCCTTTGGAGATAAAAATCCAGTAATTGTGTTTTTGGACATACTCAAATATTGTTAATTATTATATTGTTTTAAAATATAAACAATAAGTTAAAAAATAAATACAAAAAAGATATTCCTGTATTTGGACTGGTATAGCAATTAGGGAGCAACTATTTAAATTTATTATAAAACTAATCAAGCACGATATAATTATGATACCTTTCAACATATCATGTAAACGTGCATGACATAAGTATATTATTTCATAACATAGATATCTAGTTTGGTTTTACCAAATAATATCTAAATATTATTAAATTATTTTTAAATGCATGTCATTTATTTAAACAATTTGAAATGGAATTAGAAAGTACGCCTGTCCACGCATTATAATCCCTAGTACCTAACGTACAAAAAGCGTTACGTGTCTCAGACGCATGGAGCATACCACCCATATTTAAAAAAATATATATTTCTTCCTCGTATATATTTGTTCGTTGCCGGTAGCAGGTACATATTATTCCCATAGATAGATTTTCTTTGTACATCTTTCTAATTGATTAATTTTATTTATGTTCATGAAATAACGTGAAATTCAAAAATGTATTTTAAAAATAAATCAAAACGCTACCGCCAATGAAACGTCGTCCCACAGCGTCTGTGAAGAAGTTGGCGTTTCCAAAAGTGTCACCCGTTAATACGACTCGTTTCAATTCGATTGACCCGAGGCGCCATTTTTTATTCGCGTCCGAATGTTTCTTCGACTGACACAATAATAGCGCGGGGATACATTCATAAAAGGTCAATTGAAATAATGCGGTACGCGGAATGATAGAGGGATGGTCCGACCGCAAGGAAGGTCACACGTCCTCCGGAGACGCCCCCCGCATACCTAATGCGTCCAACATCAGCATCGACACCTTCGAATATAAAAATTACAATGGATTTGTTTATACACACACACCCACACACACATATACAGTGCACTCCTTTCTTCACGAGTCCAACCTACTTTTGGAAATGTGATTTGAAATATCGACATTTATTAACTTTGTGCTCTCTAGTATCCAGTATTGTTATTTTCCGGTTGGATTCCATTAAAAAAAATGAATTACATATTTATTTATTTCCATCAACGCCCTTGTGGGCTTTTACGTAAGAATAATAATTTATTTAAGTTAAATATAACATAAAAAACTAAGTATAATTTACGCACAAGTATTTATCCAATTCAGGTATCTTAACGAAATTCAACTTGTTACCAAGCCGATGCATCCGTATTATTGGAGAGTTATTAAGCATAATTATTTATATCTATGATTACTGACATTCGTAAAAAAAACATTAAGGAAAATCTTCTACTTATGTGTTATTGTCAGAGCAGTTGTGACTAGGGAATCCAATCCAGAGATCCCGAATCCCGGCCCAATTTACATTTTTTTATGAATCCCGGGATTAGGACATATGTAGCGCCTAATTCTAAAACCCCATAAAACGACTTTACGTGTTTTTGAGTTATGGATGAAAACGTATATTTTGAAAGCAAATAAATGTACAAAATGTTTGTTTTTACATCAACATTTTTTAAAGAGACAATTCTGTATTCCGTAATTTGTTTTCTGTATATTTCATTCTGGTAGCCATACTGGATTTTAGATCACGTGATCATCAGCAAGCGTTGTGATTGGCTGATTTCATTTTGGAGGAATAGCAACTTATACTCTGTATGCTTTGGCATTGTTTGGAACTAACCCTGATTTTGAACATGCAATATCAATGGATTTAAGTGGCTTTTGCGAGAAACAATGTGTTCTGCATGCAGCTTATAAAAATATCTACAATGCTACATATTTTAGTGAAATTATTCGAAATAACTCCGTTTTAGGGGGTTTTGGAATTAGGTGCCACGTATAATCCTGAAACATTGGACATTAAATACCGAAATGAGATCAAAACTAAATGACGAAACACTTGGATGTTTTACTAATGCTTCGTTCTATATTAGTTAAAAATAAAATGGGTTCAAATTCAAATTGACCATCTTGCACTGAGTAAATTTTTCTATTAATATAAGATCAGCCATATTACAAAGGCTTTCATTATTAACGAAATGTGTTTGTTCCTATTGGAGATTTGTAAACAGGCTGTATTGCGAATCGAAAATCCTAACTACACAACCCGCCAATAACATCGTTTGACGTACTCATACTTCAGTTATTCAGCCAACTAGAAATATCTGCAACTGTATACAATTTCAGCAGTCTTTTCAAACCTTAAAATGATATAAATGTTAATACTAAAAGACTGTTGATAAATTTTTATTTTTAATTAAATTTAAAAAGTTAAATTATAATAAATATTATTATTGAGTTCAGCTAGTTTGCGTAAGCATTGTTATTTTGTAATTAGGTGGTTTCGGTGGAACCGGTGTATATTAATATTCCTTATTCTCAGAGGCAGTACCTTATCATTAAAAATTCCCCGTTAATATGTATAACATCTATGTTTAATTGTCAATTTTTCCGTTTCTGTAAGTGATTAGTTAAAATATTCTGTAAGTGCCTCTATTTATTTTGACTACCGAAATTACCGCCATTATTTAGTCTTGATTTTAGGTTTTTTGAACTTATTAATAATATTATAAGTGGGGAGAAGATAATTTTCTGTTGGCTGTTATTATTATTTGTTGATAAATCAATGATTCAATACTTATATATTATGTGAAATAAAAAATAAATTTTGAAATCTTTTTATGAAAAAATAAATAAATTAAAACCGAAAGATTGTCATGTCTGTTTAAAGTAAGTAATACAATTCCTACGATAAATCAAAATATACAAGTTTAGGCAAAAAGTCAGCAATACGACAGAAAATGTTCAAGTAAAAGGTCTTACGGTTTTTATTAATAGAAATAATAATAAAAATAATAGGAAATTGATATAACCTAACAAAATAAAAAAATTAACAATATGAAAATACAACAAAATATTTACATTGACGCGATAGCCGCACACTTTCATGTGATATTATGTTTGTTTAATGATGTTGTGTGACAAGAAAATTATATATGTAAGATCACGCTTTACAATATATATAAGTAATATACAAGTTTTATAATTTCATTAAATATCAAAATTTAAAGCAAGCAGATATAATAATGATGGATAGATAGCATAATTTTTCTTGCACAAATTTGATATTATTTTATTTTATAGTATATTAAAAATTCCAGCACTGCATAAATTTTGTGCCCCTCTAGAAATATCTGCGTAACCCAGATTGAGAATCACTGACATAAAGTTTGTGATCGCGTGGGAAGCTGTCCCTGTAAAGAATCTGATATCATTTGACGCTCTAGATCTGCCACAGCCTCACGTGAAAGTTAAAATTTCACACGACGTTTGATATAATTCAATACAATTGCCTATTTAGATGCTACTTCTTCGTCCGTCACGACAGATTGAGGTTTATTTGACCCCTCAGTGGTCGTATTTCTGGCGGCCGCTAACTTCACATATTCACAAGTTTTAGCCAGTGTGAAATATAGTAGGAACTTAATTAAAACAAATTGTAAATTGTAATATCACTTAGAAAAATACAAAGAACAAATCTAACGAAAAATATTTCCACCGGGACTTTCTATTATGATTTATTATCGTCAAATTTGATTTTTATTTTACATTTTAAAGTGAGACATTCATTCTTAAGAAACATTAGAAAGATGTCTGCTAAAGTTACCAACGAATTTGAGACAAAAAGCAAAAAAACTGGAAAAAATAAATGACTCACCAAAAAAGTAAAACGTAAATATTTAATTTGACGAGATTGGTATAGGTTGCTATAGTGTAATTAGGAAAGCATTTTACCGAAAACTCTAAGTGATATATCGCACACCCCGTAAAAAAGTATCTTAAGTAAAAGAAATTACGAAAACAAAACCAAAATATTTTTAAAGGAACTGTCAGTTGTCGTAAATCCTACTGATTACTGCGGGGAATGATGAACAAGCGGTCCCGTTGAAAAGAGTCACTAAGACCCGTTCGCAGAGAAGGAATGAACTAACTTTAATTTGGTTTTCATTGGGCATACATAGATAATTATATTTACTTCACTATTCCGAAAAAATCGTGAATAAGAAATTTTTTACTTCTGTTACACTATTCTATGAGATGTGCGAAATTTGTTCTTTACATCTTTCTAAGTGATATATCAAATTAATTGTATTTATCAAGAAACTATGTATGTATGTTACGAAAAAGTCACATCACAAATGAAATGTGATTTTATTTTAAAAAATGTACATACTAATATTAAGTTAATTTTTTACAACATTATATTTTGCAGATGTGGCAAAAAAATACATTCGAAATCTGATATTTCTGGGCTTTGCGCGTAGGTATTTACGAGTATTTATGTACGAGCTATTTCTTCATTTGTGTCAAATGTCGCTCATTATTTGTCATGAGAGCTATCCATTCTCGTATCTGTAGTATCTGAAGATTCATCCAATAGCTTCCAATATTTGTAATTATACACTAGACACCTACAAACTTCCCTAATTACTGTAATTGTATATTGTTGATATATATAATTATGTAATACGGAACATTATTCTGTTGTCTAAAGTGAAAACAACAGTATTATATTTTTGTAGTTAATTTTAATTAATAATTTAAAAGATTATATTTAGTAAATAATTTTGATTAATTTGAAGTCGAGCGGTTTTGATATCACGCTATCTCCATCAGGCAGTGTGTAGTGTACGCCCAGCGTGTCGAAGATACAGTGGTATCGAAACCGGTCGGCGTCAAATTAATTTACAATGCAAGTATTTTTTAAATAAAATTTAAAAATCCAATATGGTAAGTAACTTAAATTTCATTACTTCAGACATGAAACTCTTTTGTAATAATTTAATTTCCTGTTTTCGGCCACTTTCTGATATAAATTTCCAGCCCGGTAGTCGAAACCAGAGACAACAGCGATGGTAGTAGGAATTATCGTACGTTTAGTTACACATTTTTCAAGGTTGTTATTACATGTGATATAAACAAGTTTGACAACACGAGACACTGTATCGCGGAGCGTAGTATTATTATCAAAATTTTCATGTTATCGGGAATGAAAGTATGTGTGGCGATTTAGTAACCAATGTGAAATATCAGTCACGTAATGAGATTTTTACGACTTTAGCATTCTGGGACGGGGGGCAGGCGGCTCTCGTTGACCCTTGGTACATATCTTTATTACAGTAAAATTGTTTACAGAACATTTAAAGAGCTTTAGCACATGATATATATATGTATATATATTACATTGTACGCGTTTCTGTCACAAGGCTGTCGGGAGTTTCTATTTTTTTTCTCTTTATTTTCATTTCAATTTAGTTCTGCGGTGTTTTTAATTAAAATACTAGAGATCCAAGATTTTGTACGTATTTTAAATTTAAATTAAATGCGAACTTTTTAAAATGTTGGCAGACATTAGAGTAATATGGCAGTAACAAGATATGAATGTTGATGTATATATTAATTTTAAACGAATTTATTTACATGATAATAACTAGACAGTTTATTATTTTATTATGTAATAACATAACATAACAAATGTCACAGCTGACAACTCTTTTATCCATAGACAACACCGTGAGAAAAGTATTGTATTTTTTATATTAAATTAAAAAAGCCTGGCACCTGATAAAATATTATTTACATAGCGTACAATATGTATACGATAGTCGCTTTGAGAATCGAAGGCAAAAATTGGTGGTTGTATGGCATAGGGATCTATTGAAAAAAATCGCTTTTTATTTATTCTGAATCTAGTGCATACATAAGTATACAGAATACCTATATATGCTTTAATATAAAACATATAAATATTTTCCTTTTTACTGTAACTTCTATTAATCTTACACATATTTACTTAGTTTAATTTTGAATCTATGTAATTTCTCCTATGTCATCTGGCATTTCACTGAAAATATTCATTGCAGTGTAATATCATTGATTTCAGAGTTATCCTTTTTCTTGAATGGCCGTCCATTATATATCTTCCTCTTATGTACTTTACCTCTTTACTTTACTTACCTCTTTAAATACTTATTTTTGACATGCCTAAAGATCGACTCAATCCCTACGCTAATTAGCTCCCTATCAGAGGGACTCCTTTTGCCATGTAATGAATCAGGAATATAATATTTGGAACTAAAAAAATAATGTTTTTTTTAGATTTTTGTCATACAACCAAATGCGGCCAAATATTATATAATTAATATTTTATATTATTTAAAATTATGAATTACGTGTGATATTACGAATCAGCATAATTAGTTTTACAACTTGCAAATATATTTTAATATTTTAAATGCAACTACTTCATAGTACGCGGAATCAGATTCCCTTTTCAAAATGTCTTTCTGTATGGGATTAAAATACAGAAGAACGAGCCGGCAAGAAATAATTTATTAGATTTTTCAATGGTCGCGTTCATAAAAACTTGAAACAATCTAGCGGAATCGGATGATGTGTGCGTGAACAGTAAATGTTATGTTGGGTAAATACGAACTAGTCCGCAGTACGAAACGAATCTGAATTACGCAAATGCAAGGATTGCGTAGTGCGAGGACTCTATTGAGTAGCGCGCATTTTAAATGCTATTATTGTTCCATATTGATAAACTTCAAGGCGAAATCATTTCATTTCGTCACAGCAATTTTCACTATTTTGTATCAATGTCGAATGATATATCATTTGTTAATCGGAGTAGGTATTGTCGTCAATGTTGTGATGGAGAATAGGAATCCCAAGCCCACCACGCACTGCAATATTTGTTAATATGTCGGAAATCTAAGTCCATCGTTCTTACAAAAAAAATATCTGACAGACAGATGATATTAATTAATAAGCCCACCATACACGGTGATATCTGATGGGCAGAGTGGGAATTTCAAGTCCACCATACACAAAGACAAATTATAAACAAGGCGGGAATATTACGCCCAGAGTGGGAATCATAAGCCCACCATACATAAGGACAAAGTGGGAATATAAAGTCCACCATACACTGTTATTGTGATAGCGTGGAGCAGTAGGCGCGCAACTAGAACTGGGCCGTGATAGCGTCCAGTACATATCTCGACTGTTATGTTTTTAAATATTTAATCTTTCTAAAAAGGTCAATAGTGGTTCCCAAAAATTAAATATAAGGTAGAAAATTGTGAGCTCTTTTAATACTAAATTATTTTTAAAAATTATTCAGAAAATATTCCGTTTCTGAACTATGTAAATATGAGAATATGTAAAGTTGAATTTTTAAATGAGATTTTAATGGATTTTATGAATAATATCATGGTTTTTTAAATTACTTATTTCAAAATCTTGTGATATTTCACATCAGCTTCTCTTTGACATTTAAATCTTTATTATACACGAAATAAAGTGTACATATAGGAGAGGGTCTGAAACATTAGTTGCGGGACGAGGGGCATTCTACACACATTTTTGGTGGAAACATAAATTCGATAGTTTATGACACATTTACGCGACAGTAAAAGTATTTATTATTCGAAAATTTGAATGCGAAATTGGTACCAAATTGATCACGTGGGCGACGCGAAAATGAAAATATTGGGACAATAAACTTGTGTTAGTTCTTGCCTATACATTTGATGGTCTGTAAATCGTACAGATGATTACATCTAATTAAAAATCTGTTATTGCATCAATTTTCCTTCTAACTCTCGTATGTATAATCGAACACATTTACAAATGAGTACAATACCCACATAATAGATAATGGTTATCAATATAATGTATTAGAAATATACATTAAGCCCACGAGCAACATTAATTTATTCCAAGTTTGATTAAAATAAATATCAAAATAGGGATTCCCGAATCACGACGACAGAAAAATATTACGCAATTTTAATATAAATATTTAGAGCAGATATTGATACTAAAATACTACACGTTTCAGTTTCGTGCAGTTTGCTTGTTCAGAGCTTTTACTTAGAACAATTATCAATAGAAACGTATTATACTATCGGTCTACACCGTTATCATTTTAATTTGTCGCCGGTATACAAATAATACGAGGAATTGAAACAAAGGCCCGCATTAGATCTCGGGCTGTAAGCCCTAATTAAATTCAAATAATTTAATTGATTTATTTTTCATAAAAATAGTTTCAAATGAATAAAATTGGATAAATTAGTCAAGATTCATTGACGGCAATTTAACTATCATTTAATTAGTGACCTCTAATTATAATTAAGAAATCAAAAATAATTCTACTTCATAAATTCCTCATCAATAGTGAAAGAAATACATATAATAAAGTATAACATTAATATATTTTTCACGGTGTACCTATTATTAGGCATGCAGGAATGAGTTGCTATGTGATGTTATTAAAAAAGTTAATTAATTTATGGAAAAAAACAAAGAAATGATAAAAAAAAACATGTGGGTGTGGCGCATACGTTACAATCACGAATTTAATATTTGGTGAACCCAAGATTGTCCAAGTAATTAAAGTAGACTGGGTGGGCTAGTCACGTTCAATGAATGCAACAAACGATCAGTGGCGTGCAGTAGGTATAGATTTAGGTTATGCTGTTACCAATGAAATTATACAATCATATATAATATATGTACTTTCGTTTAACCAACGTCTTTGGATAAAATAAATCTGTCGTTTATACTACCATACCGTGTATTTATTTGTAATTTTAAAGTACAATTAATAGTGTTTTTAAAGTTTAAGAATTAACGTAAATAATACCTTCTTACCAATATAATTTTTTTTTAATAACACTTTCTATGACTGAACATGATTCATTTATTGTTTGAAAATTCTTCACGTAGTAACTAAAGGAAATAATTATTTTTATTAAAGGTAAACGTAGGAAATAGTTCTGCCAATTACTTTTTGTTTTTCCCAAATCAAAAACCAATCCATGCACCAAATTTAAAGAACAATAATGATATCAACACGTTATAAACAGTAAAATAGTAAAATTCGCAAATTAGTAAAAGAGATTTGCACGCAGTTGTAAACCTTTCAAATGTTATTCTGTTAAAAACAGCATAGGTAACGACTCCATACAAAACGGATCAACCGAAAGGAATTTTCAATTTAGTAAATAGCCAATTATATGACTTGAGTAATTCACTAACAACTTAAAACAGAACAGAGTAATGTTAATAGTTTGATGCGGCGAATATACAAGAGCGTCATGGATACAGCGGTGAATTATCGTGGTAGTTTTTAGAACTAAGCAATTAAAGTCTCTACTGGTACACAGATGACGCTAATTGTAAAATAACGTTTTCGTTTACGTTAATCCAATTATTTAATTTATATTTGTTTTCCAGAACTTTTAGTAATGTACATGTTTTTTGCATATATGCACTGCACGCTCCTGCAAACGATGTACAAAGCCCGAGTGTTGAAGACTGACATTTATTTATTTATTTATATATATACATTCGACAACATAAAATAACAATAGAGTTACCCCCAAATAATAAATATCTTGAATTATGGGGGTGGTTATCGACATTTATATAAAACAAGATCATGATCTATTGTATAATAATACAATGTGAAAATAAATAACAAAATATAAAAAAATGTTGAGAAATTGATCAGATTAGAACTTGGGAAAGATGTCAAATACTTAAATATTTAATAATTTTTAAGACTTTTAAACCATTTTAGAATCTCTTTTTTGTACACATTTATATTTGCTGCTAATTTAGTTGATTTTGGCAGTTGGTTTCTGTCCTACGTCTCATGTTATGATGGCTGGATGTTGTTACCCAGCATGCAGGCCGCATCATGAACAGGACAGTGAAGGTTTTTAGGGTGAGAGCCAAAGGCCCACACCAGATTATAATGTGTCGATAACGATGAAGAAGAAACATATGATTTATATTGATTCGGGTTGTTTAAATAAAATAACTTACTAAGTTATTGTTCTAGCCGTGTCAGGACGTTAAAACCTGGGGGTCCCAGTCTGGTCCTGTGTAGGGTAACAACGGCAGTGCTAATGTTTACTGTTCTGTCTAGGGGCAACACTATAAGAGAATTAAAATAAACCAACGACTCGAATTATCGATAAACCGTACTGATACGTACTATTGAAACGTCACGGTATTATCAAATATTATCTATGTATGAAGAAACTTTCATACGACGCCATTTAGTAGTATTATTTGCCTAGCAAATAATAACGCATTTTAAAGAACATTTTTGTTATAATGTCGTCAACAAAATAATATAGATAATTCCACAGCGACCGCAAGAGACAACAATTATTGTGCTGTAGTACAACGATAAAAGGCTGGTTTTACGATAAGCGTAATAAAAAAATTGTCAATAAATAGTTACGTAATTGAACGTGCGCATGTCCGATAAAATTACAACCGAAGAAATAGTTTGGAAGCTGTGGACGTGACCTGCTCGTCCTGATAAGCTGCCGTGTTTACCAACAAGAGTTATCTGTCATCCCGCTAAGGTCATGAGAACAAATTGTGTCGAAAAGAGACAATTAAAAAAAAAATGTAATTCAGTCGCCTGAATCATACCACACGACTGTGAACGTGATAGCGATTCATGACTATCATCGCAGCGAAACTGCATACTTCCTGCTGTGACGTGCAACTAGAACCTCCTCTTAAATATTTACAAGCTTAGAACCTCATCACAACACAGGCTGCGGTTACGCCATTAAGTTCACATACTTCATATCAACCAAAAAAATTTCAGATACTTTTTCATAATTATTTGGCGCTGATGTGTCTCTGAGTTGACACGAGGTAGAAATTTATAGTTAGACAACCATGTAAAGCGAACGTGAATGGTGGAAGAAGTCGAGGATGATCACGAAAAACATGGCACGGCCGTTATCAGTCACATATTTACTCATGTTTAATTATCAAGGAATGATATATTACGACAAATCACAACGTCAACAATAAAGCTTAATTAAATACCATTAAAAATATAATGTAACAAATTTAGAAAGAAACCTAAAGAACTGAAGAACGCGTGTAAGAAACGGAGGTAGAGGTAGAGACGGAAAAGCAAAATACGTGTCCCATTCTACCATAGATTGCAGGAAGCAGCTGGATATGGAAAACGGAGAATAGAGAGAAGAGTTGCGATCTATAAGAGGCGTTGTTAATGTATGAACGTGTTGTACGAATAGTAACTGCTTCGCAAACATAATATTAAATTATTATTTTGTACATTGAGCTATTTATTTATTAAAAATTATCACCATCTAGTTAGCAAATAAATAAATAAATGTGATGATCTCTGTCAAAATGTGTGTGCTTATTACGAAAAGCTGATATTTAAATAAGTAATTTTATTTATACCACTTGATCATACATTTCCACATACTTATAAGACAAAAGACTTTAAACAACACATTTGAACAAAAAATAAAACACACTTTTTAAGAGTTTTTTATGCAGAACATATCTCTATGATTTGTCGACATATTGGAATCTACTAATGCTGAGTATTTTATCGAGATTAGAATTGTGGATAACGGAGTCTTGGGTTAAGTGAAACGCCGTTGTCACGAAACCAAAATCCTTGAAATCATATTCAATAATTATATTTGATTCTCCTTCTCCTTCTTTTGAATAGGTAATCCACCCTTCAAGAGTGATTTGTGCCATTAATCAAGTTAAAACTTTATTTTATAGAAAAAAGTATAATAATATTATAGAATAGGATATATTATATTACAAGTCAATACCACTGTCGTTCAAAATTTTTGCTATTATATAGATTAAATGTCGCGAGTTAAGGGAAAAAAGATAACACAAGTTAACCGGGAGTTGAAAATCACCAGTGACGAGATTACTGTAAAAAAAAAACCTGTGACCCGCAATGGACAGGTAAAAAAGATATGGTCAAGGGTTTCCTCCTCGGCACCACACTCACACATTGGGGAATCTATTAAATTCAATCTGAATAAATGTGAGGCTACCTGGCAATGCCCAATGCAATGAGTCGAGAAATATTTAATATTGCTCTTTTGGAGACTTTCCTTTTGGTGAACCAGGGGGTGCGGGGAATAGATTTTTGAATTATTTTAAGCCGATTACCCTTATGATTATTTGGATTCATCCGTTGTGCAGTACAGATCGAATTCGTACGTTTTTTTTACCATATTAAGACTGTCATACATCGGGATATGGAATTATATATTTGATTAAAAATGTTGGGTGCTAGTGAAAATTTTTTTGCACATAAATCTACATAGATATAGACACACATTTCATTATATCACGTCATAAGCGAGACGGATACGATATCGCGTCCATTACTTCAAGCAAAATTTTTTCATTTAATATAGAAAAATATTCGGGGGAAAACCCGTCAAAAGTGACACCGACAAGGCTATGTGACATTTCTTTTGAGTTTCCCTTTGAATACACAAAAAGTAAGCAATATATCATATACGTTCTCGGCTTCCAACAACCCATAAACTATAAAAGTTCGCAGACGGGACGATTTAATAAAAATTTCTTATAAATCTAAAATAGATAGCTGTACTAAAAATGCTTCTAGTGAAAACGAAAAGCGATAAAAAGGGAATAAGTGATTTTTTCAGTTGTCTAAAACATAAAAATATTTTAATATTTTTCGCAGAGGGTGCAAGTGGTTAGAGCATTTGTGATATATAATGCCAAAAGTAAATAAATAATTAACACTTGAATTTTTATTACAGCAACATATACGAACTAGCGCAGAAGACTTAAAAAATATACATTACAAGGTGTACTTGAAATACAGGTTATAGGTTAATGGATTGATGAAGGTACGAAATGAATGATAGATTAATGGAGGCGGATCGGTCGCGCCACAGGACATTTATTATCTACCGTGAGAAATCTAGAACTCTAGTTTTGTAAAGAATTCAATGAAATTGTGTTCTCTTTTTTTCTTCCTAACGTGTTCTATAAAAATGATTGAAGAATTCTTTAGAAATTGATCGATATTATGCGAATTTAATGTGTGATTTATCTTTTGTATATTCTGTACATTGATACAATTATTAGTTATTTTGATATAATTGTTAATCTTACAGATTAACGTGAATGTTATGCATTATTATATAATGTATATGTATAATGTCCTTTTTTATTACAATAAACAGGATGTAACAGACCTAGTTCACAATACTTTATGGGTGGATATCTGACTAAATTACGAGTCAGGGATATGTGCCTAATATCAACCATATCAGAGATATAAGCATTTAAAGAAAAAATCGTTCCAAATTATATATTGAATACAAAAAATTAAAGGTCATCGAATTTCGAGCGGCTAGACTATTTTTTGTTAAGATAATTTAGGACCTGAAGCAAAGGTATAGATAAATAATTGTAAATATTTATTTCGAAGTACGTAGATTTCAAGCTTAACGCGATTTTGTAAAAAAAATCCATAACAGTGCAAAATTTGCACAAATTTCTTGAACATTTTCAACTCGTAATAAAGTCAGGTATACACCCATAAAATATTGTGAACTAGGTCTGTTACACCCTGTATATCGTTATCTTGATTGTAAAGTATATTTCTTTATCTTTATTGTAAAATATGTCCACAAAAATAATGAAATTTGAAACGAATAATAAAAAATTCTCATTTACCCACACTGTTAGTCATATATTTATTTAATGTTCCTATTAAATTTTAAAAAGTGTTTATTTTATTTTGACATTCATTCTAAAATAACATATAAACCCAGAAATAATACGCACCTAATTACGTGCATTATAGGGCAGATATGGAATTAACTGACATTTAATTATATTACAGCTTGTATTTTAGCAATTAAATGAACATATATATGTAGTTTGAATATGCCTATCTCAATGCAGGTTTTTTCTAGTGAGACAGGCACAGTCTAACATCAATTGTATAAATTGTCTCATAGATAAATAAATAAATAGAAAGATATGACTGAATCATTTTGCCAAGCCGTGTATAGGCTACTAGCGAATCCAAGACACGGTAAAATAACCCAGGAGTTCTATTCGGTGTTACTTCGGTTTTCCCAAAATACGACAATATACTTATTAGGTGTACTCTTGAATATCGCCTATTATTTATTAAAAAATGATATTTTACTAATGACGTCCAATCAAAGAATTCCTGTGAAATACATTACCATAAACTCAACTCCTTTGAACTGCATTGTTCATTTATGAATAATGATCAAATTAAGTCTATGGTCAGGTAAGAAATAATTATGAATATTGGAAAAACCCCTCATTACAGAGAATAAATTTTAAGTATAGTAAATACTAGACTAAATATTTTCCAAACACAAACTTGTATATTGCAAATCTTCCTATATTTTCAATTTTGTTAAACTCATTAAATATTATGATTAGAGATTTCTACATCAATAGATAAATAATATTATTAAAACACTTCTTCTTCTTTATTATTATTATTAAGATACTTCTATGCTAAGAAAAAAAACTGAAATATTGCGTAATTTTAAAGTACTATGTACGATACGTAAAATTTAATAATTTTTCAAGTTGGGTGAATGCCAAAACAACGGTTGCAAAGTAATGAGAAACATTTGTTGTCCAATAGTCACCGCGGTAGAGAAGGACGTACATGAGTTTTATTTCAATTGATAAACATTTGTATTTTATAAACAATTATACAATAATCGACAATAATTACAGATAACAATACATTAATGTAAATGAAATAATCTAACATTTTATCTATCAGAATAAATTACAGATCCCATCACTTAAGTTATTATACGAATGAAATCATTGTTAGAAAAAATAAAATTACATGTATGATTGTATAATTATAATAATACTCAGTGTGGCTGGGCAAAAATGTGCAAAAACTCGACGAAACATAAGAAAGAAAAAAAAACAATTTAATAATACATACGGTCAATATCTTCTTAACTGGTTTCGGTGCTGGCAATCGCGAAGAAAACACAATTCTGAATTATTAAAATTCGACACTTCACAACAAAAACACAACACTAAATTTTTTTATCAAAAGTTGGCAAGATCGCATCGAGCTTCCAAAAACAATATCACACAATATCAACTGGTCAAAGTTACAACAAGTTCAAAGATTTCACCGCTTTCAAAAAAGTTTTCAGCGCGCTTTATCGCCGACTGAAAAATGTTTATGAAACAAAAGAGGCTTTATGTTCGATTTTTGAATGTATCTAATAGACGCGTCCTCCCGCTACGAGCAGTGGAGTTACTATGAGTAGCCGAGATGCTCTGGCATACTATCTGACGTGCGGGCCGAGTGTGATTAGTGGTGGGGTTAAGCAAGCGGAAGGCACCACGGAAAAGTTGGATTATAAAAGTTAAAAGAAAATAAAATTAAAATGATGGATTAACAATGTTGACTAAAATAATACACATAATTCACGGCAAAGCGTAATTTATCACGTTTATTAGAAATATTATTATTGAACAACGTATTACTTTAAGAATTTTTATTTCACACGTTTAATATACAATAGCTTTTACACAGAAAGTTTAAATTTTAAAATAAATGTTATTAAATACTTTCAAGTAAAATTTAAATACTTACAATAGACATCCAACAAATTTATAAAAATTAATAAAACAAAAATGTTTTCAAGATTAAACCGACTTTTAACTTTCGTCTCCACTTTTACTCGGTGGTTTCACAGTATCTACTCGCTATTCTTTTCGGCATCTTCGTAGACACGACCAGAAGTCTCCAAGCCGTTAGCGTAGTAATACCGTCGGAAGTAAAAAGTCTAAACACCAACCAGTTATGTTGAGATGTCACTGATGGAACCGGTTACCCATTTTAGTCAGGTGACATAAATGTACCGGTAGTTTTAGGGTGACACCGCAAGTCACAGTGGGAGCACGTGCTTGCCCTACACTTGTATACCGCTACTGTGTTTACACACTACACATCTGATTGGCTGGCATTCTCAAGCTGTGGCGCGAGTGTCATTCATCAGTTTTGTCCTGTCAAAACATGCGAGCGCTTTTGGAAACGAACAAGTTTACAGAAGTAATTATTATTTTCACAGAAATTTTGCAATAGTTTCAGTATACATCACGAAATGAAATAATTAAAACTTTGTGAAACATCACTCGGTAGGTATTTTATTTTAATGTCACGTGACATGATCGATGAGTATCTCATATGACATGTGAATCTGTAATTTAAAAAAATGATGCTTGATAATGTTTGAATTAATGTGTTTGAGTAACTTCTCACCTCATACTTTAATTGGAGTAAGGTCTCAGAGTTGTTCAGATATTCTATGTTAGATAAAGACTTTAAGAAAAACTTAGCAACTTCCATAATTAAGGGTGGCTCATTAATGTTGTATGTTGTATATATTGTATACATGATTACTGTGAGAACTGTCACTTTGTAAATGAGTAGATGAGTGGTGGGGAACGAACCGTATAAGAAGCCGTCTCTGGAGGAACAGCTCTCTTCCATCACAGCTTCTTCTGAATAACTAGTCTATCTCTGAATTTATAATTTACAATACTGTATAACTTGTTGATATAAACGTAGAATATTGTTACCTGGAAAGACTGAGTTTCACTTACAAGGAATCAGAAGATAGAACCCCAAAAAAATCTGGTGGTAATCTAAGAATTATCACAATTACTAAGGCTTCTAACAGGACCATCTTCCGTGTTGTCTATTACTGGTGCAATTAACACTCACGTCGTTCTTACTATTGTCTCATTCATTCGCTCTACTATTTATTAGAATTATTCACCAACCACTTAAGTGAACAATTTTAATCCTAAGATCGGATTTGCATTCCCTCTAAATTGTTTCATTATTAACTATAACATAAAACCAAATGAAAAACTATTTTACTGTAACGTAAAAAAGTTGAAAATATTGTTTGAAAAGAAACTCGTCGCATTCTATCATCTCTGTCTACGCTATAAGATAGGGGTATAAGTTTTCATGTATCAGAAAATGAAGTATTTTATATAATTTAAAATAAAAAGAATCATGGATTATGAATCAAATCGTTCTTATTTGTACAGTATTAACAATTACCAATGATTTATTTTATATAAAACTTCAAAACATACTATATTGTGGAGGACAAACATACTGTAAGAGGAATTAACCAGGAACACATACTAAAACGAATCGAGCTAATAAATCGAAAAATAAGCATGAGACGCGACTACAGCATCCGCGAGCTCGTGGCTAAGACGTATGATGTAAGTATATATGTAAAGTTAAAGTAATTGTTCAAATATTTGAGGGCTGTCTGTCACACTGCCTGCATAAGTGCCTCAATCCTACAACACATCCAACCAAAGCAAGCACTATATACAGCAATAAACAGCTTAAAAAATTATATCCGGGGCATAACTTTGGGCCGAAGAAGATCTGGAAGAGTGACACAGGTGGATAGATGCAGTGCATCTTGCTAGAAAGATCCTGGAGTCAGCTGAGAAGCCGACCTAGCACCGGAACTTGTGGAGGGGCATTACGAGCCGAGTCTCATCTGATTAAGGCCACCATATGTCAAGGCTGATATGAAGAAAGAATGAAGAAACCCTGTCATGTCTGCATATCTCCTTTGAGTGTCACGCGGTACGTAGTAAAAATAAATTTTAGCCAAGCAGGTTGGAGAGAGAAAAAAACAAACCAATTAATATAAGATGTCGCAAAGGTCAAGTGCGAATGGGTGCTGGGTAGTCACTGGGGAGTAGTTTGAGAGCCGCTGGAGCAGAAGAGAAATAAGGCGCCTCGCGGTGTTGTAATTGGGATTTTACCAGATCCTGTAGTAGGCGCAGTATGGGAGGGCCAAGGCGAGCATCGTACTCTTAGGCAGGGGTTTTCAAATAAATATAAAAAAAAGTATTATTAATGGCATTAAATAAAGTCGACCATAGATGACATAGGTACATTTCATTTTCAAGATCATGATACGAAGATATCATAGCGGAACAGGCTCAATCGGTCAACGATGATAGAGTAATGATTAACGATAACAATGAAGACACAATATTGAATATCTTGAACATCTCTCCGGTAAACAAAGTGATGTGCGGCTAAAACTTAAATCCAATTGTTAGATGAATGGATTTAGACAATGTTAAAGAAAATTTATATCTAGTGTTCTGAAGTTGGGGAACGAAAATTAAAAACTTAAGAAAAATAAGATACCTCAAGATCTCCGGACCCGTGAGTATGATCAGTGCATACTTCCTGTACTGACGTACAAAATACAGACATGGATTATTATACAGTATCAAAATCGTCTGTCACACAAAGAGACTGGAGACTGGGAGATAGAAAGACGAACGAATAGATATAACAAAAATAAAGGTTGTTCAGATGATCGCCAAGATGAAAAGTAAACTATATTGATCACGCGGCGAGGCTTTCGGATAAGAAATTGACCTGCAGGATCTTGCATCGATGTCCATGCCTCGATAGTAGAAGCAGAGATCGTCAATAAATGAGTTGGGCTGACAACCTGGAGAGAAACAGTGATCTTGCATGGATGAGGATAACACAAAGCAGGCACCGCTGGCAGTGTTGAGGGAGCACTCCTGATTAAAGGCGGGTGTAAAATAACTAAAAAAGAAGATGACTAACCTCAAAATACTTTTGTTTGACTGGTTGTAATATAAAGTAAGATTACATTAACCAATAACAATTATACTTAGTATAAATATAAGGGATTGTTTTTTTGAATAATGATGATGTGTTGAAAAGCCATTTATCGACAAACATATCAAGAAAAATACATGTAAAGACGCGATGTGGATCTGTGTATTGGTATTTAAATTAAGGATACAGTTGGACTGTTCATTTAGTGAATTAGCCTAGAAAAGAAAATAATTTTTAACATTGCACCTTGAACCAAAACTGGTGGTATGATATTTCAATATGGCGAGTATTTAACGAAAATTTTCCGAGAATCATTATTAATGACAGTCGGCATGAAATTACATGCGAAAAGTACCCGGATTAGTAAGAATGAGGGGCGTTTGTCCAAGTAAATTAGGCCATATGCAGAGTGACGGAGAAGATAATGACAATAAGAGAAAGGTATGCGAATAATATACAGGGGGGTTAAAATAATGATCGTTTTAGAGGGGTTTAGAAAACGACCGCAATTAAGGGGATTCTCTCATTATTTCTGTTTAAAATTTAAGGTATTTTATGTATATTTAATTCTGTTTCAAGCTGTTAATTTATTTTCAATATCATCTAAATATTAAACAGTTATTGTGTACGTAAACATTGCTAGATAAAAAGGTTTTGATAGAAAGACACGAGAGAATAAAATGGTTGATTTTCTCATATTCGTTACAAAGTGTCAGAAAATATTAGTTTATTTATTATAAATTATGCATAATACGCGTATTGCCATTCGAATTAATCAAACGTATTTTAAAAAAATATTGATATGCCTAAGAATGTTAATTTTAATAGATGAAATACAATATAGATCAATGCGTTTCACATTCAAAGTTATAGTGAATGATTCGTTTTTTAATATACAACGTTGCCGTTTTACGATCCGTTTGTTTCATAATTACGCAGTACATACGAACAAAAAAATCATACAGAGTAGTTGGTAGGTGTACGATATGTGAGTACCTACTCATATTGGGTACGCAAAGCTCAGTTGGTTCATATGAAAAAATTTAAAGTCCAGACGCCGATATGTTTTCATATCATAACACAAAGAGCCAGACGAATATAGAATTTAATGTGATATAATTAAATATGCATGAGTGGATATTGCGTCAGTAAAAGTGTGACCGACGTACAAACGGAGAGAATAATGTTGACGACGAAGATAAAAAAAGTGACAATGAATTATATCTGAGCGATCATCGAACGCCCCGCATTGACGACGACTGAATCGATCGGTAGTGAAGTGATAGCGGAACTCTCGCGTGTCCAACTAGGCGTAGTTATAATGGCGTAAGAGAAAAGTAATATTACGCAGTCGCATTCGGTTTCTTTCCCGGCGATGCCGCGCCGGTAATCCATTCATTAATTAGTTTCACCGTCCGATATCCAGCAGAGCTCATCTGGAATGCGGCAAGGTAAATCCGTGACTGCAAAACAATAGAGGAGTCACTGATAATGCTGACTTAAATCAGAAATGCCGCGGATGGGAAGCGAACCAATGACCAGATGACCAGAGGGCAACCGAAGAAACAGCTTCATCTACCACAACCGCGCACCGCATCTGAGGATTTGCCTCGTAAACGGTACCCACGTATACTGGCCGAGTGTGCGTTGATAAACGAGGAAACTGCCTGGGCAGCTCTCTGAATCAGGTGGCCAAAAAAAAGTAAATTCCACGGATTGAAGAGAATTCTAGAAGAAGAAATACTTCTTCACTGATCAGAAGATATATGTAGCAAATATGAATTAAATGTATTAATTATAAAGATATACATACAAAATCAATATTATTGTATGTATATCTTTATTAATACATTTAATTCATATTTAAATTACAGATATGTTGAATAATACACTCACATAGAATGTGTTCTCCTAAAAAAAAAAAAAAAGATATATGTAGCGCCTAATTCTAAAACCCCTAAAACGAATTTCGGATAATTTGAGTTAAATATGCAGCATTGTATATTATTATGTCAGCTACATGCAGAACACATTGTTTCTCGCAAAAGCCACTTAAATCTATTGATACTGCAAGTTCAAAATCAGGGATAGTTCCAAAATACCCCAAAGTAGATAGCGTATAAGTTGCTATTCCCCCTAAAATGAAATCAACCAATCACAACACTTGTTGATGATCACGTGATATAAAATCCAGTATGGCTGTCAGAACAATATATATAGAAAAAAATTATATTACAAAATTGTCTTTTTAAAAAATGCTGATGTAAAATCATTTTGTACATTTGCTTTCAAAATATACGTTTTATATACAATTTAAAGTTATATTAGTAGGTACTTGTGATATTTTTTAGATCAACAATAATTGTTGATTTTAATACGAAATACAATGTATAGTTATATTGTATAACGTGTCTGAAATCAGGAACCTGTATACTTTATTACTCTATTTTTGCAAAAATTTCACCTCAAGTGCAAAAATTTCAACCAATCTCCGCTTAAAAATAATGATAAATATTCAAAACTTTGAAGTTCAATGTGATTTAAATGTCAGATTTTTTTAGAACACATAGATACAAAACCTTTTAAAGGCTTTACAATTAATTGTTCCTTGAGGCCACTAGGTTCGCGTATCCGATGGGGCCCACGCCAAGACCACGTATAGCTTGCTTCCACTACTGGAAGGGACAGGACCATAGAATGTGTTCCGTAGTCTGTAATGTGTCAAGTAATATTTATGGTGTCCTAATGTTGGATTTGGAATAGGAAAATATTTGATCACTCCAAGGATAACTTTTGCAAAATTCTATTAGAATTGGAAATACTTAATCCTGTTCTCGGTCGTTACGGATACATCTAATTTTTGTTGCAAGCTAATATAAACTACAAATCAGGGGCGTACATTTCATACAATCGAACGAACTGAGCATAACTATAATTTCTGGAAAATAAATCTCAATTACATATTTATTTGATAAATTATGCATGTCTAGTCTACGCGCAAAGTTGGCATGTTCATTTTGTTCGCATGTACTAACTAACTAGAAAAATCTAGCGAAAGAATTTTCAAATAACAAATAAAGTTCATCATACAAACTAAACGCAATACTTAACTTGCTCGCGTTTCGCAGTGTTCCGAATACATGCCTTCGCTCGAACATAGTTGCAAATGTAATATTTGAAGTGGACTTGTGTGAATGTATAAACATGGTATTACTTTATAAAATACCTAACATTTTTACTTAATTTTAACTTGAATAATTTCCTAAAAATAATTATAAAAATATTAATGTTTTTCATAAAAAAATCACTTATTAACAAAATGCTTCTGAAAATTGTAATTTCTTCCCAGGAAGATGAATAGAATCTCAAGTGGCAATACAGATTATCGTATTTATACGGCATAGTTATTAGCAGCATACCCTAGGTCCACCATGTCTAGTATACATCAATGCTGCAAATACAATTTAACAGAACGTTATAAATACAGCGGAACCTCTATATTCGTCATTAATCCGTTCCTGAAGACCTGACGAATATAGAAAAAGTTTTTTCCATAACAAATAACTGAAATTCAATTAATTCGTTCCCAGCCTCCAAAAATAGTACACAAATGAATTAATTTTATGTGAAAACTTTACTTTTATTGTACTGAGGAGACATGATAGAAGCGGAAGAGGAGGAAAGTTACTAGTATTTAGGAAACAATTTAAACATTAGGTAACTCTAATTCTGGTGATGGTTTTCGTTTGCCGATGCTTCGCACTCAATTTAACAAAGAACTTTCCGAATATTGCCTGTTTCTGACTGTTTTTAAAACGTTCACGAAGTAGTTCACAGTTCACATTACTATTGAATCCATTTATGTTTTGGATGACTCTGGCAACATTTGGGTGACACTTTTCGACCATATTCTGCATTATGGCCCAGTGGCGGTGGAAGTGACAAATATAGAAAACATTAGCAAATATGGAAACATATGTTTGTGATCAAAATGTGACGAATATCGAACCAGACAAATATAGGGGCTGACGAATATAGAGGTTCCACTGTAGATGTAATATTGGAGATTACAAAACGCGCAAACTGATTAGATTTGATAAATGACATCCGCGGGAAGCTGGCGTCAATACGGACCCAAGGTATTCTCCGAATCAAGTATTAATTAGTATTGTGCAAGGTTTATTCCCTTGACTTATTTCTCAGATCACCAACGGTCGTGCAATACTCCACCAGCCACCATGAATTATGTATTTGTACTGCATACCTACATGCTTACTGAGATCTTCAGGCGCTGACGCTCAAACAAAAACCAACATCGGATGCAAGCCAAGCAGTGTGCCTACTTTGTCTCGTCATCTTAAGAGTTGTAGATTATACCTGGGGTTTTAGGTAAGGACAATAATAACCGGACCAAGGCAATGTAGACACTCCCGAGCAGTAATGGCGATCGGTGGTTTGCAACATGGGACATACAATAAAAATATATACGCTTTGAAACGTTAACAAGATGATCCATTGACCAGTGAAAAAGCGCGTAGGGCGTTAATATATACGGAGATAGATAATAATAATAATAATATTAACTCATATTTATAGCTCCATTTTCGTAAAAAAATTCAACTCAAAAGCTATAAGGGTTTAAAGTTCTACATTATATTTGCATTTAAAATTAAAATTGTTATTTTAACTTACGAAAATGTGCGTTTTTAGTCTCTTCTTTTAAATAAAGTCTCCGATGCACTGTTTCAAATGCAAATTCCTGTTCACTAAAAGAAATCCTTGATTATGGTTACATTCATTCCCACTATGTTCGAAGATTACGCATTTTTTAAATAAAAAAAACACGTTAATAAATTAAATTCTTATTTAATAAAAAAATAATAAATATATATATATGCATCCTTTACATGATGTTCTACATAGCATGGGGATTGTTTTACTTTTACAAATGAGAAAATATAAAGATTTTTTAACATTATAAGAAAAAACGTTATATATATATATATACATATTAAATTCATCTTTCAATCTACAAAGCATTGATATTTTTGTTACTTTATTACTTGTTGTTGATTTATTACTTACACATTAAGCGTCATTTTTCATGTAAGCTATAAGTTAAAAATATCCACGCTATGTACAAAAAAAAAAAAATTCAAAAAGTTATTTAATTTTTAATGGTACAGTGACTTTTGGCCATTCCGTACTTATATGATCAATGGCACACCCTTACATTTACTATTTTGAAATTCAATTATGATTATATATATTTTTTTAATACAGATGTACCTTCATAATCTTGGCTTTCACGGTAAACTTAGACATGCAAATAGTGACAGCGTGACAGCTGTGATATTATAGAGATGTATGAGAGATTCCTTATATCACTTATTTTAGTATGCGATGTCTTCTCAATAATAAAATAAATTATTAAACGAAAAAGAGAAGAATTTTTTAATGTCAGAGTCACACTTACATATTTATGAAGAATATTTTATGGTAATAAATTATTTCGTATATCAGTTGGCAAAAGCAGTGGAAATACTAGCATGTTCTCTGAAGCAATTGTATATAACAGAATTAAAAATGAGCGAATTTGTGCCGGTAAAATAAATTCCGGTAGTCTATAAAAGTCTTTCAAATACAGATTTAAAGACGGAGAACTCATCCACTGAAATTTTTCCCCGTTGAATTCCTAAAATGTAATGTTCCTTATAAATCGTACAACCGGTGTTACCCGAGGCTTATCTTTCGGCCCTCGATCGTAAAACTTTCAAGCATGTATACGTCGAGTGTTTTTTAATATTGTATTACAGTTATACGAATATTTAAAAAGTTTAAAATCATTTAAAATTGGTTCCGAAAGTGCATATACTTAATAAAAGGAGATAAGATAAGAGAGAGATGCCATTTCTCTTGGTTTTTCCATCTAGCGTATTTAATAATAAATTATGTAGTTTAATGTGGGAATTTGAGAGAGTACAGTCAATTAGGTAAAGTCAATAATCTCCGAATTGTTATAATTAATTTAAGTTTAAATAATATCATCGAAGGCAAAATGTTCTTAAAACCAATTAATGGTAACTAAGCACTTAATAGTTGGAAATACGTAGAATTGAAAGCTTTGAATTTAAATGGATCCGCAACTTCTCCAAACTTAACTCTGTAAGTTTATAAATACATACCAATGTGTAATTTTAATATTGCCAGAAATAGCTCATCAATAAGCGATTTTTTCAATAATATTGATTTATTTAAAAAAATAACTAAAATACAATAGCAACATATTTAATTTAGACGCGATAACAGTTCGCTTTCACGAAATAGAATTGACAGAAAACTTGTATGTTTTATGTTGCCATGTGACTTAATACACGTTTGTTATACATTGTTAAGCGACACGGACGGACATCAGGTGATGGTAGGCACCAAGAGCACAACATATGGGCCTAAACTATTTAATAGGATGCTGAAAGATTTTATCCAATTAAATTGTCCCAATAACATGAAACTGAAAATAAAATTTTGGATTCGTAATATAGGTAGAGCTAGTATTGGTGCACTCACCCAAACATATTGATACATACCTTTAACAATTGTAGTCACAAATTTCTTCAAAATAATTTATTTGAAAGTCCACTTTGTAATTGTTTTTTTACATATATATATATAGGGTTTATGCACAGGTAATAAATGTTAATTCGATCTACTACTTGTAATACTAATTTATTTGTACACTATGCCCATCTAAACACAGAATTTCTCTAGTGAGACGGGCACAGTCCAAACACATTTTTACATTTGTATATATAATTACCAATAAATAATAAATAAAAATATTTTTAGCATTGAAAATTATAAAATAATTCATTTTTATTCGGAATAGGTTTTAATTTAAGGCACGAAAAATACTATTTTACCGGTAACCACATAACTGCACACCGGACAACTGCACATACGATAAAAATAATAAAAACAATAATAAAAAAACATTAAGTCAGAATAAGCTAGGTTAATACAAAATTACGGTAGCAGAAAAATAAAATGACTGTGTGCAGTTGTCATGGAATATATTCCACTGTATGCTGTATTATATGTACTTAAAATTCAGAGATTTTCTAAACATAAATGTAAACTACGTGTACACCACGTGCACACTGACCGACATTGATCAATGATTATTACTTTACTGGGGTTCTCGCCCCTGTAAATTATATTGGAATTGTAAGCACCTGAATATGTTGGTTTGGTCACGCACCCTTCGCCAATTCACAGCCCCGAACGAAAGGTAAATAGGATTCTGTTACCTGACCTAATCTAACCTAAACTCCCCACGGGTGGATGAACTACCTTAGAACCTCTGTTGGACATTTAAGGTGAAAAAGTGTGGGCGAAATAAATCTCTGTTATGAAAGAAGTCACCAATCTTTAAGCAGGCAACACTGAAATACTAAAGCAATATTTAAAATGAATAAATGGTATTTTTCAAAAAAAATCATACATTTCAGATATTTTGCCGGAAGCCATATATTATAATACTAATAAGGCGTGTTAATCTAGTTTATTTTTACTACGGTTTAAAACGATTCTTTAGATGAATGTTATAATGTGGATATATGTGTGTAATACAGAGCGTAAAATTGTACAATGTGTCCTAAAAGTCTTTTTTATTTTGGTTTATTCGTCGCTGGTCGATATCCCGACGAAATGACATAAATTAGCCTTCACATAGCCCCGACTTAATACCAATGGACTTTTTCCTATGGAGCTACCTTAAATCAAAGGTATACAGTAATAATCCTCCCTCTCTGGACCAATTAAAAGAAAATATCCGAGAAGAAATGGCAGCGATTACGGAGAATATGTGCCGAGCAGTTCTCAGAAAGTTTCCCCCCTCCCCCATTTAGAAGAGTGCCAGCGAAATAACGGATCACATTTAGAAAACATAATTTTTAAGAAATAAATTCCCAGGGACTGTATTTAAATGAAAAATAAACATTTTTTATTTAACCTATCCATTATTTTATTACAGAATTTTCATTATGGTAAAGACTTTTGGGACATCTTGTATATAAAATTAAATGTCTATTTTCTATGTAATCATACACATTTTAAACGATTTAAACCAATTCTTGAATAATTACTCTTTATCCATCCTCTTCCTGGCCACCCCACTCTCATCCCTGAATATAAATATTGGTTATATTATTGGCCATCCGTTAAAACTTTTGCACTTAATTGTAATTAAACTTTAGAACCCTGCGCTAAATTTAGGCACTTCTCCTTTCCCAACCCCTAAATACCTATTTTAAAATATGACTAACTTTGAATCCCGGTCAATGCCGGGCATGTACCGCTAGCATCTATATACAATAAAACAGAGAAAACATTATTCAATAAATAAAATACCAAAATCTATGACTGGATGATGGTAGACGATACTCAATCCGAAATTCGTAGGAATAGAATTCCGCCATTTACATGAGATATCTGATCGAACGAGAATAATACTCCAATATCTATAATTTATTTTGTTGTACAAAATTTTATTTTTTAAAATGTAATAATTTATTTATGCGATAGACACTACAGAATAGGTATCTAAAATCGACAAAATCTTTTAAAGATTTCATATTTTACAAAATCTAAAAAAAACTTTTATTAATTTGGGATCCTCTCTTACTACATATAGAAAAATCTCAATTAAGAGAGCTTGGATACGTCTTGCGAATGTCAGAGAAACGACTACCAGGATGTATCTCCTTGGCAACTCCGGAGGGAGGTGGGTCGCCCCAGACTAAGCTGGAATAATCAACAGCAAATACTGTATGAAGACATAAGGTCTTGATTGGTCAATGTATAAGTGGTGCAAGACAAGAGAAGATGGAAGCGTCTTGACGAGACTTTGGGCCTGTGGAGACCCTGCATATGCCTCACAGTACCTGGCTGTTAAGTCAGACTCTCAACAGCCGTATAATCTCGCCTAGTACCGACCACGAAACGACAACAATACATCGCAACGTAGCCACTCATAAATTTTATCTGTATTTTAACATTAACTCCTGTGTAAATTGTGAATAAATCTTCAATAAACGCCATCAATTGTAAGTCAGTATTATATTTCATCCACCTGTTCTAGCCACAGTCACATCCATTCACACACTCTGCGACATCACATACAGGAACACAGTGAACTCTGGGGAGAATCGGGGCAGATCCTTTTGATACATCTCATTAACTTATAAAACTCAACCTCCACACGGGTGGCACGCCATAACCTACAAACCTTCTACATCAAACTGGTAACCCATGACGCAAATAAAACATACTTCCCATATGCTTCTGATCCTACTAGGAAAAGGAAATGGTTCATGAAAACCCGTCATACATATATATATATCTATCTAGATAACATCAATAAAATACTATTAATTGGATAGTTATAGTTGTAAGTTACATTAAATATAATTTGAGAATTATCTATTTCAACTTGTACGAAAAAGAGATTACTGAACTTACAAGGTAAAGGTTCTCGATAGTACAACATAGCATTGTTCGCTCGGCGTGCAGCCACGCAGAACACCGTGTAAACTAATAAACACTATTGTGTGAGGAACAACCCTGTTTTAATTAAGGCAGTACAAATTACAACAGCTATATTTGTTTAGCTGAAAGAGGGTAACACCGGGAACATTGTACCTACGGTGGAATGTTAGCCCATTAAAAGTTAAGACAAACACGGTGGCTAATAATAATTACACTCTACGCGGGTCTATTCGGCTAGTTTGACAGCCAGAAAAGTTTGATTGCTTTCATTAAGAAAATAAATAAAAATTAATTATTTATTTATTTAGTACATTTATTATTACACGTTCTATTATTTGTTTATTTGTTCTCTGCCCACCACACTAGATCAGAGTCCATATCGAGGTGGGCAGTGTTTTTCTTTTGTATCATTAGCATTAAGTTAGATTCAATAACTGAACATCAATCAAACATAGATTATAACATAAACTAAGCAACAACACCACATATCTAAGAATTGTGTACTTTACACGAGAGGGACATAACTAGATTTAAAAGATTTTTGTAGAATTACTGAAGTATTACTTACCTTTCTAGAGTTGTAAAGGAAGCAGATTTTTTCTTAACTGAAACTGAACTAAGCTTAGATACGATTCCCTTGACTTGTGCGCAGTTGACAGGGAGATTACAAATATATGGTGATTACATTTATTTCATTTGCACGCCCCTAGCTGATGTTATCGTGAAACTACTGATATAGAACGATTCCCCGTGAAAATTCAAATTCAATGGATATAAATATCATAATTTAACAAAAAATTGAGATAGGTGACGACATGTCACTGCACTTGATGTATAAACATAATTAAAAAAGTAAGATCAATGATAATGAAAGAAAATACTGCATTTTTTTACAAAACATTTTACACAGTGACAAATTTAACGATTGGAAAAAATCACAAGTTTCCATTAGTAATCACGAAGTTGTTTAACTAATTATGTTCAAAAAGATAAAATGGAAGTGATTAAAAAATCCACGAAAATGAATTACTCACATCGGATAAGATTCTAGCAATTTGTGGAATGCCACAGCAACAGTTCTAGATTTACGCACAAGATTTAAGTACTTACGGCAATGTAGGACAAATGGTAACATACACGGCAGAATGTACTAACTTACTTATTATGAAAATACACCAAATATTTGTCTCATTTTAGGTATAGATAAGTCTGTCATTGTTATACTTATTGTTGGTGTCAGGGGCGTATGGCGACCAAAGAAATTGTTGAGACAACCGGCCCAATCACCAATTTAAAAATAGTTAAAAAATATTTTTTAATTGACACTGATTGAAACCTCAAATTTTGCAACATAATGTGAAAAACGCATTTTCAGTAAAAGTGGATATATCTATAATTACTAATTTTTAAAAGATATTAATGTTTTAAAAAAACTGACCAATCTCTAAAAAAAATTGATCCCCAATTAGATCGATAATTACGTAATTATTAATTTCTGTCAGTTATTTTAACGTAATTTCTAGTCTACTCTCACTAATAGCGCTTCGTAATTTATTTTTTTGTCGGTTCCACAAAGTCATTGTTCTCTGCACGTATAATATGATATAAAACTAAATGGTTTATGGCACTTTGCAATAAAAGTGTGTCCTCATTCAGAGTAATGATTTAATTAAAAAATAAAAATCGAGGAGATCGGCTCGTCGACATTTTTACTGGTGTCTTGCCGGGCCAATCCGCCCATGGCACGTCCACTTCCAACATTAATTCTATAATAACAGAATAGACCCGATAGTATGCAATGTCAAAGGTCATGAGAATTACCGGGAAAACATTGTCTATTACCCTTAAACCGAAATATGTTTCTCATATATTCACAAAGCACAGATTCAACAAGTAAATTTTCGACAACAGAGACAGAATAATATAGGTTTGTTCGTTCATTACCTATCAGCGGTTTTATTCCGTGGATGGATATAAATGAAACAATGTTATTACTCTACTTGAGTTAATTAGCACTACTCGAGTTTCGAGAGAAATAGTAACACTACCTCATTATCTTGTTTGATTTACATTATAAACTTAAATTTAGCTTAACAAACCTTAAATTTAAAATTCTTTAAACTGTATAACATTTTTTTGGGACACCAGATTAAGTCATAAATGCGTGTTAACTGGACTTTTTTTTTATTAGAGCAAATAATATTTATAGAATTTCTCAGAGGCCGTTGTGGTAATTTTGGCGGAGATGGAAGAGCTATTTGATTATTGGATTCATCACCACTGGATTCTTGATCCTCCTATCATTCTGTGTCGACACTGCTAAAATCGCTGCCGTTGTTACTTATACTGCCATCGCTTTGTTGTGATTTTTTAGTATTGCGTAGACTCTTTGGATTTATGGACTATAAAAAATACGTTTATAAATATTGCAGAATTGCACGATTATCTCTAAATCTATTGAAATATCAGCAGATAAAGCAAACACCAGGATGGATACGTCACTTATGACGCAAAAAACGGTAACTTTAACTTGTTGACGCGCTGGAGTAGGGGGAAACATAGAAGTGAACGGTGGGAAGATATATCACGACAGTAGAGCAAATTTTTAATCTGCTCGTGGGTCGTATTATCCCATTTGGACTCAAAAGGTTAATAAATAATTTCCGAGAAAACACCTTAAAGGTATTTCAGATATTAAATAAAATAATGGTTTAAAAATTCCTAAAAAGGATAAAAATAAAATAAATATTACTGAAAAGTTCATAATTTCACGCAGATAGTGTATTTCAGGTAAAAGTACACCGCGCATAACATTTGGGTTCTTGCCCAGGTAACAAGGAGTCCACCAGATTATATTTTTTGTTAAATATGGAAAGGTGTGAAAATTGTAAGAATGTAATTTGTGTTTCAGCGTTATCCACGCGTTCGCAATAAATATTATCAAGAATTTTTGCTTAAAGATAACTGCATCATTTAATCTTGTTTTACGCCAACAAGAAGTTGCAGACACCAAGATTATTGGTCTGAGAGGCCGTTCTGCTCCAAGGCTGACGATTCATATAGGGTTTCGATGTCTAAGAGTAGCAAAATATACCTGAATTAAAAACCTAATTTAACCGTGATGAGAAAACACAGCCTCATTCGTCTAATATAATGAATGAAGTAAACCCCAAAGGATCCCACCCTATCCCGGAATCGTTTTGAGAGTTGTTTATTCTCGCTTCGATTCCACTCAACAAAGCAACGCCAAATTATTCAAAATCTTCAAAACTAAAACTTTTAATTACTAAAACCTTGTGGTGCCTCTTCATAGTTTACTTTTTTCTTTTCCATTATTAATACCACAATTATTACATTTTTTACATAAATAGATGGCTGATATAATACTGATATAGGTGGCTCCGATATCATCGTACCAGAGCCATCCTGTACAATATGTATCGATTTGAAGTTATCATATTAAATTCAGAGGCAGTCAAAGAGAAGCTATACAAGTCATGCACCCCCAAAAAGAGAGGATAAACATCACATATATGTGTTGAAGTCACACAACTAAGAGAGGCAAATTAACACGGCCATGTTTTTAAGGAGGCCGTGAAGAGCAGAAGTGGAATGAGAACTTTAGACACAGCGGTTAATGGATACTTTTGTGATAAATCAACTGTACAACTTATTTGCATTTTGATGTATTATCTTGAATGAAAATGTAACAAATTTTACTTTTGAAATTGGCAAATTTATCTTTGTGGTTAAGATTCATATTTTTATTTGCTAACGTTGTTTTATTAACCACTTAATTGAGTTTAAATACATCAACCGGTTTCGAAAAATACAATTTTTTTCATTAACTAAATGTTTTTAGTTAGTAATGACATCCTGAAGAAGAAAATTGTATTTTTAGAAACTGGTAGATGTATTTAAACTCAATTAAGTGGTTAATAAAACAACGTTAACAAATAAAAATATTTTAAATATGAATTAAATATATTAATTATAAAGATATACATATAAAATCAATTTTATCGAAAAATATTGTTGTTGCGCCACCGGGATTCGAACTTGGACCTATGTTCTGAATAATTACAACTTCACAATAAGAATGTGTTCTCCTAAAAAAATAAAAATATGTTACAATTCGTTCGCCGTTTTAGAATCCATAACAATATTACGCTTTCCCATCCATATCTATGACGTCGTGGCGACTTCGATAGTGTCATTTGTGGCTGTAAAATGCTTGCTTAAACCGTCAGGTCTATGAGACCCGAGCAGGGAAAAAAAGTGTTTTTAATATCTCTGTACTCATATATGCCACTGCATCAGCAACCCCGAGGGACGCGACCACAGGCCTTAAAGAAGATGGGGTAACAATATTGAGAAAGTGTCGAAAAAACGTTCACGACTGGACGAGTATTTGCGAAGATAGACAAGAGTGAAGAAAACTACTACATGAGAAGGTTCTCAGTTGATCGTAGGTACGTAATGATGATGGTCGAAAAATAGGTTTTGAGGAAACAATAGCATGTACCTGCTTTGTTAATTATTTTTTTTAATCAAGTACATATTTATGGTTTTTAATTTTCCGATTAGATTAAATATTAGTAAAAATTCAGGTAGCACACACTCAAGAAAGTATAGATCAAACCTAATTATGCGATATGTTGTTTGTCGAAACGCGACATCATAAAACGCACCATTTTTCAAAAGAAGCCTTTAAAATTAACGAATTAGTTTACATTTTGAATATATTTAAATAACCTACGGCAGGTGTTCCTGTATCTGTACAGGTGGATACCGTCATTGGTATTCATGCTATTCAAGTATTCACAGTGTAGAAAAATGGCGGAATATCAATACAATACATGAGTTCATCGTTTCCTTTGAACTCTGCGAACGACAATTATTATTATCATAGGAGAGTAATAATACGCATAAATAATATGGCACGAAAGATCGTCCAAACTCCTTGAACGTGGGATTTAACGAGGCTCGCAGTGAGAAGAGACGCTTCAAATATAAAATAATACAATTTGCGAAAATGAAATGAAGAAATGTCACGACGAATTGAGATTGTTAAATTATTAATGTTGTCAATTTTAAATTCAAATAAAATGTCTTAACATAAAATAAAATGTCGTGTTGTGTGAACGAATGCTGCATTGCAACATTTCACGGTAATCAGAGATGTGATCATAGTTTTATAAAATTAAGAAACATTACGTGAATGACATTACTTTTTTATAACGACGAATGAGATAATTCTATCAGTCCGCGAGTAAGGCGCTGACAGATTCACGGAGAAATCTGTTAGCCACTGAAGGATTATCTTAAATATTAATTAAATATATTACTTAGAAAGATATACATATAAAATCAATTTTATCGAAAAATATTGTTGTTGCGCCACTGGAATTCGAACCTGGATCTCTTTCCTAAGCGGGGAAGATGCATTATCCAACTATGCTACAATTTTCGAACCTATATGTTACCTTTTTGATATTAATATATTATTTGAAAGAGCCATCTACCTTATTTTTACAGAATCTCAAAAACCTTTGAGTAAACTGATAGCAGACGCCAGAATTATCAATTCATTTTTATTAAATTTTGTTCTGAATAATTACAACTTCACAATAAGAATGTGTTCTCCTAATAAGAATTATCTTTTGTATGATACTTACTTTATCATCTGAATATTATATTTTTTATTATTATTAAAATAGTGCACCACACTCTGTTGATACTTATCCGTCATAAATTGATTAAACTTTCAAAAATAAAATATAAAAGCATTATTAATAAGTTAGCAAAGAAAATTTTACGCGTATATTTAAAATAAACACAGTGTTATGTTAAAAATACTAATTAAATGTATTATTTAGTATTTAAAATATCACAGACCTATTACAATTACAATTACAACTTCACAATACGAATGTCTTCTCCTTAATAATACATCGTTATGTACTTATTATTTATTATTAACTCAAAAAGATGAGAGAGAAAGAGCTAAAAGTGTGATAAGATTAATATAGTAAAACACACGGCGACATCTATGGATTATCCACACAACGTTTTATCAAAATAACAAAAGTAAGTGTCGACTTGCACCAATGATTTCATATTCTTTTACAAAAGAGAGAGTGAAAGTGCATAGCTTACGTGGAAATGCGTTTGGCAAGGCTCTGCGGAACCAGAATCAAACACGTGTCGTCAACAATTCCCGATGATTTCTGGGCTGCGTGTTCTGCAAATTTATTACTGCAGCAACGCAAAAAGTTCCAGTAATGATATGATCTTCAGTTTCGTTTCATGTATTATACTACATACAATGAGTGCGCAATAAGAAAATAATGGAATCATAATGATTGAGTTAAACAGAAAATATTAGAAATGAAATGTTTTATGATTCATCTGAATACAGCCCCGGGGCTGTTCCTAGACCCTGTACTACCCTTAGGCAGGCTAGAAAATGCCGATCTTATTTATATTTCTACAAAGGTTATAATTGACATGAAATATAGAATTTTTGTGAGCCGTTATTAAAACGTTAGATAAAAAGCCCCCCGACGACATAAGAACATGACTCTCATTAGCTCGTTGTTATGAGTTCCAACATACATTTAAGATTTCCCAGAACTTCTTAGATTTTTTGCTTTATATACACAATATTGTTTAACTCAGGAGTTCTCAAGCTGAGAAATAAATTTTTATTTTTTTTATCTCAAACTTAATTTTGTCTTTAAATTGCAGCTCTATGCCGATTTTTGATTCATCAGTTAAATTGTGAGATTTTTGAGATTACAACCTTCTTAACTATTTGCATTCTGTCGTGAAGCACCTTGAATATAAATTACTTCCTACTAACACACACGAATGCAGATTATTTATTGTTAAACTTGTAACAAGTTGTCAATAACAGACTTGATTTTAATAAAATTACTTGAATCCATTATTGTGCAAGACTATTCTGTGTTGATGTAATAAGGAAGGCGCTAGTGATAAATGAGTTCAATTTGGCTGAATCTGAATGACAGTGACTGACATTTGTATGAATTACGAGTTAAAATTTGAAATGATTTACTGAAAAAATAGGTTTTATAACATCAAGGACGAGACAGTAATTGCAACAATTACAAAGCATATTATATATTTAAAAAAAAAAAAACGCTAATAGTGAACAACAGTGAAATATTTCTATAAAATAAGAAAATTATCAGCGTGATAACCGTGAAATAAATATTTTAAATAAGAGCACGGGTTTAGCCCATAATAAAATGCACACTGCAGAAATATTATACATGCACGTACATTTTAAACGATTTGTCAATACAACATACAACTAAAATAATTAATTTTTCTTTCTCTATTATTTCTTATTCCATTAACCCGCCTCGGAACACCAGAAGAGTAAGAAACGAATCAATAAGCTTGGGTTTTAAGAGTCGGCACATTCGTTATTGTGCTGCCTTCCGGCAAAAAATTTAGACTGAATTTAAATTCGTTAAAGTGACATAATAAATATTTTTTTTTTTTATAAAATGTACAATGTGTTTATTATAATTACGAGTATAAAACATTTAGAACAAGAAAATAAAATAAAGAATTTTAATCTAACTAAAAAAATTACACTTTGAATTTTTCAATTCGGTAGAATATAACTGGAGTTATCACAAAATGATATGGCTCCGGTTAGTCACACCACACAGAAGCAGTACCAGGCGGGGCGCTGTTGCGGTCGATGGTGGACGATGGTGGTCGAATGTTAGAAGGGCGCGAAGATATTTCACAATAAAAAGTCAAAAAAACTATACAAACAACCCATGACATTATTATTTATCAAGACATAAAAATGTTTAAAATAAAGTATAATAAATAACGAACTACCACTATGTTAGACTTTCGTAATATTTTAATTTATTTATAACTGATGACTTACAATGAGATGTATAATTATGGATTATGAGCTAGTTTTCTTAAACAAATTTTTTAAACTTCTAAAACCGTCGAGAGTCAATATTATTTTATAGTAAGTCCTTAACTGTACCCCTAGAACCTTTTATCTCGTCAGGCATCGCCTGCATACGGACACTATAAAACATATAGATTTAAGATTTTTGATTGCATATACCACTCTTAAAGATAAATCTAAAGAGATGAAGTCGAGCAATTTCATGTTACGAAATACGAAATGTAATTACGTGATGCAATTTCGATTTGCATTTTATTTAACAACAAAAAATGTAGCAGTCCTATTTACATAAATGTATAATATATTGGAAAATATTGTTTTATTGCCAATTTATATGAATTATTCTCACATTCCGGTCAGGAACTAGATTTCTTTAATTGATTAGTGAAATTGTTCTGATGTTATCGCTAATTCACGATACGAACCAGACAAGAGACAAATAAATTAATATTTCTGCATCACGGGACCGATGACGTAAAATGTTTAATACGCAATTGGACCAGAAGAGTCCATAATATATTATTACTGTGAACAAGTTTCGGCTGTGTTTATGCATTGAACAGCTCAGAGAGATTTTATTTTGCCGATCGTACGAGTACATTGAATTATTACAGGCATGAGTTTTTTTGTATGGCCAAGGTTAAATCGAAATTATTTTCAATTGAACTCAAGTTGTAACACGCTTCCTGGATTCTACACAGCAAATAGAGTAATGATTGAAGTGGGCAAATATGAATCTATTATCGTTGTAGGAAAATATTATTGAATTCATTAACCCTTTGAGTGTTGCAACAAAAAAGTGCGGTTTTTATTAAAAATCAATTAAATGTATTAATTAGAAAGATATACATATAAAATCAATTTTATGGAAAAATATTGTTGTTGCGCAAACGGGATTCGAACCTGGATCTCTTTCCAAATCGGGAAAGGTGCATTATTTGACGACAAATTTTCGAACCTATATGTTACACTTTTTCAAATTAATTAATCTATCATTTCATTATTTGAAAGCCGTCTACTTTTCGATAAAATTATATATCTTTCTAATTAATACATTTAATTAGTATTTAAAATACATTAATAAAAAAACACTTAATTATACTATGTTTGTCATAAATGTGGAGTTGTATATATATACATTTTAGCAACATTACTGATTGTTTACACGAAATGAAAATGATCCTATTATTCTTAACCAGTATCGGTATTTAAAAAACATCTTTCGCGACATGTAAACAAAAAATAAAAATGTTAGCCATACCTCAAACGTCCCTACAGAAAACCCACCTTAATGTTTTTTATGATGTTTCTAAGGTCGAATTAGGTAACCTTTAACCTTTAAGAGATCGTAAGATCTTATACGTGTACACCTATTATATAAAGCACAGTAATTTTAATATCTAAAGGTCATGCAAATGATGTAAAAGGAAAAACAAATAATGATAATAAATAAACATTAAATTAACTTTTACAATTTGTTGCCACCGTGACACGAACGTTGTCTATCTCCAGATTAAATATTTTTTCGATCGATAGATTATTTTCTATATATCTTTCTAATCAAATTATTTCATTTGTTTTAAAATGACACAAAACTACGTTCTGAAATTGCAACGTCGCAATTAAAATGTGTTCTTAAAAAAATAATCTTTTATGAAGATTGTTGAATAGATTAAGACTCCATTTGATCGATATAAACAACATATTTCTGCAGACACACAGGGATTATTAATTATTATTAATAGTAACAACTTTTTCTAAAATTAGTATAAAAAGAGCTAAAAACGAGGATGCCTCGCGAACGTTCCGTACCTACTCTTACTTTTTGTGATTATTAGAATTATAAAATCTTCTCCACACGTGAAATTAATTTATATAGAGTTTTAATTAGCATGGAAAGGTTTGATTTTGTTCACTAGACATTGCAAAACATGAATTACATTCGTAACAACTTTTCCGGATGATTAAATTTTTATGCCTAAAACATTTGAAAGGGGTTAATAATAGTTACAATTTAAAAACCACTATGACAATGTCCTTCAATTTCAAACATTTTGGAATGCGTAAACTGTAAGTGTTATATATTATCAATATGGACTTAAAATAGATTTACTTTTGAATAAATTATATATATATATTAAAAAAAAAAAATGTATGTAAGTTAAAATAGAAAAAAAAAACCACTAAGGTAAACAGGTATATTATTCAAATTAAAATATAAATCAAAAAATATAATGTAAACTTGGTATATTTTTTACGATCAAGTTGGTTACCTACCTATGTACATATCGATACCTCTATTTAATAAAACACACTTCAAAGTTGCTATGGGTATATAAGAAGAAACAAAAAATATAGCTCTGTAACTGAAATTCTATAAATATTTTTTTTGCATGTTGTGACTACTCATAATTGGCATCATTTTATATTAAAAAAAAACATTTTTCATGGAAATTATTCGAATGATATCTTAAATCGTATTAATGTAGTTTTCCAATAAATGATAACAAAATGGCGTCAAATAAAGTTGATGATTCTTATCTTAACCTATTATAAATGAAATGTAATTGGATTTATCTTGAGTGGTGTGTTAAAATAAAATTAGGTGTCGCAGTCAAATTAATTGTTGCGTTAAATATAACACCAACCAAAATATATGTAATTATAAATAATAATATTAAATTGAGTTGATATTATTTACGAGTATGACGTATGAATGCTTCAATCCTGCAATAAATCCGATCACAGCAAGTCCTATCTATTTATCTATAGCAGTGAACAAAATACTCTTCCAATGCTTCGGCTACATTATGCGCCAAATTACAGCCTTGAAAATGAGATTGTCTTGTGCAAAACCTTAAGCCGAAGAAGACCTGGACGAGTGCCACAGCGGTGAATAGATGCTGGAGAGACCCCGGAATCGGTTGTGAAGGTGACCCAGGACCGAGACTTGTAGAGGTGCATTACGAGCCGAGTCTCATCTGACTTGGAACATGGATTTCATGTCTTTCGGAGTACCGGGTCACTTGGACCCCTTGCTCCTTCATCATGTTGTGTGCCATAATGGACTGTCAAATTTTATTATTAGTTTTGTATTATTATTCTGCTAAAAAGGAGCAGGGTACTGCTAGCTGGCGCAGTGATTTATGTCCTTTAAAGGAGGACAGTTTTTGGGCGTTTGATACACGGCGGATCGGTAATATCGTATTTTGATAATTGATTAATGGGGTTTTGGTGCTTGGGGAGGTCGGCCTAAAAACGCTTGGAGAGATGTTTTATGAACTCTTTTACGGGGAGAATGCCTGAATCGTGACGTAGTTGAGTATTCCTTAGCCATCTAGGGTTATCCTGAGCTAACCGGATGACCCTGTTCTGGAAGGTCTGCAGTATATTAATGTGTGTTTTGGCCGCGTGACTCCAGATGGGGGCAGATAGGCCTTGGACGGCCTTGTATAAGAGGAGCTTGTTGTCAGTGGCGAGTTTGCTATTCCTGCCTCATAGTGGATACATTGCCTCATCTGACCGAGGACACTATTTGTACACACTGATATGAGGGAGGAAAGTAAACTGGATGCGATGGAAAATGCTACTCTTGACTCACTGGTGTGATTGTGATTGATATTCAATAATATCAGTGATTGAAAACTGTGACTATGATCACAGTATCATTAATAAAGCATGCGCCGCACGATATCACAATATACGAAATAATTGTACTTATATTATTCAAACATTGTTTGCGTAGAAAAACATATTCTAGCTTATATAATTAATATATATCTAATCTAATTTAATATCATTACAAAGAGAATGAAAACCTTTAAATAAATGAGAGTTTATTTTTCAGCATTTCGGGTCAAATGCGTAAAACGATTTGGCAGAATCTACTAGATGGAGCTTATCACGAATTACAACGTCATTCCTTTATGAATATTTTCGTTATACATACACATGTACATCACGATTCAAAACCGAATATAAATTAATAAAAAAATTAATCACGAATTACGATATTCCTAGATATTCAATCACTGATAGTGAGTGCGACTCAAAGATATCAGTGATTGACTCACGGTTCGTGATTTTTAACACATCACTACTTAAGCGTATATGTGGTAGATCCATTTATGATACAGTAAAAAATGAAGAAATAAGGAAATAATGTAAAGCTGATCTTAGTATAGTGAGTAAGATTAAGAAAGGATCACTTAGGTGGTTTGATCATATGGAACGGAAGAATGAGGAGAGAATGGTAAGAAAGATATATGATGCAAGTGTTGATGGCATCAGAAATAGAGAACGTCCCGTGAAAGAGGTTGCACGACCAGGTAATCTAGATACTGGAGGATGTTGCTATTAGAAGCCTCAATAATCGGCAGGAAACGGCGTGATGGTAAGTAAGTAACTATTGAAGTAAGCGATATTTACGAGCCAAAAAGTGCAAGTTAACATGTGTTCATTTGTCAATGGTTATTGAGACATTGTAATTAGAAAACAGACACGTGACATAACACTGTTAACGGAATTGTTTGTCGCGGCCGGAAACTGAACTGCTTTGGCATTCGCGAACCGCGACACGCCATCATCGTCTAAATATTACGTCCCGTCACCATGTGCGCAACGGCTCCGCCGTGGGGTATTCCTGTGAAGTTCTCACTTATCGTAGTCGCGTATAAATAGAAGCTCAGCTTTGTGGCCAAGGGCTAATTTCCTTATTTTTTTATTCTGAACCTTTTTCACATAAACAATGGACGATCATTGAAGAAATTAGAAAATGTGTTTTTCTGTGTATCGTCTTTCTAAAAAAAAAAAAAAGAAACTAAAGGCTAGTGACAGATAAATAGATATACATCTATGATAGATAAATTACTAGGGGCGTGCAGTGCATACAAGCAAAAAAGCTGTGCATTAATAAAAATTTTAAGAAACAAATATAAATTAAATAATTTGATTAAAATAAACGAAAATATTATTTTACAATTAGCGCCATCTGTGTACCAGTAGAGACTTTAATTTCTTAGTTCTAAAAACTACCACGATAACTCACCGCTGTATCCATGACGCTCTTGTGTATTCGCCGCATCGAACTATTCACATTACTCTGTTCTGTCTTTAAGCTAGTGAATTACTCAAGTCATATAATTGGCTATTTACTGAATTGAAAATTCCTTTCGGTTGATCCGTTTTGTATGGAGTCGTCACCTATGCTGTTTTTAACAGAATAACATTTGAAAGGTTTACAACTGCGTGCAAATCTCTTTTACTAATTTGCGAATTTTACTATCTTACTGTTTATAACACGTTGATTTCATGATTGTTCTTTAAATTTGGTGCATGGATTAGTTTTTGATTTGGAAAAAACAAAAAGCAATTGGCAGAACTATTTCCTACGTTAACCTTTAATAAAAATAATTATTTCCTTTAGTTATTACGTGAAGGATTTTCAAACAATAAAAAATGAATAATGTTCAGTCATAGAAAGTGTTCTTAAAAATGTCCATACGTTGGTAAAGACGTCAGTTAAACGAAAGTACATATATTATAAATGATTGTGTAATATCATTGGTAATAGCATAACCTAAATCTATATCTACTGCACGCCACTGTAAATTACATACATGTACGTGATAGCTAATAATTAGACACCTAAATGTCTATTAATTTTTTTTTAAAGACGACACATTATTATTGTGAAGTTGCAGTTTTTTTTCAGAACATAGTTCTGCGGTATTTAAATACAAACTAAATGTATCAATTAGAAAGATATACAAAAAAAAAAAATATCGAAAAAATATTTTATTTGTTACCTAGATTTAAAAAAAAAAGAAAAACCTTATCGTTACCAATATTTTGCAACTAAAACTTGACAGGTGATTCATAAACAACGAGCTGTCAGAACTGACAAATCAGTTAAAAAACACTGAACTGTCTCAAGTACGTTATGCGATTTCTATTCATACGACAAAATGTTTCTTAATTTTCAAATCGACTGACAATTTTTAAACTTGTACATTTTGAAATTTACCGTATCGTATACATTAATTACAAGCATTAATCTAAATTATGTACTTACCCCCCCCAACCATTTAAAAAAAAAGAAAAAGATATTATATAATAACCGTTTGGTATTCATTCCTTTAGGTCGATGTTTTGGTCATGGCACTTCAAGAATGTGTTCAAGAAATATAAATATAATTAAACATTAAACAAATCTATGTAAATTAAGGCATGGATATAGGTTATGCTGCTAACATCGATCGAGGTTCTGTAAGAAATACATTCTCTCAGAAGCATATTTTGTGAAGGTATGTATTCAAGTGTGAATTTATTTTCGTTCTTTAAAAATATTTATATTATTACTACATTAAGTTACTAAAATATTTTGCCATGTTTAAAGTGTATAATAACGCATGCCTTCAAGTCAGCTTCAAATATACACTTGCGGTGTTTTGAAACACGTCTGCTCAATCGAAGACGTGTATTCAGAACACCGGGCGGCGCGAGAGTTGGGTTTAGTTCGTATACGTTTGGGGCAGATTTTTTGAAAAAACACATGAGCAGCTTTGTCTGTCATCTCTAAATTCTTCCGCTAAATGGTTCTAGTTAGCGCAGTAACGTGAGATTTTTGAATTATTTGCGCGTGGACCTACACACAGAATACATCAAATAAATTTTTTATTTAGATTTATTTCGCAGAATCACAGTTATGTACCGCTTTTTTGATTATACAGAGTGCACGCCCCTGAATATAATATGTTGTTTAAATAAATGTCACCTAGATTACTGTTCCAATCTTTCCCCTTTCGCTCGAATTTATTAGTCAAGAATAGCTGTTTTATTTTATTGCGATTGTGCTAATAGTTGTGGACAGTGGTGTCGCAACTCTGTTGCAACCTATATATATATATATTGACTAATCTGACATAGGTTGGCTCCTTGTATTATTTCGTGAGTGGGCCCAAAGGTATTATAGGGAGGCTGAACTAGCGTTACAACTAGGCCACAAGGCAAGTCCTTCGAAAATCACAATGTCTACCGCTTCCAAGTCCAGTTCCAAATATCGTATAAATTCCAAGCGATTCTTTATCTACCCTAACATTATCCAGTTACTTTAGATGAGCCCAACGATTGTGCGGATGTTTCAAATTCCACATCATGTAGATATAATATTTGTCACATTAATAACGTTAATAATTATGCACGAAATTAATTTTAATTAATCGACATTTCTTAAAACTCATTAACTACGTCAATTGGGATCAATATCGTTTTTATATTAAAATTCTTGATTTACGAGTGTCTGTATATAAATTACATGAATATAATGGAAAGTGCAAATTTTGTGATTCACTGATAAAAGCGGTGTTTCCTCAACATTTTATATAAAAAAAGTATTTTAAAGTAACAAATTTATTTTAAATAATTTAACTGATCGGGCACCTAAGTTGACACGCACCCTTATATTTCAGGGTCATTATTAGTGATGGTAAATCGTTATGTGACTGATTGTTCACTAATATTTCACTGCTGGAGGTTTACTTTCTAGTGCACCAGTCACTGTTCGAAGAATTACGAATAATCACAGTCATAATAACGGTTTAAATTACGAGTTAACCTTTCCTTTAAGGTGGTAAAATAAAAACGCGCGTTCCGGTGCTGTAAACTCAGTGTACATGTAGACTTTTGCGATTTGAAGTGAATATATATATATAAATTATTGTGTGAACGTGCAAAAAGTGAGAAATAACACTGATCATCACGAACGACAGCATAAAGACGCATAATACACGTCGAACTCGGCCAGTGCACGCTCTGCCACCAAAGTGACGATCGGCATCCGGCACCCCGCGCCCCGCACACTGCACCTTCCGCACGTACACACATATACGTATTGACAAATTCGCGTCAGGTTCTTCGAGAAAACATTTTTTATTGTTGCGTATGGTAAATATGTAATTATATTATCCAATACATAAACATATTACGGAGGAATACCTAAAATATGAACTCTGTATTTGGTATATTTACAGAGATATTCACATAATTAGAGGTAATGTCAACTCAGTTTACATCATCGGAGAGGAAAGTTCAACCATTACTAGTCATCAGACTATCCGCACATAAAACACTTTTACTTTTATGCAATTTCGAACCCTCGGCATTCGGTTGTGTAGGCGAGCCTTAGCCAAATACTCAACTGATCAGAAGCATCGCAGAAAGTAACAGTCATGAAATTATATAATGCGAATTTACTAAAAAACCTGAATAATATCAATGGTATATACTTGACGTTTGGTAACAACACTTTGAGGACAGATAACTATTCACTAGTAAGTACCGCAAAAATCCAGTGTCATACGAATATCATTTACCCATTTTGATACACTTTAAAATAAATTTTTACTTTTCAGGAATAATTATGTAAATTTATATCAAATAATCAATATCACATTAACATAATTGGATGGCTGCGTAAACTTTGAATGACGTCATACATTATCATAACATTTGTGCAACTTGCGAAAGCAGTAGACTCCATTAACCGGATTGCGGATTAACTAAAGCAATAAAAATATAGATTTTTAAAATAAAATTTTGAAGTATTATTTAGTATTTACTTTTGATGCAAGCGAGAAGACGCATCATGTTAAAATTATGTTTTTTTTTTTGCGGAGAATATCTGGGTTAATTTTTTCCCTAGCACCCCGGACAAAAGAAGAGAAGAAAAGTAGTTTAAGGGATGGATATTTATTTTAATATTGTTACATAGGGTACCTGTACAAGAGGAGAAGCCTAAAATTTATTTATTTATTTATTTATTCACTTTTATTACTTTGAAATGAGTCCGGATGAGGTTTTAAAATCAGTCACGGGAATAAAACGTAAGTGCGTGCGCTCGCATACTAACCTACGAGCTATAATATCTTGCGGGTAATAACCGCGCGCGTTTAACCGCAGTGCGTGCTAAGCCTTAGAGTTAATTACATAAAGATATATTAAAGTACAATATAGTCCCATTGTTTATGTACACGCCTTCGATAGCTGGTTCCCAGGTTTCCGATTAACAATAAGCACACATGTGATATATGAACCGCACTAACCTCTTTAATTTTGCTGTCTTTCTGGACCGATGTTGTTGTTCTTTTAGCTGGGTTGTCTTCTTTAGATTTCAACCGACCGAAGCGCGCACTGGTGGTTTATTTGGACCGCTGCACTGGTACGCACGGGATGTAATTAGAACGACACCTGTCGGCTACCGTCTTCTCAGCTTCCGAAAAAAGGTGGCAATATTTACATACCCACATGTACATTATTATAAACCAGGAAAGCCAGTGGTGCCAATCGAAGTAACAAGGCGCGTAAACACCCATAAAGATATATTAAAATACAATGTAAATGCTAGTATGAAGGTCAAGCCACAGCCGAATTAATTCTAAAAATAAATATCTTTATCTATGGGATCGATTAATACACATTATCGATGCAGGCAACATTATATTTTTAAATTCGAAAAAAAAACACGCATTTTATTCTTTTAAATATGCAAATTATGCGTGAATTGTCACATTAAATATGCAGAATGAGAACGAAAGTAGACTGAATGCGGTGGAATGCGGTTACTCAGGCACAAACATGCGTCTATGTACGAAAATATGTACATATAAAATCTAAGTAAGATGGAGGTGAAGAATGAACAAAGCAGGAGCGAATGTATCACAGGCCTGTTGCGTTGCGTTGGTGATAGAATTAAGAAAAGTTCATCGATATGAAATCGTTTAGGTATGACCAGGTACGATCAATTAGAACGTAGCCCAAAAAATCGACGAGCTTGCATGAGAAGACAGAACGCGTGTGTCGTTCTATCCTCTCTGCCTATCCTTGAGGTGAAACGTCGAGATGATAATATGAATTTAACAACTCTGAATGTTATTTGTTTAGTATCTTTGCATTGAATGAATTGACGTTTAGTTTCTTAAAATATTATGCACAGAACCCATTATGAAATCGTTGATCAAAACGTTATTTGACAATGGTTTAACTAAGTTTAGTGACAAGTCAGTCTTAATGATTAGATTGTCTTCATTCCTAAAATTTTACATCTTTATTATTTCTAACCTAACCTAACCTAACCAAACCCCGGCCAGTCATCAAACTGCTGATCTAAAATTTATTTGATAATGACGTAATTAAGTTGAATGATCAGTCAGTCTAAATGATTAGATTTAGTTCCCTTTCTTATAACTCTACATCTTTATTTTTTTTCTTATTCCACTTAGGTGAATCTAACGCTTTTTTACGGAAAATGGTTTTCTTCAAAGTGAGTTAACACAGTAATAAAATACTGATGACAAACCAAAATCGTAAATCCTGTTGGTAAATACATAAAATAAATTATTGAATGTTAATTCGAATTTCCTAATGGTATAAAATGGTCTTCTCATTATTAAAAAGTGGATCAGAGACAAACTTTGGTATTCAGTGTGAACACTTAGACTCAAGGATGGCAGCCATGGCTCACGGCGACTTCTATAAAACAGTCCGCCCGCGTCCCCGCGTGTTGCGTAGCAACGAAATATACAACAATATTTCAATAATTACGACTATGCTGCATGAGGTTTGAAAGATAACGCGTTTGAAAGTACAATGGATCCAATACAAAAAGGGGATTGGGTTTCATTTACAGAAGTTGTGGCAGGTTTTTTGTGTAATGAAGATCTGAAAGTCAAAGCAAAAGGTTAAAAAATGTTTCAAAAATTCAGGAAATCAGGCTGTAACTGTAAAGCTTAATTTTCTATATTCGCACATCGATTTTTTTCCCTGAGTACCTCTGAGACGTCAGCGAAGAACAAGGAGAGCGTTTCCATCAAGATATCAAAGACATGGAAAAGAGGTACCAGAGAAGGTGGAATGCTAACATGATGGCCGACTATTGTTTTATGCTAAAGAGAGAGGGCACTAGTGAGGGGCGAAAATCAAGGAAAATAACTTATTAATTAAACTCACCTGAGAAAAAAACTTTAAAAGTTACATTAGCGTCAGATAGAGGAAAATTAAATTGTCATATTTACATTTTTCTGCTTTACATATTTGTTTTATTATACAACGTATGGTTAAAACCTATAAATATATTGATGTTTTTATAACGGAAATGTTCTTTTTATTCTTTTAAATTAATAAAAAGTTCAAAAATAATTTGTGCAAAAAAACAAACTGAAGATCTGAAATCTGCACGGAAAGTACTATTAGGTTCATCTTATTTTAATAAAACATCGTTTTAAAAGTTAAAAAGTAAATGTATGTATGTAAGTAAAAGGAAAAAATTCAGCACTGCGTTATATTTCGAAAAAATATCGTCGTCGCTGGTTCTACAACCCAGCCGGCCTCTTCGAGAATATTCCTCCACCGGTATCTAGTCTCTGTACTTTGTATCCGCCAATTAATTACTGATGTCAAGAATGGCTAGATCTTAATTGATATTTTTTTTCCACCTTATTTTGGGTCTACCTAATTTCCGTCTTCTTTTAGGTTTATTATTGTGCAGCCGTTTCGGGTGTTGCGCAATATTCGTATGATCTACACGACCTCTTCATCGAATCCTCCTTAATTTTATGAATTGTGTGACTTTCAGCTCACTTCAGCACGCTTCTTTCAAACACGTCTAGTGTTTCTTTATCTTTCTTCGTTAGAATCCAGGTTTGTAACGCGTGGGTAAGCACTAGTTTATCATGGTTTTGTATAGCATTTCCTTTGTTCTTTTAAGTATAAAAAAAATATTAATTTCTCTTCATGGTTACATTTATGATAATAAAAAACTATACAAAAGTATGTCCTGCCTTTAATGTAGATACAGTGGAACCTCGGTTTACGAACGACATTGTTCACGAATAATTCGGTTATCAAACAAAAATCATTTTGCGACCAGAATTTCGGTTTACGAATAGGCAGGCAGTATCATAAGAAGTTACAGAAGAACTGAAACGGTTTCTTAATGAGCAGCAAAAAACGGTGACAGAGGAAATATTATTTTTAGAGACTGATGAATGAATGGAAGATCTTCCTAGATCCTCGATCCACGAAATGTGCGTGAAGTTTTGTGGAAAAATATCACCCTGATGAATATTTATCAAACCGTATTGTAAATCTGTTTAATGATAATGTTGTGTCTCGTTTCCGCAACATTATAAAAAGCAAGAAGAAACAAATATCGTCGGATAGGTCTTTCATGAGACAGAAACTTGACGAACTTCAAGCACCCGATGTTTTCATGGAAAGAGAGTCCGCTTTCAAACAATAACACTTTACTACATATTTTGTAAGATAAGTTAAAATAAAGTTTATTTTTACATTTATTCTTTTCAATTCCTTTTAAGTTAAAGGATTTCAACCAAGTAGTAAATATAATTTCTTGAGGTCTTAAACAAATTAATACATTTTACATTGATTCTTATGGAAAAAATTGTTTCGGTTTACGAACAGTTTTACGGAACGAATTAAATTCGTAAACCGAGGTTCCACTGTATATGTTAAAATCAGTTCAACCAATGATAAAGTCGACAGAAGGTGATCGTGTGAGACATAGGTATACGAGACGAAATAGCTAGGTAAAGGTATTAGGTGCGAGTGCACTGCTCCTTGCGAGGAGACGTGAGGTCATCTCGAAATGTCGAGAGCAGTCCTTGAAAATACACGGTATTTATTACCTATACGTTTTGAATTATTTTAAACAATATCAAATGTCTTTGTGATATACGAGATGCTGGTCATCACGTTGCACTTTCCGGACAAAAGAGAGACCTTGGATTAAACGAGAGACAGGTAGTGCTAACAGGATCATAAATGCGAAAATAATCTTTGCACATTTCTTAATCTTATTTTAATCCAGAATCAGATACATCGCGCATTAAGCATCTTCATAATATAAATATATCTTAAACGTACGAGAGAATAAAACAGAATAACAAGTTTATAAAGTATTGTTTCATAAAGTAAAAAAATACTCATATTGAATTTGGAGTAAAATTATTTTTACTGTTTCCATTTATAATTTGTTAATTCGACGGACGCTGCAGCTAATTGTACGATTCAGTACTACGGAACGGTATTCATCTTGGAATATAGTGAGTGAAGAAAAAACATATGAATTATTTCATATTTTTATTTATTATCTTTGTTTTATTAACCACTAAATTGAGTTTAACTACATCTATCGGTTTCGAAAAACACCATTTTCTGCTTCAGGATGTCTTAACTAACTAAAACATATATTATTGTTTCTTTGCCAGAATCTATTTTAAAAAAAAAAATTTATTAATTATTTCATATAATATGTTACTAAACGACAATACTATACCTACGATGTTGCACCTAAAGGTGTGTCCTTGCTTGATACATTAAGACGTTGAACCAAAATGTATCTAAAATCGATGAAATAATCGAATAAAGATATGCTATGTGGGCAAAAAGTATTATCATTAAAAAATAAGCCAAATCAAATGTTACACAAGTCCGAATAACGATATAAAAAATGTTATTTGTATAGGAACAATTCATTTATTTATTATTCTCAAAATAGTGCACATATTAATATTATGTAGCTAATAATGTTTTAATATAGGATTTTATTATTAATTTAGATTTTTCTTCCTTGCTGAATGGTAGTGCCAATCTGTTTCCTTCTCTTATACTATGCTCGTATACGTGTTGATTTGAATGAATTTTTCTGATTAATTCTCGCGATACGTTTCCAGTGAGGAATTTAAAAATAAATAACATAACATTAAAATTATATAATCTCTTTGAACGTTGATTGAGTTTTTTCAACTATGTACTGAACATTGTATTGATTGAGTAACCATTATTAAAACACATGTATTAATTATGTATAACTTTATACAATGAAATAAAAATAAAACACGTTTTTTGACAACCTTGCTTCGAGTGGCATCGAATAATAAGTAAGGCGTGGTTAATAATGCCACCGATAGATGGCCACTTACACACTGTAATAGGAATACTAAATATGCCAATTACCCATTTGTCAAGACGATCACGTCTACGTACAGATCTCGGTACGGAAGTGATCAAGAATTTCGTCGGGCCGCTCGGCAATTTGTAAAAAAAACTTATACAATAAAAATGCGTTGATTTACAAGCTTCAACCGTTTCATCGACGGGCCTTCGAATTGATAAATGTAAGAGACGTGCGTGCAGAACTGAACAGGGTGCCATCTTGCGAATGTCACGAACACTATATGGAAGATAAAATTATAATTGCGTGATTCCGAATTTAGAACACGCATTGGATTTTTTTCAAAGCACCGTTTCCGGCCTACTCAAATTACGCCAGTTTCTTGACCCGCCGGTCCGTCATTATTATTTTTAGAGCAAAAAGGCGCAATATTTAATTGATCAGCTTGTTCGGTCCAGCGGCAAGAGGTCGCGGTTCGTGCCGAGAGAATAGCTAATTAGACCTATTGTTCATGTTATGAGCACGTAGAAAAATAACAAGAATATTGATGCGAGGTGTTTATCTCTAAAGTGCAATTGTAAGGCTCAGTGCTGTCATTGCCCATGTCCGCGAATGAGATGAGACAATCTCTGAGACATGGAGTGTGCTTCCGTGAGATTCTTTAGCGAACACTCTCGGCTTCCATAGTTTACCGATACACACCGAGTAGCAGACATTCGCCGTCTCGCGCCTCACCTCGTGCTTATTGTACGTTGTTATGTCAGTTCATCGAACATTGATGTTCCGTTCGTCAGTTGGGTGATTTTTAATATCCCCAGCAGCAGTTAAAATTGAATAAATGTTTGTAATTTAACGTCTTCTGTTCTTTTGAGAATAAATAGTTGTAGGCGTCTATCGTTCTAGGTGAAGTTTGTGCGCACGTGTTGAGTTTCGTCGTTAGGTCTAACATAGTCTATGCGAGATTGAGTTTTTGTCTCTTTCTAAAAATCTCAAGCTTATCTTTGAGTTTATCTCCAAATCAAAATCTCAACACGTGCACATGGTACTGAGAGTTATCGTATCGTATTTCATTCCGAGGACACGGGTCACGTGGCTATTTATTTGAGTATACATATAATAGATACATAAAAAGTATTAGTAAGAAAACGGATATCTGATATTTGTACGTGTTATTAAATTAAAATAATATTTTTGATCAGTTTATTAAGTCTTCATTTGCAGTCAATTATTATTTTTTGTTAAAATTTGTGTGCGCGCTATATTTTTTTACATGTTGTTGTGTTGCCACATCAGAGAGAACATTGGTTCTGAGTATTGGCAAATGTCTGTACAAAACCTGTGCATAGACACAGAAAAGGCTGCAAAAAAATAACGGGAGAGCTCCAGTCGTCTCGGACCACCCTCGCCATTAGACCAAGATCTCGATTTTTAATGAAATTAAAATAATCAATATTATTATTATTAGGAGGACACATTCTTATTGTGAAGTTGTAATTATTCAGAACATAGGTCTGTGATATTTTAAATATGAATTAAATATATTAATTACAAAGATATACATATAAAATCAATTTTATCGAAAAATATTGTTGTTGCGCCACCGGGATTCGAACCTGGATCTCTTTCCTAACCGGGGAAGGTGCATTATCCAACTATGCTACAGCGACAATATTTTTAGCGACAATTTTCAAATAATGGAACGATTAAATGTATTAATATCAAAAAGGTAACATATAGGTTCGAAAATTGTCGATAAAAATATTGTCGCTGTAGCATAGTTGGATAATGCACCTTCTCCGGTTAGGAAAGAGATCCAGGTTCGAATCCCGGTGGCGCAACAGCAATATTTTTCGATAAAATTGATTTTATATGTATATCTTTCCAATTAATATATTTAAAATATTATTATTGAGTTCTGCTAGTTTACGTAAGGATTATTTAGACGTTGCAGTCGTTTCAGCGGTTAAGGCCATTTTCAAACGGTGGATAAACCACGTACAATCGACTTATTTAAATGGTTTTAGTTGGTTTCAGTGGAACCGATTATATATTAATATTCTTATTCTCAGAGGCACTACACTTATCATTAAAAACTACCCGTTTATTTATATAATATCTGTTTAATAATGGTTTAATTGTTGTAGAATTTTTATGTTAAGCTTAATTGTCATTTGTCATGTTTCTGTAAATGATTAGTTGAAATATTCTGTAAGTGCCTCTATTTATTTTAACTACCAAAACTAAATACAATAACAATGAATAAACAAGCTCTCCATTATTCAAGAGCACGTGTGGGTGGTACTGTGCAATAGCACCTACACCTTAAACAACCCCACGCGCAGGCCACCGCCATGGCCAACCCTCGAAATCATGGCAGATGTCATCCTCGTAACGAGGGACCGCCGAAGAAGAAAATGACTTCAGTATAGTATAATGACTGGTGAAGAATAGCATACGCGTACATGATTTACCGCGTATAAGTGGGATATGACAAAAAGCATTCTAGATTGAACTTGCGTGATTACGTGTACATTTTTGACTGATCATATTGTCACCGATAGCTCTGTGAAAACAATCACCAGCCCTACATTTTATTCTGGTGTATTGGTGACTAAAGAATTGTAGTTTAATTAAGTTTACATACTAATATTAGGGGCTTTCACTTGGATAACCTAGAAATATTAATTAGAAAAAGTATTAATAAAAACTTTAATATTGTAAATAATCAAATTAATTTTGTGAATAGCCCTCTCTTAAAACTGTATCCATTGTAGTTACTTTGAGCCTACTTACTTTGTAACCACGCCCCCATTTTACCCCCTCCCATCATCATTAAAAAATTTACCTTTCTATACTCGTAAATTAGTTTTAGTACATTTTTTGTACTGAGGAAGGAAGCATCAATACCAAAACGTGTAGATTTTTTAAAAATAAAAAATATTTTTGGTAAAAACAAAATGTTTTATTATTTAATTAAATTACTTTTAAGTTATAATATATTTGGGAAAACATTTAAAATCACAATCACAGGGGCGTGCACTGTATACAAGCAAAAAAGCTGTGCAATCATTAGTTGTGTAGTTGTGAACGTGTGACGATATCGGAGCGCTGTAGTACTCTGATGGGTTATTATTCATTTATGGCTACTCCAATTGTTAGCCACTATTTTAATCTATCGTTCTATCGAAGCCATACAATTGCTACCTACTGAATTGAAATTTCCACTCGGCAGAGTCAGAAATGGATCAGCTGATCCATGTTGTACGAAGTCCTTACTAATGCTGTTTTCTAACAGAATGACATTTGAAAGGTTATGGCTTAGAGCTGATCGAAGCATTTACTAATTCGCAAATTTTTCTACCTTATTAAACGTGTTGTTTTCATGATTGTTCGAGGATAATGCATTTTTATTATGATGGATTCATATTGCCTAAATACGTCAGTTAAACGCAAGTTCATAAACCTATGTACAATGTAGCATGTAGTATATTATATAGTGTTATATAATATCATGATAACAGCATAACCTAAATCAATACCAAATGCACGCCACTGAATATTAAGAAAAAGTTTTAGCGTTACTCTCAAGTAAGCAAGTAACAGTGAATTGCATAGTATTAAATGATCATCGACTAATATAAATAACATAGGTGAATCTTCCAGAACGTTTCAGATGTATTAATGACATGAAGAACAAACCGCAAGTCGTGTGAAGCCGGAGGCTGCAAACGGAAGTTGAAGAAGTTGAGGGCCGCCAGGCACACACAGGGCTACTGGGATGGAGGGTTTGCTCGGTCTCCTCGTCAATCCATTTAATTAATTCCCCCGCGAACTGTTTGTGTTTTGCTTCTGCAAATTTGGCGGACGTGCGTGCTGGCGAGCAATTATTATACTTAGAGACTGACGGGAAGTTTAGGGATAGCGGTTCCATGTGTATTTTACTGATTTGATAACTGCATCGTTGGTATGTTGAAATGAACCTTTAAGCAAGCATCTGGAAAGAAGGTCCAGTAATTAAGCACACGTTTTTATTTATTTATGGGCTTTTGCATAAAAATATTATTTATTAAATACATCTGCACAGCATATACATACCAATCAGTGGTGTGCGGTAGGTATAGACTTAGGTTATACTGTTACCATGATATATTATATTAAATACGCCGTTAAGCAAAATGAATCAATCATAATAAAAGTGCATTATCCTCGATCGCAAAGAACAATTACGAAAACGTTTAGTAAGGTAGTAAACTTTGCCAATTAGTAAATGAGGAAGTAGATGCATCGAGTTATTAAATTTTGGACATTAATATTAATAATAATATTGTTAATTTTGGCGTCTCCTATCGCATTACTCTAAGGTATTTGAGATTCCGTAAAAATAATGTACACGACTTTCAAATAATGGAACGATAGATGTATCAATTTGAAAAGTGTTACATAAAATTCACAGACCGTCTGTTCTGAATAATTACAACTTCACAATAAGAATGTGTTCTTTAATATAGTTTTTATTAAAAAATTTGGTTTTTAATTTTATTATTTCCTTTAGTATTAAGGGGTATTCCCTTTTTATGTGTTTTTCCCATTCCTATTTCATGTCCAACCAGTTTCCACATACGATGAGGTACAAATTATTGCCGATATATGTACCTTCACGATATTACTATGTACTTAAGGCGATGGTTTGACATTGGGTGTATTAATTGTTTTAAAAAATAAATTAATTTTGTCACATTTCTTTTACATTCCTTTGAAAATTTAACCCCCACCAAAAATACCATATGCCTATAAAAAAATAGGTTTGAGCGATGTAAAAACAAACACGAAAAAATACACTAGATAATAAAAACAAAAAGCACAATTGCCATAACTAGATTATTTTGATAAGTTTTTAATCATACACTTATTTCGACCTAATCTTAATCTCATTTCACTGAATTTAATACAGTTATTAACGTCCATAGTTGACTTCAGAATACAATAATCACTAAACAACGTGAGTTTTATATGTATACACTACGGGTGGTTAAATTTACCGCATAATTTTATTAATGTAACTAATCATACATAATGGTATTGCAATACATATTAAAAAAAAACATACTAACAACTAATCAAATATATAATAAATAAATAAATTGTTTGCAATAAATTTCCGAACATAAAAAAATTTCAATTGTAATAAAAATAAGAGAAAACTGATTTTAAAAAAAAATCATGATGATATCGTATCGATCAACGTGAAAAAATGTAAGTATATTGTATTGTATAATAGTGTATACGTTTAAGTTCATTCGTATGCCCGACTATATTACATATATTCACGCGATGCCTGGTGAGATGAAAGGTTCTAAGGGTAAAGTAAATAGCTAACTTTTCAATGGATAACATAGGCGTAACAAGAGGGTTGCGGTGGTTCGAGGTGGGAGAGTGCTATTCGTGCAATAACTGCGATGTAACAGTGCCTATTTCAACGCTGTGCTGTACTAAGACACACACACACATATATATACTGTAAATTTGGATAGAGATGCTGGTTCAAATCCCGGTGACAGCTAAACTATTTATTCGATAAATTGAGTTTATCTGTAAGTATAACTTTCTAATTGATGCATTTAATTTATATTAAAACGCACTTTGTTTATACCACTGTTTATTGATTATTCAACATGTTTCAGTACAATGTATCCTGAAGAAGGGACCATCGGTCCCGAAACGTGTTGAGTAATCAATAAACGGTGAAATAAACAATGTGTGTTTTCATTATTATTATAAAATGTTGTTCACAAAATAAATTTGCATTTATTGAAGAAGTAAAAAAACAAAAAGTGTTTTTACACAAAAATAAAAACAAACATAATAAACTAAAAATAGTAGATATTAAACAAACTGATAAGTAAATTTACACTAAAATAAAAATAAACTAAAAAATACTACATATTAACAAACTAATAAACAAAAAGTGTCTTACACGAAAATAAACGTAATAATCTAAAAAAATATTACACTTTTGCAAACTAATAAACAAAGTGATTTTAAAATATGAATTAAATATATTAATTAGAAAGATATACATATAGAATCAATTTTATCGAAAAATATTGTTGTTGCGCCACCGGTTTAAATAATAAAGTTGTATCAATGTGTCCAAAATTTAATAAAAATGAATTGATAATTCTGGCGTCTGCTATCAGTTTACTCAAAGGTATTTGAGATTCTGTAAAAATAAGGTAAATGGCTCTTTCAAATAATGGAACGATTAAATGTATTAATATCAAAAAGGTAACATATAGGTTCGAAAATTGTCGCTGTCGCATAGTTGGATAATGCACCTTCCCCGGTTAGGAAAGAGATCCAGGTTCGAATCCCGGTGGTGCAACAACAATATTTTTCGATAAAATTGATTTTATATGTATATCTTTCTAATTAATATATTTAATTCATATTCAAAATATCACAGACCGTCTCTTCTGAATAATTACAACTTCACAATAAGAATGTGTTCTCCTAAAAGTGATTTTAAACTAAAATAAAAAAAAACATAATAAACAGTACCTACAAACTAACAAAACTGATGTTTTTATACTGGATCAATCGGAAAGGGTGGGGAGGGGAGGGAAATAGGATTCAATAAAAATATAATTTGCTTGAACAATTAATACGTATACATATTAATATACTTATTTATATATTATATACAGACGCATGCGTATACAATTTATGTTAATTGAAAATGTCAAGGTTGTTAGAGGAAGTTATGATAATATAGTTTACAAAGAGCAGGTTACAATATATATTTTTAAATAATTAGTTCTGCCAAAATTCGGAAAAATTGTGTGTGGGACAGTTTAAACCAATTTGCTCTAATAAATCAACCGAAGTTAACTAAGTTGTTTAAAATTTTATACAAGTAGCATAAATCTTGTGCGTTTCTTTGATTAAAAAGATTCCATTCTTCTTACGTTCTCTTTATAGTAAAGACAGATTGAGTCTTAACTAGACAACTACTATCGAAGCTGTGTAAGACATGGGAAGATAGAAGGGTCTTGTCGAGCCTTTGGGCCCCGACCCACCTAGAATAAGGGGACGAAGATGATAATGTAAAAAGCATGTCTGTACTCCGTCTTTGAGTTCATCATCGTCATCAAAACGCTTGCCACCAAGGAACCGCTTCAGATGAAGGAAAATATGGAAATCACTTGGCACCAAATCAGGACAAAACAGGTCACACTTGGCGATGAATGTCAGCTGGTTTCATGTTTCGTGCATTCAAGAAACGAATCACGGACCGTATTTCACAGTCGGCGGACTGATCTATTATCTTGAACATTTCAACTAGCCACTGCAAGATGGCCAAACTATGTGAATGTCTCTAACATTGCATGTGGTGAGTCAACAGATGAAGGAAACCAACATCGCAACCGCAGCGCTACACCAAATATCCGGCAACGGTACTGACTTAAAAAACGCGCCTCGTATAAAGAATTAAAAAACAAAATAAATTTTAGAATCAATGAATTCAAAAACCGCCGGGAATATTGCGCAGTGCCATCCTTGAAAAGTCAGCAACCCAACACGAAGATGAAGAATTCTTCAATAGCCAATCGCACACCGCAAAACATTACGGTAATGAATGTTTTATGGATATTAATAAGTAGTTACTAAAAGGTCAATCATCGATTATCGCGATTTCTCTTGCAGAACCTAAACAAAGAGGAGTAAATACAACTCATTTGAGTGATGTTGCACATTACAAATAATTATTACTCTGCGGTAAGACCCTACAGTGCTTGCGTAGCTTCAACACGGGTTCATATTTTAAGGTCATCAAAAGAGAGTGTTTGCTCGCTTCACTTGCTCTAAAGATCATTCAGATCTATGGACGACTACGCAACTTCTCTCCAGGCATTTATGCATTCGACTGGAGTCGTCAATTGTAGATTTGCAGCCGTTATTCATTTTTGCACATATTACCCGCCGTCTCGTTATTGTACAGCAGATGCTACTTTGGTCTCCAAAAGTACTTGAAATACAGCTGTTACAAGACCAGTGTAGATATACGCAGCAGAATTCTATGCAGACTATGAAAGTGCACGACTTACAAAGTGTTTGAGTGCTAAATTCTAAGAAGGATCTTTGGTTCGATTTGCGATGATAATATTTGCCATCGTCGCTATAGTATCGAAGTTCGAAGACCTCTATGATGAGCCTGACGTCGTCAAGTTTATCATGGTCCGGCGACTGCGACGGGCTGAGCATCCGGCTCGGATGGAAGAGTCCTCACCATGTGCGCACCTGACATTCCGCTACTCTGCTGGCTGGACAGGATCCGTGGAATCAGGATGTTCTCAGGGTCGATGATTGCAGTCCTTGAGACAGTCAAGGTCCAACCCGGACTGCAATGTTATTGTTGTTCATTCTTGGACGTTCTAGAGGTCGTTTTCCGGCGCATTATTTTTGTACGGTGTTTAGAAAATATATTTTAGAACTATTTTCTGATATTTTAAAACCCTGACGCCACTTTTAATAATACCTTTCTTATTTCCGAGGACGTCGCATATCGAAATAATGTCCATGGGCTGATTTTTTGCATTTTGAAAAGAGCTCCCAACTAACTGAGAGAGTACAATTAACACAAATAATATCCATTTAGACATAATATTCTTAAAATGGTTTATAAATACTGATAATTATTTAGATCTTTTAAAGAATATATTTAATCGGGTATTCGTTTGTGTTAGTTGCACTAAGGCAAGTAGAATCCTTTTATTGATAAATGACAACATCGGAAATAGGTTTTGCGGAAACACAGGACTCATAACCAGTACTTTAAAAAGTGCTTTCTGCTAGCTTTTATTTAAAAACTTGGTACGTTCACCCAAACATACACAAAGTGTAAGAGTTTAAATTAATGCAGAAGAAATGATTTAAGTTCTCTTTTCTCGCGAAGTTGATTTCTTTTGGGAGCTTCTATTTTTAGAGAGGCAGATTAATTACGTTTGTCTTTAATTAAACTCTTAATTGATATAATTTAAAAGTAAACTTTTTAAGAACAAAAGTAATATTTCTCAGTTAAAACAATTAAGGAAATTAAAATGAGATGGTTACGACTTATGACTTACAAAAAGTATTTTTGAAGTTTTTTAGGTGCTGCATTAATCATTTAAAAAGTAGTACTAAAATATTAATTATATTTAATTTTAGGGTTGACTTGATTAAGGAACGCGTTTCTTTCAATTTAACTCGACATTGGTACAATGCCAGCGGTGCGGGCTTCATCCCTTCAATACTGGCGGTGCACAACTCATTATACATGCGACGATGTCACAGTGAATAAAGTTACCCTTTATAAAAAAACTCATGACTTGTGACAAAACACGATGAAAGGAAAAGTAAAAGAATGAGAGGATGAGAGGGATTTACAATTTACAGCCCCGTAGACGACAGTGGTGTCTGGAGACGAAAATATAATGCGGAACTCTGTGATACGTATGTTCTAATCAATTAAAATTATGCCGTGGACTTGCATCGCATGGAAGGTTTTTATTTTTATTTATGGTTATTAGGTTTTGTTCAGTAATCCGCCAGGGCGTAGGAGAGTGGGTAGGCCTAAGTTGGGATGGCTTGATGATGTGGTAGTAGACTGACGTTCTCTGACTCACCCTGGGTTGTAATGATACTGATACTGATACTGATGATGATATTGATAAGATATTGATTTAAATCAAATAATATGTTCGGCATTCGTATTTAGATGAACGCACTCATAATGCAAAAAATCCCTTAAGGTACCGTCTACAAGAGACAGGTAGATTTTGTATGTATGCGAAAATGTCTTGTTTACTTTTTTCTCTAGGTTCATTATTAACGAAGTTACACATTTTTAAACAACCGTCATTTAAAAACAACAAGGCACGAGGTAACCAAATGAGGTTGCACATTGTCAGCTAGCTCAGGACCGGGTTGCATGAAGAGCAGTTGTAATGTCGGCCTTGAACCGTAATGATCTGCAGTGCCAACAAGTAAGTGAGTAAATACCTGTCTAAAACAAAACATGAAATTAACGTACCTATTTATTATATTTCTCGATTTAAAAATTAAGATTAAAGTCCAACACTGAAAATAAAACACAAGATGTCATATTCTACTGTCAAGTTATAATAATGTAATAATCATAATAATCAGAGGTGTTGGGTTGTTTGTGCAATTCGCCATATAACTGATATAATACATATAATTGTATAATAATGTTACATATAATAATAATACTTTTAAAAAGAAAAATAAAGTTGATGCTGAGCTCCAGCCGCAGCTTTATATCGACAAATATAGTGAAGATTATTTTAAATAAAAAACAACTGGATTGACAAAAGGATTGCAATGCGAGTGTAAGAGAAAAGATTGTCAACTTCTGATGAAGGAGAAAAGAAGTCATCGCTTTCGGTAGTTAATCTCTCTTAATTCCCGGGCGCAGTTTCAACAGCCGACAACTCGGTCCACAATCTTAATTGCGAATCTAGCGGCTCTTTAGGCGGACATCTTGGAATTTCAGAAACTAATGAGGCGAAACGTCAGCCACAATGAGCCGGGGCGATCAAATATTTCCCTGGTATTCCAGAAGCCTTTTCCTCATTGCGCGAGCCCTGCCACAGGCCGACCATTGTCTTTGAAGTGCACATTACTTCTAATTTATTCCCTTCGCAGTCCTTCCGCTTAATTCTGCAGCGTTGAACCCGCGGACCCTTTCATTCTGGGCTACACGGTCTGCGTCGATTCAAGGGCTACGCGTACTTTACCCGGCAGCGGTTATGGTGGGTCTCTCGGACCCGGTGCTTTAAGCCGGCGTCACAACCCAGAATGTGTGTTATATGCCTGCTACTTTCTTAATACTTAGCTTATCAATTTTTCTTTTTTTAATAAAAAAATTAAGACGCGTACACGGAATACATGTCACATCAATATTTTTACTATTTTCAAACAAAGCTAAACGCTTGTACTATGGAAATAGAAATGACTTGCTGTTCTCCTGGAACGAGGCGCGAACCCCCAACCAGTAGATCACCAGTCCAGCGTCTTAACCACTAGAAAAACAAGCTACTCGAATTAAATAAAGTAATCATCAAATTAAAAAAAACAATCTTTAAATACGACACGACGTTTGTGTGAGAAATGTAATTTCAGACAGGATTTGCCGCCATTTCTTTCGATCTATAGAATCACTCCCATAGCACGGCATTCCACTAATACAAGAAAGCTGTCTCAGCTTCGGCTTATTCCTACGCTCTTTCAGATCATTGAAGAAAAATTGTCGGTTTTTGGTCTATCATGCGATATAAGTGCCCTAATCGTAGTACAGTGGAATCCGGATATTATAATCACAAATAATATTACCAATCGGTTATTGTTAACATCATCAGTAGGTCCCAAAACTCTGTATATAAAATTTCTTTAAAATAAAGATGATGAATCTAAATTATCAAAAGAGGGTGAATGTAACAAGCATACATTAGACGACATTTCAGACGCGCTACAAATTCATTAACGTGGTGTTTAATACAGAGCAACAAACTTTGAATATGAGTATTGGATTCAGGTATTAATAAATTCAATAGACGGACAACAATTAACGAATTTTTCCAATAAATTATTATGTTTTTAAAAATAATGTTAAAAAAATGCAGTTTTAGATAAATAGTTGATAATTTAGTCGTGCAATTTTTATATTTTTTATCTTCTGCTTAAATTAAAATTATTTATAAATTATTTATTAAATACATATACACATAGCATATACATGTAAGTCATTAAATACTAATACATAACACAGTTTTATGAAACATTTTAGAAAGGTCTTTGGATCTTAATCCTATTTTATTGAATTTATAATATCCTCAGTTAAATTGCACTTATATTTAAGCATTGAATCAAATAAAATATCCACACGACTGAATTCGTTTCCGAGTTTGTATGGCTTATAAGTCATTATATCCTTGTGAATTAATAAAATAATTTGTTTTTGAAACATTCGCAACAGCTCAAGCGACCGTCAAAATATTCTCATTTAATCTCGAGCAGTAATTTTCAAAATGATATCTTATTGAATTAATGTCACAATTAAATATTTTTAACGCACTGCAGTGTGGCTTAATACCATCCAATAATGAGATAAAACAAGTGAGAAATATGTATTATATGAAGATAAACTAGAATATGATATTATATCGGATAGTGATAATGAATAAGCAGATAGAAACTTTCCATGGCATTTAGATGTCGAGGTCATCATTTATATATTTATGAATAAAAAATTGTGTTTGATAAATGTACTGCATGATGTACAATGGTGTACTGTACATTAGATTATTTAATAAATAAAGGGTGAATATCATGTTCCAGGCCGATTTTGTTAGACCACCATTTTGGTTTGGCAGACATTTGTCTGTTCAAATTTGGTAGTCGTAGAGAGTATTTAATTAAAATTTATTATCAATCATTTAACGCCTCAAGGACGTGTTGAATTCATTGAAACATTAAAAAAAACACAAACCCGAAAAAAATTATCATGAGCGAAGAAGCTCATTTCGACTTGGCGGGTTCTGGCAATGACCTTTACACCCACGCAGAGTTACTATATAATCATTGGGCCCTATTTCTTTCAGGATGCAAGGGGCAATTCTGTAAAAACTTTTCGGTGGCCGAATTGGGTCGATTGGGCCTGCTACATATGTGATTACAACAGGACGGTGCTACCCCACACGCAAGCCGACCTACGCTTGAAACTCTGATTAATGAAACAACATTGGCCTGGAATATAATGTTATCAGGTCGTTAGAAAAGTCAACAGCCTTCAGCTAAGCCAATAAAAGTCTACTGGATACAAAATAAGAAAAGAAACAGAATCAAAATGTTATAGATATTAGTTTTAAATTTATATGACTTCCACACTAAATGATGAATAATTAGTGTTAGAAAGAAAAATCTTACACAATAAACATATTTTTATTATTATTCCCAACGATCACTTGAGACAAATACCGTAATTGATTTACTGGTCCCCACTGACCCACAGAAAACATTGGCACAGAAGGGTTAAAATTCGTTCAACGAATGTACACACACCATAGGTGTACAAATAATTCATTTCAATTGAAATAATTTTCCAAAAAGACATGAAATATATTTTAAATATTATAAAATTACACTTGATGTAATGCTATTTAAACGTACTGTTAAGAAGAATGTGTACAAATATATCGCACACCTAGATCAAAACTAAGACAACTCAAAAAGTCATTTTTCAGTAGACAAAAAAATAAAAAGATTTTTCTCAATTTTTTGTTACTTAAGTTACTAAACTAAATAACATTTTAGGTCAAAAATGTATCCTAAAATTGCACTATTCGAGAACCGGAGCTAAGTTAGTTGCGTATATGACAGAGTATCCGAATACAATAATGACTCAAAATTCTTGGTTTTTTGAGTTGTCTTGGTTTTGATCTAGGTGTGCGATATTTGTGTAAACAAAGCGCGCAAATTCAATATATAAAATGATTCATATTATTATATATATCATTATGCTAAATGTCAAGATACAATGGCGATCATTTTATTACTCTTATTATATTTTATTACTTCTTAACCACAAAGCAAATGTGACATTATATTATTATTATTAAAGAAATTTATGGCAAGAGCAGGATTTCCAATAAATGAATATATTATATTACATTAAATGGAATAAATGGTTGATTTATCACTAAGTTATTTGCATAAAGGATATGCGGGATTTGTGGATAGTGTGGATAGTGTGGTCAGTTTAACCGAATCTCAGATAACCAATTTATTAAATATATAATTGATTATAAATATATATATATATATTTTCAGTTTGATTTGTGTCCACGTCATCCACGGGTGACATCGTGTGGGACGTTAGAAAGTAAATAATTAAATCAAAACAAATGTGGTATGACCCATACAAATACGTTACGGAATATTTTATAATTGCGTTCTACATTATTTTATCTCAATATTATGCGTTCTGTTTAATGAATATCTCAATTTACAATTAATTGACAATTATTTAGACATCATTTGAACTCATATTAATAATTCATCCTCTCGTGCTGTATGTAGCCCGATTTTTTTTTACAGTAGACTGATCAAACCATTGTTTCAGGTTCTTCAGTCAAGATATTCTTCATCTTCCAGGTCTCAGATCTCTAGCAATCTTTACAACGATTATGAGACGTAGGATCAGAGATTTTTTGGATGTGTTAAATACATGTCAAGAGATATTGAATTTTTCAGATGTTTATCGTTTTAAATATATTCTTTTTTTATTCATTCGAATCATAACATCTTAGGGCCCGGTTGTGTGATCAATAGTCAATTTTTACTGTAGTAACTTTTTACTAACGCTCGTGGTTAAAATCGGTTGTTCGGACGTCAAATTTACTATTGTCAAAGCATAGATGAGATGTCTATGGCGTAATAAATATTCATAAAATATAGTTCATTTTATGCTTTTCGGTGGGGGACATTTTTTCGGATTATGTACTAATGTATATTAAACATCGAGATCATCATTGGATGAACTCTCATCACTAAAATAACGGGATATTTAATGATTAATTCTCGTATACTACAACTTTCAAAGAATTAATGTGTACATGACTTTTGGAACAGCTGTGAAGAGTCCGCCATATTTAACAAACGATTCTCGTTTTTACCATCGGATATCGGAGAGGAAAATGAGTTTACTACAGCATGTACTCTCGAGATGTATTTTTTTTTGCTCCAACGATAAAACAACACGTTTTCGCAAAAAAAATTACTTATTACATTCAGCTGATTTAGAATATTCTTCCGTAGACCCACGTCTCGAGTAGCCTTGTCACAACTGCGCTAAGTGTGCACGCTTCAATTTCATAAAATAATTCCGGGAACGCGTTGTGTCTGACCATACGCATTCGCAATATAAAGTTTGGATCATGACTACAACATTTTTCACTTATAATATGTGTATAGAAATCTAGGTATAAAATATTTATTCTGTTTGCTAATGAGCTTATTAACCTTTACCATACCATGATATAAAATATCCGAACGCAGCCATGCTGTCAACTCGTGTTACCGTAAATAACAGTTAGAAAAAATGTTTTTATTAGCTTAAATGGCTTTAATGGCTCGAATTTATTTTAAACACTGTGCATTCAAATTTGAAAAAATGATTAATAATATAATTTAGAGCATTCATTAAGTCCTATACAATGTGTCCTTTCTTATTATCTCTCTTCATTTAATTAGTGAGAAAGAGATAATTATATTTGTATGTTTGCTGTTCTTTTCACTGTGAAAATAGTGTGTGATCTCTGTCTTTCATATCACAAATGGTATTTTTACTAACGTATTAATTTTACAACGGAGTGAATGGAAAAAATAAATGTTTTTGTACGATTCCCTTTTCATAATTGGTTTTTCACTAGTCATTCCAAAGCGCTAATATTTTCTTTTGAATTATCTAAAATATGAATTTTATGTTGCACGTATTTACCGAAATATTACAGGTTTAATTATGTTGGTAGACCTGTGTTACTGCATGGTTTGGGAAGGGTTAAAAATGAATTCCCATCAAACCGTGGTCCGATTTCGGACAAAATAACGTAGATGCAAATAATACACTGCAGTTTGTGAATATTCCGATAGGCGCGAGACCTACGCATATGACACTTGGATATTCCAGTTGACGACAAATTACATAATTGATGTGTGACAGAAAAGCGACATTAAAACTGTTAATTGAGTTTAACGTTTGTCCAGACACGTGACAGCTTCACTAATCTACATTTACACGTGTCCATCTATAGGATAGTCATCAATGAATGTCAATTAGATGAAAATCGTCAAAAAATCTATCGTAAAAATAGGGTCGCAACAGCGTTAAAGAATGAAAGAAGTTATCGCTCTCGGTATAATTTTTAACTACGCAAATTTTAATGATAAGTAACTAGTAATTTATTATTTATAATTAATTAATAATTAAAGATATACATATCAAATCAATTTATCGAAAAAATATTTTTGTTGCTACCGGGATTCGAACCTGGATCCTTTCCTATCCGGGGAAATGCGTTAACCTATTACACTACGCCAACATAGTAAGTCGTTGACAAATTTTCGATCTTATATGTTGCACTTTCAAATTGATACATCTGTCGTTCCATTATATGAAAGCAATCTATTTTATATTTACGGAATCTCAAACACCTTTGAATAAAATCCGATAGGAGACGACAGAATGAATGATTAATTCCTTTTTATTAAATTTTGGAACATTAATACAATTAATCACAGTAGCAACAAAAATATTTTTTCGATAAATTGATTTTATCTGCATATTTTTCTATTTGATAAATTTAATTTGTATTAAAATATCACAGAACTAAGTTCTGAAAAATTGTAACTTCACAATAATAATGTGTTTTTCTTAAAAATATAATTAATTTCGACATTTTAAAATAAATAATATAATAATAAAGTACTTATTTGTCTATACCGTGCGATTTGAAATAAAGCGGATAAAGAAATGGTAACATAATTAACATGTGAAGATTTAGCTATTCTAGAATCAACTTTAAAAGTGCTTCATGTTTAACATTTTGAAAATACATGATTAGGTTAGTGATATTATAATAGGCAGAAAATTAAACAAATAAATATTTTTTTTATATAGTATTTACTACGCGTGAAGTTCGAAAGTCGTAAATCAAGCAGACGTAATTTTGTTGCCTCAGGCATGCGAAAAAATTGTTTTTTTAAACAAAAATGTTGATGTCTAGCTTATTGGGATAATGAGTAAATTTTTGTTTGTTCAAAAATTAAATGCGTATTAAGATAAGTAATTTTATGAACATATAAACAAACATCTACATAGAGAATTTATGGGTCTGTCTAGGTATTAAGATCAAGTAAATATATTAAAATTAATGCTGAAAAATGTCATTTCGATATGCCTCTTGACTAGTGATGTTAATAGTCGATACATGTACGAGTACATAATATAAAAAAAGTACAGTATTGTTTTGAATGCGTTCTGAGAAACAATAAACGTTTGAGGATTTAAAAGTTTTAAGTATTGCTTTCTTACATGATCAGTATTTTATGAACGGATAGAGCAACGTATTGTGGTCGCGTTTAAAGTACCTTTGTGAGCTGAACGCAGCCTTGAACATAAATAATAATGCTAATACACACTTGAGGGTAGTTCCATATTGCGTGTAAAAAATAAATAAATCAGATTCTTCTTTGGGCGGTGCAAACATTATGATTTATAACAGAGAATTGTGGTTCTGCCCACCATCATTGTAAAACATGATTACTACACGGATTAGAAAATATAAATGTTTACATTTATATTGTACTAGCGGTCCGGTGTTGTCAAGCTTTTTAAAATAGGTGATTAAGTGGGGGTGGAGGGGGGGTACTCACTGTATTTTTACGCAGGCCCTAAAAAGCAATGGTGTATGCAAAATTTGGTCCGGGTTTTAGGAGAAAGGTGAGATGATCGAGAGGGTGGGAGTTCTAGAGTACGAATAAGCGAAATGTGGATAACATTTATATCTTTAATATGATACAAATTTATATCGTGATGTGAAGGTGTGGTGGCTAGGGGTAGATATGGGTTACAATATTTCGTGCAGGGTTCTAAAGAGTAAGTATGCGAAACATTCGAAAACTAGGAGGGGATGGGAACAGGGGTGAGGGTAAAAATGTTGTGTGCAGGGTTCAATATCATACACATTTATATCAGGAAAAGTGTGGTGGTCAGGGAGACGATGCGTGTATTTTACGCAGGGTTCTAAAGAATTGCTATGCAAAATTTGGTTTAAATCAATCAAATGATATAGAGTTGCGTAGAAAACAGTCAGACAGAAACGAAATATTTCATAAAAATCTGTACCGTTCTGGAATAGAAGAATATAAAAATCTATTTAACAATTAAAATAAAATCGTAGATCCTATCTAAATATTTAAATGTTGGCGGTTAATTTCCGATCTTCGAAGTGCATAATTTGAGCAACTTTGCGCGAGTGGACGAATCGTGGGGGTAAAGAGGCGTTAATACTAAGGGTAGAAAACTGCAAGGCTGCACACAGCACACATGGAGGCTAACGCGGAGAGGGGAGAGAATATTGAAAACTCGTTGCGGTTTGCAAACGCGAATGGAGTTCTTACGTCAACAATATATTATTTTAATTTTCACAACAAAACTTTGTACTACACACACGTTGGGTTATTTTCACCACTAGTTTCGAGAGGTGTAGTCCCCCTCATCAGGTGATAACTAAACTAAACACAGTATTGTAGTCAATACGGACAGTAAAGGTGAAGTGTTAGGGAATGTTATTTTGTTAATTAGAGTGTTTCATCCGATTGTGTGTATTTCACGGTTTCAAAATTGTTCATTATTAATACTTTATAAGGTATTAGTTTATCCACATAATCATGTTACACAACAAAATCACCGCCATGTCAATTAATGATGTTATTTAGGTTTTTTATTACTCGTCAATAATAACGGACATCAATTATGATCATGTTACTATGAAACGTAATGAAAACAAAATACATGGATGTTTCAATACGTAATACGAATCCTTTATCACGTTTAAAAGATAAAAAGCAACCATTTTCACTATGGACCCAAACTAAGTAACGTGCCATCTAAGAGTACATAATAAAATTATAGCATTGTTAATGAGTATTAAACGCTTTATAAATTAGATTTATATTCTAGCCAGTTTAAATCATTGCGTTCACGAAGTAAACTAACCCGCCGTAATTTAACTTGAAAAATGAAGATGTTTTGCGATACACCATAGAGATCTGGAGTGAGTGGTGCCAGCAAACAAAGATGGAAAAGCCTCGTGTCAGAGTTAAAACCCTGACCCGTTTAGCTCTCTAAAGGTGAAGAAGATGAACAAATTTAGCTTAAAAACTTCAATATTAGCAAAATTACCATGTGGCCACAAATTATATAAATAATAAGACAAAACACTTTGTTTAAACCACTATTTATTGATAAATCAACACGTTTCGATACCTATGGTATCTTCTTCAGGAAACAATATATACTAAAATTAAAAATACAAGCTTAGATAAAAACAAAACTATGAAGTATAAGTGGTGGGTAACTAAGTAGGAACTACTATGAAAACAAATTTAAAAGGTGACTGTTTGCAAAATGGATTTGGTTATTTATAATATTTAGCTTGCGATTAACACTTTTTCTTATTTCTAAAATTTCTAATTTATCTAACAGTAAACCCCTAGTATTTGTATGTTTATTTTATTACTATTATCTAAACCCTTGTTAATATCAAAATAATGGTTTATTTCCAAAAGGTGATTGGCGAATTCAGAATAGTTGTTTCCTGAAGAAGATACCATAGGTATAGAAACATGTTGATTTATTAATAAATAGTGGTTTAAACAAAGTGTTATTATTTACTTAATAAAAATGTTTTAATTTTTTAAATTGTATCCACAAATTAGCAAACGGGTATACATTTTGGAATGCGTTACATAAAAATGAAAAAAAATGTTACATATTTTTTAAATCTAGCAATAAATAAATGATTATAACGAGTTGTGTAATACTGATAGCTGAATCAAAATATGATTGGTCGCACGGTCGTGCAGGGTAGAATTTATTCGTCTGCGGTCACATGGCCGAGTTTCATTCTAAATGCGATGATGGAAGCGAGTAAACAAAACTCGATGTGAGGCAATCGTCAAATAAAACCAAACAATATGTGGACAAACAAAATTATTATATTATATACGGTAGAGTTAGATAAATTTATAAAACACAACCACCTTTAGTATTCCGTCGATTATTAGAAGGAATGGTTTTTCTTGTTTTAGGGAGTACGTCTTAGTGCCGGTTGTGTGATCGGTAGTATATTTTTACTACAGTAAAATAAGTTACTAAAGTAAATTTTTCTGCGAAAACGGGTTAATTTGATCGTTAGTAAAATATATTTACTTCTCGAAAGTACATCCCGTAGTGAAGTCATTTTAATCTGCGATATCCGATAGTAAAAACGAAAATCGATAGTTAAATATGGCGGACTCTTGACAGCTGTTCCAGAAGTCGTCTCACATTGATACTTTGAAAGTTGCAGTATACGACAATGAATCATTCAATGTCCCGCTATTTTAGTGATGAGAGTTTGTCCGATGGTGATTTCGTTGTTTAATATACATTATGATACATAATACGAAAAAAGTTCACCACCAAAGTGACGGATAACGAACGCCAAGGCGGAAAAATGCATACAATAAAGCATATTTGATGAATATTTGTCGCGCTTATAGATGTCTCTATCTATGTTTTGACAGTAGTAAATTTGATGTATTAACAACCGGCAAAGGATTTTTATTACGGGCGTTAGTAAAAAGTTACCACTGATCACACAATCGGCCCTTACAATCGATGGCGTCTCAAAAATCCCCAGGAGATAGTAGTAAGAGGGTGAGGGAGGGAGGGTAAGCTGATGCGGCGGAGTAGGTAGTTGCGGTACAGTTGTCATTACCTAAACACGTTGAGTTTGAATACAATTGTGCCCTGAATTGTCACTTAAAATGCTTAATATAAGAATGCTGCATTGAAACAAAATGTGCAATGTGTATGCGGAGCGGAAGACCTCGAAGAGTTTCAGACTCTGATAGTGACATTACAGACGAAAGTACATAAATAATTTACTGTTTTTTATTGACATGTAATATTATATTTAAATTTTGTGAACATTTCCATAATCAAATACGTATTTTTTAATTTATACTTAACTCGTAGGATTATTCAAAAGTATGTTGAATATTCTGAAAAATGCATAAATTACTAATGTTAATTTTCTAATTGTTGATTTTTATAAAAATGTGCTGATAGGTGGCCACTCTTTCCGGAGTTTTCCCTCATCAATTCCATATCCCGATATATGACAGGCTTAATATGGTAAAAAAATGTACGAATTCCATCTGGACTGCACAATGGATGGATCCAAATAATCATAAGGATAATCGGCTTAAAATAATTCAAAGATCTATTCCCCGCACCCCCTGGTTCACCAAAAGAACAATATCAAATATCTCTAGAGTGAGAATTAGGAATTGCCAGGCAGCCTCATATTTATTCAGATTGAACTTAATAAATTCCCCAATGTGAGAGTGTGGTGTCGAGGAGGAAACCCTTGACCATATCTTTTTTGTCTGTCCATTGCGGATCACAGGTTTTTTACAGTAATCTCGTCACTGGTAATTTTCAACTCCCGGTTAACTTGTGTCATGTTCTTTCCCCTAACTCGCCACATTTAATGTATATAACAGCAAATTTTTTTAACGACATTGGTATTGACTTATGTAATATAATATTTCCGATTCTATAAAATTATTGTACTTTTGGTTAATGGCACAAATCACTCTTGAATGGTGGATTGCCTATTTAAAAGTAGAAGAAGATTTTTTATAAAATCGCAATATTTTCCAAAAACGAATTATTTGCAAATACGTCACGATTTTGTAAAGTTCTCGAATTATAGTTGACATGGTCTGAATAATTGACGACTAATTTGAGTGCATGCTTTTAGAGGAAAGGGCAACACGTATCGTTGTATTAGTACTAATTAGTACCGTAATAACGAAACTTTTTCTGTATGCCACATTATTGTACTGAATGGGAGAAGATTGACTTAAGCGAGAGAGTGATTCGGGTCGAAGATCCTAGCAGGGATGTAAAGTGACGGCGTTGTTGCGGAAATAAATGATGGCCGAGGTGTGGCCTAGCAGTAATAACCGGCGAGACGAGATGTTGTATTATAGTGAAAAATAAAGTTAGAAATTTATTTCAATTAAAATTCATTGTTTGTTTTAATAGGAAAATATAAAAGCAAAATATCAAGGGTAAACCATACAAAGAGGAACATTAGGCTAATTAAATTTGATGAAACTTAAGCAAGCGAGGCCAGCGAAACTTTGGCTTATCATCCTTTACATTAATTTTGCTTACACAGGGTGAATATTATGTTCCAGGCCGATTTTATTTGGCCGCTATTTTGGTTTGACAGAAATTTGTCAGTTCGAATTAAGTAGTCGTAGAGACTAGTCGATTACAATTTAATATAGAGCATCTAACGCCTCAACAACGTATTGAAGTCATTAAAACGTTTTATCTAAATAATAATGGCAATTCTCTAAATATTAGTGGTGATCGGTATCGTCACATGTTGGAAACTTCTTGGGCCTGTAACTCATGTGATTTCAACAGGACGGTGCCACCTCACATACAACCCGAGCTACGTTTGAAATTTTGCGAGAAATTTTTCCGTGATATGTGAAAAGTAGTGAAATCGACTGGCCTCTTCGATTATCCACTATTTTCTGTGGGGGTACTTGAAAGGAAAGGTCTACGCCAATAAGCCAACAATTCCGATGCTACAGGGATGTGGGAACTATCACTTTGTAAATGTATGTGTGTGTGTGAGTGTGTGTCGGAGGGAGGCGGGCCTTATAAGGGGCCGCCTCTGGGGGAAGAGCTCTCTTCCATCACAGCTTCTTCTGAATAACAAGTCTATCTCTGAAGTGTATAATTATTATTGACAGTAATAACGTGTTTTAATAAACTGAATATTGTTATCTGTAACTGGACTGAGTTTCACTTACAAGGAATCGGGACCCAAGAAACTAGACAGTAATCAGAGGATCAAATCCCAAGAGAATCTGTGGTAATTCAAGATTTATCGCAAGGACAATATTCGAAATGAAATTGCTGAAATAATATTTAAATAATACATTTATGCCAATGCCAGAGGCGGCCACTTGGCCGATGTCATATTCCATGCATAATTGTAATAAACTAAATAATTGATAAATAAAAACCAAATTACAAAATTGTGATTCATTTCCTAGTCATTAAAAAACAACATAATATTCACCCTGTAATATCTACTTTAATAAAACTTTGTTTTCACTAGAAGGTAAAATGTGCTTGACGTAATTAGATGCTTTCTAAATCTATTCCGTTTAACTTTAGGTACTCGAAATGATTAATAATCATGAATATAGTAATTATATTATCTATCCCACTTAGGCAAAATAAGTCATTTCAAATGAGACTGAAATGAGAATGTTGTATTTTTTGTGAGAAATATCATTAATGTGAACTTTTTACTGTTTTCTTTGCGTTATTTCGCTGACTCCAGTCGGAAAACTTCAGCAATAGTACACTTTCGTAGGACTGATAAAAATATTATTTAGTAAGAAAATATTGTTTCTAATACAAAACTTAGTTTTAAATTGTAATTGAAGCCCTAAGGCGTGTGAGTAAATACAATAAATTGATTCAAATCGAGTTATCATATGAATAAGAAGCATTTTAAGACGATCAAATTTTTTTTTTTTTTTATATATATATTCTTTTTATTTTTTAATTAAAACTAGACCCAAAAAATGTCTTAATATACATTTAATATAATCAAAACATAACAATTAATCAGTCACAGTTTAAAAAATTAAATTCAACCTTACAGGTAAGACAGGTTATTATCGATAAGCCATTTTTAAAAATTATTTCTTCTTAATTTGGAGAAAGCGTACTCTTTTGTCATGATATAATATAATGATAACTATTAATTTTGACCGTATTGTCATATTAATCTAGTGGTTAATATATTCGCCTAATGATCCAGTTTAACTTAATTTGATAATAGAAAGAATATTGATGACACGTATTTCGTTTATTTATATCCAGTTTATTAGTTTTATATTAATACAAAGGTTTTATCTAAGTAATTGTTATAAAAAATAAACAATCTAGTGTTTAATGTCTTATATAAATGAATAATATAAACTCACATGAAGATGACTAGGTATTGAAAGGCTCCGCTTAACATTTATTATATTTGTATATTAACAAGGCAGTAATTCTTTAAATTTATTCCGAAAATTTATTAAATTTCAAACATATTTGTGTTATAAATTAATAACCAAACAAACATTAAGTCAGCATATAAACTCGAATCAATGTTTGAAATAGCTACAGTGAATGGCGAGTAAATTTAGGCTAAGTCTAAACAATACATTTACATAAACCAAAAATATTATCAATAGTTTTACATTTTGCTTGTTTATGAAGTAGTTAAACTTAGACCATAAAATAAGACGTGTATAATTTATAATTTATAAACTATGTTTTTGAATTTAAAGGTCTTAATAAATCATGTTGTTATAATTGGCAATACAAACGAAAAAAGTTTCAAATTAAAGTAATTTTAAAGGATCATTAGAAAATCTAAATCTTATGATGAATCTAAGCATTCATTGTTACACTTTAATGATCTTTTAAAACTATTGTATTGTCTGTATCACAGTTTTAATTTCATTATCCGATTGGGTACTGATTAAATATTTGAAATTTTTTGAAAATTTTTTACATCAAAGGAATAATTAATTATCTCTGAATCTTGACAAGTCAAAAAAAAATATAACTATAAAATAATAGTCCACGGTTATCTGCATTTATTTATTATTTTGATGTAATGTATTGATTTAAATTATGAAAAATAATTAATATGATAATGGTGTAATTTTGTGGTTTGTATTAAAGGCCGATTTACAAGTGAATACTTTGAATTTAAATAAGGTAAAATGAAAATAAATGCTTAATTATAGGTATAAATTATTATAAAAAAATTTTTGTTCAGTTGTAAAGTTTACTAGTATTTATTATGGTTATCGCCATATTATTGAAATTTCCTACCAATTTATATAAAAAAGTGGTAAGCCGTTTAAAAAGGAATGTGACATACATAGTACAAACTAAACTTAATAATAAATAAACATAATTAGTGTAAATAATATGTAACATCAACTTGAAACTATACATGGTTACATTCGATAGTTAAAATTGCAGATTACTAAATCAATACAGGAATTCTCTTCTTCTTTTACTCACGAAATCCACTCTTCACGGGTTGTTTGTGAATTACAAGATTACTTAATTTAAAATTAGTAAACTTTAACAATTTCAAACATAAGAATGAGTAGCTGTATATTACTTACAAAATCAAATTATTATTATTATTATTATTACTTACAAAATAAAAAACGAATAACACGTATGATCGGACAACACAACACAAGGTCATTGCGCTTGCAGAAATATGTCCGTGCAGTTCAGAACCGACCGCCAAACGATTCTGATTCTTCTGTCCGCGATATGCATACGTAATAGGATCAAAACCATGAACCAAATTATCCGGAATCGCTTGGCAGAGACCTCAACATCCCACACATTAAAAAAAAACTTTATGTATGTACACGGAATACACGTCACATTAATATTCTTAAAAAATTTCAAGCGCGTACGCCATGAAAAATATGATTAATTTGGTGATCTTCCGTGACAGGGATCGAATAATCGAACCACTGGACCAGACAAGCACGTCGATTACCCTTATTGATGTCTGCCCTGTGTGATAGATCTAGTTATCTACGTAGGTACGATTTTTTATTATTGTGACAAATGTTTTAACTAAAGCTATAATTTTCAGGAATTACCGTGCATGACTTCCTAGGCCAATATTTATATCAACCATCCAAAAGAAAACTAATAAAATCAATACATCTTCCTACTATAAAACAAAAAGTAATTAAATATTAAAGAATAAAATCAATTCAACTAATAAATAGAGAAACAAAATAAGCAATAAAATAGAAATATTCAATAATAATTACAAGGTGGTAGGTATTACATATTTTTTAAAATTGATTATTTTTATATGTGAATTTTTTACAATTATTCACCTGATTTATTTTAATTACTAAATAAGTATATTCTGAAATTGTAAGTGATTTAGTTAAATATATAAAATAAATTTAAACAGTAATCTCCGTATTTGAAAAATGTTATTTTATTTAAGTTAAATTGATATTTGTTATGTTTTTGTAAAATTTCTGTATGAGAATATATATGAATTTAAAAAAATGCAATGCAAACTTAATATTCTAATACCAATAAACTATTAAAGTAAATTGATAAAAATGTACATCGCTCCGTTGATTGGAAAATAACACATTTTAAAAATGCAGAGAAAATTATGAAAAACATCTTAAAAAAGTGTATAAATTTAGGGAAATAATCGTTAGAAGTCAAACTTTAAAAGTACTTTTGAAATTAGCAAAATTACCATTGTGGTTAAAATTCATTATTTTTATTTGTTAACTTTGTTTTATTAACCACTTATTGAGTTTAAATACATCATACAAATACACCATTTCGAATACCGGTAGATGTATTTAAACTCAATAAGTGGTTAATAAAACAAAGTTAATAAATAAAAATAACTTTAAAAGTGACGTTAATATTTTAGCTCTTCTCCTTTTGGAGATAAATGTCAGTTGTCTACTGAATCGCCAGGTGGGAGGTTGTTAAATTTAATGTACATAGACGAAAAGATAATAGATTACTGAAATTAGTTATACCAAAAATGATTCTACAAAAACAAGGCTGACCAATTTTATGTCCATTGAAATTGATAATAACTTTAAAAATCATTCCTGTAAAGTTTGTGTTGTTTAAATTGTGTCAATTTTCCATATACATATATTCATCCATCCACGTCTGTCGCTCATGACAGGATCGTTATCTTCCGCCTTCTTGATTATTCTCCTACACTTTTCCCGTCATCTTGCAGATCTGAAGACTATCATCAGAGAAGCCCACAACTTTGCCAAGTGAGGAATCTTCGTCTTCCTCTCCGTCCTTCGACGTCTTCTCGCAATATGCCAAAAAAATTGGAGGATTCGTCCTAGATAAATGGTTGAGAGTGTGTCCTTGGTGTTTAGCTCCTGCAGAATGGAGACATTCGTGCATCTCGCCGTCCACGGTATGCGTTACACGCCTCTCCAGCACCACATCTCAATAGCATGAATCCACCTTCTCTTCCTTGCCTTCAGAGTCCACGTTTCCACGATTTCCTGACTTCGGTTGTTTGGATTTAGCGCGGTCTTTCTATATTTCGTCGAGTCTGGTCTTAGAACTTTTCTCCATTGAGACATGCGTCGTTCGATTTTTGGCTCGCAGCTTCCGTCGTCGTTAATTATGGACCCGAGATAAAAGAAAGAAAAATAAATATAAATTAATTGAGCTACTGGATTTTATTGGAACATAATCACCAAACCCACCCGATTCACTTACTAATTATACTTTCCCCAAGACTGATTCTGGTTATCTTGAGTTCCGAGCGTTTTATTAACGCGGGCACTTATTTTCACTGATATAACAAATGACATCTTAGGAAGGTGTCGTAATAACGGAACACGGAACACCGAGCTTTACGGATTTGCTGGGCAGGTACGATTAATCAAGATTAATCTTTAATAATGAAATGTGACGGGTGAGAAAACACTAATTGAACGCGCCGGCGCCATCTACCAAAGGTAACGAAAATAATTCTATCTTTTGAGAGATTACGTCGTAATGCCATAATCCTGACCTGCGAGCGAAGGCGGGGAAAAGCGGCTCCAGTTCCTGTTAAGTGCACAATGTCTTCCAAATAGGTGCCGACTAATGAATAGCGAGATCCACACAAAGAGTATAAACTAAGTCTGTGCAGCGTAGTAGAATAATACTAAGATGAATTTGCAGAAAAGTCAGAGTATATACAAAATAATATGAGTCTTATTAATTTTATTATCCATATTTATCAACTCTAAGTTATACTTAGACAAAGAATGTCAATGAGTTAATTAAAACCTTAGCTACCTAACCCAGGGGTCGGCAGAAGGCGGCTCGCGAGCCGTATGCGGCTCTTTTCATGGGTATTTGCGACTCTTCAACTGTAGCTCATATTTTCATCTACAATCATATTTGACACATGGAATAGTTTTTCTGAAACATATCACACAATAAATGAACTAGCATTTGCCAATCTTTGGCTCTACCTGTCTATGCGAACAAACATTCTCTTCCACGAATCAAATAAAAAACAAGTTAAGAAGCAAATGAACCAACGATAATTTACAATCTTGCCTAAAATTGAACAACCCAGACATAGCATGCAAGGTCACCGTTCTAACTAGTCAACTTTGCAAAGCCCAAAAAGTGTTTTATTAGTTAGTGTCTAGTTATTTAGTTTATTTGTTTAATAAGTAGTGCACTAAGTTACTGAAGCTTATGACTCCCATCCATTGTATTCTTATCTATTTTATCTCGTTTTTTTCGTCATTAAAATTTATATAGCTACAGTGAAAATTTGTGTTGCGGCTATATGAAATTTTTTAGATTCTGTCCACTTAATATCTGCCGACCCCTGCTAACCCAATCTTAGTAAGGAAACTGAAGGTGATGATGTTCGACAGACTAAAGTGTGATTAAATGTTTGAAGAATGAGTTTGTGTATTTGGGAAGTAGGTATGTTAATTAGGGACGGTAAGATTAGAGAAAGATGTCAAAAGAAAGGTGACTATGGGAAATTAAGAGAAACCTAAACGCAGTTGTCGTCAATATTAATTTGTCATTCAATGCAAGACTAGCGGTTCATAATGAAGTTCTGATGCTAAAACTAATTTGTAAAAGTGAAGCCTGAAAATTGGCAAAAAATAATGTAATTAGAATAGATTTATACTAATTATAGGAAACGTCTTATCACATTATAGTGAAATTTTTTTTTACTCTTATGGCTCATGGTCATTAATGCATACAAATATTGTATTAAACCAAGATCCACCAGGGATTGTAGAGCCAATAGTACTAACTAATGATGATGACAAATATTAAACAAATACAAAACCTTTAAACAGCTATTGTAGAAAAATGTACGTACGTATTTGCATTGCATTGCCTTTATTGCATTTTTAATTTTGGCTATTTTGCGTTGTTATTTTGACGTAGAATTATTTTACATAATTTTTAAAACCACACGCAGATGTAACAATATTGTTTAAATATAATTAAGTGTTGCTCAGAACAAAAGAATAACATATTCGCATATTGTATATTGAATAAAAAACTCTGGGCTTTTCCATATTTCTTTGCGGCTCTGAGAGCGCGTGCAGGGATGGACGTCTTTGAAAAATGTTGTTGGAGACGTTTTCTTGGCGGACGGGCAAGACGCAACGATGTTTCCATCTTGACCAAGTTGGTAATCAAGACGCGCCTCTTCAGTATTTTGGACACGTTGTATGACGCGACCTTGGAAGTTACCGGCAACATTAAAAATAGAAGAAGCAGAGAAAGATAGTTATCACGGTGGAGCGACCAAATAAAGCATCCAATTCAAGGATACATGAAGCCTGGAGGAAGTCGAAAAGGAGAAATGCTTCGGGCAGCCTGAGAAAAATATTCTTATTATATCTACGCGGTGTTGCACAAGTAAAACATTGCAACTTCTAGAATCCACCATCAAAATATTACCTCTCCATCTCGCACCCGAGAATTACCCCATAATAGATTTATGTTATCCGCCTAAAAAGTATACTCCAAGTAAGCCCATTACTGCGCCCTTACAACCTTCTATTTCAAGTATCGAGTGAATATATACTAATGCATTAAATTTAAGGTTTCCGCGAACAGTGTATGCAACTGGCGTCTCTTTCTATTATTGTTATTTTGTTTTCTTTTGTCAGTGTAGTTAAAAGAAAAAATAATAATGAATTTAATAAGTCAACCCATATATGGCGGCACAGTCACTCGCAACTAATATATAAAGGAATCTATAGAATTAATATTAAAGGATTGACTTAAAACTAAAATTTATTCAACTGTGGGAAATTTATATCTCCTGCGAAAAAGTACGGTTGTACCGCAATTTTTTGAGGCAATGCCTTGACAATGGCACGTGTTACCATGCCGACTGCCGACACGTTGGCCTAGAAATCATCTATAAAAAACAAAAAAACGCGATCTAACCCAGAAGAGATGCCAATTCCATACACTAGTACTCGAGGAAACCTTAAAATATACATATATATATTTAAACATCAGATTATCGAGAGAATAAAGTCACTCGAAAGATTAATATTAATAATTAAATCTTGCGTTACAAAATCATAAGATCATAGATCTCGGGAACCTATTGTTATGTGATTCTCTATTACAGCGGAGAATAATATTTTATAACAATTATTATAACATCCGTTTTATAAACACGCAATTAGTGAATGGCCGCGATGAATGCAAGACTGATTGCACAATACGCACGACAGCTGACCGAGAACTTGAACACACCATGGAGGAAGTCGCTGGTTGTATAATGGAGACAACCAGTAAAGAGAATGAGCAAACGGATGAGTGAGAAGCGCGTTGCCCAGGGGCACCGTCTGATATTGATTAGAAATTATCAAAATCAAGTAAGTTTAAGAAAAGTATTTCATTAATTAAAATAGCGGCAAGTAAAACACATTTTTAAGTATTATGAAAAAAATCCACTATCAGTCGTCGGATTTGGCTGAAAACGAATTAACATAAGCCATGAAAGAGATTAAATAAATAATGGATTGATTTAATTTAATGGTGCAGCCTGTTTATCAACAAAAGAGTAAATATGGCCTGATGCTAAATTACTCTTTTAGAAGTGTTCTGAATCGTACACATTTACTTTGAGAATGGATTTTAATGGCAACTCCACTGTATATCCGTATTTACATATATATATATATTTAATTTAGGGTCTCTTTGGTTTTTTGTATATGGTTTCGTCGGGGAAACACCGACGTTTCGGTTACGGTTGCACTGTAGTTTTTTGAGACAGCGACTTGACAATGGTACGTGTTACCGTGCCGACACGTCGGCCTAAGTTTCCCCAAGGAAACCATATACAAAGAAAGCGATTTAACCTAGAAGAGACACCAGTTACATATATTATATATTTATCATATATATATATAAATTTAACTTCTCTTTAACCGATGTAAATCAAATTGTGCATAGTTTGTCATCCCATTTTAAAATATTTTCCAAAAAAATAATTTCTGATAATTTTGTAACAATTTAAGTTAGGTACTTAATTTATTTTTTAGATTCTCTTAAAGAAATAATATAACATATGTTTTGATTAGTTAATGACACACTGAAAAAGAAAATGACATTTTTCGAAACCGGTAGATGTATTTAATTCATCAAGTGGTTAATAAAACAAAGTTAACAATCTAAAATAATGGATTTTAACCACAAAGTTGATTTTGCTAATCTTAAAAATGCATGAATATTCAATATAATAAACAACGGAATTGAGCAAATTGTTTTTCTGTGAATATACAGTACCTATATATAATTAAATAAAACAGACAAATTGCAATATTATGACCCTATAAAGATAACCGTTATTTTTAATAATATACATATACGTATAATCTAACAATCAGAAAATTAAATATATTAAAGTTCGGGAAGCCATATTTTTAAATGTTTCAAATAAACATGGATGTGTATTTTCTGCCTAACATAACCAGTAAAATATAACAGAGATGATTTCGTTACTAGTGCGTGGAAATAGTAAGACCCGAAGCTACATTCAGCGCTGTCATAATAGAACCAAACAGGTGTCAACATTACTTGAAATGTGGTAATGGATGAAAATTTACTGATAGGACTATTAAAAATAAGTCATATGTTATATTTCTAAGATTTAAAATAAATTGTTGACATGTTTAAAAATCAATCTAGAGAAAACGTTGTTTGATACTGCACCGACAACAACATGTTTAATACACAGCTGTGAACCAGTATGTAATAATGTTTCCAGAGACGGCAATGGTGGTTTGAGATGTTTTCAGTATATACGAGGTTACTGTAAGTAATCTAGGTAACTATAATTAACTTAACATCACGCAGTTTCTCTGCGGGGGTAGGCAGAGAGGATAGAACGCCACACTCTTCTGTCCTGATACACAATTCTCGACTAATTCACATCATCTTCTCATACAAGCTCGTCGATTATTGAGGCAAATAACAGGACCATCTTCCAGTATCTGGTTTAGCTGGTTGTGCCAAGTCTTCCGCGGACGTCCTCTATTTCTGGTGCCATCAACACTTGCGTCATACACCTTTCTTATCATTCTCTCCTTGCTATCATTTCTTAATCTTACTCACTATACTAAGATCAGCTTTAGATTCCTTCCTTATTTCTTCATTCTTTACTCTGTCATAAATGGATCTGCCGCATATACGTTCAGTCTGATTTCGTTGTAAGCATGTGCATATATAATACATTCTTCAATTTATTTATGAAGTGCTTTTTTCAAATATAATATATGACACAAGTTATGCACAAAATTAGAATTAAAATTGATTAAAACAAAGTAGAACTAAAAATAAAACTCTATACAATCCAAAGATTTTTGTGTCTCTGTAAGAAAAAAATCTCATTATTTAGAGGGAGAGGGGTAATACGTATGTAATTAAAAAAATAATTCAAATAATTTTTTAAATACTTATGTATCGTAATACCATTAACTGACATGGCAGTTACATTGTGGTGCAAAATGATTTTTTTTAAATAAACTAAACACTTGACTGCACACACACGTTGAGATATATTTATATCACGATTACATTTTGTCCCTCTCATCAACAGCAAATGATCATCATGTAAATGACATAACTCGTGACCTTGGAACAACAAGGTATCATGTGATATTTTGGACAAAATTTGAGTTTTGTATCAAAATTCTGACAATAACTTTCGATATAAAACTGTGTTACAAACATGTTCAATTATTTAGTAGTTTAGGAGATAACAAAAGTATACTTTAGTAGCATTTGTAATATTTTTTAGAAGACCAACTGTTGATTTAAATATACATAGGATGTATGAGTTATGTATATTATATAATATGCCCGAAATCAAAAATCATTTTTCTATATTATATAAAGTGACATTTTTGTAAAAATTTCACCCCATGACCGATGAAATTGAAAAATTAATATTCAAAACTTGAATGTTCAATGTCTCAGTTTGATGTAAATTCAGGTGAATTATACCTGTTGTGAGTGGGACTGCTCCTCTCAAAACGAAAATCGTGACAACAATATATCTCAACGTGTGTTTAGCACAATGTTTCGTTAATTGCTGGATGAACGCCTCCCCGTGACTGCCGTCTCTTTGGTCCTACACTAATTTTTACCATGTAACTTCCACTTCTTCGATAATTTCGTCTGTCCGTCGAGAATTCGAACGTTTTCTAAGTCATGTAAATCATTTAAGGATAATCTTTGTTCACCTACGTGTCATGAAATATGTCCCGCCCAATGCCATTTACACTTTTCAGAAATGACAATGATTCACTTCGCTCTGCACTCTGTGAGTTATAAAGATATCTGATCTTACAAATGTATTATACAATCGTATAAAAATTTAATAATTTTTATGATGCGCTTGATCAATTTCATAACACTTGACATTTTCCGGTAAATTTGTAAATGTTAATCATAATATAAATTTGCATCGCTTTATATGTTAATGATTTCTATGTATTCGTTTTCTTTCTGTGAGAAAGTATGCAGAGAATATGCGCATCGCCAGTGGCAGTTTCGGAGAAGTCTAGTCCACCACAAGTTATTTATTTTTGAGGATTTCGCCCTTTCAATCCCGTTTATTTCTGGACTGAACATGGGATCCTTCAACACATCATCTTTCTCGGTGTGTCAGTAAAGGCTGCTAATGACTTTAAAGTTATTGAAAGGTCTGAATAAACACCAAAAAAAGCGTTTGTGGCACTTGATACATCAGCAAAAAAATCTGGATTAATAATAAATGAGATCAAAACAAAGTTAATGCCAGTTTGTAGAATGAACAATAGAAGACGACCCACACCTCAATTTTATATTATATCAAAAACCACAAATTTGATTATGATGAGAAATTTTTACATCACTAGTAAACAATATATATAATTTTATTATGAAGTTGCAAGATTTATGGAAATGGCCACACGAACAACATCATTTATTTATATTCATTTTTCTGTTTTGCATAGTGTTTCAGTCATGGGATAGCGAGAGTATTTTACTTATTTATTATGTTATAAGAATTCTTTTAAAATCCTGTTTATTTCATTCCTAATATTTTTGGTTTAGATAAAAAAAAAAATATTAATAATAATAATGGTTTTCATATTTGTATGATAGACAACAGACTTCGGTCTAGTTAAGGAGACAGTGAACATCTCTTACATTATGAAGCTTATTCGCATTTTGTATATTTAAAAGAATATTTATAATATGTACGTATATTAAGAACATGAACTGAACAGAATTTATAAGCACGTATTACATAAAGGTTTTTGATATCCGTTACAAATAAAAAAAATTATATCTTTTAATTAGATATATCTAATAGATGTCATAAAATTAAATGGAGTAATAATAATGTATTTTTCCGGCAAATTCGAGAGAAAAGTATTTGTCGATCGATAGAATTTTTTTTTCTGTATATCTTTTTTAGTCATTCGTCTAATTTGTTTTAAATAAGTACATATTAAGTATTTTGACTATAAGTATGATAATGGGTAATGAGATATAAGTACTATTTTGATTATATTCGACTACTCAAGTAACGAAAATTTGGATACTGACAAAACATCAATGATATGGGTGTAATATTTAACAGTAAATTATCATTCATTCCCCACATTGATTCGATAACTGATGAAGGTCTCAAAATGTTGGGATTTGTTTAGCGGACTGCAAAAAACTTTTCAGACCTGCACACATATAAAGTCCTGTACAATTCTCTGGTCAGAACTTAGGTAGAATACAATTCAGTCATATGGTCTCCACACTTCATTGTACACTTGACGGCGGTTGAAAGAATCCAGAGAAAGTTTCTAAGATTTATTAATTTGAAATTCAATATACGCTCTGAGGATATCAATTATGATTATCTCCTTAGCCGTCTGAAATAGTTAAACTTATCAGTGAGACGTACGATGACCGACCTTATATTTCTATACAGGATCATCAATGGTATTATTGACTGTCCCCAGATTGTTGGTCTGCTTGACTTTCACGCACCATTGAGGTCATCTAGACACAATACATTGTTTTATTACAGTGGTAATGTCAGAACTCATGCACTAACTAACTCCGCAGTCCCCAGAATGCATTCTTTGGGGAATGAATATATGGAGGTATTCGACATTTTTGCTGTTAATTTAATTCTTTATAGGACTACACTATTACAATTTTTTGTGTCTCAACTCAATGGTGACAGATAAATTGCTACTTCACATTTTATGTTTATTATTAATTATGATTATATAAAAACATGCTGACACCATGAATTTTTTTTTCTTTGTGTATTGGCACTTCTGTTATTTTACAAATTCTGTTAATGCCTGAATAGGGCAGAGCGTGTATAATAATAAATAAAACATGATGAAAGGATCTTGGATATTTTTCAAACAAAAATGCTTTATAAAATTTATGGTCTTTAGACGACAGTGATGCCAGGAGACGAAGATAAGATGCGGAACTCGATACGATATGTGTGGAACTATCATTGTGGTCAAACCAATTAAAATTGAAGGATTATTGTAACTGGGGTTTGTATCGCTTAAAAGACCAGAAATCCTCAAATAGAGTATTGTTCAATGATCCGCAAGGGCGCTGGATAGTGGATAGTAATGATGAGCTCAAAATCACAAACCGTGAGTCAATCACTGATATATTTGAGTAACACTCACTATCAGTGATTGAATATCTGAGAATATCGTTATTCGTGATTCATTTATTTATATTTGGTTGTGAACCGTGACTCGGCGAATGTGCATATGAAACAAAAATATTCATGAAGGAATAACGTTTAATTCGTGATTTGCGCCATCTAGTAGATTCTGTCAAAACGTTTTACACATTTGACCCGAAAAATAAAGGGTTTAAGGGTTTTCATTCTCTTTGTGATATTAAATTATACATATATGCTAGAATATGTATTTTACACAAACGAAGTTTTAATAATATAAGTAAATACGATCAAAATTATGTTTTTTTTTATTTATTTCGTGTATTATGCTATCGGCGCACGCGTATTATTAATGAGACTGCGGTCACAGTTTTCAATCACTGATATTATTGAATATCAATCACAATCACGCCAGTGAGTCAAGAGTAGCATGTTTTCTCATCACTAGTGGATAGGCTAACTGTAGTAGTCTAGGGGTGATTGACAGGAAAAGACATACCACATAAATTAGAGATATAATATATGTAAATGGAAACAAAATCTGCGAGCAAAAGCTCCCATGTCTGTCCTACATATTCGCCACTAGATTGGGATTTTTTTTCTCTATACTAATCCAGGCAGTGTTGAATTGCAAAAATGCAAAGGTCATTTATTGACAGAAAACAGTGCCAATTTATTTTTTAATAAATATTTTTATTTAGTAGATTTTACGGGCAGCGAAGAATTGTCCTAATTGATCATATTCAGAAAAGCTTATGGGATTTAAGAAGGGATGGGGGAGACGCGATTGCATCATAATAAGGATATGTCCAAATAGTATCAACTATCAATATCTTTATGTGAAGCGGTTCGATGTGGATTTTTTTTAGTAAAATAAATTGAGATAATTTTATGCGTAATTTCACATTAAAAAGAACACATTCTTATTGTGAAGTTGTAATTATTCAGAACAGACGGTCTGTGATATTTTAAATACCAATTTAATGTATATAAATTATTCCGTAAAAATAATGTAGATGGCTTTCAAATAATGGAACGACAGATGTATTAATTTGAAAAAGTGTAACATAAAGGTACGAAAATTTGTCATGAAAAATACTGGCGCTATAACACAATTGGTAGTGTACTTCCCCGGATTGGAAATAGAGATCCAGGTTCGAATCTCGGTAGCGCAAAAACAATATTTTTCGATAAAATTGATTATATATGTATATATTTATAATTAATACATTAAATTAGTAATTTCATATTGTTCCCACGTCAGCTAGTTTGGCTTGACCTTAAAGAAGTTAACATTGTGATTATATTCGCAATGACTCAATTAAAGCTAGACTCGTATACCAGTGGTGTGACCCCCCTGCAGTGTGGTTCCCCAAGAGCGGCCAACCGCGACCCTCGCCCCGCCGGCATTGCGCCGCTGCACGTCGCACGACACGTCGGGATCGGCACATATGTATTAATAATGAGATGAATTATAACAGCGGTGGTATATAATATTCCGGATATTGCTTCAGGAGCAATGTCGTTATGACGTACACAATTTCCGCCTGAACTGATTACCTACCAAAAAGTACGTCGGTCTAATCAAGGTCATTAATGCTATTGTGCACGAGGCTTGAATGGAGTCAACTAATGGTATCACTCACCATGACATGACACAGAAGACACTTTAAATATTATAAAAATTAAAATCAGCCGAAAAAAATGGCGCACCTAGAACTGGAATATATGAATATGGGAGCGAAAATGGGTGATTTGATTGTATGCTGTTTATTGTACGCCGATGATGCAGTATTAATGGCGAATAATGAACAAGAATTACTTGCGAGTAGAATGTACGATGTATGCAAGGAAAGCGACCTTATTATGAATGTAAAAAAGTTGAAAGTGATGGTATTCGAGAGAGAGGTAAGTCAAGTAAACTGATTTTACTCTCCAATATCCGACAGTAAAAACAAAAATCGATGGTTATATATGGCGGACTTTTAACAGCTGTTTCAAAAGTCATTTGTCACATTGATACTTTGAAAGTTGCAGTATACAACAATTAATCATTCGATATCAAGCTATTTTAGTGATGAAAGTTCGTCCGATGGTGATCTCGTTGTTTAATATACATTAGCACATAATCCGAAAAAATTTCGTCACCGAAGTGACAGGTTTCAAACGCAGGGGCGAATAAAGCCACAGACAAAGCGGAAAATAGAGCACATTTCATAATTATTCGCCTTGCACACCGAGAAGCGAGATTGTGTTTGACCATCTTTGACAGTAGTAAATTTGATGTATCAACAACCCGCAAAAGATTTTTACTACGGGCGCTGGTAAAAATTTACTACTGATCACATAACCGGCCTTAAATGTACCTAATTTGTATTAATATTTTTTAATAATTTTCGATGTAAATATATCCATTTATTTTCTATGAAATTTCAAATGCGGTGTCTACACATTTTGTCCATTAAAAGAGCTGGATGTGAATACTATGCCTTAATTATTATTGATTTAACACCTGATCTTGTGACAAGATTTAAATGTTTTTTTTTATAATGACCTAATCCTGATTTGATTACTTTTTACACTATGACCTATTTTAAGATTACCGATTATGACTAACATAAGCTCAGATTACATTTATTTTTTAACCAATATATATATTGGGTTTGTAGCGTTTTTATTCAATTAATTTTTATTTTTCAAAGCAATAGAGTTGTTGGCAATAAACCATAGAAGTGATGATTGAAGATTACATTCAGGTTCGAATCCCGGTAGCAACAACAATATTTTTCGATAAAATTGATTTTATATATATAACTTTCTAATTAATACATTTAATTTGTATTTAAAATATTACAGACCTAGGTTCTGAATAATTACAACTTCACAATAAGAATGTGTTCTCCTTAATAATTAATAATAGTATCAGTGGTTTTTAATTCACGCCTTAACCCCTCGGTTAATCTCAAACAAAAAATATGTCTGAAATTTTCGTTATTTTGTACTTTTAACTTCATTTTTATCAATTAAATTATTAAAGTAATAAATTTATTTAAACTAATATTCAATTGTTTATTTATTTCAATAATTATTATAAAGGTACAAGATTAATTCAATAATTATTAGGTCTATATTTGTATTTTAGTAAAGCAAAATACATTCATAGCCAGGGTTATTTTTTTTTACAATTGTACATATTCGATTGGCCGGTCCTCTATTGTATTATCTGGGATGTAAAAACCCTTTGTGTTCAAACAGATACAGCGTAGAGCATTTTTGAATTACATTATTTATATCGTATTTGCGCTTTATAAAAACATTTTTTTTTTTTTTAAAAGTACCCTTTTGAAACACAAAGGAAATCCATTGATGCAGAACTGAAAAATGCTTTCGTCCAACTGAATATTTTATAGGGTTATTATGTTGAACAGACACTTAGACGGCGCTATGCCATTACTAGGTCTAGTTTCAATAATGAAAGACGCATAGTTTTAATTGGGTGATGATAATAATAATAATAATAATAATTAGCACACAGAAAGTCATTCTAAATTATGAAATACAATATACAGTCCATTATACATATAACGACTATGTTCATTTTATAAAAGAAAATAATTACTTGTATCTATCCATACCCAGTGGCGTGCACTAGGCATGGATTTAAGTTATTCTGCTAATAACGATGTTGTAAAAGTACGATGGGATGTCACTTAACCATTGATAGCATGTTTCTGTAAAAAGAATATACAATAATATACATGTGAAATTTTTCTTGGGAAGGTTTTAAGCGAAGGGCTATTCATAATATAAAATATTTCCATGTTCAAAATATATTTGAACGCATACATTCAAGTCCGCTTCAGATACATTTGCGTTGTTCAAGCGAAGACGTGTATTCAGAACACGACATGACGTTAAACACACGAGTATTGCGTTTGATTGCTATATGTTTGGGGCAGAATTTGCAAGCGCAGTTTTATTTGTCACTTTTAAAGATTACTAGATTATTTTAGTTAAAACATGAATTATATGAATTAACTATGAATTATTTGCGCGTGGACCTACTTAGCAGAAACTATAGTTATGCATAGCTTTTTTTGATTATATGGAGTGCACGCCTCTGCCAATACCTATCTGATAAAACAATACAATGGCAGTATTATGATGTTGAAGTGTGTTAAAAAAAATATATTTACGAAGCATAAAAAAAGAAATGCTATAAACGTGTATGATGATGATGAATATATGATGTTCAACTTTGTTTTCTACTTTAATTATATGATGGTTGAAGTTGAGAATATATGTAAGAATCTATGGGTCTGCAATTATATGTATTGATGCATTTAATTTGTATTAAATATCACAGAACAATGTTTTGAAAAAATTACTACTCACTTTTTTTTTTGGTCGTTGCCGCGTATTTCCGCAGTGTTTAAAGATATATGAATAAAGCTAATGAATAAATTTTACTTTTAAAATCAGCAATGTTATCTTTGTGGTTAAGATTCATATTTTTATTTATTATCTTTGTTTTATTAACCACTAAAATGAGTTTAAATACATCTACCGGTTTCGAAAAATACCATTTTCTTCTTCAGGATGTCATAACTAACTAAAACATATATTGTTTCTTTGACAGAATCTATTTTAAAAAAATCTATTTTTAAAAAAAATCTATTTTTTTTTTTAGTACCTAACTCAAATCATTACTTAATACAAATTTACTCGAATAATTTTTAGGAAAAATTTTTTAGAATGGGACTCGTAGTTAAATTTAGTTGGTTGTTTATAATTTTTTGATTAGTTTTACACGCTTTATTTATCTCCAACGATTCCAAATTATTTAATTTGTGACCAACACCGTTTATATGCAAAATTGACAATCCCAATTTTTTATCAAAATCATGACCATTTTCTATCAAATGATTAGCAAATTCTGAAAACCCACTATTGTTCAAACATCTCAAATGCTCCCTTACTCTTATATTAAAATTTCTACCCGTTTTACCAATATAAAATGCAGCACAATCCTTGCAACTGAGTTAGGTACTAAAAAAAAAAAAATTTAAAATAGATTCTGTCAAAGAAACAATATATGTTTTAGTTAGTTATGACATCCTGAAGAAGAAAATGGTATTTTTCGAAACCGGTAGATGTATTTAAACTCATTTTAGTGGTTAATAAAACAAAGATAATGAATAAATTTTTATATCAATTCATAAATAGCAAACGATATTCTAAAGACATTAACCACCTGGAGGTGATTAATGCCAACTCGTAACATCACGTAACTTCGGTGTCTATTCAACTATTTATTACGTAGTTGGTTAAAGAATGCGCCTGCGAAACAATATTTAATTACAAAGAAAGAAAAACAATCAAGCTTCCACGGTCGTCCTGATTGGCTAATCACCTTCCTGGATCTGTTGAGACGTGATGAGACGAGTATCGGAATCGATCTTGCTTAAAGTCTTTGGGCCGTATTACAAAACACATCTATACCATATAACTTCAATTTTCAACAGGAATACAAAACTGCTTCTGTAAAATAATATAGAGGAATATATATTCCTTAAGAACTCCCCCACGTGAGGCGATCTGACGTTTTCAATTCATGTTCCATTCGATTGTGTTAATTTATAATAGAACTATAGCAAAGAGAGTGTACTCTAGACCAGTGATTCCCAAAGTGGTCTATATCGACCCCCAGGGGTCTATGATAATCTACAAGGGGTCTACGTCGGCGAAAAAAAAATTTGGGGGTCCATGAAATGAAAATGGGGGTCCACGATAGTGGATCTCAAAATACACTGATAGTACCTATTTACTTATATTATAATCTTATAATATAAAGACATATACATTATTTATAAAAGTACCTATGAAGTAAAAAAATTATTATATATGTTTATAAAATTGTGTAAGTTGTAGGATGTAGGCATTCGCTTTGTGGTTTAAGTTTTTAACACTAAACTTCACTACAATTAGAAGTTTACAAAAAATCAATATCAGGTAAGTAGTGGGTCTACCAAAAACCGAAAAACATGGCAAAGGGCTACGACACAAAAAAGTTTGGGAACCTCTGCTCTAGACCTACTCCTCATTGTACATATGTTTATGATCTCCATAGATTTTTGAGTTTACAGGACATGTCAGGTCAAAATCTATCAAATATTTAGTTTGTGCGAACAGAACAGAAGGCATCCCCGATCGTACATTAATAAGATTCAATTTTCGACAGAATCAAATGGACTGATAATCCATCTGCATGAAACAATTTTTCATTGGTCAGCCGTTATAGATTTCATAGAACTGTACGAAGAAAAGAATAAAAAAACGTGTATATAAAATTAAATATATGTCTGTCTGTTCTCTGTATAATTCTACACCTTTGACGATCTAAAGCAATTTTGCGCAATTGCTTTTTTAAGACTCTGCTCCAAACTAGGTACCCTCCCACTTCCCTCTGGCTACCCCAATCTGGCCCGAACATATAAATGTATATAATATTGAATACCATTCATTCCAAATTTTGCTCAGTTGCACTCTCGGATCCTGATGAAAATGTAGTCTCCCCGGACATCTCATCATCTCCTTGCCTTAAACTAACTAATCATTTAAAATTATAACTAAATCTGAATCTCAGATACGAACCTCTACATAAAAACATTGCAGCAAAATAAGACATGTATTTAGGCGCCCTGAAATGTACGTACAGAATGAATATACCTTCAACATGAGAAAATTAACAAATGACAAATCTGATTGGCTCTCTTGTAGCTACAATACTGTTGCGCATCGTTGTATCACGTTGAACTTTGACGGTTCACCAAAACACGGTAAGCAATACATTTAAGTAATCATTCTTTTTCTGGTAAGAATATTTTGATGAGAATTTAAATTCAGTCAAATTAACTGATTAAAAATATCGTCGAAGCAACATCTCCATCAATGAGTTATTTTAACTGTTTAATAAGAGCGTTCTGGAATACAAACCGTAGTTCCATGAAGTAATATGCGGGGTGCACGGCTCCTTCGTGCACCGGAAGACATTATCCAGAGTTTTACTATCTCGGGAGATGAAAAGAAAACTAGAACCAAATCAGAATCACTAATTAAACATAATTGGACTTTGTTGCGAGAAAATTGCGTTAGTTTTTAACCCACCGGCTTACCTAAGGTCCAAACCAAACCGGGCGCCTGAGTTTATATCACGATGACTTACCTAAAAATTAAGAAAAACATCAAAAATAACACGTGATCATTATTTGTTGTGCTGTTTACACTGTTTAAATGAGATTTTTTTTAAAAATAATAAATACATGTATATTTTTATTTATTATCTTTGTTTTATTAACCACTAAATTGAGTTTAAATACATCTATCGGTTTCGAAAAATACCATTTTCTTCTTCAGGACGTCATAACTAACTAAAACATATATTATTGTTTCTTTGCCAGAATCTATTTTAAAAAAAAAATGTATTAAGTAATGATTTGAGTTAGGTACTAAATTTTTTTTTTTAAATAATAGTTTTTTTTTAAATAGATTTTTTAAAAATAGATTCTGGCAAAGAAACAATAATATATGTTTTAGTTAGTTATGACACCCTGAAGAAGAAAATGGTATTTTTCGAAACCGATAGATGTATTTAAACTCATTTTAGTGGTTAATAAAACAAAGATAATAAATAAAAATATGAATTTTAACCACAATATTGCTAATTTTAAAAGTATAATAAATATATGAATTTCTGAATTATTATTTTTTTAATTTCGACTGTTTCTAGGTTATTAATAATTATATGGTACATAGTGGAGAAGAAGTTTAAGCTTATGACTATAGAAAGAGTGATTGGTTTCAATTATTGTATATGATATGAAAATTATTATTTTACTTTACTTAATTATTATAATTCTCAGTTGTGTGCGAAAATAATTATGATGCACCACAACTGCCATGTCAATTAATTATATTATTTTTTGTAAACGAATTTAAAGTGAATATAAAAACAACAATTTTAAAATGAAATGGTGGGTAGATGGGTTAACATAGAATAAGGTAGTAAAGAGTGGTGCTGTAAGGGGGGAGAAGAACTTTAAAAACAACCAAGTTGTATGAAAGTGAAATCACTAAAGTCGGGAAATCATTACGGAGCGAATGATTTTAGTTCAGTTTAGTTTTTAGTGTATTAGTGTGAGTGCACTACATATTATGTGTATTATTGTGTATACGAATATGCCTATATATTTCCATGACAAAAGAGTAAATAATGAGTATGCACATACATATATAAACTGATTAACGTATTTGTTTGCATTAAAGGTCAAATCGTAAGAGAATACATAAAAAATATTTAGCTTTTTTACTACCTTTAAATTACTCATATTACTATTATTAATAATTTCCTTATTTTCAACCGCAAAGAATTGTAAAACAAACATATTATCGCCATACAACCGAAATTGAACAACTACAATGGTTCAAAAAATGTGTTTGACTAACTGATATCAGCTGACTAAAGTTGGGCATTTTGTATTTTAATTTCACCCCTGCAACAACTCTTAATGGTTTTTGGACAGGTCTGGTTATGAATGCCACGACGTTGTATTTCTATTTGGGCATCAAATGGTATATTAAACAATCATATAAAATGAATAAATATACTATTAAATACAATTTTTAAATGAGCTTCCCTGCAACAACACTGTATATAATCCAAGATGGCCGACGCTCCGTCTATATATCAACATTTGTAAAAATCGATATACAGTGTTCTTGCAGGAGTGGAACTGTATTGAACTCTAAAATTTCGATAAATAAACAATTTCTACAAGATCAAATACACAAGACCAAGTCGATGAAATATCAAACAATTTTATTAGGTATAATTTTAATAACAACTCCACCAGGGGTGTACGGATATCGTGTCAAATTAAATTAAATGTTATTACATTATTGTTGTGATGTTGCAGTTTTCAGAACATAGTTCTGTGGTATTTTTAATACAAATTAAATTAATCAACTAGAAAGATAAAATTGATCACTTTTAAAAGAATAGTACAAGTTCAAAAATTTGCCGTAAAGCTACTTGGTCGATATGACGAAACAGGATAACGCGTTTACCCGGACAGAAAAATCTCGGTTACAAGTAAAATATTTTTTCGATATATAGATGTTTTTTGTACATCTTTCCAGTTTTTTTTGATTTTGATGTTGATTTGTATTAAAAATAAATTAAGAGTATAAAAATTATTACTTCTTTATTACGATTGGGTTATTTATAATATTTACTAATACATTTGCCGGGCTTTAAAACCAACTTCCGACCATCGTGACAAGCCAGTTGTCGCGCGGCTTTTCCGCATGGCACCACTCGGTACAGTCTAAACTCCGATTGTAATGAAATAATCAGTTTCTATCTTACATTACCTAGAATATTAATAAAAACAACTAAACATTGCCCAAGAGTAACGAATGCCCGATAAATAACCGCGAAAACGGCAAAACACCGGCGAATGTCGTTCCTCGTTGGAAATCTACATTTAATAGCCCCGAGTATTTTTTATGTAGAAATATGCCGAGAATTTCCGTAAAACGCGCGATAACCCGAGCTGCACAATGCACAAACGCGGCTGATATTGTTCCTAATGCCGCGGCGGAATTCCTGGGGAACAAAGCGAACTGTTAACTGTTATTTTACTGCCAAAATGGAGCGGACCGACTTGAATAGTACTCCTGCGACAGAAATGGATAATATATTTTTGTTTGGAAATAAGATGAAGAGTACTTTAATAAATACTACTTTAATGTATTAATTATAAATATATACATATAAAATCAATTTTGTCTAAAAAATATAGTTTTTGCGCTACCGTCTGCGTCTGCAGTCGGTTTACTCGAAGGTATTTGGAATTCCGTAAAAACAATGTAGATAGATGGCTTTCAAAATTAATGGAACGACAGATGTATTAATTTGAAAAAGTGTAACATATAGGTTCGAAAATTTGTCATGAAAAATACTGTTCGAATCCCGGTAGCGCAAAAACAATATTTTTCGACAAAATTGATTTTATATGTATATATTTATAATTAATACATTAAAGTAGTATTTAAAACATCACAGATCTATGTTCTGAATAATTACAACTTCACAATAAGAATGTGTTCTTAATAGTAATTTAATACTGTACCTACGGACATGCGAATGGATGGCGTTTGGAATGAATGAAATAAGATTTGCACAACCAATGAGGTATTAGGGTAGAATCTCGATATCACGAGTCTCCGTATTATAGCAGCCAAATATATTTTCATAGTTCAGAATATCGCGGCAGGGAAACGTGAAACAACTTCTTAAAAAACAGAAATTGATAGAATTAATTTTAAAAAAAGGAAAATGAGGCTAAAAGAAAAACAATAAAAATATAGGTTTAATATAGAATTTTTTTTTTAAGTAAAAAGAACGGTTGAGTACCAAAATCACTCGTATATTTAAACATTGAACATCGGAATATATCTACAAGACCAAAATCGTTTTTAAGCCTGTGAAGTCTTTGTGTATATGATGAATTTACATGGAACAGCGCCGACGTCCTGGTACTCCGCGCGGGAACATGGTATACAATCAATTCAATTAAATTAAGGGCGTCCAATATGCTTATTACTATTTTAAATAAAAATAGTAATTCACTTATAGTTCTTCTACACAAGTTATTAAAATTAAGAGTGCTCATTAGAAAATCATAATTCATTTGTTCAACGGTTATACAGTTTGAAGTTAATAATCCTTAAAAATGTATGTTAAACCCTTCGAAATGTTACTTCATGCACTTTATAGAATGGAGATCAAATTGTTAAGGACGCGTTTTCAAAAATAATTCATAATTTCTCGGTTTTTTACGAAAATGTGGTTTTTAATAATTCATTTATATCAGAAATTAAGTTAATTTCGCTAGTTTGACTTTTTTTAAACTATTACTTAGATAGGATCTTTACACGAATGTAAAACTAATAAACTGAATGTTTTTTGCCATAATTAAGACAATACAAGCATTAAAATTATAATTGTTACAAAGTCTATTTCTTGGACCTTCACATTACGAGGTGTACACTGAAGACGTACATAGAAGACAAGTACGTGACAATTAATTAAGTATATTAAATCATTAATAATACATTGTAAACATTCTTATGCATGATTTATTAATTTTAATAGTTAATTTTTATCGTTTTCTATCTACTGTTGTGCCACATATTCTGCAGAGTTTGATGATTTTGTCAATCGCAAGTTTAGGACGATCTGTCGACTTCTTGATGCCCCTCGGGTACAATAAGATGACTGTGTTTGTCCAACGACTGAGATGTGACATTTAATTTTCTTGACGTATTATATTGACTATTCTTGTCTGTGCACTTATTCATACGTTTCTTTTCCTGATTCCTACGTAAGAAGACACCATTGGTTGAACACCTTCCGTTATAGAGACATTTATTAAAATCAGTAGTTCATATTACATCTTATTCATTAATAATTTACAAAATTTAAAAAAAAAGGTATATTTAAACTTTATTTTTGTATTGTATTTGTAAGCGAATTTGGATGAAGTAATTATTGCCGAATTTCTTAAAAATATATGTTGTTTTATTTAGAATATATAGGCCTGATCTCAATCATGTCAGAGATATAAGCATTTAAAAAAAATCGTAACTATTTCGATTAATTTAAATATTTTATTGATTCAAAATTATATATTGAATACAAAATTAAAGGTTATCGAATTTCGAGCGGCTAGACAATTTTTTGTTACATGATTAAGGGCCTGAAGCAAAGATATAGATAAATAATGGAATAATTTCGTAAACATTTATTTCTAAATACGTAGACTTTAAGCTTAACACGATTTTGTAAAAAAAAAATTACAATAATATATATTAAAATATGAATTAAATATATTAATTAGAAAGATATACATATAAAATCAATTTTATCGAAAAATATTGTTGTTGCGCCACTGGGATTCGAACCTGAATCTCTTTCCAAACCGAGGAAGGTGCATTATCCAACTATGCTACAGCGACTATATTTTTAGCGACAAATTTTTGAACCCATATGTTACCTTTTTGATATTAAGACAGTATATCTTTCTAATTAATATACTTAATTCATAATTAAAATATCACAAACCAATGTTCTGAATAATTACTACATCACAATAAGAATGTGTTCTCCTAATAATAATATATATAATACACAAATTCCTTGAATATTTTCAACCCGTAATTTAGTCAGGTATCCATCCACCCATAAAATATTGTGGACTAGGTCTGTTACACCTGTATCGAAACTATTTTAGGTGTTTAGGACTGTAGTTTAGTACATAATATATGTAGACTCGACTTTCGGGACGTGGTTATAAGGTTAGTAAATCACGCTTCAGATAAGCCCTGAGCCCCCGAGCAGGCAAACACGACCGGCAACCCTTTTGTTTGGTAAGTTGAGACAGTGTACAGATTTAGGGATAACATTATTATATCCTCCATAAACATTCGTCAGTTGTACTAAAAGTCTCCTCGTCTCTCTCTCTCAATCGATGTACTCATGATTGAGCATCATGTCTGTTTCTACAGAGCCACCTGCTTGCTTCTGATCTTCGCCTTGTTTAGTGCGAGGCGTCTACGAGATCATGTCTCAGACTTCGTATGAACATCTTGATGGAAAACGTCATATCGCTTTCCATCCTGGTACATATATTCCCAACGATTTCCAATTTCTCCAAGTGGTCTCATCTCTTCTGGCAGCATTCCCAAAGTACCAATGAAAAAATTATTCTTCTATTGTGAAGAGTCTTTCTTTAGTACGGAGTTCCTGGAGAATAAACATTAGTTTGTCTCGCAGTCCATGGTATACGCAGCACACGTCAACACCAGTTCTCGAGAGAGTTGAGCATGTTTCTTTCTTTTGTGGTGGTCCTGCTCGCGCCGCGTAAGCATTCATCTGACAACCATACAGTACAACTGTTACCCGCAGAAAACCAGACAACAACACGTCGTGCCGCAACCAGTACGAGGAAACCTAGAACCGACGATTCTTCTCCTAGCCAGCTCCTCGGATACATCTACTCGCACGCACCTTGGCACCGCCTTCAGTGAACTACGTTAATCTTATACTTTTTATAATGTAACAAACAAATGTAAGTACTGTTTCATTCATAATACGCCCGCTCTAGCCACAAACACTCAAATACCAGCCTCTATATTGGTAACTTTTCATATACATATGGGAGAAGTGGGGGGGTATAGGGCTCTCGATTCTCACCGTACACATCCTTCTGACACAAACAAACCTTATTAGCGACCCTAACGAATCTATATAATCTTAACACAAATCACCATACTTTCACTCTCAGGGTCCGTGTTTCGATGTCACACAAAGTTAAGGAGAACACCAGCGATTCAATCAGACATTTTTTTACGTTCCTTGAGATAGAGCGGTACCACAAGTAGCGAATAACTACAGGTCGATTTTTTTGGTCATGGCACTTCAAGAATGTGTTGTGTACCGATACACGTCAATGCGTGCATGAGCGCTATCTAAAAGAGAAAGAGACAAATATATATGATCGCTTCACGCTAGACAGTAATGTAACAACGCACTTGACGACATTTGACGCATGGTATCGGTTGTGTATACTGCGCGCAGTGTGTTGTTGTTTAATGTCGTACGTTAGTTGGATTTATTTTATTTGGGTAACGTTTTAGAATTGTAATTGATAATACAAATGAGTGAAACTGAGTTACTCAGAAACGTCAAGCGACTATTTAGAGGGAATAGAACCTTTAACATATACAGAATAAAAGTAAATTTAACACATTGATAATAATTATTATTAAACCATTTTAAAACTTTTTAAAGTTTCTTGGTGGTTATTCATTATGTTAATATAATAAAATATATACTGTCTACTTTTAACCAAAATTTATTTTCTTCACCTACTAGTTTCATCTGATGAAGGATATTGACAGAGTCATTATTATTATTTCATTCCCTATTCATAAAATAATTAAACATTAAACAAATCTATGTAATATTATGTAGTAATAATAAAAAATATATATATTAGCTACAGATTCGTCAGTCAATCGACCTGTAATAAAAGTCTTAAAGTAAAGAATGTTTGGTTCTAAAGTCAAAATTTTAAGAGTTACGAAAACTTGTCAGAAATCAAATAAGTTCTAGGTGAGTGACATCATACAAAACAAAAATATTTTTATACAAACCTGTGATCCTGTTTACAGAATGTGAAAGTATTAATAGAGTGTATTAAAATGTACATCTTCATATTAAGTTTGTGCGTGTGGTGCGATTGTCAAATATATCATTTATACATTCATGGAGGCACTTGCAATGTTTTTTGAACTGAGACTAAACCAATTGATTCCTTACCAACTACGTCACTCACAAGTCATTATACCTTGAACTAGCTTATTTACTACGATTCTCCGTCGGTTCTCAATCACTAGCGAATATTCATTGGATAGTAAATAGCGGACGTGAACTTAAAACTTTAAATCTATCGTAATTAGATAATAAACCCGTGCCGTGCACGATATCACAGTTAAAACTTGTATTATATTAATTTCATATTAAAAAGCCGCGTTAACCTTTACCATACCATGATAAAATATACCCGAATGCAGCCATGCTGTCAACTCGTATTACCGTAAATAATAGTTATAAAAAATGTTTTTATTAGCTTAAATGGCTTTAATGGCCCGAATTTACTCTAAATATTGAGCATTTAATTTAAAAAATGATTGATAACATAATTTAGAGCATTCATTAAGTCTTATACAATGTGTCCTTCCTTCTTATCTCGCTTCATTGAATTAGTGAGAAAGAAACAATTATATTTGTATGTTTGTTGTTCTTTTCACTGTGAAAATAGTGTGTGATCTGTGTTTGTAAACACAAATTGTGTGTGATCACAAATTGTATTTTTACCAAAGTGTTAACTTTACATCGGATTGAATGGAAAAAATAATTGTTTTTGTATGATTCCCTTTTCATAATTGCTTTTTCACTAGTCATTCCTGAGCGCTAACATTTTCTTTAGGATTATCTAAAATATGAATTTTATTTTCCATGTATTTACCGAAATATTACAGGACCCGTGTTACCGCATGGTTTGGGAAGGGTTAAATACAACATCGCCCCGACAGTATACTATACTATACAGTAGCGGCTAATATTTATTCAACACTGCAATATAAATATTACATGTTATATAATATTATACCTAAATTATTACAGCATGTGTCTCATTTTATTTAGAAAAGTGCGACGTCTGTTACTATTAGAAATCAAAACTATCTAAATTATTACATACGAGTATATACAATAATGCGCTATGTATTTATTACATTTATTTTGGTTCTAGCTCTTAGCTTAAAATGTTTCATTAACAATTTCCAATTCCCTTTCGTAGTCAATCAAATTACTTATCGATGATGTATTGCGGAAAATAATCTCAAACTGGAAAAATAATACATTCAAATGTTAAACGACCTTATTTCTAAAATATTTCGTGTAACTTTTAAGCCAAACCTTCCAGTATAAGAGTTGAAATCTATCTGAATCGTTCTACACTGCATCCGTTAATTATTCTTAAAGACCTTTTGGAAAGTTTTACATCATCTTACAACGGGGCCAGTCTCATCGATCTCGTGGTTTTTGAAGGAAGAAGCCTTTTTGACGGACGCCTGCCGTCATCAAGTAAAGTCGATCGTCGTTGTAGTCGGGACGCGCACTATTGGATAATGCGCTGGCCGCATGCGCCGTCTAACAACCGATGGGCGCCGCTAGCTCCTTTGTCTTCGGCCGATTAGTAAATTTTAATATTAAATATAACCATTCAATATAAAATCTGAAAATACTTAAATTTAAAATAAACCTTAATGAACACCCACGTGATAAGAGAGGAGTGGAAATATATGGACATCACTGGAAGGACACAGAAGAGATGCTGCAAATTCCGAAATAGAAGACAGTAGCCTAAAACCGAAACATGAAGAAGCGAAAGAAAGGAGGCCGAAATTCGACATGAGCTGCAGTGTCAAGAAGAAGAAAGGTTATGTCGTTATAACCTTATAACAACATTTACGAATATATTAAAATTGTCCCCAGGCCATTATTGGTTAAATAATTACAAAATGGGCCAAAAGCCGACGCTCGCATAAAGAAATTCGTGTCATCATCAGTGTAGGGGAAAATTACGTAGAATCTAGTTTACGGCGTACAAAGACACCTTCATTTTTCTAGGCTAAGCAAATAAAAAGTTACGGCTTTAGAATATAATAGGTTTAAGTATGCAGTAATGAAATATTTGATTGCCTAATATTAGTCGGCATACCAACATTTTTGTCCGGCGAAATGGAAGAAAGGTCGTACAACAGGTTTTCGTCAGCGAAATATTCATGTCTTCAATAAAATTGTTATATCTCTGAAATGGTCGAGTTTTGCATGTACAGTTTGAATATTTTCGATACAAATTTTAAAAGGGCATCTACCAATACCTAAAATCTTGTGTACTGAATCTGTTTCGTGTCTTTTTTATAAATATATATATATATATATATGTATATAATAAAAACGTTTGTTTGTAGTACTGACCTTTCCCTAATCCTCAGTAAGATTGTAACGATGTATGTACAGAAAAATCTATATTTTTCTAAAGACATGCATGAAATTCATGACCTATTGATAAATAAAAATGAAAACTTCCAATACTCGCTTCAGATTTTAATTCGCTTTATTATCTGATGGCGATCCGCAGTAACACATAGTTCCATAACATACTTGTAGTAGCGCATTAGAGTCACTTGACTTGTCGCTCGCAGTTTTCGGCTGTAAAACGTGATAATCTAATTTGAGAAGAGTATTTGGTTATGTTAGGTTGTGCTGTGGTATCTAGACACTTATCTTTATTTAATAATAAATTACATTTTGAAAATTGGTTTCTTCGATTATTAAATAAATAAAAAACATCATAGCAGGCTTGCCCTGGGTGTAGTGACCAGCGGAGCTGACCCAACACTATTTTATAAATGTGTAATTTGAAGCGTATATTGGTTTAGTTTAATATAAATTTTTCACTGAACTATGCGCAAGAGGTAAACTTTTTTTATTTTATCATGAACTGAAAATATTGGCGGTGCCGTGAAAACTGATCACTATAATCGCCTGCAGTGGCAAAAAATGCTGTTTTTATTTTTCATTTTTAGTGCCGATAAATCGGCGTTTATTTTTTATAACAACTTTAATATAAAAATCCTTAGTACAAATATTATAATTTATTTCATTTACCTGCAAGCCTGTTGGCCGTTTCCTACCTCGCTAGGTACATATAAAGTACCTGTTCTTAGGTACGTAGCCATAAGGTTCCATAAGTTAGAAGGTAACAAATTAAATTAAATGGTAAAAAAACAAAAAAATGAAAAGGAGAAAAGTAGAGATAGTAAGTAAATTGAACAAAGTAAAATTTTGATACAGACTAAAGACATGTAAGATATTATATAATATATAGGATTTATTTTAATTAATTAAGTAATTATGACAGTTTTCCTAGTATGATCATCGTATTGAAGCCGTTTTTTGAGGTCTGACTGACAGTTTCTTTAAGATCCACCATCTTTGCGACTATTATCTGTAAAATCCGATTTGACCTCCTCGTGGTTGAAGGTGAAGGGTGAACCTCCTGTAAGGGTCTAATGTACGTGAAATTTGTTTGCGATCTCGCATTTATCGTCACGTAGTTCGTAGATTACCCGGGCGCGCTGCGGGCTGGATCCGATATAAACTACGCAGCTTATTCAAGCTCTGACAGCGATAATACCATCATTAGGATTAGTGCGGTTTTTGTAATTCTCTGCCTAAAACACTTAGCCCGTTGCTTATTCAGCAGCTGTCAGTTAGCAGTTTCAGTCGAAAATCTCTGGATGTAAATAAACTTTGCAAAAATATAATATTTACCCTCGTACACTAAAAACTGTAAAACCATTTAAACGATACGAACAAATATTTTTAATCGCTAATTTCAATCTCCTTATCCCGAGAGACCACGGAGTTAAAACTAAGCCGAATACATGTGCTATGAAAATAGTAAAAATATTGACGTTTTATATTTAAACAAAAAAATATAATATAAATATATATTGTCATTTTTTCGACTAATATAGTTGATACAAATTCGATGAATAAGAATTTGATTTATTAGTCAACTAATTGAAAAATCGGATAGTTAGACAGAAGTAATTTTAACCATTGTTAACGGTGTACATTTTTTATTAAAGTGTACTTTACAGATTTATTCTACTGTTACGTTGAAGACACATAATTATGTTAGAAAAAAATTGACCTCCGCTATAAAATAGATCTCGTGTGTCGCGACCTACTCCGGAGGAAAAATGCTTTAAAATATTTTTTTCTGTTTTCTATTCACAACATAATACGATCTCAAATATTCTTCCCCATATTCTGCTTACCATGGGCTTCTTCACACTCTTCTGTCCTGACACAACTCTCGCCTCGTCCACATTCAAACGTCTACTAAAGCATGCTCGAAAGTGTTGACGCCTCTAGTGGATCAAGTATCTGATTTACCTGACCATATGGCATGGTCTTTGATGTATTGAAGGAGGTTTACTTTTTTTGGTGTCGTCATTTCATATTTTCTTACCCTCCTTTCTTCATTCATCCTCATTTTTAATTCTACTGTATATGCAAATATCAATTTTACTTTTAACCCTAATTTTGTTCTTTACTATACCCACTATAAATGGATTTATCACATAATATATCGAACATATTGTCTGAGCAAACACATTTCCGATGCATTCACTACACTTGCCACTATACTACCAGCATTGGTAACATGACTTCTTTACTAACCGCTAATTTTACCTCTGCTAACAATTAATGCCTTCAGAGCATCATTCACTCATTTCACTGGAGTCATTCTCAATTCGATATCTTTGTCATATTTTTATTCTAAGGAGAACACATTCTTATTGTGAAGTTGTAATTATTCAGAACATAGGTCTGTGATATTTTTAATACAAATGAAATGTTTCTTCAATATTTGCAAATTTACTTTGTAGCCTCATTTTATATAAATAATTAGATAAAATACTTTGTTTAAACCATTATATATTGATCATTCTACATGTTTCGATACCTAATTCATACACATTGTATCCTGAAGAAGATACCAAAGGTGTCGAAAGATGTAGGAAAATCAATAAATAGAAGTTTAAACAAAGTATTTTGTCTAATTATTTATATCAAATTAAATGTATTAATTAGAAAGACATACATATAAAATCAATTTTATCGAAAAATATTCTTGTTGCTACCGGGATTCGAACCTGTTCTCTTTAATAATATATAAGTTGTATCAATGTGTCCAAAATTTAATAACAATGAATTATTAATTCTGGCGTCTCCAATCGGATTACTCAAAGGTATTTGAGATTCCGTAAAATAAAGATGGCTTTCAAATAATAGAACGATAGATGTAGGTTCGAAAATTTGTCGTCAAAAGCACTGTGTTGGTGTAACATATTCGGTTACCCGGATTGGAAGAAATCTAGGTTCGAATCTCGGTAACAACAACAATATTTTTCGATAAAATTGATTTTATATGTATATCTTTATAATTAATACATTTAATTTGTAATTTAATAATTACGAGAAACATATCAAAGGCGGATATAATTACTTTCTCGTAATTACCTGAATAATCTTATTATGTACCCAGCGGCGTAATTACATTAATAGGGCCACAATGCTGAATTAAAAAAAGGGCGAATATTAAGTAATGCGTGGTTATTCCATTAAACAGTAAGAAAAAAATAGTCTGTTGTCTCGTTTTAATATTCTCGCTTTTATGAAAAAATATATCAGTATTTTCAGGCATTTACATATACCTACTTAAAATATTTCAATTTGCTTCGCTTTAAGGCGACTATCGACTATACAGCGATGGTCTGTTCTCTAACCGGATACATTAGCTGGATATTGCTGTATAGTGATGGTAAAATCGTTATTTAAACCGTTATTTTAACAGTGATTGTGTTCAATTGTAACGATGATTGATAACTGATTAACGTAATTCTTCGAGCAATGAATGGTACACTAGAAAGTAATTCTGCGACAGATAAATCTTAGTTACTAATCATCGTTAAATCTGTTACCAATTATCGTCACAATCACAGTCACGTAACGGTTTACCATCACTACTGCTGTATAAATAGATAATGTTTTCAAATGTTTTCATAATACACGTGAGAAATGATTTTTTTTAAATTTGATAATTCCTATTCTTGCTGTGGATTACGAATATTGGGAAAAGTATCGATACTCACAAAAAAAAGTATTAATGCGATTGGATTACAATTGGATTTCAGGGTGCGAATTTTTTGACCTCCTTGTCTAACGTGGGCACCCATTCTGTTCATGTTCTTAATATACGTACATATTATACATTATAAACCTTTTAATAAATATACAAAAAAGGCAAACAAGCTTCATAATATAAGAGATGTTCACTGTCTCCTTAACTAGACCGAAGTCTGCACTAAAGGAGACAAGTTCATCTGTTGTCTATCATACAAATATGAAAACCACTATTATTATTATTAATATATATTTTGTTTTTATCTAAACCTAAAATATTAAATAATAAACAGGGTTATAAAAAAACACTAGTAACATAATAAAATAAGTAAAATACTCTCTCTATCCCATGATTGAAACACTATGCAAAATAGAAAATGAATATAAAGAAATGATGTTCTGTTCATGTGATCATTTCCACAGCATAGTTACGCCACTGTATGTACCTACGTATCATACATTCTAAATTATAATACAAGGGCCGGTTGTGTGATCAGTAATAACATTGTGACAATAGTACAAGTTTATTACGGGATGTACGTTCGAGAAGTAAATATCGTTTCGCTTCTCGAAAGTACATCCGGTAGTAAACTAATTTAACTCTCCGATATCCGATAGTAAAAACGAGAATCGATGGTTAAATATAGCGAACTCTTCACATCTGTTCTAAAAGTCGTTTGACACATTGGTACTTTGAAAGTTGCTGCATCCGACAGTGAATCATTCAATATCCCGCTATTTTAGTGATGAGAGTTGGCAAGTCGTCCGATGATGATCTCGTTGTTTAATATACATTCACACATAATTTCACCGCCAAAGTGACAGATTTCGAACGCGGAGGCGAATAAATCCATACATAATGGATATTTCATGATTATTTATGACATCTCATCTATGTTTTGACAATAGTAAGTTTGACGTTCAAACGACTCGCAAACGATTTTTACGACGAGTACTAGTCTACTGATGACATTATACTTCGGTTTTTGTGATTTTTGTTACTTTTTCTACCTGACGTAGTATAGTTTTCTGAATACACCAACTTTTCCTCAATTCCAAATAACAACTTTTCCCCAGTTCAAGAATATGTCCAAGTAGGTACAATACATTACACTATAAATAGTTTTTTATTTGCTTTAACGGTAAGCCTTGTGATCTAGTTGTTCGCCGGTTCGGGAACTAACTTAACTGTCGTAACTTTCATATCACAAGCGCTTTTAATCATTTAAAAAATACTAGTTCCGTGTGCACATTTCTATTTTTTTCAACGTTAGAATGTGACATTGTTTAGTAAAAATGTTTTGGCACTTGATAATACGCCGACGACGTTGATTGCACGGATATACAGTAATATAACAGACCTATGTTCTGAAAAATTGCAACTTCACAATAAGAATGTGTTCTCCTTAATAAAAAATTTAATTGATATCGCGAATTAGCGATGCTACGAACATCAGTTTAGTGGAGACGCACAACTTAACGGAACGTTTTTAGCGCAGTCTTGAGAACTTCAGAGAAACAGTTGATTACATTTTTTTTTTCGCTTCAGCATATTATTCTGCATTAGATATCTACTGTAAATAAACTCCTTTTAATATGTTAATAAATATATGTTCTTTTATATCTTTATATATGTTAATAAATGTGTAAGCTGATAGTTTTGTTTTTAATTTATTAATTAAAATTCTGGCCAAAAAACTCAGACCGAACGTATATTCATAGCATGGTTACCATTTCAATATTAACACATACAGCGTCAATACTTTAGACCTAACACCAATAAGTGAGTAGCCTGTGCATGCGTGTGTGCGTGTGCGTATTATTTAAACTTGTTGAAAACGAATATGTATTATCCATACAAATTTTAGGTAGGTTATAAATTTCTCAAGATCAAATATTGCATCATATTTTGTTACTTACTCCAAATCTTATTCTAAATTTACAGTTGATAAAACTAATTATGTATAATATGATCGTTGATAAAAAAAATGTAAAATGTTTGCCTTAGCACAGCACAGCTCAGCCAAATGTACTAACAACATATGATATTAAATAAAAAATTATACAAAATTTTCTGCTATATTCTAGGGCAGTTTGTGCATATAACCCCATTTTTGTATGGACGTTTAACTCTATTATCCGCGTTTTCGTGTTGGCGGAACAAGGAATTACTATTAGAAAATTCACTACTCGGTACTTAAGATCGGTGATAACAAAAGCATACAAGTGTGATTACCAAAATTGTGAAAAGTTGGTTGGTTTTACGTTACAGCTACTACGTAAGTGAAATACACATAACATTTTGAAAAGTGACCGAGATTTTGATTTTGCGATAACCAGCAATGGCAAACAGTTATTATCATATTCAACAGAAATAACTTTACGCCCATCCAAAGATTCTTGAGCGTCGTTCTCACGAAACGATCGCGAGTCAACAGCGCTCAAACCAAACACAAACAAGCTAACTTTTTCCCCTTTTAATAGGTATATTTTCCAGAAATAAGATCGCTTCCTGAAGCCGTTGAACTCGTCCCATGGGATGTGACTAGCGTCACAGCACGTTACATACTTCATACAAATCCTAGTAGAATATCGTCACTGAAGTATTTTATCGCTGAATTCTCTCTTCACTTCCCACAAATCGAGAGTAATTCTCAGTGTAGCATATATAAATTATTAGCAGAAGGGTAGGTACTTACGGCTGTTTATTGGCTCTCTTCGTAAAATACGGCTGCGTTCGTTTACTGAAAGAATAAAATAAAGACAATTAAAAAAATGCGAAGTGTGTTAATAATAATAATAATAAAATATTTAAGAAAAGAAAAATTAATGAATTTATTTATTTACTTTTAATATGCAGATTATTAGCAATGATTTTGATACATAGTCAATGTAAAAATATTTCAAGTCAATTAGGGAATAATGTGTAATAAATACACGTTTTTTTATGGTTTAGAAATTAGAAACATAGTGAAAAAATATATTTTTGTTATAAATTGACAGTTGGGAAGAGAGAAAACAAGATATTGAAAACTATCGCCTAAGTATAGAAGTGCGCGAGTTTCAAGGTCAACGAAGTCTAATCACGTGACGCAGTCCTCGGATTTTTTTTTTAAACATTGCGATTTACGTGACGTTTAATGTTATTATTAGACGCTCCGCGTACCCAATACCGTGTTTGCGTCCGCGCGTGTTGCACAGCAACGAAAAGCAGACATAGTATATGTCACAAAAATATTGAATGTGGAACATTATTGATCGACTCAATAAATAAGTAGGTACCTACTTATATATTTTTAAATATAAATTATTTTTAATCACTTTTATGAGTTAAATTAAATACAACAACCGGTTTCGGAACCTAAACACCATTTCTTCCATTTTCCGAAACCGGTTGGTGTATTAAATTTAACTCATAAAAGTGGCTAAACACAAAGTTATAAATAATTTGTATTAAAATGAATAGTAACCACAATGTAATAAAAGCGTGCAATAAATATTAAAAATATTGTATATGAGAGTACTTTTTAATTGTTAAAATTTATATACGGAAGAAAAAGTGCGTATTTTATAAACAAATTGATAAATAAAAAATGAGTAAATCAATTAAGATATGAGAATTATTAATTTCCCGTCATTTCTCAAAAACAGACATTTGGCTTATTTTGCTTGAATATTGCGATAAAACAGACAATGTGGTGCCATTCATTTCCTCATTATTGACAGGTCGTATCTATTACTGTTTATTTATATTTGAAGATGTACGGAAAATTAAAGCGATATTAAGAAATAATGATTTAAGATCGCTATCATACTGTAATGAGAGACTTAATTAATGTTCTTTAAATTATTTTTATTACAATATAAATTATTACTAAGATAATTAATAAATAAGTAATTCGATGTTATTACGCAAAATAATATCCCGCTGGTGTAATGATAAAGCTAATTACTACACGCATGCCAAAAAGCGGTATTAAAAAAATGTGGCAATTGTTTAGAGTACTACAATTTATTTAGACCCCTTCACCATAACAAATATAATTCTCAAAAAACACTCACCTAATAAGTAGATAATTAGTGTAATCAATTTAGAAAATTCAGACACCCAAGAGTAAGAAATGTTGTTTATTCGATTTATAAAAACGTATATAAAAATAACAGCAATATAATTACTCCCACCCTTACAGCTGTTTGCGAGACTAACGGGAGTCGAATACAATAAAAATGTAAATATTTACACCTGTAACTGTCCTATTACCGCAGTGACAACGGTGCTGAGTGAAACGTTTCAAGACTACTACTATTAGTAAGCGGTACTGAGTATTATGGTGTTAGACGGCGAGGCGGGCAGCTACAGACGAACAATCTGTCGTCGTCAGAACGGATCTTGTATTCGGAGTACTTTCGAACAACTGCAATCGCTCCGTAAATCTAGCATTCAAAATAAAGTCTCATTGAGATCATGCTTAAAACTAGGGGTTAACCCACAGACCAGCAAATGAACAGACATGAAATAAAGTCTACATATAGGTGAGGGGTTTGGAACATTAGTTGCGGGACGAGGGACATTCTACACACATTTTTGGTGGAAACAAAAATCCGATAGTTTATGACACATTTATGCAACAGTAAAAGTGTTTGGTCTTCGAAAATTAAATCTTTGTGTAAACAAAATGTATTTTTTACATTAATGTATATTATATTTAAATTGATTGATTTAAATGGCGTTTGAAAACTAGATGATGGTGGATCAGACTGGTTAACGAACTCAATCTAGATATTTACCTGGTTAATTTATCAGAAAAGTTAGATCGAAATATGATAAGAACTACAGAAGTTATCGTAGGTATACACAAAATCCGTTGTATACCTGTGCAGTTCAACTTTTTAACGAATAACGGATGTTTTCAAGGTTATGGTCAAAATCGAAAAAAATGCATTAATATTTTCTGGAAATTGTGCCACGAACCCCTCTATAATTATTATTAGTATTTTTATCGAAATCTACGCTGCCTAAGTGAACCTGTGCAATAATTATTTACAATATGCAAAATCTTATCAGTTGACAAAAAAGTAAATACAGTATAATTTTAGAAGAGATGATAAATAATGTAAATATGAATACTGACTCTCACCATAGCTATTCTAGCAGATCGTCGGGTCGGACCGTGAGAGCGCCGATCGCGAACAGTGTGTACGGTGAGAGAGCGAGAGAATGCGTTGTGACACGAATATTTAATAAAATCAATAATGACTTATTAAACATTATGACAAATAATGAGACCTCAGTGACCACCGTAAAATATAAAGTAAAATAACATATTGTCATCAAATTATTTGTTTCCTTTGTTGTGCTTAATTTAAAAAAAAAATTGTTCATAAAAACTCTTTAATTACAATATGAAGGGAGATGCTTGTCGTAAAACTATTCTGCAGTTTGGCGAATATTAAAAGTTGTAATGTAATAAAGTTGAAATGTTTTTTTTTTAAATACTACTACACGAAAATAGATTTGTTTTAAAAAAAATAGAATGGCTTCTGACTCTATAACTTTGCCTTGAAAATTCGTAATTAATTTAGATTTATATTTAAAGCATTTCATGTCAAATACTAATTAAATGTATTAATTAGAAAGATATACTTTTAAAATTAGCAATATTAACTTTGTGGTTAAAATTCATATTTTTATTTATTATCTTTGTTTTATTAACCACTTAATTGAGTTTAAATACATCTACCGGTTTCGAAAAATACCATTCTCTTCTTCAGGATGTCATAACTAACTAAAACATATATTATATAAATAAAAAAAGAAAGATATAGTTATAAAATCAATTTTTGTCGAAAAATATTGTTGTTGCGCTACCGGGATTCGAAACTGGATCTCTTTCCAAACCGGGGAAGGTGCATTATCCAACTATACTACAGTGACAGTACTTTTGACGACAAATTTTCGAAACTGGATGTTACAATTTTTAAAATTAATTAGTATTTAAAATATCACAGACCTATGTACTGAATAATTACAACTTCATAATTAGAATGTGTTCTCCTCAATAACATTTCATTTCATTGAAAATAATAATACGTGTAAATTGATGTATGTTTCTCAGAAGCTGTCCTTGTTGTGAACTCCCTGATATCTGGAATTTCATCTGGAGAAAATGGCAAAATCGTATCAGTTTGATATTCCATATTTTGAATCTCCGTGATTTATTGCAATGACCGAACATTTTTGAAGTGTCAAAATTGAGCAATATATTGTTTTTAAATACATTTCTATAGTGAGTTTAGAACCAAAAGAACAGATATGAAATAAATGAAATTGACACATCACTCCTATGCAGTGTTACCAGTTAGTTACCTTTCAAATTTGCCAACAAAAAAAAGCTAGACACAGAGTTGGACATGATATTAAATAATTTTTTAGTGACGATTATATGACACGGGCGTGTGATTACAAGATTGGGCAAAGCGCGGTAAAACCAAATGACAAAAACCACAAAATAAAATAACTGGTCTTTATCACCTGTCTATTGGGTGCGTGAGTCTGTCAGCGGTATGCGGCGCGCTCGCTCGCTCTCGCTGAACGCACGCGGACACGGATGTGCCGAAGGGCGGACCGTTGTGTAATACTCGCCTCGCTAGGCGCATCTCATTTTGTCGCAATAGACAAGAAAAAAAAAAACCCACAGACGTTGAACCCGACAGCAAACGCTACGTGAAATGAAAGCGTCCATTGATCACTGAATAATTGAATTTATTTCGTTCACCGAAAATGTGCACAAAATAAATTTGATTACTTAATTTATTTTTTAATTTTAAAAATATCACATAAACATTTGGTTACCACCGTGATATGAACCCGAAACTTTCTCTTGACGGGAAAATGCGCTACCATTAAGTCACATTACCAATTTAAATCAACGATTTTTTAAAATTTATATATGTAGTCTTTTTAAATGAGACATATATTATTTACATTTAAAAGATATCAATTTTACTATATTTTATTTAGAAAATAAACAGTTAATCGATTTAAAAAAAATAATAATAAAAGTGTAACAAAAATGGAACCAATTACATTTTCTGAATTAACAATATACTAGATACAGTGTAAGACAATCAATGAATAAGACTTTTATTTATATTTACAATGAATCTCACAAAATATGTTCTAAAATTGCAACTTTGCAACAAAATGTGTTTTCATTAAAGTATATTACAAATATCCAAATAAAATAAAAATAAGTTATCAATAGGTTTCTTTTACATCTAAAAAAAGTAATAAAAGAAAAACATATCATGTAAAAAATATGATACCTTCAATGTTCCTTCTAAGCTATGCGCGTGCGCGCGTCACATGGTGTGCCAATATAGCGCATCCAAAGAAATATAGTGAGCATACAATTTTAATAAGACACTATTTTTTTTTAATTGATATCAATCTTCTTATTACCTAATATTATACTTTGTATATATACAAACTCAAATAAATATCTTTAAACTAAATAAATGTATTAATTAGAAAAATATCTATATAAAATCAATTTTATCGCAAAATATTGTTGTTGCCGGGGATGGTGCATTATCGAACTATGCTACAGCAACAGAACTTTTGACAACAAATTTTCGAACCCATATTTACACTTTTAAAATTAATATATCTATCGTTCCATTATTTGAAAACCATCTGCTATCGGTTTACTCAAAGGTATTTGAGATTCCGTAAAAACAAAGTAGATGGCTTTCAAATAATGGAAAAATTAATTTGAAAAACATGGGTTCGAAAATTTGTCGTCAAAAGTACTGTTGCTGTAGCATTGTACCATGTAATGCACCTTCCCCGGTTTGGAAGGAGCTCCAGGTTCGAATCCCGGTAGCGCAACAACAATATTTTTCGATAAAATTGATTTTATATGTATATATCTTTCTAATTAATATATTTAATTGGTATTTAAAATATCACAGACCTATGTTCTGAATAATTACAACTTCACAATAAGAATGTGTTCTCCTTAATAATAAATAGCTTTATATTGGTAAGGAGTTTTTCTTTGTTTTTCCCACAGCGCACAAATTATGTATAGTGTTCTTTTTACAAAAGATTTATTTTAGAATTACACAATGATCCAAAAATTAGAAGGAACATTGGATACATGATATGATAAATAGTTTGTAAATATAGTATTGTTTATAAAATGTACAAATTTAGAAAATAAATAAAATTCATAGATAATAAAATTATTTTTTATATTTTAAAGACGATTAAAAAAACTGTTATGAGTAGTTATTTATTCTCTCTGCCTACTGCGGATAAACTATCCGACTGAAAATACTAAAAATTCCATAAAATGCATTTTTGTGAGTATAATAAAAAAAATGTTAAAATAACGCGGAATGTACAACGTATCGTCTAGAAATTACTCATATTGGTTATCAGGAATCACGACGCGACATTTCTACTCCATCCCAGCTTTAGCAACGCATTAGGCAGATGACCAGATACAATCATACTTTCAAGGTTTTTTTTAACCACTAATGGAGATCTGGCAGAGGTGATGCGAGCCGTGACAGCCGGCTGCGGCTGACAGCTGGTGGAAGGGTTCTCGGAACCTGACTCCTGACTCCGGCTATGGAAATAGTCCGCGTTAATGATTTGGAGGCAAGGTACCTACATGCAAGATGTATCTTCGATGTTCATGGTCGATTAGATTTGTCTTGCTGTCTTTATCAGTTGTTGCTGTAATACCAGAGGAAATTTTTTGCATAGAAGACAAATCTGCCCATTATTATGAAAGTGGTCTAAGTCATTTTCGTTTCGAGATATTTAAAGGTTTGCGTTTGAATTGATTAAAAATAGTTTTATATTACACAAAAAAGTGTTTTAAAATTTATTTAGTCTCTTAGATTTATAATTTATTTCGACATAAAGATATTGCGTGTAACTTAAAAGAAAAAAAAATTAAGGTTGAAATAAACATTAATTGAGTACCGTTGAAAGTCGTAATAATACACTGAATATAACGCTTCAAAATTTGCACAATTATTACAATTTGCATCATATATCATAAGGTAACAAATTTTTTAACAATCTCCCCATCACAATTAGAAAAATTACGGACTATCGTAAATTTGTAACTGAAGTTAAAAAAATATGTACACAGACTAACTGAAACATAAATTAACTCGAATATACTCCTTCTCTATATACACGAGTCTTACTCTCATAGAGAAGAAACAAATGTTAAAATATATATATATATATATATATATACACTGATTATTGAAATTGTATTATATTTTTAATATTAATAAAAAAATAAAGAAAAAAAAAATATATATATATATATATATATATTATATAGTTCAAAACAATGTGACGCGAAATAATTGAAAAACTCATATTTTTCAATTTCTTGACTTAGTTCACTTTCATAATAATGGGCATAAATGAATCATGTTTAAAGGTCCGCATCCACGCAAGGAGATACAATGAGATAACCTCAGAAATTTTGTTGAGATACATCTCAATACCATGTACGTGCTTTGAGATTTTGATTTGGAGATAAACTCAAAGATCAGCTTGAGATTGGTAGAAAGAGACAAAAACTCAACAAAAACACACAAACGTCCAGAGGCGTAGCTATGGCATTTGGTGCCCGAGGAAGAACTATCCAAACGGCGCCCCCAACCCCCCAACCCATTAAAGATGTGAGAAGAATATTTAGTACTACGCGGTTGAACAATTAAATATTCCGTTTTAGTGTCCCGTAAATTATAAACATTTGTTAGTTTTAACTGCAGCTAGGGAAATTCAAAATTACTCAACCGACTAACGACCGTAACATTTGATGTACGTGACGAGCGTGAAGTAAGGCGCGAGACTGCGAATCTCTGACACACGGTGTGTACACGGGGACTACAAAAGCTAAGAGTTGCATGCAAAGAATCTCATGGAAGCAAAATGCGTATCTCAGATAGTCTTCAGGCGAATCTCTTAAAAATCTCATTCATGGACACCGGCCATAATAGATTCTGATTGTAAACAGAAAAATTTCATTCGAACCTATAAAATCCTATCTAAAATTCCAGTCAAACTGTTAAATTTTACTCAATGGTGTGGAAACCGAACTCATTTTCCTATCGAAGTATTTTTAAACGCTATAGCTACGTGCATTCTTTTGTATGGGCGGTCGGTGGTTAAAATCAATTAGATTTTGAGCTCATTTAAATGTAACGATAGAAGTTTAACAATAACAACTTAATTAATACATAATTAATTAAGTACATAGTGTATTTACATATAGTAAGGGTTGTCCGTTCACTCAGAAACTAATGGTGTATATTTATTGTGTGATATGGATATAATGAAATTGATAATCTACGCTATATCCTACAAAATATTCACTCAGAATATTTGTGTTGCAACAAAACTAGTAATGTCCTACCTAAGATGTTCCATAACTCACGACGTCCATTTTGAGGTTATGTTCATCTTTCAAACGTCAGTTTCAGCTTTTGTTGTTTTATGCTCATGATGTTTATCCATTACTATTTATGTTTAAAGCGATAAATGGAAACAAGTGACGTTCAATCAGGAATAATTATTATTGTTTTCTTTATTTTAAATAAAATTTAATTCTATAACAAATAATAAGTATCGCATAAATCTTGTTTTACTTTAACGTTCCACACATTCCTTTGTCTGCATATTGTAAATATTTCCGAATCTCAAATAATCTATTTTTTAGCAATATTTGAATATGTCCAAGAACACACAATTAACAATAATTACAAAAAAATCAGATTCTCACAGTGATGACATATATGCTGTTTAAAAAAAAGAAAAGGGAAAAATGAATGATTAAATTTGATACATAGATGGCGATGGTGTAGTGGTACTCGAAGCGAGTCCACATACTAACATATACAACTTTAAAAAAAAATTGATGAATGTGAAGATTGAGAGATGAGAATTGGTAAACGTATAAAGTGATTACTTAAACCAGCCGAAGACAGGTCGTAAGCCCTGTAATTACCCCATACTTTCATATATATTTTCCATTAAATATAATAAAAAAATAAAATAGCTTTGTCTCTATGAGATATCTGATATTTGTTTAATTAGATATTTTTTTAAAACTCTGATGTCGTATAATTTTTATTGGTAATTTATACTAAATAAAATGTCCTACGTCACGTATTCATACATTTCGCTTTACTGTATATATAAATTAAAAATAAAAACATATTTACTACTTCAGTTTTTCTTGAAAGACATGTCTGATCCCCAGAGTCTAGTATTTGACTTTAGGTATCAGACAACGTTATTTTTAGTAACAGATATTAATGGACAAGCATAGGTGAAGACTTATAAAAAGGATATCATAACTAATTAACATAAACCGCATAGATATATAGCTATAATTAACGAGTAGGTACATAATATTAATATTTATTTCGAGAGCTTACATAACATTTATCATAAAAAATGATTCGTCTGTTCATAACACATGTGTATAATTATTAGACGCGGATAAGTTAATATAATATATCGAATACCAGGAAAAATTATAGATACATCAATAAATTAAACAAAATATAAAAATTATACGATTATATAATAAATAAAATACAATCCTGAAATTTTGCAGCGTTTTGACGTACTTCATTTCATTAAAAAGTATCACAAATGTGCGGAAGATCTACATTATTTATTTAGTTCAATACTCATTATATTATATATATATACAGTCCATTTCGCTCAATTGTGACACATTGGGCCCAAAAATTTTGTACTAAATACGCGGCTGGCTGTAATAAGCGAAGTTTATGGTAAAATTAAAAAAATAATATGTACATATTTTTGAACTTTATTAAATTATTTAAATAAATATTGAAGTACAGAAAAATAATGTTCAGGCGTTCAGTGCGGCCATTTATTAACATATTTATTAAAAAAAATTATTCACTGTCCCAATTAAACGGAATGGTGTCCCAAATAACCGAAGTAAATTACTATTAGTTACTTTATTTGGTTCCTGTTCCTTGGGATTTGGTCCAAATAACCGGCTGTGCCGATAAACCGGTGGTCCAATTAAATGGAATTGACTGTATATATATATTTATAAATCTCTTCTAGACCTGGACGCAAGAATTAAGAAGATTTGTGCATAAAAGTCTTTTTTCCTTTTCCCTTAGGTTCAATACTAAAAGAAATACAAATTTTTTTCAGTTTTTGATCAGCTGTCATTTCAACCCCTTAGAAAAACAAGGTTCCAACTAACATTTTGGGCTAATTTGAGTTATTGCGTGAAAAGGGTTCGAAATGTATTATTATTTATTTATTTATTCCATACACACCAACTCTATTTAACGGATATTTAAGGAAATAACAAGAGATGAAAGTTCCAACTGCATTAGTTATTTATTTCAATTTATGGATCATTATTGTTAATTTACAATGTTTTCATTTATTTTTACCTCATCTCACAGTGGTCACATAATACTGAAAATAAGTTAAGACCTTAAAACTGATCGTATTTGCATACTCAAAACAAAATATATATGAATATATGTATGTTGAAATTCAATCAACACTTTTGAACTCATTATCAAAAACTGTGTCAGTGTCCGATGGAACCTTATTATTCTGAGGGGTCAATTTTGAAACACGATGGCGGATCAGGCTGGTTAACAAACTTAATCGAGATATTTACCTGGTCAATTTGTCAGAAAAGTTTGATCAAAATTTGATAAGAACTAGGGGAATTATCGTATCAGTTAGTTATAGGATCCGTGAAAGTTACGTTGCAGTACCTTCTGCAATACGTAGTATTTCTATTTAAATCTATCTAAAAGTAGGTTATTAAGGAAATTTTACTTAAGAGATGCCAAAAAAGTAAATAAAACATTTTTTTATTTTTTTTGAACTAAAATTGGTATGTTCTTATAATATGCAATAATTTCCATTTAGAGTGGTGGGACACGCTTATAAATCATATTATAGTAAAATTAAAAGAAATTAGATGAATTACTTAGAAAGATATAAAGAAAAAATCAACATTTCGAAAAAATATACAATTTTTACAGGGTGTAACAGACCTAGTCCACAATATTTTATGAGTATATAATATAATATAACAAGTAAACAAAAAATTTGATATGAATATGTTCTTTTACTTTATATGTTTCATAATTTAAAAAAATGTTTTTCAAGTCTTTATTTATTTTGTTAATTATTCTTGGCACAACGCATTCTCTCGCTCTCTCACCGTACACACTGTTCGCGATCGGCACTCTCACGGTTCGACTCGACGATCTGGTTGAACAGCTATGGTGAGAATCAGTATTTATATTTCCATTATTTATTATTCATTTAGCATATGAAATAGTATTGATGTACAGTAGTAGAATATGACTCTAGCAGGTGGACATTAGATTTCATTATTTACAAAAAGATCCGCGGTTAGGAATGAGGCGCCCGTGAATGTCGACAGTCATCGACAACCGAAATCATTATATGTAGTCGCTTGTGGTGCTATGATACCTACACAACCTGCCTACTGCATGGAGAAGCAAACTTGATTTCCTTGAACATATCCGGCGAAGATAATCCCAGCGGGTAATGCAACGTTTCATTATTTCGGTTATAATTATTAATTAATAACATCCAAATAACAAATACATACTTTGCGAAGGTGTGGAATACACCAGTAAGTAAACTATGATTTTCATAAATCTATTCATAAAGTGAGCGATGATCCGAAGGGTTGATCAATCCAGAAAATCATTTAATTTTATTTGTATTTTAATTCATTGTATTCTTCAATATATTCTTGAAAATGAAAAAAAAATACTATCACATATTTGATATTCGAAAGATATCTATGATACAAATTTGTGTTTTATGTAAAAGTATGCGTATAAATGGAATGTAAATACATAACTTTACATATACAAATATACAATAAGCATATTTTTTATTGAAAAGTTGCAATTTTATGATATTTAAAAAAAAAATAGATGAATGAGTTAGAAAGATACAAAGGAATCTATCCATGAAAAATTATTTGGATACCACTTGGATACGAATCCAGAACAATTACGATTGAAATATATTAATATAAAAGACTACATGCAAGTCTCAAATTTATCGTAAACTTAAATGATATAGAGTAAATGATAACAAGAAAAAGTATCCCGGTGGCAAACAAATATTTTTTTTCTAGCGACCTTTATGATTGATGAATGATTTAAATAAAATAAAAAATAACCATATTGGTGTGTAATTAGTCACAACAGCACAGCTGATAGTACGAATTGGTGAATGCTGACCGTTCCGCCAGGGTTAGATTCAGAGTCAAATATGCATTTTTAATTAATGGGTAATAAATTTGGTTTAATGATAAGGAAAAAAACTTAATTTTAATAAGTTATAAACCGAACCATATATAATTTTTATAAATATTAATAAGGTTTGTTAGCAATAGTAAAATTAATTACTCGTTATGCTTCAAATATGAGGTCGATTATATTATAATAAATTAAAGAGAATAATCTATCGCACAATCGCTATCTACGTATAAGCGTAAACACACTTTATAGTCTCATAGCTACATTAAAAAAAAATCTTATATATAGAAATCATTGAATAATTAAATATGAATTAAATATATTAATTATAAAGATATACATATAAAATCAATTTTATCAAAAAATATTGTTGTTGCGCCACCGGGATTCGAACCTGGATCTCTTTCCTAACCGGGGAAGGTGCTTTATCCAACTAAGCTACAGCGACAACATTTTTAGCGACAATTTTCGACCCTATATGTTACCTTTTTGATATTAATACATTTAATCGTTCCATCATTTGACAGAGCCATCTATTTAAATTCATATTTAAAATATCACAGACCTATGTTCTGAATAATTACAACTTCAAAATAAGAATGTGTTCTCCTAAACATTGAATAATTGATAAAATCACACAACAAATAGTTCTACAAGAAGAAAATCAACAAAAAAATTAAATGTGACATTTCATATTTAAAGATATGTTATTTCAAAATATATTGTTGGCTTTAAAAGTTCATTTAGTACTCTTGTATAATATGTACGTAAAGTTTCGTAAGTAAAAAACTTAATTTTTAATCATTCTAGTATTTTGCACGTATTTGATACATTTTTAAATGGCTGTAATTTTTAAAATAATATTATTATTAGTAGCTACATCATAGAATACAATATATATATATATTTTAATCTGTCACCTAAATAAGTATCAAATAAAATATAAGCGAAATACTAGAATGATTAAAAATTTAATTATTTACTTAAGATACTTTACGTAGGAGGGGTTGATATACATTATTAAAATATGCTTTTTTTATAAATAGATAATATATTTAAAAAAATTAAATATACCGTTTAGGTTAGGGCAGGGCTCGGCCTAGTGAGATAAAATCTGTATGAAATAAATTACATTGCCACAAAAAATGTAGATTTCCTTCTGATATAGGTAACTGTTATTTCAACTTTCGAAGGTTGCATTGACGATGCAAAGTATGCGATAGAAATGATTAGTCAATCATGGCAGCAAAGGCGTAAGCGCCGACAAAAATACAGTGGTATAAAATTGGGCAAAAATAATAAAATAAAATATTTTTTTAATGAAAACACATTTTAATTGTGATGTTTCAATTTTATAATTTTACGCATTTGCCTTCTAAGTACGTCTTCAGTGTGCACCTCGATATGTAAAGGTTCAAGAAATGGACGTTGTAACAATTATGTATTTATTACAATATGATACAATTTAGTACAAGGTATATCACTAGTATAGATCTAACGCTTAAGCCGATGAATACGCAGAGAAAGAGACCGCGCTCTGCCGCGCGCCGCCCTTTATAGCCTCGCAAACACGCACGCCAGCAGTGCGGCACTCACACAATCCCAAGGACATTACACGTAATGAAATAATTATAAAATAATTTACGTTTTTCAATGACTCATCCCCACTCCAGTAATCGTGCGTAATAATTTAAAAATAAAAAGGTAACAGTAAAAAAGGAACTCAATGTGAATATTTTTTAATTTTGTAGTACTATTAAGGAGTAGTATTAACTTTTGAATGTCCAAACAGATAATCCCGTATTAGGTCATCATTTGAAAGAATTTTTATTAAAATAATTATCAATTAAAAACAAAAGTAAGCCGAGGGGTGGAGTGAGGTAGGGGCCCGGAACGCATGTTTGTCCGCGAGTAATTTATTGCTACGCCACTGGTTATACCTTCACTTATGTTCATTTGTGAAAAAAAAGTTGTGTATTATTAATAGAATATTTGCACCAGTACACTTGCAACACGCCCAACCTTCGATGGTGACGGCGCTCGTGAACGTAACAATCAAGTTGATTGGATTTATACTCAGTTTGCTATAAATTGACCCCTGTTCATTGTTATATTTAATCAATATGAAAAAATTGTTGTGAAGTTGTATTTTCAAAACATAGTTCTGTGAAATTTTTAATACAAATTAAATTAATCAACTAGAAAGATACGCAACAAAAATATATATCGAAAAAATATTTAGTTGCTAATGGGATTCGAACCTGGACCTCTTCCTAATATAGGGTGTCCAGCGGAAAAATTTCTAGATTAAATTGTAATTGCTCGTAAACCATCAGGGTGAGGTGAGTGGGAGGGGTATTGTTCGACGCGCGCGATTTGCTGATCAATCTGAAGATTTGGAACAGTACGAACGCTTGGAAACATATTGTTTACTGACGAAGCACATTTTAATATCGATGGATATGTTAATAAACAGAACATGAGATACTGGTGCTCCGACTACCCAAAAGAACGCCATTAAAAACGTTTGCATTATCCAAAAACGACAGTGTGGTGTGCAATTTCTGCCCGAGGGATAATTGGCCCTTATGTTTTTAACCGGCGAGAGACAGTCACTGGTGACGTGTATTGCCGAATGATCGACGAGTTTTTGGTACCGCAATTGCAGCTGTTTCCCAGGTTCAATAACATAACACAATTTCAGCAAGACGGGGCCACTCCGCACACAGCTAGAGTTTCAATGGAGAAGCTGGGGGGAATTTTTACCAAAAAATTAATCAACAAGTACAGAGACATACCCTGGGCACCTCGGTCACCGGACCTTACACCGCGCGACTTTTTTTGTGGGGATACCTTAAGTGTAGAGTTTACAGCAACAATCTTTGAACAATTCAGGGCCTACAAGAAAATATTGCTATTGAACCAACGCTTTGCTCTCACGTGTTCGCAAATTTAAGAGTCTGATTGCAAGAGTGTCTCGAGAGAAATGGACGGCATTTAGACGATATTGTTTATAAAACGTAAAATAAGTATCGTTAAACTCAATTTTGTATAAATAAAATATGAGAATAACATTGTAGTTTTTTTTCATTATTTAATATTAAACTAGAAAATTTTCCGCTGAACACCTTTATAAGTTAAAATTTTTACAAAAACGTGTTCGATTGCTATAGCGAAAATGGTAACGCCTTTCCTGGATAGGAAGAGGTCCAGGTTCGATTCCCAGTCGTAATAAAATATTTTTTCGATAATTTTATTTTTTCTTTATATCTTTCTACTTAATTAATTTAATTTGTTCATATATCACGAATTTAAACAAATCGGCCAACATCTGTAAAATCAATCGATATTTTTGTTTATTTGTAAAGTTTACTTCGGAGGGGTTAAGGATACCAATTTCACTTTCATGCGGCAAAAATATCTGCAGTCAGTTTTCTACTCGTCACCTGTTGCATCTGAAACAATATGTAATGCTGTGGTCATTACGGGCAGGCGATCATTTTAATGCTATATTCATATTGCAGTCGGTACCTACGTACATGTATGTATATTTAAAGGTAATCCTTTGTTATGAAGCGAGGCCTTCGTACTGCCTTTATCACGCAGCCCTCTCGTCAGATTTTAAGAAAAAAAGGATTTATATAATTACTAACACATGTAGTCTTGTGTGTCTGTAACGTTGTCTTCTGTGAATTTTGCTTTTTTTTAAAAAGAAAACTGATACATTACGTCGGAATGAAATGTCAATCACATTTGAAATACGAATTAGGGTAGAGGAGATTAAGATATATTTTTAAAATAGAAAAATGAACGACTTTATTTTTATTTATATTTAAACATATAAAATTTAAAAAAAAATTATTTACACACATTTATTTTTTAAAGTAACTTAAAATATATTTTTTTATAATATAAACATAAACGATTATGTTTAGTATCACATATAATTTACTATGTAATGATGAAAGATCATTAACAGTAACACAATATTATTTTAATAACAATTTACCTTTACGAATTTATTTAGCTATATAAAATAATTTCTTTATTCAAGGTGAAAACTCAAGCTGTAGGCTTTTACCCGTCATAAGACGGAAATTTTAGGATGCGACGGTTAGATAAAATCAGGTAAGTTATTGAGTAAAAATTGAAGAAAAACCCAAGAGATAAGAAGCTGTGAAAAGCAACAAAAGATATGTCTTTTTACGTAAATTGGCAGAAGAAGACGATTAAATGGTGAAATAGTTCAAGTGCAAGGTGTTGTTCGACCGATTACTTTGCCCGATGTAATCTGACCCTCGCGCCTTATACATACATGTTTATTTATATCTTAAAAAACAACTAATCTAGGACGATAAGGCAGTTCAAATGTTTTTAATAAGTCAACTGTAATTTTATATTTTACATGATATTTATTTTTATTAAATATTTGAAAATTTTGTTTAAAAATTACAATGGCAACAAATAAATTTCGCTGCGGATAGGAACATCGAGGATTTGTATGCGGCGGGCGCGCGCCAGTCCCGGCGCCATCGGTCAAGTGCGCCGATTGAGTGGGTCACGACGCGGCGACGACATTTGCGGCATTGCAGTGCACGCCGTGTTTTTCTTCTTTGCCGAGTTTTCTGGGCTACTGCCATCAGGGTCAGTGGTCTGATTCTACGGTATGATTATTATTATTATTATTACAGAAAATCTGAGAAATTATTTCCCTGTTTTTTGTTTGGGCGCTCACAAGGAAAGGCCTATTTTTAGAAGCGTGCTCTAGATTGAGATTTAGTCATAGTTTTATGTTTTTCATCTTGAATTTTTCTCATCTCGGACACTACCTCTTATGAATAATTCATTCAACACCGCATGCGTTGATTCATATTTTTTTCGTGAAAGCGCCGGCAAGGGCAGTTTTTTGAGGACCCACCGCGACAGAAAAATTACATATCATGTTTAATTTATTTGAGATCCCTTGGCGTAAATTGATCCTGCAAATAAACACTCCTGTGAGATTCTCTTTCACATATTTTTAAAATAAAAATTGCAGTATCTCTGTTAATTTAAGTCAGTTTTAGAAGCTTCTATAACTATATATTATAATGTAATAATCCTCCACATCTCTCTACTGACAATCCGCGTTAACCCTTTTGATCTTCAAAAATCTTTCCGTAATATATTTTTGGCAATGCTCAGAATTTATTCATCTTATCCTATCCTAGTAAACCCAGTACCCTTAGAACCCTTCATCTCAACATTAAAATAAATTTGTACGTCGATCACACTCACACGCACGGCGGGCACATTTCAAATAAAAAAAATTCATAATCGTCCGGCACATTTGTCACATGATTGGATATGTAAAAATACTGCTCTCAGAACGATCCATTTTTCTATTGAATCAACTGAGTTTTGCGTATCAAACCCAGGTAGGTACCTACTTCAATGCTAGAAGGTACATAGTAAATCTGAAAATATGTTTTTTTGCTGTCATTGGTCTGAACTTTTTACATTCTTTAAATAAACTAAATACCGTAGGTATTAAACTAATAAACTACTTGCTGACAATGAATTGTCATTTACTCCTATTGATGAGAGGGACTGCACCTCTTAAAACTATAACTCAACACGTGTGCACTTCAAAGTTTACCTTATTTAAAAAAAAATAATGTTGCATCACAAAGTAACTGCCAAGTCACTTAACAATATGATAGTCTGACCTTAGATGAAAGTCTTAGATCTGAACGGAGTAGGTTGAAAGAAATGTAATAATTATAAAAGGGCTTTAAGAGATTACATGGTGAACAGAGGCGTAGCTAGGGTATTTGGCGCCCGGGGACGAACCATTAAGAGCTATGTCGACCCAACTTACGTATAAGCCATCGTACCCGGAGACCCGTGTACAGGAGGCATTTCCGACAGTCCTCACCTTCCTAAGAGGTTAATGTATCTAAGAAGTATCGCCGACGGACCTGGTCAGTACTTAAAAAGGTAATGTATCGAACATGGGCGAAGTTCAAATTGCGCCGAGACAGTGAAGAGACGCCGCCTGCAGCCGTGCTATCAAGTCGCCACAGAGCAGAATAGAACACGTAGAACGCCGGAACCTCTGATCTCAGAGACATCTCTTCATCGTTCTTTCCTTCGGGCTTTCTCCGACAAGAGTCTACGTAAAAACCACAAGTGACCACCGCAGATCTTGCTTTAATCAGAGGCTTGCCTTATTTATTATGTATGATATTATCCTTTCCATGTGTATATGACTACAGTTTGTTAATATCGATTATATTGTTCTAATTTGTGTTTAGTTGAATAAACTTTTTTGTTTCCATTATTTTCACGCCTTGTCATTTAAACATGCGCAAAAAATTGAAAACGTTATCATTTCAAATTGATAAATATTTTGCAAGGGACATTGTTTGGGTGCAACGATAAGTTGAATTAGAAAGGTCCCGGTACCGGTGGATCGGGGCCGACTATTGCGCAATGAAGGAAGTAGCGTAAAGAGCAAACGAAAGACATTTTGGCAAGACGTGTATTTTTTCCAATATCCATTTTTTGTACGAAATGATATTAGAACGTGATCGGCGACTGGTTGATCTTGAATTCGCCTAAAAAGTCAGATGTGTGCGAAGGTGTACCGAGGAATGTGCCGCCCGGCTCCGTGTTGGCCGAACACTCCGCCTGATCGATACGCCTTGTAATTTAATATTGGCCAACGGACTCCACTTTTGAAACAGCCACGTTGCAAGGCAATTGGAAATATTACGACGCGAAGGCGTTGCATTATGTGAGATTGAATTTTCGAATGCAATTCACAGCGGTGCAAAAAATTTGAAATAATTAGGTAAAGATACAAAAAATTCTGCGCAATTTGATGCAAAGATGTATAAATCTCACGCGAGCTATGATTGTACACGACTAAAATGAAAACGATCGTTCGTCTGTCGACATGTGTAAAAATAAAAGGTACGTTTGTCGACAAGTATATAAAAATGAAAGATACATTGTTAACAAGTGCAAAAATGAAAGGTACGTTTGTCGACAAGTATATAAAAATGAAAGATACATTGTTAACAAGTGCAAAAATGAAAGGTACGTTTGTTGACAAGTATAAAAATGAAAGATACATTGTTAACAAGTGCAAAAATAAAAGGTACGTTTGTTGACCAGTTTAAAAATGAAAGATACATTGTTAACAAGTGCAAAAATAAAAGGCACGTTTGTTGACAAGTATAAAAATGAAAGATACATTGTTAACAAGTGCAAAAATAAAAGGTACGTTTGTTGACCAGTTTAAAAATGAAAGATACATTGTTAACAAGTGCAAAAATAAAAGGCACGTTTGTTGACAAGTATAAAAATGAAAGATACATTGTTAACAAGTGCAAAAATAAAAGGCACGTTTGTTGACACGTATAAAAATAAAAGATCATTGTTAATAAGTACAAAAATAAAAGATACGTTGACAAGTTCAAAAATAACAGATACTATACAATTTTTGTTGACGAGTGTAAAAACAATAAAGAAGTTTGTTTGATGGCAAATGTAAAAAGAAAATGATCGTTTGTCTATCGACAAGTATGTAGGTACTTAATTGAATGTTACGTTTATTAACAAGTATTGAAACAAAGGTGCATTTGTTGACAAGAGTAAAACCATCGACAACTATAAAAGTAAATAACAATATTTAAAATATTTACCAACCTCAAAAAAATTGTGGATGGTGATTTTAATAAAACTGTTTAAATAATCTGAGTTAAATTCAAATTAACTGTATAATTTTATTAATAAAAAATAACTTTGTACGGTGGAAACAAACGGGGAAAAAAAAGTCCGCCGACAAGTGTGAAAATAAAAAGCAAATTTATCTGCTGGCAAAAAAATGCAGTCAATGTCAGTTATAAAAATGCACACTCGACAAGTTTAAAAATAAATCATTCATTGTCTGACAGGTGTGAAATAAAATGAAAGTTTATCTGTTGTACAAATGTTAAAAAGTTGTATTAGTTTATCGTTTTTTGTATCAGTTGTGAAAATACAGATGGCATACTTTTGAGAGTAGATAGAGAAACTTATAATCCTGTATTTATTATCCTTGATACTCCATAAACGTGAATATTGCGTTTATCTTATGGTCGGTTGTGTGATTAGTAGTAAAATTTTACTATGGTAACTTTTTACTGAGGCCCGTGGTTTGAATCATTTGTGGATTGTTCGAACGTCAAATTTACTATTGTCAAAGGATAGATGAGATAGATGTCTATAAGCGTGACAAATAATCATGAAATATGCTTTATGTATGGATTTTATCGCCTCTGAGTTCGAAATCTGTCACTTTAGTGGTGAAATGAAATTCGGCGGTGAATTGTCGTATACTGAAACTTTCAAAGTATCAATGTGTCAGGTGAACAGCTGTGAAGAGTCCGCCAAATTTATCTATCGACTCTTGTTTGTACTATCGGATATCGGAGAGTAAAAAGAGTGAGAATGTACTTTCGAGAAGTTTAAGTTTTAGTAAAAATATTTACGTTAATAATTTTGTTATAGTTAAGTTAAATGTTACTAGTGATCACACAACGCTTAACTTCATTTCTCCATTATTGATTTTAGTACCCCGATTAATGTTTTACATTTGAACCATTACAACGTGCCAATAATGTGAATAAAATCGTGGAAAGAAAACATGTTTTTTTGTGAACGGCTCAACATATGAGTAGAAATGGTGTATTTATAAGGTACATAGATTCTACTAATAGGTAACATTTAATGTAGGTGCGATGCGAAATAGAACATCAGACAATATGAAATATTACACGACACAATACCTCACTGCGAATTCAGACATTTCTCAATCACCTGTCAGTTGGAAGAAATGTTTGGATTGCTCAGGCGCCCAATCAGCTTCAACTCTACGGAGCACGGGCTCGTGGGCTGGATAACAGCCAGAAGCTGTCAATAGTCGACAAGGATTCAATATTATTTATTTATGATACGAGTTTCATATTGTATCCACAACCTAATCCAATTTAGCCTAGGCACAGTGTGTTTCTTATGACGCAGAACATACGAGGGCTGTCTGAAAAGTTTCTGACCTAACAAAGAAACAAGAGATTGTTTCTTCAAATTTATTTTTATTTTTCTACATAGTCTCCTTGTATGTCTATACACTTCTTCCAGCGATGCTCCCATCCCTTTAAGCCGTCCAAATAATACTTGGAGTCTTTCTCTGCAAAATAGTTATTTACGAAGGTGATGACCTCCTCATTTGAAGAAAATCTCTGTCCAGCTAGATCTGGTGAGTAAGGAGGGTGGTTAAGCAGTTCAAATCGTAATTCGTAGATTTTCGCCTGGGCAACAGCTGAGGTGTAAGACGGCGCATTGTCTTGGTGAAACAAAAATTTTTTTTTCTGTAAAATGGCCGTTTTTCCGCAATTTCTGCCTTCAGCCTATCAAGTAATGATGCATAGTATGCTCCTGTAATAGTTTTTCCTTTTTCAAGATAATCGATTAAGACAACTCCATGGCTATCCCAGAAAGTGGTCGCCATCACTTTCCCAGCCGAAGGAACAGCCTTTGCCTTTTTTGGAGCCAATTCTTCCTTCGTAGACCACTATTTTGACTGTGTTTTTGTTTCTGGAGTATAATGGTGTATCCAAGTTTCATCTACAGTAATTAATCGGAGCCAAAACTCTGATTAGGAACAGAGCGTTGGAAACGTTCATTCGAACACTTTTTGGTCCGGAGTGAGCAAATGCGGCGCCCAACGTGCGGCCAGCTTTTTCATACTTATATCTTGATTCAATATGTGACAAACGCGTTCTTTGGACATGTTACTTATGTATAGAATTAAAAATTAATCAATTTAAACTATAATCTACAAAGCAATGACAATTTAAATCAGAAATTGAGTCAAATAATGATTAAATGCAACATATGGTCAATATTAATCTATGGCATTGAAACATGCACACAGAAGGTAAACACTATGAACTAGAACTAAAAGCATTTAAAATGCGGCCAGAGGAATTATTCGAATACGATTTGAAGTATTAAGAAATGGAGAATTAGGGAGTTAATGTCCATGGTCAAGCAGCATAAATTAATCTTGGTCAAATGTTGGGAGGATCAACATACGACCGAGATAACTTATTCCCAACTAACTTCCACATCGTATAATAAAGGGAAAGATCGAAGGATGTAGGGGTCGGCAGGAGACTGGATCGGAGTCAGAAGGGTGAAGGAGCTGTTCTGACTAGCACAGGGTAGGTAGATATATGTAGGGTTGCATACGAAATTTCGTAATTTGAGAATTTTGAAATTCGTTCTCATAAATTTAAATAAATATAATGTCGAATTCCGAAAATTTCCTAGCGAATTAAGAATTATAAATGATTATATAAAAAATAAATATTGTTACAATCAGAGACTATCAGCTACACAATGAGTAATCGCGTAACAATAGGGGTGTGTAGGTGTTCCGAAGGGATCGTTCCTAGAAAGCGATGTAGAAAGATAGCGCTTTCGTGAAAGGAACCGATGCACTCGGCCGGCACTTAAACAAGCAAGAGATGGCAGCTGCATCAAAAAGATGTCCGAAAACTGGCGGATCAGTGTTGAGATTTGTTCTGTCGAGTGCGGTAGTGCGGTTTATATTTAGTTATTCTGCCTTAGTTTTCTGTTAAATTATCGATATGTATATATTTTTAATATTAAAATAAAATAAAAATATATATATTTATACAGCATGGAGCAGTTTTAATTTATTACTGTTAATTGATGAATACAGTAAAACCTCGATTATCCGAACTAATTTGGACCATGGGCAGTCCGGATAACATAACGTATAAACACGGGATTTTTTAAACTCATATCATTAGCAAATGACCACAATGCATATGAAAGTGTTATAGTTGATAAAATTGGTTATATTGACGTAGCAGGGTCTTTCATTCAAATTCATCCTTAACAGTTTATTTTTAGTTTTTTGTTGCAAAAAATAATATATATTAATGAATTCATTATCTTTAATAAGCTGTTTTTTATTATTAGTAAGTATTGACGAAAAAATAATTCGAAATTCAACCGAATTATTTCGTTATTATTATTTAATTTCGTCAAAATTTGCAATCCCTAGGCATACGCCATGGTGATCGAGGCGACCTGACACGGCACACGCAGAAGATGATTCTATAATATACCCATGGGTCCTTAATCACCTTTAGAAACTGAAAGTATGAGTGAAAAAACTCTATCTCAATATCCCGTAGAGATTTATAGAGTGCACGGGTAATATAAAAGTGGCCACACAAGCTAACGTAAGTTTAGTTGGTGTTCAACTTTTGAATGAGGACTATGCCAGCGGTTTAATCAGCGGTTCCATCATCTAATGAAAAAGTGACTTGTGGTTAGGCCATTGAACGAGACAGTTGCGCTACTTGTACTCGCGATATTTGAGTGTTTTTAAAGTAAGCGAACAAACATCTGCGAGTTGTAATTTCGACAGAAGTGCCGTTAAAATCATTACGTATTGTGTCTGATTTTTTATGCACCACCTGTATTGTCGCCGCGCGCGGCGGCGGCGATCCGTAAAAATAAATGTGTACATTTATTTATAATTTATTCTGTCTGCTTGTCCGCGGACGACATGGTAGTTGTAAGTAGGGTTAGTTAGAATTCACGGCCAATTTCAATTGGACTTGTTAACAATGGCATTGTTTTCCAAATACGGTACTGGCATTAACTGCCAAAATAGATCGTAGAACACAATGTTCACTCGTCAACTTCTCCGATACGGTTGCCGTGTTGTGAACACTGTTATCAATTTATAACCTGTCATTCGATCAATCAATAAGATGAATACATTAGTGACGTTGATCTGGAGTAATGCGGACGACACTTCAAAGGATAACATTAAGAAAATTATTCAGTTTGTTGAATAGATCGAACCTAATCAATTAAGTTCGAGTTCTATCTCGGGGCGTACTGTTTGATACATATCTGTCTCAGTAAAACTACATACACATCACGGATTTATTTTTGTAAATAAAAGAGAATGTGCTGATAATAACTAAAAGGTTTGTAAATTGACAATCTTCCGCGACGTATATGAAAAATAGACTTAAACTTAATCTTATAAGTAGTAATACAGCAATCCCCTGAAATAACGCGATAGGTGAAATACATATCAATTTTATTATTGATAGAATCGGCGTTAGCTTTGTAGAGTTTCATCATCAAAATGGATGGATATAAATAAAACAATGTTATTACTCTACTCGAGTTTATTTGCACTACTCGAGTTTCAAAAGAAACAGTAATTACATCAATATTAAACTGAGAGTTACTGTTTCTCTCGAAACTCAAGTAGTGCAAATAAACTCAAGTAGAGTTATAACGTTGTTTTATTTATATCCATCCATTTTCATATAGATTTTGATTAATTGGGACCAAGGACTAACAAAAACACTAGTTTAGAAGATAAATATTTTATAAAATAGCAGCTCTTTACACATATTAATACAAAATATTAAAAAAATAAATGAGTTACCGAAGTACATAAAAAAGTTATTTTGATATCGATCGCTTCTTTTTTTCAAGCAGGATTTCTTCGCAGCAAGCTAATATTTTTTTATTCCTTGCTTTGTAGCTATAATGCGTTCTTCGTTGGAGTCTGTTATCTAAAAAAAATAGGCCCTTTTCCATTGATCTGAGACCTTCTGTCAAGCTGGCAATGGCAAGATTGCAAATTCTTGATAATGTTAAGTTATTTTATTATATGATAGTAAATGCAAATTAAAACTAGAGATACTTATCAAAGATTATGAATTGAGGTACACCATTAGAACACTGAAAGCCACCATCATCACTCAGTGACTTACAAATTTAGGGATATGACATGGCGGCCATTTTCTTCAAAAATAGTTTGTATTAATATAGTCTTATAATATTAAAGGTAATATTATCGTACTAATTGTGCGACAAATCAGCGTAAATCGAGAGATATAATATAAAATATATATAGCAGGTCGAACTTCGGACACTGAAAATATTGATAATACGGAAGCAAAAGTTTGATGACAACTCATATACTATGACCAAATTCAGTGCCTATTGATATCTTCTCGTAATGAATACAGTAGGCGTACATCAACGATGTGATTCGTTGTACGTCACACAATATTTGGTAGAATATAAATGTAATAATTTTTCGTTCATCACAAACTGTTCACGGCTACACAACAAAGCCGCTCACAAGGCATAAATAAATAATTAAGGAGAACACATTCTTATTGTGAAGTTGTAATTATTCAGAACATATGTCTGTGATGTTTTAAATAATGTGTCCAAAATTTAATAAAAAATTAATTGATAATTCTGGCGTCTGCAGTCGATTTACTCAAAGGTATTTGAGATTCCGTAGAAACAATGTAGATGGCTTTCAAATAACGGAACGACAGATGTATTAATTTGAAAAAGTGTAACATATAGGTTCGAAAATTTGTCATGAAAAATACTGGCGCTATAACACAATTGGTGGTGTACTTACCCGGTTCGAATGCCGGTGGCGCAAAAACAATATTTTTCGACAAAATTGATTTTATATGTATATATTTATAATTAATGTATTAAATTAGTATTTAAATAAGTAATGCCCAAGTTTCCAATATGTAGTACTTAAATGTTAAACCGAGTTCTTTCGTCATTATTTTGGTTTGAAATTATACATGAATAATCGTCTACAGGGCAGTATGGTGTGCTCTCTCTCACCATTTCAATGTTGCTATCTCACAGTGTAGAAAATGACCATGCATTGGAAGCAGTGATAAGAAATAGCAGCACTATAATGAGCGGTACACAAAAAATTTATTCTGTGATATTTGTATGTTCAAACGGCCACTGCAGACGTCAAGAAACGATTGCTGCAAAACGAACTCGATCAAAAAGTATGTCAACGCATGGACATTTGCGAAACCTTTAAAAATATTACAATACGTGAATACATGATTTAATAAAAAAAAATTAAAAAAACACGTGCAGATAAAATCCCGAGCCAAACTTGCAAACCCGAGATTCAATTTTGATTAACATGGAAATAGAAAATGTTTTATATTATTTCTAAAAAAGGCTAAAAAGAAACAAAAAAAAACGCATATAAGATATTTATATTTAAGTAAGCTAGGAATCTTTTAACAAAAGATTAAGGAGATTAACAAATAACAATTCGAATGTGAAACAGTTTTATTATTATGGATAATATGCTCGAAGCAAAGACTTGCTTGCGGTCTAGTGGTTTCGATACTCGTCTAGTGATCTAGTGGTTGGGGGGGTTCGCAATTGTTTAGGTTAGTTTGAAAATAGTGAGAATATTGATGTGATTTTATTATTATTTATGATTATTACAGCATTTAATTTTTTATAAAATAATGGTATAGCAAACGAGTTCTTCACCATTCAGTCTTGATGTAATTTTGGTAGCCCGAAATTAAACCAAAACATTGATCTCGAAAGAAATTCATAAAAACTGTAAACTGAGTCGGGATTTCGAGATTGGATTTCCTTACTCACTCATATAATTAAATTTTAATCAATATTAATTTTTATTATTTCAAAATTGTATTTATATTTAACTTTGTCTAAACCACTGTGTTGTTTTTACGTTAACCAGTCTCGATACTAATGTATCTTTGTCAGGACTGGCGTATAACTGAACTATTCCGTAAAATTTAAATGACATCCATTACGGGGTATAGGCGGAGTCTTGGTAACAAATTTCGTTTAAATTTTATGGAATAATTCATATGTACACCAGTACTGACGAAGATACGTTAGTATCGAAGACCTACACCCCGTAATGGATGTCGTTTAAATTTTATGGAATAATTCAAATGTACGCCAGTACTGACGAAGATACGTCAGTATCGAAGACCTACACCCCGTAATGGATGTCGTTTAAATTTTATGGAATAGTTCAGTTGTTGAACCGGTTGACGCAAAAACAACACAGTGATTTAAACAAAGTTATATATAAATACAATTTTAAATTATGTCTAACCACAAAGTTAACGTTACACAGATGTAGCTCAGTGCTTAGTAATATTATTTTTTTATAAATAAAAAATATATATATTATTATACGTATTGCATTACGTGTGGCGTTTCTTAATTAAAAAGATCCTAGCGTAAGCTTTAGACGGTTTAGCGTACCTATGACGGTTTTAACAGATGGCAGTTTTATGATGGGTGTCAACAGTAAAGCCCTTGGCACACACATTACTTCAAATGTCAATGTTACGGCGGTACTTTACCTATTTCGGTCGTCTCGAGTGTCCAGCTGCTGGGTCGAGCTGACCAGAAGCGGACTGTGAATCTGGCACAGCAGAATAATGTAGGCCTTTAGGCGGGTTAGGCCTCGTTCGCACCGTGTCAACCGTCTCACTAAACCGGCTCGCCTTTCCGCGAAACGCATCATTCCCGACAAACAACCTCCCGACGGCAGCGTACAAACAATACAACCGTTTCGATTCGGTGTTCAATATTTGTCCGCTGCTCATCGATCAATTTCGCAGACAGAGTTTCAGGGAAGAGAGGGGCGTGGGAAGTGGGACGCCCATCGCCGAGATGGGCTCGAGCCGGCTAGAGTCGAGTGAAGCGACAGGCGGCCGAAAGAAAAAGGTTGTTCAGCGACTGAAATACTGATTGCAACGGAGTAAATATTGAGTTCCTTTTTGTTCGGGTCTGATGCTGTGCGTGATGCGAGTGTAGCAGTCGAGATTTAATGCACCGGACCGGTCAGACTCACCGGCGGCGAAAGATCACGTGTACAATTATTATTGTAATTGTAACTATGACGACATAATTTCGGATAAAAAAAGGAAAATGTTGAAATAAAGACCTCCGGGTAGATGGCGGTGATGGGTATGAGCGTATTTGGTTGGTAGAAAAACATATAGCGATCAATAATATTATAAGTATGATTGTGACTGATTCAATGCATTTGACGAAGGATGAATAAAAGCTCTTCTAAATAAATAAATAAATATTTTTATTTTTTATCTTTGTTTAATTAACCACTAAAATGAGTTTAAATACATCTACCGGTAAGAAAATGGTATTTTTCTTACCGGTAGATGTATTTAAACTCATTTTAGTGGTTAATTAAACAAAGATAAAAAATAAAAATATGAATCTTAACCACAAAGATAACATTGCTTATTTTAAAAGTATAAATAAATAAATCATTTTTACTACTTTCATCGGACGCTACACACCTTAAACTACTTCTCAACATGGTCGCCACCATTATTAAGGCACTAATTTATGTATACCTTCGTCATAGAACGACGCCGCCTGGGATGAAAACCATGCCTGTACTCCGTCTCTGAGTTCATCATCGTCACCAAAACGCTTGCCACACCAAGTAACCGCTTCAGATAAAGAAAAATATGGAAATAACCAAATCAGGACACACTTGGCGATGAATGTCACCTGGTTTCATGTTTCGTGCATTCAAAAAACGGCGGGCTGATATATTGTCTTGAACATTTTATCCACTCACTACAAGATGACCATACTATGTGAATGTCTCTAACGTTGCATGTGGTGAGTCAACAAATGAAGGAAACCATTGCGCACGCACAACATCGCAATTTCTGCGCTACACCGGGAATATTCGTCAAGGGCAGTTACTTAAACAACGCGCCGAGTATCATACACCATCAAAAATAAAATATTATTTCTTTGTAATGATTTGAATTATTAGATGAATCCCGCATGAGAACTTGATTACAAGTGTAGATGATTTTTATAGATAAAACCTCAACACACTCGGGTTGTATTTATCAAAATCATATATTGAGTTCATAAATCTAGAATACAGTGAGTTTTAATTATAAATGATTGATTACCTTAAATGTTTAAAAATATGTCAAAGAATGAAGACGTAATAATAAAGTGAAATTTCTATTTCTCTACATTTTACATCATTATAATATTCAAAATTATAAATGTTTTGCACTTGTTTTCTAAGAACGTTTTCAGTGTACACCTCGTAATGTGAAGGTCCAAAAAATAGACGTTGTAACAATTATACACTTATTACAATACGATACAATTTAGTACAAGGTATATCACTACTACAGGTCTAACGATTAAGCCGATGAGAGAGGCCGTGCCGTGCCGCGCGCCGCCCTTTATAGTCTCGCACGCACGCACGCCGGCGGTGCGGCACTCACACACACAAACATACAATCCCAAGGACATCACAATAAATAATACAATATTTTAGTACGACGTCATTAATGCAACAACCGTAGTATATTTTTCATACCACAAATATTGACTAGATTTATGTATCAAAATCTTCCATTGCTTCATAGAAATTAAGGAATGGTAGATTTTGAATAGTAATACAATTATAATATAATTTTAGGAAGACAATTACATATACTGTACTGAGAAGGGGGAGGGGAAGACACAATACATGACAAAATACACAGTTTAGTACTTGACTGGTTTTCTCATCAATAAAAATGATAAACCTATATTCAGCGGCGTGCACTAGGCATGGACTTAGGTTATGCTGATAATATCGATGGTGTAAAAGCGATGGGTATTATCATTACAGGTTGAATTCATAATTCACTCTTTTAGGAGCATGTTTTTGTGTCAGTATACCTGTGTGAGTGTGTATTATTACTATCATCATTGGAAAGTTTTTCAAGTTATTAACTAAAGAAGCTAAAATATTTTATTATATAAAATAATACCACGCTTAAAGTGTATTGGAATGCACGCAGTCAAGTCCGCTTCAAAGACACTTGCACCGCGCGGTGCGAGACTTGCGTTTAGTTTGTATACATCCACGACAGATTTTGCGAAAAAACACATGCGCAGCTTTATTTGTCAATTTTAAATTCTTCCGCTAGTTCTACGGTTTTAGTTAACACGTTAACACGAGAATTAAATTATTGTCGTGTAGATTTACATACTCAATATATAATATATCAAATAAATATTTAATTTACGTTTATTTTGCAAAGATTATAGTTATGCACAAGCTTTTTCGATTGTATGCCATTGTATATATTCGATTGTATGATTATAGTTATGCACAGCCTTTTCGATGCACGCCCTTGCCTACATCATATTCGTATCAGAAATATTGTTGTTTTTAAATTCAAATGTGTTAACATTAGAAAAACACCGAACACATGCACCTACGTAATTCAAATTTATAGGAAATTGATACTTCAATATAATATGAAGTATGAATTTTCTTTTCCCTCAAGTTAATGATCAAATTTACTCATTCCAAAGAAATTTGAGGAAAAGAAAAAAATATTATTGACGTGTCAAGTGCGTTCTGGGGTTTTAACCCTTCCCAAACCATGCAGTAACACAAGTCTACCATCATAATTAAACCTGTAATATTTCGGTAAATACATGCAATATAAAATTCATATTTTAGATAATTTTAAAGAAAATATTAGCGCTTAGGAATAACTAGTGAAAAACTAATTATGAAAAGGGAATCGTATAAAAACAATTATTTTTTCCATTTAATCCGTTGTAAAATTAAAACGTTGGTAAAAATACCATTTGTGATATGAAAGACATAGATCACATACTATTTTCACAGTGAAAAAAACAACAAACATACAAATATAATTGTCTCTTTCTTACTAATTAAACGAAGAAAGATACGAAGGAAGCACACATTATATAAAACTTAATGAATGATCTAAATTATGCTATTAGTAATTTTTTCAAAATTGAATGCTTAAAATTTGTACCGCTAAAGCCATTTAAACTAATAAACACATTTTTTCTAACTGTTATTTACGGTAACACGAGTTGACAGCATGGCTGCGTTCGAGTGTTTTATATCACGGTATGGTAAAGGTTAACGAAGAATACACTTTTAAATCTTTCATGAAATGCGGGCCGGACAAGACAACCTAAAAACTAATAATCTTTGATAGTGCTGTTACTGCGTGACCGTCCTGACGAAGATACAGAAGTTAGTTTGTTAGTTTTTAAGAGAAATTCCATCATTGAATTAATGTTCAATTTCTCGTTTATTATTAAACAAGTTCAAGACGTTTAATGTTTAATGGCTACTCGACAGCAAAATCTAAAGCACAATGCGAGTTCCTAAAAAAATAGAACAGCAATCATCACAGTAAAGAGGGTTTCCCTGTCGGTAGGATCGTGATCAATCACCGATCGGATATTATATTATCTATTGATCAACAGTCAGATGGTATCGAATGATATCATCAGGTTACAGCGTGTGAAAATGGAGTTGAACATCGAACTACATAAATCTAAATGTAACATGAAAACATTAAAATGATCTCACGTTCAGTTATTTTGTATGATGTATGTCGGCGAGACGGTCATCAAAAGTATTGCGTAATATTTTTTTTACGGTTTAATTAACTTTTTTCTGGCGTTACAAAAAACTCACATTTAGCTGTCTTCATTGAAGATGTGAATATGATAGTGAATTAAAAATGTTATTTATAAGTAATATTTGAATGCTAATGTATGCCGTTTCAGGGAAATGAATACCAAATTTAATCCATAGATGGCGATAATGTAGTTGTACTCGAAGTGTATCCGCATAGTAACATATATACAACTTCCAAAAATAAAGGTAATTACTTTACTAGACGTGGTCTGTTCTAAAGCAATTACCTGCACAGTTTTTAAAAGTTGTAATTGTTTAGAGATAAGTAAGTATAATGTTAAGTAAGTTGTGTGAAAAAAGTACAATCTGAAGTTATAAAATATTATTGAAAAAAAGTTATAAAAATATTATTGTCGGTAATATACAATAGTTGGAGACAAAAATGTGTACGTAGTTAGGTTGTATTACTTAAAAACCAATCTTTCGAAAAACTTGGTTGGATACGTAAGATTATTTGAATGAATTATTTATTTGAATTAATGAATTATTTGAAAAATGGAACGTCCATAAATAAATATTTTTTTCATATCAAAACAAGCTACATAGTGTGTCAAACGATTATATAATTATTTTATTAAAAATGTGCATGCTTCTGGTTTGCATTAAACGTCTTAAAAACGACGAGAATTATTTTAATGTTGATTGATTATTTAAAAAAAATGATATCAAAGACAATCCTCAGGTTTTTATACTCTTCTAGATTATCATATAATTAAGTATTACAAGTTCATTAAATTAATTGTTTAGTAGTTACCGCAGACTAGTAAATGAATAGACATGAAATAAAGTGTACATATAGGAGAGGGGTTTGAAACATTATTTGCGGGACGAGGTTTATTTTACACACATATGTGTAAAAATAAATCCGATAGTTTATAGCATATTTATTTAATTTTAATTTTATTAAGGAATTTTTACAGTGAAAACATAATAGAACTAACATAATAAATATTTAACATATGATACTAATTATGAAAATCCACAGAAATGTTTAGGTACATAATTTAGCAGAAGATAGAGAAAAAGAAAAAATGTGGGAGGAAGGGTAGGGGAGGTTGCAACTATTGTTGTGGTAAAGGGAAAGCAAGATGCAAAAATAAAAGTATTTACTATTCGAAAATTAAATCTTTGTGTAAACAAGACGTATTAATTACATATTATATTTTATGCGTTTAAATTTTCGATCCAATCGAGTAATATATTTTTAAAAAGTCGCGGAGCTATTTTTTATTGCGTAAGTGCTACCAAACTGATCACACGAGTAACACCAAAATGAAAACATTGTTAGTTGATGTGTATATATAATAATTGGGTAGGGAGGAGCATACAACAAGCATATAGAGAACAATCATCAAAGTAATATTTAAAAAAAAGATAAACTTTTTCAACATAAACACTTTTTGCACAATTCCCAGTTCCCAAAATAGAAAACATTTACAAATAAACCTCAATTAATCAATTACTTAAAGAAAATAACACTGTAAAATTTGAAACAAGCACATTATTAAGATTTAAAAATAACTTTAAAATTCCTAAATATAACACCAAACACCATCAGCAAAAAAAACTTCAATGGCCTCCCTACACAAATTAAAGAGATAAAAGATACAAAATAGTTTAAAAATAAATTAAATGAACACTTCAGAAGCACATAATTAGAAAATAAATAATATTTATAGAACAATTCAGAAGCACACAAATACATAATAAATAATTATAGACTACAAATGTATAACTAACTCACTATATAAAACTATTACAGTGTAACTCCCTCTCCGAGCACAAGAGGGAAGCGAATAAAAAACATGTAATTTTAATAATGTACAATACTTAATTAATAACTTATATTATAAAAATTTCAAATAAAAAATATATATATATTTGGTAGTCTGTTGTAGTTACCAAATAAAGAAACCACTTTAACTGGTTTGAAACTATAAATTTTATTAAATTTGTGTGTTACTAAATAAGAAATTCTGAAATAATAAAAGATTATAAAACTCAATTATTGAAGGTATTTAAATGACTATTCCTTGAATCTTTAATCGTTTTCAAGTCACCGTAAAAAAATAAATTATTACACTGTATTATTTCCGAGAACATATTGTTAAGCACGTACAGATATAATATGTAGATATGACTCGTCTAAACAGTAAAGTGAGGAATGTATTTGCACGGTGGTTAGTAAGAAATGTCACTGTCTGCAACGAGTGCGCATCAACTCTGTCCCATTGAGATGAACCACAAAGAAAGTGGTAATAATGCCGGGGATCGCAAACCATTGCGTTTTGATATTTGAAATTATTTTTAAATATAATTTCTATTAGTTAAAAATGTACAAAATTTAAAATATTAAATGGGACTTATGGAGGATGATGATGCAAGTATCAAATATCTGAAGGTTCCTATTGTCAGGTGCACATACCATTAAATATATAAACATAAACTAACGCAAATAACTTGACCCAATATGTTTATTTTGGTGTCACCCACGTAATCACTTTGGTACTACTTACGGAATCAAATAGCTACGCGACTTTTTTTTAAAAAATATGATTCGATTGGAACGAAAATTTAAACGTAGAAAATATAATATGCATTAATGTAACGTCTTGTTTACCACGCAGATTTAATTTTCGAAGAGTAAATATATAAATTTGTCATAAATTATCGGATTTATGTTTCCTTACAGAATGTGTGTAAAATGCTCCACAACTAATGTTCCAAACTCCTCTCATATATGTACACTTTATTTCATGTATATATTTATTTACTGGTCTGCGGTCAGGTGGTATGATGAAGAACAGTCTCCAATTTCAATCCATCGTAGTATTAAAATATTTTAATACTCATATTAATTCAACCGATGAAAAAAAATCTACCTACTCCGACTTTACCTTACAATCTGACTCCGAGCGATTAACAAATAAAGAAACGCTATTCATACAGTTCTCAAATACAGCACCGATCATCTCTGTTGCATACGCTAGAGCGAGAGAACGCGATATAATTCGCTGATGAATAACAGCCCGCATAAATGTCTCTGGTATTGATGATTCGCTCTCGCCCCAGATTTCTAAAGCATACACATTCGTCACGTTACAAAGTATCCATGATCGATTAGTTAAAATTTAACGAGTGGCTCAAATTCTGACAATTTTAACTCCGCAACAATCCTGGAATCAACATGAAGGAAATGAGGTTAGCATGCACGATGCATGAGTAAAAGGTATATACATATTATCACTTAATTTATTTAGAAAAGGTTACATTTCGATATATGTTTTTAAATAGATGTTACCCGGCAAAAGTCTGCGTGGTAGAAAAGGAGGGACCCTGGTACCTGGATGACGTAACAGGGTTCCGCTATAGGTTATATAAAGTATTTTCTTTGTGATTTGATTTTATATATCGTATGAAAAATACATTCGACAGGCTACAGCTAGTTTAGCACTGTTTAGCAGTAAATCATTCTTGATTGTTTTATGGGTGAAGAAATTCTCGTGTAAACGTCTGAATCACTGAAGAGAAGCGCATAAAAATAAGATTGATTAATAAAACTACAGGTTTATTTTCTAATCTAGACTGTTCCAAAATACATTATAGTCTCACGCAGCTAGATCTAGTTAGAATTAATAACTCAATGAAGTAAAGACATACTTATCTAAATATCAGAACATAGCAAGAAGCAATAGGCCGTTGCCGAAAGCAGTTGCTTGGGTCTGCGGGTGGCTCTGTAGTGTCGACCATTATTTTTGGAATTGATGACAGTAAAGAGAGCATCTACGTCGTTGTCTTGTATCCCTTATGCAAGGTCTCGTAAAAAAAAATGTTATAAACAAATCATTCCAAAATGTTTAAATAAGATCAGATTTATAACATTTTTATTAGCATTGTATTTTTTTGGGTATACTACAAAATTATTTACACGTTTAAAATATATATCAAATAATGAATGAATTTTCTTTTTAAATCAATTTATCATTGTATCATGAATTACAAAATCATTCCAATATGACTGTAATATCGATGGTACAGACATACAGACGAACATTCATAATATATATTAGAAAAATAAATTAACAAATTATTGTTAGGAGAACATATTCTTATTGTGAAGTTGTAATTATTCAGAACCGACGGTCTGTAATATTTTGAATATGAATTAAATATATTAATTAGAAAGATATACATATAAAATTAATTCTATAGAAAAATATTGTTGTTGCGCCACCGGGATTCGTACCTGGATCTCTTTCCAAATAGTGTCGCAGTAGCATAGTTGGATAATGCACCTTCCCCGGTTTGAAAAAAGATCCAGGTTCGAATCCCGGTGGAGCAACGACAATATTTTTCGATAGAATTGATTTTATATGTATATCTTTCTAATTAATATATTTAATTCATATTTTTAATAAATTATTGGTCTATCTATTTAGTTGTATTAATGAATGTTCAATAATGATGTCATCGCGTGATGTCAAATTAACATTATTATTAAAATGAATGCTTACAAGTTATGCATAACAAGGTGGCAAACAAAAATAAGGCTTTTGTGTAATATAATGGATGGCGCTCTGTAGTGAATGCGGTCATAGACTTTTGAGTCCCATGAGTCTATAACAGAAGTAAAATAATAAGATAAGATATAAACAATAACCCTTTGCATTGTAAATACCTTTTTATTCCATATTTATTACTTATCGAAACTGTCTAAAAAATATACGAACAAAATTGAGAGTGTAAATAATGAATTAACCGTATTAGAACGAGAGCAAAAGATAACAGTATAAACTGAGTTCGCAGACAGTGGCGGGGAAATAACAACGAAGCGGCGGGCACATAACAGAAAAGTCAATTTTTAGTACTTTTTACATCATGTTTTGTAAAATGTAATTTTGATATTTTAACAAAAAAGGGCGTAAAAACTCGTGGATAAGAAAACGGACATGAAAAATAAATGACAATGACTTATCGTTCAGAGGACGGATATTCGTTGGACATACGCAGTCATCCAGTGGTGCCTGAACCTGCACTAAAACCCTCTGGACTGGATGAAATCATCAAACTGTGTGGAAATACATGACAACGTATAACAATAGTACATTGTTAGAAATCGGATGTAAAGAATGGATTTCTAAAAGCGACCTCGCTCAAAGCTTTCGTTTTAGCAAACTTGCAATTAGTTTTTTTTTTAATTTTACGAAAAAAGTAGCGACCGTTGAAAGTTTGCAAGAAGCTTTTTTTGCGCCTCTCTGTATGCTTGGAATTCGAATCGTGGCTGAAGGCAAGAATTTACATAAATAGCATAATGTTTATTTCTCCCAGCAAACAGCTAAATGCGGTCATAATTCATTCAATAAAGGTGTCATCTGCCAGCCAGCCGCCACTGGCACAATACGCGCTGACCTTATCCCTTGTTTAAGCGCATAATCCTTTGCAAACCTTTCGCCTAAAAGGGTTATTTATGAGGTATGTAAAGTATCCGAAATTAGCACAAGTATGTTTAAGGTGTTCTCAGGTAAGAATAAAAGAAAGGGAATAACGGTAAATAGTTAAAGCTTGGTAACCGATACCCGTGTTAGGTAACACAAACATTAGCAGACTTTGAAAATTTACAGGGATTTATAAACAGGGCTACCGCAGTTGACCTTTCATAACGTTATGTGAGGAAGTTCATTGCTTTATTTTAATATAGAATATGATCAATGGCTGGTAAGCTGTAGAAATATCATGTTGAATACTAGAATCAAATTCAATAATTGCAGGCTTTATTGACAAATAACTGCCATTTAAAAAATATTTTTTTTGCAATTTTTACGTTTTTAGCGTTAACTTTGTAGTTAGATATAATTTAAAATTGTATTTATATTTAACTTTGTTTAAACCACTGTGTTGTTTTGACGAAGATATGAAAGTATCTTCATCAGTACTGGCGTGCAACTGAACTATTCTATAAAATTTAAACGACATGGATGTGATTTATGAGAATACATTATTACATTACAGAACATATATAGCAATAACAATATTTTTCGATAAAATTGATTTTATAGGTATATGAATACATTTAATTAGACATGGATGTCGTATAAATTTTATGGAATATTTCAGTTGTACGCCAGTCCTGACGAAGATACGTCAGTATCGAAACCGGTTGACGTAAAAACAAAGTTAAATATAAATACAATTTTAAATTATTTTTTTTCATTTAAGAGTACATACGTAATTATATAAAAAAACAGAAAAAAGCATATCAGAAAAAAATTACAGTTAAGTACTTGTTATTTCCTTTGCGATAGTCGTGTTGCGAAAATTGTGTGTTTTTTCTAATGTATGTATACAAATCAATAAAATCAGTATAGTTTTATTTTTATAATTGAAAAAAGGCAGCCATTAAACATATTCTATGCAAGGGTAATTAATCGTACATATGTCCCATAGACATCACATACAAACACGTCATGAATTACTTGTTGCGTTATGGTTTACTATGCAAACAAAAGCATTGATATTAAATAATTGCAGGTAAAATTAATAATAAAAAATAACTCGATTTTCAACATTTCGAGTATTATTATAAGCTCAGTCAGTCCACTGTCGAATGAAGTCCTCCCCATTATGTTTTCAAAAAATTCTGTCCCTGAAACCCCGCTGTCGGGCATTACTCGATAAAAGTATAAAATCACCTTAATGTATTTTTAATAACTTAACAATAGAGCATTTAAAATATGTTGATGAAAGAGAAAATAAAAAAAATTAAAGGTTTTAATGAAAACTAAATATGAAAACAAATTACAGTAAAATTTGTTAAATGGCAAACTCTTAGGGTCTATTGGTAAGTTTTTATTATGGTAAAAAAAGTTACTGATTAGTTAGTTAAAAATGGCGGATTCTTCACAGTTGTTTCAAAAGTCATTGTCACATTGATACTTTGAAAGTTGCAGTATACAACAATGAATCATTCAATATCCTGCTATTTTAGTGATGAGTATTCGTCCGATGATGATCTCGTTGTTTAATTTATATTGCCGAAGATTTTTCGGTAGCAAAGTGACAGATTTCGAACGCAGGGGTGAATAAAGCCATATATAAATCATACAATTGTATGTATTTGATGATTATTCGCATTACCACAATATTAGTACATTGACTTTGACAGTAGTAAATTTGATGTACCAATAACACGCAAATGTTTTTTACCACGCGCAATGGTAAAAAGTGACTATAGTAAAAATTTACTACTGATCCCACAACCGGCCCTTACTAGCCAATTTATGCATTTAGGTAAGATTTCATCAAAAGTATCAATTGAATGTAAAAATGTCTACTGTTCCTAGTAAAGTAGTAAATCGCGCGTCCAATTTTTTTTAAGAATTTCTAATTTTGAAACCAGTTACTGAACTATTAGAGTAAATTTCTATTTATTGGTTGAGTGCTTCTATTAATTTTATTATTATACCCCTGTATTGAAATGTATAAAGATCCTAGGTTAAGAGAAAAATGTACAAGTCTGAACATGGCCGTGACAAGCTGAAACAAGCAATGGTCAAAATTAATAATAAATAGTGCAAAAAAGTTAAGGAATGTGTAATAATTGGAAAATAAAACTAAACAACGCTTTATTTATCACAACTTAACCTAACAACATCTTTTTTTTACTTAATTAAACATTAAAACAGGTGCAACACGATAAATTTATGGGTTTAATAATAATAATGACATTAACCCAATAAATGAGTTGGACACATTCTTCAATTTATTACTAAGCTACAAAAAAAATTTTCACATTTTTCTTGAAACTATATTTGCTTATATTGGTGTTAAATAATGTGTATATTTAATTATATGTTCCTGTATGTAACTATGTTCTTATGTATTATTTTATGCATTGTAATTTGTTCAAATGCATACTGTGAAATCTAATTTTGATATACATTATATTTAAATAATAGAACATTTTGTTTTAAACCACTTTATTATGTACAAATGTCAACTAGTTTCGGTTGGAACCAACCTTCTTCAGGACAAGATAAGATAGACTAACCTAAGTACAGACATTTACATGTTTAGAAATTAAAGGAGAGAGAAGCAGCACATCAAAGCGGGACAGAGTATCAGCTAGGTGGTGGAAGGGTAGGGATTACACGGTAACTTTAAAATCATACTATTGGAGAAGTTTATTTGGTTATTTAGTATTTAACTATTATTATTTATTGATCTGATTTGTACATATACATAATAAAGTGGTTTAAAACTAAATATTCTATTATTTAATTACAATGACAAGCCACAAAGCGTTTGCTTTCTTTGTAAATTTAATACATTATTTTTCATTGTTAATACATAATTAATACTCACTGAAGTATCTATGGGCTACGGTGGGTACTCACATTATAGTGAACGCTTGTGTCGAGCAATTTTAAGAGGTTTAATGACTATATTTTTAAATATGAATTAAATATATTAATTAGAAAGATATACATATAAAATCAATTTTATCGAAAAATATTGTTGCTGCGCCACCGGGATTCGAACCTGGATCTCTTTCCTAACCGGGTAAGGTGCATTATCCAACTATGCTACAGCGACAATATTTTTAGCGACAATTTTCGAACCTATATGTTACCTTTTTGATATTAATACATATAATCGTTCCATTATTTGACAGAGCCATTTATATCATATCTTTCTAATTTATATCATATCATATCTTTCTAATTAATATATTTAATTCATATTTAAAATATCACAGACTGTCTGTTCTGAATAATTACAACTTCACTATAAGAATGTGTTCTCCTAAATAAACTATATTTTTAATTTTAATATTCAAACCCTTTTTTGTGTTGCGTCACTGAACTGTCAATACATTGTATGATAACAAATAAAATAGGTTACGCGGTTGGTGTGAAAAACTTTTTAAGCATTTATTAATGCATTTCTTATTATGAATGTTACTCGCTAAAATATCGTTTAAAGTACAAAATAAATACAACACCTTCTACAAAAAACAATCTAGTTTCCATACTGGCGGCCATTTAAATTTCTGAATAGTGGAAGACTGCTATTGATTGAATTTTAATATAAATGACAAATGGCTGATTTTGTCAAGTTTGACTTCATAAATTAACACAATGAGTAAAAACTATATGAGAAGGTTTACTGATTTTATAATCTCAAATTATAGACTAGAAAGTGATATTTACATACATATTTTTATTTTTAATAAAGATTATATCAACATGTCTGTTATATGGCATGATAGCTTAGTATGGCATTACGGTACAATGTAAAAACATGTTAAGACAAAAAGGAAAATAACATACTACATAATACACTTTTTTATGGATGACAGATTAGAAACACGATAAAAAAATAATAAGTAAAAGTTGTGTTACAAATGTGCAGTTGAGGAGAATGAACAGAATATTAAAAATATCGCTCAAGTACAGAAGAGCGTGAGGTCCAAGGTCAACGTTCCAAAGTGAATAGTGTGAATGTGGCTTACACGATTGAACGACTATTAACCGTGTATAACACAATATCGATTTTAAACTGAGACTGTTAAGAATAATACATCCAGAGTTGACTGATGAGATTTCGTTGTAGCGACTAAGCATTCTAGGCAGAGGGGAGTAATAGCCTAGATTGCAATATAGTAAAATTTGGGGTGTAATAGGGTTGGAGATCTCATTGATAGTCTAACTAACTAACTTACCATAACGCAGTTTCCCCGCGGGGGTAGGCAGAGTGGATAGAGTGCCACACTATTATCTCCTGACACAATTCTCACTTAATTCACATGTATCTTTTCATACTGTAGACTCGCCGATTATTAAAGCTCCTAACAGAACCATCCTCCAGTATCAGGTTTACTTGGTCGTGTCAAGTCTTCCGCCGACGTCCGGTGCCATCAACACTTGCGTCATATATCTATCTTATTATTCTCTCCACATTCATCCGTTATACATGACCAAACCACCTAAGTGATCCTTTCTTAATCTTACTCACTATACTATGCAGCTTTACATTCTTTCCTTATTTCTTCATTCTTTACTCTGTAATAAATGGATCTGTCACGCATACGTCTAAGTGCATTTAATCTACTTTCGTTTCTCTTCTGCCAGCTTCAGGCCTCACTTCCATACATCAGCGTCGGTACCAGGACTCCATTGTGTACCGTTAGTTGACAAGTTCCCGTTAGATATAATTCCATTCAAAGCGCTGTTCACTTTATTCCCTGCAGTCCCCCTCCTTTCGATATCTTTCTCAGCCTTTCCGTTTCTATCAAGCAAATACACAAACTCATCTACTTGTTCCAAACATTATTTACTTACAAGTATTTTGCACGGTGTTTTACTTTTCTCCTTCATAAGTATATTTGTGAAAATATTGAGGAGGTTGAGAAACATAAGTTCAGATGATTTTTCGTCATTTTTCCAAAGAGATAACGTGAAAAGTTTCGTTGTATGTATCATGCGAATCACTTAGGTCGTATCGATATGTCGGAGATTTAAGGAATTGTTTTGGATTTTTTCTATTCTATTAATCAATTCGACTTTGTATTCTTGTTATTAATGAAGAATGAATAAATGAGACAGCCAAAGGTTCCGAGCCCGGCACGGCGGGGCCGCAAGTGTGCCACAAGCCACCAGCCACCGTCCAAGTGGACGGCGAGCCACTTCCCGATTTGGTAGCGTGGAAAAAAGTTGTCAATCGCGTGCGGTGATTGGACTGCGAGCCGAGATAATTGAACGCCGAGTAATAAAGGATTAAGTCCACTTCGCGTCACGCTTTACGCTCGCAATAAAATGAAAATTTGAAAAATAACAATCTAAAGGTTCATCTACACAGCGGGGGCAACCGCTATCCGCCGACGCAGTGCATTGAACCGACCACCCACATATTAATTAGCCAATCCGTTACCCTGAGTGGAACAAACTGAATGTGCTGATAAACTGGCGAAGGAGGCCACTCTTTCCGAAGTTTTCACTCATTAATTCCATATCCCGATGTATGACAGACTTAATATGGTAAAAAAACGTACGAATTCTATCTGGACTGCACAATGGATGGATCCAATTAATCATAAGGGTAATCGGCTTAAAATAATTCAAAGATCTATTCCCCGCACCCCCTGCTCGAAGTCTCCAAAAGAACAATATCAAATACCTCTAGAATGAGAATTGTGAATTGCCAGGTAGCCTCACATTTATTCAGATTGAACTTAATAAATTCCCCAATGTGTGAGTGTGGTGCCGAGGAGGAAACCCTTGACCATATCTTTTTTGCCTGTCCATTGCGGATCACAGGTTTTTTTGAATTCTCGGTTAACGAGTGTCATCTTCTTTCCCTTAACTTGCCACATTTAATCTATACAATAGCAAATTTTTTTGAACGACAATGGTATTGACTTGTAATATAATATTTCCTATTCTATAAAATTATTGTACTTTTTTCTATAAAATAAAGTTTTAACTTGATCAATGGCACTCTTGAATGGTGGATTGCCTATTTAAAAGAAGAAGAAAGACCAAAATTATGTGGCCGTAAATATTTCGATAGCTAGATTTGGGTTTTCTATAGGTAATGTTGAATGCAGTAATTCAATCTATGCAAATCCAAAATACACAAACCTTTGTGAACCTGTGCTTGTAGACGCCGACGTCGCTCTCCTTGTAGTCTGATGGTCCTTAAATCTGCTGATCAGCCAACGAAAACCTTCTCACAACCGATAATTCGAAAATATATAATACAAAATGTTTTTATATCGCCGCCGTAAAAATCAGTCCGAATCCCAAAAACTGTCTCTTCCCAGTAGCAGCTTCGTTTTTGTTTTCTGTTTTTAAATCCACACAAAAAGAATACAAATATTCAAAATGTTATACCAGGCCAACCTATCGAAGTATAAAAGCGTGGAACAAACTGTATCGCTCCATTTCAGTACGAAAATGGTGCATGAATGGCTTTGTAATGTTTACTGACCATATCTAAATATGGCTATTTAGACTCTTCCGTCGCTCGTCAATAATAATAATAATGGATAATTTGTATAGCGCCAATTTCGTAAAAACTTACACCTCAAGGGTGCTACACATAAACTGTTTATAATTCTACATTATTTTTTATTTAAAATTGCTATTTTTACTTATGGAAATTACTTTTTGAAAAGGTGCGTTTTTAGTTTCTTCTTAAATAAAGTCTCTGATGCACTGCTTCTTATGACGGAGGGCAAAGAGTTCCACGCTTTTGTGCCTGCCACCGTAAATAACCGTTCACTAAATTTAGACTTCTGGCAACGGTTGGTCGGTTCTACAACCCTTCCTGCGGCAGAAGTAGAGGCTGATCTGAGAGTTTAAAGTCTACCTTTCAAATTGTCTGGAATACAAAGCTCTTGAATATACATAGGCGCCATGTTATGCGTCGCCTTGTACGTTAACCAGCACAATTTAAATGTTATATACAGATCATTATATTATCCTTCAGGTAGGTTATAAATTTCTCTAGATCAAATGTTGCATAATATTTTAAAATGAATAATAACTAATTAAGTATAATATGATTGTTGATTAAAAACGAAGCCCAGTGAGGTAGATATTAAAATATCAAATGTACTTACAACATCTGATATGAAATAAATAAAATGTATTGTTTTTGTCTCTTCAAACATCGTCTGAATTTTATTTCAAATTAGATAGAGTTCTTTTGTTTTGTAAAAATAATTCGTCCTCGTGTCTATAGAGTACCTAATCTGTAACAACTCTTAATATTACAATATTCTATAATTATATATTAAGGCGCTTTTTTAAACGTTCTTTCGTGAAGTATTTTACCCGGAAAGTCTCCGAAATAACATATTCTATGTTTAAAATAATTAATAGAATAATTGTCTTAGAAAGATCTAACGTAATCAAATAAACCAAATTTTGGAGGAGAATAGAAATCTCAACTATCATCAAACCTGCACGAGATGACGCAGTGTGCGTGTAGAAGAAATACGAGTATGTCAGTATGTGAAGCTCTGCTTTGTGTTATCGGCTAATCTTTTGAATAATTTATAATAAACATTTTTATAAAACATTATTTTTTCTAATTTAACTTGGTCCGCTAGAACTCTGAGCCCCGCAATTAGAACCGCGAATGACTTTGATCGATTAACAACGTTCACAATCGGCAGGCGGGTTAAGTCAATATGGCCACTGATCGGTCGCGCTGTCTTTTTAACCCATTTTATGAAATTACACATATTTTGATTAATTTATATGATTCCTTTCAACGTACTTCATACGTTCAGCGAGATGACTTGCAACATCAACATATATAGTGGTAGCTATGGATGACAATGGATTACAACAAATATAATATATGATTTTGCTCTACAAAAATCTAGACAATAATGTCGTCTAGGTATTGTCGCAAACATCACTTACATGGTTGTAACATCATCGACAGAGTTGTAATATCTCGCCCCTATTCCACATTATTAATTAAGAAATACGAACTGCGGGAGGAACGTTTTGCTTTTATTTCAATGGTTAGAGTCCAGACCAAACTATTGCAATGCCCTGCTATTTACCTTTATAACATTCTGACCGAATTACCGGTTTCTGGCTTAAACAGCTCAAGCTATCCACAAAAGCAATCTCGCACATCTCAATTTTTTTAAATTCCGAATTGCTATAATATTAGTGTTTAGAAAAAGCGAAAAACTCGATGTCTAATGAGGTCAGCATAGAATTTAAGTAAACTATGTATATAAAGAAGAGAATATGTGGGTGGGCGTTGAATAAAACTGTAGATTTTTATAAAAAACAAATCTGCTGTTTTATTCCGAGCTTGATGAAATTTTCCACACTTGACCTTAAAAACAAGAAGGTCACTGTGAAGATTTCAAGATTTTGAAAAAAAAACACCCCCACTCCCCTTTCCCGAGCCTTAAAGCAGAATATTGGCACTTATTGATGAAATTTTGACACTTGACATTCAAAATAAGAGGAAAATTACTCTCTACATCTGATTTCGAAAATAAAACTACCTCCATCCCCCTAAATGAGGCATCTTCACTCTCATTCAGTTCATCTGAACTCGAAACTCTGAAAAACAATCGACTGAATAAAGCGCTTGAGATCGTAGAGTGCTGACGGCATCTTCCGAATCGATAATTTTTCAATATTTACCAAAGTTCAGAACAGTTCTACGGCAAGACTGCCCTTCACATATGAGTAGTAATCAACAACACAAATAAAATAAACAAATGTGAAAATTTGTTCTTTCACTTTACATATTATAGAGTTCACAGGGGTCTCTTTATTTTGCATTATAAAAAAAATTCGTAAATCTTGTATCTATGGTACACCATGAGTTATCATAATAACATTATATTTTGGTCACAGCTGTAGCTTAACATTTTTGGTCACAGCAGGCGACAGCACCAGAGACCCCCGCGGAATACCTGGTGTGACCAAAAATCCAAGAACTGGAGGACGGCCGCGTTAGAAGCTTCAACAACCAAAGAGCGTACATGAAAAAATGTATGAAAGTGGATGAGGCAAGATGACTAGGACAGAAGAGTGTGGCGTACTATCCTTTGCGCTTCCTCTGCGGTCACAGCTGTATGTTTTGCTATCATTAATAAACTACATTTAAAATTTGTATTTTGTTGAGCATTATAATTATTTTTATAGCTTATATTTCAAGTTAACATTTCCTTTTATAACCTTCAACTACTAAAGCATACGTTAAGAGACAACTAATAATGATAATATACAATTAACACTGAATTATGTTATTAGTATTGATATTTGAATAATAAAGGTAGGTACGTTAGTAAGTACTTTTGTTCATAATCTTTTTTTTTAACCCTTTCTAACACTGACGGTACTTTATAGTACCATCAACATTATCTAATCATATATCTTAACGTAGTGTTAATTCTCTGATGATACTACTAAGTCTACGTAAATAATAGTCTACTCGATTTATTTAGATTACTAACATTAGTTTTTTTGTTGTTATGTCAACACTGCGGCAGCTGGGATTGGTCAGTTGCTCATTGTTACAAGGTTGGGTTTAACGTGTTTGTATTCCTTGTTATATATTATATAACATATATATATCCTTGTTATATATACTATTGATAGTTATTTTGACAAAAAGAGTCTTAATTTTTCAAATTTTATTTTAATGTTTTAGAATATTTCGTTCCTCTTTTTGAACAATGCTCTATATTTTTAATTTTTGTATACTTCATGTAAGTTCTGACTGTAATTAGAAGAACCACAAATTAAAATGAATAATTTATTTTTTTTAAATTTTTCATCACAATTTACTTATTTATGTTTAAATAATATTACAAAAATTATACGGTTGCTAGGCACTTAAATTTAATAATTAGGGGTAGGAAGGATTTTAAACAATTGCTTGTAGCAAATATCGGTATGTATGGGGTCAGCAACAACAATATTTTACGATAAAACTGATTTCATATGTATATCTTTCTAATGAACACATTTAATTTGTATTAAAAAAATAATATATAGTTAATGTTGTTGTTATATTACGGATTTTATATAATTCTGTATTTAATAAATATGAAAGTAATCTCAACTGGGAGTTACCTTGATCCATGTTTCTTGTATTACTATTGTAGAACGTATGAATGACATTCATTGAAAAAAATAATTTAATTGTTAATGCAAAGAAAATCTTTTATGCAATCTCATTTTCTATGAAAAATACGATTATATACACATTACCCACCTTCAGTTCATTAATTTTCCATAAAAGTTAAGACTGCTTTTACCGAAAATGTCACTGACAATTCCACCCCCTCGGTTTGGATACCCTACACGACCAGTGGTGTGCAGTAGGTATAGATTTAGGTTATTCTGTTACCAATGAAATAAAACAAACTAAATCCGTCGTTTATACGACCCTACCATGTATTTATTTGTAATTTTAGAGTACTATTAATAGTGTTTTAACGTAAAATAATACATTCTTACCCATATAAAAAATGTATGGAGGTTTTTAAGAACACTTTCTATGACTAAACATGATTAATTTATTGTTTGAAAATCCTTAACGTAATTACTAAAGGAAATCATTATTTCTATTAAAGGTTGACGTTGGAAATAGTTCTGCCAATTGCCAATCCAAATACATGCACCAAAATTAAAGAACAATCATGAAATCAACACGTTAAAAATAGTAAGATAGTAAAATTCGCGAATAAGTAAAAGAGGAAGTAGACACTTCAATGATTTGCACGCAGTTGTAGCCCTTGCTGATAATATTCTGTTAAAAATAGCATAGGTAACGACTCCATACAAAATGGATCAACCGAAAGTAAATAGTCATTTATATGACTTGAGTAATTCGCTAGCTTAAAGACAGAACTGAGTAATGTAAATAGCACGATGCGGCGAATAAAAAAGAGCGCTATAAGTACAACGGTGAGTTTTTAGAACTAAGCAATTAAAGTTTCTACTGGTACACAAATGGCACTAATTGCAAAATAATGGTTTCGTATGTTTTTAAATGTTAATCCATTTTTCAAATTTATACTTGTTTCGCATAATTTTTAGTTATGCACAGGTTTTTGTTTATACGCACTGCACGCCCCTGCCTACGACTAATATTAGAAGGTGTATTTTGCTTCCCGTGGTTGCTGTTTTGGTCAACTTTAATGTGGTAATAAAACAGGTTCCCTGGTAACAACCCATTTGCATATTGCGTAGTCTATCACGCCGCTACAAGGAGCATGTTTTATTTACATGAAAGTTGAATGATGGAATAATAAAAATAAGAACATTATCACACACTTCTCGGAAAACTCTAAATTTTACGTTGCATTTTATATTCTTGGGTAATGAATTTTGGCGCGAGGGTTGTTTTATAATTCAGCCGAAAGATATTAATGTAAAATTCACCGCTGTTTTTTTTTTTGCCTAAAAAGTGTTTCTGTTAAGGAAAAGTGTTTTTTAAACTTTTACGCGGATATTATTTTTTCAACAAAACATTAAATTCAAACCGCGGCAACGCATTAAAACGGTTTTCAGGCGATAAAATAATTTTTAAAAGTTCCTTTTAAGAAATTATTTATAAAGTGAACAAGCTGAAATTTCGCGTAGATTTTGAGAAAAATATATTTATAATGCAAAATACACAAACATTAATTCTCCGATGGGATTTATTATTAATGTATTAGACCGAAAACTTCCTCTCAATTTTCACACATTTGTAAAAAGTAAATATTAAAAAATCGAGTAAATACTCTGATTAGTGATGAGAAAAAATGCTTGTCTTGACTCACTGCTGTTATTGTGATTGATATTTGATATTATCAGTGATCGAAAACTGTGACTGTAATCACAGTTTCATTACTAATGCGCATGCGCCGCACGATATCACAATACATGAAATAAATAAAAAAACATAATTTTAAGTGTATTTATTCATTTGCATAAAAAACATATTCTAGCATATATAATTAATATATGAAATATCTAATTTAATATCATCACAAAGAGAACAAAAACCCTTGAAAAAAGGTGAGATTATTTTTCGGGTTAAATTATCAGCGTTTCGCGTCAAATGCGTAAAACGTTTTGACAGAATCTACTAGATGGCGCTTATCACGAATTATAATGTCATTCCTTCATAAATATTTACGTTTCATATGCACATGCGCCGAATCGCGGTAGACAATCGAATATAAATAAAATAAATCACGAATCACGATGTTCCCAGATATTCAATCACTGATAGTGAGTGTGACTCAAAGATATCAGTGATTGACTCACGTCATGTTAGTACAAACTTTGCATTTGTGTCACTGGGAAGGAAGGGATGAAATTTTATTACATTTATTTTTGACGTTTCAAAATTTCATTTGTTGAATAATGGTCGCTTAACTCTACTTTATGTAGATAGGTACTAGTCGTGTATTTTGACACATGTATTTTAATTTTCCAATGTGTGAATTTATAAAAAGTGTTCACCATGGTAACAAGTGTGGTCACATATTTTTTTGGTATGAATTTTTTGCGAACGAACTAATGAGTTTTAATGTAATAATAAACATAAATAGTTTATATTTAAGAACATGAAAATGATGGATTCATTTTAATTATTAATAAAATATAGTCTGAATAATAATAAATAAGGCTGAATCTACAAGTATAAAGCTTTAACGATTTTCGATTTGATATATATAAAATATATTCCACAAAATGTATTTCTGCATATATGTATGTAACATTAATAATTTCAGTATGTATGTAATATCATAAATAAATATTAAATATATATACGTACGATGAAAACGTTCTACCGGCTGACAACAGCGGTGGGGGATAATAGCATCTCATAAGAGATGTTTCTCTCGCTAATGTGTCTACATCAAATTACACGAAAACATAAAACCTGTCATAACAATGTGTCATGTTACTGCATTCATTCGTTTGTACAAATAGCATTACTTAATCTACAATATAATTATACGACACAGGTGATTATTACTAATAGTAATATATTTTTAGATGATAATTGAACGCATTTAAAATTAAATAATTTTCACGTTTAGTAAATACGTATATTGCATATAAAATATATTATCTCACGTACAAATAAAATTTTAAATGTTGCCAGTCGTTACGGTTCATGTTTTAAGCATGTAAATAATAAATAACAAAACAAATTAGACAAATCACTTAGAATGATACACGAAAAAAATTAAACTATTGAAAGAAATAATCACTATCGAATCCGGTTCATTATATTGTCGGTAGAGAGCTTTACCAATTAAGCAAATAAAAGTGATATGATACATTATAGTGTATATTTTTTTGATGCATAGTCTAATTTATTTTACTCATCAATGAACTATGTTCTGTGAAATCAAAACATCATAAATAAAATGCGATTTCATATAAATATATATGTACAGAATGCCAGAATTCCCTTCATTGATTGATACACCAATCGATGCCTTTCTGTGTCGCACGTAGTGAAATTGATGCATTTCATTGAAGTGAAGTGTCGATGGATATGTTGTGATGTTTTTGTTCCGAGAGTACATTTTTCAAAAAAGTAAACAAAGAAGTAAAGAATTACTAAAAATTTGAAAATTGTAACACCATAATTCTACAATGAAATAATATAAATATTTTTGATATCATCATTATGTGAGTAGGTATAATTATTATTGTATAACGGTCGTTTTTGAAAGTGAACTATTGTATTTGATGTTTCAAGACGTTGGATATTAAAATGTGTTTGTTATGTTTAATTAATATGGGAGAAGATCCAATTGAGAAAAAGTGACGTCATAGAATAGGTTTTAAACACTAGTTAATAAATAACACGTGATTAATATTGCAATCCAGGTTGTCATTGATTTACACAGAGGTCAAAGCCATCCTAAAGCGTACATTTCAGGAGACCAACAAGTTAGTCCCATTGTCATAGCACAATCGCTAAGCTTAGCCTAAAAGTAGTGAGAATAATCATGTGACAAGTATTTCGTATACGCATCTCTATTTAAAAAAAAAATTGCGTTGCAAATGTTATAACTTTCTGGTGTAGAAATAAGTTACGTACATACGAAATAATATAATAAAAATTATATTAGTAGTTAATGTTGGTTCGTTTATTGAACAGTTAAATAAAAACAAAAAAAATGATATTCAAATGACAGTAAATCTTTTAGTTGCCTACTAGCTGGATAGCTATAAACAATTATATTTGATTGCCTTGAGCAAATCAAAACCCTCAGCTGAGGTGCACGGTGTGTGTTGTTTGAAGCTGCCCCCTGAGCAACATGAAAAGGTCAAATGAAAATTATTTTTATTTGTTAACCTTGTTTTATTAACCACTTAATTGAGTTTAAATACATCTACCGATTTCGAAAAATACCATAAATTTAGTACCTAATTACTCGAATAATTTTTAGGAAAAAAATTTAGAATGGGACTCGTAGTTAAATTAAGTTGGATGTTTATAATTTTTTGATTAGTTTTACACGCTTTATTTATCTCCAACGATTCCAAATTATTAAATTTGTGACCAACACCGTTTACATGCAAAATTGACAATCCCAAATTTTTATCAAAACCATGACCATTTTCTATCAAATGATTAGAAAATTCTGAAAACCCACTATTGTTCAAACATTTCAAATGCTCCTTTACTTGTATATTAAAATTTCTACCCGTTTTACCAATATAAAATGCAGCACAATCCTTGCAACTAAGTTTATAGACACCAGAATTGTTAAATATATCATCCTTGTCTTTAGAATTTGTGAATAAATTTTCTATCCTATATTATTATTTGTATAAAATGCCGGTCTAATATTTAAAAAAAAAATTATTGTCATCCTGAAGAAGAAAATTGTATTTTCGAAACCGGTAGATATAACATAATAACAATATAACAATGACATTTAACAGTTTTCTTGTACTAGGGGGCGTACAGAGGTCGAAACATATTACGAAAATATGTACAAACTAATTTCTAAAGTTACTGGAACTGCAGTTTTAATACACTCAGCATAAAACCTCTACATGCATGCATATAAAAAATATAATATTTAACCATAAACAAATATAATATTCCAATAGATGATACGTATAAAATGTCAGTCTATAGGAAAAATATAGTTACCACCGGAACACGAAAACGGCTATATCCTATAGTCCGACCAACGTAAATTGGCGAACGGCGAAGGACGCCACTGTACTCATACTGAACTTTATAAAGAGGGGAACAGCGGCGCGCGGACGTAGGAAATGATAGTTTGAAATGTCACCGCTCGGCAATTTACGTTGGTCAGACTATAGTGCCGGTAGACAGCTTTAACAAGTGTAATTACATCTTGATTGGTTAAAGTTGTCTACCGGCGATAGAAAGTTCGAGGGTTCAAATCCCGGTGGCGATTATATTATATTTTTCGATAAATAGATATATTTTCTGTGCACCATTCTAAGTGATTCATAAAATTTATTTTAATGAATATAATTTTAAAATAAAATACGATTACATTAAAAATAATATTTGATATTAATTGGTTAGAAAAAGTTTATAATGTAAGTACTAAATATAAAAGTAGTATACATAATACTTCAGACGAAGTACCTCTTCATTAAATTGCTACGAATTTATTAATGATAATTTTCCGCGTCACGTGGCATCCGTTTCGAACTCATAAAATTGCAATCTGTATGGAGTGCACTTGAAGACGATGCACAAATTTACTCTCAAGTGATGCAGCTCTGGCATAACTGGCTGGGACGGTTGATCTGCTTCTCAAATCCTGAGCTTTCTCTCGTCAATATTTTCAATACGGTTAACCTTCTTGTGCAAAAAGCGATGTTATATGAACCGTTAATTAATATATAATAATTAGTGGAATTAATATCATTGGAGGAACCAGGCAATAAAAATTTCTCTTCAAACAGCCATAGTGAAAAAAATTGTAAGCCTGGAAGCATTTAAATTGAAGCATAATCTAAAATTGTTATATTCTTCTGTAAACGGTCTTCCTGTACACGGGCTGTTACTGTTCCTTTTGATAAAAGAAAACTATACAAACGATGTTCTAAATAAACGGAAAAATACAAGTGGTGTAGCAAATCTGAATCTAACGATCCCCAAAATCACCAACCGTTATGGATCGAGGACAACAGAATTTGTTTTTCCTACAAAAAAAAAAAAATGCCTGGGTCTACACAAAAGAGCACGCTTTCTCATTATTTAGAAGAAATTATTAAAAAATGCCTTATAGAAAATAACCTGTCTTACCTGTAAGAATGATATGTATTGTATAAACGGTGACTGATTAATTGTTATGTTTTTGAGTTTATTAAATGTAATAAATGGATATAAATGTACCTTCAGACAAACGTGTATCAAGACGTTTTGTGGGTCTAGTGTAAATTTAAAAAATTAATAATGACATCATCGTCAGGGAACTCAGGAACATTATCGAGGATCAGGTTATTGATTCATACCTGCATTTTTTAAGTAAGAACTCATATCCAGAAGAGATCACAACCTTATGTTATTTTGTAAATAAGTCTTTTATTATAAATATAAAGTATTTTTTAAATTAAGAAATGAGTTTAACATGGCCCGGAACGAGTTACAGCTGGACGTATGTTTAAATAATGTACATCGTTAGTATGGTTATTTTATTAAATTAATTGTTTGCATTGACAACACTTCGACATTAAAAAATACGAATTTTAATCACTTTCAGATGTGACGGATACATATATAAATATTTATTTTATTGCCACTCATTTGATGGATAGGTCTTTTTTATATTATACTGTACGGGGAAGCAATCTTACGTCAAGGTTCCAGAGGTCAAAGAGGTCGATCTTAATATTCTGGGAAATAAATCAACATTAAATGATTACCTGTATTATAAGTAAAATTATTATTAGGAGAACATATTCTTATTGTGAATTTGTAATTATTCAGAAGATAGGTCTGTGATATTTTAAATATGAATTAAATATATTAATTAGAATCAGTAGAATAATATTAATCAAATTAATTCAAATAATGGAACGATTAAATGTATTAATATCAAAAAGGTAACATATAGGTTCGAAAATTGTCGCTAAAAATATTGTCGCTGTAGTATAGTTGGATAATGCACCTTCCCCGGTTAGGAAAGAGATCCAGGTTCGAATCCCGGTGACGCAACAACAATATTTTTCGATAAAATTGATTTTATATGTATATCTTTCTAATTAATATATTTAATTCATATTTTATTTTAGTAAAATTATTATAATTTTTTTTTTATATGGAAGTATAATTTTGATTTATTTCTAACAAATACTATTTGCATACAGCTTATTTATATGCACTTACTGCACCGCACTGAATACAAGATCTAATGTATTTCACGGTGTCAAATGTTTTTCAGGACAAGGAAGATGTTACGGAAAGACCAAGGCTGCTTACCTCGATAAGATATTATAATTTTCATTTCAACAAGTCCACTTTATATACCTTACTCACACACAATTTTATTATATTATATCGTATTCACAAACACGTACAACACGCACTCGGTCGTCAAATAAGACATGCTATGAGATTGTTCCGAAAATTTTATTTTTAACATTTTTTGCTATCAAATATATATTCATTTATTTTTTGACAGTAACTAATCTATTATATATATACACTCAGGTCTCTTTTTATGGAGTTCCATAGGAAAACGCATAAAAAAAGTTTATTAAATGTCAGAAAAATATAATCTTAACATATTCCTTCCATATAAAAATTTTATAAAAAAAAAGTTTATATTTTTCTTAAGAATTATCATCGCTACATGACAATGTTCAGCATAATTTGCGAACTGGTTCGAAATCACTTTCATCACTAGAAGAGATAGTCAGCGCATCAGATCTACGTCCTGAAAATAATGATTTTTCACAAATAAAATTAGCCTCAACTTCGCATGTTGATTTTCCTCTTTTGACAATATAATCAGTGATTAAAGTTTGCGATGAATTTGCTAATTTTTCGTACATTTCCTGATATCCAGAAATGCAATTCTGAAGCTCGCGTTGAAACTTGAATGCTCATTCAGAAATATCATATTTTTCAATGAAATGGTTTGCTAATTTACTGCAAAGTTGAAGACCTCGAATTACACTTGCAGTGAGGGTGACTGGAGTTTCATTTTCTTCCGATTCATTTTCTTTTTCTTTTTAAGAGTTATACCAATGATATCATTGTCTTGCATTCTGCTCACTGATAATTTCTGAAAACAATAGAATTTCACTTGGTTTCGGCTGAATTGTACTGGCGCAGACTGTGTCTGCATATACAGACAAAATTCTCAGAATTTTTTGACCCTTTCAACGTGTCAAATTGGTCTAAAATAGTTAATTAAAAAAAAAAATCTTCTTGAAATATATAAACCGCACAAAAATAGTACGCATAAAAAGAGACCCGAGTGTATAAATATTTATTTATCAAGTCAGGCATTACTTTAATCCTTCAATAATCAGATTTAAAAAGAAATGGTCTGTTTTGTGCAAGAATTTAAACATGACTAACATGCAACTCAATGTTAACCAAGCATTTTAGTGAACGTTGCGTTACCAGTTCTGAAAAGTTTAGAAGCAGAGACGTCTCGAAGGCGAAGAGGATCGACGATGTCCTGCTACTGTTGGAAACGACGAATATATAACCAACACTGATTAATAAAAGAGGACCCACCCATCAAAATGAATCGTAAAGCCTTTCACACGTTGAAGCACCTCGATATCTATTTACGGCAATAACATAAACGTAGCAGAAAATGCCTTCAAAGAGTTTTATTCTATAGGCATAAACAAACTTGACGTGTTTGTGGTCTAGTGGTTATCATATTCGCCTAGTGGTCTAGTGGTCGGGGGTTAGAGTCTCGTCAAGCTAGTTTTATTTTCATAGCATGAGCGATTAGCTTAGTTTGAAAATAATAAGAATATTAATGTGATACGTATAAAAAAATGCATAGAATCAAAAGTAAAAGTACTTACTTTGATTAGTAAAGTATATTTACTCTTAAAGTTATTTGAATTTGACGATATTTTCGAAACAATCTAAAATTGACATTATATGTTAGTAGGATATTCGCATGAAAACTGAACAGATTTATGCATGCACTGTATTTCATCAACATTAAATAAATAAATAATGTTCCTTATTAAAAGTACTTTTTCATAACAGCTTTTTTAATGATGACGAAATAATTTTACCCTTCGCGACTAGGAGACATCGACTCTGTATATTCAAACCAGTTTTGATAGGCTATTCACTGTTTTTCAAAACTGGATGGTTTTAGCACCGACGGTACTCGTGTTCTGCGGGCGTCCTATTGAGGCTAAATTTGAATGTGTACAATACAAACGCAAGCACTTATTGAAATGCTCGAGATTTCAATTTCAAAAGAGGATGCCATCTCTAAGCCGCTCGTGAAATTGCTCTGGGAAATGTTACCGGTAGAGTTGGAGTGCTCTCAAAATAATAATGTTGTAACGGTTCAAATATATATGGAATGGCGTATTACAGGATATAGTTATGACATGCCCTATTTTTCTTTTTGAAAGAGCGAAATAATGCACGCTAGGAATTTACTTATAGAAAACTATACTCTGAAACTATACTACGGTATTTTATTGGAAATTTATAGTCCGTCTAGATTCTTCTGTTGGAAATCAAATGACGCGTTTGCGTATAAGCTCATACAAACTTTATCCGCATGAAAAAGATGTTCTGCAGTCACGATCAGATTTAGAATGTGAAAGATCAGTTGCTGTGTGTTATCGGTACTATTTTTTGCGTTTGAATTTATAAAAAACATTTTAATATTACACAATACAATGTTTCAAAATATATTTAGTCTACTACTTATTTCGACATATAAATTTTGCATGTAGCTTATAAAGAAATTTAAAAAAAATATGGTTGAAATTACTCAAATTATCAAAATAAACGCTAGCGGAATACCGTTGAACATCGTAACAATACACTGAATATGACGCTTCAAATTTTGCATCATCCATAATAATATTATATTAGTGATGAGAAAAAATGCTACTCTTGACTCACTGGCGTGATTGTGATTGATATTTGATAATATCAGTGATTGAAAACTGTGACTTTGATCGCAGTATCATTACTAATACGCGTGCGCCACGTGATATAAACGAAATAAATAAATATATAAAAATACATCAGTTCGAGCGTATTTACTTACATTATTCAGACTTCATTTGCGTAAAAAACATATTCTAGCATATATAATTAATATCTATATAATTTAATATGATCACATAGAGAATGAAGACCCTTAAAAAAATTTTTTTTTTTTCAGTTCAAATTCTCAGCATTTCTAGTCAAATGCATACAACGTTTTGGCAGAATCAACTAGATGGTGCTTATCACGAAATATAACGTCATTCCTTCATGAATATTTTCGTTTCATATGCACATGCGCCGATTCACGGTTCACAACAAAATATAAATAAAATAAAAATAATGAATCACGATATTCCCAGATATTCAATCACTGATAGTTAGTGTGACTCAAAGATATCAGTGATTGACTCACGGCTCATGATTTTGAGCTCATTACTATATTATATTGTATTAATTTAAAAGAATATGACACGATATAATTGTTATAAGTGAATAACTATTTTTATCCAATTTCTTGATTTAGACTATTTTCCTAATAATGAGCACATATGATGAAGCGACATGAATCATTTGAGATGAGGATCTACAAGATAATGCTCAAAATTTTCTGAATGGATGACAGAATAAAAATCTAAAATTCGTAATGCGACATCCAGAGAAGTATCAAATCCTACATCTTATAACCCAAAGAAATATTTCTGGAAATCTGGGCCTTAGATGAAGGAGAAAATCATGGAAGAACATAAGCTGAATGCTGAGGTAAGGTTTGGCCAGTCTACTGCATGCCTCCGAGGCTCTAGCTATTCTGGGCCGGAGTAAACAAATAATGATATTCATTATGATCTCCACCAGTGACTTTCGGTGACTTTTTGTAGAAGGGATGCTGGATAACAAGTTTATACCTACATACTATCAAATATACAAATATAACATATAATCAAAGAATATTCAATGTTTCAATAACTCGGCTTCAAGTATTCAAGCCAAACTGTCAAAAATGCGTCACATAAACAAATTACTCAAAATAATCCGCTCGTTTCGTAATATGTATGCCATTTTGTGCATTATACCCATAACTATTAAAGTCGTTTTTTGCACGTTGGTTGCTGTTAACGAATGCGATTACAGTATTCGAATACCTCGACAGGCAGAACTGAATATCGAATACTTTCAAACATTGTGGATACGGAACGAATGATAGAATCCACCATTGCTGGTATCTGTATGTTTACGCGATTCATAGATGTTCGATAGTTGAGAATGTATGTATATATATTTCGACTCGTTCGTAGTGTGTGTTATGACTGATCTCTAAAGGACGAATTTATTTGCAGTAGGGCATTTTTCGACTAGAAACAAAACGTTTAAAGTTTTTTGACTAGAATATAAGGGATGCGTAGCATCCAAAGCATGTGTGAAGCGGCCGCGCCCGATCTCCACATCCATTCAACGCATGAAAATAAAAAGAAGAAGAATAAATGTAGTCGGTGAGAATGGAACATTTTAAAGGGTTTAAATGTATGATTCTACGTGATGCTACATTATGTAGAAAAATGCGTTAAAATGCAGATTTGATTCAACGACGATATTATAATCTATAGTAATTCATAGCATTAAAATCCGGTTCCATTATTATTATAAAAAAAAAAAATTCACGAAAAAGTGAACACCGATAATATGCACTCGAATCAAACGTTAATCTTTTGATCAAATAAAACAAATCAATCGCATACCAACATAATAAAAAAAAAATGAAAAAACCTGGAGATTTAAATGTACGCTGATATTATTGGCGATTACGCAAACCATGCGGGATATAAAGTTAATAATGCGCATATGTGAATGCATTTTTCTTAATAATTTTACCCGATCTTTATCTACATTTAGTAAATAGTAGTAGGTAATAGAAGATTTTGATTTAAATCTAGCGTAATTAATGCACGTAAAGAAAATAAATAAAGAAAAATGTAGTCAGATGGTGGTGAAGAAATAGTATTACCTATTTTATATTATATACCTAATATTATTTTTTTGACCACTTAATTAATTAAAAATACTAATTCAATGTATTAATTAGAAAGATATACATATATAATCAATTTTATCGAGAAATGTATATTGTTGTTGCTACCGGGATTCGAACCTTTCCAATTCGGGGAAGGTGCATTATCCAACTATGTTACTTCAGACAGTACCTTTGTCGACAAATTTTCGAACTCATATGTTACATTTTTCAACTTAATACATCTATCGTTTCATTATTTGAAAGCTATCTACTTTGTTTTTACGGAATCTCAAATACTGCACCTTCTCCGGATTGGAAAGGGATCCAGGTTCGAATCCCGGTAGCGACAACAATATATTTTTCGATAAAATGGATTATTTTATTTTATTCAGAAAACATACAGTTTATCAATAAATACGAAAATCGCAATAAAAGCTAAACAATAATTAAACCAGTTACATAATTTTTCAGAAGATACAAAATACTTTATACAGTGAGTACAATTTAAAATTAAAGAAAGCAGAAAAATGTGAGAAAAAATTTGAGAATAAAAATTTTAACATAGAGAAAAAAGTTATAAAAAAGAAAGAAAATATTCGATGGGAAAGGAAAAAGAAAATGGGATAGGGAATAAAATCTGAGTGCTAAAAATAAAAATAAAATTTAAAAGGTTTATGTATTGAATTTAGATTTAATTGAGGTAACGTTTAGGTGTGAATTGAAATAAAGGGGTGCTCGGTAGAAAAATGAGTTTTGTTTGGCATTGGTGTTGCAATGTATTATATATGCATTATATATGTATATTTTTCTAATTAATATATTTAATTTGTATTTAAAAAAATATATATCATAGACCTGTGTTCTGAATAATTACAACTTCACAATAAGAATGTGTTTTTCTTAATACTTAATTAATTTACCAACCGGTTTCGGAAACAACCATTTCCTTCTGCGGGATGTCAAATTAACTAATCAAAAATATAATTATCACATTCTAATGTTTTTAAACAAAATATATTTTTAAAAAATAATAAATATTTTAAAATAAATCTAGTGCCTAACTTAAATTGTAGAAATTAAAAAATATAAAGACATTGTCAGGTTTTTGTGACCGTTCAGCATATTCTGTGCAGTCTCATTAGCGATACCAGCCCTGGTGATGGACCTTATAACTGGATCTGAAACGTCGGCTAGAATAGCCCAGAAAACTCTTCACAGAAGACATCTTCATACATTTCATTTACGATTTTTTGATTTTTTTTTTGCTCTATGTTTACAAGTAAGTAGTAATGATATTTTGTTTTATTCTTAACCATAGAAGTTAAGAGTAAATTAATTCGGTGTGACCTAATCTCTATTTTTCAATTTTTTAAATAATCATTTTAATGAAAACATTTTTTTGTTGTGAAGTTTTTATTTCGGAACATAGTTTTGTGATACTTTTAATATAAATTAAATAAATATACAGTGTGTCCCAAAAGTCTTTTTCATTTGGGTTCATTCGCGATACATCTATGAACACTAGTCCACATTTTTTCAGAACAGAACTTTATATTTAAATTCAACTTATACGAAGATTAAATAGAATTTGTATTATATAACCGCAAAAGATTAAATCACTCGGATGAAATATAACTAATGCCGACAAAGTTAATGTGGAAGAAACGGAGGTTATGTGTTGTATGAAATCAGGTAGGAGAGTAAAGAGCTTAATTGAATCAGAGCGACCGAGCTCCAAGCTCACTGTGGTTCAGTCGGAGTTTGATTAAATTTCATCCCACACTTGCTCTCGAAGTTCTGTTACAATTCTTATAATTAAAAAAAAACATTAATTACAAAGGAAAACGGTTCGTAATAACATTACTTGGGTGAAAGTTGATTTCATTACAAGAAAGCAACAAATTGCACAATTAATTTGTTTTTGAATTTATTATATATTTCTGTCTTGCGCGTAGGTAAATTGACTCATTTTATTTGAGTGAAGTCTCAATTTTCTTTGAAATGTGGATGTTCAAAACATTAATTCAAAATAGTAAACGAACAAGTTTAATGTCAGAAATTTGAAAATTGGAACGCCGTAATGCTGTTATACTGTAGGTAGGAAATTATTTAAATTATATTCTATTTACATAAGTAGATAATAATTTAAAAAAAATATTTTTCATAGATACCATCCTATTTAAGTCTTTCGCACCCGTCTTATGACGGGTTTTAAATAACGTTTGATCGTCTTGATCTAAAAAAATTTTACCTAATTTTAATTGTTATTTAAAATATTTTTTACCGCTATAAAATAACTACTTTTAAAAAAAAATCTAATTTGCTAGTATTATATAAATTGTTCTTGTATAATAATATTTATACTGTTGTGAATTATATGTCTAAATTATACAATTTTTAGATTTATTACTAAATGTACATATTAAATAAATTTATTATTTAAAGCGTTAATGTCAAATTTTAGAAATCGTTTGTTCCTAAAATATTAATTGATTTATGATTTTTTTGATCTTTATTTAAAAATCAATTTAAAAATTTTCATTAAATTTTAAGATAGTTTTAAACAAAAGCAGACTTCGAATTTATCAATACAATAAATGAGCATGTATCGACTTGCATTTTTCAGAACTATTAAAATACACAAACGAAAGAAAAAATTCATAAACAATATGGTTGTCAATTTAAGAATAATGATAAATGTATTTTCGTTGATTTTTTAAATGATGTTAACGTGTTACATCATCTATTATACAGATAAAATATATTTGGCCCATTTTTGCTTGTTGGTCGACGATATAACAATGTCGCGTGATAACGAGACGTCAGTAATGCAGCCGCACGGAGTGAAATGTGTGCACTCAGCAAGGCCGTGCATACTTTGTTTCTGCTATTTATTTGCAATGCCAACCGTACGCACTTAAAGCGTGACCGACAGCGGAATATTACAAAATATATAATCATAAAGATCACTAGATACCTAGTGCACAATCTTGTCCAGTAAACGATCCACCTGCGAGCTATATTGCAAGGACAGTAATTCGGTGTCGGCTATTTTAAAGCTTTCTTTTAACATTTCATGCGCGATGTGACGATTCTCTCTTGTGAATAAAGCTGGAGTTATGAAACTAACGTGGATTTATAACGTATGAAACATTCTTATTCGAAATCTCAGATGTTTTGTAATGTAAAAAATAAGATTTTTAGATTAATAATTAGATTAATTAAAAAAAGATTAATCTTACGCGTATTGTAATCATAATATAATTGTTTTTTTTTTAATATTGCACATGGTGTAGGTTTACATTATTTTAGATAGATTACACAGAAGTACTACCTATTGCAGAGGGTCTCATGACGCAATACCGTAAAATTTCAATGCCCTTTTTTCAACCACGACGAAGAGTCCTCGAAAACATCATTGGTTAAATTACATATATGTATGTTGTATGTATATATGAGATAAAACAGTTTATTGTTTTTGAAACTTTTCTGAAAAAACAATTTAAATTTTTTTTTAAATTTGATTCGTAACCTTGTTTCAAAATGGCGACAGTTCAAAAACATTACAATTTCGTGACTCCATTAATATTAGATCTAATAAAAATGAAAAAACACACTTGCGCACAGAGACGCGATCTACCTAATTCTTGCAGCCAGTTAGGTAAGGTATTTTTTGTACATAATGAAGATTTTTTTTAATATGTACATTTTTAAATAGAGCTTTGAAATCTTGTCTCGTTGTGTCGTAATGTGGACACTTCTAATTACAATAAATTTTTAATCATCATAAACAAAATCGTAGTTATACCTATAATATATAAGCGTCGCGAAAGAGATCTCTCTATGTATTTATTAAAGTTATTTCATAATGTAGATAACAGCATCTTTACCAATTAAAACATTATAAACGTGTTATGTAATTTGACATTTCATAGTTATATGATAGAATGTAAAAGTTTTTAGAATATATTAATTAAAAATTAATATAACCTTTATCATATTTATCATGCATATTAGCTTAGCCAGCTTATCGATTTTATTATTAGCCAGCTTTATTAATTTTACCCACAATATAGCTCACGAAACGCAAAAACGTATTTTTTTTAATTGTCCACAGATACCAAAAGAAAACATCAATGATTAGCAATTGTTTACTGATGCCATTCGAATCTGTCAAAGTTGTCACTTAAAAAAATAATCATATATATTCCTTTGTTTTTAGATAGTAAAAATGCGTGTCGATAACCACCTTCGTATTCGCCATGTCATGCTTTAAAACGAACTCTTTGGTGAAAGTCAAGTCCCAAAATGGTTTAATCGTTTTAAATCTGGTGACACAAGGTTAAAAGATGAGGAAAGAAGAGGTCATCCGTCTGATTTTGATGAGCAGACTCTTCATCGAAGCATCTACAGACTACAATGTTAATGGCTCGCTAAAAAATTGGGAGACAGTTAAAGATTTGGATGAACGTGTTGCCGATGTCAAAACGTGGACAGTTTTGTCCGAGGAGTTGATCGTGTATCAGGCAAATGGAAACGGTTACTGATGTAAATGCCGATTGTGCTTTAGATTAATCATTTAAACATGTTTTGAGTGTATTTTATCGTTATATTATTGAATAAATTTAAAATAAAAAAACATCTTTAATTTTGCACTATCCTATCATAAGCAATATGTCTGTAATGTCCTGGAAAAGTGTCACTAGTGATAATGAAATAAAATATTTTGGTAGTTACTAAATTATATTATATTATTAAGGAGAACACATTATAATTGTGAAGTTGCAGTTTATTCAGAATATAGTTTTGTGGTATTTTAATCCAAATTAAATGTTATGATGTTATAAATTTGGGCCACGTACGAAATTGCCCCGTCACTTATTTTTTGTCAAGCCCTTTGCAATTCAAAAATAATTACCCTTAAGTTGTCACCACATTCTGTTTCTAAGGTTATAAAAACAATTGTATCTATGGTTCATTTTCAAAACCATTGACGAAGCTGTCAGACTAAAATGTAGCTGTGTGCGATTCATTATAGCCAGAGGGTAAGAATTTTTTATTGTTCAATCACTAGTGCATAATCTACTATAACTTTTTAATCTAATCGCATGGTAAATAATCTTTACAGGAGACAAGACGTTTTCCTCTGACTTTTGGCTTTGGCTATGCCTCTGGTTTATGCCTTTGGTATCTGGTGCATATTTCTGGATTCTGCATCTGGATTTGACCCTTGGTTTTTGCGTTTGATATACGATTTTAATTACTACCTTGGAGTTAGTCGCCTTACTGTGGGCGACATTTTAATTTATGGTGATCATCTACAACAAATCACGTCCACGAATCTGATCGCGTCGGCCTGGATGCTGCGTGTCAAACGTGATGTGACGCCAAGACATACAAATTGTCACATACAAGAAGGATGTCAAACTCCCGCCCAACCTGACGAGATAAGGATTTGTCGTCTGGATTTTATTTTATTTGTTCTTGTGCTTTTCTTTCGGATTAGATGTCTTTCTTTTTCTAATGAATAACATCTTTATTTATCACCTCCAGGTATTACTATAAATTTTTCCCAGTTTAGGATGAAGGCAGAATATGACAAAAGTGCGGCGGGTATGTGTTATGTTCTACACTGATTAGCGGGTAAAAAGGAAGGGCGCAGATCTTTTATCCCCATAATGTATCGATTATAAAGATATACAGGAAAATTCAGTTTATCTAAAAAATATTTTTGTTTCTATCAGGATCCAAGTTCGAATCCCGGTAGTATTTTTTCGATGGATTGAATTTTCCTGTATATCTTTCTAATTGATACATTTAATTTGGATCATATTATATTAATTTTCGTGGCCATATTTTTGACCGCGACAATAAGTGTACAAATTTCTAAAATACTTATTAATAATTGACTTGTAAGATTATTGATAATTTATACACTATTATATCTGGTATTTTAAGGAAAATATACCAATTTAAATATTTTAATATAAATTATTTAAAACCTTGTTTTTACCCACTTTATGAGTTGAATGTAATACACCAACCTGTTTCGGAAAACACAATTTCCTTCATCAGGATGGCAAATAAACTAACTAAAACCATATGTCAAATTGTTCTAATATTTTTAATAGTTTATATTAATATGAATAAAAACCATAATGGAAAATTTGTAACAATTGTAATCGCAAACATACACCAAAGATAAACAATCTTCAAGCAGTCGAACATCATCCATCTTGTTTCAAATGGTTATTTTAACTACAGTATCATAATATACTCCAATTAAAATTAAAATGGTATTTACTGTATACTTTTTAATTTATCTAATAATATGCGAAAGACATTGATGAGTCATGAAATGAAGCTTTCCAAAGAGGTGAACTCAGATGCTGGAGGTAGATTGTGTTATACTTTAGTTAGGTTAGGTTAGTCTGTCTCACCGCAAGCTTTGTGGTTTATCGTATGCCTTTGAAATCAGAAACCATAGGCAATATAAACCTGGAAGTTATACACTCGATGCGCAGATAGATAATTCTTATTCAGAACTATATTTTTCTTCTCGGAAAAGGGCTATCATGACGCAGACTCAAAATAAAAGCGAACCTTAACCGTTTAAATGCCATGAGCACGTTAACACTTTGTATGTCACGCCAAGACATAAGCGTTTTAATACGCACCTTTAGACCTTGCAAACTTGCAGCGATTAAAGTCATATTTTTTAATTATTTTGCCACCTGTAAATGACAGGTCCCAGCTTTTGATAGATAAGACAATACCCTTAAAGCCTAGTCTTACCCTATGTGGTGTTTTCCATTTCAAATTCGTTCGAGTGTGTAATTCGCGCTTATCATAGGCCAAATTCACACAAATGAACGCTGAAAACTAGTAGACCCTGGAAGTCGTTATAACAATATTTCAAATTTTTCAAACATATAAAAATGTATTCTATAACGTGTTATTTACTCCCTTAATTGTTTTTATTTATTTAACTATTATTTTAGAATTATTCATCAGAGTTTTTAACGACCTGTTGATAATCTGTATTTTCAAAATAAATATCGTAATTGGGAGATCTATTAGATTAGGTCACCGTCCGACAAACTGCAGGACGGAAGTTGAAAGAGAGTATCAAGTAAATACATATGTGCCTATTATTATGAAAGTGATCTAAGTCAAGAAATGGGAAAAGATTAGTTTATCAATTATTTCGCGTAACATTGTTTTAAATTAATATAATATGCACAATTGTGAAGCGTTATATTCAGTGTACTAGTGTTAATTTTGTTAATAGATTAAGTCATTTCAACCGTAATTTATTTATTTATTTATAAGCCACACGCAACATTTATATGTCGAAATAAATTATAAATCTAGTAGACTAAATAAATTTTGAACCAATGTGTTGTGTAGTATAAAAATATTTTTTTGTCTCGAAACGAAAGAAACATAACTTAGACTACTTTCATAATAATGGGCACATATACGGAAAGAAAAAAACGGGATAAATATTCAAATCCAATCCAAATCCGATAGGCCGTCCTTGTGAACGACGTTCGTGAATTGTACAGGGATCCCAAGCGAGCTATACACACCGACAGATGGGAGATTATATCATGCGTTCACCTTCCAACGACACGAAACGGAATCAATAACGCGCGTGACGAACCGGAACAGCATTTGGGTTTGTTCCTGTTCAGTCCCATCCAATCCTCTGAAATCTATCAATATACATACTTTATTTTAGCGTCACGAATTCCTCGACAGCTGTGCGTCGCCACGATTTCGAGACGATCGTGCCGTTGCGTACGTCGCGTTTGCCCAAAAATTCAGCTTTTGTGCCGATCAATAGATGGTGTGCAATTTCGAGAGTACGTGACATCTTACGGGGACTAGCTAAAGGAGTTTCGCTGCCTGGTTATGTTTGTTAACATCCGACGTGTCGCACCCGTCGGTGTGTTGACTACTCGTTGTGGCATCTGGTATGGTGACTATAATGTCGATCCATTTTATAGAACCTATATCTTTAACGGCATTAATCCATAAAATTGTATAAAAGTATAGCAACGTTTAATCTATGGAAATAAGCTAATTTTAATGATCGATATGTATCATATAATTAATATCCAGCTAACTACAATTTCTCACATAGGATTTACGTAAATTTAATAATATATATGTTACAGTCAACGTGCATTAGCAGTGAAGTTATATTTTCGCTAGCGCTTCAATGAAATCGTATTCGAATACATTTTCACCGGAAGATATATATGTCTACCGGAGAAAATATAATTTAACTGACAGACGCTAGTGAAATAGTATGTTCATCTAAACTGTCGTTAAAATTTAATTTGACAGTTGTAAAATGTCCAATTGCGTGTTGCTGTTTTCGCCTAAAGTACATGTTTATGTCAATTAAAATACGAAAAAAGTTTTCAATCCGAGTTATTTTGTCATCTAGTTATCAAAATAGTGCACATTTCCGATAAAAATTGTCTATTTATTTTTTCGAACTGATGGACAATACAATTTTACTATGCTTTAAGATGAAAGTTCTGAATCTAACATTAACATAACATACTTTGTATAAAATTTAACATACGTTGTAGGTGAACACTAGTTTCAAAAGCCAAAATGTTCCGACGTCAGGTGGCATCACACAAACACATGCTCGACGTATATCTACGTAAATGTACCGGATGAACCGTTTAACTGATTATGCCAGATCATCCGCTTGTGAACAAATACAGTTTTACTAACGCTGCATAGTAAAATTATAAATCAATTATTTCATGCATTAACTAGTGAAAATATAACTTCGCTAGTAATACACATTTACTGTAATATATATAAAATTATATCAATTTAAAGAAAGAAAGCAAACCTACAGCAATATCGTACATCCCGTAGAAAAGTATAATAAGTTAAACGTTTTATTTCAGAATAGTGCAGTAAAGATGATTCTCTGAATGATCCGCATTAAAGTTAGTTCACCCCTTATCTGCAAACATTCTCTAGTGTATATTTTTAACGGGACTTGAAATTTGCGGGCAGAATTGGGTGCAGAAATAACAAAAACATATCTATGTGAACACGAAATATGTAAATAAAGTGATTATAAATGTATATTAATAAATAAATAAATCTTATTATCGTGCATAATTATTTTTATAACAATCTCAGAACATTGTATGTATAATTCTTTTTGTTTTCCTTACACAAACAAATTTATCTACACAGTGATGTTAATGTTTTTTTATATAATATGATACGGTGTCCGCTGTTTCCGAGTATTGCTTTATGACTGTAGGAGCAAAAAGGCAGTTAAAATCCTTCAGGAATTTAAGTGTCTTTATAATTTTACCGTTAATTATCTTGTTAACTTTATAGCGGCGACGATTTTAGCTAGATCACGAAAGAAAACATTTTCTATGTATCAATTCCATTCGGTATCTCACGCGTCATTTCCTTTGTTGGTGTATGTCACTTTCCAAATACATATTAAAAAATAAATTCTTCGGTCAACATCACCTTAAGTAAATAGCATCCTTGTAGACTCGAGATAAAGATGTGTCATCGAAATGTGTATAAATACCTATATATTTTTTTTTAAAGAGAACTCATTCTTATTGTCAAGTTGCAATTTTTCAAAACATAGGTCTGTGATATCTTTAATACAAATTAAATGTATTAATTAGAAAGAAATACCACATAAAATCAATTTATCGAAAAAATATTTTTGTTGCTACTGGGATTCGTCACCAGTCGATAGCAATCAGCGTCTCTCTAGCTTTTCTTTAAGAAAACAACATTAAGAGTGATTTTAATTAAAGTTTTTAATATTTCCACTGTTATCAAGGATAGCATTTTTTTTTTTCAAAATTAACTTTTTTCACCACAAATAAAACTTTACAGTATGTATGTACCCTTTGTTTCATATTGTATATACAAAATAACATAATAAAATAACAAACTTGACATTTTTTGGCACTTAATCAAAAGGAATAATTATGTTCAAAATTATGAAAGTTGGATATTTTTCTTTTTACTTTTGCTTAGCGATCTTTTGTACAGCGATTCCGGGTCCTTCTAGCCCCAGGTTGCCCAGGCGGCAGCACGCTACTGTAGTCGATAGTTGTCCGCAGCACTGGCGATGACGCGACGGTGTGTATGAATTATTGAGAGACTGCGCAGCGAGCCGCACAATTACGCAAGTTGGTACTGTTGCAGCTTTGGTCCACGACAAGGGGAAAATAATCATTTTGCACGCTACATTAATTTCCGATATTATTTTAAGTCGTTCGGCGCACGCTCCTGAGATTCAATTAAATTTATTTGTTTCAGATGAGAACAGCGCCGAACCCGCGCTTCCCCTTCGCCCCACCCAGGTTCCATGCATAACCTAATTTATTCTTTTTTTTTCTCGAGTTCTATGTTAGAGAGGTGAGTATACCAGAACAATTTATTCGATTATTTTGTAAATTGAGTTAAAACACTGTTTTATTCCACTATATTTTATTGTATTAGAACATTTTCGGGAACATCTTCCCATTATCAATAATATAATTCAACTAAAATTAAAAACACTTTCAGACAGTAATATATGGTGTGTTTGGAGTTAACGGAGGTTGGGGTGGGGGTGGAGTTAAAATGAATAAGAGAGGGGATGTAATTGGCGGTATTTGAATTTTTATTATTAAATATTTCTAAAATGTCTAATTTTCGTCTTTTGGCGCAACTATGTATAAGATGTAAATTTTTCATTTGATAATAGTTATTTACAGCTTATACAGCGCCAAAGGACGAAAGACAATAAATACAAATATAAACTTTCGATATATTGTCGATTCAATTGAAGATTTTGAACCGAGACATGCCATTCACACACACGCAGACAACGGCAATGTCAGCTGTCATCATTACTCAGCCAATAGCTAGCATGTTTAAAGATGTGACATGGCGGCCATTTTCTTTCAAAATTGTCTGTACACTTAAAATGATTTTATGATAAATGAGTGTGGAAAAAATGATAACACGGAGGTAAATTGTGGTTACTACCAAAGTTCGATGGCAACTCAAGTCATCTGATAAAGTTAAGTGTCGATTGTGTACTTTACTTATATACTACAGTGACCATACGTCAATAATGTGATTTGTAGTATGTCACATAGCGCCTGACAGTTTTAATTAAATTTTCTTTACATTCCAACAAACAACATTCTAAACATTCGTTTTCTGCGAATTTACGATATTGTATAAAATATGTTCTGACAGCTAAAAAGCGTAGATTTTGGCAGTGCTTTCAGATTCATGAAAATGGTTCTAGATTGATCTATCGATATAAATAATAATGTCGTTTGTCTAGTTACTATTTTGTAAAGATACAATGAGCGATATATAGGAAAAAGTATTTGAAATGAAAAAGTAGGTATGTAAGTGAAACAATATTGTAAGTCAATAAATTTTGAGACAATTTTAAGTGTTTTTATTCATTTATAAAATAAAATTAATTTCGCAATGATGTTACAAAGTTTCAAATTAATTACAAGTAAATCAATTATAAAACGATATCAAATTATAATTTAAATTAATTCTCAACTCAATGGTGAAGGATAAATTGCTTTACTTCACATTTTTTTATATTTTTAATTTTGATTATGAAAAAACATGCTGATATTATATATATTTTTTCTTTGTGTTACACTTCTGATTTTATATTATTTTAAAAAAAGGCGTGTATAATAATAATAATAATAATAATAATAATAAAATAACATATAAAACCGAAACAATGAGATTATTAGTTTTAAGATAAATATTAAATCATATGAGAATGAGAAAATGTATTTAATTTTTTAAATCTATATGTTTAAATTATATATTTAAATTCGTTCACATTTAAAACTAGATAATCTCCCTCGGTGAACGCTCAAGTCGTCGTTTTCTGGGATGTTTTGGCGTTCGTAACTGGTTCCATCCGTACTGAAGGCAGGGCACGACATTTATCGTACACGTTCCGAAAGGTCGCCAAAAAGCCGGTTAAGCACGGAATAAAAACTCAGAAAACGACGCCGTTAACAATCTAAACGGCCGTGAAAACCTGGGAACACGCACAAACCTGCTGGTCACCGGTGTCGGTTGGATACGTTAAGGTTTCAGTCGAGTTAAACTAACATATGACCAATGGTTAAAACGCTATTTTACGAGTGAATGTTAAAGCAGGAAAACTTTACGACACTCACCAATCAATAGTGTTAGTAGCGATCTGAGAAGTTTAAGAGCAATATGACCGGGATGACTAATATTGAAGTTATGCTAATTATAAAATGTAATAAAAGTATCCGAGATGTGATCTCTGAAATCTTGCTACCTGTCTGTGACTAATACAATGCGCCCAGTGGTGGAGTGTTAAAGTATTTCATATTTTTTATTATATAGTGTGTAGAGGAAATTGTGATAAATTATTAGTGGAATTGTTAGAGCAAGGAAAATACAGTTATATATAATATTATACGGGTTGTAACAGACTTAGTCCAAGATAATTTATGGGTGGATACCTGACGAAATTACGTATCGAAAATGTTAAAAAATGTGTTAGAGATATAAGCATTTAAAAAAAATCGTAATTATGCCATTATTACAATTAATTCCAAATTATATATTGAATACAAAAAATTAAAGATCATCGAATTTCGAGAGGTCAGATTATTTTCGTTAGATGATGTAGGACCTGAAGCCTGAAATTTCGCAAGTACGTACATTTAAAGCTTAACATGATTTTGTAAAAATTTCAAACAATAATATTTTCCGTAACTGTGAAGAATTTGCACACATTGCTTGAACATTTTCGAGTCGTAATTTATTTAGGTATTCGCCTATAAAATATTGTGTATTACATCCTGTATATGTAGAGAAAGAAACGTAATCCGTTTGGCATCAAATGTGAATTTGAATTGATAAAAACTTTAAAAAATATTTTTTCGGCGTGTTTTGATTTCATTGATTTTTTTACAGTGTACTGAACTCGGCAACACCGTATTTTTTTATTCCGTTGGCGTCACCGCGTGCGTATAACAAATGTTACATTGTTTTAATCCGTGGCCACTATTACTTTTTCCCCATGACGCACTTAATATTTATGTTAAATAAAATAATGTATGTGAACAACTTTAATATCTTAAAGTTGTTCCCATGTAATCCCCACCCTTCTATCCCACCCCCTACCTAATACTCTGTTCCACTTTAATATAATGTTGCTCTATCTTCTTTACTTCATATTTAAATATCTGTACTTACGTCTGTCTATATACAATACTATATTGTCCTGAAGATGGTTGGGTCCAACTGAAACTAGCTGACTTTAGTATAATGTGCATAATAAAGTAGTATAAAACTAAAATACTATTTTATTTAATGTGATGTCTTTGAGGTCGTGTGTATGTGTGTGTGTGTCAGCGCGCCAGCACCGCCGGTGCGAGATGTTTCTGTGTGTGTGTGTGTGTCTTAAAAGAATGACGAGGACCTTCATTGCTACCGTTTGGCTCCGAGACTAGTCGTATACTTTGTATCAATAACTGTATTAATCGCTGTAATAAAGATTATAATTGTCACATGAGATTTTCTCATTGGACCACCAACAATCTTCTACGAAGTATACAACTTGAGAAGTACTTTACATGCGAGTACGTAACATTTAATTATATAGTCAAGCCACAGCGTGTTAGCTTTCTTTCAAAATTTGATATTTAGGTGTTCGTGTATAAGACATCATTATTTTTCTTCGTTATTTATGCTTTAATCTAGATAAATGTGTAAGCTTTCAGATAATATTTAAAAAAATACTAAAATCATTTCTATACTGTATTTTTCTCGATGTCAAGTCATCTGGCAGATTTTGCCATTTTTTAATTTAATATTCAAGTTATCCCAGAAGTGTACTTACCAACAAATATACTATTATTTAAAAATATATTTCCAAGAAAGTGATCAAATGATATGTATATAATATAATGTTATAAAAACATACACCTCGAGGACGCTTTAATGACGAAAACAATAGTCTTACAAATACATATTATAGTATATGTGAAGATATTAATGTTGCAGTTGACAATGTTAAAAATATTTTAAGGAAGTATATTACTTTATTGTCGGTGTCTATGTGTAAAAAAAATCAGTATATAATGAAGATATACGGATTTTATCAGTATGATGGCATCGCGTCGATATGTGGAGGAAGTACTCCTACGAAGCCTCTTATTATCTCACGCGTCTCGCGGGTGACATATACATCCCTAAAATAGGGTTGAAAACAGGGACGGATTTATGGTGCAGGCAGTCACACTCGACATTTTCAAGGGTATCTTGTTCATGGCCAATTGTGCCTAAGAATCAAAATATTTTTGATTTAACGTAATTAAAAATTTAATTTAATTTAAAAAAAAATTTCATATTCACTAAACAGATATCGGTAGAATTTCTAAGAAAAATTGCAAAATTAATGCACGGGCATCATACAAAAGGAAGATATAGAATGAGACTGCCATTCAGGAAGAATGCCAAATATCATAAATCGATGATATACAATGCGATGGAGATTTTGAAATAAATGTCAGAGGACATAAGTAAGAACGAAAAAATGTAAATTAACAATTAAACTTGTGCTGTGTAATATTGTGTTCCAAGTCGATGTTGTTTTTGAATAACAAGGAAATGAAACATATTTTTTAATTTCGTTTTTATATGTCGATTATTTGGTTTATTACAATTATGTATGGAATATGACATCGGCCAGGTGGCCGCCTCTGGCAGCGGCACAAATGCGTGCTCCTTTAACCATATTTTTCATAACATTCTCGCACACTTCGCGTGTTATTTCAGCAATTTCATTTCGAATATTGTCCTGTAGCATCGGAATTGTTGTCGGCTTTCCTTTCAAGTACTCTCACAGAAATTAGTCGGGAGCCGTCAAATCAGGTGATCGAGGTGGCCGGTCGATATCACCACTTTCTGACATCAGGCGGCCGGAAAAAATTTCAAGCGTGGCTCGGGCTGTATATGAAGTGGTACCGTCCTGTTGAAACCATATGTGTTGCACATACATTCGACCCAAATCGACCACCATGAAGCTTTCCAACATGTGACAATAGCAATCACCATTAATGGTTACAGCATTGCTATTATTAGTATTCTTTTTTAGATAAAATGTTTTAATGACTTCAAGACATTATTGAGGCGTGAGATGCTCCATATTAAATTGTAATCAACTATTCTCTACGACTACCAAATTCGAACTGACAAATGTCTACCTAACCAAAATGGCAGCCAAACAAAATCGGCCTGGAACATAATATTCAACCTGAATGTTTTAAAAATGGAAATATTATATAAGATATAAACTTATGTATGCACTAGTTTAAGAATTAATTAACAAATAATATCACAACGTAATCTACGAACAGCACCACAGATGCAGACAATGTTTTAGGTTGAACTGCTAAAAATAACAAAGCTGGAGCTTAGAACTCCAGCGCAAATGACCGAGCGAACACGAAGTTGTAAAGACTCAACGCAACCTAGCACAGTCGGATTTGCTAACATTTTTGATTCTGGTATTACTTCTCTTTTCTTTCCAGGATACAAACAATGAATTTAGATTATTTTAATACAAACTAAATAGATATACAGTAAAATTCGATTTATTGAAAAAATATTTTTGTTGTTACCGGGATTCGAACCTGGATCCTTTCCTATCCGGGTAAATGCATTAACCGATTACACCACACCAATTGACGACAAATTTTCGAACTTATATGCTGTAATTTAAAATTGATACATCAATTATTTTAAATTTAAAAGCTATCACCTTTTAGTGCGAAAATCTTCAATATCTTTGAATAATATTCGATAGGAGACGCCAGAAATTAAATAAATTTATTTATATAAAATTTTAGATAAACTTTGATACAACTAAAAAAAATATATGTATGTAAGTACCATAAAATAAAAATAAATGTTGCAGATGAAAGAAAAAATGATCGCTGCTAATATGCCGAAGAAGACGTTTCCTACAGTTCTTTAAAATTTATACATCTATTATTCAAAATTTAAAAGCCTTTTATTACGAAAATCTCCAATATCTTAGGGCAATAGACGCCAGAAATAAAATTAATTTTGAATAAACTTGTATTAAATATAATTTGTATTAAAATAGCACAGAACTATGTTCTGAAAAACTGCAACTTCACATTATTAATGTGTTCTCCTTAATAATAATTAGATTAATTAATTAGGTAATTATATTTGTTTGCATTAGTCCATGTCATGATATGAAATGAGAAAAAAATTAAATTAAATTAAATTAAAAATAATTATTTAAAATCAGTTGCCTCGCGTCGCCACTGGTCGGTTATGGTGAAAGGCGTCATAAATATGTTTTAAGTTCATAAAGCTGCCATATCTCAAAATATGAAGACGACCTTCTGTCCACTTTCTTTCCTCGGGTATGCGAGTATTTTCATCCTGGCGCCACGAGAGGGGCCATTTCGTAATCTCAAGCCAGTTTACTGCAAGAGCGAGGGACACGAGTGTCTACCTCCAGGTCTGGGCATGTGGTCGCGCGAAAAATATCTCAACACGCGTGGCGCGTGCTAACGTACTTGTATAGTCATGTTTTGAAACTTTTATTACGTACACATCTCGAAAAGATTTCGGTTGTAAATCGGAATCACGAGAAAGGTGAGGGAGGAATCGGGAGACGTGGAACGGGGAGAGGTCGGTGAGGGGAAGGCAATTTAGTCGAAGGACCACCGATCTCAGGGAACCGGGACTTAGAAAGACTGCTCGCCTTACCTTGAGTACGACGCCTCCGCAATCCCTGCCGTCGCTGCCGAAATTACACAATGTAGCACGCGGATGATCAATCTCCGCTCCCGACTGAAGACGGCGATGTCAATGTTCATCCACGGCACAAACAATAAATACTATGATCACACAAAAAAACAATGCTGGTGCACTGGAGTTGAACTGGTCCACACCGCGAATGGTATCGCGATGTAGAAATCAAACACAATATCGACCAAGTTGACGTCTGGTGGCGTCAATGTCACATTTCACACTGAAGACGAGCATTAGGTAAAGTATTAGTATGGGTAAAGGGGTTGGAATTTGGACGCTGACATGTGATAATAAAATTATTCGCGGCCGATATTACAAACGCTAAAAGTATGTTTTTTGCGAATACGTAACAACTGCTAAATAATACTTGTATATTTTTTTTTTTTAGGAGAACACATTCTTATTGTGAAGTTGTAATTATTCAGAACATAGGTCTGTGATATTTTAAATATGAATTAAATATATTATTTATAAAGATATACATATAAAATCAATTTTATCGAAAAATATTGTTGTTGCGCTACCGGGATTCGAACCTGGATCTCTTCCCTAACCGGGGGAGGTGCTTTATCCAACTAAGCTACAGCGGCATTATTTTTAGCGACAATTTTTCGACCCTATATGTTACCTTTTTGAAATCAATACATTTAATCGTTCTATCATTTGACAGAGCCATCTACCTTATTTTTACAGAATCTCAAAATACCTTTAAGTAAATCTGATAGTAGACGCCAGAATTATCAATTCATTTTTATTAAATTTTGGACACATTGATACAACTTAATTATTTTTTAGGAGAACACATTCTTATTTTGAAGTTGTAATTATTCAGAACTTGTATATTTCACTATAAATTGATTAAAAATCAAAAATTTGACTCTCGCAGTTATTATCTAAATGGGTTGTTAACATCGTTAATATGGAACGAAAGCCATCGAAAGGACCCCACCCTTTCCCGGAACCGTTATATAAGTTTTCACTCATTTCCGTGTTTTAATACCGTATATTTTCCACACCGGTTTCTTTCAACAAAAACAATAAAAGTTTAACCCCCGAGAATATATATGTAATTATTTAAGATGTATTATTATTGTAATTACTAAGACTAGATGTTAGTTTGTAAATTTAAAAACTACACCTTTCGACACCTCTGTGTGCTTTCTTTATTGGTTACAAAATAACATACATTTACTGCTACAACCATAAATTAGTGATGTTATTACATAAATAGGACAATCATAGGAGTGACAATTTGCGATACACTCCATAAGCAGGAGAAAGGATAATATACGTATGTTTAAGTCACGGTGTCCTCTATCTCATTTTAGTCTGCTAGTCTTCCCAGCATTTCCCATCGCGAGATCCACACTATAATGAAACTGAATAAAAGCGAGCTACGATTTATCCTAATTAGTTCTTTAATCATAATGCTAAATGGGTCGTAATTTTTTAACACTATAACGCCGCGTATACACGAATGAGGCTTATCTCGGAGCCTAGTAAGCGCGTAAAAAATAGAACAGATTTGAGCATAAAGCGAACATTGAATAATTGCCATATGCGATACGAAGTATAGAAACGCAACTGGTAAATAACGATCTTTAATGACAAATTACTGAGACGAGAAATTAAAGTCTCATCTCTGTATACACACTCTAATACATTGTTACAACACGCATGGTCACGAGGTATAAACATGCTTCAAACTTAGTTTTAATCGATTAATATCAGCCTGTACAAACGGTATAAGCGGTATAAATGAACGATATCCGAGAGGTCTTGATTGTAAACATTATTGGAAACGTGGGTCCTGCATGCCGTCAAACGGCTGAGACACAATCTAAAATAATTTCAAACGGCGGTACATACAATTATGAATTTGCACTTATTTAAAATAATGTAAATTTGTTTGTGTAAAGTTGGACATTCGTATCGTTAAAAGTTCGCATATTGAAAGTTAGCGTGTGGAGGACTTACTGCACTAATAAATATGAATTAAATATATTAATTAGAAAGATATACAAATATAAATATTGTTGTTGCGCAGCTGGGATTCGAACCTGGATCTCTTTCCAAACCGGGGAAGGTGCATTATCTATAACTATGCTACAGCGACGATATTTTTAGCGACAAATTTTCGAACCTATATGGTACCTTTTTGATATTAATACATTTAATTGTTCCATTATTTGAAAAAGCCACCTATGTTATGAATAATTACAACTTCGCAATAAAAATGTGTTCTCCTAATAATAAATATAGTATTTATATGATACAACGATACACACTTTAATTTCATGCATCATTTCATATAATAATTTATCAGTTGGGGTAAAGCAAGAAACGACTCTACTATAAAAATAAATTAAAAACATAAAAAACGAAATAGGTATCGGATGTTTATTTGACGTCACGACATTAATCTATTATATATTTTTGAATCGCTACGGGGAGCGTTACTACATATTAATTTCGCTTTAGTGCGGACAGCTCGGGGTGTCGAATCAGCTCTTCAGTGGGTATATTAGCTGTTCCGCAGATGACGGTGAACTTATCGAATTTAAAATATACGTAGACAAAATCTGAGTGTATTCCTAGACCCCCCACGAGAAGGATGACGCAAAAAGTTATAATAAAATACCCACATCAAACGTTAACGTAATAAGGTGAAAGATTTGGCAACGGCTGAAGGACAGTTTGCCAACTGTAACATCCGCAATAAACGTCAGCGAGAGGTGTCAGCGAGAGGAGAAAGCCTGCGTGAGCGTATGCACATATCTGTACACTTGCGATAAGTGTATGAGAGAGTAAATGCGTAGTACACAATAGATTACAGTGCATATACGTCAGGGGTTCTCAAACTGTGGTTAGCGTTAGACACATAAACTCATTAATGAATTCATAAGTCAATCTCCAAAACTTGGTTCATTTTCAGAATGACCAAGAATTTATTTAAACAATAGTATAATACAGCCAATAATATTTTTTTTAAATACAAATTAAATGTATCAATTAGAAAGATATACATATAAAATCTATTTTATCGAAAAATATTGTTGTTGCTACCGGAATCTCTTCCTATCCAGGGAAATAGTATTATCCGATTATGCTACGGCAACACAGTGCATTGAAAACAAATTTTTCGAACCTACATGTTACACTTTTCAAATTGATACATCTATCGTTCCATTATTTGAAAGCCTCTTTCATCCATCCCGGTAGCAATATTTTTCGATAAAATTGATTTTATATGTATATCTTTCTAATTAATACATTTAATTTGTATTTAAAAAAAATCTGAATAATTACAACTTCACAATAAGAATGTGTTCTCATTAATGATATAAATTTTATACAATTTATTCAAGTCTTATAGTTGTACCTGCATGGACACCCTGAAAACAATTGTGTACATTAAATAACGACGAAAATGACTGCAAGATACGTTACAGTCAATTTTCTTTAAACAACAATTAACACAAAGTTTCTACAAATTGAAAAATTCAAATTGTATTCAATAAAACAATAGGGCCAAGATTTGGACGGTCATACCTTTGGACAACATTAATATCTTCGGCAATACTCAACATAAAAATTCTCTAAAAATACACGCGTATTCTATTTTCATCAGCTATCATTAGTATTGTGTCAAATCTGTTGTTTTGTTTTACACATTTGTAAAAAATGAATACTTATAGATTTTTTAATATAAATTCATTGTATATTAATGGACTAGGAATAAGTCTATTTGATTTAATTGTTACTTTTTTATATTTAAAATATCTACGATTAATGATCTTTTAATTTTGTGTGTCTTATCGTACTATTGGACAACTCTACGTTCTTTGGACATGTCTAAAAAGTACGAAAATCCGGTAAGCCAATATCCAATATCAATAATATAATTAAAATTAAAGCTTATTAAAATAACATAACAGCACCACAGCTCGCGGTATTTCACTATTTTTCGGTCCAATATGTGATTTACCCGGTCAAGTCAGATTTTTCGCGGACATTCTATATTTCTGTTCCTTCCAAAACTCGCATCTGTACTATCTCACACACTCATACCTTCTACAAGATCCAACCGTTAATTATATAAAAGTGTTCGCCGGGTTAGGTGTTGAGGTCAAAAACAATTATTTATATTGCTCATACACATCAAGGTTGGCGAAGTTCACTTTGATTCCTTCTGTCTGCACTGACGGTGTCGGGTATCTCAGGTATACGTACACGCGATATAACCCTAGAATACTAATCATATTTCATATGGCGTTAACCATAATCTCCATACAAAATAACAGTGTATTTAAATTTATGTTTAATCGTAATTTATTGTTAATTTTAGCACTTCAAAAAAACTGATTTATCGTGTCTTACTTTTACTTAATATCATATCATAGGGATGGGAAAATAAAAAACAACATTAAAACACATTAAGCTCGTGTACATAATATGTATCTATATAGTACATACTGTATTTAAATTAATTAAATGTAATTTTAAATTAAATGACTAATTACTAAAGTTTTCATTAGGAGTAGTGCTGTTACAGTACAAACTGATCTGCATAATTTTTACGGGTTTGAAGCTCGGATCTTCTAAAGAATAGGGACTAAAATGATAATTCGAGTATTCCATTCAACACGCAACTAGCAACGACATGTCGTGACTTAGGAACAACAAGATAACATCTGACATTTTGGTCAAAATTGATTTTATTTTGTCAAAATTCTGACAATATTTTTTTGTTTAAAAAACTGTGTTGCAAACATGTCAAATTTCATAGTAGATAACAAGAAAATGAAGTAGGTATATTTTTTTATAATATTATTTAGTACAAGATTTTAATACAAACAAAATGTAGGAATTAGTTTTTTTTATATAGAGATGCGTACACGAAATACGTGACACATCAATAATAAAATATGACTAACTTGATGGCCTCCTGGAACGATGCTCAAACCCTCACCATTAGATCACTAAGCGAGTATCATAACCACTAGTCACAAGCACGTCATATTATATAACGCACTCGAAATCAGGAAAAAATTTATCTTATTATTCTAAATTGTATAGCGTCACTTTTGCAAAAATTTCGCCGCTCGGGCGACGAACCAAACCAAAACTTTGGTGCTCACTATCTAAGTATGCAAATGTCAAAATATTGTTGCAAGGGTAAGGACACAATGGAATAACGTTTAAATCTAAATAATTGAAGTTATTACACTAGGGTTAAAATACATACATTCTGACATGGTATATGTATAATATTTATTAAAGTAAATTAGCATCCAATGATACAATTACATCATAAATTTAAAAAAAAAATTCAGCAAACTATTGCTGGAGTTAATATCAGAACCTGCGGTTATGTGATACATCATTTTCGGAGGATGACATCATCAGGACTAACTTGCACATTTTCGTCTCGGCCTAGGGGTAGACATTCGCCATTACTCACGTGAGGAATGCTCCGCAGAATATTGTGAATCATCGCCCGCTTGCCGAGAGATAAGCGAGCACTCGAATGCAATGAATCATGGAGGAAAATTCACAAACAATATAAAATCCTTCCGCGTTATCCCGCGTGCATACAAAAATTGTCAAATTTTTTTAAACGATAACCGATTTTTTGATGTTTTGACATAAAGGTTGTTGGTTGTTTTCTGTACATATTAGTTCTTGTTCAGCATTCGCAATTATTCCGGTGGACATACACAATTTAATAATATATTCAAAGCGTTTGCTTGAATTATTATTATTAAGGAGAACACATTTTTATCATGAAGTTGTAATTATTCATAACATAGGTCTGTGATATTTTAAATACTAATTGAACGTATTAATATATATATTGGAAGTGATCCAAGTTCGAATCCCGGTAGCAACAACAGTATTTATCGATAAAATTGATTTTACACGTATATCTTTCCAATTAATACGTTTAATTTGCACTTGAGTTATTATTGTTAAATAATGTAGTTTATTGTTGTCACATTTTTCCCCTCGCCCGGCCCAATTCCCTCAGTATTTAATTGCCTCTCAGCTCGGCTTGTTGTCTCTCGGATTTGTGAAATTCGTCGAGATTTAGAGTGGAATTTTCGTTTTCACTGTGATCATTCATTGTGTGGATCATTTGCAAAAGTACCGTTTATCTCTCAGCTCGGCTTGTCGGATTCGGAAAGTCGAAATTGAAGTAGAATTGTGATCCCCATTTCGTGAACATTGGAAAGTACTCATTGTATGTGCAACTTATTGAACACTGGAATGTGGATTCATCAGCGTCGCCTATCGTTGTAGTGTCTAATTGGTGTTTCCGTCAGGAGGAAAAAGGGTCAGCGTCATTATCATGCGAGTCGAGGTGTCCTTCTTATCACGTAAGTCACCGGTTTATTATTATTGAAGGATTTCCTATTCATTCCCCTATCCATCCCCATCCCATATTTCCCATTCCACCCCATCACACCCCCTGTGTTACCGCTTAATTGATACAGTTCCAGTTCATATTCTTATTCATTACAAATGGCGGCATTTTGCGGTGTCAATATAAATTAAACATACTAGTTTTCATGTATGTTTAATTTATATTGTTCATCGTCATTTAGATAACGTACAGCGATGCTGAACGAACCCAGCAATACCCTCAAATAATTAATTCTTCAATCCTTCTGATGTGGAGTCGACATACCAAGCTCACACACACCTACGTTCTCCTAAATAGTTTTCCATTTTTGGTAAGTTTGGATGGATTGGTAAAAAAACATATGAGGCGAGTATTAAAGGCGACAGGAACAGAGGGCATTCCCGAATGACCAGGTAAATGATTAGATAGAACCAACTATTAGAGGACGACCATATTGGAAGCTTCAATAAACGAAGAACGTGCATGAAAAGATCTATGAGGAAGTATGATGTAAGTGACGATAAGCTATTTGGATAAAATTACTACCTATTGCAAAGGGGCTCATGCCGATAAGAGATATTACCACAGACTACCAAATATATAAACATGAACTAACAAAAATACCTTGTTTCAATATTTTCAGTGTGGTGTCGCTCACGTGATCACTTTGGTACCACTTATGCAATGAAATAGCTCCGCGACTTTTTTAAAAATATAACTCGATTGGAACGCTGACATGAAAAGTTAAACGCTGACAATATAATATGCATTAATGTAAAAAATTGGTCTTGTTTACACAAAGATTTAGTTTTCGAAGAGTCAATACATTTACTGTTGCATTAATGTGTGATAAACTATCGAATTTATGTTTCCACAAATAATGTGTAGAATACCCCCTCGTCCCGCAACTAATGTACTGAACCCCTCTCCCATATGTCTATTCATTTACTGGTCTGTGACACGATAAATTCTTTTCAGATTTTGATCAAACTCTTCTGAAAAATTGATCTGGTAGATATCTCGGCTAAATTCGTTAACCAGCCTGATATGCCATCTTGTTTTAAAATTGTATCAAAAAAGTTTTAAAAGTTAAAAAAATCTTAACTGCGTTAATCTTAAACTTAAATGAGTAAAAAATACACTAACACTCACTCACAGACAGAATCTATCTGATTCTTGTGGGTAGGGCAGAAAAAATAAAGATTTTCGACATTTATTAAAACAACTTCTTAGTTCGTGGATAGAATTCAAGGGAATGGGAGCCAACACCATTTTTTTTACATAAATGACGGATTTTATATTTTTATTGACGGATTACAGGTGGTGTTCTGTTACATCAACCGTATCATTTACAAAATTGAGTATGCGAAGGGGATAAAAATGAGATTAAAATAAAGTTCATCTTTCAAAAGTTCACGTGAAAATATAATACAGGATGAATATTATGTTCCAGGTCGATGTTGTTTCTGAATAACCAGGAAATAAAACACAATTTTGTAATTTTGTTTTTATTAATGGATTATTTGGTTTATTACAATTATCTATAGAACATGGAATCGACCAAGTGGCCGCCATTTTTAGCGGCACAAATGCGCGCTTTTTTCATAACATTCTCTCACACTTGGCGTGTTATTTCAGCAATTTCATTTCGAATATTGTCCTGCAGCATCGGAATTGTTGTTGCCTTATTAACCCCACAGAAAATAGTCTGGAGCCGTCTAATCGCGTGATCGAGGAGGCCCCAGTCAATATCACTACTTTTTGACACTATTCCGCAACATTTCAAGCGTAGCTCGGGCTGTGTCTGAGGTGACATCATCCCGTTGAAACCACATGTGTAGCAAGCCCAATCGACCCAATTCGCCCACCAATAAGTTTTCCAACAAGCGACGATACCGATCACTATTAATGGTTACAGCATCGCTATTATTATTTAGATAAAATATTTTAATGACTTCAACACGCTGTTGTGGCGTTAGATGCTCCATAATAAATTGTAATCAACTATTCTCTACGACTACCAAATGCGAACTGACAAATATCTGCCAAACCAAAATGGCGGCCAAACATAATATTCACCTTGTATAATATCTTTATTAACAAATAATTATCATCAATTACGATTCCGCGCCGGATAGTGTTCAAACGCTTAATATGTTCGAATCGTCAATAAGGTGTACCGTTTGTTTATTTTTTTGTTTATTAATTATGCAAAACATTGACAATTTGACGACAAAACATACGCAAGTTATACAATGTTAAAATAAAAATATGGTCGTCAAACCTCTTATATAAATATTCACCACAAGCTAGAGTTGCAATTTAACAACCCACCAACACTCCTAAGGTGGACACAAACTGTACATTCATGTACGATAAATGTTTGAATAAATTTAAATACAAAATTAAATGATCAATAAAAATACTAGCAGACTACTCGGGAAACACGGAACACTGATAGAATTATAAAAAATATATATTTAGCACCGACTTATAATATGTAATCATATATTAATTAAAAAATGTCATGTAAAAGTTTTTTAGGCTTAAATAATATACTTTTAAAATCAGCAATGTTATCTTTGTGGTTAAGATTCATATTTTTATTTATTTTCTTTGTTTTATTAACCACTAAAATGAGTTTAAATACATCTACCGGTTTCGAAAAATACCATTTTCTTCTTCAGGATGTCATAACTAACTAAAACATATATTGTTTCTTTGACAGAATCTATTTAAAAAATAAATATTATTTTTTTTTTTACTTAATACAAATTTACTTTTTATTTACTATTTATTACTTAATACAAATTTACTCGAATAATTTTTAGGAAAAAATTTTAGAATGGGACTCGTAGTTAAATTTAGTTGGTTGTTTATAATTTTTTGATTAGTTTTACACGCTTTATTTATCTCCAACGATTCCAAATTATTTAATTTGTGACCAACACCGTTTATATGCAAAATTGACAATCCCAATTTTTTAGGCTTAAATAATATATATCCAACTCATTTTTCATTGACATTCTAAAATCTATACATGAAATGGGATTATAATTTGCAGTAATATTGCTGTGATAGTTTAATAATAAGAAATATCGTTTTTAAGTAGATTTGAACATAGAAGGTGTGTATCAGTATAGAAAATTTACGTGTTTAATTTCATTTAATTTTTTATCTAACCGTATACAAATTTGGGTACATATAAGAAATAAGTTTGTGAGATTACTTAGGATTAAATTAATACAAATTAAAAACTTCTTTTTTTTTATCTGTAAACATCATAACTCGCCTCCCCTCTCTCCCAAATTTCATATTACAATTTCAGAAAAAATACGTCATACAATGGTGATAATATATTTTATTCAGTATCCTTAAACGTTTGTAGGGGACAGCGGTTCAAATTCACCGCCGTTCTCAGCCGGCACCGATACCAGCGACATCTGCATTCAATACCTGCCGCCACAGTCTGCGAGTCTGGCCCGATCGCTCACCGACGTCACATCTTCTGTTCCGCTGCCCCGCCACTTATTCTTCAACTTCTACGCTTCGTAGTTCTCACTTCCCTGTACTACATTTCTAAATGCACACCTTCTGTACTCTCTGTTCTATCCTCTATTACATTTTATTCTCACCACTACCCCCACAAAGTGGTGACCCCGACGTGATTGCAATCGACCCGTGAGGTCCACCTACTCCCGCACACTGAATACAGTGTGTACCTACCTAAAAACATGATTTAAAAAAATAATAATATCCACTACACAAAAAAAATGAAATTAAAGTAAGTAGAAATGCTAAGTAACCGTTTTCTAACAGATGATATTTTAAAATGTCGAAAATAAAATTAATAAAATTTCATTCTACCCTTTTTTCCTATTGAACTGTATACAAAACACTCGCACACATGCGCACGTTTAAACATAACCATGAGGTACTTATTTTAGTCACTTGATTTATTTCTGCATAATAAGCTTCATCGTAGCAACCCTACCTCAACGATAATAACCTTTTCTATCCTAATAACTTTTTCTCAACGCGATATAAGATTGTACTTACCACTAGTAAATCATTGTTTCTTTAGTATTCGAAATAATTCAACTACCTTCTCAAGGACTCCCGGTTGTACAATTGCTGACCACGTATGTAATGTGATTACTCGGTAATAAAATTACATTATGATAGTCAGATATAGAGATAGTAGCAGAGTATGTATTGGAACTACAAGATATTCTAAAACGCAATATTCCTTAGTTTTACGGGCCTATTTTCAACAGTGATTCAACTATTTTTTTTTTTACGAAAGCATGTATTTCTGTTATGAGTTTATTATATATACAAATATATTCTGTATTTGATTTATTTGGCCACAGCTAGAGAGTTTTCTGATAGACTCAAAATGAATTTAATGGTCGCGTGCTTTAGATATGCACATTAACACATTACTAGAAACAAAATTAGAATTAGAATGAGAATCGAACTCATTTTTGGGGCCACAAAATGATTAGTTTTGAAAGATTTGCGAAATTTTTCGGGACTAAGACAGAAAAATATAATTTAAAAGAAATTGTCACTGATATTGATTCGTTTACGAACATTGCTAAAACTAATTAATAATATACAATAAATGTTATTATTTTCACCCACGCATCTGTTTTCATAATAATAACTTTTAACAATTTTAATATAATTAATTCAAATTAGAATGACAAATAGAAAAATCTTTGGTCTAGGACTCAAACCTGGAACTTTTCCTATCCCAGTGCAACCAAAAATTTTTTCATTCTATAATTTCTTTTTTTATATATCTTTCTATTTAATTTGTATTAAACAACTTCACAACAAAACGAGTTTTCATTAAAAATAACTAATGTGTATTACAGGTAACCCCCGTTCATCGCGACCCCGGTGAGTGCGGATTCGTTATAACGCGGTATTTAAAAAAAAACAACTTTTTTCTCAACACTTGTCCAGCTTCGACACATTCCAGGAATCGTCATAATGTGTGATTACACGAGCGGCTATCTTTCTTTTTCGTTCATTCAAATAATACACATGTGCATATATGTAAATTCACGAGCGCCAGTGAGACAAAATATGTAACGCTGGTACGCCGGTTCCTGGTAAGTTTGGGTTTATATGTCAATCAGTTATTCTTCAACTTCAATACTTCAGTGTAATCTTAGCTGAGTGTCGAGCGCACGCTCCATGTTTTTATCCTTTTGTTAAAATCACACGGCAAACCCTTAACTAATGAAGAACTGCAGGAAATGGACTGTCATACTATGTCACAAGAAAATGACGTGTCGGAACCTGTTCCCGTGCGAAAATTAAGTGTCAAAATAATCAAAAAGGCCCTTTCTCTTCACAATCAGTGCATGCAGTTGTTAGAAGAAAATAACGAAGATTATGAGCGAGTGAGTGCTGTAAAGCGTGGTTGTAATGGATTATTTGACGGTTATAGACAAATCTTACACAACAAACGTAGAGAGGCCAAACAAGGAAATCTAGATTCTTTTTTGCAAAGCAGAAAAAATAAAATGTTATATAACATTGTTAATTAATGTTTATTTAGAAAATAAAACGTTTTTTAGAATGTTAAAACGATTTTTTTTTAAATCCCCCGTTGATCGCGGAATTTCGCTTATCGCGGCCGTGTCCAAAACGTGTCTCCCGCGATCAATGGGAGGTTACCTGTATATGTTTAATGAAAAATTTTGGAATTATTCGCCTATATTTCTAGGCAAAATAAAAAATGTATATTATATCACCCCTGTATAGAATATGTTTAATACCTGGCTTCATATTTTATTGGTTTGTATTTCATTTCATTTTTCTTACGCCATCTCCTCTATACTACAAAAGCATTTCAAAAGACATCAAGCATAATGTTGGATTTGATTCTACATGTAACAACAAATTTAAATTCAAATGTAATCGATGGAAAATTTAATGAACCGGAACGGTAGATGATATCCGGAATTTTACTTATTGTTTGATCAAAAAGTATACTCTTATATTACAATCTTATAATTATTACCCGGCCGGTTGACTCATATTTTTTCTGGTCTATGAGGATTGATTTATGTATAACTCGAATGGTAATTAAAATTAACACTGAATAACGACAAACTTATATTGATCAATTATATAGCAAAGCGATTAATTCACAAAACTAATAAATCATAAAAAATTTATCACATTTTATTGAATTTAAATAATGAGCAGCAGACAATTGAAATTGAAAGAATATCATGAACCGGGGCTATATTATTGAAAATCTCACAATTCGGAGGCGATTATCCCACGAACCAGAGCGGCGTCCCGATTTGTTCTGGTCCCTGAATGTAACGTACGCGTAACAGACATACGTTATTCTACGTTAAAACTTCTCGAAAAGTCCGCTAAATTCTAATAGCCCGTGTCTACGTAACGAGACATGGTAAGATAAATCTCAGTACATGTACATGTGTTGAGATTTTGATTTGGAGACAGACTCAGAGATCAGTTTGAGTCTGGTAGAAAGAGACAAAAACTCAAATCTTTGTACACGACGTTCGATTGTAACATGTAACTATTTATTCTGAAAAGTTTGACAAATAAAGGTATAAAATTATGAACATTTATACTGATTTAACTTCTCCTGGAGATTCAATTTCACCCAACTTACTGACGGAATATTAGTAGTCAATGATGAATAATAAGCGTGACTTTGTGTGTATACGGTGGACTACAAAAGCCAAAGAATTCCATGGAAACATAATGCCTGTTTCAGAGATTGGGCCCCTACATAAAAATCTCATACGGCTTTGTAAGAGTCCATTGGTGTGCAGCAATATTTTCCACGTCGGCCACAAAAATGTCGACGTTCAATTAATTGTTGCCGACAATAATTATTACGGATATGCCGATAAATTCGGGTTAATAGATTGTAAAATAGCATCTTTATCGACCGGAGAAAGTAGCTTGGACGCACGGAAAGTGAGTTATCCAACACCGGCCCGCCCGATCCGGAGCGTTGCGTCACTGCAGTAACGTGATTTGAAAAAATATATGGCACACGTTCCGACGAAAGTGTGCCGCGCGACGCTGCGCTGCTAGTGCGAAATTTACCAAAATTGAGAAATAGTTTTCAATGAATAATGAATCATTGTCGATCAGGAAAATCCCAACATTGTATTGAAGATATCTTTCTGTCGCGTATCACCAAAATGCCCTTTCATTACGTCATTACAAACACTTAACATCGTTGAAATAAAACATTCTAAACAAACTAAAACATTCTCTCTAAGATATAAGTACGCGCTAAGCTAAGTGAGTTGTGCAAAATAATAATACGCATGAGCGGTGTTCTTCAAACACCAATTATTTAATATCATGATTTATGTGTTAATAATAATAATTACGCATTATTTTATTTGATAGATGGTAAGGTATAAATCTAATAATTTTACTTACAACATATTTATTATCGATTATCTCATTATCAATATTATCTCAGGGAGAACGATGATGGAGGAGTCCGACAATTTCAAATTATACATTTTTTTTTAACTATGATTGTCTGAAGGTTTTGAATTTGGTTTATATTTTGAGTACAACCAAAATCAATAATTTATAAACGAGCTTATCAGCCATTATTTGTTCAAATTAAACATAGATCTCTCTCAATCTCACTTGTCTCTGTCAGCTGTATATCGTATCCATTGTCATCCCGCCGTCTTTTCAGTGTCATCCTTCCATCTAGCTAGCTGGAGGTCTTCCTAGATTTCTTCTACCTGTCCATTGCCTCGAAGTAACCGCTATTGGTTTGATCTATTATACTCTCACAGCGTAACGTGTCTTGCCCATTGTAATTTTAATTTGATCACCTTTAAGGCAATATTAGTCACTGGAGTCTTTATAAATCTACTCATTTCGTTTATAATCTCTTAGAGATGTACCAGGCATTGACCGTTCTGTTGCTCGTGGGGCGACTAGTAATTAATAGACGATCTATCCAGCGAGTTTCCTGGTTTGTTCAAAGACCTTCATTATCAGGTGTTGTTGCATGAATGACGACATTTTTTAATTTGCCAAATGAAGCCCATCCCAACTTGAACCTCCTTTCAGCTCAATGTCATAAACGAGGATTACAAATGTCATATTTCTAAACATTATTCTTCTTTTGACCATTTCATTTTATGAAATACGATTTTGTAATATCTATAAATAAACATATTATATTGTAAGTGTGAGTTTGATATTCTTCTATGATACATCCCCGGTAGATTATTTGGCTTAGTAGTATTCGATATATATACAATATCGGCTAACCGATCTATGATCGTGGTTTCAAAACAAATTAAAAATAATATTTTCTGATGAAAAATAATGATTTTTGTTATATTTCATAAATAGACACAGTGAGTTCCTTCAAAAAAATAAATCAATACACACGCTAGTTGGTACTTAAGGCATCTGACATTGGCCCTCCTCTGAAATTTCTACTACTCGAACATGCTAGATCTTAATTATTTTTGCATCATTCCATCCACACCTGTCGAACTATTTTTCATCAAGCGAATGCTCGATGATAGACTGTACAGGTTCGAACTATTCAAGTAAATCTATCTCATTCTTTTTTCTCATACTTTGGTTTCGATCATTCACCATCTAATTCGGTCAGCTTTTACAGGCATTTTCCTAGTAATTATTTAAATATATGCGCATAAGGTATGGTATAATTTATTTAAATTTTAAATACTATAAAATTCTCTAGGTACCCCTTATAAATTTTAATTAAATAATTCAACATTTTCATACTTTTTTGGATATTGCAATATAAGAGACCGAACGTGAATTTTGAGTTTATATAAACAATTATATTTAATAACCCATGTAAAAATATTCGTTTGTGAAAAATCTAATTTCCTATTTGAATCGTATACAATCAATTTATAAACAAAATGTATGGTCTGTATATGGAAATATTTTGAGATTCGGTGTACCAAAGATAATTCTATTGAGAAAAAGATTAAATAGGGTTCTGTCATTATATTTTTATGGTGATAATTACAATATATTTAGACATTCTTTTTTAAGGTAGTGCTTTAAGATTGAATGGATCTTTTAGCTTTTGTTTTTGCTGTAGATTTAAAAAAGATTCGAAAACTTCACACTAAATTGTCTCTTCGAAAACAAAACCACGCGGATCCTGTCCTGCCACCTCTTGACAATCGTTCTTATATTGGAAAATTTCAAAATTTGGTGGTGCATATTGCCTCTGATGTTATCCCTTTCTTTAAACCACGTTTTTAGTGTGACATTGAGAAACAGTCTTCTCTATAACAAATTCCAATTCATGAATAAATAATGTTCGCAATTATGATTTCCGGAAAAAAAAAGTATCATAGTAGACAAAAAATATGTATCATGTATACCACCAGTGGCGTACACTAGGTTATTCTACTATTATCGAAGCTGTAAAAGTACAATGGGCTGTATTGTTACTAGATGTTGTATTCATATAAAAGGTATATAATAATGTTTTTGTGAGTTAATCTATGTTTTTGAATAATATTATTATTATTCTTGAGAAATTCTTAAGTGAAGGGCTTAACATATAAATAAATAATACGCATACATTCAAAACCGCTTCAAATACACATTGCTGTGTGTTCCGATACGTCTGCTTAACTTTTTAAATACCACGAGCACATTAACACGCCAAACTTTGTATGTAACGCTAAGCTATAAGCGTATTAACACGCACTTTTGAACCTTGAAAACTTGCAGGGATTAAAGTCATATTTTTAAATCATTTTGCTATTTGTGAACGACAGGTTCCAGCTTTTGATAGATAAGTCAAGACCCTTAAAGCCCAGTCTTACCCTATGTGGTGTTTTCCATTTCAAATAGAGTTGGCAGTTAAAGGGTTAAGCAAAGATGTGTATTCAGTATACTGTGTGACGCGAGAGTTGCGTTTAGTTCGTATGCGTTTGCGACAGATTTCGCGAAATATATGCGCAGAATTATTTGTCATTTATAAATTCTTCCGCTAGATGGATACTGCACGTGGATATACATACTTAATGTATAATAAATCATGTATTTCGTAGAAATTATAGTTATGCACAGCTTTTTGATTGTATAGAGTGCACGCCTCTGATGTGTAGTTATAGTAAATTGTCATCAAGGTATCCTGATCAAGGCACGATGAAAAGAGCAATGTGCCCTGCTCCTGGCAAGGTCTAAGCTAGAGAACCAGATGCACGCATCATCGGCCAATGCAGATCGTCTCGTCTCACGCAGCCTTGGGAAATTTCGGTTTTGGTTCACGGCCGTGCGCAATCATGGTCGCTGGTATCGCGTTCACACGTGATTACTGCAATTCGAATGTCCGCCCAGACAGACACCTGAATGACATTCGGAGCAGTGCTTACGTCACTCGGGGCTTTCTTTTATGACAGCAGACTGATTGCGTCGTTGTTTGCAATCATTTCGTCGCAGCCTTCAGAAATTGATTACTTTCCGAGGCTTTTTAAAATGGACATATTAATTGAATGCATGCCAGAATAGTCTGAACTCCCCCCCACCTCTCTTCGCTGCGCAATAAAATCTATTCAACTTGATAATGATTCGATGAATAAATTTATCGAGAGAATGGCGTCTCGATCTATTCTGATTGATCGACTGGGAGAAGAAGTACCCACTTTATTTTAAAGTAGGGGGCGTACCCGGCTAGGCACAGGATTTATTTATTAATGCCGATGGCATACTTTACTGTTGGTATAACTGTTTTCAAAACACTATGACTCCTCACACGCGCGCATAAATTAAGATTCAAAGTTGAAATAAATGTTTAGATCTCATATGTAGATGAGTCAGGACTGCTTTTTAACCTTGTTACACCCCTGCGGCAGTTTCTATTAGTACTAAGGAATTATTTAAGGATAACACGTGTTCTTTGATAACTTTGATATTAGTGAACGCTGGCATGACGCCCAAAACACTGTGGCGTGTCACCTTTGACACGCGTGTCATAAGTTCGCCATCACTGCCCTAGATCGATCATATTTTGCCCTGCAGATGTCCTATATTTAGTGAGTATGCTTTAAGGAATCTAATATCAACTACTCATAACATAATAAAATACAGTCAATACATCCGAACACATCACATTAGAGCAATATTATGTAGATTTTTATAAAAATAATTATAAGTTTTTGTTTTTGAAAAATGAAAAAATTACCCATGTTATATTTTTCACAACTATTACAACACTAAGAATTTAAAAAAAATTAATTTAATTAAAAAAAGAAAATTAACTTATCTAATCTTCGTTCTTTCTTTAAAGATAGCACATTTTTGTTGTGATGTTGCATTTTCAGAACACAGTACTGTGGTATTTTTAATACAAATTAAATTAAACAACTAGAAAGATACTAAATATATTTTTTCTGTATATCTTTATAGTTGATTAATTTAATTTGTATAAATTTTTGTTCCTTTGCCATTCTAAATAATACTGAAAAAATGTAGAATTCTTTGTTAATTTTTTTAATCTTGCATTTTTTAAATCTCTGTTATCCGGTGTTAATACAATTAATGCAAGAAGTTATATCGACCGTGAACTGCTAACAACTTCTACCTACATTATTGTTGATTTTACAAGAGGAAGAAAAAAAACTGATTTTTCTATGGTGTGTGAACCTATTCGATAATTCCATATATTGAAATATTTAGATCTATTATGTTTATTGTATTTCAATAAAGTCACAAGATAACTATTATTAAAAACACTATATCATCTTAAAATGCGACTGAGGAGTTCACGGTCGATAAAAAATTGACAATTGAAACAAGGAAAAATTATTTACGTCAGGAAATCAAATATCAAAATAAACAGAACACCTATTTTGAAAAACGCATGAAAAATAAAACTAGGTTTTTTTTGTATTCATGTGTCTATGATGGCAAGGTTTACCGAGACATGCCAATCAGCGTGTCGGACAAGTAAGAAGGCACTACCCATAATGTGTATAATATAAATAATAACTTAATTAACTAATACAACTGACCAATGACGTGATCCCTAAATATAATATCATTAACATCCCACTCGCAGAAAATATTATAGCCGGTATACGTGTTGTAAAACGTTAAAAAAAAATATTTTTTTTGCTTTTGTAAAGCAATCAAAGGATAGTAATCGTCCTGAATTATCTCCGCACGATAAGAATCTTGCAAATAATTTAATTAAGCGTTGATAAAATTTCGATTGACTGAGAACATTTGATTTCAAAATAAAATATTCATTGATCGAAATATTGCTAGGATAGTGTGCTCTGGAAAAATCTTGTAATCCCTGTATTACTTAAGCGGAAGAAACCAAAATATTGCCACCGCACGAACTCATCAAGATGAACGCATGGCGATATAATGACTAATCTATGTTAGTACGCCTATAATTACATTGTTAGTAACACACGTACATATGTGAGAAATGATAATTAAACATATAACTAATGCTAATTAAACAGTAATGCTAACTGACTTCAAAGATCATTTATCCTATCAGGCAATTCACCCAGATTACACTATCATACTTGCGTGCACTTGGAGACCACACTGTCATACTAGTAGAGGCAGAGAATTGTCGTGAGCAGTCGCATATCTAACCGCAACATTGGTTAGCGCTCTCGGATGTTAATTACATATCTGGCTAAAGGACACATATCGGGAATAAGGCTGCTGCATTACTTCTTACATTTGTGTATGTAGATATTTATTTAATTCATGTTGCAAACTAGGGCATATCAAGTGACTGGCTGCTGACAGACGCCTCTATTGCACATATATATATATATATATATATATATATAAATAAATGTACTATTAGAGTATGCTGCTATTGATCATGATTTTATATAAATATCGAAGCCACCCTCATAACTCAAGATTGTTATAAATTCCCAAAAAAAGTGTTTAATATGTGTATTTCATTATTTATTTCTTAATAAATACTCCATTACTTAATACATATTAGGTTAACATCCTGGTTCACCATAGTGATGAAACAAAAGCTAGGGGTACATATCAAACGATATAGCAATTATGTACTACCTACTTATATTTAATTCAAATGGTCAAAAAATATCTTTAAAACACAGCAGAATTTACAGCCGCGCACATCTAACGCAATTTTTAGAAAAATACTATTAATATTGGAAATATAGAAATTTCCAATTTTAAAAAAAAAAGTAGTTTATTCGCATAAATTTCAAACCGAGTTGCTATTTATTTTTCAATTGATGAATGCCGCTTTACAGGCTCACAGATCTGGGACATCACGTGTATTATTGATCATTTGCCAATAAAATTAACTCATTGGAGAAAGCTCGCTTGGCTCAGAAAAGTATAGTTTATGAGTACATTACACATGTGTAATAACTTGAAGTAAATGGACGCTAACCTGAAGAGCAAATGCTGTTTATTACGTTCTGGTTGGATTACGAAGTCAATGCGTAGTCCGTCCGCACAGTACCTAATATCTGTTACGAAAAACATAGTATGATATACTATTTTTTGCATAATTGAGGCCCTATTTCACTAATAGAAACTCAGATATTGACCTTAAGCGCTTGAATCGTTTCTGAGCGGCCAATTGATATCTCCGAAACGAGAAATAATGCGTCCAGAAAATTTCTGATGTAATAATTTGATTGTTTCCCGGCCTGTGTGGCGCGTAGCCTCATCCCGCTGAATAGAATAAATGCGTCCAAAAGAAAATTTTGTTTCTTCCGCGAAATTTTTACAATTTTTGTAGTCACTTTGCACAATTTCAATGCGCAGGTTAAACGTGTATCGACTCATTTACGTTAATGGTATAGTTTTTATTTGACACACGTCACATATGACGTTTCTAATCTTGAGATGTAAAAAAATTAGGTGATGTTTAAAATTATTAGGATCATCTAATAATATATTTCTTTAATGATACCAATGTATGCACTTATTCATAATTTAAGTTCTAAAGAAAGGCAGTGGATTTCTAAAAACGGATATCTTGCTGCAACATTTACGATTGTCATTTGTTTTTAATCTCTACCCTGAAACCATGTCAGGCGGAGGCGATGTCAGAAGGAAGTGGTGACATTATATTTCCGGTTAAATCAAATCATTATAAGTATTGCGGTTAAGATATTGACGCGCCGAAATTAATATTTGGTTAAATAAAAAGTAACTTTCATCGAGGTGAAAGTGTTGGCAAAGTTATAAATACAAATAATATGACTTGTGGTAGTTGTAATATTACTAATGATATCATAAAATGGTGCGGTGCATGCAATGGATTGGATGCTAATATTAAAAGTGCAACCTATGTTTGTATGCACTAAAACGTGAAAATATAAAACGAGTTTTTATGTGTATCTATATTGTGCCGATGCAACTATAAATACACAATAATTGATGAAGATATTTACATGATAAGTCTATATAAAACTATAAATAATATGAACTGTTGCAGATTCCGATTCAGCACAGATTCAGTGACTAATCTATTAAATACTATTGGTTTTTGGAACATTTTTCACAACCAATTTTTGGCACACAATATTGTTCGCGGCCGCAATAAATTGTTCGCGGCCATAATAAATTGTTCGCGGCCGAAACAGTTCTCCCACAATTCCTCGTCTGGAAAATTGTGCACGGAAAAATAATAAAACTAATAAATGTGACTATTTTAATTTATAGTGGATTGTTTTACAATTACCCAAAAGTGCTTCGTGTACTTATTTCTTTGCGTATTTTTACTTCTTTTTATTTGAAATTTGAACTTGTTTTACTTCTTATCCTATACCATTGTCCTAACTTTTTAAATAGATTTATATGTAGATACATGGATAATTATATATTAAATAAAGTATTTTTAAAAGTATCTAAAATATAATTTTTTTAAATATATGTGGGCCAATTATTTTCCAAGAATTGTGAAGTAACACGTATGGGCCACGACCAATTATGGGCGATCAATGCTCTTAGATCCAGTATTTCCGTAAGGGGTAGGCATATAAAAGCGATTGTGTGGCGTTCCATTATTTACGGTGATTACGTTAGTATTACAATAATAAACTGTTGAACCAGTGCTCTTTTATGTTTTTCAAAAAGACTGCCACCGAATCAGTCGTCAGTAGCATCGACCGCTCTTGAATTGAAATCAATGTTCCTTCTAATTTTTGGATCACTGTGTTTGGAAAAATTTCTTCCATGCAATTTGATGGTTCAATGCTATAATTTATGCGCTGGGGGAGATATTTTACATTACCAGTATGAGGCTATTTATTTTAGTTTGAATACATACATACATAGTATTAATAAGAAGACAGGTATCATATTTAAAAGTACTAGTTGCAAACTTAGCAACCTCCATATTTTTTATTTGGAAAATAACTTGAAAAACTGAAGGAGCTTGAAGAACAATATATTTATTACCGTATTTAAGAGTGCTATTGGTTGAATTCTAATATAAATGGCGACCGACAAAAGCGACTGATTTTGCAACAAACTTACATACTCACACTGAACTTATATCGAATGACCAATTTACATGAATATTAGCTAAGTTTGACTCATCATAAATTATCACAATATGTAGAAACTATATAAGAAGACAACTGCATTAAATGTTATAAAATTTTTTAATGGTGTTTGCATCTAGTATGCATTCCCAATTATACATGTTATTAATTAATCAATTAAAATTTGTGTGGGTGCTATATTTTGTTTGTATGCGCTATGTTGGCACGCGCACAGCGCAGAGAAAACATTGATCGCAACTAATAAATTATTAACAAGTGGATACGATTAAGATATGAGGCAAAATCAAGTGGATACTATTCAGATACGAGGCAAATTCAAGTGGATACGATTAAGATACGAGGCAAATTCAAGGGGATACCTACATTATTTTGAATAAATGCAATTTTTCTTAGTTGATCCAAAACATACATTTGGCAGCATTTGATTAAACGTTGAATGATACATATTTTCATTAGTTTTATACGTGCGACTATCGAGTTATCGATTGTCTGCGAGGAACGGACCAGACTATACTGCAAAAGTAAACAAGGTTGGACGGGCGAAGAGCAGTCTCCGCTGACGATGGAATCAAAATAGCCCGAAGGTCGGTCGCTTTCGTTGGAAGTTTCAGGAGCTCATGAATGGGCGAGCGCGCCGGCGGGCTATTTGCAGAGACAACTCCGGTTGGCAGTCGTCAGATCAGAAATAAAGGATTACCGTAACATTACGAAGATTATGGGAGAAGGATATTAGTGATGCCCTGTCAAAGATGAAAACGTGCCGTTAAATAATATTAAATTTAACACGTGTCTTATTGTGGGTGGATCTTACAGACTTATTATTATTAATTTCTACACAATACGTTTGAAATTAGCAAAATTAACTTTGTGGTTAAAATTCATTATTTTTATTTGAAAACTTTGTTTTATTAACCACTTATTGAGTTTAAATACATCTACCGATAGATGAATGTAAACTCAATAAGTGGTTAATAAAACAAAGTTAACAAATAATCCGATAGGAGACGCCAAAATTAATAATGATTTTTTATTAAATTTTGGACACGTTGATACAACTTATATATTTTATATGTATATCTTTCAAATTAATACATTTAATTAGTATTCGAAATATCACAGACCTATGTTCTGAATAATTACAACTTCACAATAAAAATGTGTTCTTATTAATTTATAAATTTATTTAAAAATAATAAGTTTAAAAAAACGACGTTTACAATTAATTAATCGCAAAGAAAATCTACAAATATTAATACATATTCTCCGGAATATTTTATTTTCGAATCTTTAATAGTCTTTAATTGTTTCTCAGTGAAGTTCCAGGTTTCATATCCATAAAGCACATTATAAATCGTGAATCTAATTTTATTTGACAGTGGGTCGGTTCTGATCAGGCTTATAAAGCAAAAAAAAAACTGTTGTACAGTAGAAAAAAGTTAACATGAAAAATCGATTAACCTTTCCCTTGCGGTGCTAAAATAAAAACGAGCGTTCCGGTGTTGTAAACTCAGTGTACATGTAGATTTTTGCGATTTTTAGGTCGGATAAATATTAATATTTTATATTATATTAAATAATAGTTGACAATTATTGTGTAAAAGTGCTAAAAATGAGAAAAAACATTGATCATCACGAATGACAGCATAAAGACGCATAAGACACGTCTAATTCAGCCAGCGCATACTCTACCACTAAAATAACTATCGGCACTCCGCGTACTGCACCGTCTGCACCATTAAGCACGTACACATACACGCATTGACAAATCACGTCAGGTTCTTCGAGAAAACGTTTTTTATAAATAAATACTCATATATTGTAATTATTTTATCCGATACATAAATATATTACGATAATTACGGAGGATTACCAAAAATATGAACACTATATTTAGAATATATTTACAGAGATTTTCACATAATTAGAGACAATGTTAACTCAGTTTACATCATCGGAGAGGAAGGGTTGAAGTGAAAAAATATTCTGATCTCGACAAAATACTACCATTATTTTCTTTTAACAGGAAACAAAAAATGCTTTACATTTTATAGTTTATTAGTTTATAACTCAATTTTCCATTGCCTAGGCCGACATCTGATATTAAAATAACACGATGCCAAAAATATATCAGAATTTATCACGTTCAATTTTTATCTACATTAATCTACATAAAAAATGTATTTGATTTAGAAAAATTACGTATCTCGTGTATATTGATAACTGTTGTAGTAAATTAAGGCCTTAAAATAAATTATGTTTGTGAAATGTTTATATAGCTTTATATAGATAGCGTTTGCTGTGTTTGTTTAAAGTATAAGTTTAAGATTTATATACAGAGTGTTTATATTCCAGGCCCATATGGTTTAGCCGCCGTTTGTCAGTTCGCATTTGGCAGTCATAGAGAGTAGTTGATTACAATTTATTATGGAGCATCTAACGCCTTAAGTCATTAAAACAAACACAAACCCGACTTTTAGAAAAAAAATCATCATGAGCGACGAAGCTCATTGCGACTTGGCGGGTTTTGTTAATAAACAAAACAGCCATTATTGGGGCACTGAAAATCCTCAATTGATACACCAAAAACTTTTACACCCACGCTGAGTTATTGTATTGTGCGCCATGTGAGCCAGCGGAATCATTGGACCCTATTTTTTTCAGAATGCAAGAGGCAATGCTATAGAATTGAGTCGATTGGGCCTACAACACGTGTGGTTCAACAGGACAGTGCCACCTAGCACACAGCCCGAGCTACGCTTGAAATTTTAATGGATGAAACAACATCGGCCTGGAACACAATATTCACCACGTAATAGCCGTTTTTTATTATTACGACATCGAAAACATCGACGAGTTTTCAATTTTTTTTCGATCACGATTTCCACTGTTGTAAATAAATAGTTTTTCAAAATATTTTAACGACGCTAGATATGTGATTGTACTGTGTAGGTGATGCAAGTGTATGCGAGGATAAAACGCACATGTGTACGAACAATTCATTCGAGCGAGTGATACCGTTTACGACTATTTAAGTTGCCGGCGTGGTGCAGACGACCGTTAACGGCGACCCTCGTCTCGTGTTTACGACCAGCGAGTCGCGTTATTTCTAAACATTTTGTTCGCAGGCTCTTCGGAGGCGAAACACAAGACGGAACTCGATATTATCACCACCAGACCGGGCACACACGCGTACCATCCGCAGCGCAATGACACAACGGGAGCGCTGACGTGAGGCGAAACCAGATTTTTGCAAAACAAACCACCAAATTAATTGGCGGTAACTAAAATAAAAAAGAATGGATGTAGCAATATAAAAGAAAGAGAAAAAATAAAATAAGATAATAGCCTCTGTTGTATAAAAGTATAAAATATATTTAATCATGTATCATACTTTTAAAATAAGCAATGTTATCTTTGTGGTTAAGATTCATATTTTTATTTTTTATCTTTGTTTAATTAACCACTAAAATGAGTTTAAATACATCTACCGGTTTCGAAAAATACCATTTTCTTCTTCAGGATGTCATAACTAACTAAAACATACATTGTTTCTTTGACAGAATCTATTTTTAAAAGAAAAATTTTTTTTTTTTTTTTTTAGTATCTAACTCAAATCATTACTAAATACAAATTTACTCGAATAATTTTTAGGAAAAAATTTTAGAAATTTTAGAATTTTTCTTTTAAAAATAGATTCTGTCAAAGAAACAATGTATGTTTTAGTTAGTTATGACATCCTGAAGAAGAAAATGGTATTTTTCGAAACCGGTAGATGTATTTAAACTCATTTTAGTGGTTAATTAAACAAAGATAAAAAATAAAAATAATCATGTATCAGTTAATTAGGATAATTTAATTAAGATAAACATGTCTCTGAATTGCAACACAATTGAAGGAGAGAAACGCAATGCACAATCAATTGTTCAGGAGACATATATTTAATTTTTTTAATTAAGAGATTAGACAGTGTAAACATAATAGAACTAACATAATATGTATTTAATATATGATACTAATTACGAAAATCCACAGATATGTCTAGGTACATAATATAGCAGAAGATAAAAGATAAAGAAAAAAGAAGGGAGGAAGGGTTGCAATTTACAATTGATGTGGTAAAGGGAGAGCAATATGTGTTTGTAGGTAGAATGATTGGTCCAAATTAAGATTCTTGTGGTTCATAAAAAGAACTCTTTAACCGTAGTAAGACTAATGTTGAAAAAGTCCATTTCTGTTAATTTCTCATTATGGTATTTGAATGAACGGTGAATGAATTAATTTTATATGTAACATGATCTACTTCTAGGAATGTGGAAGAGTGCGGACTGCCGGGTCGATCTAGATGGTATATTATATTGTTATAACATATATTAGTGTACACCACAGACTAGTAAATGAATAGACATGAAATGGAGTGTATATTGACGAGGGGCATTATACACATATTTATCCATATAAAATGTTATATTTGCACACATGATGGCGCTAGTCACTACAACGAATTATAAATCATAAGAGCGACTGCATCTTTCCAAACAACAGCCGTGATGAAAATAATTCTTAGTAATGTGTAGTACAAAGCACGGCTTATTTAAAAATAATAATATAATCACTTTGCAGTACATGTAACTGCCATGTCAATTACTACGGTTATTAAGGTTATTAGTTAGTACTGTATAATCACAGACCAGTAAATGAATAGACATGAAAGTCCTATGAGAGGAGTTTGGAACATTAGTTGCGGGACGAGGGTCATTCTAAACACATTCTTGGTCGAAATATAAATTCGATAGTTTATGACACATTTATGCAAAAGTATTTACTCTTCAAAAATTAAATTTTATGTAAACAAGACGTATTTTTTACATTAATACATATTATATTGTCAGCGTTAAAATTTTCGTTCCAATCGAGTTATATTTTTAAGAAAAGTCGCGGAGCTCTTTGATTGCGTGAGTGGGCACCAAATGGAAAATATTGAAACAAGGAATTCGCGATAGTTCATGTCTATTTAGTTGGTGGTCTGTGGTGTACACTGCCAGTAAGAATAAATACCAAAGTAGCGAGATCGCATGTAAGAATGTTGAACGCGTTTTTAATATCTTTAGATTAAGGTTACTTAAATATTTTCTCTTTCATGTAATATTGTATATTTAATAACATTCATTGTGCATTTACATTACACTACGGAAATATTATATATCTTCAATTTAAGAAAAAATATCAAAGTAAAGTACTCGATAAGTATTTATTTTAATTCTACTGGCCAGTACATTGACCATTTCTTATCTATGGTATTGGCACATAAACAATAGCTGTCAAAACTGACATAAAAATAGCGTCTTTAGATAATTATTCAACGAGAAATATTTTTAATGTTAGAATCGCAGACAGATTAATGTATTTGTTATTATATTAGAATAACAACGCAAAAATTATATTTTATCAGTATAATATGCATTTAAGTAAATTGAATTAATTAAATTGATGGTTTTCTCAATCAACATAATCTAAGATATTTGACGTTAAGTATCTCAATTTAGCTTGAAACCTTTATTCCTTTGGACGATTAAACGCCACTAACTAGCAAAAGTTTGATGTTTGAAAGTATTTTCAAGAATGTTTAAATACTTATATATTAAATATAAAACTTAATACAATACTCATTTATATTGAAAGGAGGGTACCTATTTTTGTAGGCACCCTCCTTTCAAAATAAATGAGCATTGTATTGAATGCCATCCGTTTCAAATTTGCTCATTTGCACATTAGGATCCTGTGGAAAATACAGTCATCCCACCCCTCCGAACATCTCACTCTCCCCCTGCCAGGAACAAATTTTTCATACATCGGCAATTTTTTTACAAATTTTGGAGCCAACTCTGTCCTCGTATTATGCAGCGTCGGGTGGAAGGTTTTGTAATTATCATGAACCTAATGCTGGTAGATTGTTTAAGGAGTAATTAATACCGGAAGCTGGCGGAACGCATAAATACATAAAGGCTTTTTTTTAGCATCCGGAGAGCAGTATTCTTGGTATTACAGTCTATTCCCCGAATTAGTAAACATATAGGTACCCACCACCGTTTACCATCGTAGTTTCACAGTATCATATTGACAATCTTAAAAAAAAAAGATTAAGTTTAGTTACTAAAGTAAAAAAATTGCGTAAACTTGTTGTATTATCGTTAGTAAAAAAATACTTACATCTAGAAAGTACATCCCGTAGTAAACTCAGTTTATTCTGCGATATCCGATAATAAAAGCGAGAATCGATAGTTAAATATGGCGGACTTTTCACAGCTGTTCCAAAAGTCATCTGACACATTGTACTTTCAAAGGTGCAGGATACAACAATTAATCACTATTAAGGGAACACATTCTGATTGTGAAGTTGTAATTATTCAGAACATAGGTCTGTGATATTTTAAATACTAATTAAATGTATTAATTAGAATGATATTGTTGTTTCGCTACCGGGATTCGAACCTGGATCTCTTTACAAACTGAGGAAGGTGCATTATCTAACTATGCTACAGCGGCAGTATTTTTGACGACAAGTTTTCGAACCTATAATGTTACACTTTTCAAATTAATACATATATTGTTACATTATTTGAAAGAGCCGTTTAATTTGTTTTTACGGAATCTCAAAACTTTTGAGTAAATCGATAGCAGACACCAGAATTAACAATAAATTTTTATTAAATTTTGGACACATTGATACAACTTAAATTCAAATAATGGATTGATAGATGTATTAATTTGAAAAGTGTAACATTTGTCGTAAAAAATACTGTCGCTGTAGGATAATTGGATAATGCACCTTTCCTGGTTTGGAAAGAGATCCAGCTTCGAATCTCGGTAGCGCAAAAACAATATTTTTCGATGAAGTTGATTTTATATGTATATCTTTTTAATTAATACATTTAATTAATCATTAAATATCCCGTTATTTCAGTGATGAGAGTTCGTCCAATGATGATCTCGTTATTTAATATACATTATTACACATAATACGAAAAAATGTCACCATCAAAGTGACAGATATCGAACGCATAGGTGAAAAAATCCACAGATAATGCATAAAATAAAGCATATTTTATGATTATTTGTCACACCTATAAACATCTTTGACAAATAGTATATTTGACGTTCGAACAACCCGCAAACGATTTAAACCTCGGGCGTTAGTAAAAAGTTACTAATGATCACACAACCGGGCCTAAAATCGCCGGGAAGATTGATAGGTATGCTACAAATAATTTTGTATCATTAGCATCAGTGTGTTTTCCTTACTAAAAGTACCTATATAAATAATAATACATTACGTGAAAAACTCAGTTCTCCATTAAATTATTTGACGGACTTGCGATAACCTTGATACGGTTTCCAGGTTACGTTATCCACTGCGACACATAGGTCCGTTGATGTTCTGAAAATTGATTCACTGATAAGTTAATCAACAAAAAATTTAAAAACTTCACAATGAACGTCGGTAAATGATATTCATTTTTTATTTTTTTAGGAGAACACATTTTTATTGTGAAGTTGTAATTATTCAGAACAGACGGTCTGTAATATTTTAAATATGAATTAAATATATTAATTATAAAGATATACATATAAAATCAAAATAATTACAACTTCACAATAAGAATGTGTTCTCCTAAAATAATAAAGTTGTATCAATGTGTCCAAAATTTAATAAAAATGAATTGATAATTCTGGCGTCTGCTATCAGTTTACTCAAAGGTATTTGAGATTCTGTAAAAATAAGGTAGATGGCTCTGTCAAATGATGGAACGATTAAATGTATTAATATCAAAAAGGTAACATATAGCGTCGAAAATTGTCGCTAAAAATAATGTCGCTGTAGCTTAGTTGGATAAAGCACCTTCCCCGGTTAGGAAAGAGATCCAGGTTCGAATCCCGGTGGCGCAACAACAATATTTTTCGATTAAATTGATTTTATATGTATATCTTTATAATTAATATATTTAATTCATATTTAAAATGATATTCAAATAATAAATACCGTTGAAAATTAATTTGACAAATGGCATTTAGCAGGGTCAAACGACGGGTATGGCGTCTGAATACAAAGTGTATTTACGCGTAGCTCAAATGACAACGTATTATTATTTCTACATTTTTATATTTGCAAAGTTCATCGCACCGATGTAAGGATGTCACTCTGACCGGATGCAAAAAAAAGAGAAAGTCTCAGTTAAGAATGTAATTTGCGAGTAAACGACATGAAAATATCTAAACGAGTCACATTATACTATGTGAGAAAATGGTTTAAAATTAAGATAAGCAGAGAAATTTCTTCTATTACTTCGAGAGTTGTATTTATTTTTGGTGAATATATTATGGAAAATTGGGAGGATGCCGGCTATGTTATGAATAGTGTCTGACCGAAGGACAGTTTTTGGTCGTAGCCGATTGTTCGGCTCTTGCCATAATCTTAGAACACCGACTAGAAAGTATACATAATAATGCCAATTCTACACTGTTACTAAGTTTTCTGCGTTATGGTGTTGGTAATAATTGTAAATATATCCAATAACGAAATAAATTGCAGTTTTCCAGAAATGATAAACAGAATTTTATTCACATTTATTTACTGAAATGATAAAGTTATTTATTTCGTTTGACGTCATTCGTAATAGTTATATATTTTCGGCGGCTAAATACAAAGTTTTGGCTTCGGCCAAATCTTCGGTAGCCGAATGTGCAGTCGAAGGTATATTTATTGGCCGAGCCGAAGCTTCTGTTGGACTTTAGTTATGAATCGGTACATATGTTGTGAGAATCCGAAGGTTATGTGTGCGAGAGTCTGGTACCTCCTATATATTACACCCAGCGCTCACGTATTCTTTTGAATATTATCAAGGAGTGTGCGTGTGGGTGTGTTACCAGAGCAGAATTTTATTGACGTTTGAAGCACAGTTACAGTCATAAAAATATGCAGTCAAAAGTCTATAACGAGGAGCGTTTGCTAGAGATCTTGACAGGAAGGCAGCCGCGAGAGAAGTGGCGTGCAAGGGCCGACCTCTGGATGACTGCGGGCGCGTTGTATTGGCACATTTTGGGGTCGGTACCGGCGTGGTTTTGCAGCTGATGTGAACCTAGTTTTAAACCCACATATCTGCAAGGTGCGTTTAGGGGTCGACTACGGTGATGATGATGGTTGTAGAGGCAATAGACCTCCACAACACTATAAAACTAACATACTTACTATCACGCTGATTCCCCGCGGAGGTAGTTAGAGAGGATATAGTGTACACACTTCTATTAATTATTTGTCCTTCTGAGTTTCCATTATTTCTTATGGGGAAATTCGTTTTGATATACGAGTGCTTTGGATTACGAACACATATCCGGAACGAATTATGCCTGCAATCCGAGGTTTTACTGTCCATGACCGCTGCAGATCGTTAATAGCCATGTTTTTGCACTTTATTTTCCAGCTCAGATGACGATGCATCCCTGTAATTGAATGCAGAGATAGTGTACCTATAATTATTTTATTTTACGCGTCGTTGCAATCGTGACCCGGTGGTAAGGAAGCATAAATATAATATGAATGGTCTTCATAATATTTGTATCTACGCGTTTGTACATTATTGCATTATCAGATTTGAAAAAGTATAAGGTAACCTGATGTAAAAATAGTAATGTATATATACTCCTTTTGTTGTTTAGTGATACTTGATAAATGGTCATTAGATATATAAGAAGATCTTGAACAACCCGCGTTATGCAGATGATACAATACTTCTAGCAAGTAACATTGAAAATGTATAACTTTTTCTGAACCCAGCAGTGAACACATGTGAGACTCTTGGGATAGAATTTAATACAACTAAAACAAAATATTAGCTCATTAGCAAACGTAACGCAGCTGACGATAAAATAATTTATATTGCTGGTACGAAATTGGAGAAGACGCAAAGTATTATATACCTGGGTTGCAATATAAATGAAATATTCTGTTGAAATCAAATGCCGTATTGAGCAAGCTCGTGCAACATCTATCCGCATGTTCTGCAGTCATGATCTCAACCTTAGATTACGAATGCAGATGGTCAGATGTTATGTGGTCTCGATATTATTTTATGGAATGGAAGCATGGATACTTACCGAAGAAATGAAAAAGCGAGTTGTGGATCTACAGAATTGATCAAAATAAGCTGAAAAAAGATGTATTTAAACAATAAAAATCCTTAAAACTTGAATATCTCCGACATATGATGAGACATCCGGAGAAGTACCAGATCTTACAGCTCATAATGCAGAGAAAGATTGCCGGAGAAGAAGGAAAACATCATGATTGAAGAACCTTAGACAATGGTTTGGCCAATCTACTGTAGAGCTGCACCGGGCCGCAGTGAACAAAGTGATAGCTAATAGTGATGGTAAAATCGTTATTTGAACGGTTATTTTACTGTGATTGTGTTCGATTGTAACGATGATTGATAACTGATTAACGTAATTCTGTGAGCAATAACTGGTACACTAGAAAGTAAGCCTCCGACCGTTAAATCTCAGTTACCAATCATCGACACAATCAGTCACGTAACGGTTTACCATCACTAATAGCTAAAGCCCTTTGAACGGATATGGCATAAGAAGAATAAGATAGATGGAAAAATAATAGTTAGATTTATCGAAGAAAATAAAATAAAACTTATTTTTCGCAATAAGTTCTGTTTTGTTCATCATTAAAAATATTCATTGCATACCTATATATATATATATCATAATGATGGCGTGTAATATGAAAAGTATTTTTTAAATTTTATTTATATTGAATTTACGCCCTTATGGACTTTCACTAAATTAATTATAAAAAACGTGTGCAGCTAAGAAGTAGAATGGAATATATATAAAAAAAAGAAATTGATAGAATATAATATATAATTTTAAAATTTAGCAAAACAAATAATAAAAATTTAGGTTTAACACATACTGGCTGAATACCAAAATCAATTATTGACTCAGAACAGCATCAAAAACATCACTCTTACATTTAAACATTGAACATCGGAATATATCGATAAGACTAAAATCGTTCCCATGCCTGTGAAATCTTTGTGTGTGTGGGTGCATTACTATAAAAATTTGTATATGACACATTTACATGGAACAGCGCTAACGACTTGATTATTGATTTAAAAATAACACCACAAATATTCTATTAAAAAACAATACATATATGTGCCATAATTACTATCAACACTTGATTATATTGGTTAGTTTGAGTGCGATTTTAATTTTGAAAAATTCCACTGATAGCATTAAAAAAAAGGATTTCATATTTTTATCACTTCTTCTGTTGCCACCACACTGGCTTTTTTGATTATATTGGTTAGTTTAAGTGCGATTTTAATTTTGAAAAATTCTACCAATAGGTGAATATGGTATGCATTTAAAAACATGAAACATTTCTTCTTCATTTTCTTATTTTCCTATCAAAACACTTTTTATAGTTTTATTAAGTGTATTGAAGATTTTTTTTAAATTTTTTATTCTGCAAATTGACAACAGAGTACTGCGTCTCTGCAGGATACGTCTGCTACTGGGCGGTAGCTGTGTGGGCAGTCTAGTATACTATTATAGAGGTAATTAATAATTTTATACAAAATATATGTACATATATACCATATCTTAGCTCTAGTATTTACGTTATATTTGACAAAATACAAAAAAAACCCTACGACAAATAAAATATCCTTGCCGAAGTCGTGGTCCTAACTTTTGGCATAGATTTTGTATGCAGTAATCTTACTATTTTAAACTAAGCTATGAAATAATAACTAATTGGTGTTATCCCGGAACCAGGCTCGAACCCCCGACAACTCTATCATTGGGCGAGAATCTTACCGCTAGACCAACAAGCACGAGTATCTCGAGGATAAAATTTCAGCGAGTGCTTGAAGCACAAGATTGGAGAGCGTGTCACGAATTTAAAAATCTAAGTATCATTTTTATGTCAAATGTTCTGCGGTTTTGCGATTGTGAATAATAATTGAAGTACTTAAAATATGATTACGCTTTCTGATAGTACCGGCGGTTTAGCGCACGAACGCACTGTCAGAGAAGCCGCCACTGCGCAGTAGGACACTGGCAAACTCATTAGTCAAAAGAGCCAAATATCAGCATAATTTCTTTTGAAAGCCAAATTTCTTTACAAGAACCCTGGTTTTAGAAGTGGGTAAAAACAAGATATACTGAATAAAACTATATATCATTCTCTATAATAATCTTATTTGTTGATAAAAATTACATTTTTATTATTAAAATGAAAACATTGGGATGTTTAACGTGATTGTATTTCCTTGGAAAGTTTGGGTAAGTCAGGTTCTCATCAATAAGACGATTTCTCAATTTACTTTTGATAAGGGTTCATGTTTGAAAAAGATTGTTCGCATGAATATATAGATGCCGAATAGTGAAATAAGGTTTTTTTTAACAGAGGTTAAGGTAACTATTCATATTTCTTCTGGAAAGTCTCCGCACAAAGCGGTTTTTGATGCATGATGCAATGGTGAACAAGTATCTCGTGATTAATTTTAACCGTAATACACTGATTGATTGAAAATTAAAATTAAAAAAATGTATTTTAAACACGTCATTCGTCTAAGAGCCGCACTCGAGTGGCCAAAGAACCGCATGTGGCTCGCGAGCCGCAGTTTGCGACCACTGGACTAGGGCAATCCACTAGTATTATTTCAAGCACGACGTTTTCAAGGATACAACATCACTAATTCTCGTCTCCCAGTCACGTACTATTGTAATGGCCTGTCTATTTCCGGTTTCTCTTTCCTGTTCCGAAATCCAAAAATACGTCACTATTACTAGGAAGACTAGCTATTTTTGACATTATTGTTTTATGGTGTCAGTAGGGTAGTTCTACATTTCATATTATATTAAAAAATGAATAAAAATCAGAATAAAACAATTGTACAAGAAAAATGATTTGAACAATAAACTTTATGGGTATAACGGGGTTAACCAATTTGATCCCAGAATGGACGATTGACAATTTACATATCGGGTCGTGTAAGCAGGTGAAGTCAATGAGCGAGGCGAATCACATCGAACGAAATATAAATAAATAAAGTAGTGATTTACGAGGGGTGGAATCCCGAGACAACGTGCAGGAGTAGAGGGTTGGCGTGCACACCTCAACTGGTGGGGGAGTGCCAGAGGGCATTGCAGGGAAACTCCCAAAACCAGGTTTATGACGTCGCGTGCAGCCACCCCTAAAGAGTATTTCTCTTTCAACCTTACTACATATTAAGTCGTCTAGAGTACGTGAAGAAAAGGGCTCAGTTATTGGGCAACTCAAAACAAATAATATTGTCACCTTTTTGTTTCTTTCGGGTACATAACACCGAAGATGATTGAATGATATCGAATATTTCGTATCTTGTTAAAATCACCTGAGATTTCATGTACACATTACCAGGGAAATTAATGGTAAATATCCATCTACAGCACGCATAAGTGCTACATGGTAGTCAAACTCAAGTAGTTAAATACAACAGCGTTAGCATCATAGTGAGAGTGGCAAAATTCTCTCTGAAAAAGCAATAAATACTAAAAAAAAATAACAACTCAATATAATATTGTATTTTCCGTTTTCAACAAACTACAATTATTTAGCAAAATATATAATATTAGAAGGTTGTTTGTTTTAAGATCATAAGTTTATTTATTTTCCGTATACAAAACGTCCCAAAAGTCAACGTCATCCCTTGGAGGGCTCATAGGCCATCTTAGTGCCACTGCTAAAAAATTCAATACTTTAAGATTCTAATTTTTGATACGCAATCTTAAATAGCCCTGCTATCGATCAAATTCCAAATATAACTATTAGTTTTATTTTGGACTATACACAAGAAAAACTGATCGGATTTTCAAGAAATTAATAAACGTGCCAATATCTCGAAAACTATAATTTTTTTACTAATGTCATATTTTGATATTCTGGCCAGTGATGAGTTTGCCCTATTAGTCCTCAAAGGGATGACGTTGACTTCTGGAATACTCTGTATAAAACCACATATGAAATATTTTTTTTTAATCAACACTTGTGTTACGCAGCCAAAATAAGAATAATCTCGAATTTCGGAGTGACATAGATGTCCATCATCTATAATATTACATAATCAAAATCAATCAATAGACAAATTAAAACAAAGGAATAAAAAAAATATATTTAGTTATATATAATTCTAAATACTAATTTAATGTATTAATTATAAATATATACATATAAAATCAATTTTGACGAAAAATATTGTTTTTGCGCTACCGGAATTCGAACCTGGATCTCTATTTCTAATCCGGGGAAGTACACAACCAATGTTACACTTTTTCAAATTAATACGTGTATAATTCTATTAGAAAAATTCTAACTATACCCTAAGTGTAAAATATATAGATCTCTTTGGTAACGAATTTCGAGCCACAGATAACACATCTAATCAAGAAAATAATAAATTTAATTAATAGTTTAGTGAGATATTTATATCCATCAACTGGTTTCGGAATAAAAAAACTAATAGTGGTTTTTAAAATATTTTTTGAAATGAACCATAACGTGTTTCCGTTTATTTTAAATATTAAAAAATAATAAATTTAGTTACTTTTTATACATACATAAATTATAACGTAACAGATAATTTTTCACTTTTAACTGTAATATTCATCTACTCTCGTATTTCATGTAGATATAATATGTTTTTTTTTTAAATTTAATAAATCCACATTTAGATACATAAAAATAATAGGTATACTTTTTAAACATTATAAATTTTTATTTTCAATGAGGTAGTGGAGCATATCAGAATTGAGCTTTTGTAGTATGTTAAAAAAAATCCAGATAACAATGCTTTTTGAATTTTTTCAAAATGTGCAATACTTTGGAAAATATTGCTATTCAAAGTTCACCGTGTGACGACACATCTCTCGTAGGTACCGGCCAATATTCAGGCCTATTCTCAAAATTGCAATATTGAAATGAAGGTGATTGTTACACCAACCCTCAAAAATAGACAGTATGTAAATTAACGTCCGTGTTATATTTGAATGAGAGAGAGGGAGAGAGAGTGAGGGAGATAAATGTACCATAATCTGTCAAAACATAAAAATGGCAAAAGGATTGGCCGTGATTCTTCACTACGACGCTGCGGATGAGGAAATCAATAGGTAATTTATAAACAAACCTTTTTCTATGAACTTTGAATACTGTATTAGTACTTATTTTAACCAAAAACTTATATTTTTAGTCGAAACTCGAGAATGGAAAGACGTCGTTTGCGTGATTTGTGCGGTATAGTTGTGCCTTATCAAGGCGGTATAGTTGTAAAAATTGCCCATTTGGAATTTCCATCGGGTTGCACAAATCACGCAAATAACGTATTTCCATTCTCGAGTTTCGAGTGAAGAATCACGGTCAATCCTGTTGCCATTTTTATGTTTTGACAGATTATGGTACATTTATCTCCCTCACTCTCTCTCCCTCTCTCTCATTCAAATATAACACGGACGTTAATTTACATACTGTCTATTTTTGAGGGTTGGTGTAACAATCACCTTCATTTCAATATTGCAATTTTGAGAATAGGCCTGATTAACAATATCAGTACGTAGTTGATCGTTCTTCCGGCGAGACGTATTTGATTGCTGATTTTTTGACACTTACGTGGAAATAATTGTTCAATGATAATGGAGAAAGGATTGGTAAGAGGACAATCTCCCAAAAGTGGATTTTTGCACGGTTGCCGAGTTTATTGTGAACTCCAGCTTCATGAGCGCCGAAATTCGTCGAGTGAAACTCTCAAAGTAAGTAGAATATCGCAAAGTTATCAATCCTCAAACTTTCAGTAGATCCTTCATTTACTTTTAGTCATTTAACCTTGCTAGAGTGTCGATTACCGAAAGATGTGACGTCACACGATAAAACGGTATAAACCGATCGATTTTGAAACACTCAACTATGAACATCTGTAACTCTGCCATAATAATAATTACTCCACTACCTCTTTGTTGGATGCTGCCACTGAACTAGTCCTAAGGCACGTTTCTAGATGTTTTTAAATAAATAAAAAGCATTGCATACAAGAGTACTGACACCGGACGGCGGGAACTGTTCTAGCTGGAATGATCTAATGCATATTGTACTCTGAAATGAATTTCTTGGGAAAAGAGCATTCCCTATGCAGACGTCCGCACCGTGCAGCCGAAATTACAATGTTAATAATTTAGCCCGCTTTGTGATTAGAGATGCAGACCCCCCCGGGAGTTTTAAAGAGAGGAAAATTCGTGGTTCAACTAAAGGATTTTTTTTGTTTAATATATATATATTTTTAAAAATTATTTTCTGTACACGTGTGTACGTATCTACAATTAATATGATGGCAATTAAATACAAACATAATTGTATATATATATATTTTTTAAATCTCATGTCCGCCCTACTAGGTGGATGCAGAGCAGACCCGGTGTACATTTAATTCTAGGAATAATACGCCAGACCGATAATATTTAAAAGCGTAAAAATAGTATACTTCTATATAAATAGAAAAATAAGTTAAGATAAGTTTGTTACAAGCACGTATATTAATTACTTTGAACGAAATAATGCTCTGCTCCCCCTCCCCCCTTCCTTTCACCACCCGGCCACGCTTGTTGCTCGATAGGCGGTCCTGTATTGGAACAGTCGGCAACAGCTGTTATTATTAAGGAGAACACATTCTTATTGTGAAGTTGTAATTATTCAGAACAGACGGTCTGTGATACTTTTAATACTAATTAAATGTATACGTACAAAATAGTATCAAAATGTATTATTATATTGTAATATTACCTTTATTGCCGAGATTTATTAGCCACGATGTTATGGACTTATTATTAATTTAACTTTCTTTTTCCGAGCCACGTATGAACGTGACACAAAAAGGGCGTGAGGTAGCCGGTGTGTCGTTGCCCGAATGTATTTTTCCTTTTTGGTACACTATATTTTGGCATGTTGTTTCTTGTGTCGCGACAATGATAAATGAAACTGATATTTATGGTCTCTCTTAGAAAATATTGTCTTACGGTTAGTTGCACGATATGGCGAAGAAAAACACTCTCGGAATAGTCACTCTCACAAAATGTGTCACGCGTTACATGTTAAATAATTAGGCGTTACAGTATAAAACATAACTATGAGACACACCCCCCCTTGCAACAACACTGTATATCGGTATTTACAAATCTTGATAGATAGACGGAGCGTCGGCCATCTTGGTTTATATAGTATTGTTGCAGGCAAAATCACAATGTGTAATAGTATTTTTATTTTTATTTTATACATTCGATGCTTAAGAAGATATATAGTGTTGTTGCAGGGGTGGTCTCATTGTGTTCATCGTTGTTGTATCGAGGGGGTATATTAAATTGTTATAACCGATGACGGCTCTGAAATATATTAATCTGGATAAAACTTTAACACTATGACCAGGACAAGTGACACAAACGATGCGCGGATGCCTTGCATCTTGCTGGAGAGATCTTCGATCAGGACGACCCTTGCATTACGAGCCGTGTCTCATCTGATTGAGATCACTTTATGTCAATACATAATAAAAAGAATTCTATCGAATTTTATTCAAAGGTGTTTGAGATTTTCCATAAATATAAAGTAGATTAATACAAATTAAACGTATTATTTAGAAAGATATGCATATAAAATCAATTTATCGAAAAAATATTGTCGTTGCTACTGGGATTCGAACATGGATCTCTTCCTATCCAGGGAAATGCGTTAACCGATTGTGCTATACCAACACAGTAAATTGACGACAAATTTTCGAACTTACATGTTGCATTTTCAAATTGATACATCTGTCGTTCCATCATTTGAAAGTCGTCTTCTCATTAATGCATTTCCCGGATAGGAATAAATCCAGGTTCGAATCCCGGTAGCAACAACAATATTATTTCGATAAATTGTATATGTATATGTAAATATATGTATATATTTCCAATTAATACATTTAATTTGTATTAATAATATGTTCTTGTTCTGAATGTGTTCTTAAAAATAAAGTAGATTGCTTTCAAATAATGGAATAACAGATATATCAATTTGAAAGTGCAACATATAAGTATTAAAATTTGTCATTAACTTACAATGCTGACATGGTGGTTAGCGCACATCCCCGGATAGGAAGGGTTCCTGGTTCGAGTCCGGGTGGCAATAAAAATATTTTAACGGTGTATTGATTTTATCTGTATATCTTTTTAATTTTTAATTTGTGTTAGAAATAAATAAATACCACACTTAATTAAAAGACCTTGAATTATTTAGATATTTACTTTTCTTCATCACGTCTTCTTCACAATTTTCATGTTCTATTTTTTTTGCTTATATTATTATTAAATGTCTAACTAAAACAAAAATATAATTATTTTTAAATGAATTATCAAAAATTGATTTAAAATATAGCAAATTCTATTCAATTTAACCTGTCACAATTTCACATGCCTACTTATGTCAACATCACTCGTCCTTTTGCGGTAGAACTAAGCCTATCTTAATAAAGCCTCCATCAAGTTCGAATTGAATATCAAGTGTCACCTTTGATGATTGAGGTTGTCTCAAAGTTTACAGTGAATCAGTCTAGCTGAACTCACTTTCTACTCAAATGTTGAACATTACCGGAAACGTGCCACCAACCTGGGGACGTCTGTACGCTGAGGTAATGAGACATTTCGGTGAACGGTGAGGGGGCGAGACCCTAAAACAACCCCCTGGGGCACTCCGCAAGATCGATAAGGGAAATGACTCCAGGAAGGAAACGAAAAGTTTCGCAAAAGACGGAAAACAGAAATGTATTGAGGAAGAATATAGTTTGCCGAGCGTGGGTGTCGAAACCATTAAACTGACAGAACCGGAAATTCATTTTGCATCTTTCGCGTGCAACACATTCTCCATCTGGAGTATAATAGAAATAAAATATGAATGGGTTTAATAAAAAAAAAATATTTTGCATTACGGTACAGTCCCTGGGAATTTATTTCTTAAAAATTATGTTTTCTAAATGTGATCCGTAATTTCGCTGGCGCTCTTCTAAACGGGAGGCAAAAATTCTGAGAACTACTCGGCACGTATTCTTCGTGATCGCTACCATATCTTCTTGGATATTTTCTTTTAATTGGTCCAGAAACGGAGGATTCTTACTGTATACTTTTTATTTAAGGTAGCCCCTTTGGAAAAAGTCTATTGGCGTCAAGTCGGGTCTACGTGGAGGCCAGTTTATGTCATCTCGTCGAAATATTAATTTTCCAGGGAAAACTTCACGAATAACTGGTAAGGACACGCTTCATAACGACTGAATTCTTAAGGACGCGGCTAGCCATCAGCATGCCCCCCGCCTCTCTCCCGCTCATTGCGTAGGTGCAGCGAATGAATGAAAAATTAAAAAGACTTGATTGACAAGAAAAAAGATTGAAAAAATATTTAATTGCTACTGGGATTTGAACCCGGACCTCTTCCTGTCCGGGGAAGCGCGTTCTCCGATTTCGCTATAGCAATCGAATACATTTCCGACACAATTGATACATCTACTACTCCATTTTTAAAAACAATACATTTTATATTTATTTATTTGTATTAAAATACCACAGAACTATGTTTTGAAAATGTAACTTCACAGCAAAACTGTGTTCTCCTTAATAAAATAATAAATTGCTATTAACTATACAAATTTATTAATTTTTGATGATATGCAGTAGGTATTACCTCGGATGGATTCGATCTTGTTCTGGCTACTTTTCTAGACTTTTGTCTGTATTAAAGTAGTCAGTTTTATCGTGCTGCTTAGATGATGCCATTTTAAAATAAATTAATTTGCAAATATACAAATGGATGTGTTTAAAATCTAAAAATGTATTATTCACGAGTTATTTGTGTTGAATTTAACAAGGGATGTTAGACAGCGTTACTTCTGATTGATCTCTACCCAATTGGACCATATATTGGGTTCATATTTGAATTATTTTTCTATTAGTAACGATTTCCAATTAAATGTTAAGATGTGATAATTTGATAATTGATAACATTACAATAATTTTTCAACCGTTTAATGTTCGAAATGTAGCAATTCCTCATATAATATAATGAGATACTATAATATTATACTAGTAGGCTTACGTTTTATACATACAAATAAATTTGGAATCATATTTTAAAATAATATATACATATATATAATTATAAAGCAACTAACTGATCGTATAATATTGTTAAAAGTCATTTAGTCATAATAAAATATTTTCAAAAAAATTGTAGGTTCATAGTAAAATGTTACATACATACTTGTATACTGAGAATAAAATAAAAGCAAGAAATAAAACATTGAAATACTATCTAAGTAATAAAAGAACAGAACAAAAAAGAGAAAAGTAAAAAAAAATTTACCATTGGATTTTTTAAAAACGTTTTAAGTACAAATATCAATATGCACAAGGATAATAAGTTATTATTACGTATTAAAATACAGAGCGGCATATTAAAATTAATTAAAAATAAAATTAGTGAAAATAAAACGAATACCTAATTAATATAGTGGAACCCCGATTTTACATGCCCGGAATTCACGTTTTCCCTCCATTTGCGTATTATTTCTGCAGTCCCGTATCATTTTAGTACATTACAAACCCTATTTTACGTTTGTCTTTCCCGCGATTTACGTTTAAAATTTATTGAAATACGTTATTCGTCAAGGACCCAGTATTCTTCATTTGCTTGTCGTTTGTACGCATTTTTCATTCTCATACCTACATAATTGTTGCGTTGTTTTATCGTTTTTACAAGCTGAATTTTGTAAAAGATAGTATACACAACATTGATGGCTGGGAAAGAATTTATGAATAACCCTTGCAGATCTACTTAGACGTTGACTCCACTGTAATAACATGGAAATTGATGAAATAGTGGACAGTCGCATAAATGAAAATTTGACAGAAGAAGAACATCCCTATAAAGAAGAAGTGTCTGCTCATCCCATAAGCCAAGATCCCACAAAGGACGATGCCATGAGGTATATTGAAGTCCTCAAAGCATAGTTTACTAGTATTAATAATGTACCCCCAGAAACCTTTAATTTAATTTATAATATTGAACTATTTAAAAACAACAAAAAAACATGCATCAACAAACATTGTTTGATTTTTTTCAATAAAAAATAAATAATCTTTTTCTTTTAATACCCCTAATTTACATTTTCTCTCTGTTTACATTTTTTTTGTTGGTCCCTTCAAAAACATAAAATCGGGGTTCCACTGTATACCAATATATAAATAAACTTCAGGGCTTTATAAAATAGATTAACTAGAAGAATATATGACACACAAAATACAAAATTCGCTGGAAATTAAATTTAATAGATATAATTTTGCGCTATTCACGTGGCTGTTATAAGCGATGAAAAAATTAAACACATATTTTTGTATAAAATCGTTGTGTTTTATATCTCACCGATAATAATACTATTTTCTCAAACCACCGACACATATACCGAGTGTAACAGACCTAGTCTACAGTATTTTATGGATACATGACTATATTACGAGTCGAAAATATTCAAAGAATATGTGCAAATTCTGCACTGTTACGAAAAATATTATTGTTTGAAATTTTTACAAAATCGTGTTAAGCTTTAAGTCTACATACTTTGAATTAAATATTTGCAAAATTTACCCATTATTTATCTATATTTTTGCTTCAGGGCCTAAATCATTTAACATAAAATAGTCTGACCGCTTGAAATTCGATGACCTTTAATTTTTTTTATTCAATATATAATTTAGAATCAATAAAATATTTTAATTAATCGAAATAATCGCATAATTACGTTTGTGTAAAGCTTATATCTCTGACATGGTTGAGATTAGTCACATATTCCTTCAACATTTTCGACTCGTAATTTAGTCAGGTATCCATCCACCCATAAAGTATCGTGAACTAGGTATGTTACACACTGTATATATATAATGGATGTTTGAAAATTAGACCATGAAATTGGCTGCAATCGACGATCTCAACCGAAGAAATTAAATAAAATATATAGCTAATAAGATAAAACAGATATCTACTTTTAATAAATGTAGATTAATAACGTAAATGTCCTTGGTATTGGTTTAATGACCCGTGTTCACTGAATGATACACAACGAGATATGTCTCAGTTATTTAGTTGAGACAAATCTCAGGACCATGTACACATACTGAGATTTTAATCCGGAGATAACCTCAGAGATCACCGTTTGAGATTGGACAGCAAAGCATAACACGTACAGACAAACGTTACCTAGAACCATATATTTATTCTGAAAAGTTAAAGAAACAGAAGGCATTAAAATATAAACATTTATTCTGTTTAACCGCTACAGGGGAGAGTCAAATACATGAAACATCAGCGGTCTGACTGACATTTGACGTACACCAAGCGTGAAGTGAGGTGTAAGCCGGGAAAACTCTGATACTCGGTAGGTACTCGGTGGACTATGCAAGGCGATAGTTGTCTCCAAAGAATCTCTCGGAAGTATAATCCTTTTCTCAGGGAAGTCAAGTGCACAGCGTAGTTTTCGTAACGTTTTCTTAATATCTTTTTTGACGTTAGTATTGATATATTCCCGTTACCGAGAAGCTGACTGGCGCCGACGACAGCGGCACGCGCGTGATGTAACGTCCGTCACGGGTCCACAATTCACCACATGAGCACGACATTTACATGTGATATGACACTTAATATTTTCTACGTTTACCGTTCTCGAAATTGCCTATTCAGAACAGAGCGACCTAAAAACCGAACTGTCCACCGAAATAACCCTCCGCACCTAGGCCGTCGTGTCCAATCTGCACAAGACAAGCCTTTATTTTCTTCATCATGTGCCGCCAGTGTACGCCACTGACATAAATTTGACGTTTATGGCGGTACTTGTCATCATTGTACCATTCAGTACAACAACTCATACAGAATACTGTTCGGATTGGCGCGTTATTGCAGCGCATCTACAATGTTTGCCGAAGGACATATACATGGATTAGTTCCGCTTCTGAGACATCGAGTTGCTGGCGTAAAGCTCAGCACCAACTCTCTAATGCAAGCGGTGCTCTCATGAAAGGCCGGTTCCCTGACAAAAGAATGGCAACAACTACAGATACAATAATGGCCGTGACTGAAATATACTATCTATATTTTGTTTATATTTATATATATGTGTGTGAACTTTTTTTTTTTTTGCTTTTCTTTTCATAACATTAATAATATTTTGTTACTTAAATGTATTATCTTTATGGCGAATCGGGTCCTCAAAAAAAAACCCCGATCTCACTAGAATAATAGCATTATTATTATAAAATATTTGTCAGGGCATACGGAGCGCGAGTTGAGATGTTTAAAGATCAAAAAAAAAATTGATCTAAAAAAAATGGAAATCGGTATGATTGCTTTGATTTCTAAACATTTTCGATCACCATATATAAGACTTTTATCCGATTATTGATTACGCGAAAATATTCATTGCAAGACAACAACCATAATAATAGTATAATATAATACATTGGATATCAGTCTGTCTAAATGAAGCAAGCGCCATTTAAAATATGTACTACAAGAAACCGGTCAGATGAAATAGTACACCAAGGCCAAACAGATTAATTTACATTCAGATCATCGACTCGGAACATTATAATAAATGGTTTAGTGTTGCCTGCAATACAAAAAAAAATATTAAGGCATTAAAAAAAATAGTAATTTGTAATAAATATAAACTATGTTACATATTTGTGTTACATGTAATGTCAGAATTAATTTTAGTCAGGCGCCATACAATTAATGTATGGAAGTGAGGCCTGGAGCTGGCAGAAGAGGAACGAAAGTAGTGGAAATGAAATCACTTGGGCGTATATGTGGCAGATCCATTTATGACAGAATAAAGAATGAATAAATAAAGAAAGAATGCAAATCTGATCTTAGTATAGTGATTAAGATTAAGAAAGGATCACTCGGGTGGTTTGATCATATGACGCAAGTGTTGATGGCACCAGAAATAGAGGACGTCCGCGGAAGACTTGCCACGACCAGGTAAACCAAATAATGGAGGATGTTTCTGTTAGAAGCCTCAACAATCGGCGAGCTTGTATGAGAAGATGTATGAATGTGGATAGACGAGAATTGTGTGTTAGGACAGGAGTGTGGCGCTCTATCCTCTCTGCCTACCCCTGCGGGAAAACGGCGTGATGGTAGGTAAGTAAGTAAGTAAGCCAAACAATTAAAATCATTAATTTCAATAAATAAAAAAACATAAAAAAATGCAAAGGACAAATCGTTATATCGAAAAATACAGCTGAAATTTTTATATTCCCAGTAGTTTGTTCTACTTGCTGAGCTTCATCAGGCTATTCTATGTACATTATTCCGTGACACATTTTTTCAGTAGGGAGAAACCATCCTTTAAAATGCAATAATAATAATAATGCGTTTATTCCAGATGCAATGATTCTTAGGATAACCTTTGAACTACACCTCTTAGGTGGCACCATCCGGTTCATTTTTATAACCAGAGTATTTGAACATACTTTACTGTTTTTACAATCCAATGAAAAATTCACATTGCAATTCTGGAAAATATATCGATCCTTAATAATTAAATCAATGTAAGTATTATTAAGGACAACACATTCTAAATATGAATTAAATATATTAATTAGAAAGATATACATATAAAATCAATTCTATCGAAAAATATTGTTGTTGCGCCACCGGGATTCGAACCTGGATCTCTTTCCTAACCGGGGAAGGTGCATTATCCAACTATGCTACATCGACAATATTTTAGCGACAAATTTTCGAACATTTAATCGTTCCATTATTTTAAAGAGCCATCAAACTTATTTTTACAGAATCTCAAATACTTTTGAGTAATCTGATAGCAGACGCCAGAATTAACAAATCATTTTTATTAAATTTTGGACACATTGATACAATTTTATTATTAGGAGAACACATTTTTATTGTGAAGTTGTAATTATTCAAAACATAGGTATGTGATAATTTAAATACTAATTAAATGTATTAATTAGAAAGATATACATATAAAATTAATTTTGTCAAAAAATATTGCTGTTGCTACCGGGATTCGATCCTGGATCTCTTCCAATTCGGAGAATATGCTTTAACCAAATGAATTATTAATTCTGGCGTCGCCTATCGGATTACTCAAAGGTATTTGAGATTCCGTAAAAATAAAGATGATGGCTTGCAAATAATGGAACGATAGGTGTATTTAATTGAAAAGTGTAACCTAAATGCATTTCAAAGCAATTTGTTGGTATAGCATATGCATTTAGAACCAATATGTTACACTTTTCAAATTGATACATCTATCGTTCCATTATTTGAAAGCCATCTACTTTATTTATAAATTTGTCGTCAATGTACTGTGTGTTGTAGCATAATCGGTTAATGCACGTTCCCCGGATTGGAAGAGATCCAGGTTAGAATCCCGTCAGCAACAACAAATATGTTTCGATAAAATTGATTTTATACGTACATCTTTCTAATTAATACATTTATTTTGTGTTCAAAACAAATATGTTATTAAATTTTCATCCCTTATAGATTAAATTTTCTTGGTTATCTCGCCTTAATTTTCTTGGTTATCTCTGTTGCTCTTCAGAAGGACCATTGTTGTTCTAATATTTCGGTTAAATCTCATAACCTATTTTCTTAAGACTTTTTTTCAGGCCGGCAGTTCAGCGCTATGTGAAATCACCAATCTTTACTTTGTATAATTAGGATGTTTACGACCTAATGTTTGGCTTCAAGTAATTCTGTAATGTGAAATATTATTTTTAAACAAACAAATAATAACAATTTTTCCTTGCATATTGTTAAAATAAATAGTTTAAAAAATGGGAAAGTAATTTTCGACAATGGCGAATTTTAATTGAATGAGGAGATAAATATAATAATCATTACAAAATATTTTTATTACAGCCATATAAAACTAGACATCGTATTTATTATTTTTAAACTTCAATATATCATCACCTATATTCTAGTCATAAAGCCTTTTCAGAAAATAACGATTTGATTGTTATTCAAACATTCGAAAATAAAACAAACATTTTTTTTATACTGTTATCCATTCAGTGTTTCTTTTGGAATATTAAGAAACAAACTGTCATCTGTCAAATGTCAAAATTTCCTACGACTATTAATTCTGAGTATGGCACAATTTGACGAAACTTTCACTCTTATATAATAGCTAAGAATTCATTATTCAAATATCGCAAACGGCGCTATTGGACGAGTGACTGTGTGAAATTATGTGTTTTCAGCATAGTTTGGGCGGGTGAAATGGCAGACACTCGAAAAATCATAATATATCTACATTTTTAAATATGAATTAAATATATTAATTAGAATTGTTGTATTGTTGTTGCGCCACCGGGAAAATAAGGTAGATGGCTCTTTCAAATAATGAAACAATTAAATGTATTAATATCAAAAAAGTAACATATAGGTTCGAAAATTGTCGCTAAAAATATTGTCGCTGTAGCATAGTTGAATAATGCACCTTGCCCGGTTAGAAAAGAGATCCATGTTCGTATCCAGGTGGCGCAACAACAATAGTTTTCGATAAAATTAATTTTATATGTATATCTTTCTAATTACTATATTTAATTCATATTTTAAAATATCACACACCTATGTTCTGAATAATTACAACTTCACAATAAGAATGTGTTCTCCTAATATATATACACTCAAAATACAATCAAATTCGAATATCTCCGACCACTTTTGCCATTTCTCTTTGGCAAGGAGGCGATAGAATAAATAATATATTGCGACATATCTTGTTTATTATTTAGTTATCGCGGAATGACATTCCAATTAGGAAATGGTATAAGAATGCCCACAAACTGGTAAATGAATAGAAATGAAATAAAGTGTACATATAGAAAATGGGTTTGGGGCATTCTACAAACATTCTTTGTGATCCGACAGTTTATCACATATTTATGCAACAGTAAAAGTATTGACTCTGAAAATTAAATCTTTATGTAAACATGACGTTTTTTATAACATGAATGCATATAACATTACCACTGTTTAAATTTTCGTTCCAATCGAATCAAATATTTTTAAAAAGTCTCGGAGCTATTTGATTGCGTAAGTGGTATCAAAGTGATCACGTGAGTGCCACCAAATTGAAACAAGGAAATTAGCGTTAGTTCATGTCTATATATATAGTCTGTGAAGGATGATCGACAAATTTTGAGAATCACGTCTATTAAAAACCGCGTAAACAAAGAAAACGGTGCAAATAAAAAATAGACAAATTAGATTTGAAAAGTTTAGTTTTCAAATAAACCGTACAAAAAGAATGGATATTAATTTAATTATTAAAAAGCTCATCATCTCCTACTTTAGTTTAGGGTGAGTAGTTTTTTCACAATAATTCTGAAGGTTGATTAATTTTTATAAATGTAAATACACATTAATAGTGTAAAAAGAGACGTATAAATAAAACATTCTTCAAACAAAGTTATTCTAAAAACAAATTAGGTATGTTACTTAGAAAGGTACTTTTCAAAAGATATATCGCTATAATGCTACCGAGACACGAACCTTGAACGTTTCTTATCCGGAGAAATGCATTATTTTTCGCAATATTCAACATTTATATACATTTCTTGACAAATTTGGAATTTATATTACGTAGTTTAAATATATTTACAATAGATAGATTTTTAAAGCTGATTTACTTAATTCGTTTTAATTATTACAGAACTATGTTCTAAAACTGCAACTAAATAGCAATAAAATGTTATCATCGATAATAATAAATAATTATGTTTTCGTAGAAAACAATCAATTTGTGGTTTGACATATTATATTAAATAAAATAACAATCACTTTGTATGAAACCACGAAAATTATTATACGTCAACCGGTTTCGTTTATCTTAAGCTCTGTCATTCTGTTATTCTGTCTCACTCTTTCACATATAATTTTATATTCTATCTCCCTCTTTATGTATATATAAGTGCACTCTTTTTGTATTTATGGTCAGTTTTAAACACGTCCTGATGAAGCTTGAGATAAGCGAAACCGGTAAACGTATAATAAGTTTCGTGATTTCATACAAAGTGATTATTATTTAATTTAATAATTAACATTAATTATGATTGTAATTGTTAAAAAAGGCTTGTTCGTCTACAGAAAAAATGACAAAATAGAGCTACTATGGTAGTGATAACTACAAGTATTCCCTTCCCATTACGTGTCGAATTTTTAATTTAATTAAATCATCGGTTGAACACCCATAATTTTAACTTCCGGCAGACACTATAATTAATTATGTGGTCGGCACATATTATAAATTACATACACACGTAATAAATTACAAACGCACATGACCCTACTTGCAACACGTTGGGAGTCTGCGGAACACCCGGTACATTAATTTCCTTTTGTTTACATTAAGCGCCAGACGAGTCCGAGAGGGACAAATCTCATTACGCTGCCGCGGGTGAAAGGGAGATGGCACGACTGCAGGTAGTACCGAGTGCCCCATAACCAGCGCACAGGTGGAACCGTAAATAAAAGGGGATGTTTTTATAGGGGATGGGGCGTGAGTAAGCAAAGTGCAACGGCAGGCTAACGACGCAGGATGCTACGGAACATATTTCTTTTTGGAGCTATAAAATTCTCGATCAACAGAATAAGACTACTGCGGATGGAACGTTCTAAACAAAAATATTTATATTTGTGCATTTTCTTTTATATAAATTTTCAAACTAAGCTAAACGCTTGTTCTATGAAAATAGGACTAACTTATTTTAATACAAATTAAATGTATTAATTAGAAAGATGTACATATAAAATCAATTTATCGAAAATATATTGTTGTTGCCTACCGGGATTCGATCCTGGATCTCTTCTTATCCGGGGAAATGCATTAACTGATTATGCTACACCAACACAGTAAGTAGACGACACAAATTTTCGAACCTATAAGTTGCACTTTAAAATAGATACATCTGTCTTTCCTTTATTTAATGTTAACCTATGTTCTGAAAAATTGCAACTTCACAATAAGAATGTGTTCTCCTTAAAAAAAAAACTAACTTATTTTTTTATAAACAGGTTGTCAATGACCCTGAAAAATAGTCCTAAAACGACATAATGTTTCTATGGTTGAAAAATTAGAAGCACTGTAAAACAATAAATATTATTTTATAAATTGACAATAGAAGAGAGAAAGGGCATCGAAAGGAGGAATACTGTAAGGAACGACGTGAACGGTGCCTAGAATGCAGTAATTTATAATAGAAACTTGTCAGTAGACGTAGACGCAAGACCAGCGGTACCTAATGGAATCATGGTACCAACACTGATGTATGGAAGTGAACCCTGAAGTTGGCAAGAGAGAGGCAAAAGTAGATTAAATCCAATAGAAATTAAATCATAAGTCTGATCTTAGTATAGTTAACAGAATTAAGAAATAGTCGCTTTGGTGGATGAGCAAGGAAGGGAAGCTGGAAAAAAATATATACCTACCTAAAACTTAAATCTACGTACTTCGAAATTGACCCATTATTATTCTATATCTTTACTACAGGCCCTAAATCATTTAACAAAACATAGTCTAGTCGCTCGAAATTCGACAATAAAGTCGGAACAATTTAACAAATTTAGAGTGAAGGGTTGGTTTGCTGTGCGGAACTGAAATGAGAGCAACAGCTCATAAACCAGTAGGACCTATCCCCGCCCAACACGAAAAACCTCGTTTCACCTTCCCGGGGGTCATTAAAGGCATCTCTATCAAATATATCACTATGTGTACATACGTAGATCTTAGCCATAACCTACAGTTGCAGAAAGAGAGAACATAGGAAACATACAGAATTACCACAAAATCATTTAAAATGTTCTTTACGAGTGTGCCCCCAGGTAGAAGCAATTTAATCGAAATGAAACTAAGACACGCAACAACAATAATAATAATAATATGTTGTCTCACCGATAGGTACCTGTTACATATTAAATACTTACGCAACATGTACGAATTTACAGAAGAGAGAAAAAAATAGGTTAGGCGAAGGTTGCGTAGCGTGCTCAGCGATTGTATCAGACGAGCCGTCAATTTGGGATCGTGTGAACTGTGAGCGGAAATCCTCCAGCCGGGGCAACATCCTATCGATTCACCGCGATCCTTACTGGTCCATGGCGCTGGCATCGGATCACAAGAAACACGAAAAAAAACCTCGGATCACTGCGTATGAAAACCGCCGAGAGCGCGGTCAAAAGCGTGGGAAACACTCGAGAAGAGACCGTTTGGTGATGATTTGAAAACGACCTTTAACCGTTGCAGTACCTGTGCCCTGTGCACAATCCCTTTTTTATAATACGAAGAAAATGTTCTTGTTTGGGAGTGCGATAGTAATAATTATTATATTTATTATGTTTTACGGAATGTGAAAGGTGGCTGAGATTACGTGTTTGTACAATAGATACAGTCGTTGATGGAGAAATGTTAAAAAATACAGTTTTTACTCCGTTTTTAAGTGAACATAACACAGGGTGAATATTATGTTCCAGGCCGATGTTTTTTTTGAATAACTAAGAAATTAAACACAAATGTTAAATTTGGTTTTTATTAATCGATTATTTGGTTTATTACAATTATGTATGGAATATAACATCGGTCAAGTGGCTTAATCGGTACAACATTACGCTTAATTGAAGATCACGATACATACTGCACACATAACTTCAATGTTTATCAATTAATAGTGCAAAAATTTCCCTTTTGCAAACAACACAATTTGTCGATGACAATTGGCAAGCTATAAAAACCAACACAATACAAAATTGCTTTGATGCTTGCAACATTAAATCTTTAGACATTCTCGAAATTTTTGAGCAATGAGGGAGATGAGGACATGTTAGAAGTTCTTATTGTTAATTATCAAGAATTTTCGACAATAGATGACCATTTGCCGTATTACTGAGGATGCAATTGTTGATGTCATCAAATCGAAACATCAAAAATTAGACGATGATGATGAAGATCCGCTTGTGTCTGTGACTATTCAAGAGGCAAAAAAAATTATAGTCGCGTTATTTTCTGCAGAAAGGCAATGAAGGGAGCCCTTCATAATATTTATTGTTTAATTATACGTTCGCTTTGATTGGGGCAGCCGCTTAATTGGGCCAAATGTCCTGGTCCCGGTGTGTCTCAATTAAGCGGAATCGACTGTATGCATTTTTATTATTTATCGGCAGTTAAGAGGATTTAATATCAGTGTATACAATATACAGTTTTCTTGGTCTCAACGTTAAAAATGTTTAAAAGTTTTCTGCGAGCGAGTATATGCGAGCATATTTTAAATAAAATATTTATTATATATACTTATTTGTAATCGAGATATGAAAAATATTTTATTTTTTGACGTTACCATTTTTTCATATTTTATCGAGCGCGATGCATAAAGGCCCGGTTCCCACGTGTTGATAAAACCCAATTCCCAGGTGTTGATGAATATTATTTATTGACAGACAAGACTAATTTAAGAAATTGAATTGTGCGTTTCAACATATCATTCGTTGAATTGAAATTTGTAATCAAGAAAGATGGCATCAAGCGAAGTTTTTTTGATTTTGTAGGATTTCACAGATATGTACTAATAAATATTGTTGTAGAAAAGGCACAACAAATTATGTTTTGTAATTGCGAGTTGGATTTTAAGATGAAAGTTTGAAGAGAGTTAGAGGATATTTAGGAGTATGAAAATAATGTAGGAATTTTAAAAACTTCTATTAAAATTTCGCAATAATTCCCAGCTTTGTGGCGTGAACAAAATACATTTGTAAGAGCTGGTGGTTCCATCCAAGCTTAGTTTTGCGGTTTGATTTATTAATCTTCCTTAAATCTTATCTCGATAAGGTGAAGAAAAAGAAATAATAAAAGAGTAAATGAAAATAATAAATATATATGTGTACATACGACATGATTGATAAAAATATGGCAAGATAATAGAGCCAGTTATATCAGCGTGTGTAATTTAATGTAAAAATAAACGATCAAACCTGTTCGATATTTATGACATCTCCAAGGATCGCCGATTGCTGTGCGCGTGTGTGGATGTTCCATTACGTTTATTATACCTATCTGTCCTCTCCCCTCTCCCCTTCTTTTATACCTCAGCACGACTTTTCTGTATATGTTGTCTATCTATGAACTTGTGAAGTGTCAAGAAGTGTGAAGTCCTGCTACGGGCTCTTCACACTGATGTAAATTAATATTGTGTATTCGGTTTCTCGCGGTGCGCGCCGAAGATTAAAAGTGCTATTGTGGGTGGTACACAGTGCTTTGTGCGAATCAGTGAAGTTGCTCCTGACGTTTATGAGACCTGTGGCATGAGAAAAATCCACGTAAGTCGTGTTCTACCTGGTTGGTCTTTGAGTCTATACCAAATTCCTTCCACTCTTCCTACATCCCGTTTCCCCACCTCCTTGCATTTTGGCAGCATTGTTGATCATGCATTTTTTTAAATTCTAATTTTATTACGTACATATCTTATATAATATTATAATTTTTTAAAGTTTGCCAAACTGCAGAACAGTTACGGCAAAGATTTAGAGTAGTCACAGTGCGCTTATTGTGGGAGACTTTCTGGCGAGAGAGTGATTAGCTGATTCAGATAGATCATCCTGCTCAGCTGCTTCACCTGACTGTGATTTCTGACTACTTCCAAAATTAAAAGCTGCGCTGAAAGGACGAAGATTGTCTAATATACTAACAGATGAACAGTATTCCGTAAAATGAGTTCTAGGCCTGCTTCCAGAAATGGAAACGCTGTCTAAGTCAGTGTATATATGCACAAGGGGAGTATTTTAAAGGTGTACTTGGCGACAGTAACCACTAGCGTAACAGTTCCACACGTTGTAGATTTAAAGGTGCATTCCGGGAATTAAATTGTCACACATCGTATATTACAAAATCTTCAATCCACTGGGTTTGAAAGGGTTAAATTTTGTAAGGAAATCATAACATCAAGCAATATTACAAATTCAAGTTTAACAACAGACAACAAGAAAAAAACCGCACGATTTTGCCATTTAATAATAAAGTATCATTAGCGAAGTGACTATTTTACCTGTGTTTAGCTCAGGTGAGTAGTTATTGAATGCCACTGAGCTGGAGTTAGTACGGATTCACAATCGACCAAAAAGTCAAACGATGTTTATATTAATATAGTAAACAAACAAGATCAGAATCTTGAATCTTGAGAAGCTAGAAACTTTTCTAGTAAAGAAGCATTATAATCATAAATAATACATTTATTTGAGTACTTTTTCTGCATGGAACGCAATATTGTATTTCACATTGATTCCGAGGAGAAAAATTGTTTCGCTTAACGAATGTTTCGCATTACGAGTAAGATTTGGGAACGAATTATGCTCGTTAAGCGAGGTTTCACTGTAAATGACATATTAAACATCAGTTGCCAACATACTTGAGCTTAGACAATCGGTAATGCTGTTAAATTGTTAGTGGGTAATTGTTTAAATTAATAAAAATACACATTTCGTACGCGAATATTATGTAGATACCTATACGATAATTTTTTTAACGAACTATTTTTCGTGAGTGTTTCTAGTGTTAAATTAATTAATAAAGAAGACCCAGTTCAGAAAAAAACGACGTTCTATAAGGGCAGTCAAAAATTATCTACATTTAACGAATAGAAAACAAACAAGTCCATTACTACTGTCAGAAATTTGAAAAACTTTAATGTCGCTGTAGCATGGGTGGGTAAATATTTAAATTACGTCCATTGTGTGTTTTAAACTTTAATATAATCAAATATTTTCCGAAATGTTCATTTAAAAAAAGCAAATTTCTACCGTTGTTTACGGGACATAAAGAGTGAACAATATTAGAAAAGAAGTTAACTATATTGTTTACAATAACTGATCTAATATGCAAACACAATTGAAATTGTTCAGTAACTAACGTGAGGCATCCGCGAACGCTAACCAAAATTGGTAGATTTTCGTGAGTTTACTACGCTCAGTATTCCGAACGAGATGGTCCCATATAAATCGGACTTTAATTAAAGATATTCTCAGTATTTTCTGCTGGATTTACGCATCGTCTAAAGATGGTGATCTCCAAGGTTATTTATTTATTGTGAGGCAGGATCCAGGAAACAGGTTTCTCTATCTGGCTACGAGATGTACACATCTGCGATATGAATCGACGAGGGATTGATGTTCTAGATCGATGCAATGATTAAAACACACCTTAATATTTAATTTAAACGTTCAATTGACTGTGGTGTAGTACGAACGCCTTTGTGGTGTTTCAATGATAGAGCTTTCACCAAAACAAACCACACGATAAATAAAATGTCGATGTAATTAAAATTATTCCATCTTTGTAAATTAGCTGTCTACACACAAAAATGTGGATAGACAATTTCTATGGTAAGATTTTCCCTTACCATAGAAAAGAGAAAAGATAACAGATGTCAATATACGATTTCACGAAAATATGAGTTTTTTCTTATTAGTAATAAAGACAATGTACACTACACTTCATTTCATATTGAATAAATAAAAAAGAAAGCATTTAAGTAATCTTAACCTAGAGATATTAAAAACATGTTCATTTTTACAGACCTCGCCGTTTAATCAAGCACTATACAGACATAATGATACTACTGAAGCCTGCATCCAAAAAGTCACAGATGTAGTTGGAGAAGGCGTAATATTATTACGGATACGATAAACTAAATGCGTAATAACACGTAGTTTCGTTAAAAAATACTAATTAAATGTATTAATTAGAAAGATATACATATAGGTTCGAAAATTTGTCGTCAAAAATACTGTCGCTGTAGCATAGTTGGTAATGCACCTTCCCCGGATTGGAAAAGAGATCCAAGTTCGAATCCCGGTAGCGCAACAACAATATTTTTATTAAGGACAACACATTCTTATTGTGAAGTTGAAATTTTTCAGAGCACAGGTCTGTGATATTTTTAATACAAATGAAATGTCATTGTATCAATTAGAAAGACATACATAATCAATTTTATATGTATCTTCGGTAGCAACAAAAATATTTTTTCGATAAATTTGATTTTATATGTATATCTTTCTAATTAATACATTTAATTTGTATTCAAAGTAAATATGTTATTAAATTTTCATCCCTTATAGATTAAATTTTTGCTCCTAAGAAGGACCATTGTTGTCCTTTCCGTTTGGGACATATATTTATGTGTGTATAAATATATTAATTTTTTAACGAAAATAATGCACTGTGCCATCTCCCCCCCCTTCCCTTACCGGCCTCTCTGCCGACTCAGTCGATTAGTGACCTTGAACCAGTGCGAATATACGTGTACGGAATAGTGAGTTAAAATATCTATATATTTTGATATGTGGGATGATATTTTGGGATGTGTAATAAGATTATTTAATTTTATTTAGTTTGACCACTGATGGTAATAGACTTTTACCATCAGTGTTGCGTATAAAACATAGATGCCCGAAGAATTTCAGAACAAGGAGTTGTTTGGCACCCCTTGTTCTGATATATAGTCCACATATTTAGAGATGCCAGCAGAATTCGGATTGTGGTGAGTGCCAAACAACTCCTTCTTATTCTGAAATTTTTCCGACATCTATGTTTTATACGCAACACTGATGGTAAAAGTCTATTACCATCAGTGGTCAAACTAAATAAAATTAAATAATCTTATTACACATCCCTTATGTAATTGTTTGAAGATACATAATCTAGATTAGATTCAAGTTAAGGAAATTTTATATTTTATGAATTATTAAGACTAGTGGATTCTACTCAACCCATCGCTTGATGGATTTGTAGCAGTGTGCATAATTAATTTCAATCTCTACACTGTTGCCGATTCAACAGTAGCTATTCTATTCTCTTTGCCTACTTCATTAGTCATGCTGTGGAGTATGCATGACTACAAATCTTAAATTGAATAATAGATATAGCGAACTTACTTCAGAAATAGTTCAAACATACAAAGAGACATAATTAATATTAAAATACAAATTAATACATTTAATTAATATTTAAAATATCACAGACCTATGTTCTGAATAATTACAACTTCACATTAAGAATGTGTTCTCATTAATAATATAAATGAATTTGTCATCGAAATTTAAACAAAATGAATTTTAAATTGCGATGCTAATTAGAGAAAACAAATTTGTTTTGCATACAAATTAATGTAATAAGTGAAGACTTCCCGAAGACTAAAACGTCCTTATTCAACAAATTATTCTTTGTAAAAAAAAAATAATACTTTGTACCCACTATTTATGATACTTTACCGGCATCTATCTACGGGGTGTAACAGACCTAGTCCACAATATTTTATAGCTGGATACTTGACTAAATTACAAGTCGAAAATGATCAAGTACTATGTTCTTAATCTCAACCTTGTCAGAGATATACGCATTTAAAAAAAAATTGTAATTATGCGATTATTTCGATTAACTGAAATAATGTATTGATTTCAAATTATATATTAAATACAAAAAAAAAATTGTTAGGATTTAGGGCCTGCAGCAAAGCAAATATGTATTTCGAAGTACGTAGACTTAAAGATTTACATGATTTTGTTAAAAATTCTAACAATAATATTTTACATAACGGTACATAATTTGCACATATTCCTTGAACATTTTCGACTCGTAATTTAGTCAGGTATCTACCCATAAAATATTATATACTAAGTCTGTTTCACCCTGTATATTTAACCTAAACACATGCAGACTGTTTTTCTACTTTTTATTTCAGATAGACGAGGATAATGAGAAGAGATAAAGAGAGAACAAAGGAATGTTAAGACCTAATATGCAGAAAATATTTTGACGATATGAAATAATGAGATAAAAAATTACTAATGTACATGGTTTGTGTCCACTTTACGTCCATCGCAAAAGTTTAATATGAATTTCAAGTTCAAGCGAATTGTTTGCAGAAGATTGAATTGGATATTCCATAAAATATGCTATTTTTTCAGAATAAGAAAAAAATGTATTAAAACCCTTTCTACCCTGACGGAACTTTAATGTGCCATCAACTTTATCTAGTCATATATTTTACTGCGGTGTTAATTCTCTGATGATACTACTACGTAAATAATAGTCTATACTCGATTTATTTAGACTATTAACATTAGTTATTTTTTTGTTATGTCAACACCGCGCCAGGTAAAATGTCAGTTGCGCATTATTACAAGGTTAGGTTTAACGCGCTTATATTCCTTGTGATTTAAATAGTTAATTTGTCCTAATTTTTTTAATTTTAATTTTTGTTTTAAAATATTTCTTTCGTATCTTTTGTACTATGTTATATATTTTTTTATTTTTTGTGTACGTCATGTAAGTTTTGACTGTACTTAAAAGTGCCACAAATTATAATTAATAATATTTATATACCTAGATTTTTTTAAATATTTTCTATCACTATTTGCTTATTTTATGTTTGAAGAAGACTACAAATAATATACAGTTGCTAGACACTTAAATTTAATAATTCGGGATGGAAAGGGTTAAAATAGTAAGAAAAATCACTTTAAAATTCATCATACAACGATTTATACACATTTTTGTTTGTTTCACTGTTTTATTAATAAAGGTATATTGCACACGTAGGGGAGAGTGTGGAGGTATGGGACGCAGGAGTAGTGGAATAGTACCAATAACTTCGAATTTTGTGGCATTTATTAGTTTTTATGTTTGTCAGATTATGTTGTTGTGGATCTCCAATGAGTGAATTATATTTGCCTTTTTGTATATGTGGCAAATGTAAAATTACTAAAATGTGATGTGAAATAATTCAACGGTCTGGGAGATTGTTGATTCAGATTAAGATATTTTTTATCATTTTCACTGTAAACTATGACAATTTCGATTAATTTATGGATTATGATTACATAACTAATAAACAGGATAATAAAAAATTGTAATTGTTTATGAATGCAGGAGTCATGAAAAAGAGAGAAGGTCATGAAAAATGATATGAAAAAAATAAACATTCTCTAAAACGAGTAATTCTGCCTGAATTTAGTAATGGGGATGAAATAGAGCTTATAGATTCTTCGGATAACAGCACATTGAAATCAAAAAATGTGTATTTCCAATTTAGATAAATCATTCTTTGGTAATACCGAATGATGAGATTTTTGTGCTGCCATCACCAGATTGTACTCAAAAATACATACTTGCTTTCGAAATAAGATTTGATCGTTTCAGTGAAGTGAATTAAATCAGTTTTAATACTGTGGGAAGGAATGGAACAAAGTGAACAATCCAATAAAATCCTTTATAGATAATTTAATATACTTGATTAGTTAACATGAATTATTTAGTATAATTGTGTAAGATTTTAGTTTACATATTCTGTAATTATTTCAAGTAAATTCCATTTTGATCATATTTATTTTCTACGATGTACCAAAATTGTCCCATACCTCCCCACTCTCCCCTATTGTATATGTATGTCTTAAAATTTTAAAAATATTTTTTTTCACTCCGTCTAAAAATAAATTGAAAAAAATACATATATTAAATTTAAATCGAATACAAATTAAATTAATCAATTATAAAGATAGAGAAAAAAAAATATTTTGATTGCCATTTGATTACCGGGATATGAACCCCTATGGTCACCCCGTAATAATCGTACCGTCAGTTAAGAGCGAAAAGAGGCTAACTATGATTTTTGCCATATTGAATTTTAATATGACAAAGTGTAGTTTTCAACACCCATATCATACGAAAAATAAATAAATATGAATTAAATATATTAATTATAAAGATCCCGGTAGCGCAACAACAATATTTTTCGATAAAATTGATTTTATATGTGTATCTTTATAATTAATATATTTAATTCATATTTAAAATATCACAGACCTATGTTCTGAATAATTACAACTTCAAAAGAAAAATAAATAAATGAAAATTTTTATTTATTCCAATTTTGTAAAATTATTTTAAAATTTGAGGTAGCTACTACAAAAGACTATTGTTAAATCATGATTATAGTAGCGTAATGATAAAATAAATAATATTTTCTTGCGAACATTGTATACATGTACATTTCAGTTAGGCGAAGCTAAGATTATAATATTTCAGTTAGGCGAAGTTAAGATTAACAGGTTAGAATTAAAAACATAATTAAAGCTTGGTGTACAATTAGCGTATACCAAACATAAAATAAATATGTAGTTAGCAAAAGATCATTAATTAAATAATTTATTCTTATTATTATTATTACAGGTGAGGCTAACACGTGGGAAGAAGTGATCCATTTCATCTCTTTAGATATTTTGAACATGAATGCAACAAAGAGAAACAAATTTGAATGGACGTATATGTCAAACATTACGGTAAAATATATATCAAGCATAGATGATAGGTAGTCTGGCAGTGTGGTAATATTCGAGTACCCCTCCCAGCCTCGAAATAAAAAAATATTTTTAGGGTGAATACATTTTTATTGTCAAGTTGCATTCTCAGAACATAGTTCTGAAACGACTAGAACATACAGAAAAAAATAATTTTTTGAATAAACATGTTTTAAGAGACCGATGGTCCCTTCTTTGGGATACAATGTACCTATATACTGAAATGAAAAATGTAAGCATACATAAAAACAAAACTATAAATATAAGCGGTGGGTAACTAACAATGAACTATTGTGAAAACAAATTTAAAAGGTGACTATTTGCAAAAAGGATTTGGTTATACGTAATGTTTAATTTGCTATTAATACTTTTTCTTATTTCTAAGTTATCCACCTGTAAACCCCTGGTATTTGTATGTAAAATTTCTAAACCCTTATTAATGTCAAAAGAATGGTTAATTCTAATATCAAAAATTTCTACAAGATAAATATAAAAATAATTACAATCATTGCAAATTAATTTGTAGACCCTCGATTTTTTTAAATATCACCTTATTCTTGTTATTTAATATATAATTCTTTAATTTATTATTGGTATAGAAAGAAGTGAAATATTCAGTTGTTTAAAAACGGATACTAAATTTATCAATATTGTAAAAACATAAATTCTAAATTTGTCGTAATGGTAATCGGTCGCTTTAGTGGAATAGTTAACACGTTTCTCAGGATAAGAAGAGATCCTGGTGGCAACTAAATATCTTTCTTATTGATTAATTTAATTTGTAAAAAAATATAATATATTATTTAGTATGCACAACTTTCTAATATTATAGAAAACGCAATAATTTTTAAAACAATAAACGCTAGACAGCTTGTTGCTAATACTTTAAACGAAGCATGCATAATGTATTAGGCAATTTGGATCAACGATTACTACTAGGTTAGGATAATTTACATACAGGCTGAATATTATGTTACTGGCCGATGTTGTTTTTGAATAACTAGGAAATGAAACACAATTTTTTAATTTGATTTTTATTTATCTATTATTCGGTTTATTACAATTATGAATGGAATATGACATCGGTCAAATGGCCGCCTCCGGCAGCGGCACAAATGCGTGCTCTATTGAACATATTTTTCATAACATTCTCGTACACTTCGCGTGTTATTGTCCTGTAGCATCGGGATTAATGTTGTCTAATTGGCGTAGACGTTGCCTTTCAAGTACCCCCACAGAAAATAGTTGGGAGCCGTAAACCAGGTCAGTCGAAATCACAATTTTTCTGACATTATGTGGCCGGGAAAAATTTCTCGCAAAAGCATAGCTCGGGCTGTGTGAGGTAGCACCGTCCTGTTGAAACCACATGTGTTGCGAGCCCAATCGACCCAGTTCGTCCACCAAGAAGTTTTCCAACATGTGATGATAGTAATCGCCATTAATGGTTACAGAATTGCCATTATTATTTTTTTGATAAAATGTTTTAATGACTTCAACACGCTGTTGTGACGTTAAATGCTTCCTAATAAATTGTAATCAACTACTCTCTACGACTACTAAATGCGAACTTATAAATGTTTGCCAAACCACAATGGCGGCCAAACAAAATCGACCTGGAACATAATATTCACCCTGTATTATAATAAACAGTAATTCACGTCGATTGGATATTATTTTACCCAAAACATAACCCAAATCTTTAAAAGCAACAATAGTGCGAGCCGTGAGCGAATGCAAATATATGGAAGCCATTCTGATGCGGGTATAATACCGATCGTGAGGAGAACTCACCCGCCCGCGGCGCGAAAGGTTCTTGCATTAAGGCTGTTTCCGATTCGTGCAATCATTTGAATGCACTTCAGATCTGCAACGTGCATAAAAGCCCGCAATACACTGCCGGTCGTATAATGAAAACGGCCGCAATAATGCATTCATTACAGATATTAATAATGGCGCAGGACTAAGATGTTCAATAATACTTCGGTGTGACCTAATTCGTATCATATTAAACTAAATATATACGATAGACTTAATTACACGAATTAGAATAAAATTACAATATTATTAGCGAAATTATTCGGTATGGTAAACAGGGAGAAAATGACGATGCTAAGCTGGTATTAAAATTAAAACATACTTTATCCTTAATGTGATCTACGGTACGTAAGTCTTCGCACAGTTTCGATGTCCTGATTTCCACATAAGAGTATGGGTATTGGGTACAGCTAATCGGTATTTTTCTGATTCTATTTTAATGGATCTTTCAAAGTTTACGAATACGTATGGCTTTTTGTTTCTTTGCAATAATTTAAATGTTGACCACACAGAGTTATTTCAATGTTCGGGTTATACGAATAGTTGACTTTGTTTAAAAGCTGTGCTGAATAGTAGGCATGCCAATCCGTCTTGATGCACTCCATGATGTAGACAAGTCACTGATGAACAGACGTAAAAGCTTGGCAAGACCTAAGTTGATATGTCTTCAAAGACAACTATCTTGCAGATCTAAAACTGGGGAGAAACAGAGCAAAACGATGATCACTCGAAGAGGCCAAGATCCACGAGGTGCTGCAGAGCCAATACTGATGACGATAATCCTTACTGATAAAACTACGATAAAGTTAAAATTTAAAACATCACTTTTCACATTGTTAACATTGAACTCGACACCAAAGCGTAAGGAATTTAATTAAAATAGAGACAATCGAATTAAATTGTAAACCAATATAATAGTATCAAACTGTTTAACTTTCTCAGTCAAATATCATCTGCCTACATCGCAAATTTGAACAAAGATAATCGAAAAATAATTCACTCAAGAGTTTCAAACTGTTAATCGATTTTTATTTCGGATGTTCTTTTTAATAAGTAAATATGTGAAGTATGCTAAGAGTGGCGGTTTTATGGGTGAAAGAATTTCTTCGATATCTTGAAATATGGCAGAGTTACAGATGTTCAAAACGATCGGTTTATACCGTTTTATCGTGTGACGTCACATCTATCGAGTCAACAAGTCGATACTAGACACTCTAGCGGGCGAGTATCGACGTAATGACGTCTCTCGTACGTGTGACAGATGTGACGTCACATGGTAATTCGAGCGTTTTTCAACAAGCCTAACTTTGAACGCCAATATCTCCGAAAGTATTGCACATTTTGAAAAAATTCAAAAATCATAGCAATATGGGTATTTTTTAACATACTACAAAAGCCCACTATCTCATTGTACGATAACGTAATTAAATAATTTAAAAAAGGAACATCGTATAGGTATATATTTCAAAATATGTTTTTCACACAAAAAAATATTATATTTTTAAGATTAGCAAAATCATATTATATTTTCATATTGGTAAAACAGGTCGAAATTTTAATTAAGAGTAAAGGAGCATTTGATATGTTTGAATAATAGTGGGTTTCCAGAATTTTCTAATCATTTGTCATACTTTTGATAAAAATTTGAGATTATCTATTTTGCATATAAACGGTGTTGGTCTTAAATTAAATAATTTTGAATCGTTGGAGATAAATAGAGCGCGTAAAACTAATTAAAATATTATAAAAAAAACCAACTAAATTTAACCACAAGTCCCATTCTGAAAATTATTCTAGTAATTTTATATCATCAAGTAACAATTTAAGTTCGGTACTTAATTTATTTTTTAAAATACATATTATATTTGAAAAATAGATTAACAATATAACATATGTTTTTGATTAGTTAATGACACCCTGAAGAAGAAAATGATATGATATGATATACCGGTAGATGCATTTTTAATTCATTAAGTGGTTAATAAAACAAATTTAAAATAACATAAAATATTAAGTCGTGTAAAAATATTAATGTGTATTTTTCAAATACTGTCGTTCCCATACATATGATCGTGGATGTAGGACCAAATGGTAAGAATCTAGCATAACATAACCACTGAGTAACAAAAGACGGACACAAGATAAACGTCTAAATAATGTATACATAAAAAGAAACCAATTTTCCTCCAGAGTGTCTCGCACAGCTCCAATCAGAGATTGTGTCCCGGAGGATTCTGCGTTTCCCAGCAATCCTCAGTTTTTAAGAGCACTACCGTTCACGTGATATATTTAATGGGACGGTCGGAACAGATCGCCTTTTTAATATCATATTCATTTTTGTACGTGTCTCGCCAGACACGGCTGGTGGATTGGATTACTACGGGTAATGTAATTACGGTGAAGAAAATATGAAATAAATTTGCAATATCGACTCGACGATGGACGCATAAATTTTATTTATGTTCGTGTGGATCTACTCAAAGATATAAAATGTAATACAATATTAAAAATGTTCTCACGGCTGTTATGAGCTACGCTTCCATGTGTGCCCAACCTTTTAAATCCCATTGCAGGATATGTCATCAGTAGCGATGGGTCCACGTTGTACGAATATTGAATATGAATTGAACTAGTTATTTATATTATTAATAAAACTAAATACCTAACTTTATAAAGCATAAAATAAAATGGGCAACCCTCGTACGTTTAGAAAATAAAAGTTCACAATACTGATACAATACCAACTCATACGACGATAGAACGTACTGACCAAATCAAATACATAGGAATTATATTTGATCCTTACCTCAAATGGAGTCATCATACACAACTAATAACAACAAATAAATTTTTAAAAAACATATAGTATTATAGAAATATTATGAATTAAATGGCGTACTACGCAATCTGTCAATCAATCATAGAGCATGGTATAATTGCTTGGAGTGGAGCAACTACGAAAAATTATTTTAAAAGTTATCCTCAAAACCCCAATCGCAATGAGCACTGACGAAATTTTTAATAAATTCGATGTTTTTGATATAAGACAAATATGTGCTAATACTACTCTTAACTATATATATAAACACAAATAGACACATTTTAAAACAACTCAAAATATAATTACCACACAATTAAAAGTCCCAAGAGCACAGCCAAAGGAATTATAAATATTTTGGGCCTAAACTATTTAATAGGATGCTGAAAGATTTAACCCAATTGAATTGTCCCAAAAACATGAAACTGAAAATAAAAACTTGGATTCGTAATATGGGTAGAGCTAGTATCGGTGCACTCACCCAAAAATTGATTCAAAACTTTAATAATTATTGTCACATATTTCTTCAAAAAAATTTATTTGTAAGTCCACTTTGTACTTTTTCTTTTTATATACTTGTAATACTAATATATTAGTACAATTGCTTGTAAACTATGCCCGTCTCAACACAGAATTTCTCTAGTAAGACGAGCACAGTCCAACCTCATTTTTACTTATAAATTATATAGTTACCAATAAATAAATAATCAATAGATAAATAAATAAATCTATGTGAATTTAATTTTGAAAGCTTTATGTGCGTGCGGTGTACCTGTCGAGAGCGCCCCGGGGGGCATCCCGGATACATCCGCTACCGTATGCCCGAAGGTAGGGGGCGGACGTGACGTGTGACGTGAGCCAATCTTTCGGTGCAGTCGGGCTGGGTATATAATTAAGGTAAGTCTTCAGGTGCATACGTCGATCGTGTCAGGTGGTATATTATGCTACGCCTGCGTTATCATGAGTAAATCAGTGGCGAGCTGTCTATGCTGTGGTATCAGCGTTACACGCCACATCTAACTACATTATATTTTATCCGGAAAAAATAACTAATTTAACAATTAATATTATTGATTTAGATTGAGATCAATTGTTTCATATTTGCATTGTTATATATAACGGATAAACCCGTCAACTTTAGGATTACATTATGTACTAAAAAACGAATACATTTAAGTTCATATTTTTATTTATTATTTTTGTTTTATTAACCACTTAATTGAGTTGAAATACATCTACCGGTTTCGAAAAATACCATTTTCTTCTTCAGGATGTCATAACTAACTAAAACATATATTATTGTTTCTTTACCAGAAACTATTTTTAAAAAAAAAAAAAATTTTTTTTAGTACCCAACTCAAATCGTTACTTAATACAAATTTAATCGAATAATTTTTAGGAAAAAAATTTTAGAACGGGACCCATAGTTAAATTTAGTTGGTTGTTTATAATTTTTTGATTAGTTTTGCACGCTTTATTTATCTCCAGTGATTCCAAATTATTTAATTTGTGAACAACACCGTTTATATGCAAAATTGACAATCCCAATTTTTTATCAAAACCATGACCATTTTATTTGTTAACTTTGTTTTATTAACCACTTAATTGAGTTTAAATACATCTACCGGTTTCGAAAAATACCATTTTCTTCTTCAGGATGTCAATACTAACTAAAAACATATATTTTACCAGAAACTATTTTTATAAAAATAACAATTATTTAAAAAATGAATTTAGTACGTAACTCAAATTGTTACTTAATACAAATTTATTTTTGCAGTTAAATTTAGTTGGTTGTTTATAATTTTTGATTAGTTTTACAAGCTTTATTTATCTCCAACGAATCCAAATTATTTCATTTGTGACCAACACCGTTTACATGCAAAATTGACAAAAAAAAAAAAATAAAGATTAAAGTATGCACTGACAGTTTTTCTGATTTGTGTATTAATTTGAAAAATCCGAATCAATGTGCACGCCTAACAACTCAACCGCATACCTAGCATTCGCAGACTTCTAGGTGTTGCTGTCCATAGTAACTGTGATTTAGATGTGCAGCTTTCTTTGTTACCCTCTAAATTCTTCTACAAGATGGTTCTTGTTAATACATTAACATGAGAACTTTGACTTATTGAACTTACATATATATTGCGCAGAAATTATAGTTATGAACAGCTTTTTTGATTGTATTGATGTATTGTTGCGCGTCCCTGTTAGTTAGTGTTCCACATCACGACTAAAATATTCACACATAATTTTATCAAGAGCATAATAACAGAAACAATTTAACATAATATGTAAATATTTAATTCTGCCACCAACAAAGGATTTATTTGGGAAATTCGTCGACGGAATTCTATTTCAAAAAAACACAATGTAAGTGGATAATTCCAGTTCACATTGACTTCAATAGATGTCAGCACAATATTATTTATGAATTTATCGTTAATTCACGCTTGGCAAAGATAATTAAGGACAACAGTAATTATTCCATTCAATAAATAACAATCCATTGCTAAGTGAAATCTGAACATACAAAACAATGCCCCCTTGGATTAGCAGTCGCACGCGGGCGAGGCTGCGTGTGACAGCTAGGGATCCGGAAATATCTTTCATTCAGAGAAGCGAATTTGTACAGGTGGCCAGGCCGCTACACGCAGGCGAAGAGCCAGTAGCGTAACTACGCAAATGCAGCCAATGCGGGCCCACATTCGATAGGGGCCAAAAGGTTCGCAGCCTACAATACATTTGGTATTAATATTTTTCTCGGCGCTAATACGAACCGATAATTTTTAAAATCCACAACAGCAATAAATGGAATTATATATTATTTTAAATCATTCTTCACATATATTGCAAAAATGTAAATATTATAGAGACAAGATACACATTTTGTTTTTACTATTTAACCTTTTAACTGCCGACTCTATTCGAAATGCAAGACACCACATAGGGTAAGACTGGGCTTTAAGGGTCTTAACTTATAGTCTCTTCCAATTTCTTGACTTAGATCACTTTCATATGTATTTACTTGATACTCTCTTTCAACTTCCGTCCTGCAGTTTATCGGACGGTGACCTAATCCAATAGATCTCCCGATTACGATATTTATTTATTTTGAAAATACCGATTATTAACAGGTCGTTAAAGAGCCTGATGGATAATCCTAGAACGACAGTTAAATAAATAAAAACAATTAATGGAGTAACACGTTATAGAATACAGTTTTATATGTTTGAAAAATTAGTAATATTGTTATAAATAAAATAATAAAAGTTATGTTACAAATGGACAATTCGGAGAATGGGCGAAATGTTAAAACTGCTGCATAAGTATAGAAACGCGCGACTTCCAGGGTCTACTAGTTTTCAGCGTTCGACTGTGCGAATATGGCCGGACGATAAGCGTGAATTACACACTCGAACGACTATTAACCTTTTAACTGTCAATGAAACTGAAATGGAAGACACCACATAGGGTAAGACTATGCTTTAAGGGTCTTGACTTTATATCAAAAGCTGGGACCTGTCGTTCACAGATGGCAAAATAATTTTAAAATATGACTTTCATCGCTGTAAGTTTGCAAGGTCCAACAGTGCGTATTAACACGCTTATAGCTTGGCGTGACATACAGAGTTTGGCGTGTTAACGCGCTCATGGCATTTAAAAGGATAATGGATAAACCACGTTGTCCAATGCCTTATTTCCAATTTGCATTAGAGGTCCAATTTTTATTAGCTAAGCCACTGGAAAGCGTCAAGTCGCCTATCTAGACTGTGCACAATGTTGCTTAACTTGCAACAAAAGTAAAGACTTAACACAAGTATAAGAAGTTAATAGGAAGAATAATATGCAGCGAAATTTTATGACTGAAATTTTTAAAAACAGAAAATGCTCTTATTCTCAACCAGAAAAACGTGTGTGGCAGAAAAATGTTACATACAGACATCGTGAAATACCTCTTAAGATTTTAATGTAACGGATGAATATTATGTTCCAGACTGGTGTTATTTTTGAATAGCTAGGAAATTAACTATTTATGGATTATTTGGTTTATTACAATTATGTATGGAACATGACATCGGCCACGTGGCCCGCCTCTGGCAGCGGCACAAATGCGTGCTCTTTTAACCATATTTTTCATAACATTCTCGCACACTTCGCGTGTTATTTCAGCAATTTCATTTCGAATATTGTCCTGTAGCATTGGAATTGTTGTCGACTTATTGGTGTAGACCTTTCCTTTCAAATACCCTCACAGAAAATAGTCGGGGGCCGTCAAATCGGGTGATCGAGGAGGCCAGTCGATATCACCACTTTTTGACATTATACAGCCGGAAAAAATTTCAAGCGTAGCTCGGGCCGTATGTGAGGTGGCACCGTCCTGTTGAAACCACACGTGTTACAGGCCCAATCGACCCAACCACCATTAATGGTTACAGTATTGCCATTATTATTTAGATAAAATATTTTAATGACTTCAACACGTTATTGAGGCGTTAGATGCTCCATAATAAATTATAATCAACTATTATCTACGACTACCAAATGCGAACTGACAAATGTCTGCCATACCAAAATGGCGGCCAAACTAAATCGGCCTGGAACATAATATTTACCGTGTATATAAATGAAAGATGTACAGTCGACCGAAATCCAAGCTTCATCCAGAGCTCCTTGCCCTGCATTATATTGAACCACTCGAGCGAGAAGTACACCAGATCCATCGTACAGCTGTACATGATTGGAGAGGAGCCAGGACATCAATCGTCAGCTGCAAACAAAATTATCACCGTTGGACCTCTGCCCAGTAGTCAGATTTATTTGCACATACTATTAAACAGTACTACTCTGTCTAGTATGCATGAATCGGAGCTGTACCGTGACTGGAACACTTCATCAATTACTAACGGCACACGATCTTCTTCCATAGCGGCCTCACGGAACTTAGAAGTCCATGACCGCAGCCATTAAAGAGGTTCATCTATCGTCCATTTTGCAGGTCTGTCTTGACACTATCCGCCCATTTACGTCTTGGTCTACTTCAGTAATATATAATATTAACAGATCACTGATAAATAGTCCTACAATATTTTAAGACAATTACGGGAATAACATGTTAATTACGGAATACAGTTCAAATGGTTGAGAAATTAAAAACACTAAAAAAATTAAATAAAGGTGAATTTACAAATTCATAATTGACAAAAGTAAACGAGACATTAAAAACTACCGTATAAGTACAGAAGCGCGTCGGTGGAACAGTGAATAGAACCACAATTGTATAAAACGTTCGTGTACAAGGATGAAAATATACTTTTAAGACGATACAAAATTATCGAAGATGTTTGAGAAATATCGTCTCAATACATACTCTCAAGAAAAACACGTTTGGTGAACATTTCTTACTCCCCCGAGTCCACAGGCATACATGATTTATGTTCAGCAAATAATCCTTGCCCAAATCAGACTCCTGTGTTTTTATAACTGATTTTTTTACACATTAAAAGACAGTCTAAGAAAATAAAAGAATAAAAATAAAGAAATCGATCTATTATAAATAATAAAGAAACATAAAAATAACAAAAATCCGTCTAGTGAAATCTGTAATATTCTACATAGCATTGTGTGGAATGGAAACATGTACATTATCCCGATCGACAGTTGTATTTGAATTGTTTGCCGTCGCTTGACAACCCAATACGGTACACCATCACAATTTATAGTACATAGATTTATTAACATGTTCAAGCCCAATGTATTGATATATCCTAAAGAGATATATAATTATAAATAATAAGATTGTTTTGTCACATGTTAAATCAACATGTTTCGATACCTATGGTATCTTCTTCAGAAAACAATGTATACTAAAATTAAAAATACAAGCATAGATAAAAACAAAACTATAAAAGTGTAAGCGACGACTAAGTAGAAGCTACTATGAAAACAAATTTAAAAGGTGACTATTTGCAAAAAGGCTTTGGTTATTTACAAAATGTTTTATTTTATTATTTATATTTGGCCACAAAGTATTTTTTGCTAATATTGAAGAAGATATATAATTGGTCTGAATTTTTAACACGAAATACTTATTTTATTATGTATATCTCACAAGAATCTGTGCTGATACAGGAATATTCTTAACTATGTAGTGGCGGACGTCGAAATTAAAATAGCTTATAACTCGGCAACTGACGGAAGAATCCAAAAAGGTGATATTTCGTTTAAAATAATTCAGATCTTGTAGAAAGATTCTTATATACTTTGGATGTGTTGCCAAAAGAAATTATGAGAGTTTGGAGAAGTTCATTATTACAGGGACAGTTAAAGGAAAGCGAGCAAGAGAACAGTCTCCTGCAAAATGGATAAACCAAATAAAGGAGTTAACAGTTAACTTTAAACGCTGCCATCAACATGGCCCAAGACCGGGAGGAATGCAGACGTATTGTGCACCAAGTTACAGATATTTCAGAAGACAGCGACGCTCAGCCTTGAGCACCAAGTTATCCTCTTTAAAGGCTGCCATCAACATGGCCCAAGACCGGGAGGAATGCAGACGTATTGTGCACCAAGATTCAGATGACAGCGACGCTCAGCATTGAGCATACGATGATGAAAAAGAAAGATGAGATTAGAGATTTAACTAAAGAAAATCATTTCTATATCAATCATAATTTAAGTAAGTATATTAATGTTTATTACAGCTTCCATTGAAACTTTGGACGCAGTTGAAAATGAAATAATTGTTACTCGCTGTACGGGTAAACAGAAGCTCCGATGGGATCTAATTTAAAGGATGAGCAAGTAGAATAATATTGTACTCCTTCATTTGTTTCCAGTCCAATATTTACACTTAGATCCGCTGGGAAATCAGCCAGTAGGAAAGCAGAATTAACACAGTTGATTTAACAAAACTCAACGGTTGCTTTTTATTTTACTTTGTCCATCCTTACATTTTCAAAGGTCGATTTGAAGGAAATTGTTATTTTAGTAATTGTGAAGATTAGGTCGCAAGGTTATTTATTTATTAGGATTTAAAACCCGTTCTAGGACGTCGTTTAAGCGTCACTTCTTCTTTTTCTTCTTCGATCTTCTTGCACATTAATCAAATACCACAAACATTTTTTAATAATCAAAATCATGTTTTAATGATTTACGTTTGTTTCCGTATTTCTTGTGTGTGGCGATTTACCATTCTATTAACATTTTCATTGTTGTCGTTAAATGTCGTTGTCAAGTTAGCTATTTATGTTGTAGCTGAGTGTTACTTTATCTGAACTGGATCGTTTTACATATAAATAAAACACCACAAATACTTCTCAATATTGTTGAACGAAGGAAACGTGAAGAAAAATAGATTGACTTTTTTACTTTAAAACCGAATTTTATGAAATATGTACATTATTTACCCACCTAATACAAATACAGGGTGGCCCAAAAAATGTAAGAACACCTCGTAACACGTGAGTTATTTCAAAACATAGTATAATTCATTATAATTCTTAATGTAATTTTTTTGAACAATATTTAGCTAATCAGAAATCATTAATTGCATAATTATAGTCAGAGGCTTACTTAGTGTATCAGTCATTGCTCGAAGAATTATGTTAATTAGTTATCAATCATCGTTACAATTGAACATAATCACAGTCACAATAACAGTTAAAATAACGGTTTAAATAACGATTTTCCCATCACTAGCAATTGGTCGAGAAGATTTTGATATCTAATGCCAAAATTATATCGAGCAAATAACTTGTGGATAATACTCTAAGTCAGGGGTAGCAAACCTAGGGCACGCGTGCCAGAGATGGCACGTTCATCAATTTAGCTGGCACGTAACAATTAACAGATATAGAAATGCAATTATTTGAACTTCAATCAAGTTCTACATGGAAACAAAAATTTGTCGATTTGAGAAATGAATTGGAAATACTTATCAAATATAATTAAAAAGAATGCAGAAAAAAAAGAACTTGGAACACCATTCCAGAAATCTTTAGCTGTTTAAAAAAAATTAGCGACGGTAATATTATCAATTTTCTCTTCCACACATGCTTGGGAGTCATTTTTTCCAAAATTAATTTTATAAAACATAATACAAGAAGTAGATTGACCGATGAATCCAGTTGGGCATGCATTTTACTAAAAGTGATGACGTATGAACCGGATATAAAGTGTTTGGCATCGAATGTACAGCAACAAAAAGGTCATTAATACTAATAACTTAAAAGTGTACTTTTTTAAACTTTTTAAATAATATTTTGAAAAACTCTTTCTTAATATTTCCCCTATTAAAAATTGCTATTAAGGGTGAATGAACCAATTCTATCTTATCGAACCATGCTGTTAAATGATGACACGGTCTTCGCGCATTGAGCTATTCACATTACTCTATCTCTGTTCTATCTTTAAGCTAGTAAATTACTCAAGTCATATAATTAACTATTTACTGAATTGAAAATTCCTATCGGTTGATTCGTATTGAATGGAGTCGTTACCTATGCTGTTCTTTAACAGAATAACATTAGAAAGGTTTACAACTGCATGCAAATCATTGAAGTGTCTACTTCATCTTATACTAATTCGCGAATTTTACTATCTTACTGTTTTTAACGTGTTGAATTTGTTTTTGATTTGTGAAAAACAAAAAGTAATTTGCAGAACTATTTCTTACCTTTAATAAAAATTATTATTTCGTTTAGTTATTACGTGAAGGATTTTCAAACAATAAAATAATCATGTTCAGTCATAGAAAGTGTTCTTAAAAACGTCCATACATTTTTTATATGGGTAAGCAGGTATTATTTTAGGAAAAAACTTTAACTTAAAAAACACTATTAATAGTACTCTAAAATTACAAATAAATACATGGTAGGGTCGTATAAACGACGGATTCATTTTGTCTAAAGACGTTGGTTAAACAAAAGTTCATAATCCTATGTACAACGTATATTGTATAATATCATTGGTAACAGCATCACCTAAATCTATACCTACTGCACGCCACTGATATAGCATAATAGCTAATTTTAATTATTTAAATAAATAAAAAAATTAAAACTGTTCGGGGCGTCAGACAGTCGCTATATATTATTTGGGGATTTTTGGCATGTAAGTGATGGTGATGATGATGATGATGATATAACTTTAGATATCGCCGAGGAACCAGAAAACGATAGTGAAAAAATCCAGAAAAAATACAGCAAATATAAATCGAGAAAGTCTAACTTAGCGGGGTAAATTGGAAAATCATTTTCTTGTTAATGAGACGAAGTTTAAACGAGTCTAAATTCCACCGCGAGCTTAAGAATCGTATGTCTGGATATCAGGAACTGTATAAAAAAAAAACGTAAAATCATCGCAAAGTTTATACCGTCAAAGGAAAAAAATCAACACAGAACGAAGGTGAGGCTGACGCTAATTCTGTATGTAAAGAGCCATTATCATTAACGTGTAGGCTGACTCTCTATTAGTTTTGAAAGTGAATTCGAACAAGTTCGCAAAACGTGCCGAACATTGCCATATAGCGACGATAATTCTGTTGAAAAATTGTAAAAAAATTACTGAATAGTGTTTCAATACAAACTTATTTTATATCCGTTTCTTTCGAATTTTTAGGTATTGTTATTTTCCTGAATTTTAATAAACTTTTTTAGGCGATTATGGGTAAATTTAACGTTTTACAAAAAAATATTGAACGTATCTATAATTACGTACGAATGTAGAGTATGTTTTTCTACTTAAATTTTTTTTTATTAATTTATTTAAATAAATAAAATAAACCGAAACCTTCCGCGTGACAGGCCGGAATACTAAACCACCGATCTGCCGACAAATCTCTTAAGCTTTCCATTAATAAGCTCTACAATAATTAAGCTTGCCACAAAGTTTACGTGTAACTTTTTTCAAATAAAATCAGTATCAAAATTTGTAAAAATAATAAAGTTTATCAAAATATAAATCAATGCAAAATATTAAATTCAACACCAAAAAAATCAGGCTTATAAACATATGTGACAATTTGACATTATAGTCTAGGCGGGGTGTTGTTAATTATTGTTGCTATGTTAAAAAAAATCACCAACATTGAAGCTGAGTAAAATAGTGCTAGTGCGCGAGCGTCTCGGATAACCTTGGAAAACATGGCGATGAGCATATTTCAAGAGCAACAGTTACTTCTGTAAAAAGCAGTTATAATGGCTGAATATAAATTTTCCCAGCGAAAACAGACCACAGACAAGACTAATGAGAGGAAGGCATAAATAATTTAAGACATCTTTCTGCGCCGTGGCGCACGACGTTCATTACGCACACACACAAAGGAATATTTTTTTAAAATAATGTCTGGCCGATCTCCAAACACAGTAAAACCTCGAGCGGCTATCTACATGAAAATTACAATAATTATCACCGTAGAACACAGCGTGGATTTGTATCTTTTAATTAATTCAGATAAATAAATATTTCGCTTAAACGTGACTTCAGAAATATATTATATATAAAATTGTTAAATATTAATACCTCTGTGTGCTCCCATCTCAACCTGTTGTTTAAACGAAGCTTCAAAGTGTACAGAATTCTCCGCGCATCATTCTGACAATACGTAAACATTGATATAATATATCTCAGGGGATTACGATAATGAATACGCTGATGAAACAGCTGAAACACAGGAGTATATGCTGCTCATCTCAATGTGCCACCACTTCCCTGGCTCCCACACGATCCTTTTATGGAACTAGGGATTCTGTGTCGAGACAACCCGGGAATAAATTAGTTTAAAAATAAAAAGATTAGTTGCTGATCATTGCGGTACAGTAGGTAGCGACCTAGCGGCGAGCAGCGCATGTGTGTAGCTTCTAATTACAACAAAGCGAAATATGTTCGAGTGTATTGGTCAGTTATAAAGATTCTGAAGGGAATAGTTTTGTTGGTTTGATCAAACAGAGAATAATATTGATTTATGATTGTAAAGTATGGTGTACATATTTAAAATAAAAACGTGTCATCTTTTAACGAAAGAAAGTTGAGAGGAGATGAAATTATTAAAAAAATATATATTATGGGACTTCAGTTTGTCATTGATTTAGATACGTTATTGTCATCCGTGTTGTTTTTTTTTATTAATTTTTTTATTTGTATATTTAAAAAAAAAGTTTTATAGGTGTACCTATATGTTTTTTTAGATCAATTTATTATAAATGTAAACTTAATTTCATTAAATAAAACTACTAATAATTATTTGAAGTATTCGATTTAGTACGGATAATATCCCTAAAACCTACTGTATATAATACATATGAATATATATTAAAATATATTCTCATTTTAATTAAATAAAATTCTTTGTCTCGATACCCGAGAATTCCCGGGACTTGAAAATTTTGACTCTCGAGTCCCGGAAATTCAGAATACAGAATCCCTATATGGAACAAATGAAAGGCATCGAATTATTATTGCCGTTTAATAAAATATTTAAATAAAATAGTCGCGTTTTAACAGATCTCCAGAAATCCTTAAAATTTTCATACATAATTTCATATTTGCACATATGACGGTGTCAGTCAATACAACAAATCATAAACTGCATCTGTCCAAACAACAGTCGTGATACAAATAATTCTCAGTAATGTGCAGTACAAAGCGCGGATCATTTTGCTTCATAAATAACTGGTATGTCAATTATTATTGATAGTAAAAAATATAAAACTGTTATCTTTTAATAGATAGCAACATTTTATTACGTGAACGCCTACGGCTTACCGGTAAAACAAACCTCTTTTTCAAAAAGGTGTATGCAAAGTGCGAATGATCCTTACTTACGAATAATGCTTCGTCGATTAGTAATCCCAGACAGAAAGGTCGACCCTTAACTCTAATGTAAAAGGTGTACCTTTAACATTAAACGTTTAAAGGTTTAACCCCCTTTAGTATAAATATTGAATGATAATCGTCGTAATAATTTAGATCTACTTAAATATTTGAAAACAGTCCAAATCGTAGGGCAGGCACCTGTGCCGAAGTAACCTGCCCGGTATCCGGTGTTGGGTTTAATGACCACTTTACGCATCGACCCTTCCGAGAAATCCTTACTAAGCCAATTCACGTAAATTATTGCAGTTCTGAAAGGATGTGAGATATTATCCCTGACACAATATGTACTCCTGTCACTTGCCCTAGTTCTCGTGTGGGCTAATAAAATGATTGAATAGACTTAAGAGGTAGGCACTAAATACACTGTTGTTTTTATTGTTTCCTGTTGAAAACATTAGCAAAACAGGTTGTGTACCTGGTAGCCTTCTAAGAAAGGGTAAAATAATTATTTTAAATAAAATTCCCTCCAAGTTCCCTCTAATTTGTAATCATAGCGCACAGAACTTTTAACGAGTCATGCCGTTTCGTTTCATGTGCCGTCTTCTATCGAAGGTTGGCGACCATGTTGCTTTATTTTTTTAGACATTGGACCACTTTCTGGGGTTGCCCGACCAAAATAACCTTTTTCTACCTTCCCCTACATAATGAGTATGCAGCTTTATTTAATAGTTGTTATTGGTTATCTTGACTAATCCATGCGTCTTAATACATCTTCATTAGTAATATGGCCAACTCAGGCCTTAGCTCGTTTTTGAAAGGGAAGAAAAACAGGAGAAGCAGAAAAAATGGAAAAAAAATGTACGAATTTTTGTACGCTCAGCTCTTGAACTCAAGAGCATAACTTAAAATATCATATCTACATCTGTGTTGTTATTCGTAGTTGTTATTAAGCGGGTATATAAGTTATTAAGTTATAAGTAAGTTGTGTTATTATATTATCAAGATAATATCAGAACATCCAAAATGTCAAGTGAGACAGACATCACAAATCTACCTCCGCTTACAATTCAAGTTGTCTGTTGTTACTGGCAGAAATGGCCCTTTAAAATTAAATGAGCTATATAATATATATATATAACTACATATAAGTAAAATAATAATTATTATTTATGCAGCTACCAGTGATTAAACGTGAATATTGAAAATAAATCAATTATTAGGTATTATGAGGTACGTGTTAAAAATTTGCGCTTAATTAGAATTTCAATGAAATAAATCAAAATAAAAACATGTCTGATATCATAATACATACATAATGTCGTCACCGTGACCAGCAACACCGCATATCTGAGAATTGTGTACTTTACACGAGAGAGACAACTAGTTTTAAATGATTTTTGTAGAATTACTAAAGTACTACTTTCTAGAGTTGTAAAGAGGAGCAGATTCTTTCTTAACTGAAACTGAACTAAACTTAGGTATGATTCCTTTGACTTATGCGCAGTTGACGGGGAGGTTGCAGATGATATTACATTCCTTTGATTTGTACGCCCCTAGCGGACGCTATCGCGACACTAGTGATATAGAACGATTCCCCGCGAATATTCAAATGATTTTGACAAAAAAATGAGATTAGATGACGATGTATCGTATCAGATCTGTTTGAGTGTATAATGAGACAAAACATTAATAATAATAACGCTAATCAAGGAAATAATTATTTTATATTTATTTCCTAGAATTTCTGGTTATGCACAATTTATTTTATTGCTCCCAGAGACTACACTGGCTCTAGTATAGTAGTATCTACACCGCAATAGAAAGATGTAGATACTGTATGTATATACGAAATACTCGATTTCCCTACAAAAGCAACTCGCGCGCACAGATAAACAATGAATATACCTTGTATTGTGAATTGACATACACCTAGGTTTTAGCCTTAAACAAACTCTGTACTATTTCTTCATCTCAATTAAATATTATGCTCATTGATAATGTTTCCATAATGATCAATCAATTTTGAAAGTAAAAAATATTTAATAAATTATAAACACCGCATATTTTAATAATTTATTTCTAACTTAATATATCGTAATTTATTTAATTTAATTGAATCAAAAAAAAAATTGTAATCAGAGTAAGTAAACAACTTTTGTTTATATTATATTTAATATAAATAAGTTTTAATTCTTTTTTGATAAGAAATGATGCACATGTTAGGAGAATTTATGATTCTGCAGACAAGCATCTAGAAAGAATATTTATAAGACTGCTATTTTAAACATGTTTTGCGTGATTTAAAAAAATCAGTTTCAGATAAACAATTGTAATTACGATAAGTGCTAGCAACTTGCTTGTTTAGTCTTGCTATATAAAAAAAAAAGTATATTTATACGGCAGGCACTTAGATAAAACTTGTCAAGAAAACCGCGATAGAAAATTTCATTTTCATATTCTCTCACTTTTACTATGAATTTTATTTTGACCTTTACCGATAATACCAGGTGCTTCCAAAATCATTTTAAATACAAAAATTTTTTGGCAGCGCTGAATATCGACCGCGGTTCCCTTTAACTTGCTAAGCAAGCGCTATACTATTCCCAATTTAATTTTAATCTAATACATTGATTTATAATCAACACAATAAATCAAAAACACGATTTTTTTTTGTTCTATATTAAATTTTTCCAAATTACTGATAAAATATAGAACAGTGTGGTGAGCTTATATACAAATTTTGATACAAAGTTGGATATTACATATTAGGCGATTAGCAGTACAACATTCTCTGCTAAAATAGATCTTTAGTTACATGTCGCTATTATCATACATTAATATTGGGAAAAAACAAAACCAAATTTTATATATTTAACTATCATTAGCACAAAATATCTTAACATTATCTATTATACCTACATCTAATACTAATTCAAGAGAAAACAAATAATATAATATGTTTTTTTTTTGTATACATAGACATCAACCTATTGGTTTATTGTTACAAGACAAATTATGGTTATTTTAAAGAAGATGTTTTGCAAATTAGGATGATTCTGATTTTTTGTGTATAAAGGCTCTCTTATGTTCAATGAAATTTGTATCAAAAGACCTTCCTGTTTGACCTATGTATACCACATCATAGTCATCTCATTTGCGGTATATAATAAAGAGCTTAAAATAAATTTAAATGGTTATTTTCACAACTTTTTCATTTTTCTGTAGTTATAGGTACGCGGAAGATAGGGGCTCGGTTCTCCGCCAGTGATATTCTAATTTTAATTTTATTTATTTAACTGAATTTAAGAATATTTATTCAAACTAGGAAAATAAACGCGTTTTTTTAAAATACAATATACTTACAATAGAATATTGTGATACGAATACGCCAGAATGGCGCGTGTAAAACCGAAATACGTGAAATAACTCACGATTTAATAAATACATTTTTTATGAACTATTTTGGCCAAAATTCTGTTGCGTGAGATACTTGATAAACAATTAGTATCGTAGCCGCGGCCCACGTGCAGTCGCACGAGATTTATGTTGCAGTCAATACGTATTAATCCCACGATGTCGATATCGTGGGATTTTTACGTGTTCGACGACCATCTAATTTTTGTTCTACGTGAAAACATTTGCATAGTTCACACAAAACGTGAGCTGAGTCGCAATCAATTAACAAACTGGCGCATGCAGAATATAGACCAGAATGCGTGGATTTTACAAATGTGCACTTCCGTGAAGGTGGGTAGGTACCTCGTGCATACAGTCAGCACCTGATAAAATATTAAGTCATTGCCTATGTAAAAAAAACCTACAAGCATTTCAATATTTTTCCCCTGTCGTACAAATGAAATTAATGGTGACGCGATAATAAAACTAAGATGTTGTGAAGTTTATCTTTAGTTTATAATGTTTTGGCTGTTGAAAATGTTAACTTCAAGTGATGTATCTTTGGGCCGAGGTTGGTACGATTGATAGTATGTGAAAGAGATAAATGTGTTGCGCCGCGGTCGGCGTGCTTTCTTAGCCCCGGACCGCGATAACGTAAACATAAAATATATATCTTATTATTAGGAGAACACATTCTTATTGTGAAGTTGTAATTATTCATAACATAGGTCTGTGATATTTTAAATGTATTAATTAGTATTTAAAATATATATCCGTATAATGCTGTATCTGGAATAAATACTATTGTTACAACTAGCTGGGTATTCTTCCAATACCATATCCCGCACACGAGGATCTCTCATTATCAGAAGGAAACGAGATGTCACAAGAACCTACATCTAAAAATGTATGAAGATTTTAGAAACTGCTTCTTCTTCTTATCTAGTCAGTAACTTCATTACCGTGGATCGTGACTTCCGGACTACTCCACCTTTCTTTGCATCCCGCAGTGTGCAACAGCATTTTTGATTTGGTCGGTCCATCGACTTGGGAGATCTATTTCTGATTTTTTCCTGACCTCTCATGTTTCCAATCTTCACCGCCTTGTCTGTGGGAGTGTGTCCGAAAAATTGGACAGATCGTAGCAAGCTCTAGCTTTAGCTTTTACATGTTTTAAAAGTATTGCCCATCGAAAAGTAAATACCGAAAAATAAAATCAATATATTGTCACTGTCACATTCACAGCCAAAATGCCGCCCTTCAGATTTACCGCCCCAGACAAATGTTATCCGCCCCTAGAGCTGGTCCTGATCGTACACAGTTTACCTTGTACATATCTTAAATTATTTGAAAATTTGACCATATCTGTTTACTGTGCCCTTAGAATATTTTATATCACCAGATATCACCCTCCATATCATCATGTTATCTACATACCTTTCAATCTAATCATTTAAATGACCTCGCCAATGTCATAAAGTTACGTAACGTAACTCGAATAAAATTATAGTTAGGGATATAGAAGGCATGAGAACCATCAGCCATCAAATATTAAAATTATAGTTAGGGATACAGAAGGCATGAGAACCATCAGCCATCAAATATTAAAATTATAGTTAGGGATATAGAAGGCATGAGAATCCATCAGCCATCAAATATTAAAATTATAGTTAGGGATATAAAAGGCATGAGAATCCATCAGCCATCAAATATTAAAATTATAGTTAGGGATATAAAAGGCATGAGAATCCATCAGCCATCAAATATTAAAATTATAGTTAGGGATATAAAAGGCATGAGAATCCATCAGCCATCAAATATTAAAATGAATAATTGTCGGTCAATTGTTGGTATTAGAATTGAAAGTAACTCGGATACACTCGTCTTTAGAACCAGGGCTCCAAAAGGCAAATTTAATAAATTTAATGAGTCGCACACATATTTTTGATAAAAACCGACACATTACAATACTAAAATATTTTTATTCAATCCAGCATAATAGTGTAATTAAAATTGTAAAAACATCACGAGTCGGTGCTATAGTTGTAGAAATTCCACGAGCCGGAACGGAATTCCGGTTTGCTCCGGTTCCAAGCCCTGCTTAGAACTAAATTGTCACAATATGCTGTTTGAATTTCAACTGTACGAATATGTTTTTTTTTTTTTTCCAATTCCTTAGAGTCTACGATACTCTGAGTACTCTACATGCGGCTAGACCGCCAAATCTACTACTACAAGTGCATCAGCGCTAATCGCTTTGACACTTTTTCTAACTACCTTATTATAATAAACATCATATGTGTTTTATATTAATACATGAATTGGAAGGGTAAAAAATTCTGATAAAAAACCCTCTAAACAATTTACTGGAAGTTAAGTATTTCAAATTAATTAGGCGCGACACTTTATGTACAGTGCCGCCTTATTCTAGCATAATCCTTAAATATTTAAACTAAAATAAATACTACTAGACTTAAAAATATATTGTTTTATTATTTTTAACGGATCATAAATTGGAGAGTTCAGTCGACGCTGTCCGCTTCTGTGTGCGTCTCAGTCCGGAGGATCGAGCGCGTTACTTCGCTGCAGGAAATAGTGGCTGGGCAATCTGTGAAGTGTACGAATATGTCTATATTCATTCAGATTTGAGTGCGTGGTTCCCGATCCAGCGATCCAACGATTCTGCGCGTTTCGGAATCCCTGTAGCGACCAGCACATTCCAGGCATGTCGAAACGTTTATTACAAATAACGAATGGGTAGTCTAGCGCAAGAGTGACATTGAACGTAATTCCATTTTAATAACACAATAAAATGCATCCGACAAGCTTTCCGCGATGATTCTGCAATCGGCGCCAGTTAATTACGGACATTTTACGTCACTTCAATTTCCCGTGAGAGTTTTTATTGAATATTACGTATCACAACATGTCTAGCATTGGATAGACCCGAATTTTTTATTAACGTGAATTAAAATTAAATTAAATACATTCAATGAGATGCCAGGACTCCATTGTGAACCGCTAATCTTGCCTCAGTTGACAAGTTCTCATTAGCTATAATTCCATTCAAAGAGCCGTTCACTTTATTTCCTGCAGTCACCATCCTTTCGATATCTTTGTCAGTCTTTCTGTTTCTATCAAACATACTTCCCAAATACACAAACTCATCTACTTGTTCCAAACATTAATTACCTACAAGTATTTTGCACGTTATCTTGCTTTCCTCCTTTTCGAATAGCATATAGTCGTTTACATAATTTTCATTAACTCCAAAATAAAAAAAACCGGAGATATAATTGTAATTAAAAGAACATCACGAGCTGGAGCTACATTTGAGAAAATCCCACGAACCGGAATTGTATCTGCGAGAATCTTACAAACCGGAGTAGCATTCCGGTTTGCTCCAGTCCATTCCGAACCCTGTTTATAATATATAAAAATATTTGTCAATATTCGCAATGGATATTATATATATAATTAAAAATAATCAAAGTAGTAACTTTTTACTGTAATTTTTTTGCGAAAATGGGTTGTTTGATCGTTAGTAAAAAAATATTTACATTTCGAAATTACATCCCGTAGTAAACTCATTTTGCGTGATATACGATAGTAAAAACGAGAATCGATAGTTAAATATGGCGGACTTTTCACAGCTGTTTTAAAAGTCATCTGACACATTGATACTTTGAAAGTTGCAGTATACGACAATTAATCATTCAATATCCAGCTATTTTGTCCAATGAACGTTTTCGTTATTTAATACATGATACGAAAAAATTTCACCATCAAATTTCGAATGCTTAGGCGAAAAAATCCATAGATAATGCATATTTCACGATTATTTATCACGCCTATAGACATCTCCATCTATGCTTTGACAGTAGTAAATTTGATGTATCAACAACCCGCAGACGATTTTTACTACGAACGTTAATAAAAAGTTACTACTGATCACACAAGCAGCCCTAAACATTCGTAACATTTATTATTAAAAAGATTATTGAAAATTTTACACCTTGCACATCGACACTTTAATCGGTTCTAAACATTATTTTAGTTCATGTGTCGAAAAAGTTTGAAAAACAAGATGGACGGAATTATTTTACCCAAGACACGCGGGTCAGAGGTCTAAACAGTGTAACTGGCGGTCAAAACCAAAATTGTTATGAAATCCAATTGATGTCGTACATACTTCGCCATTGAAGCATATTTCTAAACTACATTGTGTTGGAAACGGAAAATATTATACGAAATTTAATGAATTTCAACTGATTGCGTTTTTAATACAAATGTTTGTATTTTTGCACTGGACCTAGAGAAAATAAACACACAACATACAAATGAAATATATCTGATTATTTTGAACCAGTGCCGGAAGATTTTATATATTTTAAAAATAAATTATAGTACAACAGTATTAAGGAAATAAAAAAAATAAACATGTATACATAATGTAACAGACCTAGTTCACAATATTTTACGGGTGGATTACCCGACTAAATTACGAGTCGAAAATGTTCAAGTAGTGTGTACAAATTCTGCACTGTTACGGGAAATATTTAGTATGAGATTTTTGTAAAATTGTTTTGTGCAAGTTTTAAATTTATGAACTTCGAAATGATTTCCAATTATTATTATATATCTTTGCTTCAGGCCCTAAATCATCTGACAAAAAAATAGTCTGGCAGAAGTGTGACGTGTGAAGTGTGATGACCTCTTATTTTTTGTATTCAATATATGATATATATGTTGACATTTTTCGTAGCAGGATCATACCATAAATTGAAGAAATATTTGTATTTGAATTATACTTAGTTTTTAAAATTATATTATATTCAAACTGTACTGTTATATTTAAATCAAATAAATTATTATTGCTATGTAAAAGCCCACAAGGGAGTTAATGGAAATAAATGTGTATAATTAGTATCAGTAGAATATTTTAATTAATCGAAATAATAGCATTATCTCCGAAATGGTTGAGATTAGGTACATGCAACTTGAACATTTTTTAATTATATTTATCTATCCCTAAAACATTGTGATATTTGGGTTCATTTTATGGTCCAAAGGTACATGTTAATAGGTCCCAGCAAAAATACACCTAAAAATAGAAAAGACAAAATATAAACCGATGATAAAATCACAGATCGGTCGTTTGAGCACCGGATAAAAGGGAGTTTACTGTAACTGTAAACGATCCTCGGTACATGGATTGCGATTGTTAATTGTATCCGGCAGAACAGCAAGATGCGGACGTCAGAGGAAGCAGAAGAGACCAAGGTGGCCAATCAGGAAGCGGTTACGGATGAAGAAAACATTAATTGTTTTTTCAGTTGTGCCATCTTTGGCCATGGCCAAGAATCTAGACAGGTACAAGCGAGAAATTCTCACCGTTTTTACGTCACACATATAATAATGACCTGCGAACGTAGGCCATATCGCACGCATATTTCGAATAAAATAATTATATAATCAAACAGATATCTCATAGAGACAAAGCTATTTTTTATTATATTTGTTTAATAACAGTGCCTTTTGCAGGTAAAAATCCAGTAATTGTGTGTTCTTCAACATATTCAGATATTGCTAATATAATATTCTGGTCAAAATAAGAAAATATATAAAAAATTGAAAAATATTGATTTTTCAGGCATATTCTAGTATAATATGTTAAAAAAACATTTTACAAATAAAAAATATTGCTTTAAAATAATTTTAAAAAAATCAGATTATCATAGTGATAACATATATGCTGTTTAAAAAAAAAAAGGAAAAATGAATGATCAAATTTGGTCCATAGATGGCGATAGTGTAGTGGTACTTGAAGCGAGTCCACATACTAACATATATACAACATTCAAAAATTTGATAAATGTGGAGCTTGAGGGGTGTGAATTGGTGAACGTTATATATATATAAAGTGATCACTTAAGCCAGTCGAAGACAGGTCCGTAAGCCCTGTAATTACCCCATACTTCCATATATTTTTCATTAAATATAATATTAAATAGCTTTGTCTCTATGAGCTATCTGATATTTGTTTAATAACAGTGCCTTTGTAGGTAAAAATCCATTAATTGTGTGTTCTTAGACATATTCAAATATTGCTAATTATATTAATCGTCCGGCACTTCGTCATTTGACTGGATATTTAAAAAATATTGCTCTTTGGACGGTTGCATTTAAAAAAAAAAAAAATATTAGGTAAATACCTACTTTATATACCAAGTGTTTTATAAAAAAATAATTTGATTCCAAAAGTGGAATCAAATTATTTGTTTGTTTAAATTTGCAAATATGTTTTTACTTTTAACATTAATGACGGGCTTTCATCAAGTGTATTCAGAACGACGAAAGATTTCAAAACTCTGATTAAGTCATTCTTTTTCATTTTGATATTAACTAGCGATTCTACCAGTGGCGTGCACTATGCATGGACTTAATATGTTACTAATAATAATACTGCAGAAGTACGATTGGCTGTATTTTCACTGCTGTTTGTATTCATAAGAACTGGAGGTGCATTGCTAGGAATGAAATACCATATTTCAGAAGCAAGTGTAAAAAGTGTACATTTCTATAAGTTTTTTATTTTATTTATTTAATTTAGCGAAAATACAATGGCAAAATAAATTCAATTTTTAAATATATGGTTACATACATACATATGGATACATACATACATATGGATACATACATACATATGGTTACATACATACATGGTTTTTCTTTCGCTTACCTCTCCAAAAAAGAGACCAGCTCTTGTGCATGGAGAGGGAATTACACTACAATAATTTTATATAATACCTTACATATTCTATTCATTGTTCATTTGTGTGCTTCTGAAGTATTCTGTAATACTGTTGATTGTCCAATTATGTGTTTTTGAAGTGTTTAACATTTAGTTTCTTTTTAAACTCTTTTATATCCTTTATTTCTTTAATTTGTGTAGAGAGGCTATTGAAATTTTTTATCCCTAAATATATAGGATTTTGCTGATAGTGTTTGGTGTTACATTTAGGGATTTTAAAGTTATTTTTAAACCTTAATGATGTGCTTGTTTCAAATTTTCTAGTGTTATTTTCTTTAATTAATTGATTAATTGAGGTTTTTTTGTAAATGTTTTCTATTTTGGAAACTGGGAATTTTGCAAAAAGTGTTTGTGTTGAAAAATTTGATCGTTTTTTAATATTAGTTAATATTAAGTTATTAAATTAAAAATATTATAATACGTAACAGTACCACGATTATATTGTAATGGAACGCAAACATTTCAGCCTGCTTCAAAAATACAGATTTGCGTTGAGAAATTGAAAACATTTTGAACACGTCTGTTCAAGCAAAGACGTGGATTCAGAACACCGCATGGGACGAGCGACTTAGTAATTCGCCTAAATGGACACAGCAAATCTTTAGCGCGTGATGTACATGAATACAAAAAGTGAGTGTTGGAAAAATAAAAAACTTATAAAGAATACCCGATGTGTTAAGTCCTCACATGGCTAGACTCTTAATTGACCTTCTGTAATATCCTTGACCTCGTGTTAAAGGGAGTGTTAAGGACGAACAGATTGAGTTGCGAGTTGGCTCAGGAATGAAAGGACCTTTAGATTTATCTATTTCTCAAAAATCTTTATTAGACCTTTATTATTTAATTTGCCACTTAATGTAGAGAAATTCAATTTTAGAACCCCTGCGCTATCCAATATTGGCGATTTAGCAATTTTTCGCTAAAATATTTAACGTTTTTTTATAGGAGCAGCTTTCCATTAGAGCATAATAATGTTTGTATACAAATATACATAGCTGTCTCACGATACGGAGATTTGATACCTCTCGCCCTAATTTCAGTATTTTTTACCTACGATAGCAGTGACGCGCTTAATTTTCGGTAGACTTATTTTTTTGTTAATATGTTCATAAACAGAAATCTTTTAACCACTTTGTATTTTTATACAAAATCTAAATATACTTTCACAGGTATCGATGGATTCCACGTAGATATACATATAATTACAAAACGACTTCTTAGTATCAATTCGGTGTTACAAAAAAACGAAAAAAAATCGTTTATTGGAATTATTTTTTAAATTAATTAATTCAAAAAATTTACGCTACGTATATGAATTTATAGATTTGTTGTGTGTAAATTAAAATATCTCTTACGATTTGTGTTTTTCTTCAATTCCCAAATATCTGATATTTTCAGAGTCGACTCGTACATAAACAAAGAAACTCGACAAAATTTACTATCGCGACAATGTTTGTCTGGCAATGGTATTTTTAAACAATCTATTAGTAGATCTTTTACAGAAATCGCTCCGCGCTTGCTCCTACGTTTTGTCGCATTGTTTCTGATATCAAATAAACAAAAGGGCACAGACTCGGCGAACACCTGCGCGCCTTTCTCGGGGGCAGGTTGATTCTTGACATTTCTGATTCCGTCCGTATCTGCGCGCGATCTAAATACAAAATAACAACAGAGCCAGTGCGAACGGTTCGCGAGATGTAACACAATGGCAAAAAATATTATATCAGAGTACCGAGTAAAAAGTAGTTAGCAATTACACGCATTTAATAACCGCGAACGATTCTGCCGAGCGGCATCCACATATAAAATATAATCGAGTCGACAATCATTTTGCTTTCAAAATCAAATTACCATAACATACACAGTCACATTCTGCGTGTGATTACTAGTAACGAGTCAACTTATATAGCATATAGTTTGTCGTCATAACATAACTAGATAATGCAAACTCACCTCATCGCGAAGTTTGATAAGTGCCCACTATCCACTTCGCACTGCGATCACTGCCTCTTATGAACTCACTATAAACTTAATTACACGAGCGTTGAGAGTAACGATGTTTTAAACAATAATATCTGTATTACTAGTGAAACAGTTTTAGTTTGTCATTCAAATGGACAATCGGTTTCAACAGAATCACACATCAGAACGACCGACACAAAAACTAAACTCGGGCAGTAGGTACACGATTTGTCAAACACAAATAAACACTACAAACTATGATAGTTGAGTTTCAACAAACGGATTCACAAACTGCGATCAATAATAATTAACACGAGTGTCGCAATAGTTATCGAGAAATGCCGATTGAACGGATCCTCGCAATAACCTCAGTCACAAATTACAATGCCGTTGGACCAGGTCAAACGTCAAATGTATCACTTGAAACTTTCTAAATACAGGAGCACTGCAATGATAAACGTCAAATCTGTCGTCGGGCGGTTGCCGAAGCGCTGTTTTTATTGATAAAAGCGACACGCTCAGAGATTATTTTATGTAAATGCACCGCCGCGGACGCACGCGACGAAAACAAACTCAAAACTGACAGAAGTAAACAGCTGCTGAAGGTTTGGTCTGGCATTACCCCTTCCAACGTGGTCGAGGCAACGGGATTGGCAGAATCGTCGCGGTTGGACTTATTTTCATTTCATTTCGTGATTTATTTAGGTGTCGCACCGCCGTCGGCGTAACTAACATGCAAGCTTTGACTTTTGTACATATTCACAAGAAGTCACGTTTGACATCGATGCTGGGTAAGTTATTATCAATTAATAAAGAAAAATGTAATTGTCTAGCTTGTATAGTCAGGAACGTCCGCCTTTGATAACATCGGCAGGGGAGTCGAGTCCCACAATAGCATAAACGCTTAACTTCGTTTCAAAACAGTAAACATGTTTGTAATAATATTCTTAAGATCGTAAACTATTTCGGTTTTTTTTTGTAGGCTGAAATAAACAGAGGTATAATATTTATGGAAATGTATACACTTAACAATTAACTTCTCTTATATTTAAAAAAATATTTATTTATGATGATATTTTAAAAAATCTCATTAACTGTTAAATAAGTTATCAATAGATTTATTTTAGATTAATAATTATTAATCACAGTGCGTACATTGCTTAAATTAAGTTTAGTAATTCTAAATATCTTAACTAATATGTTTTATTTATTGATTAGATTTAAATGCAATATAATATTTAAATTCATAAAATGATTTAAAAAATAAGGGAATATGCATATTTTTATGAGTTGTGTAATCTTCAACCTTTTATGTTAATATCCGTATTTAAATCTAGTTGCAAGTATTTTATTTTACTATTAGGCACTATGTCATTACTACCGAAATGGGTTAATCTGATTAGAAGTTCAAATGTTAATGCTTTATTATTAAAACTCAATGGTATCGCGAATTTATGTTATATTTAAATATAAGTCTTAGCCATTCTCTCGTTACTAAGATTTTTAAATATATGATGTAATTGTTGAAATTCAAATTCGATTGTTGAAACAATTCCGGACCCCCTGGGGCCGGGGCCCCTGGGTAGCTGTCCAAACAGTAGCTGCGACACTATTCAGATTGTTTGTCGGGCTGTTTCATAAGCTAATTCACATTTCAGATTAACGAACGTATTTTTTCTGAAGTACTTATATTTGTACGTGTATTGTTTTTAATATTATACATTTATTTGATGGTAATTGACTATACCACACGCCATATATGGGGTGAAATTGACGATACACATTTTGTCTCCCATCATATTTAAACTTACATGGAATAAAAACAAAGTGTATGTTTTTAGGCATTTACGAGTATATATGTTACAATGGATGTGTATTACCAGTGAGAATATATTTTCACTGACGTTTCAGTGAAATCATATCCGAATACGTTTCCACCAGTGGAAATATATTTCTACTGGTGGAAATATAACTTCACTAGCAGGTTTTAGCAAATGTATATTCAATTCTAACCTATAATTGAACCAAACCAAACCTAACCTAACCTAACCTATGTGTTGAAAAGGAAATAAAAATGGCTGAGATTATAAACACACATCGACACTTAAGGCCAAATATTCCCGCGCGGCGTATTCTCGCTTGTCGACGAATACAAACTCACTAAATGTAACCAGTGAATTTGTATCTTCATTGTTAGATATACATCCACTGACCGGCTTAGCGAAAATATACTTTCACCAATGAAAATATATTCTTAGAAGAACACATTCTTATTGTGAAGTTGTAATTATTCAGAACATAGGTCTGTGATATTTTAAATATGAATTAAATATATTAATTAGTAAGATATACATATAAAATCAATTTTATCGAAAAATATTGTTGTTGCGCCATCGGGATTCGATACCAAAATTTAATAAAAATGAATTGATAATTCTGGCGTCTGCTATCAGTTTACTCAAAGGTATTTGAGATTCTGTAAAAATAGGGTAGATGGCTCTTTCAAATAATGGAACGATTAAATGTATTAATATCAAAAAGGTAACATATAGGTTCGAAAATTGTCGCTAAAAATATTGTCGCTGTAGCATAGTTGGATAATGCACCTTCCCCGGTTAGGAAAGATATCCAGGTTCGAATCCCGGTGGCACAACAATAATATATGTATATCTTTCTAATTAATATATTTAATTCGCATTTAAAATATATTCTCACTGGTAATACAGATTCACTGTAACATATCCACTGGCAACTGAAATAAATCCTTGCTTTACTTTACGGTGATTTTCACCTTACGGATTCCGTTTGATCCTTATCCCGTATCGATAATTTTTCACGTGTAAGTCTATTTTTATCCTTGGCGGATTGTAAGAAATCGAATTAAAATAATCATTAAGGAGAACACATTCTTATTGTGAAGTTCAGGTTTGAATCCCAGTAGCGACAATAATATATTTTTCGATAAAATTGATTATGTATGTGTATTTTTCTAATGAATACATTTAATTAGATTAAAAAATATATCACAGACCTATGTTCTGAATAATTACAACTTCACAATAAGTTGTATCAATGTGTCCAAAAAACAAAGTAGATGGCTTTCAAATAATGGTACGGTAGATGGATTAATTTGAAAAATGTAACATATAGGTTCGAAAATTTGTTGACAAAGGTACTGTCTGCTGTAGCATAGATAGATAATGCACCTTCCCCGGATTGGAAAGAGATCTAGGTTCGAATCCCAGTAGCAACGACAATATATTTTTCGACAAAATTGATTATACATGTATATCTTTCTAATTAATACATTTAATTAGTATTTTTTTAAAAAAGGTTATAGAATTGTCAATACTTGCAAATATTATTGATACGTTTATCAAAAGTGAAGTACATATTGTAGGGTGCGAACCTATTGGGCCTAGTTACATCACCGACATCGACCTTTACCGACAAATCTCTGATACGTGATACGAAAGTCTCATTCGTATACAAAATGCACTGATTAAGGACATATTGTTTGAAGCAAATTGGTAAGTTGCTTTTCGCAATTATGCGATACATTAGTATTTTAAAAATACAAAATAATATAATAACTAACTGACTTGCTTACAATCACGCCGTTTCCCGCGGGGGTGGGCAGAGAGGATAGAGCGCCACACTCTTCTGTCCAGTTCTCGCCTCATCCGCATTCATACATCTTCTCATACGAGCTCGCCGATTATTGAGGCTTCTAACATTACCATATTCTAGTATTTCTATTCCCGGTGCCTTCAATACTTGCGTCATATATCTTTCTTATCCTTCTGTCCTCATTCATCCGTTCCATATGACCAAACCACCCTAACATGATATAAAAAAAACGGTATTAACATAATTATATAAGTTAAAATTATAAAAACACATTACTAGTGTTCACTAACAAATATAACACTATATTTTTAAATTAATCTAATTATTTTTTCTGAAAAATTTTTTACGTACTTCGGAAAAATAAGTAAATTAGTACCATTATAATTTGGCGTTTCATATTTAAACATATTTTATTTTACTCCCGAAAGGAAAAAAAAATAGTTTTACCTTTCTGAACTAAGAAATCTTAATAGACACTCCATATAAAACAAAACATAAACTAAATTGTAATGTCGAGTATTGGCGTTAAACATTAATTTTCTAGTTCATCTGTTTAATTAATATAAATTTCTTAAGTTCCCGCCGCTTGTGCGACATACGATTAAAAATGGCCTTCATGAATATTTCTAATAAAAAAATATATAATAGTCTGGCATATTTCTATTAAAAAATTCTGTCACCTGACTGGATACGAATAAGTTTTGCTCCCTAGACGAACATTTTAAAATAAATTAGTCAACTGAGCTCTGCTCATCTAACGTAGGTAGGCACCTATTTCCCAATATATTCAATAATATTTTCATTCAATATCAGAAAATAGATAGGTACCTATAAAATGTTAAATTGTTTAGATTAAAATTTTTGGATTATCCGTGGATATAAATGATTTAGTTTCTCGATTTTTAACTTAAGAACCTAGAAGTGAACTAGACCCACAGACTACAAAATATGCCTTGTTTACACAAAGATTTAATTTTCTAAGAGCAAATACTTTTACTGTTGCATAAATGTGTCATAAACTATCGGATTTATGTTTCCACAAATAATGTGTGTAGAATGCTCCTCGTCCCGCAACTAACCCTCTTCTATATGTACACTTTATTTCATGTCTATTCATTTTCTGGTCTGTGACTAGACATATTAATTATTTATGGAAATATTTATAAATATAGTAGGTACCTAAGTTATTTAACTGATTATATCATATTAGGCACCTGTATTAATATGATATAACTATTTATTTTTAGATAATCCTATATAAAAAATGACAAATATGAATTAAATATATTAATTAGATAGATATACATATAAAATCAATTTTATCTAAAAATATTGTTGATGCGCCACCGGGATTCGAACCTGGATCTCTTTTCAAACCGGGGGAGGTGCATTATCCAACAATGCTACAGCGACGATATTTTTAGCGACAAATTTTCGAACCTATATGTTACCTTTTCTGATATTAATATGTTTAATCGTTCCATTATTTGAGAGAGCCATCTACCTTATTTCTACGGAATCTCAAATACCTTTGAGTAATCTAAAGCAGACGCCAGAATTATCAATTTTTTTCTAAATGACAGATTATCTATTAAGAAAATAATTTTTATATCCTTATAAATATTCGTTAAGTATTTTAAACATGATCTTTAGTATTAGTGCATAATATTTAAACAATATGTCGGATATAATATTTTAACTCAAAAAAATTAATATGTTAAGATTTCAGTTGAGAACGCAGAAATGAAATTAAAATGTGTTAAAATTGTGATATAATTTGATTTTTTAATAATTTATATATGAAATTTTCGAACGATAAAACTACGTTATACGCTCGCCAAGAACATTTAAGTACTAGTATTTTTCTAATACGGCGCTCATTAGTAGCTCCGCTCCGCAAACTATCTTCTGCTAAAAATATGTGAACCATTTCAACCATTTTACAGTTTTTTTTTATAGCTATTTTGGACGTATTATTCATTGTGTTATAATTTTGATATTCAAAGTCTCTTCAAAATGAAAAGCGAATGAAAGATTAATGACGTAGATAATACAGGAAGTAAATCTTCGTTTTATATCAACCACATTTAAGACGAATTGACTGAGATCTACATGTATCCAGATATTCCGCCCTCTTCAGCGACTTTCGAGTTTACTGGAAATTCATTGATAAATTGTTGATTTTTCAACATTTACTCGACCGTATTAATTTTTCAATAATTTGTTCTATAGCGAATCGATGGAAATTAAAAATGATAGAAAAGATAAATCAGTGTTCTCCGCTATTTCAAAAGATAAGATTTTTGTCATAAATCATGTAATATTAAAATATTTTGCTGATTTTATGTAGAGATTTTTGAATTTTTATGTGTAAACAATATGTAATGTATTTGCAAACAATGGTTGTCAACTTAAGCATATTTTTCTTAATATAAGTTGAAAAGTTTTAGTACAATATAATTTGATTGAAAGACATCTATTGGAGTATTCTAAAAGCTTTTTATGTATTTACGGTAAAAAAAAAAAAAAAAGGTTCTATACTTAGATATTAACAGTCAATGGAAAAAAGTTAGGCTATTCGCGTGCAGATGTCATCAATAGAGTTATTAACTATGTTCGTTCTGATATTATATTTACATTACATTTGGTGTGGAATGGTGATATTTATTTGTGTTGTCATCATGCCTTGTCAACAAACGTCTGCTTTCTTACTTCCACACACTTTGTCAAAACGTAGTACCGTATGGATCCACTTCTGTTAGGTATATATATATAAGTATAACGAACTATACATAATGATTTAATGATGAAATAGAATATCGATATCGTTTTGTATATCTTAATTATTTGTGTTATTATATGAACAACTGTAATGTAATTACAATTATTTTTAATGAAATGTGCAGATATGTCGCATATCCGCTAGTGGGCTTATCGCGTGGAATAATATTATGGATTCTGTAAATTTATAAAAAAGTACCTTAGTAAATCATCGTTTAGGTATAAACTATTCATCATTATTTTGTTTGACGTAAGCAATATACAGGGTGGCCTAAAAAAAGTGAGAAAATTTTGTTAAATTTGATATAATTACATCCAAATAGTTTACTAATTTACTTACTTACCTATATTACGTTATATTTCGACAATTTCCTGTCGCCATCTTTGATTATTAATTTTCCCACTGTTTATATTTGGTTTTTTCAAATTGTTGCCCAGAATGACAAAATCACTGCAGAAGACCGTATTCTGATCAAAAATTTGCGAATTGAAAAACAAAGCCTGGAGTACAGGCAGACATTACAGCAGGACGGAGCTCCATTTCACATAGCCAGAAATACGATCAACTTTCTTCGTCGTTAGAATGTTAATTTCATCGAGCCAGGTATGTGACCACCGAACAGCCCAAATTTAAACCCAGTAGATTATACAACATGGGGTGTTTTGATGATTACATTAAGAATTATAATTAATATGTTTTGAAATAACTTTTGTGTTACGAGATGTTCTCACTTTTTTTGGGCCACCCTATAGATAAGAATAAGTAGATTTACAGCACATCCGCTGTGATTAAATCTTAAGTGTTTGTTATCGTATTAATTCGAAATACAATATATTCTGAAAGAAAGCGTAATTCTGTTTTAACCAAATTCTCAGATCGATGCAAAAAGTTGAATTCCGTTTACTTTGAATCCGGCCCTGAATCAAGTTGATCAAATTGATTTATTATTATCGAATTTAAAAAAAAAACATGTTTACCGATTGAAATAATATTGTGTCATTAATTAAGTATACAACGCCTTTTATGACGCATAATTGTGTCACTGCAGTCACGGGACTCATTCCTTGAACGGTTTTTATCTTTGATGACGAAATTTGTGCGTTTTGATTAGGTCACAAGATGTTTGGAAAATTGTGACAAATTAGTAATAACGATAAATAAAAATTGCTCATTGAATTAGTCAGCATTAAAATTATCACAAAGGATAAAGGAGACGTAGTTCGAAGACATCAATGAAGCCGGATACGGCCCAGGTTGAAATTCTAGTGCAGTCTTGCCGTTGGAGTCGTGTTTTCACATATTTGTCAAAGATGGCGCACTGTGTGAAACTAATTAAAAAAAAATAATAATTATGGCGACATTGTGCAGGTGAACCTCTAGTAGTCATAATGTAAATAATTAGTAAAAATATTACATGTTCAACTACTTCGTGTCCTTCTATCCGTGTTACATAATATCATAAATAAATTTTCATTAAATATAAAAGTCAATTCGGCTGAAGTACAACGAGAAACAGAAAATCGCGGAGACCCATAGGCAGTGGCGTGCAGTAGGTATAGATTTAGGTTATGCTGTTACCAATGATCTTATACAATCATATATAATATATGTATTTTCGTTTAACCAACGTCTTTAGACAAGATTAATCCGTCGTTTATACGACCCTATTAATAGTGTTTCTAAAGTTTAAGTTTTATCATAAAATAATACCTGCTTATCTATTTAAAAAAATGTACGGACGTTTTTAAGAAGACTTTCTATGACTGAACGTGATTAATTTATTATTTAAAAATTATTTTTATTTAAGGTTAACGTAGGAAATAGTTCTGCCAATTGCTTTTTGTTTTTCCCAAATCAAAAATCAATTCATACACCAAATTTAAAGAACAATCATGAAATCAGCACGTTAAAAACAGTAAGATAGTAAAATTCGCAAATTAGTAAAAGAGGATGTAGACACTTCAATAATTAACACGCAGTTGTAACCCTTTCTAATGTTATTCTGTTAAAAAACAGCATAGGTAACGACTCCATACAAAACGGATCAACCGAAAGTAATTTTCAATTCAGTAAACAGCCATTTATATGACTTGAGTAATTCACTAGCTCAAAGACAGAACATAGTAATGTATACGAATACACAATAGCGCCATGGGTACAGCGGTGAGTTGTCGTGGTAGTTTTTAGAACTAAGAAATTAAAGTCTTTACTGGTACACAGATGGCTCTAATTGTAACATAATGTTTTCGTTTATGTTAGTCCAATTATTTCATTTATATTTGTTTCCCAGAATTTTTAGTAACGCACAGCTTTTTCGCTCGTATGCACTGCACACCCCTGCCTATAGGATGGAATCACTATGGGATTCGAAGTACGATTTCATGCAATATACCATTGAATGAGATTAAATTCCAGAATTTTCCATTTCATTATAATAATTCTTATCACAGGCCACTGTTGCACGCATGCATGTTACCTGAGTGCTCGGTTCTCGCATATGCCGAGATTAAATCTGATAAAATATCGATCTGGAAAACGGGATAACAGAATGTAAGCGTTTCAGCAGTCATGCTCATTGATTAACACAATGGAATGCATAATGCACGTATAAAAATATTATCATCTAGAATGTTTATCACGGAAAATACGAAAGCCTAAATGCGGAGAAATATTTATCACTTTAGTAATTTTTCATTGAATCATAATCATGTTTAATATCATTTGATAATGTTTGACAACTTCAAGATGTGGGGTTGGTGTCTATAGTGCGTATACCGTGGACTGCGAGACGAACGAATGTCTGTATTCTTCAAGAACTCCGTACTTTTTTTTAAAAAACGACAGCTGAAGTGGGGGGGGGACCCACCCTTTCACCGGACCGTTTTAGAAGCTAGGGCTTCCTTGTCGGTCCCACTCATCCAAGCTAATGTAAAACGCGACTTTAATTCAATTGCATATTTAAGTATTAGCAAAACGAAAAAGGAGAAGAGATTCAATGTGGTTATTAGCAATTAAGATTTAAAATTTAGACCCTCCAGCGTCCCTTAAGTGCTGTCTTTTTTCATAAAAAATCATATAACATAATTTTACATACAGATGGAAAATTAATGAAAAATTAAGGTGCGGTAGTTCAAGGCGGACACTCAGGGATCCATTCATCAAAAACACTCCCAAAAAAGGGACAGTGGACGAGACACAAATTGAGTCACACTTATACGGACAGACTAATGTAGTTACAAAACACGGGGTATGGAGAGTGAGAGGTAGGCGCATAGGTAGAGTCCCACCCACGCAGGCCAGCCTAACTACCTACCTAAGGAGCTCCAACGAGTCACCCATACCCGAATAAATTCATTTTATAAAACAAAATTCGTCTCATTACTAATTAGGTTTGCATTCCTGGACGGGCGGTGTCTAAGTCTAGTCAAACCACCAATCATACATTCACGCGCATCTCTATGTATCTCACAAGTCCAGAAAATATGTTTGAAATATGAAAATATACTCCGTACTAAGATCTATATCCTCAAGGCTCTTCACAACTCTCTCAAGAAGGAGACAACTTGGAAAAACAATCTTGTTACACGTTGCTCAGGGCGAAGGTGAGCAGTTCGCGCTGTAGAAGCTGACTAAAGGATAAGGACTATACCATGCTGTCATAAACTCACCGTTATTTATTTTTATTTTTTCATTAATATTTAAAAAATCATCAACAGTATCTAAACATTTTCATGTTTGGCTATGGCATTTAGAATTTAATTAAATGTGAGCAAAAAAATCAAGAATACATATTTTAATTTCCATAGTTCCATGATCAATCTGTGCGGATATATATATATATATATACCTAATAGTTTATTAAATGTTAAAAATGGCCTTCACCTCCGATTACAGCGAAACCCCGCCATTCGTACAACTTTTTCGAATAAAATTCGTGTATTTCCCCGAAATTCGTAATCGGTCCGAATCACGCAGCCAGTCTCGATATGACTCTCGCTATAAATCATTTTGTACAAGTTCCGTGAAATCCGTGATGTTTTAAAATATTTTCCAAAAAATACGAGAAGGAGGCGTCCAGGAAAGTAGTATATAAATAAATCATCTGGGGGTCTGAAATAAATTAATCTAACTTACACTATTTTTATATAAATCATAATTCGAAATGCCTCCGGGAACGAATTGTGTATGAATAGCGGAGTTCCACTATATTCTACGTATGTATAACCTGAAGCCTTCCACAGGCGCTTTGCTATTGCGTGGAAAATGTTAACGTACACACTTCGTACATATTTGAAGTGCTTTATTAAATAGATTAGCAATAATTTGGATTATGAATTTGTGTGAATTTGTTATATTTATTGTTATCATAAAAACATGATTAGTTGTGTAAATAACAAGAATTGATAAATCTATAATAATATTACGATTCCCCGTCTATATCGATAACTTTCTGGATGTGTCAGGTAATGATTGCTTATCTTCTACTACTGACTGATTCCAGTAGTGCTTTTTTTTTTTGTAAACCAATGTGGGTGGGTGAACCCGTCGCTTACCCAGCAAAAGCTTTTATATGGTCCTACTTATTCACCGCTGGATTGGCATTTTTTTAATGCTAATAAACAGCTGTGCGATTTCTTCTCGCACATAGTGACAAGACGGAGCCGCACAGCCGCATCACAAAAACCCTCGTTGGCCCCGATCATTTATTTATTTATTAATAGTTTACAAACATTTTAACAAATAAATTAAAATGTAGCTTTGGTCGGGGAGACGAAGAAAATAACACGCCTCTGAAAAAGGGAAAAGGACAATACAAAATTAACAACAAACTGACCAGTCATCAGAGCACTACTGCCGGCCGTAACGTCCCAATGACATGAGAAAAACAAAAATAGAGACTGCAATACAACAAAATGAAAAAGTAGTGCTATTGGTCCTGGTCGAAAAGCTACCAGAATGCTCTACGCTGAGAAACAATAGGAACATATAAAAAATTGACGCATTAAAATAATTCACCATTTGAGTAGGGGATAATGGATTCTGTTTTTCAATGGCCTATGCAGTGATGGTGAACCTTTTTCCACAAGTGGGTCGAAGTATGTAACCGCAATTCAATAAAAAGATTGCACGTCAGAAATGTAGAGAAAACTATAGTTTTTAATCAAAAAAATGTGTTAATTGTTTAAAAACATGTTTCAAATTAAACATTGTACTAAACACAAAACTGGGTTTTATTTTGTCACGACCGTAATTTTGAGAGGTTCAGCCTCTCTCATCATCAGGTGTAAATAAAAACATATTGGCCTGAGGATTGAACGCGTTATCGTATAAAGTATACCGTCGTACAAATGTTGGCGTACCATCATATTATGAAGTACATATATCATCGTATAAAAGATCCCAGAACTCGTGGAATACCAGGATCCACAAACTGCATAATATCCTCGGATAGTAATTAAAACAGATTATTAACAGAGCCTCATTAACCATAAGTTCACCACTACGCCTGACTTCAGTGGCGTAACTAATAAATTGGGGCCCAAAAAAAATTTAAAAAAATGCCCCTCTATTATTAAAAGAAAACCTAGAATTTTTCATGTGTAATAAATAATGCAGTGTTTATAAACTAATTTTTTGAATAATTTGACGTATTAGGCGGTTTCAATGGCTTAGCGTAATATCATACATATTTGATTTCGCTTTAGGCGGCTTTCATAAATGATGTCACAAGTTTTCCATGAAATTTTAACCTTCCCCACCCCTGCCGCACGTCATGTCACAGAAGCAAAATTATTTTGACTAGTCGATAAGTAATTGCCATTGGTGACAGCCGCGATCTTAAATTTAATGCGAAAATCCCTTTTTATATTATATTACTGCATCAAGAAGTGCACTTTGTATTTATTGCCAATATGAATACAAATACTATGATGCAAAATCATATTTACTGCGTCAAAAATTGTTTTTTATACAAACCCTGGTCGCGCTTTCCCCAAAACAAACCACACGTAAATAAAATCTCAATGTAATTAAAATTATTCCTCCTTTGTAAGTTGCTACTTAACGAACAAAAATGACATCTAGATGATGATGTAAGAGTCGCAGATAGACAATAGTAAACACGAAAATACTATGTTATCAGTATAATGTGCATTTAAGTTAAGATGGAATCGGATGAATGTCTTTCTCACTCAACCTAGAACACATTAAAAATGTTGATTATGATGAATTATTCCCGAGCAGATTTTGACAAATATTAGGTTCCAAAAATTACCAAAAATTATATTATTAGCAACAATAATTCACGGCTTCTATGGTATGACGTGAACAGTGACGTACAGTAGGTATAGATTTAGGTTATGCTGTTATCAATATCATTATACAATCATATATAATATATGTACTTTCGTTTAACCAGCGTCTTTAGACAAAATAAATCCGTCGTTTATACGATCCTACCATGTATTTATTTGTAATTTTAGAGTACTATTAATAGTGCTTTTAAAGTTTAAGTTTTATCGTAAAATAATACCATATAAAAAATGTATGCATGTTTTTAAGATCACTTTCTATGACTGAACATGATTTATTTATTGTTTGAAAATTATTTTTATTAAAGGTTAACGCAGGAAATAGTTCTGCCAATTGCTTTTTGTTTTTTCCCAAATCAAAAACTAATCCATGCACCAAATTTAAAGAACAATCATGAAATCAACACGTTAAAAACAGTAAGATAGTAAAATTCGCGAGTATGCAAAAGAGGAAGTAGACACTTCAATGATTAACACGCAGTTGTAACCCTTTCTAATGTTATTCATACAGCATAGGTAACGACTCCATACAAACGGATCAACTGAAAAGAGTTTTCAATTCAGTAAATAACCATTTAGCACGACAGCACGATGCGGCGAAAGAAAGAGCGCCACGAGTACAGCGGTGATTTTTTAGAACTAAGCAATTAAAATCTCTACTGGTACACAGATGGCACAAATTGCAAAATAATGTTTTCGTTAATGTTAATCCAATTTTTAAATTTATATTTGTTTATCGGAATTTTTAGTTATGCACAGCTTTTTTTCTTTATGCACTGCATGCCCCTGGATGTGAGATGGCCATAGATACGCGAGATGACAGCATAGATAAGAAAAGAAGGTGACAGGTGGTAAATGTACTTGCCAGTCGTCAACTGGCAATGACGCTATAGTCCGAGTCCAATACAGTCCAGTAAGAAGGCAGATGCGATTGGTGGAAATTAGTGTTTTAATTAATAAATTTTTGTTTACCGCATAAATACAATAAACCAAAGGCGGGAACTGTGGGGAAATGATATATGACGCGGGGCAGCTATATTAGACATTAGCAATTCGTGATATCACATTTTTCAAAAGCCACCCCCTACCCTTTTGTTACAGACTGTCACAATTCTGCGAAATTTGTGGAAGCCGCCTTACAAAGATGGTTCGGTTTCTAACCGGGGTAGAGCTGTATACATCGATAGTGTTATTTAGTCCACGTGAAAAATGATTTTTTAAATTGTATAATTTCGTTTCTTGTAAAGGTGGTCATAAAAAATGTTTAGTCCATATTAGCGCTCGCAAAAGTATCAATAGCAAAAGTTATGTAGGGCGCGCAACTTTTGGACTCGTATCTGATTGGTTGTGCTGGCGTAGTCACACGCCACTGCCCGACTCGCTCAAATTTGTTTATGAAATGTGCAAGTGCGCATTCTAGCGCGTCCCCCTCTCTCTAGGACAGACGAATTACAATACAAACGGCTAACAAAAGAGGGAGACGTGTGTACGCGCCGTTCTTTGTCCGTTTGGGTCAATGTCCTATGTTTTATTATATCTTTTATTTGGGTCATGCGCGGTTTATAACAAATAAAGATGTTTCAAGGGAAACGTGAGAACTAACCCTGAAATTACTGAAATAAAATTGACGTTCGTCATTCACGCGGTTACGTAGAACTAGGACGAGTTTGCATTAACTTCGTGCCCGTGAGGAGTATGTGTAATTGATTATTAATAAATGTAGGTGTATTGCTCAATGAGTCGGGTAACCAAATTTTTACATATCCTTGATGGTACAACAATAAAAGTAAATTAAGTATACATATATTTTTTTTTATTAATATTAAAAATATAATACAATTTCAATAATCAGTGGATATATATATATATATATATTTTAACATTTGTTTCTTCTCTATGAGAGTAAGACTCGTGTATAGAGAAGGAGTATATTCGAGTTAATTTATGTTTCAGTTAGTCTGTGTACATATTTTTTTAACTTCAGTTACAAATTTATGATAGTCCGTAATTTTTCTAATTGTGATGGGAAGATTGTTAAAAAATTTGATACCTTGATAAATATATTGATTTTGAGTTGCGGTATATTTTAGTTTTGGGATATCAATTTGATCTTTATATCTTGTAGATCGGAATTCGCTTCTAAAATTTAATTGATTTTTAATTTTGAAAATTTGAATTATTGAATTTTTTTTGTATATGTCTACTATTTTTGGTACTTTAAAATCTGTGAAAAGTTGTATACTTGGATAGTCTTTTTTTTTTAGAATAATTTTTATTATCATTTTTTAAGTGAATTATATAAATTATATAAATAGGTTTATTTATTTATTTAGACACATATAATATATAAGTATTGTAGATTTATAAAATATATAGACAGTTTATTACATATATTTTACACAGGTTTTAAAATACATTGCCCATCTAGGCAAGCCTGTTTTAGGGCAAATAAGTTTTATTTCACAAAACCAAATAGTGGCAAAACACAATTAGATAGACAATGAAACATACAAGGCAAGTAAACGTGAAAATATATAAAATGAGAGAATAAAAAATACTAATGTGCAATAGAATGTAAGCACATAAAAGGTAATGGAAAATATGTAAGATTAAAGTTATAATGCAGTCAGTATAATACACAAAATACAGTTATAAGAAATATTTCATAATATAAAACAGTTTATTTTCAGTATCTGTTCTACCTAATTTGAACAACCAATTTGAAACATCATTTTAAAAGCTTAATATTACTTAAAGTTTTAATATTATTTTCAATTTGATTGTATATTAAGTAACTTTGACCAAATTTCATTCTTGATTTTAAAATTATTTGCTCTTGTGGGATAATATCTTTCAGTCCTCACTGATGGAGCGCTTATTTTCCTATGAAAGCTAATTAGTATATTCAGCACATATAATTAATTGTCTTATATACAAAACCTGAAATTCCCTAAACAGTGGCTGGCTCTGAAGGATACGAAAAGTCACGGCGGTGTAGCTTTTTGAGCAATGCTTAGGCATGAATTCTTCGAAAAGATTTATATTTCCATTTTAATGTCATAGTATTGTTTTATCAAATACGTCTTGAATTTTTCAATTTCTAAAATGTTTTTGTTAATTGTTGATTAAATAAAATAGATTAGGGCAACCTTGGGCCAATCGGACGCCCTTAACATAAAACGAGAAAAAGTACAAGAAAATTAATGTAAACATTTATTATTATCTAGGACGATTTAAAAAAAAGGGATTAGTAAAAAAGATGTATTTCTTTAAAAAATATCTTTACAAATACATCAAACAAACAAAAAACAAAAAATCTAAATAGTGTCCTATCTAGTGTCTATCTTAAATATTACATTGTACACGTCAAACGGTTATTTTCCATTCAAATCACCTTCTTCGTTATACCAGACTTCACACTCAAGTCACTTAACCCAATTTCCTCCTTTTTTTATATCCATCATTACAAGAACCACGATTCTCGACTTTCTTCTGAGACTTGGCATCGCTTCTTTTCCTTTTTAGTTATTTTTTTCCATTCTGGAGTAGCTTCTTTACCTTTTAGCTCGGAAATAAATTCACCTGTGGTCAAGAATCTGGACAGGGTCTTTTACGTCCTCTTCTTGAAGTTTTTATAACTAGATATTTCAGGCAATGATGGGTCAGTTGCTCTATTTTTAGCGTACATCATTCGATCGGTTTCTGAACTTTATGATGCTCACTTCTCAGAATTTTATTTATTTATATTAGGTAAAAGTGTATCGGTAACGACATTAATAGTTTGAGATATGTTTTTTGAAATATTTAATGTTTTAGCGGATGTTAGAAGAAGCATTTTGTTAGTTTTGACAGATTTTACTGTCACAGACATTGATTTTTCACTCCAGTATTCACTTCAATCGGGTGTCCTTTTCCTATTAAGTATTACAATTTATAACAAACGGAGAGTAATAAATATAAGATAAGCTATGTCCGTTTGCCTCCACACACCACTGAAATTATTTATAAAATAATTTAATCGATGATGTAATAATAGTAATAAGATAATTTTGCCTTCACTGATACACTGCACCAACGATAGCTAAACACGATACAAAGATAACCTCGAATTTTTTTCTTGCGTAAAGAGAAATATTAATGTAAATACTCACAATGACGGCCAACGTTTATTTAGTAGGCTTGGGCAGAGAGAAATGTTCGTTTGCTCCCATATCCGTATGCCCCAGGTTTACCCTATCAAGTTTAAAAAAAATGGTACTGACACGATAAGGGAATTATATTTATTTATTTATTATTATTATACTGGCATTAACATAATTTGTAAAATAACAGAAAATTTCATCAGAAGTGCAATACGTATTGTCAACATGTTTTTTCATAATCAAAATTAAAAATATATATAAAATGTGAACTAAAGCAATTTATCCGTCACCATTGAGTTGAGACACAAACAATTGTAATAATGTAGTCCTATAAAAAGTTATATATAATATGTAGTATTGCCAATTTACATAGAAAATTCATCTTTAATATTTTTTAATGAAATGTTATTTTATTTGTCAAGTAAAGAAGATGAACACAAAAAATCAATCTATTGATAGTCATGAGAGTCTCTCTACCAGCAATTAAAAGCTCCGGGTTCGTATCCCGGTGATTTTATGATACATAATTTTTTTCTATGTATAAACAGTTCCCGCGAGATGAATCACTTCATTTGAGAATACTGATTGAACTAAAGAGCACATTAATACATATATTTTTCCACTCCAAAATGTTATGTTTCAGGTTGGTTACAATTTTCTGAACACAGCGTATACTTATACGTATATTACTCATATTAAAATCCCAAAGCATTTTGTCGATCACGTGGTCGCCTCACGAATGCCTCATTCGCTCATAGAAAGTGATGACATCACACAGGTCCGGTCTGGGCGACGAATAACGTGACCAACAATTTAATGGTTCTTCAATAAAAAATACACCGGTCGCGTGACGCCGCCGACGGAGTGACGGGGTCGAAGTGTGTTCCTTTTGGCTTGTGACGTTGCGCTGAGTGCGATTTTTGTATGGCCTGCGCGCACAGCATCGCCATGTTTACAATTTACGATGAAATGTCAGTAGCGGCGAAGTAGGCTGACTCCAGACGCCGAGTTGCCATCGCCAGTCGCCAGACGCCAGTCGCGCCAGTGCCCACATCGTCATCGCTCCTCGCCCCGTGTCCCCGCGCGCTGTTTTTGGGAATTCTGGGTAACGCCCCGAGTAATTGTCCATCTATTTTTATAAAACATCTATTGAGCTTCCGAAGCCGTCCATCGCGAGACAATTAGAAAGACTGCAGAAGTTCGCCGTGGAATTATTTTCGTCTCTCAATCGTCAGCCATCTGTTGTTGTTGTTGTTGTGGTCGAGTGAAATAGAAGAGAAGCGCCATGGCCATCAGCAGACTTTCGATTATCAAGTTTTTGGAGCTGGTGAGAGAAATGCTATTTATATTTTAAACTACTAGGTTATTTATTTCTTCAACGCCCTTTTACTCAAGAATACATTTTTATTTAATTTTAAGTATAGCAGTACATTTTTAATTGACACTTCAATATAACATAAAAATAATAATAATAACATAATTTATGCTGTTATCAGTGGCGAAAATACAAAAATTAGGCCTCAATGCAAAATGGAAAAAGGTAGGTAGGTATATTATGTATATGCAAAGCCTAATTCCAAAACCCCCTAAAACGACTTTCTGTTTTTGAGTTATGGATGTATATTTTGAAAGAAAAAGTACAAAATATTTGTTTTTACATCACCATTTTTTAAAGAGGCAGCAGCTATACGGCATCAACGAGCGTTGTGATTGGCTGATTTCATTTTAGGGGGAATAGCAACTTACACCCTGTCTGCTTTGGGGTATTTTGGAACTAACCCTGATCTTGAACATGCAATATTAATAGATTTAAGTGGTCTTTGCAAGAAACAATGCGTTCTGCATGTAGCTGACAAAAAATCTACAAAACTGCATATTTAACTCAAATTATCCGAAATCCGTCTTAGGGGGTTTTGGAATTAGGCGCTACACATATATATATATATATTGCCCTCCTATAAGAACGACGATTAACTATTTATTGTATTTAATATAGTGTAGTGTTCATTTACCGGCTATCTAATTAATTTTACCTTTTCAGCGGTTTTATTATTATTTTAAAAAAAGTACTTATTCACAGTATTGCTATGCGGCTATGGTCTGGTTCCCTAATTTACTACCAAGTGGGTAGAATGTACGATGTATGCAAAGAAAGTGACCTTATTATTAATGCCAACATGTCAAAAGTGATGGTATTCGAGAAAGATGAAAACAAGACATCGTGCAAAATACTTACAGGTAATGAATGTTTGGAAGAAGTAGATGAGGTTGTGTATTTGGGAAGAATGTTTGATAGAGACGGAAAGGCTGAGAATGACATCGAAAGGAGGGTGACTGCAGAAAACAAAGTGAACGGAATTATAACTAATCGGAACTTGTCAACCGAGGCGAAACTAGCGGCACACAATGGAGTCCTGATACCGACACTGATGTATGGAAGTGAGGCCTGGAGCTGTAAACTGAATGCAGTGAAAATGAGATCACTTAGGCGTAGGTATATGTGACAAATTCATTTATGGCAATGTTAAGCTGATCTTAGTATAGTGAGCAAGATTATGAAAGGATCACTTAGGTGGTTTGGTCATATGGAACGGATGAATATAAATAAAATGGTAAAAAAGATATATGACGCAAGTGTTGATGGCACCAGAAGTAGAAGACTTGGCACGACCATGTAAACCAGATACTGGAGGGTGGTCCTGTTAGAACCCTTAATAATCGGCGAGCTTGCACGAGAAGATGTATGAATGTGGATGAGGCGAGAATTGTGTGTCAGGACAGAAGAGTGTGGCGCTCTATCCTCTCTGCCTACTCCCGCGGGGAAACGGCATGATGGTGAGTAAGTAAGTCTTCAATTAAATTGTGTGAATTTTATTTCGAGTTCAAGTGCTGTTCTTTTGTTTCTTGTGGAAATATTCAATTTCGTTGGCGTATACAAAGATACTAAACACCCTTTAATCAATATTCTTATATATTACATCCCCACCCCTTATTGCACTCTGCAATGTCTCAGAATAACATATTCCACGTTAAAATTGTTAAAAACACGATGTTTTGACGATTAAATTAAATTTAAATTTAGATGCACCAATTAGAAAGAACTACAGCATATAAGTTCGAAAATTTATCGTCAACTTACTATGTTGGTGGTAGTGTAATTGGTTAACGCATTTTACCGGATAGGAAAAGATCCAGGTTCGAATCCCGGTAGCAACAAAGTTATTTTTTCGATAAATTGAATTTAATTTCTTTCTAATTGAAACGTTTACAGGAAAGTATACAGAAAAATTCAATTTATCGAAAAAATAACTTTGTTGCTACCGGGATAAATACGCATATATATATATTTAACAAACACATAAAGCCTTGACTGCAGAATACACAAAGTTTATTATAAATGCAACAATAAAATTGTAACTACTTAACATAGCGTACGTTAATAATAAATGGATACATTTTAATACTATCGTCTAGCCCAGGCATCGGCAACCTATGACCCGCGGGTCACCGAGTGACCCACTTGAGTTGCGCAAATAAGGTATAATATATAAAAATAAATTATAAAACAAACATGGGAGGTGGTCCGAACCTTTCCGTTATTTAAAAGGCCCGCGCGCATCCGTCAGGCGTGGACCAATGGGAAAGACTCTGTGACGCGAGACAACCGCAAGACAAATCTTGACTAAAACTTGACAATTATAATTGTTTTTATAATTATTTTTATGTTTTGTTTTAAAGCATATTGTGATAGTTTTCGCAATAAAATTTATCTTATTATTAAATACTAATTAAATGTATTAATTATAAAGATATTCATATAAAATCAATTTTATCGAAAAACATTGTTTTTGCGCTGCTGGGATTCGAACCTGGATCTCTTTTTCTAATCCGGGGAAGGTGTATTACCACCAAATATGCTACAGCGCCAGTATCTTTGACGACAAATTTGACATTATTGAACTATGTTCTGAATAATTACAACTTCACATTAAGAATGTGTTCTTCTTGATAATATCTTATTATTCACTAACGGACTGTTTTAAAATGAAAATACCCATTGACCAGAACCGTCTTCTTAATAGTCACATATTGGTTGATTTTGACCCGCAGTTAAAAAGGGTTGCCGACTCCTGGCCTAGCTTTTAGATATGTAACGTACTAGACGTTGCAGTAAAAATCGGAGAAGAATTATTATCTAAAATAACAAGATAATTTAAACACATTACTTATTAATGGTTTATTAAAACACGTTTTAACTTTTTTCCACTATTTATTATTTAATTTACATTACCGGTTTCAGCCTATCCCCGGCCATTTTCATACTGGTACATTTTTCTCTTAAACTAGGGTATTTATACAATTCAATACAGGGGTATTTTTCAGTGAGTCTATATAATTTGAAAGATGGTGCTAATTTGACTCTGATGTTGTTAAGTAGATACTCTTACAGAAATTTTCCATTAAATTTAAAGTAGTAAAGGAGTAAATTTCCATTTATTGGTTGAGTGCTCCTATTAAAATTTTGATTATACTTAAAATAGAAAATTTAAAAAGTGTTGAATTAACAGTATCAAAATTATAAACCATTATTTATTGTTGTCTACATATATGCAATATCAAAGTGTACAAAAAAGTACGATACATGTATTAAAAAAAATTAAAGTATTTGAATATTGATTACTGAAATTACAATTCTTATACGTGTTGTAATTATTCTTATGTACGTGTCTTGTGTTTTTGATTAAGGGATGTATTTATGGTGCGTTTTCAGCGATAAAACTTTGCTCTTGTAACTCACGTAATAAACATTTCCCTACGAGTATACACTGATGCGCATTCATTTGTTATTTCATCGATATCTTTTGTTTACTTACTCATTTCTACGATTTCAGTGTACGCGATGTGTACGCCTAGTATCTGGCGGCGTGACATTTCAAATACATTATTTCGTGACACAGCCGCTATAAAATGAGTAATATATTATGGACGTAGGTTATACGACGTGTTTCATCTATTATCTTGATAGCAGTAGATAACAAAACTAAATGAAATCTTCTAAGGGCACAGTAAAGGGCTTACTAGAGGTATCTCGAGTGGGCGGTCTCGGGGGAGGGGAGAAGGTTCTTAGGATTCTAGAAGTTAACATTTTTTTAAAATGAAAACACAATTTTTGTGATATTCTGTGGTATTTTTAATACAAATTAAATAAACCGAATTTGTTGTAAACGTAATCGGTTGATGTAGCGAAATGGTAACGCATTTCCCAGGATAGGAAAAAGTCCAGGTTTGAATTCCGGTAGAAATCAAATATTTTTGCAATAAATAGATTTTTTAAGTACATCTTTCTATTAGATTAATTTAATTTGTACGCTCTGAGGATATCAATTATGATTATCTCCTTAGCCGTCTGAAATAGTTAAACTTATCAGTGAGACGTACGATGATTTCTATACAGATTGTTGGTCTGCTTGACTTTCACGAACCATTGAGGTCATCGAGACACAATTCATTGTTCTATTACAGTGGTAATGTCAGAATTCATTCATTAGCTAACTCCGCAGTCCCCAGATTGCGAATGGGAATGAATATGCGGAGGTAGTCTACATTTTTGCTGTAAATTTAACTCTGTACCAAATTATTCCATTTTTTTGTGTCACAACTCAAATGGTGACAGATAAATTGTTTTACTTCACATTTTATATTTATTTTTAATTATGATTATGAAAAAACATGCTGACAATATATATTGCACTTCTGGTAAAATTTTCTGTTATTTTACAAATTATGTTAATGCCTGAATAGGGGGTGTGTTATATAATAATTATAAATATATAATAATAATATTTTCTAATAGAGCGACGTTGGGTACGTCGGGTAGTGTCGTATTAAAATAAATAACTATTTTAACAAACATTTTGAAATAGCACCATCTAATACCGAAACAGTTTACATTGTCAGGTAATGCTCCTTTTTTACCTACATACTTAGAAAATATTTAATACAAGTACTGAACTTTGATTGGAACGTGTCAGAACATACTTTTGCATTTCGATAAAATTGTTACATTATAAAAATAAACTTAGATGTCGAAACTGTGTATAAGTGTGTGAACTTTCGTACTTCTCATCAATATGCGTTCGGTGTGTGCGCGTTTATAAGTGTGTGAATTTTCGCACTTCTCTTTAAAAGTTGTGTTTGGTGTGTGTGTGATTCGTGTATTTTTTTTTTACAAGAACTATAAATATACAAGTGTAGTGCTGTGTGTTATGTATGTACCTACCCTCCGAAGCCACATCCACATCTTTTAGTTTGTCAACCTTAACCTTTCTTGATTTGAGGAAAGTTATGGGTTAGAACCATTAATTTAATAGTTTTGTCTTATCTTATTATTTATGCTTTCTGTAAGTGGATTTAAATTATCTTCTATATTATTTAATGGGAGAAATATCTCCAGAAATATCTTTATAAACTATAACACAACCCTTCAGAGATCAGATCGTATCTAACATCTAAACGAGAAAGAACTGAAAGTCTATTCGTTTCAATACATCTCCGTAGACACGCTACCTTATAAATTTGTGCACCTATAATATTTCTTATTAGGAGAACACATTCTTATTGCGACGTTGTAATTATTCAGAACATAAGTCTATGATATTTTAAATATGAATTAAATTTATTAATTAGAAAGATATACATATAAAATCAATTTTATCGAAAAATATTGTTGTTGCGCCACCGGGATACGAACCTGGATCTCTTTCCTAACCGGGGAAGGTGCATTATCCAACTATGCTACAGCGACAATTTTCGAACCTATATGTTACCTTTTTGATATTAATACATTTAATCGTTCCATAATTTGAAAGAGCCATCTACCTTATTTTTATAGAATCTCAAATACCTTTGAGTAAACTGATAGCAGACGCCAGAATTATCAATTCATTTTTATTAAATTTTGGACACATTGATACAACTTTATTATTAGAAGAACACATTCTTATTGTGAAGTTGTAATTATTCAGAACATAGGTGTGTGATATTTAATTTATATTTATAATATTTCAATAAACGAATTATTTACAAGTACCGAGTCGTGATTTTAAGACTTCCCGAGGAAGGAACATACTAATTGAGTGATAATTATTTATTACACCTGTTATCTTCTTAAACACTGCGTGAAGTCACGCGGCGGATCATGTCGCTGGAGGTTATGGGTGTGTACGTGTTTAATCAGAAGGTTGAGATGCGAATGGTAATCCGCCTCCGCAGTCGGTTCACCATTCTAGTCGCTGAGTCTGTACTGGTTTGTATATTTTGTAAGATGATGACAGAAAAGGTAAATATAATTGAAAGCAATACTCACGCTTTACGCTAAATTTATTTATTTTAAATTAAAATAGTTGGTTGGACTCTGTTAGTTAGTTCATACTTGTGATGGTAAACCGTTACGTGACTGTGATCGAGTTGATGATTGGTAACTAGGATGTAACTGTCGGAGACTTACTTTCTAGTGTACCAGCCAAAACAGTCAAAATAACGGTTTAAAAAACGATTTTACCATCACTAGTTCATACCAAATGCTTGCGATGGAGGCTGGAACCGAAGAGGAAATGAAGGGCGTAGCTGGTGGCCGTTGCGCACCGACAGCCAATGCAGCCAGTGCAGTGTGTGGCTACAAGCGTCCGCTATAATGTACGTAAATCCGAAAGGAAGTCACACATGGTTCTCAAATAAGTCCTCTCCGTGAAATATCAACTAAAACTTGAATATATTGAAAATATCTTTCAAGTCGATCAATACAAACTTTTAAACACCCGCGATTAGCTCACCGGTTGTTTTCAACCGACAGCATGAGCTAATAGCGGATGTAGTCCATTTCAATATTTCAAGCGTTTTTGTACAGCGGGTGACCCTGTACTGAGAAAATCGACGTTGATCAACTTCAGGGTGTCAGATACCATGACGCGCCTCAATTCTAAGTTATGATCATCAAATATTATAATACCAGTGTTCTTTATTGTATAAGATTGTAGCTATACAAATTGAAAATTGTTTATTTTTTAAAGAACTTCAAATATATTAATTTAATTAGCCTTGAAAATAAGCGTTCCTTTAAAACTTTATATTATTTTTTTAGATATAACTTGTCAATAATAATTATGTTAATTTTATTATTAAATTCGTCATTATTAATTAGCGATATTTTTTTAAATTTTGTGTTGCTGTCAAAATTCTACAAGAACTAAAGAAGAGTCAATTTACTTGTTTTAAGTAGTAGTATTTTTAGATCTATTAATTATACAAGGAACTCAAAGATAATCAAAAATCTATAGTAATATAAAAACAAAATATTTTTTTATGATTTTATGAACAATTACATAATTTTATGAACATCCTAAATTAAAATTAAAGTAGAAATAAGCAATTTTGAACACCACCTTTCTGGGTAGCGTTTGATGGCTTTAAAGCCGGTCATACGCGCAACGGTATACCTGTTCAAGTAAACATGACAAGTATACCGAAGTTTAACTTTGGCCATATACATAGCGGCCAACCTGTGACAAGCTCTGTCAACAATGGCGTCGGTACAGCGCAACTACGATGATGCGGTAGAGCTACTTCTCGTCATCTTACGAAAGAAAGAAAAGTGAGACAAAAGTGGTCCACGATTGTTAAAAATAATCCAATACAGTCGCGTCAATTTGATATTTATTTTTAATTCTATAGTGGTAATTTTTGCTTTTCACGAGTCAAGGCATGGCTCAGATCAATAAAATCTTTCACAATTGCACTGCGCTTGCGAGACGCCATTTTTTTGAACTACGCCATGCGACCTTTCCCTTCGCGGTGAACGGAACAACTGAGATCTACGCCCTGGCGTAACACACACACTCGGGTTTGCCTGAAGTTAGCACTTACCCACAGGTAGAAAATATGAATTTTCGATTGTTGTCAGATCGCCTGTACAGGTAGGAATACCTGCCAGTTTTGTCACATACACGCATTGTCAGGTATACCGTTGCGTGTACGGCCGGCTTAACTGTCCCATAGACATCTATCTACTGAGGCATTCAATATATTATACATATTGCTACGGAATGCCTCTGAAGTTCTAGAAAGGCACTCTGCAATCTGCAGTACATCGGTACTGGTACAGGTTAATCTATCAGGTATAATTGATCATGGCGTTTCGTCTTTTCTCTAGTTCATATACAAATACGAAACCTTTAAAGTGACGCATAGCAGATCAGAGATTGTGTAGTTTAGCGCGTACCGATAATTGTGTGTGTAATAAAGCGATTAATTTAAACCCCAGCACTGATTTCGAATGTCAACCGCAAGAACAGTGGTGATTATGGATATTATTCGACTTGTGAACGAATTTAACTTACGAATGAGCTCTCGTAATGAATTTCGTTAATATGTAGAGAACTTACTGTAATAATGATGGCGTCTTCTGCTCATTCAGAGATAGGTACTCTATTTTAGCAGCGTTGATCTCCAGTTGTACCTCTCTACTGTGCGTTATGAGGTAATCCACATTTCGATGAGTGCGCGTTTCGACTATCAATGAGTTAGTTTCTCATTTTTTAATACAACTGGCTAATAGCGTTTTGGTAGTGTTATCGTTTGATAGCGTCGTTGGGCTCACCGCGATTATTTCCAAATAGTTATTCGTGAGTATCGCAAGGTCGCAGTTACATTTACTTAACCGGCGATAATAAAGTACATTTTTTCGCGATTCTCTCATCGCTATAAACAACGCAGTTAGAGGTCACGCGATACGTTGTCGTTGCTGGACTGCGGTGACACATATTATGGAGTTCACACTTTACAATGTCACGTTGAGTTTCATTTAAATTACATTTTACTATTAATATCTACCAAGGAATGGAAGCAAGTATGGATGAATAATTTATAAAGGATGGACGGTACATACGACATTTTTTGTCCGTGTGATTGTTGACTATTTGAATGTTAATCAAATACTGTATAATTAATAATAATAATAATAAATACAAAGCGGTTCGTGTCTTGGCTAAATATAAAAAGTGAAAATGGAAGTTGAAAAAAACTGCTCATCTGGGGATTAGATACCGAATTTCGATCCATTCGATCTCTGAGAGTAATTGATTTCTATCACTAGATCGCGGCCAGTTCAACAGTGTCTATATTACCGTATATTTATATCTCGATGGCATGATTTTTTCTTTAATTCTAACAAACAAATTACCTTAAATGTTGTTCATTTTTCTAATAGAAAGGCAATTAGAACTCAATGACGCTTTGGTGCGCGTTCACCACAAACAGAAACATAGCAATTGTGTCATTTGGAAGCTGACATTTCAAGGGCTATAATACTATAACTAGCGTGGGAGCTTCGTTCAATAACGGCTTCGTTCAATTTAAAATGGATGTAATCAAAAGAACGCGGAATGTAATGTAATAAATTCGTCGACACGCGCCTGATTTCTTGACCTCTGCTCTGACGTCTAAAAATACAACGCGCAAGCAAAGCCCATCCGTTAACACGAATGACTAAAAATATGCGTGTCATTTTCGGTAAATGAACGTATGTTTTGATTCGCTAAAAATCATAACAATGCCGTTTTAGGATCAGTTAGAATGGAACGGAAATAGTATTTCTCGAGTGTAATTTTGACTTTTCTGAACTACGACGATACTTGTCGCGTTCCACACCGAACAAACGCTACAAGCCATGGAAGGCAAATACATGACGTAATGGCGGTTGAATAAATATCGTCATACCTTCTCCGCATAGATGACGTAGAGCTCAATCAAAACAACATAGTGAAACCGGTGATGTAATTGCGGTAAGTATAGGAAGTGTTCGCTAAAATTCCGCCAAATTAAGCTATTGAATTCACATTTTATTTATTCAGCGGTCCCTCGTTGCGAGGTTAACGTCTGTCACGGTTGCTATTGATGCTAAACCGTTATTGAGACTATGCTTGTGTTTGATTATAACGATGATTGGTAATTAGGGCTTAAATACCGGAGGCTTAGTTTATTTTATTTATTTTTGTAGTATAAATAGTACATATGAAAATAAAGGTAATTACTTTACTAGACGTGGTCTGTTCTAAAACAATTTCCTGTACAGTTTTTAAAAGTTGTAATTGTTAAGGTACAATCGTTATAAAGTAAGATAAGTAAGTTATAAAAAGTTATGTAAAAAAAAGTACAATCAGAAGTTATAAAATGTTATTGTAAAAAAAGTTATACAAATATTTTTGTCAGTAATATGTAGGTATAAAATGTACAGGTAGTTAGGTTAACACAAATGACAAATTAGTATCATTTTGCTTTCTACACACATCAAGCAACCACTTTGTTATTTTTGATTTAAAATCGTTAATCACTTTAAGGTCTAGTGGCAATTTGTTAAATATACGCGGTGCACAAAACAAGAAAGTTCGTTGACCAAATTTGGTATTCATTTTTGCCACTAAAAAGTATCCTACGGTTTTGCTCCTAGTAGATCGGATCGTGAAAGTGAAGTTAATTTAAAAAAAAATAGTTTTAAGTTTGATCTGGTAAACAGTTATCTTATATCCAAAACTTGAAAAGATTCAAAGAGTTCTTCAGAGTTATGTCTGTTTCTAGTGTAGCAGTGATTGCTCGAAGAATTGTGTTATATTTTCATCCTTTTTCCTCATTTTTTTTTCTGTTATTACGTTCGCTATTGCACTCATTTCTCTTCTTAATTTTTCAAATTCGCCCTGAGAGTGTCTTTAAATCATATCCTTAATCCACCTCGTCTTCCTTTCCCGTGATACAAATACCAAAGATAACTTGTGTGAAGTCGTCTATCATCATTGTGTAGGCAGTGACCTGTCCATTGTATTTGGTGATTCAGGATAGTAGTTTTGACACTGGAAACTGGACTGTCTTTGTTCATAAGTATCACCTTGAGATTGAGATAATAAATTTTTTCAGTATAATGTTAAGGCGAAGTTACAGTATAATGTAAAGCCAAAACTACTTTTCACTTAAGCTCAAATAGGCGTCGAAATGTCTGAAGTATGTCAGCCGTGTATGTTGGACAGACTGACGAACGGACGGACCGTGTACGGTGGCTTTAAGATGTGGCAATCGATTTTCTTCCCGAGCACGTAGCCGGTAGACTGCTCTATGACATCATAAAGTTGACGTCATTTTCGCTATGAGTCGTATATATATTTGCTGAATTGAATTCGGAATTTTAAAAAGTTGTTGAAAAAAGTCGTAACTCAATATTCCAAAGGTGATTATGTTAAAAAATATTTTTAATTACAAAGAATATTTTTCGTGGTTTTTTAAACGTTAGACTGACCATTCTCCGCTAAAATCAGATTAATAAATACAGGTTTTTTAAAATGATTAGCGCTAATTAATGTATAAATACAATAGAATATAAATACATGTTTTTAAAATGATTAGCGCTAACTAACGTATAAATACAATAGAATATAAATACAGGTTTTTAAAATGATTAGCGCTAATTAACGTATGAATACAATAGAATATAAATACAGGTTTTTAAAATGATTAGCGCTAATTAACGTATAAATACAGGTTTTTAAAATGATTAGCGCTAATTAACGTATAAATACAATAAAATATAAATATAGGTTTTTTCCATTCATTAATCGTGACACAGTACTCTAATGGTATTAATATATGGAGACTCTGATCACTGGTCTGCCAGATTTATTGATAAAGGTCGGTATGTATCAGTTGCATCAATCTACGTACAAAATTTAGTAATATAATTAATCATTATTCCGATATAAAACTCAACAGCGTACACGCGACATAATAGGTTGTGTCTACGGATGAAATTTCTCTTGGAGATAAATATCAAAAATGGGTAAAGGTCAGGGCGACATGTTCTATGAATCATCATCGCATGTACATACGTACATTTAAAAATTTCTCATTGAGAGATCACCGTGGACCTGTGCCATAAGTGTGCTTGCTCACGTGCCGTGAGACATTTTATATGGCGAGCTAATCGATGTGGTGCACGTTAATAATACCGATTCTTACGATATAAAAATAGTATTACTTTTAATTAAATGGGGACATCAAACCACATGTATTCTCTGTACTGTATTATTCTCAATTTTACTTTTAATTGTAGTTCTCGACGATAAACGATTAGCGTCTCAGCAGCTAAATTAAGAAAAAATTCGCAGAAATTATTTTGTCCAAAACACGACGATGGCAACCGTGGGCACAACGAACTCATTTCTAAGCGCGCACGCGAACAGAATATTAAAGATGTTAATTTTTGGACATCTGCACGTACATACTTTATTTTTTATTAAATTTCTTGATTATTCAGAAGCGCGTTAAAATATTTATATATTTTGTTAATGGCAATTACTATCTTTAGCGTTTATTTATATATAATATAAACTACTATACATGAAAACATATTAGATGAACACATTCTTATTGTGAAGTTGTAATTATTCAGAACATAGGTCTGTGATATTTTAAATATGAATTAAAAGATATACATATAAATAATATAGATTATTTATTCATATACATAAAAATTATGATTACATATACAGATGACGTTAGCGCCATCAAGGAAGGTGCATTATCCAACTATGCTACAGCGACAATTTCGAACCTATATGTTACCTTCTGATATTAATACATTAATCGTTCCATATTTGAAAGAGCTATCTACCTATTTTACAGAATCTCAATACATTTGAGTAAACTGATAGCAGACGCCAGAATTATCAATTCATTTTTATTAAATTTTGGACACATTGATACAACTTTATTATTAGGAGAACACATTCTTATTGTGAAGTTGTAATTATTCAGAACATAGTAATAATAATGCATAATGCACCTTCCCCGGTTAGGAAAGAGATCCAGGTTCGAATCCCGGTGGCGCAACAACAATATTTTTCGATAAAATTGATTTTATATGTATATCTTTCTAATTAATATATTTAATTCATATATAAAATATCACAGGCCGTCTGTTCTGAATAATTACAACTTCACAATAAGAATGTGTTCTCCTTAATAAAATATATAATGTAATATTTTTTTACCTCACCATTTTAATCCTTTAAAATAAAATTTAAAAGGTTTAAAAATAAAATATACGTATATAATTGTTTTTATGTGTCACGCTTACGTGGTATGGAAATGAAATTTTTTCAACTCAGAATTATTACTTTGATAAATACACAATAAGTTAACATAATATTGTTTATTTAGTTATACATATTCATTTCTTAATAATCTAAAAATGATATTATTGGTTACTAACATTCTGGACTAAATCTATTTAAATATCTTTTGTACTATATAAATTTTGATTTTAAAGTTGATTCAGCCGGATCTATATTAATTGTTAAGTGAAACATATTATTTTATAATTTTGTTAGTAAAGATATAAACGAGCACCATAGGTAAATGTAAATTTCTGTAGAGTATTAAAAAGAGTTGAAAAACTAATAAAAACTTACAAAAATATAGTAAATAATAATAATAATGTGTTTATTTCAGCATGATCAGGTTTATTTTTTTAACCCGATTCACCATAGATAAAGAGTAAAAATAAAGAGACAAACATATAATCGTGTGTTGAAATGAGACAGAAATACTTTCAACACAGGAGACCACCCATGGTTGTCTCCTTTTCACCCCTAAACAAAAGATTCTATGAATTGTATGGGTAAGTCTGAAGACCCGTAACCTTCGGAAACTCAAGTAAAAAATATTCGGTGTTCCCATGGAAATAACAATGTGTTTTGACTTCACGATTTACGGATCAAAGAAATGAATTTGAAATATTTCACAACGTTACAACGGCGTAAGCGACATCCTTTTTTTTTTAAACGAAAACAGTCTTTATATATTTTTGATTATCAAAAATGATATTATTTTCATTTCAAATTCATGTGAGGACGGTCTTGAATATCAATTGAAATCGCTACACCACGGTTAAATAAGTTTCACATCAAAAACTGTAATTAAGTTAGAAATTCCATCGTAATCTGTCTTCTTACAAGTATGCTTCTTAAAAATCCAATCATTTGACATAACAAAATATTATTTATTTATACTTATAATTATTTTTCTAGTGAAGTCTTCAAAGTCAGACTTGGGATATGCGCGACAAAATGATTTATTCATTATTATTCAGCGTTTACATTTGACAAATGGGTCACAGGTCGGCCTTGTCCATTAATCGCCTTCGATAGCTGATGGATTGACAAATTGACATCCTTGAATGTCCGCCTGATATTTACTAATGTTTGCGTTAAAGCTAAAAGAATTTGATATCTTCTCAAAAGAAACAAGGTTACTCGGTTCTCGGTTGGTTTGCCTGGTTCTTGGTATATACATTTTGGAGAAAATCAGCGAAGTTTAATTATTTTAGAAAAACACAATTTATATTATTGTTTTAAGTCCAATTTATTATAGAACGTACGGTGGAACCTCGGTTTGCGAACTTAATTCGTTCCGTGAAACTGTTTAAAAACCGAGTTGTTCGTAAACCGAAACAATTATTCCAATAAGAATCAATGCAAAATGTATTAATCCAAGAAAATGGCCCTTTGACATCTTTATTTTCTACTTCTTGCTTGAAATCGTATAAAAGCAATAAAAATTCATGATTTTAATTTAAAAGGAATTAGAAGAAGTAATAAAACGAAAAGAACAGACGCAAAAACAAACTTTATTTTAACTTATCTTACAAAATATGTAGTAAAGTGTTATTGTTTGGAAGGGGACTCTACTTTCATGAAAAAGGTTCATCGGGTTTCTATCTCACGAAAAACCTATCCAACGATATTGGTTTTTTCTTAATTTTTATAATGTTGCTGAAATGAGACATGATATTATCATTAAACAGATTCATAACACAGATTTTAGTTTGTTAAACGAAGTATTAGGCATAGAGCAACAATAAACCAAAAAATGGGAGGTAAATTAGGAGGGTTTCTGGCTGATAATGATGGAAGTATTATTTTACATGTAAAAATACCACCAATTTAGTATTAATGTATTACAATGTATATCTTTCTAATTGATTAATTTATTTTGTTTTAAATATCACAGAACTATGTTCTGGAACTGCAACTTCACGATAAAAATGTGTTTTAAAAAAGAAAATATTGTTTGTTCATGTTATATCATTTGTTGTTTCTGTTAAAGAATTATATTATTTATTTATTATTACAATTATTACAATTGCGTATTCACTAATTGTTCAATTGTAAATTAAATCACTGTAACTAATCGATCTAACACAAATCAAACAATCGGTGTTAATCTTATCGCTACTCTGCACGCAACAAGGATTTCTTGCGGTTTGTCGGTGTAACACCGAATTTGCAGATTGCATTGCAACACTAACGCAATTATTCCCCTATCATACATCATACAAAACTTGACGCGCAGTCACGTGCGTAGGTGTCCTAAACATTGTTCGCCGCCCACTATTATTCCCAGACACAATTATTCGGGGACAATTTTGTTATCAAAGTGTTGAAAAACATTTAAAATTTTCTTGTTAAAGACCATTTTAAATTATACTTATATAAAAACACTGTTCACTTTCACTCATTTGTTTTTTTATTATAACGTTTTCAATACGTATAATCTTCAGTAATGTTACTAATACTAAACTTAAGACTAAAAGACTACGTGCTACTCGGGGTTGAGGAGTGGAGTGGGAATGGAGGGTGTTTATGTAAACGCCTTCGATAGCTGGTTCCCAGGTTTCCAATTAACAATAAGCACGCGTATGATACATGAACTGCACTAACCTCTATAATGTTGCTGTCTTTCTGGTCCGATGTGGTTGTTTTTTTATTGGGTTGTCTTCTTTAGATTTCGACCGACCGAAACGCGCACTGGACTGGTCGAAGCACGGGATGTAATAAGAATGACACCTCGGTTACCGTCTTCTTAGATTCTGAAAAAAGGCGGCAATACTCACACACACACACACATGTACATTATTATAAACCAGGAAATTCAGTGGCGCCAATCGAAGTAACAAGGCGCGTAAACAGGGGGATTAGAGTTAAGTTGGTGTTGGGGCGTGGTCAACAAGTGCAGGGAGGGGACATAATAGAAGGTGTTCAATGTCAAGGTCAATATTCAAACCGTTGAAATCGTTATAATAAATAACAAATTAGTGAAAGTAAACAGTGTTTTTATTTTAAATATGATGACATTTTTTTGGTTGTTTTATTTGAAAGAAAAAACATTTTTGGTGTAAAGTTGCAATTTCAAAACACAATTCTGTGGTATATTTTTAATACAAATTAAATTAATCAATTAGAACGATATGCAGGAAAAATCTATTTATCGAAAAATATTTGGTTGTTACCATGACGGACCTTTTCCTATCCGGGGAAACGTGTTACATTTTCGCTGTAGAAAAAAAAAACGTTGTATTAATTTTTCTGTATACCATTATTTATTGATAAATCAACATGTTTCGATACCTATGGTATCATCTTCGGGAAACAATGTATACTAAAATTTGCATTTTTAATATTTTCTGGATATATTTCTAATTGATTAATTTACTTTGTATTGTTTCACATTTGTCCAACGCTGTTCTGTGAACATTTTAACTTCATTTTTTATAATGGTTATTTTAAGTTATGTACATAGATATATAATTTATAATTGTATTTTTAAAATAGTACACATTTATCTACGATACACTTTTACAATATGTGCGGTGAACAATTTTTCGGGCGAAGAATCGCTGGGTAATATTAGTTATCGCGAATAATATTCCTAGACCCAGTCGTGTAGCGAGTAACACCAAACAGATTGAGAAGTATTATAGGTAGGCGTCGCGTTATCTCGCTTATTTTTAGGCGTGTGTCACATCTCAGAAGTTGCATGTTCTGTATGCGAGAGACACATTGGATGGACGCCTTTTATAATGAACACAATACAATAATTTTATCGTTGGTACCTACTTGGTTAACGGCGCGCCTCGCTCGCTATCTCTGGATTTCTAACCCTGGTTGTCGTATGTAGTTTGAAACCAATTTATTTGAAATGGAATATAAAGCAGCATGTAGATGGTTACTTAGAAACAATTCATTTCTATTTCAAACCCTTCCATAAACTATCTCGGTCTATATGATCCCTCATCCGATCCCCATCATTTTCGTCCCATTTCACTTCTTTGCAGCAGTGAACATGACTGCTGACCTTTAATGTTTTAGTATCTTTTCTTCTCACTATTTTTAAGTCCCCATTATTGTCCCTAGAATCACCAAATGCACTACTAATTCAGATTCCTTTCGGTGTCCGAGTGTCTAATTTGTTAGACGAAATTCCTTTCTATGTCCGGATGATTAATTTTTTAGACAAAATTTCTTTCTATGTCCAGATGGATGATTTTTTCAACAGAATTCACGTACTGTGAATATAATAAAACGCTTAAATTTTTTCTTAAACGCGTTAAGATGAAACCGCCCAAAAAATGCCGCATAAATCGAGGGATAAATGTATTAGTCAGCATCAGAAATGGCGTTACTAAATACACGTGATTTAATTTTTGTGACCCAACTAATCTGTAGGTTATCAATGATGTAAAACATCTAAAATAAACAGAGAATAGTTTACTGAAACTGGGTGCAAGTGTTTTAATCCAACTACTAATTGGACCTTCACTCTCCAACGTGATATTAATTAACATAATATGACGTCATGTTACAATGCTCCATTTACTTGAGCGGCAGAGCGTAACAAGATGGTCTACATTTCGTAAATTATATAATTATTATCAAACTTGTTATTGGAACCCGTAAAAGGTTTATTTTAATTACCGATCATGTTCGTGGCAAATTTACAATGACATACACATAATAAAATGTCTATAATTTTTTTAATTTATTTACAACAGAAATTTATAATTAAATTTAAATTTGTTCATTAATTGTGCCCATTATTATGAAAGTGGTCTAAGTCATGTTTCTTTCGTTTCGAGATATTTAAAGGTTTGCGTTTGAATTGATTAAAAAATATTTTTGTATTACAAAATTGTAAAATTAATTTAAATACTAATTAAATGTTTTAATTAGAAAGATATACATATAAAATCAATTTTATCGAAAAATATTGTTGTTGCGCCACCGGGATTGGATCTCTTTCCAAACCGGGGAAGGTGCATTATCCAACTATGCTACAGCGACATTATTTTTGACGACAAATTTTCAAACCTATATATTACCGTTTTTAAAATTAATAGATTTATCGTTCTATTATTTGAAAGAGCCATCTACTTTGTTTTTACGGAATCTCAAATACCTTTGAGTAATCCGATAGCAGACGCCAGAATTATCAATTCATTTTTATTAAATTTTTGTACACTTTGATACAACTTTCATATTATTAGGAGAACACATTATTATTGTGAAGTTGTAGTTTGGGTGGCGCAACAACAATATTTTTCGATAAAATAGATTTTATATGTATATTTAAATTAATTTTATTATTCAGTTGTGGTAAAATACTCCGGTTATAAAAATGATTTGGCGCTACCTAACAGGCTTTGTTAAAAAATTTAATTTCAAAAATATTTAATTGTGTAGTTTTCTACTAAAAATATACATATGCCACTGAAATAATATACCAGCACAGAACAAATCTAACGAGATTAACAAGGCTGGCGTAGTTCATCTGCCAGAGCATCTACTGGCAAAAGAAAGTGCATAACTTATTGACATTGGTTAAATTATTAAAAATCGCAACTCGCTTATAAAATGTATTTTTATAATTTAAATGTAAATTGTGACAGTATGGCTAATGAATGTATTTAATATTTTTTTCGTATTAAGTGCGTAACCTGATTATACCACTTTTTCGTACAATTAAATGTTATAAAACAATATATGATTATATTAAAATTAATTTCTCTTACTATTCATTATACACTAAACATTTAACAACCCGTACTCAATATACATACTGTTCTCGTACCTTACGTCAAGTAACACTGTTGTGTTAATGCACCATTTTGCGCGTGTATTCTTTCCACTTAGTTCTTCTTTGCACTAGGAAGTTCTCAATCGCGCCAGATTCATTTCACGATTACAAAATATAAAATATAATTTCAAATCATCGCTTTGCTAACAAATGAATCTTATTATTGTTTTTTGTTTCATTATTGAATTTTATATTGAAATTAACATTGTGCGTTTTGATTACAATTTCATATGTTGTGGTGTCTGCCGTTTTGCACGCAGAACATTTTCACATTTCAAAATCATTTGTATTCGCGAGCGAACAGTGCAATTTGGCAATGCTAACCGAATATCCGAATATCCGCACACACAATACTTTTATCCAATAACGACTTCCTGTACCGACTGCCCAAATAAAGCGCCAATTTAATATTAAAATATATTTTAAAGCAAATATTTTTTAGGAGAACACATTTTTATTGTGAAGTTGTAATTATTCAGAACAGACGGTCTGTGATATTTTAAATGTGAATTAAATATATTAATTAGAAAGATATACATATAAAATCAATTTAATCGATAAATAATAAAGTTGTATCAATGTGTCCAAAATTTAATAAAAATGAATTGATAATTCTGGCGTCTGCTATCAGTTTACTCAAAGGTATTAGAGATTCTGTAAAAATAAGATAGATGGCTCTGTCAAATAATGGAAAGATTAAATGTATTAATATCAAAAAGGTAACATATAGGTTCGAAAATTGTCGCTAAAAATATTGTCGCTGTAGCATAGTTGGATAATGCACCTTCCCCGGTTAGGAAAGAGATCCAGGTTCGAATCCCGGTGGTGCAACAATAATATTTTTCGATTAAATTGATTTTATATGTATATCTTTCTAATTAATATATTTAATTCATATTTTCAAATATATTTTATCCATGTGGTGAGCCAATGAATTCAGTGTTCAATTTAATTTCTTGTCATATATTATTCTAGTTGACAGTATCAATGTCATTTCCACTAGCCACACCCATAATAGTTTTTTATTATACGAGGTTGCATACAATGAATGTATTTTAACATATGAGACAACCCCTATAACAACACTGTGTATCGGTTTTGGGCAGATCTTACTTATGAATGCCACAACGTTGTATATCAATTGGTTTATTAATCAACCATATAAAATAAATAAAAATACTATTAAACACAATTTATAAGTGAGCATCCCTGTAACAACTCTGTATATTATTCAAGATGGGCGACGCTCCGTCATTTATAAACACGGATATACAGTGTTGTTGCAGGCGGGGGGGGGGGGTCTCATATATTTTAATATGTACCTGACATCAGCCGTGGTGATGGATCCTACAATGGGATCCGAAACGTCGGCCAGAAAGGTCAGATATACACGGCAGATTTGCCAATAAAACTACACAAACGTGAAAATCTACTAATATTTTTAACTAGAAAGATTTACTAACTAACTAAACTAGTTGATTAATTTAATTTGTATTAAAAATATCACAGAAAAATGTGTTAATGTTATTTTAAAATGCTCAATCATGATTTTTTAATACTATTAGAGGCTTATTTATAATGATTTTTGTTCTCTGAAAAATCTGCATCGTTCATTAAAATGTCAGAGGAAATTTGTCACAATATGTCATTTATTTCTTTATCTACTACACCACATCCCGTGCTTCGTACGCAATGAACATTCGTTACAAGATTAAAAACATTTTGATTTAAATTTTTTCACTTTTGTATTATATAAAAAAAAGCCAATTATTGCCTTCATTTGATTTACTCTTAGTAATATTGTAATACTCGTACCGACTTCAAAATACCTTGCTAGATATTTTAAGATTCCCTTGAGATTCAGCTGCGCTCTTTCCCGTGGCCATCAGTGTTCTCTGACCTGATTATGACCATCCGTTTATCGACTGGTGACCTTCGGAGGCCACACCTGTTATTGTACCGGACAGGTTCGCAGAACTGAAGAAACATGTGGTGAAATATTGATATTACCATTTATGCACACACACATTCAAATCGCATTTTTATTGTAAAGTTGCAATTTAGAACGTCATTCTTAGCCAATTAAAAACTATAGTTATCACCGGAATTCGAACCCGAAATATTGAGTTTGCCAATTTCAATGAAGAATGAGCCACACTTCTAATCTAAAAAATAAAAATATTATTCCTTCTAACGTCCGTAGACCTAACGACATCTAGCATGTATTACTCGAAGGTTTTGCAAATATAAATAGACGTCTAAATAAAATAGAAGGAATACATATAAAGTAGAAAATTTGAAGGAAAACAAATGGTTAAGATAGTACACTTGATAATTTATTCTCCCGGCAAGAGAGCAATTAATTCCTTGTGGTAATTAGAAGTTTTCATATTTATCTTGCTTGGAGGAAATAACGAATTTCCGACTATATTTCAGATCAAAAAAATTGTGATTATAAAAATACTGCGATCCCGGTAAAAATAAAAAAAATGTTTTATAATTTTTTATAATTTTTTCAGTACATTTTTAATTATGATATTCTAAATTTTATAACAGAAACAGTTTATTAATTAAAAACTTGAAAAATTGATTTATATACTATATCACTTCTAATAAAAGGCAATTTTTTAAATTAACAAAACAAATTGCACGTTGATGGAAATTTTCTTAGTAGTTGAATATAGCTCGCAAATGGTTGACCACTTCTGTTAAAATGCGTTAAGTTACTTATTTTTCTGACATCATAGATATAAATAAATACTGGGTCATCAACATAAACACAGGGTTGAAAATGTTTACTTTAAATATAAAATATTATTTATTCATTTGCATGTATAAATGCCAAGAATATTTAATTATACATAAATTTGCATTATAAAAATGGTCGTATGGTTAAATTATCAAAAATAACACGAGTAAAAAATTACACTCGAATAAATTACGCGTGGAAAAATTACACACATTTTGTTTTTAATTTAATTAACTTAACTCTAGTTAACCTAATTTGCATTTTTCGTGTATTTTTATTACCAATATGAAGTTTACCATAAAAATTTAAAACACTACATGTGAAATTTTGAATGTGATATTTTTTCGAGCGTAATTTTTATGTCATTTTATCATGTTTAATTTTGATTCGTGTAATTTAATCTTGGCACGTGTAAAAATCATATGAAACTAAGAATTTCCTTTCATAATAATAAATTAACCTATGTAAATGTGAATAATTACAATATCATTCCTAATCAGAATATCATAAAAAATAGCTAAATTGAGTAAATGCTGCACAAATGTTAGATTTCTGAAACATATACAGAGATATTGAATTGTCAAAAAATGTAAAGTAAAATTAACCCATTTGCATGCCTTATTATTAAATTATAATTTTATTCCATTTAAATTCAGTTACAACTATTTTCTTAATGTATTAAAACGTTACATTCTTTAGCTACCGAATCAGCCAGTACAAAAAATAGTTATATTTATTCACTAATCCCAGGTACCTGAGGAAATTGGATCTTAAATCTGCCATTATCCATCAATTATGTTTTTATTAAGGAGAACACATTCTTATTGTGACGTTGTAATTATTCAGAACATACTAATACTAATTAATTGTATTAATTAGAAAGATATGCATATAAAATAAATTTTATCAAAAAATATTGTTGTTGCGCTATCGGGATTCGAACCTGGATCTCTTTCCAAACAGGGGAAGGTGCATTATCCAACTATACTACAGCGACAGTACTTTTGACGATAAATTTTCGAACTCATATGTTACACTTTTCAAATTAATACATCTATCATTCCATTATTATGGCAGAATTGTATGTTATAAATGTTTTTTTGCATCCATAAAAGTATATACTACATTATAATCTACGATACTTAGGGTTAATAATTCTTTTTATACTTATGCAGGTGTTTTTTTTATTACTTTATATGACGTATTCATGTAGAAAATCAATATCAGAAACAATTATTCTGCAGTTATTTTTAATAAAATGTTAAGCGTAAACAGAATATAGTTAGAGCGTAAATTTTATGGCCCTTTCCTTTTGAAAGCTTTCTGACATTTTAACATGTTTAAATCGTCTAATTTTCTACGAAATAATATACTTTGTATATCTATGCAAACGCTATGGTATACAAACACAGATAGTTTTGCGTACAGGGATGGGAAAATCGATGACACCGAAACATTTTGGTAGACACATAATTTGAAGTGGAGTACCTACTTGGTTTGTAGATTCGTGTACACATCTGTATCAAAACAGGGTACAGGTTTTTTTACTCATTTAATATCTACTATAGTTTTTCGATAGATAGATTTTTTCTGTATATCTTTCAAATTGATTCATTTAATTTGTATTTAAAAATAATATTTCAATTACACGTCGCATACATCTTTGCACAAACTTACAAATTTTACGATAAGAATGGAGTGTATTTATAAATAGTTTTTATCCTAGTTAGGTAGATTTAGATAAAATACTACCTATTATATGATTTTCGAATTTCTGATTTCCGAAAAAGGTTAATGTTATTATGACAACCTGTCGTTAAAAAAGTGTTATCTGTACTGGATGTAGGAAAAATGTTTGTGAAATTGATCCATAATTATTTTATATCTTTATTTTAGGCATCTTTACCTAAATCATCTGACAAAAATAGTCTGGCCGTTCGACATTCGATGACCTTTTATTTTTTGTATTCAATACTTTTTGAAATCAATTAAATATTTCATTTCATTGAAATTGAAAAAAACTACGACGTAGCTGAGATTATCTGCCCCTAAAATATTGTGTACCTATATTATCTATACATATGTGATATACAGTTTTTGCGGACACGATAATTCTAGTAGTTATTGTATCCACACAATGGCGACTATTCAAGAAATTAAAAATTTATAACTTAATTAATATTGGACCTAGAAAAAAACTAAAAGCACATACACACATTCGATATTTACCTTATTTTTATAGCCAGTACCGTAAACGATTTTTTATTTGTATTTTCGATTTTATTATAATAGTTAAAATTATTGAATTTCATGTTTCATTTTTAGGCGCTGACATGCATCTGCATCGGCATTCACTACTACAGCTTCGACTGTGACATCAACATTTCCATGATCACCACCGGAACTTTTGTTGGCTTCATCATCATTCTCGCAGGATGCGCTGCAGGTATTTTTAAAGCTATGTATTCATATAGCGTTATTATTATTAAATTTGTGTCCTGAAGATTCTCAACTTTAACATAGCCTACTTGCGGAGCAGGCATTCGTATTAATATTACCGAACAGTATATTTTACGTGTTATTTTGAATATGTTATTTTAGAGGCATTATTTGTTTCACACAACATCTGTTTTCGATACGGTATTGCAAGCCAGTACTTAATCACAACAGTCACATATATGGTGATAGACCCTGCAATGGGATCTGAAACGTCAGCCTGAAAGTGCAGATAGCCCAGAAAACTGTACACAAGATTTTACATATAATTTCTGTTCATACACTGATATTTAATTCCACACACATGCACAATATTGTTAAACTAGAACAATTGTTTTTTGATTCTATTCGTTTAATTTTAATAGTTATAAATACAAGTTGTTGAGTTAAATTGTTAGATTGATAATACCCTTGCAAGGCGAAACGCGTCAATTAAACAAATCATATGAGTAAAATCAAAAAAACAAGTATTTTATTTTCACATATGTGATTATGAAGTTCTACAAACTTACCTCGGAAACAGTAAAAAAAATATTGTTAAACTTTAAAATTTCCTTTCCCTTTTACAGGATACCTCCTCCAGACGCCGATTAATCGTCGCATAGACATTTTTTTCTCGCTGGTGGGGTGCGCTCTCTTCATCGCTTCCGGAGCCCTCATAATCGACAGGTACCAGCACGCCTACAAGAGCGACATGAAGGACAAACAGATGGCCAAGGCGTCCATGGCCATCATCAACGGGGCAATCTTCCTCATCGATTCCCTGCTGACCTTCCGCGGGGAGTAAAATGTGATTTGTCGTGTTCCGGTCGCTCGAGTTGGGAGCAAGAGTATAACTTGTGATTTTCCTCAGTCAGAAATCGTTCAATCTGTTCACATTTTACATAATGCGGTAGTGGAGTGTGTCAAAAATGTGGTTTTGTAGTATGTTAAAATAATCCAGATTACCATGAGATATTGGCGGTCAAAGATGGGCTCGCCTGAGTGTCGATTACCGACTCGTCGACTCGAAAGATGTGACGTTACACGATAAACTGGTATAAACTTTGACATCTGTAATTCGGCCATATTTCAAGATATCGAAAAAAATTCTCGAAGAATTTTTTTTTAAAACATGAAAAATGACTCCACTACCTCTTGAATCAAAAAGACAATCTATCAACTGTTTACAAATTAATGTACATTTTATTTACTTCGCGAAGTTTCTTGAAATCGATTTGAAGGAAATCTGTCTTCGTCAGTTTAAAGACCAATAGATGTGACCTCTAAAATGACCGTTCGATTTATAAACGGTCTGCTGGTCTATTCTTGCTCCGTGTTAACAATAGTGAATAGAAATATAACGCGTGCGTGTTCTGTATTTTTAGGTACACGCAGAGTTTGAAATAAGAGTGCAGTTTACTCAGAATGCACCCAACTCGACTGCACCTTTATTAAACTGGTCCCTAGTAAGCAGATATCGTTGCTTTTCAATAATAATGAATAATTAATCTACCACCAATAAAATAATGGTCTATTTGTTATTGAATTTTCTGCCATGTACACGGAAGATTATGAACGGCCGTAAAAACCAATGAACATTTATAATAATGATTTAATTTGCGAATTACAATAAAAGTTTATATTTATGTTGGTATCTGTTTTATTTAATGGAATGGGTATAATCAATTTTCATTATGTTCAATTGTCACCAAAATAATTGGTGTTGAAATATTGAATTGGAAGCGCTTCATCGGCGATATGCAATCGATCTGATATCCGAGTACTAGGGGCCTCAATATCTTGTTTATTAATTATTTAATCTAAGCTTTTGTAATGAATGTTGTCATACGAAACAAATGTTGAGTGCGCTGTGCCTAGCGTCACGCAAGAAATTACCGGGCTTTATTTTCATCGGATGACGTTTATTGTTTGTGATGTCATCATAATTAAATCCGTGCCTACTTATAAATAAGTGTATGTATTTTACGAGTATTTGCAGGCGGCATAGCCATGTAAAATTGTATAATTATTGCCATTATTAGCTTTTCTCCCGACATTAACGTATAAACATATTTAAAAAATATTCTGTTTACAACATTATATATATAGACTGTTGATTTTTAATAAGAGTATATATACAGGGTATAACAGACCTAGTTTGCAATATTTTATGGATAAATTCCTAACTAAATTACGTAGAAGTTACGGAAAATATTATTGTTTGAAATTTTTAGAAATTCATGTACTTCAAAATAGTCAGCGCGCTTAAATTTCTATGACCTTAAATTTTTTGGAATCAATAAATTTCGCAATTAATCGAAATAATCGCATAATTACGACTCTTTTGAAATGCTTACATCTAGGACATGGTTGAGATTAGCTACATAACATATTGTGGTCTAGGTCTGTTACACTCTGTATAATTTGTAACAGTAGATTTTTTAATTTTTAATACTAGTTCTCTTATAATAATTTGTATAAATGTTTTATTTTACACTCAAGATGTTAAGAATATATTTTTATTTTGTTAAATATTATACGTGCTGTAAAATAAATAATATTTTTTCCGCACGGCCTTTCTTAGTACGGGCCCAGCTATATGGTTAAGATAAATCTTTATTTTAGCTATTGATTCCGTTGATTAATCATAGGCAATAGTAGCGTGTTACCAAACCAACCAAATCATTCTGCTTTAGTTTCATCTTCACAGTTTCGGGCTAAGCTGTGCCAAATATATCCACAATATGTTAGAAATCGAAAACTGGACGGATCCAAAATTAACGCTTGTGAAAAAATTCATAAAACAACGTCATTAATTCTTATTTAATCTAAATTATAAGTACCACGAACTTCGCGTAATTTCATTTTCATTAATTATTTAATAATGATTTTTTTTATTTCAAAAGATACGTTTTTCAAAACGTACTTCTGTTACATCACTTACCATTATTCATTGAAAGATGCACAGAAAAATCTATCATCGGGACTCCAACCTGGAATTTTCTATTGCCGGTAAACAGCTTTTCAATGACATGCGTCAAAGTCGTCAAATTTCATCTACATACGTAGATTTTTTTCTGTGAACCTTTCTAAATGATTTTACTAAAGATGTTTTAGCTATTTAAAAGGCTAGAATGATTACTGTTAATTTATGGAAGCAAGATCATCTTAGAACTTAAAATGAATTATTTAGATTTTGGTACAAATAAAATAAAACTTTTTTAATTTAATGTTTTGCAGTAACCCTACAACTAAATATAGATTTTTCCTTCATTCGTTTAAATAAACTAAGCTCATTCATTTAAAAATCTATATTATTATGTATTAATTGTATGTGCCTTTGATGTCGTACTAATAGATTTATTTAGTGTTTTCACTAAACATATTTTTTCATTACAAATACAATTTGCACCAAAAATATACTAAGTATGATATAAAGATTCGCCTTATCTCATGATCATTCAATAGTTTATTTTTTCATATCAAATTTTCTTTTTCTATTTATAATATTTGTACAATTTATATTGATAATTCATTTTTAGCAGCATAAGCATATCTATATCTACTCATATATGTCTGATTTTTAAATATTGAAGCATTCAATTAAGTGTTGCACAATTAGTTGACTATCAATGAGGATGGATTATTCATTAAAATACTTTGAAACACGTGTTATGTATATATTGTAAAACTTATTTTTATATTAAAACTTTGTATTTTATAACGCAATTTTTTATACATATTGTCAGTTAAATTTTATATATATAAAATCAAATGAAATGAATTATGCACTATGTGTTTAGTTCATTACGCACTTTAATTATTTTTAAAAACAGGTCATGCAAATCCTAAATGTACCGGTAACCATTATTTATTTCTTTGAATAAAAATTAAAAAATATAAAAACTTAATAAAATAAATATTATTTATTAACGGATTACCCTTAACATATTTAACCTTTACCATACCATGATATAAAATACCCGAACGCAGCCATGCTGTCAACTCGAGTTACCGTAAATACCTGTTAGAAAAAATGTTTTTATTAGCTTAAATGGGTTTAATGGGACAAATTTACTCTAAATATTGAGCATTCAATTTTGAAAAAAATATTAATTAAGTCATATATAATGTGTCCTTCCTTCATAACTCTCTTCATTTAATTAGTGAGAAAGAGACAATTATATTTGTATGTTTGTTGTTCTTTTCACTGTGAAAATAGTGTGTGATCTCTGTCTTTCATATCACAAATTAAATTTTTACCAACGTATTAATTTTACAACGGATTAAATGGAAAAAATAATTGTGTTTGTATGATTCCCTTTTAATAATTGGTTTATCACTAGTCATTCCTAAGCGCCAATATTTTCTTTAGGGTTATCTAAAATATGAATTTTATGTTGCTAGTATTTACCGAAATATTACAGGTTTAATTATGATGGTAGACCTGTGTTACTGCGTGGTTTGGGATGGGTTAAAGAAACATCTCAACTATGATGTGATTATTTTAAATAAATGTTTAAATCATCATATAACAGTCGCGCTGTGATTGTTATTAGTTATTATATAACAATATACATATAACATTATACATATAACATTGAATCTTGCTTCAATTTTAACTCAGTGTGAACTCAGATATAATATGTGATGGATCCAGTGGCGTAGTTACCGCCTGGGCAGCCTGGGCAACCGCCCGAGTGCCTGAGTGATGCTTGGAGGGGTCGGAGTCGCTGACAAATGTCAAGAAGAAATATATTCAACTTTTATAATTTTTAACCTGATTATTTCTGATGAAGTATCAAAAAGTGACATTGTTAAATTACGATGTCAAATGTCAAGCCAACTATTACATTTTTTAAGCAGTCTCTGCACGTTACAAATGTTACGTCTTAAGTATATTTAATACCTGAAATTGCAATATTTTACAGGGATATGGAACGAATTTATATTATTTGGCCAACAATGAAACTAAATATGGAATACACACATGAAATTTAATGTAGTAAAATACTATGTAAATAGTGTAGAAAATTATTTGTTTAAATTATACAAATAAAAAAATATGAAAAAATAGTAATACCTAGTTAAATAATCAGGGGAATATATAAATACAATATATATGAAGATTTTAGAGTATTATTAATAGTGTTTTTAAAGTTTAAGTTTCATCGTGAAATAATATTTTCTTATCCATATAAAAAATGTATGAACATTTTTAAAAACACTATATTAATTTATTGTTTGAAAATTCTTAACGTAATAACTATAGAAAATAATTATTTTTATTAAAAGTTAACGTAAGAAATAGTTCTGCCAATTGCTTTTTATTTTTCGCAAATCAAAAACCAATCCATGCACCAAATTTAAAGAACGATCATGAAATCAACACGTTAAAAACAGTAAGATAGTAAAATTAGAAAATTAGTAAAAGAGGAAGTAGATAATTCAATGATTTGCACGCAGTTGTAACCCTTTCTAATGTTATTCTGTCAAAAAACAACATAGATAATGACTCCATACAAAACAGATCAACCGAAAAGAATTTTCAATTCAGTAAATAGCCATTTATACGACTAGAGTAATTCACTAGCTTAAAGACAGAACTGAGTAATGTAAATAGCACGTTGCGGTGAATAAAAAAGAACGCTATGAGTACAGCGGTTCGTGAGTTTTTAGATCTTTTTTTCACTTATGTTAATCCAATTTTTAATTTATATGTGTTTCCCAGAATTTTTAGTTATGCACAGCTTTTTTGCTTTAATGTACTGCACGCCCCCGTTAATCCGGGATATGTTTAAAATAGTATGGGTGGTATGTGGAAAGCGGCATACTTGTTTATGATCAGGGTGTCGTAAACAGTAAACAATTTGGTGATAATATGGCGACTGGTGTAATGTTTTATTCTTCTAAGATGCGAAATCTTTTTACGTTAAGCGTATTTTGTTTTGTGCTGCAAGAAAATAATGAAATCATATAGATTATGCTGGGACTACAATATTTTTCATATCAGTCGTTTTTCATGCTAAACTTTATCCACTGTATTTTCATAACAATACGGTTGAAAAATTCTTATGTTTTGCCTCGAAGGATACAACAGTATCATATAGATACAAGTATAGTCGAATAACCTTTCTGTAATTCGAATTAATGAACCCCGTATTTGTGGATTTCGTAATTTAACACTCTTAAACCCCATTATGGAACATCTTCTAATTCAATATTTGATCAAATATTATTATAAAACAGGTTATCGGTTACCTAACAGGAATATTTATAAATTTATTTTGGAATATTCTGTTGAATAAATGTTAATATTAAAAATATTATGTCCTTCCGGATAAACTCATAGTTGGCATGTATTTTTAGGAGAACACATTCTTATTGTGAAGTTGTAATTATTCAGAACATAGGTCTGTGATATTTTAAATATAAATGAAATATATTAATTAGAAAGATACACATAAAAAATCAATTTTATCGAAAAATATTATTCTTGTTAAATATATTAATATCAAAAAGGTAACACATAGGTTCGAAAATTTGTCCCTAAAAGTATCGTTGCTGTAGCATAGTTGGATAATGCATCTTCCCCAGTTTAGAAAGAGATCCAGGTTCGAATCCCGGTGGCGCAACAATATTTTTCGATAAAATTGATTTTATATGTATATCTTTCTAATTAATATATTTAATTCATATTTGGCATGTATTTTCACTAAGATATTAAAACCTTTAATTAAAATCACTCTAATAAGAAAGAATAGTGTTGAAGAGAATGAAGCTGGGCTAAGTGATAATAATAATATTGACACCATTATTCTTAGGTAGGGGTTGCTACTCCACTGGCTGCAACCAATCTTGAAATATATTGACCTTGACAGATGATTAAATGGAAAAATACGTGCGTCAAGTTTTAAGTTCTCCTAGCGTGTGTTATAAAAAATATTCACAGAGTACAACAAACCAATAAAGTTTATTATCAGAGTAATTGACATGTAATAAGTAATGACACCAGTGTTCCCTTTAAGGTGCGCGGGTGTGCAGATAATGAAATGTTGCCGTGCACCACACACGATATTTCACGAATAATTCTGACAATTTAAGTAAATATATCAAAACTAAATTTCTCAGAAAGATTAATCTTTCATAAATAAATAAAATAAGTAATGAAATAACCATGGGTTATATAACTATAACCATGGGTTATATATATATATATATATATATATATATCTTTTTCTTCTTCTTCTCTCAAATAGGCAATCCACCCATATATATATATCACGTAGTACTGGTTTAGAATCGTTTGAAAACTTGCGATAATTAAAAAAAATCAATTCAATTCAATTTGATTTATAACTATAAATGATTAACTATGAATTTATAACCATTCAAAGTATGTATATAATTTTTAGTCACTTTGACATATTTCTTATTGCTGAATAATAATTTTCTTCTATTAAACTAACGATCTTGAAGAGAAAACAACAGCAAACCACCTCTCAGTTCTTTTCAAAATTTGTAATAATTTTTTCAGACAGTTTTCCCATAGTTTGAAGAACATTTGGTTTTTGACAATAAATTCAATAATAAATAAACAATGAATTAATTTTTAAGAGAAATACAATTTTACTGTTTTTTCTTAGTATATTTATGTAAATTGGTAAACTATTTAAATAATAATCGCTCTAGAAATAACCAGTATGTAACATATGTATAAGCGGCTGTTCGTATTTCGTATTAATCAGATTTTGGTTATCCGAGGTAGGCTTCGCCCACATTACCTGGGATAATCGAGGTTCTACTGTATTTGAAAAATATCTCAAATAAATTTTCTTAAACGGCGAAAGAATGCTTTTAAATATGTTATATCCATTCAACAAAAGATGTCACGATTTATAACGAAATTTCATAAACGATTATTTTATTTCTATTCAACAAAAGTTGTCACTAATATAAAGTAAGTTAGAACAGTCTGCAATCTCCGAAAAAAATTCCGTGAAAGATTATCGGTAATTAATTAAACAGTGCATTTTAAAAATCATTTAAATAATATATCGTAACATTTTTTCACTCGTCATTAGGTCAAATAGTGGACATATTCCTTGCAATATTGTGGACATATGCAGCCCGAGACAGGAAGCAAACCATTAATATCAGAAATGATTATAATTTATGTCTAAAGATGTCACTACACGTAATATCTTGTACCAACCGATTCGTAAATTGATTATAGTTTCTCCTATATTGGGAATACTTTCAACGCAATATACGTGGACAACTTTTAAATATTGAACAAAACAATTTTGTGGTCGTTGGTGGTTTAGGCAATTGTTACGATACGTGCTAAAAAATTATTGTTTCTTAAATTTCATTATTTCTTATTGTTGTAAAATAGATCATTTCTGGCTCGTGTGGTTTGCTACAGACTGGTTTAATGCATAATACTAGGGCCATGCTATTTCTGCATAAAAGCAGTGGCGAGAGGAGCCGAGCACGAGAATGTACTGCAGCTCTCGGCTTGTATCGCCTATTCTCGTGTCGACACGGGTCGTCTCGCATGCCTCGCCTCGCCCTGTCAACGCTCCGACCAGAACGGAACGTGGAAGTGGCCTGGTGAGGTGAGGTGAGGTGAGGAGCCACGGCGAGGGTGAACTTATTTTAACTGGTTCGCCCCGCGCTCCGCCTCGTGTATATATTGTATTTGGATTGATGTCAAACATCGTCAGAATTTTATTTCAATATATTTTATTAAATATATTGCATTCAGGTAGAAGGTTTTCTCGTATAAACAGCTAAAATTTGCAAGCTACAAGCAAATTTGCAATATTCATGTTCATTTTTTGTACATAATTTCAATCGCATCGCGTTGTAATAAAAGCTCAGAAATATGTATCATGCAACGCAGTACCTGGGATCAAATCAAATCATTACCAAAATAGTAAAATTTAACGGGTCTCAAAAAATTTATTCGTTTTATGATAAATAAAATAATTTAAAATAAATTGATTCAGATCCAAATATTTCTTTTTTTTTAATGTTGATATATTTATCATAAGTTTTCTTAGTAACGGGTAATTTACATCAGAATAATAATAAAAGTTCTGAAATGCGGATGTATCATGTGAACTTTTAGGAATATTTCACGTAAATACACAAACGGTACATATATATATATATATATATATGTACCGTTTGTGTGTATATATCTATATATTCAAGTGCCCCAAAAAAAGTGAGAACGTTTCGTAAAATGTGATATAATTCATCAAAATTGGTTTAACTATATCAACAATAGCTTAAATAGTTTACTAATTTACTTACTTACCTATTTACCTATATTACGTTTTATTTCGACAATTTCCGGTCGCCATCTTTGATTATTAATTTTCCCATTGTTTATATTTGGTTTTTTCAGACCGTATACTTATCAAAAATTTGCGAATTGAAAAGCGTTGCGGTGCTAGGAAAATGATCAAAGAGTTTCAAAACAAAGCCTGGAGTATAGCTAAACATTACAACATAACTGGACATTACAGCAGGACGGATTTCCATCTCACACAGTCAGAAATACAATCAACTTTCTTCATCGTGAGAATGTTAATTTCATCTAGCCGGCCATGTGGCCACCGAACAACCCAGATTTAAACCCAGTAGATTATGCAGTATGGGGTGTTTTGATGATTTCTGATTAGCTAAATATTGTGCAAAAAAGTTTACGTTAAGAATTATAATTAATTATATTATGTTTTGAAATAACTCGTGTGTTACGAGATGTTCTCACCTTTTTTGGGCCATCCTGCATATGTAACAATTTTCTGTTACACCTGTTATTTATGCTTTTTTCTCTCAGATTAAGCGCTTTTACCTTTATAAAAATTCTGCTGTAAGACAAAATTCTGCAACATCTTCGTACTCACCATTTTCTTCATGCTACGGTAAAGCATGTCAACGCAAATAACTTGCACATGTTAATTGAATCATTACCAAACATTAATTTTCCATCAGGCTACATTTGCTTCCATGGGATACCAAAAATGTAATCTTTTTGAACTCTATAAGCATCATACACGAAATGCCAGACTCAAATAATAATTCTATATATTCTATAATATATTGTGAAAATAATATATATAATTCTAAATTATTTTTGGTGAACGGTATGTTATAATAAACACACACTTAAATGAAACTAAATTCAACACACAAACTTTAATGGGCTTCATTTTATTTTTATCACATAGATTTTATTCCCTAGTCCATTTTTCTTACTTTTTCCCTCACCATCCCGTTCCCTTAGTAAATTATCTTATTTATAACTTTTATCTCTCCTTTGTTTATATTTTTATTTTCTACTTTTTCTCTCACTTCTCTTAATTTTATTGTTATTTTTGTATTTCTGCAATAGAAGAGTAAGATTTTTTTCTTTTCTATTTTTTTTTCTAGCATAAAATTCGTTTCCTATTATAAAGTCTTAATAAGCTATTTATCTATTAAATAAGTCGTTTTCAAATAATTGCCTTCATCGTATCAAATATATTTTTATTTCAGAGAAAATATGTAATTGGTTATACTTTTATTATGATTTTTGTTTATATGGATCAACTGTTTGCTTTCCAAATGAAATAAAATAAAATAATAAAATTGTGAAAAATTACAAAAAAAAAAATCTCTACACGTAGACAAGTGACACGAAGCATGACAGTTTGATGGTTACAGTTTTAAAGGTCAGACACAATGGTGTTGTGATATAGGTCTTAAACATATCAAGAGGTGTCGACGGAATAAAAACACGATAACTTAAAATGGAGCAATATAGCTTAAATAAAAATGATATTTTGAATGTGGAATTAACGGGTAAAATATTTTGTAAGTAAATTTGTATTTAATTCTTAGCGCCTTTTTTTAAGGTATATTTCAAATATTTGCGAGAAATATTTTCACCGTTTTAACGTTTGTGATAGAAATTAAATCATTGTTACTTCCCGAAGAGAATGACTCGAAGAATTATATTTCCTCAGCAGGCGCACTGTGCACAGGCATGAAAAGAGTCGTTATATTTATGTTTAATTCAGTGGATTAAAATATTGTAATTACAACTAATAAATTGATCCGGTCTATCACGTGTCAGCCTGAACTGAAGCCTGAAGAATGATAATTATTTTTTCTACAAGCAGACGCGTTTGTTGTCCGCAAGAAGGGTTTATCGCTTTTTTTTAAAGGTCAGACAAAAAATAACATGACACACGCCCTTAAACTTATCACGAGGTGTTGACGGAACAAAAACATAACATAAAATCGATAAACACAATCTCACTAACAAAAAATGATAATGAAATTTTTCCATGTAAATTAATCGTGAATCGTGATTCTTGTACACGAATTTTATTTCTGAATATAAAATATCGAAATAAATTTCTGTTTAGTTCATATGACCATAAATAATGGTGGTTAGCTCTGAAGCAATAAGGACGAATTTTAAAACCTTTTACTTGGAAATGTTTGCAAGAAATGTTTTCATCGTTTTAACTTTTGTGATATATACCAAATCAATCATGATACATCCTGAAGAGAACGATTTGATGGATTATGTTTCTTCAGCAGGCGCAGCCATCGTTAGACACGTAGGCATGAGAGGAGATGTCAAAATTATGTTTAATCCAAGAAATGAAGATATTGTGATTACAGCTAATAAGTTAATCCGGGCTATCTCGCGTCAGCTTGAACAAAAAACTGAAATCTCTCTGAAGTGTGCTAACTTTCGCTGGCAGCATCATGAGAATATCATTGTCCTGACAAGAAATTCTTCGGATCTTAGTGAAGTTTTTAGAAATACCTGTCTCCAGTTTCATAAACACCCAAATAAGGTTGTCATTGTTGTGTTGAATTCAAATTGTGGTAATAAATGTGTGCTCCAAGTAGCCAACAGCAGCTGGAGGTTTTCCCTTTTGAATACATTCATCGTAGCTGTGAACGCGACGACTACAGAAGGAGAATTTAATGTTTTTACTTACAGACCGTATGTGAACTCTTGCGATAATATTAAAATAGAAATGATATCTTTAAAGAATAATGAATCCTATAAATTTATGTTAGAGGACAAAAAGAAAGTTATCAATTTTCTAAACTGCCCTTTAAATGTCGGGGGATACCACCGTCCACCATACATTTTCTTAAAAGACAACGGAAATCGTTCTGATATTCGCGGTACTGACATAAATATTATAGACATCTTTGAAAGAGCTTTCAATTTTACCGCAGATTTCAAAAATATTATGAACGCTGAGGGAACACAGCTCATTATAAAACCCTTCACGGGAAAAATTATCTTGGTGACTACACCACTCATATTGACTGAGGAACGATTGCAAGAACTTTTGGCAATTCCTTACGAAAATAATCCGTTTGTTTTGATTCTACCACCACCGAAACCACTGGCAAATATTTATAAAATATTCAAGCCTTTTAAACCCAGATTATGGCTTATAATGGGATTGTCATGCTCCATCGTTAACCTTATATATCTGTACAGAAACTTTAGCGTGACAAAAATAAATATTCACCAACTGAATAAGGTAACACTTTTGAATGTTTTCGGAATAATATTGGGTTACAGTGTGCCTGTAATGTTTGAAGGAAGAGTACTGAGAAGAATTTCATTAATAGTTTTTATGTTCACATTTTTCATTAGAAACTATTATTTGGCAGGATTATTTAAATTTATTGTCACTAACTTGCACGAAGATCCCCCGAGATCTTTAGAAAACGTTGTCGATAGAAAAATTCCGTATGGCGGCTTGTATCTTTGGAAAAGGATAATTGACAGCAAATTTAGTTATAAATATGAAAGTGTGGAAATGCCCGACATAGGTAATAAATTATTGAATATGACCAGAGGAGAAGAATTTGCCTTACTGTTTCCAGAGAGAGAATTAAATTATTTACTATTGTGGTACAACAAAACCACTGAAGATATTCATGTTATAAAGGATTCCATATTCGCGACATGGACATGCGTGATGATTCGTAAGAATTTTCCCTACGTTGATCTCTTTACCAATAAGCTTCAATCGATGACCGAGTCCGGACTTATTTTCAAATGGATGACTGATTTCAATAAATTATATGAAAAATCACAACAGACGTATCACGACAATCTGATCGTCTTACAAATGGAACACATTCTGGGAAGCATTTACATATTGGTTGGTGGATATGCATCGAGTATAATCGTCTTCGCCATTGAAATGTATTGGTTTAAATTTAAACAATGAACGTGTCGAACTTTACACAACTCTCATTTTACTACCACTTGTGTATAAAACGCAGAAATTATTATATTTGGGATTTTAAAGTTTGAAAAGTGTACAAATATAAATTTCAGGTTAAGTCCATTGATAACTTAATTTATTTATACTTGTATGGAAGAAAATTATGGAACAAGTGAGACATTGTCAGTCATGTAACATGCAATCTGTTTTTTAGTCGGATACAGACAATTTTATTTGTACAGCTGCAAAAAAAGACAGTATGTTACATATATGTTTAACCTTGATTTTTCTAAATGAAAAGATGTTACACGTAAAATCAATTTGTTAAAAGTTTACAGATTATTAAGAAGTTCTTGAACAGATTATTTGGTAGAATATTAATGTTTTAAAACGATTTAAGGACTACTTATTAATACGGTGTGAAGTTTAAGATTTTAATATCTGACTAATTTTTTACGGTTTTTGTGTTAATTGTGTATTATTAATTTACTATGGTTGACCACTTTATTTTTTTTTGATATATTAAATTATATTTTTAATATAAAAATGAAAGTTTTACGGAAAAATTGGCCGTGGCTATACAGCGGTCAACATCGGTCACTGCACTTACTAGCAAAAGCAATCGGTACGGAAATGCTGAGCGTGAAGTGAGGTGGCGAAGTCGAGTGCTTTACTGTAAATACGACAGTTTATCTCCTCCATCGAATATTTCCATCACTAATCACTAGTAGATATATCGTATCATTATTTACAAGTAACAGTTGGTAGTAGAAGTGTTCCGAGTATGAACGATTCGTTCTTTTTGAACGACTCTTTGTAAAGAACGAAAAGAATCGGCTCCGTTGTCCCGAAAGAATCGATTCTTTTGATTCTTTCGGCTCCTCGGCTCCGAGTTCGAGACCGAGTCTGATTCCGAACCGAGTCCTTTCAGAGTATGTGCGTGTGGACATCGGCGAATATCGATGTGTAGTCTGTACATCTGTATTAGTGATTCACACATTTTGCTTCAACCGTTTAATTTTAGCATGTGTGTGTGCGGGCACCAGCGTATATGGACGCATTAGCCATTTTCTAGTATTGCTTAATCTCTATTCATTTACGTTTTTTAGTGTTTTTGATATTATACTCAACAAATTATACAACTTTTAAATTTATATATTTTATTTTCTAATAATTCTTTTTTAAGTTTTATCTAAATTTAATAAGAATACATTTTAATACATTACATAATGTGTGTTTATAATATTATTAATGTTGTTTGAATGTGTTTTATACAAAATATACTGTTTTCTTTTCTTAATATTTGTATACGTTCAATTTTTCAAATGACTTCTAATTTGTTTTATGTATTCATTTGTATTTTATAGTATTCTTTTGATTTTAAATGTGTTCTATGTGACTTATTTGTTCTGTTTTATTTTGAACAATATAATTTTAGCAAAAGGTTATGTTATTTTTGTATTTTTGTTGATTGTCTTTTTACTATATTTATACTATTTTATTTTAGAAATAAAATGTACTTTTTTGTATGTTGTTATTTTTTTATTCGGTGTTTGTTATTATTTTCATTAAAATAATTTATTTTCCATTTTAAGGGTTATTTTACATTTGTATGTTTGTCAGATTATTTTAGTTTAGTTCATATTGTTTTTTTATTATGATGGGAAGCTTAGTAACTTAGGGAATTTTAGATGGCGTTTGAATTTTATGTAATTATCCTTGTTTGATAGAAAAATATTTTAATTTTATTAATTTGTTCCTTTTTTGGAGATGGGTTTTACATTTTGCGAATGAACTATAATAATACTTAAAATGGTGTTCTATCGAATTAATACAAAACAATATTTAAACCACTAAACGTTTTAAATCATTTGCTTTTTACGACCAAACCAAGAAAATTGCACTCGTTTTGTATTGGAATAAAAACAGAACAAACATATTTTAAAATCTAAGATTTATCCGGAATCGTTTGTCGTATTCACTTCTACTATCTACTGTCATAACACATAAATCACGCAGGAGAGCCGCTGACTCACTGAATTGAATTATTTGTATAACCCGGTTCACAACTACTCGACAACTCGAGTATTTGAGTCATCGTTCAAAGTAACGAATCAAAAGAATCGGTTCTTTTCAATCGGGTAGCTCGAAGATCCGATTCCGTGAGAAGAATCATAAACAACACCTCTACTTCCTAGCAAAAGCAATCGGTACGGAAACGCTGAACGTGAAGTGAAGTGGCGAAGTCGAGTGCTTTCTGTAATACGATAGTTTATCTCCTCCATCAAATATTTAACTTGAGGATTTAATTCCGTGAGAAATTAAATAAATATAGCACCCCTAATACAAATATTAAATATAAAATGTGTACAAAAACCGCTCAGAAAGCGACGATTCCCTAACCATCTGCGGAGACCGCAGACGGCGAACGATCATCGATGGCCAAGAATTCACCACAAGGGATAATCCAAGACCCGCCTCACGCTCAAGGAACCGCGCCACTTCTCCTCATCACGGGATGTCACTCTGGTAGAGTGTACACGTTACGAGGGAGGAAGTACTACAGAAATGATCCTGTGAAGTACAGTCCTAACGGTGAGCGCGGCAACGAGACTATAAATATAAATTTATACGTTATCCGCATGCTACTTGCAAACGATAGTGGCGACATCTGTTAACGCAGTATAGAAAGGTAAGTACGGCAGTCAACGTACCGATGACATGATTATATGTAATATACATGTTATATGCATATAATCAAAAATATTATTAATTTTACACAATGTGTATAATATATATATACATATATACCTATATGTAAATAATTAAAATCCTTCACAACTATTTTGCCCAACATGACTTGTATATCTGCTCTCTTGGTATAGGTTTAGAAGTCAGTTGCTTGGAAAAATTGAACACTTTTCAGTTTGTATCTTTGTATCTAGATTAGTTTTCTTCCGATATAATTATATTTTATGCCTGCGTATCTTAATGGAGTTGTGAGGTTATGTTAATCAATACATATTTGTGTATTTGGTATGTTACTGACGATTAAAAATTCATATTATAAATTTACCTTTGTATAACATATATTACCATATGTACATATTTATTTTTAATTAATTTTAACATACCTACATGCTTATTTTTAGTTAATCTTTAACATACATGTGTATTTTAGTTCCAACATAATAAACCTACAGTGACGTGCAGTAGGTATAGATTTAGGTTATGCTGTTACCAATGATATTATACAATCATATTTAATATATGTACTTTCGTTTAACCAACGTCTTTGGACAAAATAAATTCGTCGTTTATACGATCCTACCATGTATTTATTTATAATTTTAGAGTACTATTAATAGTATTTTTAAAGTTTAAGTTTTATCGTGAAATAATACTTTCTTATCCATATAAAAAACGTATGAATATTTTTAAGAACACTTTATATGACTGAAGATGATTAATTTATTGTTTGAAAATTCTTAACGTAATAACTATAGGAAATAATTACTTTTATTAAAGGTTAACGTAGGAAATAGTTTTGAAAATTGCTTTTCGTTTTTCTCAAAAAAAAAACCAATCCATGCACTAAATTTAAAGAACGATCATGAAATCAACACGTTAAAAACAGTAAGATAGTAAAATTCGCAAATTAGTAAAAAATAATGTAAACAGTTCAATGATTTGCACACAGATGTAACCCTTTCTAATGTTATTCTGTTAAAAAACAGCATAGGCAACGACTCCATACAAAAGGGATCAACCGAAAGAAATTTACAATTCAGTAAATAGCCATTTGTATGACTTGAGTAGTTCACTAGCTTAAAGACAGAACTGAGTAATGTAAATAGCACGATTCGGTGAATAAAAAAGAACGTCATGAGTACAGCGGTGAGAGATCGTGACTTTTTAGAACTAAACAATTGAAGTCTCTATTGGTACACAGATGGCGCTTATTGAAAAATATTGTTTTTGCTTATGTCAATCCAATTTTTTAATTTATATTGGTTTCCCAGAATTTTTAGTTATGTACATCTTTTTGCTTGTATGTACTGCACGCCCCTGCGTACCTATGTGTTTATGAAACTTACGCTTAGCGCTGAACTGCTGGCTTGAAAAGACGTGTTCAACGATCGTTTCAGAGAGGCACTTTGAGCATCCCCTGAAGATGGGCCTTGAGATTTATCCGAAACTTTGATTGATCAAACAATGATCCTTCTCTGGACCAACAGACGCGGTACGACCGAGAAACTTCATTTCTAACTATTATTGTTGTCGTTTGGATATTATAAAATAAACAGTTGCAATAATAACTTGAAAAAAATAATAAACTTTATATGAACCAGTTTGATTTCTATTGCCCCTCGGGCGGGCCCTGGTTGTATTAAACATTATACGAACGTGTCACAGAATATCTAAAATTGTACTTCTATGCCTAACAGTTAAGTAAACAACTGTAGCCAGGTCGGCCAATATTTGCCGCTGCGCGTCCACGGCCGATACATATGCTCCACTGTGACAGGCAGTAGGTATGGCTGGTGAGCGGCGTGAGTCAGCAACCCGATATGATCAAGTGACAGATAATTACAAAAATTTGGGCCCCAATGCAAAATGGAAAGGCCCCACTTGTGTAAGTATTATGTGTATGTAAGTTTAAGAATATTGAGTACTAAGTAGTTTTATTCATTAAATAGTAAGAACAAAATTGATTTTTTATAATAATCACACATGACACGTGACAATACACAAATAGGCAATAAAATGCTCTCACAACTGAAAAAAATCTAACCTAACCTAACCGGACATACAAACGGAGTATTGTTGTACATATAATGTATCAAAGATGTTTTCTTATTTGACGTAATTCCATTTATGGCTGTGGTGGATTAAAAAATAATGTTAGTCCATATTAGCGCTAGTAAAATTATTGCTCCCAAATGTATTCCAAACTTTCAGACCTTTTGGGTCCCTATCCAACGTGGGCCGCAATGCACCGCATTTGGGGTAGTTACGTCCCTGACGGCAATACAAAGCGGTCTGTACACAATCATACGTTGGGACGTTACTGACGTCAACGTAGCGTAATATAAGTAATAAGTGTAATAAGGGATAATACTAGTTCAAAACATAACATTTTCATGCAAATTAATTGAATCAACTAGAAAGATACAGAAACAAACTATTTATCGAAAAAAAATTTAGTTGCTGCCGGGATTCAAACCTTGACCTCTCCCTATTTGGGGAAACGTGTTAACTATGAATTAATTATTTAAATTTTGGCGTCTCCTAGCCTGATTTACTTTAAGGTATTTGGATTCAACGCAATATTAAGTTGATTGCTTTAAATGGAATAAAAAATACATCAATTGTAAAAATATAATGATATAAATTCGAAATTTGTTGTAAACGTAATCGGTTGGTGGTTAACATGTTTCCCTGGATAAAAAGGGGTCCAGCAGCTAAATATTTTTTCAATAAATAGATTTTTTCTGTATAACTGTTGATTAATTTAATTTGTAAGAATAATATAATGTTTTAAACTAGTATTATCCCTTATTATATTACACTAACTAATCATTTTTTATGTAGGTATACCTGACACATATGTATTTACTACATAAATGAATATTAAACTTCAAACTAATTACGAAAATTCTGAAGAGCTACTTAAGCGGTCTTAATTCATTGATTCGAAGCCAACAATAGTGTTTTTAGTCAATACAGGATAGAGTGGCGGTTCTTTTGTTCCAGTTTTGAGAGACACGAGCCTATCCTCAAGTTTCAAGAGGTGATGACACCGCACATACGTTTAAAACGCGTCCATCGATTGACCTTAATTACAATATCACTTATATTGTAAAATTTGTAAATTGATATCTCATACCATGTCAGGATTTATTATTCACGTATCCAGATTAATAATCACATAAACTGAACCAGAATAAATGAGTACAAATGTGGTTTAACTTTCTCACCAACCTAAAGCAAGGTTCTCTATCCAGTGCTTAAATAATTATATACATTACATTTTTACATTCACTTTGAAATGATCAAGTTGATAGTTTTCATCGTATTAATGTTCATGACGGTGGTCAAATTATCACTGCTTCCTGAAGATACTGATTTGACGGACACAATTTCTTCAGCCGGCGCAGCCGTCGTGAAGCATCTGGATATGCGAGGAGGTATCAAGATTATGTTTAATGCCAAACATGAAGATATCGTAAGGACAGCAAATAAATTAATTCAGGATATCTCGTTTCAATCTAGTTTTGAAATTACTCTGAAATGTTATAACAACACTGTTCTACTAGGTAGATACCATGAGAATATTGTTGTTCTGGCAAGAAATTCTTCAGATCTGTATGAAGTTTTAACAAATACTTGCCTCCAGTTACACAAACACCCCATCAAGGTCGTTGTTGCTGTGTTGAATCCAAACTGTGGGAAAAAATGTGTATTCCAAATAGCTGAGAGAAGCTGGAGATTTTCTCTATTAAATACTTTCATCGTCGCTGTTGATGCCACAACCATAGGAAAAGGATATAATGTTTTTACTTACAGACCTTACGAGGAGTCTTGTGATAGTGTAAAAATAGAAAAATTATCCTTCAATAATAATGAAACATGGATTTTTGACTTTGATGACCAGAGAAGAGAGATTAATTTTCGAAATTGCTCTTTACGCATTGGAACATATGACCAAATTCCATTTTTTTTAAATGTTACTAAAGGAAATACTACCTCGTATATAGGCATTGAGTTATTAATATTAGACGTCTTAGAAAGAGCATTTAATTTTAGAGCAGACTTCAATAATATATTTGATGTACAAATTCTCCAGCTTCGTATAAAACCTTTCGAAGACAGAATTATTATGGTGAGCTGTCCAATTATGTTGAGCGAGGAACGACTGAAGGTTTTCACTGCGGTTCCATATGATATGACCGAGTTTGTCATGATTCTGCCATCACCGAAACCACTGGGCAATATTTATAAAATATTCAAGCCCTTTAACCTTAGATTATGGCTTCTTACAGGAATCTCATGCTTATTCGTAAATCTGATTTATTTTTACAGAAATAGAGTTAGTTCAAAAATAACCACTTATCGACAGAATAAGACTACGTCCCTGGATATCCTGGGAATATTGTTAGGAGTCACTGTTCCTGTTATATTGGAAGGAAAGGCACGTAGGAGTTTTTCGCTTTTGGTTTTCATCTTTGCCTTTTTCGTGAGAAATATTTATTTGGCAGGATTGTTTAAATTCATCATTACCGACTTGCACGAAGAATCTCCAAATTCTGTAAGAGATTTGGTTGATAAGAATATTCCGTTTGGTGGGTTATATATATGGAGTTCTGCAATGGATACAAGTATCAGACACAGATATGTTTCTTTAGATGATGTTTATGGTAAATTTCATAATATAGTAGGAGGAGAAGATTTTGCCTTACTTTTCCCAGAAAAATATCTGCCCTCTGAACTGTATAGGCAGAACAGTTCATTGCAAGACATCCACGTCATTAAGGAATTTATTTTGTCCGGTTGGATATCCACGATGATCACCAAGAATTTTCCTTACATTGAGGCATTCACTTACAAAATACATTCTATGGTAGAATCTGGGATGATTCTCAAGTGGATGGACGATGCTAATAAATTCTTTTCTTCGAAAACTCAAAAAGTGTTCCGCGATGATCCGATAGTCCTGCAGATGGAACACATTATGGGAAGTATCTATATACTGGTGGCTGGGTACGTATTGAGTGTAATCGTATTTACTATCGAAATTTATTGGTTTAAAATAAATAAATAAAGCGTTAACAAAAATAATAAAAAAGTGAATTAATCAACTTTTAAATACAAATTAAATATATTAATTATAAAGATATACATATAAAATCAATTTTATCGAAAAATATTGTTGTTGCGCCACCGGGATTCGAACCTGGATCTCTTTCCTAACCGGGGAAGGTGCTTTATCCAACTAAGCTACAGCGACATTATTTTTAGCGACAATTTTCGATCCTATATGTTACCTTTTTGATATTAATACATAGATCCAGGTTCGAATCCCGGTGGCGCAACAACAATATTTTTCGATAAAATTGATTTTATATGTATATCTTTATAATTAATATATTTAATTCATATTTAAAATATCACACAGCTATGTTCTGAATAATTACAACTTCACAATAAGAATGTGTTCTCCTAAAAAATTAATTAACTGTTATGGCCCGCGTCCACGAATGAGATTTAACTCGAATACGCATATTGAATTTATGAATCATCAACTCGTGTGTACTTATGCTGACTACCAGAGATCAAAGTCTCATTGAGATATCATCGTGGACGAGGGTCTTTAGAAACGCTTGTAATTAAAAAGTATAATGTAAATTTTCATTTTGATTTTTAAAACTTTTTGTAATTTTGTTTTCATTCAAGAATAAAGATTCATTCTAAAACATTACAGCTTTTTTACTAACTTTTAAGTGAAGTGACGTGAATTACGTCGAAGCGGAGATATCTTCAACCGAAATCTTTTGGTAGGTAAATGTAATCCTCAACACAGCACGTGTTGAACAATTATTGTAAAGATAATATTAGCACAATAAAAATGTATGTAACTGTTGTGAAACAGTGCACAACTTTAGAAGCTGTCTTAAAATGATGATTGAATTTCTGAACTTTACCGTGAAATAAAATGACAACAGATATATTACAAATTGCGCCGTAGAAAAATAGCGTTAATCCCACAGGTCTTTTTTAATTATTCGAAATATAAAGGTATATATAAAATATAAAAATACAAAATTCAGATATATCTCTATCGCGTATCATTTTAGCACGATTTGCATTGGTAATTTTTGCTAAGTGAGTACAACGTTATCGAAATTTATAGGTAAAAGTGATGAAATAAAACAGGTTTATGCCAAATACTGGATATTTTAATTACATTATCTTTCAGCTTACCAGTATTAATAAGTTATCTATGTAATCTTAATCTATACTGCCTTTTTATTTTGCCAGTGACTGAGTAAAATTAATCTATAATATATTGACTACTAGTGATGGTAAATTTGTTATTTTGATCGATTAACGTAATTCTTCAAACAATGACTGGTGAACTAAAAAGTTAAAACAACAGTTAAATCTTAGTTACCAATCAGTGGCATAAATACAGTCACGTAACGGTTTACCATCGTAACGTTTCTGGAACATTACAACATCCAACATAAGTTACCCATCCTGTAGACGTTCCACCGACCCTGGTATCTTTTTTCATCTCGTTAATTATTTTGTGAAAACATTCGGATTGCTCATTTTCAGCACCAAGATTTTTTAGGAAGAAAATTAGACATTACAGCAGGACGGAGCTCTATCTCACACAGTCAGAAATACAATCAACTTTCTTCGTCGTGAGAATGTTAATTTCATGGAGCCGGGCATGTGGCCACCGAACAGTCCAGATTTAAACCCAGTAGATTATGCAATATGGGGTGTTTTGATGATTTCTGATTAGCTAAATATTGTGCAAAAAAAATTACATTAAGAATTATAATTAATTATATTATGTTTTGAAATAACTCGTGTGTTACGAGATGTTCTCATTTTTTTTGGGCCACTCTGTACATAAGGGGCAGTGATAAAACGTCATCTTGATCGAGGCTCAAAAATCCACTTTACGTGTTTTCTATTAAAAAACACTCTATACGGATCAACCTAACCTATTTTTAAGAGAATCCGCTATGTCTAATGTCAGACGAAGACTGTAAGACAATATATCGTACAAGACCACTAATTTTATTGTTATAAATTATTGTCCTGGCAGCAGTAACAGCAAACGTGAAAAGGTTTATAAAAACATAAATCATCCTTCTTTGTCCGCTTTGTCTAACCATTTGTAATCTCAGCAAATAATCAATCTCTGTAGTAATGCGATTTTAAATGTCCGTAATATAAAAAATAACAAAAACGATAAACATTTTTAAACGATTAATGTGTGACAACATCACACATACTTCGTTTAAAAATCGGATGTTTGTGGATTGAATTAAAGTACCAAGAATAAATAATTATAGTTGTCTACACTCGTGTAATAATTTATTATTCATATTTATCCAATTTTAAAACGTATAAACTGAAGCAGAATTCAATACTAATACTACAAACGAGGTTTTAGTATTATAATTTTTTCAACTTCAGCTCACTTCAATATCTTGTGTCATGTATTTTTTTTGTATCTTAAACCTAAAGATTAAAATGATTAAGCTAAAGATATTCATCATATTAATGTTTGTGAAAGTAGTCAAATTAGCATTGCAACCTGAAGATAGTGATGTGACGGACAGCATTTCTTCAGCTGGTGCAGCCGTTGTGGAACATATGGATATGAGAGGAAGTATTAGGTTTATGTTTAATCCCAGACACGAAGACGCCGTAATAACAACAAATAAATTAATTCAAAATATTTCATTCCAATCTAACAACACTTTTGAAATTTTCATGAATTGTTATAACAGTAGTGTTCTACTAGGTAGACACCACGAGAATATCGTTGTATTGGCAAAAAATTCTTCAGATCTGTATGAAATTTTAACAAATGCTTGTCTCCCGTTACACAAACACCCAAATAAAGTGGTAATCGCCGTATTGAATCCAAACTGTGCTAATAAATGTGTATTTCAAATAGCGGAGAGCAGCTGGAGATTCTCTCTATTGAATACTTTCATCATCGCTGTGGATGCGACAACTACAGGAAAAGAATTCAATCTTTTTACTTACGTACCGTATGTAGACTCTTGTGACGACATCAGAATAGAAAGAATAACCATAAACATGAATGAACCGTTGAAATACGAGAAGAAAACATTTGTAAATTTTCAAAATTGCTCTTTGAACATTGGCGTATACCACCAGCCACCATTTACGATCATACAGAACAACAGCGAAGATCGTACACTCATTCGCGGTAGTGACGTTAAGATTCTAGAAATCTTCGAAAAGACATTCAACTTTACCGCTAATATAAAGATTTTAAATAACAGTCCAAAGAAGCAGCTCATTATCAGACCCTTTGAAGGGAAAATAATCATGGCGATCACTCCCATGGTATTGTCGCCGGAACGGTTACAAGTTGTAACGGCACTTCCTTACGAAAGTGGTGAGTTTGTTATGATTCTACCTCTACCGAAACCGTTAGATAATTTTCGAAAAATATTTTTACCATTTAAACCCAGGATATGGCTTGTGACGGGATTCGCTTGTGCAACTATAAACATTATATATCTTTATAGAAATAGAGTAATTTCTAAATTAAAAACAAACAATCTGAGTAAAATGACGTCGTTGGATGTCCTGGGAATATTGTTGGGTAACGGTGTTGCTGTGGTATTTGAAGGAAGACTACTCAGGACTATTTCTATGTCAGTCTTTATTTTTACATTTTTCGTAAGAAACTTTTATTTGGCAGGACTTTTTAAGTTCATCGTTAGTGACCTGCACGAAGACCGCCCTACATCTTTAAAAGAAGTTACCGATTCGAACATTCCATTTGGTGGCTCGTTTATGTGGACATTTCTTATTGATATCAATATCATTCAGAAATACGTTTCTTTGCAAGTACCTGATGTAACACTTAAATTCCAAAATGTAACAAGAGGGGAAGAATTTGCCTTATTATTCCCAGAAATGTCGCTAAGTTATGAACTCTTCAAATACAACAAAACCTTGCAAGATATTCACATCATAAAGGACTCCTTTAACATGGGTATGTTAGCCTTGATGATCGCCAAAAATTCTCCATACGTTGACATCTTTGAACATGAGATGCGAAAGATGTCAGAGTCTGGGCTGATTCATAAATGGTTGACTGATACTACTAAACTCTATTCGAAGTCGCAACAGATGTACCGCGACGACCTGATTGTCCTACAAATGGAACACATTCTTGGAAGTATTTATATACTGGCTGGTGGATACGCATTGAGCATTGCCGCTCTGATCATAGAAATTTGTTGGTTTACATTCAAATAATAATTTTTAATTTAATTCAACAAAAAGATTGTCAATAAATACTGAGCCTTTCAGAAGGTCTTTTCTATCGGCTTAGGAAACGACATTTATCACAGCCGCCTTTTAATCTGGGAGCAAAAATAACATTAAAAATCATTGTCCTATTTCGAAACCGTTTTAGTCAAAATGTTTGAATTCATAGTAGGTTCATAAACATCTACTCTCTTATTCAATACCTTCATAATTAAAAATCAACATGGGTTTTTTTCCAAAGCGATCAGTACTATCTAATATTGTTTAATTTTTTCACTTCGCTCTAGGCAATATAAACAAATTGAGGTAATTTATGACTCGCGTAAAGCCTTTGACATGTTAGATAATAAATATTATTATTTAAGGTGTTTATGGTAATTTTTTTAATTGATTTTATTTACACGTAGAAAAAAGTTCTCAAAATATATCATAATGATTTACATCGCGTTTAGTTAACCCGACATTATATTTCCCTCAAGGATTTACCCTTTGACGGCATCTCTTTCTCATTTTTAACGAAATCTCAACATTCTTCAAAAACTCTAATTTCTATTCTTCACAGATGACCCCAAACCTTTGTTGAATTAATAACTCTTGATATTAATTCTCCAAATGACTGTCAACGCCTTCAAAATAATTTTAATACTCTTTACTATCAATTGAATGAAAATAAGAGCTTCGTAATGAAATTCACTTTTTTTTTTGTTTCAATTATTTCATCAATAATATTTATTTGTCGAATTGTTCGAGTATTTGAAACCAATTGGAATTTTTTTATTGTATTTTTATTTATTTTACATTTTTACAAATTTTCATAACATGAATTAGGTATTTTACATTATTAGAATTACATGGTTTGTTTTTCGCTTACCTCTCCAAAAAAGAGACTAGCTCTTGTGCTTGGAGAGGGAGTTACACTATAATAATTTTATTTATTGTCTATTTGTGTGCTTCTGAAGTGTTCTGTAATATTGTTTATTTTCTAATTATGTGTTTTTGAAGTGTTCATTTAGTTTCTTTCTAAACTCTTTCATATCTTTTATTTCTTTAATTAGTCTAGGGAGGCTAATGAAATTTTTATCCCTAAATATATACAATTTTGCTGATAGTGTATGGTGTTACATTTAGGTATTTTAAAATTATTTTTAAACCTTAATGATGTTCTTATTTCAAATTTTACAGTGTTATTTTCTTTAATTAATTGAGATTTTTTTGTAAACGTTTTCTATTTAGGGAACTGGGAATTTTGCAAAAATTGTTTGTGTTGAAAAATTTTTATTATTTTTTATATTACTTTGGTTATTATTTTCTGTATTATTTTTTCCGAGTTCATTATATTATTGTATGCTCTTCCCCACCCAAATATTCTATACTAGAGTAGTGAGTGAATAATTGTAAAATACATCTTTTTAAAATTATTTATACTTGAAATGTTTCTTAATCTTATGAAAATATTTTCTTATTCTTTTCACTAATTCGCTAATGTGACTGTGCCATTTTAAATGTTGATCAATAATTACACCGAGATATTTGATTTCTTTTTTTGGGCTCAGACACAGAAATTAAATTTAATCAAACCTTTAAAAATTTACGTTTGATTTACGATGTTTACCATCATTTAAATTTTATTGATTATTTAATCTTTCTTACTACGCACATATCAGAATAGATCTCGAATTTCCTAATCAAGTATGGTTCTTAATAAGCAAAACATCTGTAAACACTAATTATTAAATTATGAATTATTTAATTATTATAAATTATTTATAGTGCCAATTACAAACTGTCACTTTTAAGTATAATAAGGTTAATTTAAACAATATGCCTGAAATTTGTAATATGTTATATTTAGTTATTTATATACTATGATTCAAAATTATTTTAACTTTACACTAGACATAATGACCATTTTTGTTTATTTAAGTCTCATAATAGCATTGTAATAAATAAAACATCTAAAGGATATGTAAATATTTTATAATTTATTTTTGTTTTAAGTCCAAATTAAAAAAAAACAATTTTTAATTCAATTTATTAAGAATAACCGATTATATAATTTTATTGATAGACAGAATAAACCTTTATTTATCCTTTACTCTCTACTGATTGCTGTTTTTTGTTTGATATGTGTATCCTATAATCATTAATTATCTTTTTTTATATTATATGTTTCATATTTAAGTGGTTAAATATAAATGTTGACGAATTAGATTACAATAAATACATATAATATAAATTAAATTACAGTTATCTTGTAAATTATTAAAAAAAAGAATTATGAAAACAAAATAAAATTTTTTAGCACTTGAAATAATGTCGTTTATATTTGGTTTCAATATTTTTTAAACATAAATAATACAATATCACGTAATAAAAAAATGATTGAAAATAAATGACTTAATAAAACAATTTTTCATCTTTTGATTCAAATTCCTAATGCATTTATTTCACTATGTACCCTGCAGTTTCACATAAACTGAAATCAATTTGGTTCGGAAAAGTTTTTCACTTAGATTGGTTCACGAAACCATGTTAATAATAAAAATCTTCATTTTATAATATTTAAATTGAAAACGTGTTTAAAGAAAATATGCTTCGAGCGAGTGTTGCATTTAAATTCACTTCTAATGTAATCTCTAGTGTATATTTTGAAAGATTTCCTGTAGAATTTTTGATTTCATTGAAAAACAAAATTTCTCGGTAACAATTATAACTTTGGAAACTACTGCAGTTTTTAAATTGATATTTAATACATTATAAACCAATTAAAAACAAAAATTTGTTTTTAACAATCGTTTAGTGTTCGACCGGGTAAAGTTATTTCCAATCATTTTGATTTGGTTTGGTAGTCAAAAATAATTTTTAAATTAATAACACGTTTAAAGTTTACACATGTATTTTTGATGTTTAAATGTGATAAACGATATATTGTATCATTGTAATTATAATAGATTAATAAATAAAAATTCTCGATTATCCGGGTTCAGATTAACCGTGGCGGTAAAAAATTAAAGCCCAAACCACACACTGCGGTATGACTATCCGACGATCTGTACAGATCAGTAATACTGAACATGTAGATGGTACAGGTCGCCGGAATTTTTGTTGGGATAAAAATGTAGCACGTCTCCGTCATACATATTTGCGAGCATATGAATGGGAGTCATCCGTCACTTATCCGAAGCTCCGTTAATACAGTGAAAACGAAATTAAGTTTTTCGTGTTATTTATTATTGTTTTTTTAGTGGTGAAGAGATACATTGCTACTGCACTGTTGCGAGTGTGATTGGTATTGGATGATACCAGTGATTGAAAACTGTGACTGTAATCACAATTTTACTAAAATATCAAAAACGAAATACACGAATAAGAAATATATAAAAATTGAAAAATATTGATTTCAGACGTATTCTAGTATGTCTTAAAAAAATTTTATGGAAAAAGAATATCGCTTTAAATAATTTCAATAAATAATTAGATTCTCGCTGCTTCAGGAAAATGAATATCAAAATTAGTCCATCGATAGCGATGGTGTAGTGGTATTCGAAGTGTTTCCACAAATTAACATATATACAACTTTAAAATATTTGATAGATATGAAAGTTGACTGGGTGGAATGGTGAGCGTTACATTGTGTAAAGTGATCACTTAAGCCAGCCGAAGACAGATCGTAAGCCACATAATTCACATACTTCCATATTATAGCTTCGTCTCTATGAGATATCTATTATTTGTTTAAATGAATAAAAAATTAGCACATAAATATAATTCAATAATTTCACTATTTTATAACTATAATATATAAAATCCTTCTTAGGTGTAAAAATCGTAGTAATTTATAGTTTTCTACCATAAATAATCAAATAATAATATAGCAAAATAACCAAATATATTTATTTAATAAAATCTTAATAATATTTTACTTGAAAATATTTTCAGGCAAAAATTCACTTTCAGATACTCATCATCACTATTAGTGATTATGACTGAGAGATATTAGTGATTGAATCACAGTTTAATAACTGATATATTATGAAATAATAAGAATCACAAGTCGTGATTTTTAGCTTATTTAGCACCATTTGCCGTAAAACTTTTTTGCTGCCGTGTCAACGTGTGTAAATAAAATTATAGCGTGAAAACACTTTGCCTACGAATAAATCTGGAAAATAAATAAATAGACTGTGGATATCGTAGCCAATGATCCGGTGCGAGGAAATCTACAAAGTGATGAATAGTACAGAAATCGAATAGCAACGAACGTTGTTATTTCTGTTCAAAATAAATTTAAATAGTGATAAACAAACATGTCAGCGAAATTCCGTAGCTAAAATTTTATCCCCTCCCTCAGGCCCCTAAGCTACAAAGTTAAGAGCGTTAGTTTTAAATGAAATGACAGTTTTTGATTTATATTTTCTGATTCTAACGAATTTTTGATATAATAATGATCATTATTTTTTGTAACCTCTCCGGATGATAGTCTACAGCTTACATATATGGGTGTCATAATGACCACGTGGTCAATAAATTCGCCCTAAGCGTAACTAACTAATACGCTTGCAAGAAGATTATTTTAGTGTACCTACTAATTGCGAGCTTATTTTCAGAGCTTTGTATACTTGTATATATGTAACAAAGCATTTTTCAACGAATTTCGCACAGTACCTCGATTGCCTTTTACTATACAGCGTGTCCTAGATACAGTTGTACAAGTGGAGCCTGCCGTTAGGGGACATCACTAGTAATTCGTCGAGTGTCATTGGTTGCTAGTGATGTCAAAATCACAGTTACTTAGTTACCTCTTAATAGCCATAAACACTCCTGATACCGACGTCATGGACATGCCACAATAACGTCAAGCGGCAACCATTGGCGAAACCAACGCGTGAGCGTCACTCACCTACCTGCCGTCTTCCCGACCACAAGCTCTAGATGAGCCTTCAGTAGCTACTTGTAAATAACCTTGAATAAATCTGGTATCTACCGTAAGTAGTTTCTTTTCGCATTACCCGCTCTAGTCCGCCATCACACATATTTCTCATACTCCGCGATCATCCGAACACAGTGAGCGCTGGGAGAATTGTGGCGCACAGCCTCATATTTAAACCGATAATTCTGATTCAGCTGCCAAACATGCATAAACACAAATCCAATAAAGTTATTTAAACATTTTAGAAATTTGCAACCTGTCTTTATAAAACTGACTACTTTACTAACACTGTTTCCTATTCATTTCGTCTCCTCTTCAGCATCATAAAAAAGTGAATAATGCAACCATCAGAACATTAAAGCAGGTCTTGCAATACCGCTGGAGCCTAAAAACGCTCATTTTGGTATATTAATATAAAAAGAAAAAGTATTATAAAAAAAATCCCAATTTATTCGCTATATTTCGATTAAAGTCTCTGTTTGCTTTCGCTAATGCAACCAATCACGCCACGTCTTTTTTATACTGTTATACTTTTTTCTTTGTTCTATTTAAATGTTTATAATTATTACTTTGGAGTGGTCCTCGAGAGTTTTAAAATCTTTAATTTTCTACCTGTACACCGCCGGGTACATAAACTGCTATAATACATAACACATGGCAACAACGCCACGCATAACGTTTACAAATCGCATTTCATTCGATTGACTTAACCTTTACCATACCATGATATAAAATATTCGAACGCAGCCATGCTGTCAACTCGTGTTACCGTAAATTACAGTTTAAAAAAACGTTTTTATTAGCTTAAATGGCTTTAATGGCACGAATTTACTTTAAATATTGAGCATTCAATTATGAAAAAATGATTAATTACGTAATTTAGAGCATTCCTTAAGTCGTATATAATGTGTCCTTCCTTCTTATCTCTCTTCATTTAATGAGTGAGAAAGAGATAATTATATTTGTATGTTTGTTATCCTTTTCACCGTGAAAATAAAGTAATCTCTGTCTTTCATATAACAAATGGTATATTTACCAACGTATTAATTTTACAATGGATTGAATGAAAAAAATACTTGTTTTTGTACGATTCCCTTTTCATAATTGGTTTTTCACTAGTTATTCCTGAGCGCTAATATTTTCTTTAGGATTATCTAAAATATGAATTTTATGTTGCGTGTATTTACCGAAATATTACAGGTTCAATTATAATGGTAGACCTGTGTTACTGCATGGTTTGGGAAGGGTTAAAATACACAAATATTTTAATTTACAATATGTGCCGTAAAATAACTAAAATCGTGTAATGATTTATTATTCATACCTAACATAAACTTAGACAGAATAAAATGTTTCAAACGAGACTTGACATTCTCTTCAGCCCAGGGAAGGTTCATATAATATATTTCAGACGTTAACTTTGAAATGTGTAAGCTGATTGTTTTCATGGCATTAATGTTTGTAACAGTGGTTAAATTGTCATTGATTCCTGAAAACAATGACTTGACGGACAGTATTTCTTCAGCTGGCGCAGCTGTCGTCAAGCATGTGGATATGAGAGGAGGCATCAGGATTATGTTTAATCCCAGACATAAAGATACTGTAAGGACAGCAAATAAATTAATTCGGGATATATCGTTTCAATCTGGCAAAACTATTGAAATTTTTATGAATTGCTACAACAGCAGTGTTCTACTAGGTAGACATCACGAGAATATCGTTGTGGTGGCGAGAAATTCTTCTGATTTATATGAAGTTTTAACAAATGCTTGCCTCCCATTACACAAACATCCAAATAAAGTTGTCATCGCTGTGTTGAATCCAAATTGTGGGAAAAAATGCGTATTCCAAATATCTGAGAACAGCTGGAGATTCTCTCTGTTGAATACTTTCATCGTCACTGTGGATGCTACAACTGTAGGAGAAGATTTTAATGTCTTGACTTATAGACCGTACGAAGAGTCGTGCGATAGTGTCAAAATAGAAAAAATATCTTTAAACAATAACGAACCTTTGACTTTTGATTTGGATGATAAGAGAAAATTGATTAATTTTCAAAATTGCACATTACGCATTGGCACTTATATTCAGGCTCTATTTTTTATGAATGACACTGATGGAAACAGTTCCAAGATTTATGGAATTGAGATACATATTTTAAATACCTTAGAAAGAGCATTCAATTTTAACGCAAACTTCATTGATATAGTTGACAAAGAGACAGACATGCTTCGTTTAACACCCTTCACAGATAAAATTATTCTTGTAAGTAGTCCGATGATGTTGACAGATAGAGCATTGCAAGTACTTTCATTGGTTCCTTATGAAAATCTTCACTTTATTATGGTTCTACCGTCACCGAGACCGCTGAGTAATATTTTGAAGATATTCAAGCCCTTTAAACCGGAAGTGTGGGCTTTAATCGGATTAACATGCGCAATCGTAAGCGTGATCTGGTTCTATAGGAGTAAGGTTAGTTCAAAAATAAATGATTATCAACTAAAAAATGTAACTTCTCTAGATGTCCTGGGAATATTTTTAGGAGTCAGTGTACCTATTACATTAGAAGGAAGGGCACGCAGGAGTTTTTCTCTATTGTTTTTTATGTTTACCTTTGTACTGAGAAATGTTTATTTGGCAGTATTGTTTAAATTCATTGTATCCAATTTTCACGAAGACCCTCCGAGTTCTGTACGAGATGTGGTAGATAGGAATATTCCATTCGGCGGCTCAGAAGACTGGAAAGTCGCTATGGATGTTAATACTAGTAAGAAATATATCTCTGTAATAAAAACTTATCAAAAATTTGAAGATATTCTGAGTGGAGAAGAATTTGCCTTACTGTTTCCAGATAAATATCTTCAATTTACATTGTTTAACTATAACAAAACATTGCAAGACATTCATGTTATTAAAGAATCCATTTTCTCAAGTTGGATTGCCTTGTTTATTGCCAAAAACTTTCCATACACTGAAGAATTTACCTACAAGATACATTCTATGATCGAGTCCGGTTTGTTTCTGAAGTACATGGTTGACGAAAATAATCAATTTTCTTTGAGAACACACATTTACCACGACGATTTGATTGTCTTACAAATGGAACACATTCTGGGAAGCATTTACATTCTCTTGGCTGGATACGCACTGAGCATCATCGTTTTCGCTATAGAAATTTGTTGCTTTAAATTAAAACAATAATGTTTTTATTTATTATCTTTGTTTTATTAACCACTTAATTGAGTTTAAATACATCTACCGATTTGGAAAAATACCATTTTCTTCTTCAGGATGTCATAACTAACAAAAACATATATTATTGGTTTTTACCAGAATATATTTAAAAAAAAAAAATTTTTTTTAGTACCTAACTCAAATCATTACTTAATACAAATTTACTCGAATAATTTTTAGGAAAAAATTTTAGAATGGGACTCGTAGTTAAATTTAGTTGGTTGTTTATATTTTTTTGATTAGATTTACACGCTTTATTTATCTCCAACGATTTCAAATTATTTCATTTGTGACTAAAACCGTTTATATGGAAAATTGACAATCTAAATTTTTTATCAAAACCATGACTATTTTCTATCAAATGATTAGAAAATTTTTAAAACCCACTATTGTTCAAACATCTCAAATGCTCCCTTACTCTTATATTAAAATTTCTACCCGTTTTACAAAATACAAAATGCAGCAAAATCCTTGCAACTAAGTTTATAGACACCAGAATTGTTGAATTTATCATCTTTGTCTTTAGAATTTTTTAATTTTTTAAAACAGATTTTTTAAAAATAGATTCTGGTAAAAAACAATAATTTATTTTTTAGTTATGACATTCTGAAGAAGAAAATGGTATTTTTCGAAACCGGTAGATGTATTTAAACTCAATTAAATGGTTAATAAAACAACGATAATAAATAAAAATATGAATTTTAACCACAAAGTTAATATTGCTAATTTTAAAAGTAAAACAATAATGTGTTAAAATTATCAACAGAACAACAATAGCACACTGATCGCTAAAGTAAAGCTTTACGCAAGTACCAGATCATTAATGAGACATAAAACATTCCGACTACATGTAAGATAGTAGATTAATGAGTTGGATATATTCTCAAATTCATTACCAAGCTACAAAAAACTTTTACACGACCCTTTTTCTTAAAATTATATTTGTATATATATTGGTGCTAAATATTTAATTATAATTATATTTAAGTTCCTGTATGTAATTATGTTCTTACGTATTATTTTATGCATTCATGTATTTTTCATTTTAATTTGTTTAGATGTATGCTGTACCGTTCATTTTTACACGGTGAATATTATGTAACAGGCCGATTTTGTTTAGCCACCATTTTAGTTTGACAAATACTTATCAGTTCATACTTTGTAGTCATAGAGAATACTTGATTATAATTTATTATGAAGTATCTAATACTTCAACAACGTGTTAAAATTATTAAAGCATTTAATCTAAATAATAATGGTAATGCCGTAACCATTAATGGCGATCGCTATCGTCACATATTGGTGGCTGAATTGGGTCAATTGGACGGTTTTAACGGGATGGTGCCACTTCATACATAACTCAAGCTACGCTTGAAATTTTGCGAGTAATTATTCCAGGCCGCATAATGTCAAAAAGTGGTGATACCGAATGGTCTTCTCGATCACCTGATTTGATGGCTCCTTTAACAATAATTCCGATGCTACAGGTGATATTTTAAATTCAATTGCTAAAATAACACTCGAAGTGTGCGAGAATGTTATGAAAAATGTGGTTAAAAGAGCACGCATATTTATCGCTGCCAGAGGCGGCTATCTGGCCAATATCATATTCTATACATAATTGTAATAAATAAATAAATAAATAAATATATGTATAAATAAATAAAAAAATGTATTTTATTTTTTAGTTATTCAAAAACAACGTCGACCTGGAATATAATATTCACCCTGCGGTCGGTAGTCGCATCATAATAAATGCAATTGATGAGGGTGTGTAAAAAGTTTATTGGCTAAATTTTGAAATATAACATATAGCATATTTTTTTGTGTATTGCGTCATTGAAATACAAATGCTCTGTAAATTATAAAATAAATAAACAATAACAGTAGAATCAGTTGGCAGTTTTGCGACTGTAGACTGAGACAACAATCTGTCAGAATCGACTGCGTAAAATAAAAAGGATAATATAAAGAATCAAGTATTACGGTTAAACTATTGAAGGCATATATTGTATTATATTTTATTTTATTATTCATGGATGTACAATGCTATTTTTGGTTATTTTAAAATAAATTACAAACCTTGAAAATCTTGTTATTAAGGTACCCTGCATAGAGCGAATTTAAGCTTAACCCCGAATATCCGGGAATGCAACCCTCGCAAACGTATTGGTAGAACCAACGTCAATGAAGAGATAAATATTTAGTAAGAGTGGTCGACTTAGTTTGATATATCCACGTCAGGCCTTTTAACTCACACACAAAGTTATACAGGAATGTTATATGTTGCAACAGTCATAGATATGTATTTGCTGAATGGTCCAACCGTATGTTCCATTCAACTGTACGAATAAAAATACCAAAAAATTGGAGGGTTTGTCTAGGGCAAACTTCACAGATAATTTTGAAATCAGGGCACTCTACTACAAAATATATTTTTTGTAAAAATTGTTGATGTTGTGTGGTATAAATTATTACCTAATTTTGAATTAAATTAATTTAAATACAGATTAAATGTATTAATTAGAAAGATATACATATAAAATCAATTTAATCGAGAAATATTGTTGTTGCTAACGGGATCCAGGGATGAATTTATATGTTACAACGATTCAAATTGATACATCTACATATCTATTTGAAAGGCATCTTCTTTATTTTTACAGAATCTCAAATTCCTTTGAGAGATCCGCGTTCCCTGGATAGCAAGAGATCCAGGTTCGAATCCCGGTAGCAACAACAATATTTTTCGATAAAGTACATTTAATTTTTAATTAAAAAATTATCACAGACCTATGTTCTGAATAATTACAATTTCACAATAAGAATGTGTTAAATTAATTTAACCTTGTTACGATGCGGTCTGGCTCCTGCGGATAGGACGCCAGGGCACCGCCACCGGCTAGACAGTGGTTGCATGAGACGTGTGGGTTCGACTGGAAATAAAGTCCTAAGTCCTAGTGACATTTAAATTTTTTAATCTTATTTTATTGTAATCACATTTTTTTCCTATTAACACAATGTTTATATATACTGTATTGTATTAATGTACATGCTGTGTATGTAGATATTTAAGGAGTAATAAGCCCATGAGGGGAATTGAAATACATAAATAAATAAACTTACTTAAAATATATTATGTACTTACTTGTGCTGACGTTGGAGAAATTGGAAATAATAGCATGTCAATTGATTGAAAATACCACAGGTGTACAATTTACCTTGTAAATTAATCACTATAAACGTGTAATGATTTATTAATCACATTTATCCAATTTTAATGTACGTAAACTGTAGCAGAATAAAATATTCCAAACGAGGTTTGACGTTCTCTTCTACCTGAAGGACGTTTCTCTATATTTTGTCTTATAGATTTTATTTCTTTTAATCATCAACATTGAAATGATTAAGCTGATAGTTTACATCTTATTCATGTTTGTGGCAATGGTCAAATTATCATTGCTTCCTGAAGACTTGAAAACTTGACGGACAGCATTTCTTCAGCTAGTGCAGCCGTCGTGGAATATGTTGGTAAGAGAGGAGACATCAAGATTATGTTTAATCCAGATCACAAAGACATCGCAATGACGGCAAATAAATAAATTCAGGATATAACATTGCAGTCTGGCAAAATATTAGAAGTTTCCATGGTGTGTTCTAACAGTAGTGTTCTTCTAGGTAGACACCATGAGAATATCGTTATGGTGGCAAGGAAATCATTAGATCTATATGAAGTATTCACAAAAGCTTGTCTCCCGTTACACAAACATCCAAATAAAGTTGTCATCGCTGTGTTGAATCCAAATTGTGGGAAACAATGTGTATTCCAAATAGCTGAGAGCAGCTGGGAATTCTCTCTATTGAATACATTCATCGTCACTGTGGATGCTACAACTATAGGAGAAGATTTTAATGTCTTGACTTAGAGACCGTATGGGGAGTCGCGTGATCTTGTGAAAATAGAAAAAATATTCTTAAACAATACTGAACCTTTGAATGTTGAGTTAGACGATAAGATAAGGGTGATTAATTTCCGAAATTGCATTTTACGGATTGGAACTTATGACCAGCCTCTTTTTTTTATAAATATGACAGTGGGAAATAGTTCTAACATTCGTGAAATTGAGATACATATTGTAAATATCTTAGAAAGAGTATTAAATTTTACCGTAAATTTTAATAATATAATGGACGAACAAACCGACACGCAGATAAAATAATTCTTATAAGTAGTCCGATGATGTTGACAGATGAATGATTACAAGTACTTACGGCAGTTCTTTATGAAACTATGCACTTAATTATAATTCTAGCATCACCGAAACCACTGAGCAATATTTTAAATATATTCATGCCCTTTAAACTAACGCTATGGCTGTTAACTGGATTTTCTGCAAACGTATACGTGATCTATTTCTACAGAGACAGAATTAGCACAAAAATAAATAATCATAAACAAAAGAATATAACGTCACTAGATGTCTTGGGAATATTATTAGGGGTCGGTGTGTCTATATCATTAGAAGGAAGGGCACGCAGGAGTTTTTCACTATTATTTATTGTTTTTACTTTTTTCTTGAGAAATGTTTATTTGGCAGTATTATTTAAATTCATCGTTAACAATTTGCACGAAGACCCCCCGAGTTCTATACAAGACGTAATAGATAGGGGTATTCCATTTGGCGGCCGAAATCTGTGGAAAGCCGCTATTGATGTAAGTATCAAGCGGAAATATATTTCTTTGAACGATATTGATGCAAAATTTCTGTATGTATTGAGAGGAGAAGAATTTGGTTTACTGTTCCCACATAAATTTCTTCCACACGATCTGTATATCACAAACAAAACATTGCAAGACATTCATATCATTCAATTTTCTTAAGTTGGTTGGCTTTGCTGATTGCCAAAAAGAATTTACCGACAAGATACAATCTATGATCGAGCCCGGGTTGATTGAGAAGTGGATGTCTAATGCTAATGATCATTTTTCTTCATGAACGCAACAATTACTTTGTGAAGATCTAATTATCTTACAAATAGAACACATTCTGGGAAGCATTTACATACTTTTTGCTGGATGTGCACTATGTATTATCGTTTTCAGTGTTGAAGTTTACTGTTTTAAATTAAATAAATAATGTATTAAAGTCATTTAAACAATGCTAAGTGAATTAAATTAATAATGAAAATAAAAAATTTAATTGGAAAAACAGATTCGTTAATTTTAATAATTTTTATAGTGCGATGAAGATTTTTAATGAAATACCAGAATACATAAGAAAGGATGAGAAATTTAATAGTTTTAAAATGAAACTGACCCAATATGTAAAAGATAAGTTTTAGTAAAAGAAAAAACTCTAATCCTGTTTATATTAGAGCATATATAGGAGTGCTTATGTATGCAGTATGCTAAGAATTAAATAAAATTGAAATTGTTTTGAATATTGCCAATAACCTGGCAACGGCAATGTTATGTCGTTATAAAGCGTTTTTGGAATTGACAACAGTGGTGAACAGTGAAGTATTGACGGCAAGCAAATGTAGTTGGGAGTGGCCGATTACTACTCCCCCCGCATTGTTTGAAATTTTTCATATATTTTAGTAATAAAAGCTCAGAAGTGAGTGTCATGCAACGCAGTACCTGGGATCAAGGCAATTGCATTTAAAAAAAAAAAAAATCTTTTTTTAAAATATTATTCGGATAAAGAAAATTAAAAAAATTGGCCTTAACTGTCGAAGCAGCTGTAACATTTAAATAATGTTTTACTCAAAGTAGCAGAACTCAATAATAATATTTAGTAAATTTCATAAAAAATGTTCCACAATCGTTTCAGTGCGACGCTTCACCGATAAGGCATCCCCTGGAGATGGATAGTGAGATTTACCCGAAACGTTGGGACAATAATGGTCCTTCTCAGGACCGACAGACGATGTATAATTAACCTTTCTAACTATATATATATATATATATATTATCTAAGGTTTAAAAATATATATAAAGTTTCATATTAATCCCATTGTTTTATTTACACATGTGTTTCGTTCTTTTAGTTTGGTTTAATTATAACACTGGGTAGGTATTTAAAATTTTCCACGTCTGTCAAGGGATGAGGAGATTTGTGTAAGGGTTTTAGTAAAATAATATGTTTTGTTTGAGATTAATGTTACATAATCATCCTTCAATCAGTTTTTAAAGCCTTTAGAACTCGACTGACAGTATTATTTACCAGTTAAAGGTTATTAGATGGTATAATTTACTGAACTCATAAAAAGGATAGGACCTTGGATACCAAGTGGGATTTAAAATATAGAGAATATATGAATTATTTTTTATTTCCTCGAATTCAATACCGCAATATAATCTAGACTTGTCTTGACTAATCTATCAAAAGCTGGGATTATTTATTATTATTATTTATTTATTAAATTATTTAAAAATATGACTTTATTCCCTGCAAGTTTGCAAGGTCCAAATGTGCGTGTTAACACGCTATTAGTTAGGAGTGTTAATGCGCTCATGGCATGTAAAAGGTTGAAGGGTGTAAAGTATCCAAGTTATATAAAATTATTTTATATATTGTGATGGTCACACAGTAGATCAGTATTCTGTTTAACCCGATTTTCAAAGTTTCACAAAATAAAGAATAATTCAATTAAATAGTGAAAATTTTTTTTTTAAAACGTCACTATAAAAATTACTATATTTTATCCGGTGTTAGGAAATATGTTTTTGAGAAACATAAAACGTCCACTGATCAATTTAGGTAGAGAATATTTCCTCGCTGGGTAATAAAGTAGGGTGTATAGATTTTAAGGCGTCAAATACTGTTTTTGGCATCCGAGCTTCATTGGAACATTTTCTATCCCAAAACATCTGCGGTATTGTTTTTAAGGTGACCACTTCACCAATTCTAGTTACGCACAGAAGTGCAGTCTCAACAATACCGGGTTTTCAAACCCCGTTTTTGAAAGTCAACAACCCTAGTACACAGCGTCTTCGTTAAGAAAAGTGCGATCTTCTCCATCTTACCGGTTCGCCTACTACTGTACTCTGCAATCGAATATAATTAAATCATGTTGTACAAAATGTACTCGAGCGTGATTGGATTAATTCTAAAGAATGACAACGGAACAAACTCAGCAAAGTGAAATGAACATAGCAGAAATAGGTGTGCGTGAAGAATTAAACTCTATATTCTGTATTACAACATAAAAACAATGAAATTATACACTGTTCAACCAATACAGACAGATGTGTTTTGACCAAAGGGAAAATTGTATACAAAAAGTTTGGCATCACCATGAAATCTTCTAAGCACACCGTAGTGTTCGGTGTTCATTGCCTTCTCTGCAGTTTTACAATACATTTTAGTATTTTTTTTATTTAAATTTATTTTTCACTTACATGTATTGTACATACATAATATAATTAATTATAATTTTTTTTAAACTAAATTACCCAGCTCAATAGAGAAATCAATTGTCGTGTTTGAATTGGGGAGTATTTAAATTTTAAAATAATGTAAAGGTAGGTATAGAAGTAAGCTATAAATATAGAATTAAATTATTAAATACATATACGTAAACATAATTAAATTAGAATTTGTAATTGCTGTCGGAGTTTTCTAAGATTTGTTTGATTTGCGATTCGAAGGCTTTATAATTTTATACCTTGATCATATGGTAATGGTGTTGAGTTTTAAATTTGGGGATTTCTAAGTTGCCACGCGATTTTGAATGCAGTTAAAACGAAGACGTGTATTCAGACCACCACAGGGTGCGAGACTTGCATTTAGTTCATATACGTGTGGGACAGATTTTGCGAAAAAACACATGCGCAGCTTTATTTGTCAATTTTAAATTCTTCCGCTAGTTATACGGTTTTAGTTAACACGTTAACATGAGAACTGTATGATGTAACTGTATAATGATTTACATGCTCAATATATAATATATCAAGTAAATATTTCATTTACATTAATTTTGCAAAGATTATAGTAATGCACAGATTTTATGATTGTATATCGTGCGCAGCCCTGGTATCCAGTGGTTGGTACTTCCACCTGTCACGGCAGGGTTTATTTTATTAAGTACTTACCTATCTGAATTTATGAATATTTTTTTAGAACCATAAAAATATAATCTAGCGGTGGTATGATACAGCGACATGTAACGCTTTTTTTTACTTGGCATATCTGTATAGTACAGACTTTTTGCCACTTGCCATCATTAATACGTACACGGTACCGCAACATCAAAACAGCAATTATTTAATTCGAATGATATTGTCGTTGTGACTGCCGTAAAAATGTAGATGATACCTTTCCTTGTCATACACAAAAAAAAGGCCCACAACTACCTAACTAGGAAATAAACAGGGCTAGAGACGTATCGGACGTATCCCTTTGTTAGCTATGTTTTACTAAACATTATGCAAATGTATGACAGAATATTTAAAATTGTACTTGCTGTAAAGCATAGCACTTTATAGCAGGTAGTAGGCATGGCTGGCATACGTCAGCAACCTGACATGATCTAGCAACAGATAATGACAAAAAAAGCGGTATGTGCACCATTATACGTTGGAACGGTACTGACTAATAAGGGCTAATGCTAGTTCAAAACACAATATTTTTTAAGATAAAGATGTCTCACAGAGACGAAGCTATTATTTTTATATGAGAAGTATGGAAGTCTTGGGCATTACAGGGCTTACGACCTGTCATCGACTGGCTTAAGTAATCACTTTACACAATGTAACGTTCACCTATTTACACATACTACCACATCTATCAAATTTTCGGAAGTAATATATATGTTATCATGTTGGAATATTTAAATTATTTATTACCAACTGTGCTGTCGCCATCTTTAGATTTTTTGAAAATTTGATATTTATTCTCATGTAACAGTATAGATGTCGCTGAAGCTGAGACTTATTTTTGAAGTAGGGGCTATATCCTTTATGTGTATATATGAAATTCATTCGAATTATTAACATATACTATAATACGTCTGAAAATGCAGTATTTTTCAATTTTTAACTTCATATATTCAATATTTTTCATACAAATTAAAAGAATCAACTAGAAAAATATACAGAAAAAATCTATGTAAAACAAATATTTTTTGATTTTTTAACTTAGGATCTTTTTTGAAATTAATCGTTGTTTTTAACAAAAACGTGTTAATGATGGATTCATTAATTTAATTCTGGCATCTCCTAGCGTAATTTACTCAAAGTTGATTGCTTTAAATAATATAATAAACGTATCAATTGTAAAAATATACACATATAAGTTCTAAATTTGTTATAATCATAATCGGTTGCTGCAGTGGAATAGTTGACACTTTTCCCCGGATAGGAAGAGTTCCAGGTTCGAATCCCGGTAGCAAATAAATATTTTTTATGTATATCTAATACATATGTACTTACAACATATATGAATATTAAACTTTTAACTAATCTCGAAAGTTCTAAAGACCGGTCTTAATACATTGATTTGAAACCAACAATAGTGTTTTTAGTCCATACGTGATAGATTGGCGGTTCTATTGTTCCAGTTCTGAGGGGCAGAAGCCTGTCCATAAATTTTAAGACGTAATGACACCACACATAGTTCAAATCGTGCCCATCGATTGACGTTAATTACAATATCACTTATATTGTAAAATTTGTAAATTACTGTCACGATTCTAACCGTGTCGCGATTTATTATTCACGTATCCAGTTTAATAATCATATAAACTGAACCAGAATAAATGAGTACACATGAGGTTTAACTTTCTCACCAACCTAAAGTAAGGTTCTCTATCCAGTGTTTAAATAATGATATATATTATATTTTTACATTCACTTTGAAATGATCAAGTTGATAGTTTTCATCGTATTAATGTTCATGGCGGTGGTCAAATTATCACTGCTTCCTGAAGATACCGATTTGACGGACACAATTTCTTCAGCTGGCGCAGCCGTCGCGAAACATCTGGATATGCGAGGAGGTATCAAGATTATGTTTAATCTCAGACATGAAGATATCATAAGGGCAGCAAATAAATTAATAAAGGGTATCTCGTTTCAATCTAGTTTTGAAATTACTCTGAAATGTGATATGTGTAATGACACTGATCTAGTAGGTAGATACCATGAGAATATCGTTGTTCTGGCAAAAAATTTCTCAGATCTGTATGAAGTCTTAACAAATACTTGCCTCCAGTTACACAAACACCCCATCAAGGTCATTGTTGTTGTGTTGAATCCAAACTGTGGGGAAAAATGTGTATTCCAAATAGCTGAGAGCAGCTGGAGATTTTTTCTATTAAATACATTCATCGTCGCTATTGATGCCACAACCACAGGAAAAGGTTTTAATGTTTTTACTTACAGACCTTACGAGGAGTCTTGTGATAGTGTAAAAATAGAAAAATTATCCTTCAACAGTAATGAAACATCGAATTTTGACTTTAGTGACCAGAGAAGAGTGATTAATTTTCGAAATTGCACATTGCGTATTGGAACATATAACCAGGCTCCATTTTTTATAAATTCCACTAAAGGAAATATTACCCTGTATATTGGCATTGAATTTAATATTTTAAACATCTTAGAAAAAGCATTTAATTTTAGTGCAGACTTCAATAATATATTTGATGTACAAATTCTCAAGCTTCGTATAAAACCTTTCGAAGACAGAATTATTATGGTGAGCTGTCCGATCATGTTAACCGATGAACGAATGCAAGTTCTCGCTGTGGTTCCCTATGACACGTCCGATTTTGTCTTGATACTGCCAAGACCGAAACTACTAAGCAATATTTATAAAATATTCAAACCCTTTAAATCTAGATTATGGCTTCTTACAGGATTCTCATGCATATTCGTAAATCTGATTTATTTTTACGTAAATAGAGTTAGTTCAAAAATTACAACTCATCAACAGAATAAGACTACGTCCCTGGATATCCTGGGAATATTGTTAGGAGTCACTGTTCCTGTTATATTGGAAGGAAGGGCACGTAGGAGTTTTTCACTTTTAGTTTTCATCTTTGCTTTTTTGGTAAGAAATATTTATTTGGCAGGATTGTTTAAGTTCATCATTACCGACTTGCATGAAGAATCTCCTAATTCTGTAAGGGAATTGGTAGATAAGAATATTCCGTTCGGTGGCTTATATATATTGAATACTTTAATGGATAAAAGTATCAGACACAGATATGTTTCTTTATATGATGTTGATGATAAATTCCATAATATATTAAGAGGAGAAGAGTTTGCCTTACTTTTCCCAGAAAAATATCTGCTCTCTGAACTGTATAGGCAAAACGGTACATTGCAAGACATCCACATTATCAAGGGTTTTATTTTACCGGGTTGGATATCCGCGATGATTGCAAAGAATTTTCCTTATATTGAGGCATTTACTTACAAAATACATTCTATGGTAGAATCTGGGATGATTCTCAAGTGGATGGGTGATGTTAATAAATTATTATCTTCGAAAACGCAAAAAATGTTCCGCGATGATCCGATAGTCCTGCAGATGGAACACATTATGGGAAGTATCTGTATCCTGGTGGCTGGGCATGTATTGAGTATAATTGTTTTTGCTATTGAAATTTATTGGTTTAAAGTTAAAAAATCATGTATTAATAAAAAAATAAATCGAGAAATATGCCAAAGCAGAGATATCTTCAGCTGAAATCTCTTGGCTGTTAAATGTAATCCTCAACACAGAACGTGTTGAACAAATATTATAAGGATAATATTAGAATAATAAAAATGGATGTAGTCCAGTTTTAGCAAAGCATTAATGATATGGTTATACTAGCACCATCTATAAAAGGGATAATAAAGCTTTTACAGATATGTGAAACAAATGCCAGTGAACATAATATTTTATACAATGCCAGCAAATCGGTCATAATGGCATTCAAATATGAAAAAGGGCCAGATAATATTCTTTCCGTGTGGCTGGACTAAGGCTGAAATAAGGTCAAATACTGTGGCCATATATTAAATGAAGATGGACAAGACGATGATGACATAGAACGACAGTGGAGACAGTTGAGTGTTCGTGCAAATTGCTGTCACGGCGTTTTTACCGATGCACTAAGGAGGTAAAGAGGATCCTGTTAAAATTGTTTTTCACCAGCACGTATACAAATACAAGCAAGTGACTTACAACCGTCTCCGAATTCACTACAGCAACTCATACATAATACTGTTCGGATTGGCGCGTTATTGCAGCGCATCTACAATGATTGCCGAAGGCCGTACACATGGATGCGTTCCGCTTCTAAGACATCGAGTTGCTGGCGTAATACTGCGGTTGGAGCTCAGCACCAACTCTCTAGTGCAAGCGGCGCTCTCATGGAAAGCTGGTTCCTTGACCAGAAAATGGCAAAGACTACAAAATAGCTACAGATACAATAATGGGCGTGAATGAAACGTAGTATCTACATTTTGTTTATATTTACATATATGTGTGAACTTTTTATATATTTTTTGTATATTTTTTGCTTTTCTTTTCATAACATAAATAATATTTCGTAACTTAAATGTATTATATAATATGTATTATCTTTCTGGCGAATCGAGTCTACATATAAAAACCCGATCACGCTGAAATAAATGCATTATTATTATTAATAAAAATTGTTTCATGAGACCTAATTATATGTGCATGTATTAATATAGAAAACATGGGAAAGTAGTATAACTAGTCTGCCGACCAAGTAGCACGCATAACACCTTTCCTTACAAGTGTTTACAAGTTGTATTTGACCAAACAAATAGCACGGTATGTTTGGTAAGGGACGATGGTGGGTGGGGAGAATAGGAAACATATCTTGACAAGTAGGAAGAAAGATCTACATTGATGTATGAAAATTATGAATTTTGCGCTTATTAATAAATTTATAATTCAACACAAACATTGTCTATGAAAAAAGCTTTAAAATGCCATTTTGATTTCAATACAATAAAATACATCAAATTTACAACCGTAAAATAATTATAAAAAAAAGTTTCTTCTTATTAAATGTGTTTTATTATTTAATGTAATATCATTGAAAAAATACATGAAGTTGTTGAACATAGATTTCTATCCGAGAGACAGTCTTTGTTACATTTGCCCGATGAATATAATTTAATTATTATTATTAAAATTAAATTAAATGTATTAATTATAAAGATATACATATAAAATAATTTTTATCAAAAAATATTGTTGTTAATTTGAAAAAGTGTAACATATAGGTTCGAAATTTGTCGTCAAAAATACTGTCACTGTAGCATAGTTGGTAATGCATCTTCCCCGGATTGGAAAAGAGATCGAGGTTCGAATCCCAGTTGTGCGACAACAATATTTTTCAATAAAATTGATTTTATATTTAATTAGTATTTAAAATATCACAGACCTATGATTTGAATAATTACAACTTCACAATAAGAATGTGTTCTCCATAATAATTAAGAATTCACCGTGTTCTGGAATATATTTATAAATATTTGTTTTTAGTAATATGAGAAACATAATGATGATATATATAAGGGGCAGTGATAAAACGTCATCTTGATCCAGGCTCAAAAATCCACTTTATATGTTTTCCATAAAAAAACACTACACGGATCTACCTAAAATACTTTTAAATTAGTCCGTTTTGCCTGATGTCAGACAAAAACTGTAGGATAATATTTCATACAAGACACCAAATTTTATTGTTATAAATTATTGTCCTGGCAGCAGTAACAACAAATGTGAAAAGGTTTATAAAAACATAAATCATCCTTCTTTGCCCTCTTTGTTTAACCCATTGGTAATCACAGTAAATAATTAACCTCTCTGTCTGTCTGTCGTAATGCGATTTTAAATGTCCGTAATAATATAAAATGACAAAAATGATAAATATGACATTTAAGTTGTTTAAAAATCGCATGTTAGTGAATTGAATTAAAGTACCGGATACAAACAATCATCGTTATAAATTGATATCTACGCTCGTGTAATAATTTATTATTAATATTTATCTAATTCTAAAGCACGTCAACTGAAGGAGAACTCAATACTACGAACGAGGTTGAAGTTATTTATTCAACTTCAGTTAACTCCAATATCTTGTCATAATAAATTTATGTATTTTAAACCATAATATTGAAATGATTAAGCTAAAGGTTTTCATCTTATTAATGTTTGTGACGGTGGCCAAATTTGCATTGCTACCCGAAGATCGTGACTTGACGGACAGCATTTCATCAGCCGGCGCAGCCGTCGTGAAACATATGGACATGAGAGGAGGCATCAGGATTATGTTTAATCCCGGACACGAAGACACCGTAATGACAGCAAATAAATTAATTCAGGATATCTCGTTCCAATCTGACAACACTTTTGAAATTTCTATGAAGTGTTACAATAGTAGTATTCTACTAGGTAGACACCACGAGAACATCGTTGTGCTGACAAGAAATTCTTCAGATCTATATGAAGTCTTAACAAATGCTTGCCTCCAGTTACACAAACATCCAAATAAAGTTGTCATCGCTGTGTTGAATCCAAATTGTGGAAAACAATGTGTATTCCAAATAGTTGAGAGCAGCTGGAGATTCTCTCTATTAAATACTTTCATTGTCACTGTGGATGCTACAACTGTAGGAGAAGATTTTAATGTCTTGACTTATAGACCGTATGAGGAGTCGTGCAATCTTGTGAAAATAGAAAAAATATTCTTTAACAATACTGAACCTTTGAATGTTGACTTGGACGATAAGAGAAATGTGATTAATTTCCGAAATTGCACTTTACAGATTGGAACATATGACCAGCCTCTTTTTTTTATAAACACCACAGTGGGAAATAGTTCCAATTTTGATGGAATTGAGATTCTTATTGTAAATATTTTAGAGAGATCATTCAATTTTAGCGCAAACTTTAATGACCTACTGAACAAACAAACCGGGACGCTCCGTATAAAATCCTTCGCAGATAAAATTATTCTGATAAGCCCTCCGTTGTTATTGACAAATAAAATACCACATGAGTTTATGTTAGTTCCTTATGAAAATTTTAATTTTTTTATGGTTCTACCATCACCGAAGCCGCTGAGTAATTTTTTAAAGATATTCAAGCCATTTAAACCCACTCTATGGCTTTTAACGGAATTCTCTTGCGCAATCGTAAACGTGATCTGGTTCTATAAAAGCACAGTTAGTAATAAAAATAATAATTATCAACTAAAAAATATAACATCTCTAGATGTCCTGGGAATATTTTTAGGAGTCAGTGTACCTATTACATTAGAAGGAAAGGCGCGCAGGAGTTTTTCTCTATTATTTTTTATGTTTACTTTTGTACTAAGAAATGTTTATTTAGCAGTATTATTTAAATTTATTGTGACCAATTTGCACGACAATCCTCCGAATTTTTTAAGAGAAGTGGTAGAAATGAACATTCCATTTGGTGGCTCAAAAGCTTGGAAAGCCACTATGGACGTTAGTACCAATGGGAAATATATGTCTGTAAACGATCCTGAAGTAAAATTGTTGGATGTATTGAGAGGTGAAAACTTTGCCTTACTGTTTCCAGATTTATTTCTTCAATATGCACTTTTTAAACAAAACAAAACATTGCAAGACATTCATATCATGAAGGAATCTATTTTCTCAAGTTGGATCGCTTTGATGATTGCCAGGAACTTTCCATACGCTGAAATATTTACCCACAAGATATATTCTATGATCGAGTCCGGATTAATTGAGAAGTGGATGGTCGATGCTAATAAACTATTTTCATCAAAAACAGAACAAATGTACCGCGACGATCTGATTGTCTTACACGTGGAACACATTATGGGAAGCATTTACATACTGTTTGCTGGATACGCACTGAGTATCACCGTTTTCGCTATTGAAATTTATTGCTTTCTATCCAAACAGCAATGTATTAAAATCATCCACACCCAACAACGTCAAGTGAATTAAATTAACAATAAAAATACAAATACTAATATATTAAATTAGTATTTAAAACATCACATACCGTCTGTTCTGAATAATTACAACTTTACAATAAGAACGTGTTCTCCTTAATAATAAAAATACAGCACGTTCATAAATTATTATGGCTTGTTAATTTTGGAGGATTTTTGATCTTTTCCGAGAATAAAACATAATTGCTGTCATATTTAACATACTTTAACACAGACTTCAGTATAGCAAAGTAGTCAGGACAATTCTGTATATATCAGAGGTGGAGTCTACTCCATCCCATACAATAAACTACGAGTATTTAATTCCAATATAATTGTAACTTACGTTTATCATATTATATTATAATATATTCAAATCTGTTACAACAAAAACATGTATGTCAATAAAGTCTAATAAATAAATCTATAACTTATTTGAATACCTATTAGATTTACTGATTTCTATAGTTAGATCCCACCAGCGGTTACATCAAATCGGCCTACAGTAGGTTTGAAGAAATACAACAAATCATATTGTTGACTAATTACATTATGTTCACAAGAAGCGATTAACATGACCGTAGATTTTTTTGGTTTTATTGTCCGTCCTGTTTTAATAGGAATATATTCAATTTGCTATAGTATCAATATTAGATCTTCTTTGTTATCGCTAATTAATTTTTTAATTAGGTCAATAAGTTGATTCTTTTAACACTATACATAATATTGAATTCACATTGTAAAACTTTTCGAAAATAAATTTATAGTTTTCTGATTTATGTATTCGTTTCATCAAATGAGACGAGAAGCGAACAGAGACACTATAATTTATTTCGCAAGCATTGCAATGTTTATAATGTAAACGAATATAGTTGATTAAATAATTGCATTATATATAATATTATATTGAGAACTGGTATTAAACTACGTATAAGAGATAATAACATTGTTTTATGCTTATATACATTGACTTCAAAAGAATAATTAAGATTCCATTAATCTTTATAATAAAAAGTAAATATTATAAAAGCCATAAATAATTATAACTTTTTTTAAAATTAATTTTTGTACCAAAAATGTTTAATATATTTTTATTATGGCAATTTCCCACTCAGGCTAGGCCTGATCTAGGGAAACCGTTTCACATTTTACAATACTTTTTTCAGTAAACATAATAAAAATATATATATAGAAATTTCTAGTGAGACAGGTATAGTACTCGTACGACAAAAACTACATGTCAAAGTTGTGTAGTACTATTACCCCGGCAGCATTGTGCAGATTCACTGAATAAACTAAATATTTTATGTTTAAAAATTAGACAAATATAATTTGATACTTTAAACTTGCACAAAATCTGTCGAAACCAGTTTAATTGTCCGTTTCTTTTGTTATTAATAAAGTATCATGATCGCAACCTCTCTTCAGTATTCCTTCCAGTCGTTCAAATTCTGGATTACACTCTCCTATAGTGAGAATATGCCGAGCTTACCGTTCACCGACAAATAATATCAATGTCGGCGAACAAATCACTGTAAAGGGGGTGTCCAGCGGAAAATGTTCATGTTTAATATTAAATAAATAAAGAAAATTACAATGTTATTTTCATATTTTATTTATAGAAAATGGAGTTTAACGATGCGTATTTTACATTTTATAAACAATATCGTCAAAATGCCGTCCATTCTTTTCGAGACACTCTTGCAATCGGACTTTTAAATTTGCGAAAACATTGGTTCAATGGCAGCAAATTCAAGGCGGATATTTTCTTGTAGGGCCTGAATTATTCGAGAATTGTTGCTATAAACTCTCGAATTAAAGTATCCCTACAAAAAAAGTCACACGGTGTAAGGTCTGGTGACTGAGGTGCCCAGGGTATGTCTCCGTACTTGCTGATTAATTTATTGGGAAAAATTCCCCTCAGCATTTCCATTAAAACTCTAGCTGTGTGTGGAGTGGCCCCGTCTTGCTGAAATTGTATTCTGTTGTTGAACCTGAGAAACAGCTGCAGTTGCGGTACCAAAAACTCGTCGATCATTCACCATGTGGTGCCATATTTTACTGCAGTCTGTGTTAAAGTAGCCTTTCACCTCTTTATAATATTTTTTATCTTACTTTATTGTTATCACATTTTTTTTCTAATTAACTAAATGTTATAAACAGGGTATAATGGACCTAGTGCACAATATTTTATGGGTGAATACCTGACTAAATTACAAGTCGAAAATGTTCAAAGAGTATGTGCCTAACCCAACCATGTCAGAGATATGAGTATTTCAAAAAAATTGTAATTATGTGATTATTTCAATTAATTTAAATATTTGATTGATTCCAAATTATACATTGAATACATAAAATTAAAGGACATTGAATTTTAAGTGGTCTGAAGCAAAGATATAGATTGATAATGGATTCATTTCGCAAATATTTAATTCGAAGTTTATAGTTTTAAAGCTAAACACGATTTTGTAATAATTTCAAACAATAATATTTTAAAATAAAATAAAATAATGTTTTAGTTTTAAAACACTTTACTATGCACATATACATATTATTATATATTCGTATATGCGCATAATAAAGTGGTTTAAAACTTAAACATTAATTTATTTAATTATAATGTCAATATTTTCCGTAACAGTGCAGAATTTGCGCATATTTCTTGAACATTTTTGACTCGTAATTTAGTCAGTCGCCCATGTAATATTGTGTACTAGATCAGTTACACCGTGTATACTACTTTTTGTATTTAGAGTCTATTTTTATGTACATACTGTGGTATATGTAGGTAGATATTTAAGGAGAAGAAGCCCATAAGTGCATATATATAGTAAATATATTATAAATTATTGCTGACGTCGGAGAGTTTCTTAAAATGAGGTGTACGACCGAATTGAATTTCTGTTTTAATTATTTGTTCTATGGATTTATCGGGGTAACAAACTTCGAAATTTACTACTTTCAAATAAGAAGAAAAACTCATTTCCAACAATATCACAATAACATGTTTTGCTCATTTCGGTATCTTATTAGAATTAACCCTTCCCAAACCATGCAGTAACATATCTCTACCATCATAATTAAACATGTAATATTTAGGTAAATACATGCAACATAAAATCCATATTTTAGATAATCCTAAAAAAAATATTGGCGCTTAGGAATGACTATTGAAAAGGGAATTGTATAAAAACAATTATTTATTCCATTCAATCCGTTGTAAAATTAATACGTTGATAAAAATACAATTTGTGATATAAAGACAGAGATCACACACTATTTTCACAATGGAAAGAACAACAAACATACAAATATAATTGTCTCTTTCTCACTAATTAAATGAAGAGAGATATGAAGGAAGCATACATTATATAGGACTTAATGAATGCTCTAAATGAATTATTTTTTCAAAATCGAATGCTCAATATTTAGAATAAATTCATGCCATTAAAGCCATTTAAGCTAATAAAAACATTTTTTCTAACTGTTATTTGCGGTAACACGAGTTGACAGCATAACTGCGTTCGGATATTTTATATCATGGTATGGAAAAGGTTAACTACTGCATTAGTGGTTCTAGAACCTTCGTGAAATTTTTTAGATGATTCTCAACCGAGTAATGATATTTTACTCGTGCAACGTCAGGTATTTCAACTAGTATAATATAAAACATGGCAACATCGCCACTCGTTTAATAATCGCGTGTCAATTGGTTGACCCGCAATACAACAGGTGTACAATTTTCCTTGTCAATTAATATCTATAATCGTGTATTGATTTATTATTCCCCTTTATCTCATTTCAAAGCACGTAAACTGGAGCAGAATAAAATACTCCAAACGAGGATTGACGTTCTATTCAACCTGAAGGAAGCTTCTTTATATTTAGTCGTAACAATTTTATGTATTTTAATCATTGAAATGATTAAGCTGATTTCCATCGTATTAATGTTTGTGACAATGGTCAAATTATCATTGATTCCTGAAGATAATGACTTGACGGACAAAATTTCTTCAGCTGGCGCAGCCGTCGTGGAACATGTGGATATGAGAGGAGGCATCAGGATTATGTTTAATTCCGGTAACGAAGACATCGTAATGACAGCGAATAAATTAATTCAGGCTGTCTCGTTCAAATCTGACAAAACATTTGAAGTTTCCATGATGTGTTATAACAGTAGTGTTCTTCTAGGTGGACACCATAAGAATATCGTTGTGGTAGCAAGAAATTCTTCAGATCTATATGATGTATTAACAAATGCTTGTCTCCCGTTACACAAACATCCAAATAAAGTTGTCATCGCTGTGTTGGAACCAAATTGTGGGAAAAAATGTGTACTCCAAATAGCTGAGAGCAGCTGGAGATTCTCTCTATTAAATACTTTCATCGTCGCTGTGGATGCAACAACAATAGGGAAATTTTTTAATGTTTTCACTTACCGACCGTACGAGGATTCTTGTGAAGTTGTCAAAATAGAAAAATTATCCTTAAACAATCATGGACCTGTGAATTTTGACTTGAACGACAAGAGAAGAGTGATTAATTTTCGAAATTGTTCTTTACGTATTGGAACTCGTGACCAGCCTCTTTTTTTTATTAATGCCACAGTTGGAAACAGTTCTAATATTTACGGAATAGAGATATACATTTTAGATTTCTTAGAAAGAGCATTCAATTTCAGCGCAAGCTTCTATAATCTTAACCAACGCATAACGCCTTTCGCAGATAAAATAGTTCTGGTAAGTAGTCCGATGATGTTGACAGATGAAATATTACAAGTACTTACGGCAGTTCCTTATGAAACTATGCACTTAATTATAATTCTACCATCACCGAAGCCGCTGAGCAATATTTTAAAGATTTTCATGCCCTTTAAACTAACGCTATGGCTGTTAACTGGATTTTCTTGTGCAAACGTATACTTGATCTATTTCTACAGAGACAGAATTAGCACAAAAATAAATAATCATAAACAAAAGAATATAACGTCACTAGATGTCTTGGGAATATTGTTAGGGGTCGGTGTGCCTGTAACATTAGAAGGAAGGGCACGCAGGAGTTTTTCACTATTATTTATTGTTTTTACTTTTTTCTTGAGAAATATTTATTTGGCAGTATTATTTAAATTCATCGTTAATAATTTGCACGAAGACCCTCCGAGTTCTATACAAGATGTAGTAGATAGGAATATTCCATTTGGCGGCCGAAACTTTTGGAAAATCGCTGTTGATGTAAGTATCAAGCGGAAATATATCTCTTTGTACGATTATGATGAAAAATTTCGGGATGTGCTGAGAGGTGAAGAATTTGGTTTACTGTTCCCGCATAAATTTCTTCCACACGAACTGTATATCAAAAACAAAACATTGCAAGACATTCATATCATCAAGAATTCAATTTTCTCAAGTTGGATGGCTTTGCTGATCGCCAAAAACTTTCCATACGCTGAGGAATTTACCCACAAGATATATTCTATGATCGAGTCCGGATTCATTGAGAAGTGGATGGCCGATGCTAATAAACATTTTTCTTCAAGAACACAACTATTACTTTGCGATGATCTAATTATCTTACAAATGGAACACATTCTGGGAAGCATTTACATACTCTTGGCTGGATGTGCACTAAGTTTCATCGTTTTCACTATTGAAATTTACTGCTTTAAATTTAAAAAATAATATATTTAAGTTATTCAAACAATGCTATGTGAGTTTTATTATTAAGGATAATAATAAATAATATAATAAAAAAAAAAAAATGTTATTTTTAATTGTTGTTCTTTTTCAATATTATAGCTTTAGTATATTCGTAGATGGCGTAGGAATTGTAATTGTTATGAATATTGACAATAATCTGGCAACAGCAATCGGCGAAATCTGTCCTGCGAGCTGTTATGTTGTAGTAAAGCATTTTCGGAATTGGTAAAACAGTATGGTATTGACGACAAGCAACTGTAGTTGGAAGTGGCCGATTACTACTCCTCCCGAATCGTTTGAAATTTTACTAATAGGAGTAACTGAAAATTACTCCCTTGATGAGGAAGTAATATACGGTAATTCAAACAGTGATCAAATAAAATGTACATCAAAAATACTTGTGAGGTACAAGATTTAGTAAATGTTCACTAAAAATACCACTAAATTGAAGCGGAGTTGGACGCGTTGGAATGTGAAACTTAGGACAATCCATGGGAAACGTTCGATAAGTACAAGGAACAATATTTTGGCTAGTGGGAAGTATAATTACCACAGGACAAGACTGGTTGGTTGAAACGCATATCGACGTCTAAGAAGCAGCATGATATAACTCATTTTTCAATAAAATTTGATTTATGGTGTGTTTGGATTTAAATTTTCGCGCATTTCATACGTCATGACCACTTGGACAAGGATATCAAAGGATATTCCCAAATTGCCATCACATTATTGTCGCCAATCAACAAGGAACTCTACAACATTTACACAAACAAATGCATAAAAGAAAAACTTACTCCTTTAAGCAGATTCGTGTTTGATAGAAAGTGTAAATCAGAAAGAATCAGTATTTCCACCCCTCGCAAAAATCAGTGTGACTTGTGTTATAAATACAAATTGAAGGACGTAACAAGTGAAGTGTATGAGTCTCACCGCATTCACAAAAAGCTATCACAAGTCGAGAAAGCAAAAGATATGCTGTCAGCTGAAGAGGGAAATTTTTTTGAATTTCAAATTTGTTCGCAAGAGCAAAATAAAAAAAACACTCAGAATTCTTTAGCTGAAGAAAGGTAAACAAACGACTGTACGATTTATCATATAACGTTTTTACATATATTTTGTTGCCGTATTGCTTATATTAGTTAAACCTACCTAAGATGGTAATTTTTTATTATATTTATAAAAAGAGTATTCATTTAATAATGTAACGTTGAGACTTAGATGCTTTGAATAACTAAGGCTCGTATTTTAAAATCTTATAAAGAGAGTACAATATTTCTGATTGGTTAATCTTAAAGAATCTTAAAAGTCTTAAAGATAAGCTTTTTGAATGCATGCCTAAAAGAAGACTATAATTAAAAAGACTATATATATTATATTTATTAAAAATATTTTTTAATGTTTTTCAATTTTGTATTATTAATTATCCCTGAATCTACATTTAAATTTAACTTTTATTTTGCCTACAACATAACATAACTTCACAAAAAATTACATCAACATAGCATAACTTATTGATTTTTTTTAAATAATTGCCTTTAACTTAAAATACATTGTTAACAGTCTGTAAAATAATGTGGAAGTATTGAAATCCAGGTGAAAAAGTTTTTTCTATCTGTTAAAAAGCTATCAAAAATGACGTATGTCATATTGCTTTTTAAACGTCGATATACATTTGCTCAAAGTATCTTAGAGATTACGTTTTTATACATTTAGTTGGGTTAAGTTAGAACAAAAGACATAAAGATTTTTTAGTTGCCATTTATATAATAGAGTAACAAGAAACAAATATCTAATACAATTAAATATTATCAAAAATTTAGTATATTATAGTTCAATGTCAGTTCACCACAAATTAATAATTTACATGGAAGTTCATAAATTTCTTTGATGCGAAGATTCAAATTGCTTTAAACGATTTTTTTTTTCTGAAGTTAAATTTTTTCAAAATAGCGAACATATTTATATTCATAGTCATAAATTGGATGATTGGATTTGTAACAGTAATATTTCTTACAATATTTTGAGTATGTCTAAATCTTTGTAGGAGCTAATTACTGGGTTTTATCCCCTGGGGAATTGTCATCAAGATTAAGATGTCTCACATAGACGAAGCTATTATTTTTTTATATGAGAAGTATGGAAGTCTTGGGCATTACAGGGCTTACGACATGTCATCGGCTGGATTAAGTGATCACTTTACACAATGTAACGTTCACCTATTTACCCACGCTACCACATCTATCAAATTTTTAGAAGTTGTATATATTAAATCAAGATGGAACATTTCACTTATTTATTACCAATTATGCTGTCGCCATCTAATGACATTTTTTTTTCTGATATGAATAATTATTATTAAATACTTTATTGTTTTAGAATATCCTCTTCATAATTATTGTTTTTTAAAGATAAAATGTCTAACGATTTTTTTTTCAATGTTTTAATACGTTAGTAATCAAAAGCATTGTGGTTTATGGAAAAATCCAAATTCAGAAAACGCGACACTTGAATGTCGTCTAGGATACGACTAATAAACAAATACATTATGTATTTTTGCTTTGTAAAGTACAGAGAAAATTGAATTATTTTGCTGATTAAGATGTGTTTTTAAATTTTGACATGTAAATTATTTCATATTCTAACAGCTGATTCGAAAATTTGAAATAATACTCTAAGCGAAAAGGTGATTAACGCATTCATCACTGTCTTATTACTTACTTACTTACTTACTATCACGCCGTTTCCACGCGGGGGTAGGCAGAGAGGATAGAGCGCCACACTTTTCTGTCTTGACACACAATTCTCGCCTTATCCACATTCATACATCTTCTCATACAAGCTCGCCGATTATTGAGGCTTCTAACAGAACCATCCTCCATTGATTAACTGGTTTACCTGGTCGTGCCTAGTCTTCCGCGGACGTCCTCTATTTATGATGTCATCATCATATATCTTTCTTACCATTCTCTCCTCATTCATCCGTTCCATATGACCAAACCACCTAAGTGATACTGTCTTATTCAAGGGTTAAATTAATTAATGATTTATTTACAAGTACTTACTAGGATATTAAATTCTACCCATCTTGGAATTAATATTATTAATAAGTATTCATGTAGTTTTGGTGAAATGATTTAAATTTCGTGCAAAGGCTAATGATATAACACCAAGATGAAATATAAGAAAAATATTGCAGGATGCAAGGTCAAATTTTTGTGTACTCCAGAGATAACATTTTAAAATATTATTTTCAAAAATATATTTAAAGACCATAGAGCTGTCTGACTCATTTACCTACACAGGTCAGTAAAACCGAAAGTTTGTCAAAAAATGATAGTGTGTAATTTTTTCGAATCATTGATATTTCCAATGCATTTTGTAATTTAGGTTAGATTTCAAAACAGTGCAGTCTTAATAAACCGAAATATTACACGAATAAATTTTGGATTAAATTGAAAAAAAATCTGTACAAAATGTATCCTAGGACCGCCTAAATATATCCTCGCAAACTAATAATAAATAAATTCAAACGTAGAAATACGGTAAAGTTCAACCAAAAAAATGACATTTAGATGGACGGGTCACAGGCATTATCTTAAATATTTAATTTCAACCGTAAAATATTTTTGGTTAATATGAAATTCGATAATCACCCCGTCACTGTCGCAGACGTAAAATAAAACAAGAGAGAGAAAATTACCAAAATACACGTGATGTGATTTATTATTGAATTTCACTATAAATTATAATAATAAAGCAAGACACAATAATATAATATTCTTCTTTCCTCCTTCATGTTAACCCTTCCAAAACCATGCAGTAACATAGGTCCACCGCCCCAATTAAAACTGTAATATTACAGTTAATATACGAAACATAAAATTCATATTTTAGTTATTTCTAAGGAAAATATTTATGCTCACAATTGACTAGTGAAAAACTAGTTGTGCAAAGCGAATTCTACAAAAATAATTATTTTTCAATTTAGTCATTTGTAAAATTAATATGCTGGGAAAAATATCATTTGTTGTAAGACAAATAGAAATGGTACATTAATTTCACAATAAAAATAATAACAAACAGACGAATATATGATCTCTCTTTATCACTAATTTAATTAAGAGAGATAAGAAATATGGTAGTATTGTATAGGACTTGATGAATGCTTCGAATTATATTAGGATATTGATACCATTTTCGTAATTAATATTTAGATATTTCGTTCGTAATTCGTAATGAATCTTTTTCGAAATATTTAGAGTAAGTTTATAGGATTAATAATTTTAAAGCCATTTAAGCTAATAAAAGTTTTCTTCATATTTAAAATGTTAAAAATTTCTTACGGTAACACTAGTCGACAGCATGGCTGCATGTGGGTATTTTATATCACGGTATGGTAAAGGTTAATATTGACATATAGTGGTATATTGAAATATAGTGGCATATTGACATATGCACCTCCCTCCACAAGTCCCGGTCCAGAGTTGCCCTCATAGATGTCTCCAGGGTAGTGATGGTAAACCGTTTTGTGAATGAGATTATGACTGTAATTAGTGACTGTTTTCATGAGAATGAATATCAAATTTTCAAAAAAACACCAACATGATAACATATATACAACTTCCAAAAAATTGATAGATGTGGTAGCATGGGTAAATAGGTGAAAGTTACACTGTGTAAAGTATTCACATAAGGCAGCCGATGACGGGCCGTAAACCCTGTAATGTCCTCGACTTCCATACTTCCCATGTAAAAATAATAGCTTCGTCTCTGTGAGACATCTATTTCTTAACAATTAACTGTTGGAGGATAACTTTCTAGTGTACCAATCATTGCTCGAAGAATTATGAATAGTCAGTTACCAAGCATCGTTACAACAAATTATTCCACTTTTGTAAGTTAGCTGTCAAAACGAACAAAAATGACATCTAGATGACATATAAGAATCGCGGATAAACAATAATAAATATATAAATGCTATTTTATCAGTATAATGTGTATTTAAATAAATTCGGAATCGGATGAACGGTTTTCTCAGCAGATTTTGACACATGATAGGTCGTAAACATAACCAAAAATCATCGTTTTGACATTGCGACTAAAAAAGTGCTTCATTCTATAATAAGTAAGATTTATTCCTTACCATATACAGCATATATAAGAAAATATGACACATGTCAATATACTTGCTAGTCGTCTCGTACGATTTTGCTAAAATATGTTTTTTTTCTTACTCGTAATAAAAATAATCTACACGTCATTTTAAATTGAATATATATTTACGTACTGTTATTAAATATATAAAAGAAAGAACATTTAAGTAATCCTAATCTAGAGATATTAAAAACATGTTCGACATTTTCTCTACTTTGGCGAATATTTTAAAATAGAATATTTCATGCTACACGTATTCCGAGTCCACGGTGATCTTTCGATAAGACTTTGATTTCTGTGATCAGTAAAGGTATGTATGTACTGAATGCGTCATTCTTATCCAGGTGCGAAATACATGCAATGATGATTCATAGAACGCTTCGCGTTAAAATCTATACTGATCTTTACCCCCTTTCGAGACAAATCTCTGAGAGAACTCTCATCCGCGGACACGGGTCATTACAGATGAGAATAGTTTTGTTTGTTTATTCTGACGAAGATATGGAGAAATTGGATATCTTAAAGGAATTAAAATCTGTCATATTAATAATTCGAATGAATTTCATATATACACACAGTCTCAGTTTCAACGACATCTATACGGTTACATAAGAGTGAATATCAAATATTAAAAAAAAACCGTAGATGGCGACAGCATACTTGGTAATAAATAATTGAAATGTTCCAACACGATATCATATATACAACTTTAAAAAATTTCATCGATGTGGTAGCATGGGTAAATAGGTGAACGTTACATTGAGCCAGCCGATGACAGGTCGTAAGCACTGTCATGCCCAAGACTTCCATACTTCGCATGTAAAAATAATAGCTTCGTCTCTATGAGACATCTATATCTGGTTGTATAGAATTTGGGATATACCATAGGTATCGAAACATGTTGAATAAACAATAAATAGTAGTTTAAAGAAAGTATTTTGTTCTATTATTTTATATTATTTTTGTACTCAATCATTTTAGCATCAAGATATATAAATTAATGTGCTGCTTGACATCTCACGATTTATTTGGTAAGTTCCCGAAGTATTTGGAAAGCTTTGTTTGAATTATCCTAAACCCTTCTTTTAAGCTTTTAATTTTGCGCCGTAGAGCGCCACTGAATCAGTAGTAAAAATAGCATACGAGGCGAGAAGTGCAATGAAATGAAATAATACAATAAGTATTTTTTTCAGTTTTGTAATATAAAATATATGTGTACTCTCAGATTTTATAATTGTAACATAACATTATATTAAGACAGCAGGTGCAATGTGACGTTTTCGTTTATGTTTATGTGAAACAAAACAATCTACGAAAACTTAATAAAACAATATTAAGTACAAAATGAATTATGTAAATCTAATTATGACATGGTTTGCTATTTACATATTCATGTTTAATATTTACATCAAACCATGTAAATAAGCCCATGACCTTTTGTAAGTGGTATATATGTATATTATATTTAATGATCTTCCCACGGTACGTAACTAAAAAATTATATTTTCATTATTTTCTTGTATTTCTACCATTCCATATATTTTGTTCAGAATGTTTAAAATAAATATATTTATGGTTATGCTTAGCGGTAGTAATCAAAGCATCATTAAGAACCGAATCAATCAATAAGAATGGAAGAAAATACTTCTTTTTTTTTTTACTGATTTATTGACATACAGATTGTTTTTAATGTAAGAGTAAAGTTCAAATTCATTTCAATTATTTTATAAATGTTGGCAGAAATTTAATAAAATTATTGAATAATTTAATATTAAGTTACTGACTGCCCAAGGACATGCATAGTGGTGAAAACAATATTTTAAGGATTTTACCTACATGTTAAAAATATGAGTCGAAAATGTTTAAGCTGCATGTGCCTAATCTCGAACATGTCAGAGATACTGTGACCCAAAATAAAAAATGTTATTGATACCAAATTATATACCGGCTCAATTCAAAAAATAAAAGACCATCGAGCGTCGAGCATCCAGACTATTTTTTTTTTGGTTGATTCAGGTCCTGAAGCAAAGGTATAGTAGAATAATAATGGGTCAATTTCACAAATATATATTGTTACGGATAGGACGCCAAGGCACCGCCACCGGCTAAACAGTGCTTCCATGAGACATGTGGGTTCGGCTGGAAACAGAGTCCTAGGCCTTCGGCCGATGACCTTTCTTTCACCTGTGGTAAATTTATAGTGTTGTGTAATGCGGACTGAGAATCAATGCTATTACAATATACAGGTTTTTTTAATAAAAAAAAACATGATCTGATTACAAGTAACCTCTCCATTCGGGCATTGAGTGCCACCAATATAAACAATGAAAACAAGAATCACACTAAAGCACAGTTGAATAGATTCACTGCGACAAGCCTCTCGGATCCGAAGTAAACCAAATATGCACCAATCTTGGCGATGCTACGAAGTGCAATTCGCAAAGCATCTAAATATTTATATTATACCACTTATATCCCATTAATAATAATGGTCACATAACCTTAAAGTCCTGTGCGCAGTAACTAACTCCTACCTCAGATCCTCTAAAATGCGGGATCGTGGCCGTCACGCTAGATGTGCCCGATGACCGATAGACAGAGAACATCCCATTGCTCCATCTCCAAATGGTAACAAAATGTCATCGCTGCCCTGTGATGCCAATCTCCAGTTTACCGGGTGCCTCTACCCCGTAGCCAGGAAAGGAAATTATTATTTCCTTTCCCTCGATCGTGTACAACTGAAACTGCGACCGGGGGCCACGCAATGCGCCTCAACTCAACGAACCCACGGACTCAAGTGACGCTATGAGCCGCGCGGACGCGCACGGCAGTACTTATCTCTCTTATACCTTGTAAAATGTGGCGAGTTGTCAAAGTTACTACTTGAGCGATTAAATACTAATGTGACAATATTTCTGAGATAAAGTAAAGATCTCATCTTCTTTTCTCTTTCATGTCAGTGTTGTCATATACTCGGCTAGTAATGCACCTTCACAGTCCCTCATAGTTGACACCAGGGATAGTGATAGTGATGTGAATTTGATTGTGACGATGATTGATTATTAAGATTTAACTGTTAGAAGTTTTTCTGGTGTACCGATCATTGCTCGAAGAATTATGAATAGTCAGTTACCAATCATTGATACAATCTAGCACAATCTCAGTTTAAATAATGACTTAACCATCTAAACTATGCACAGTTGTCATATTGACACATAATGTGGCTGAAGAATTGGAAAAATCTCGTATACAATGTTGTAGATAGGGCTTGCTGTGATTAGATTTGTTTTGTGACGATTTCGTCAAAATGATGGTTTTCGAATGAAACAATTTAAAGAAACAATATTACCCGAGGGGAACCGCTCTTGCTCCATGCATATCCTCAGCTTGGAAAACGTAAGACTATCTAAACAGATTTTGTCATCGGTGCCAGTGAGAAGAAGACCTGTAGGACGACCCAGGAAAACGTGGAAAATGTAAATGGAGAGACTGCGAATAAAGATGGTGGGAGTGTGCTGTCCAAGGAACTCGACCCGATCAGGATAAAGGAGATGAAGAAGAATAAGAAGATTAAAAATCTTAAAGAATGGGTACGTACTCGTATATACTTATTTCCAATGGTATGTAGTGATTTTGTTATTATTTATCAAGTGTCAGTGTACACTCTTAAAAATATAAAATTCTAAACGTACAGCTTGGTAGGTTGTAACGCTATGCTCACCATCTACCGATCAATGTTTGAAGTTTATCGAGGCTTAGTGTAGGGTAGAAAACTAACAGAATTTCCCGGAAAAGTTATTCCTTCCGCCCATAGAGCGCCACTGAGTTAGAGTATTTGTAGAATATAATATATAGGATATTAAAGAGAGAATACCCGATGAGACGAGAAGTAAAATTGCTAATAATTGTGATTAAACAAAAGAATTCGTCAATTCCCTATCAAGAAATGTGTCCGATAAGGTATACAATTTATAAATATGAATTAAATATATTAATTATAAAGATATACATATAAAATCAATTTTATCGAAAAATATTGTTGTTGCGCCACCGGGATTCGAACCTGGATCTCTTTCCTAACCGGGGAAGGTGCTTTATTCAACTAAGCTACAGCGACATTATTTTTAGCGACAATTTTCGACCCTATATGTTACCTTTTTGATATTAATACATTTAATCGTTCCATCATTTGACAGAGTCATCCACAATATTATTATTATTTTTTTATTAAATATACAATTTATTTTTATAATATTTAACGCAAACCCGTTGAGGTTATTAATTTTAAAAGCAAAGTTAATAAATAAATAATTATTTATACAATTTCACCTAAAATATTTACGAACGCTCTCGTAAATCTGTTCAGGCAATTAGAGTGGGAGGAGAATGACATTTAAATGGCGAGTATTTAAGCCATTGTGATTTTCATACACGATTCAGGTGAACTTCAAAACAGAATGCAGAAACTATATCCATGCCAGTGGCAGAGAAGGATTGAAGATAAACGTCTCTAAAACTAAAGTAATAATGATCTACTTTCACAGACTAGTAAATGAATACACATGATATGAAGTATATATATATTAGTTGCGGGACGAGTGGCATTCTACACACATTCTTGGTGGAAACATAAATCCGATAGATTATGACACATTTATGCAATAGTAAAAGTAAAATACTATTCGAAAATTAAATCTTTGTGAAAACAAGACGTATTTTTTTACATGATTGTGTATTATGTTGTCAGCTTATTGCATCGAAATCACGCTAGTAATGCATGTAAATTTAGCTCAAATTTCTGATGAATTTATATATTAATCGAGAATTTTGAAGCCGATGATTTACCGTAATTTTTTTTGATTTAATTACATCTCTTATTCATAAATGCCTCGTTGGTAAGTATTATTAGAAAAGTACACTAGTACGAGAATTTTAAATTCAGTACGGAAATTTTAAATTCAGTACGGGAATTTTAAATTAAATTCAGTTGCGTCAGTGCTTTCAGTCGATTCATTTCTATAAAACTGTTTTAAAATATTGTGTAATATTCGGTTGGGTAAAGTAATTTTCAATCAAATTATTCACCGTTTGATTCCGCAGCAACAAAGAAATATAGAAAACAATGACACAAACGGTCCACCCTATTTTAATTACACAAAGTTTTAAGAAGGTATATTTAAAAATAAAAATAAAATGTAAAACACTGAAATCTTATTTATTTTGTATTATTTATTAAGTGTTATGTAGGGAATAGGGCTGCTCAAAACTAAAAACTAATATTGTTTTTAGCACTGTGACCAACGTTCTTCCTTTCCAATACTAAAACGATTATTAGTGCGCGCTGAAGAAAGTCAGTTGAGCAAGGTAAAACTCAATTTTGTCGACACCTGTGATTTACGTATTAATAATAATAATTATGCATAATTTCATTTGATACATAACAAATGTTACTAACTTCTAAAAACTAAAATATTTTTCTTTAAGTACTTTTTTCGACATTTATATTGAAGAGCACATAGGTTTACACAACGGATGATATTATTAATCGTTTCCATTAAGTTTTGTTGACAACTCTCATTAGAAGAACGACTGCTTCATCCGCATCATAAATATTAAAAATATATAATTATAATTAATTGTAAAAATTCTGAAATAAAATCTTATTCATTGATAAATTTATTATATCCTATGCAACGAATAAACTATCAAAAATCCTTTAAATACTACATAAAGCTAAAATTAGTTAGAGATGCGTGCACAGAATACATGTCACATCAATGTTCTCACTGTGCATTTTCAAACTAAACTAAACGCTTGTGCCATGAAAATAGTACTAACCTGCTGGTCTCCTGGAACGGGTTCGAGCACTATGCCAGCGTCTTAAGCACTAGATCAACGAGCTACTCATATTGTATTTAATATACTTATGCACTGAACAACGTCCCTTCTGACACGAGAGAGTACTAGTGCGCGCCAAGCAAAGTGGTGGAGCAAAGTAAAAATCTGTTTTTTCGACACCAATTAATGAATGTAATGATTTATGTATTATTAATAATAATAATACCTAATTTATTTCATAGACAATACTTTATAAATATAACATACTTTGTTTACTCGATTTATTTTAAAACACATCTGTGCCTGCAATATTACCTCGACAAATTGTCTCGTTATGAATTTTTTACTAGTAGGTGTTATTTGTTACGAAAAAATTATTGGGTATTAATAATCAGATTATAAATGTTAGTTGTATTTATGTATGTAATTGATATTTCAGATGCCTCTGTTCGAAGTTGTTGCAAGTTCGAATTATGCATTCATTGATTGGGGATCTTTTTAACAAAGACAAAAATATTCAATGATTTTGATAAAATTGACGAATGATTTTATTCAAATTAATGTTATCAACTAGTTTCAAATATACAAATCACACGTTTTTGTTTTATAAACGTGTTTCGTTAGTTAACTTATATCTAAAACTATGGCTTAAAGAAAGTATTCTATATTATGCAAACGACTTAAAACTACAATCCAGATCGTTTACTCATCCAGGGAACTGACATTAAAATTCTAGAAATTTTAGAAAAAGTATTCAGTTTTAACGCAAATATAAATGTTATAAATAATAGACCAGACCAACAACTCGTTATAAGACCCTTCGATGAACAAATAATCATGGTGATTACACCCATATCATTGACAGAAGAAAGATCAAAAATGGTAATGGTAGTTCCTTACGAATCTAGTAATTTTGTTATGATTCTACCTCTACCAAAACCGCTCGATAATTTCGGGAAAATTTTCATACCTTTTAAACCCAAGGCATGGCTCGTAACGGGATTGTCTTGTGTATGTGTTAGCCTAATATATCATATAAGGAATAGAGTCAATTTTAAGATAAAAAAAAATCAACCGTACAAGTTGACATCCATGGATGTCCTAGGAATGTGGTTGGGTAACAGTGTTGCCGTGATATTTGAAGGAAAGATTCTCAGAACTATTTCTTTGTTAGTCTTCATTTTTATATTTTTTGTGAGAAACTTTTATTTGGCGGGATTGTTTAAAGCCATAGTGACTGACCTGCACGAGGATCGCCCAACTTCTTTAAGAGAAGTCATCGATTCGAAAATTCCCTTCGGTGGCTCGTTTATGTGGAAATTAGCAGTTGATGTTAACGTCAGTCATAAATATGTTTCTTTACAGTTACCTGAAGTTACTGTTAAATTTCGAAATATAACAAGAGGAGAAGAGTTTGCGTTATTATTCATAGAAGTATTAATGAGTTTCGAACTATTCAAATACAATAAAACATTACAAGATATTCATATCATGAAGAATTCCTTTGGAATGGTTGTAATATGTACGACGATTACCAAAAACTTTCCCTACGCTGAGATATTTTCCCTCGAGATACGAAAAATGTCAGAGTCTGGGCTGATTTTCAAATGGTTGACTGATAATCAGGTCTATTCTCAAAATTGAAATATTGAAATGAAGGTGATTGTTACACCAACCCTCAAAAATAGTGTTATATTTGAATGAGAGAGAGGGAGAGAGAGTGAGGGAGTGAGGGAGATAAACGTACCATAATCTGTCAAAACTATCTGTCTATTTTTGAGGGTTGGTGTAACAATCACCTTCATTTCAATATTGCAATTTTGAGAATAGGCCTGATTAACAGGTTCTCCTCGAAAACGCGACAAATGTATCGTGATGATCTGATTGTCCTACAAATGGAATATATTATGGGAAGTATTTATATACTGGGTGGTGGATACGTTTTAAGCATAATCATTATGGCCGTAGAAATATGTTGGTCAAAATTTCATTAATAATGTTCAAAATTCACGTCAGTGAAAAATTGTATCAAAATAAAGAACATTTTATAAAACTCTTTTTTATTTCTTGATTTGTTATTTCCACATTTACACTGTAGTTCATAGTTTCCCAATTAGATGTAGTTTCATTAAGAACTATGAATTTTCCAATTAGGATATGATTTTGATTATGGAAGTTATTGTATATTGGACTATATTTTGCATTTGTTATTCTTGTCACGGATGGCGGATTATCGAATAAAATAATTATTATTGATGTGATCTCTAGGTGAGGGCTACTAATGCAACTGTTATGCCTTCAATATCAGCCCCGGATGGGAATGAAGCTGAATCTTCATAAAGTCAGGAAAGTAAAGTTATTGTGAGTAGTGTAGAGTGCAAGGGAGAAACGAGGTCCGCTCACGCAGCAGGTGGGAAGAAGGCGTAATTTCATGGAATGTTGTCGCCTGTGCTCCCGGGAACTCCATTCGTAACGCTAATTCCTGGAATGTCTTGCGCGGCCATTTTGACGTGACAAAATAATCACTAAAAATTATTTTTTTAACATGGTCACTATTGATAAATGAATGCACTAAATTCGCGAGTGCATAATTGAGATCCGTGAATTTAGAAAATTGTCGGTTTCCGACGCGCTCTCGTGCACTCCTATCACGGAAGCAGCCGTTCTCAGCGGGGCGGCACGCGCTGTCGGCCTCTGATCAGCGCCTGATAGAGCACTCAATGAGATTGATAATGCCCTTGCAAGGCGAAACGTGTCTCAAGTAAATTAAACGAGTAGAATATTAAAACAAGTGTTAATTTCCACGTGTGTGATTATGGAGTTCTAAAAACTTACATCGGAAACAATAAATATCCTTCTACATTCCTAGGATAAACAGCAACATTTACGTCCGATGTGCCAGATCACAAAAGTAGCCTATCTTCGTGATCTGAAATCTACACAATGGCGTTAAATGTTAACATTACTACTTAAGAAGATTACACCTTCTTTTATCATCTGCTATCGACCGCATGGAGAGTTGTTAAATATCTCGTATCTGGCTTTCGCGCGTGATGACTCAGTTATTTTTAACACAACGTAAATTAATCAAATAGAAAGATATACCTATAGAAAAAATCTGTCTGTCGAAAAATATTTAGCGTCTACCGGGGTTCGAACCTGGACCTCTTCCTATCCGGGCAAGCGCGTTTTCCAATTTCGCCATAGTAATCGAATACAATTTAAACAAATTTTGAACTTATATTCTGTAATATTTTCAATTGATACATCTTATATTCCATTTTTAAAAGCAATCCACTTTGTATTACAGAGCATTTCAAATACCTTTAGGCGGCGCCAGAATTATATTAATTAATCCGTTTTATATTAAATATATATCAAGGAAAACACATTATTGCTGTGAGGTTGTATTTACAGAAAATAATTCTGTGGTATTTTAATACAAATTAAATAATTCATAAATTTATTTTTCTTCAACCGCCTCCTTCGAGTTTGATATTGAAGAGCACATAGGTTTACACGATGGATGACATTATTAATCGTTTCCATTAGATTTTTTGACAACTCTCATTAGAAGAATGACTCATTCGTAGCCTGACTGCTTCAACCGCATTATAAACCAAAAGCGGTGCTGCGAAAAATATAATTCAAATACTCAATTATAAAAGTGCTAATATAAAATCTTATTGACTTCATAAATTTATTATGTACTATTCAACGAATAAAGCATCACAAATCCTTTTAATACTACTCAAAGCTAAAAACATTTAAAAAAAAATAAAGATACATACAAGAAATACATGTCACAACAATATTATTAATATGTATTTTCAAACTAAACTTAACGATTGTGCTATTAAAATAGAACTAACTTGCTGGTTTCCTGGAATGAAGCTCGAACCCCCGACAACTAAGTTACTATACCAGCGTCTTAACCACTAGACCAACAAGCTACTCATATTGTATTTAATACACTCATATACTGTCAAACGTCTCTCCTAAGATGAGAGAGTACTAGTGCGGGCCAAGCAAAGGAGTTTTGTCGACGCCAATATATATAGTATAGTTTAAATATAACATAATTTTACTTTGTATATTAAATTTATCTTAAAACTCTAAAAGATTGTACTCACATCTGTGTCTGCAAGGGCGTGCAGTGCATACAAGCAAAAAAGCGGTGCATTACTATAATTTCTGGGAAACAAACGTGAATGAAATAATTAGATTAGCATAAATAGAAACATTATTTTACCAGTAGAGACTATAATTGCTTAATTCTAAAAACTACCATGACAACTCACCGCTATACCCATAGCGCTCTTATACATTCGCCGCCTTGACCTATTCATATTATTCTGTTCTAGTGAATTACTCAAGTCATACTTGAAATGTCTACTTCCTCTTTTACTAATTCGCGAATTTTACTATCTTACAGTTTTTAAAGTGTTGATTTCATGGCCGTTCTTTGCGTTCCAGCTGCATTTGGTGCATGATTATTATTTCGTTTAGTTATTACGTGAAGGATTTTCAAACAATAAAGAATCATGTTCGGTCATAAAGTGTTCTTAAAAATATCCATACATTTTTATATTATTATTTTACTTTAAAAACACTATTAATAGTACTATAAAATTACAAATATATACATGGTACATAAACGACGGATTTATTATGTCTAAAGACGTTGGTTAAACGAAAGTTCATAATCCTATGTACAACGTATATTGTAGTACATATATTATATATGATTGTTTATACCATTGGTAACAGTATAATCTAAACCTATACCTGCCGCACGCCACTGTATATCTGCAGTATTATCTTGACAAATCATCTCGTGATAAAATTCATACGTTTTTTAATATTGACGCATAACGCATACAATTTTAAGATTACTGCGAGTGTTCGTAGTTTATGAACACCCTATAATAAATATTTATGTATCATGTGGCGAAATTGGATAACGCATTTCACTGGATAGGAAAGGGTTCAAGTTCGAATACCGGTAGCAATTAAAATAATTTTTTGATAAAAATATATTTTCCATATGTCTTTCTAGTTGATTCATTTTATTTGTATTAAAACAAAATATATTGCAAACCAAATTCGAATTATGAATTGAGTCATAAATATCAAATGATTTGAATTAAATAGTCAAACAACTTTTTTAAATTTATGTCACTAACTGATTTTAATATGTATATACGAGTATATCACACGTTTTTGCTGTATAAACGTGTTAAGTTGAATCAAAATGAATAACTAAAAAAAAAGTTTTTTTTTATCTAAAAAGAAGTATTCTATATTATGCAATCGACTTTAAGAATGATAGTAAGGATATAAAATTACCCACTTGTCGATGAAAATAACGTTCATTAACGAAATGCTTCGGCTTTACAGATAAACATCTGATGGCAATATTAGAAAAGCTCTAATGACATGACATGAGTTATTGTTCATGCATACAATATTATGTTAATAATCACATCAAACTGTACAAAATTTTGTACAGATAAGAATTTTTCTGCAATCATATTCAATGTTCTCTCCATGGAGGGTGTTTTAAAACATTGAGGTTTTATTATTGTGTCCATATTTTGAGATATTTAATGTTAGAATGATCACTATAAACATCTTCATCGTATTAATTTGTACGGCCGCGGTCGATTCATCATTAATGATTCCTGAAAATAATGACTTGACAGATAAAATTTCGTCAGCTGGCGCTGACGTCGTGAAACACATAGATATGACAGGAGGCATCAGATTTGTGTTTAATCCAGGGAATAAAGATATCATGCAGACAGCTAATAAATTGATCCAGACTATATCGTCTCAGCATGGCAGAAGTTTTGAAATATCTCCCAAGTGTTATAACAATAGCTTTCTACTAAACAAGCATCACCAAAATATTCTCGTGTTAACGGAAGATTCTGCAGATCTTTATGAAGTTTTAACTAATGCTTGTCTCATGCTTCACAAACACCCAAATAAAGTTGTCATCGTCGTAATTAATCCAAACTGTGGCGATAAATGTGTATTTCAAATAGCCAAGAAGAGCTGGAGATTCTCTCTGTTGCATACTTTCATCGTCGCCGTGAACCCGACAACTATAGGAAAGGATTTCAATGTTTTTACTTACAAACCTTATGTCGACTCTTGTGACGGTATCAAAATAGAAAGAGTGTCCATTAATACTAATGAAACACTGAAAATTGAGAAGAAAAGATCGGTTAATTTTTTAAATTGCTCTTTGAACGTTGGTGCATACCACCAGCCACCGTTTACTTTCATACAAAACTACAATCCAGACCGTTCGCTTATTCAGGGAACTAACGTAAAAATTCTAGGAATCTTGGAAAATGCATTCAATTTTAACGCAAATATAAATGTTATAAATAATAGACCAGACCAACAACTCGTTATAAGACCCTTCGAAGAACAATTAATCATGGTGATTACTCCCATGATGTTGACAGGAGAACGATTAAAAATGGTAATGGTAGTTCCTTACGAAGCTAGTAGGCTTGTCATGATTCTACCTCTACCAAAACCGCTCGATAATTTCCGGAAAATTTTCATGCCATTTAAACCCAAGGCATGGCTCGTAACGGGATTGTCTTGTGTATGTGTAAGCGTAATATATTTTATTAGGAATAGAGTCAATTTTAAGAATAAGGAAAACCAAACAATTAAGGTGACATCTTTGGATGTTCTGGGAATGTGGTTGGGTAATAGTGTCGCCGTGCTATTTGAAGGAAAGATTCTCAGAACTATTTCTTTGTTAGTCTTCATTTTTACATTTTTTGTGAGAAACTTTTATTTGGCGGGACTGTTTAAAGCCATAGTGACTGACCTGCACGAGGATCGCCCAACTTCATTACGAGAAGTTATCGATTCGAAAATTTCCTTTGGTGGTTCGTTTTTATATAAACCAATAGTCGATGTCAACTTCAGTCACAAATATGTTTCTTTACAATTACCTGAAGTTACTGTTAAAGTACGAAATATAACAAGAGGGGAAGAGTTTGCGTTATTATTAGTAGAAATGTTAGTGAGTTTCGAAATATTTAAGTACAATAAAACATTGCAAGATATTCATATCATGAAGGAATCCTTTGGCGTGGGTATAATAAGTACTACGATTACTAAAAATTTTCCCTACGCCGAGATATTTTCCCGCGAGATACGAAAGATGTCAGAGTCTGGGCTGATTTACAAATGGTTTACCGATGTTAGCAGGTTCTACTCCAAAACGCAACAAATGTACCGCGACGATCTGATTGTCCTACAAATGGAACATATTATGGGAAGTATTTATATACTGGGTGGCGGATACGTTTTGAGCATAATCGTTATGATCGTAGAAATTTGTTTATCAAAATTCAAACAATAACGTTTAAAATTAATGTCAATGAAAAATTGTTTCAAAATAAACAACATCTAATAAAACTGTTTTTTATTACTTGATTTGTTAGTTCCACATGGGAACTATGAACATGAACTATGATTTTTCCAATTAAATATAGATTATGGAAGTTATTACGTGTTGGAGTATATTTTGCATACGTCATTCTTGTTACGGATGGCGGATTATCGTTTAAAATAATTATTATCCGTTGGTTAGAGCTACTACTAATGCAACTGTTAAACCTTCAATATCAGCCCTTTTTAATTTCACCCGTTGAGTGCACTTTCTTTTCTTTCGAAAACGTATGTAAATAAATCAGACGTTGGGGGCGCATATTTCTCATGTTTCTCCGGTGAAGTTGTCGGTGAAGATCCGAGACTCCGGTCTCATCTCTAACAATATATATGTATTAGGAGAACACATTCTTATTGTGAAGCTGTAATTATTCAGAACATAGGTCTGTGATATTTTAAATATGAATTAAATATATATGTCACTATCTATCTTAGTCTAACGCGCGTCGAATAGCTTCACTGCAAGTCACTCAGATGAATTATTGAAATAATTTCACAATGTGCTCCTTTTTGAAGTAAAATAGTAATTTTTTTTTAAAAATGTAAAATATACCAAATATTATACCATTCTAAAAACAACACTAAATGAGCAACATTTTAAAAATTACTAGGCATGTTAGCGTGGTACATTGAAGAGTCGAAGTCACCTATCAAAAAAAATTAACTCATGAAAATTTAAAAATGTCAGTCATGAGTTGGCCTGTCAGCCCTCCAAGGGATGATGTTGACCATTGGTACATCCTGTACAATTTATAAATATGTATCAAAGTAATTGCTATTCAATGTAACTTAAAAAAAATTTCTAAATATTGCAATGCTTGTGCTGATGCTAAATATGATATTAGTTTGTCTATTCTGCAAAATAATTTAGGTAAGAAGAGATACAACTGAAGTTGAATCAATTGTAGATGCACTAGATGGATCAAATATGTTAATGAAAGGTTTAAACGCAAGCTAAGATCATTATTTATAGTGCATTATTTAAAAATATGTATTAATTTTCTTTGTTTAAACTTATTTAATACTCACATTAAATAAAAGTTAAGCATTCAAATACAACTAGTAGTGAAACCAATCACTCACTGCAAAGGCTATTGAATATAAATTTACGTACTGTTATTGAATATATAAAAGAGAAAACAATTAAGTAATCTCAACCTGGAGATATTAAAAATACGTTCGTTTTTGCCCTGCTCGCGTCTCACAGGCCTGGCCGTTTAAGCAAGCACTTTACTGCCACAAATGATACTACGTCCAGGAAGTTATAGATTATAGACGGGGAAGAGCAATATTATTATGGATAAAATAACACACCAAATAATGGCTTTAACATTTAAGTGTTTCATTTTTTAAATGAAATAACAACACTTAAAATGCATAACTACGTAAATAACTTGTATAGAAATGGCTCAAATAATATCAGTTTTTGTTGTTTGTATTATGGAATCATCGTTATTAGCAAATGTTCGCTAGCGAATTCGCTTTTGCTTTGGAGTGAGTAATCGCGGGACCCATCAAGGTTTTTCATGTGCAATTCATAATGCAAAATGAAGGGAACTTGCTTACCAAATCATGGACTTTATCGATGATTTTGGGTGTCACAGGTGATTTCGGAGCTGCAAGATGTAATTCACCTTTAATGCTGTTCTGTCACACTAAAATTTATTTACCCAAAGTCGAAAAGTTTCATAGAGAGGACACGAGTCACATGTATGTAAAATCCTCTCATGAATTTCCTTCGCTGTTTTCCTTTCCAGAAAAATCAATTGAATCACACCACGAATTCCAATTTGATCCATTTTTCACAGTCACTTGAAACACTTTTGTTTAAGCAACTGCCAACTAACGAATTACTGTTAGAATGACTTGAGACCATAGATTATTTATTCATAAGAAATAAACTTTATGACTACATATACAGATGACGTTAGCGCCATCAATTAGTATGCGAACCAAGCTATCTAAGTAACCTGTGTGGATGTGAAAGCTGAAACCTTTCATACTAGAAAGACGTCCTCATGGTCTACTAGTCACGATATTCGCCTAGTGATCTAGTGGGGAGGGAAGTGTTCGAGCCTCCTTTCAGGAGGCCATCAAGTTAGTTGTATTTTCATAGCACAAGCGAGAATTAGTTTGAAAATAGAAAGAATATTACGCATCTCTATTTATTTATAAAAAGAAAATATGTTAGATTTACTTCAAAATGTATTGACAACTATTTGAGGCTCAAAAAATAATGTTATACAGGGTAAGACACAAGATTTGCACTTTTTAAATCGCGGTTGAGGAGGGCCACGCGAGCAAGAGCGCGCACGAGCTTGGTCCTTGGAAATTTAGTCGCAATGGATTGCTTTACGGGGTAATAAGGCGTGTTCTGCGAAAAACAGTTTTACAAAAACATCGATTAACAATGTTTTTGAAAACATAAATATGAAGCATGTAGTAAAATTAAATTACAGGGACAGGTAAAAAAATAATTGAAAATCTCAATAAATGTTTTTTTAACAGAATAACATTTTAAAGGCTCACCACTGCAAGCAAATCATTAAGGTGTCTACTTCCTCTTTTACTAATTTGCGAATTTTACAATCTTGCCGTTTTTATGATCGCTCTTTGCGTTCGAGGCGCATTTGGTACATGAATTTATTTTTAATTTGAGAAAAACAAAAAGCGATTGGCAGAATTATTTCCTACGTCAACCTTTGATAAAAATAATTATTTCCTCATGTGAAGGATTTTCAAACAATAAAAAAAAATCATGTTCAATCATAAAAACTTCTTGACATTCAGAATAAAGTCACTTTCCTTCCATGTATCGTACATTCTACTCATTATATTGGTATTGATAATGTACACATTCCAATCCATCCCAAGAATATATTTCTTATACATTTTTAAAATTCTGTGAATTAGAAATTTTTCCAACACATTGCTAAATAGCTTGGATTTGTCGTTAATTTTCAATGTCAGTTCTTTGACAACCTTTTAGGATTAATATGATGAGCAGGTAAACCGGATAATGGATATGTGCCTGTTAGAAGTTTCGATAACAGGTGTGCATAATATGTATGTATAATTTGACATATACGAGGTAAGAACTCTATTAGAACAGAGAAATCTGGCTCTTCTATGACGGTTGTTTTATCTTTTCTGCTAAAGGACGTCGGTGTAAGTAAATTCTTGTTATTATTGATGACACAGTTCTGATTAAATGAATCAATTAGATATAAAGAAAAATTTTTTTTTGAAAAAATATTAGGTTGCTACCGGGAGTCGAACCTGGATGTTTTCCTTTCCAAGAAAACGTGTTATCATTCCACTACATCAACCGATTACGTTTACGACAAATTTTAGAACAGATATTCTGTATCGATTATAAATATATTTTTTTCCGTGTATCTTTCTAATCGATTAATTAAATTTGTATTAAAATAAATTAAATTAAAAAATAATTTAACGGAGTTATATAGGTATAGCCATAATGATAAATAATTAACCGTAGTTGGATATATTATAGAGGTAAGAACTATATAGATGTGAAAGCTGAAACTTAACAAAAATAAAGGAAGAGAGATTAGAAAGACGTGCTTGTGGTCTAGTAGTATGTATGCAATTTTTTCTTATTTTGTTTGTTAGATTAATAATATGTTTTTTTTTATATTTGAGTTTATTATCTTTTATGATTCCTAGGTAATTGATCATTTTGTTTTCTTCAATTGATGAACATTGGTCAGTCTTCTTGAGTACAGACTTTGGTATGAATTTTAATATTAATTTCAGTGTTATATTCTGTTGAAAAGAAAATCGTAGATAGTATGTTTTATCAGTAGGATTTCATTCATCCATTTTTTTAAGGTATTAATATCTTCATATTAGCGTCAGTCTAAGTTTTTTAATTAATTATTAGTACTGTATCGTCCGCATAAAATATTATTTTACAATATAATTAAAGATTAAATTAATTTTAATAAATAACAATGGTCCAAGTATCGTGCCTTGTGGTATGCCAAAATTAGTGGTTTCAGTTGTGCTATTGTGTCCATTTATTTTTACTTTTTGTTTTCAGCATGTTAAATAACTTATTCGCCATTCATAACACGAGCGTTAACTTAGTTTCAAAATACTAAGAATATTGATGTGACACGTATTTCGTGTCCGCATCTCTATTTTTTTAAAGAATAAAAAATAGTTTAGATTGACTTCAAAATATATTGATAACAAATTGCGGCTCAAAAAAAGAATGTCATATTTAAAATTTAGAATATTTAAATAGAATTTTATTCTCCAATCGGTATAGCTAATGATTTCGCTACCTGTAATTAACGAAATACGTCAGGGCCTTGTCACAGATAAACATCTGATAAAAAATATTTACTAACTTTACTGTGACATGAGTTATTATCCATACATACTGTATTAATTTTAATAATCACATCAAACTATGTACAGGTACAAAATTATCTACATGTAGTAATATTTATCGTTCTCTCAATGGAAGTTGCTTTAAAACACTGTGCATTTATTACGGTGTTTATATGTTATAATATTTTATATCAGAATGTTTATTGTGAACATCATTATCGTATTAATGTGTACGGCTATGGTCGTTTCATCGTTTCTTCCCGAAGAGGATGACTTGACGGATAACATTTCATCAGCTGGCGCTGATGTCGTGAAGCATGTTGACATGACAGGAAACATAAGGATCGTGTTTAATCTAAGGAATGAAGATATCGTGATGACAGCTAATAAATTGATCTATGCTCTATCATCTCAGCGTGGCAGAAATTTTGAAATATCTCCGAAGTGTTATAATAGTAGCAATCTGCTAAGCAGGCGCCATCAGAATATTGTCGTATTGACGAGGGATTCTGCAGACCTTTATGAAGTTTTCACAAATGCTTGTCTCCCGTTACACAAACACCCAAATAAAGTTGTAATCGCCGTATTGAATCCAAACTGTGGTAATAAATGTGTATTTCAAATAGCGGAGAGCAGCTGGAGATTCTCTCTATTGAATACTTTCATCATCGCTGTGGATGCGACAACTACAGGAAAAGAATTCAATCTTTTTACTTACATACCGTATGTAGACTCTTGTGACGACATCAGAATAGAAAGATTATCCATAAAAATGAATGAACCGTTGAAATACGAGAAGAAAACATTTGTAAATTTTTTAAATTGCTCTTTGAACATTGGCGTATACCACCAGCCACCATTTACGATCATACAGAACAACAGCGAAGATCGTTCACTCATTCGCGGTAGTGACGTTAAGATTCTAGAAATCTTTGAAAAAACATTCAACTTTACCGCTAATATAAAGATTTTAAATAACAGACCAAAGAAGCAGCTCATTATCAGACCCTTTGAAGGGAAAATAATCATGGCGATCACTCCCATGGTATTGTCGCCGGAACGGTTACAAGTTGTAACGGCACTTCCTTACGAAAGTGGTGAGTTTGTTATGATTCTACCTCTACCGAAACCGTTAGATAATTTTCGAAAAATATTTTTACCATTTAAACCCAGGATATGGCTTGTGACGGGATTCGCTTGTGCAACTATAAACATTATATATCTTTATAGAAATAGAGTAATTTCTAAATTAAAAACAAACAATCTGACTAAAGTGACGTCGTTGGATGTCCTGGGAATATTGTTGGGTAACGGTGTTGCTGTGGTATTTGAAGGAAGACTACTCAGGACTATTTCTATGTCAGTCTTTATTTTTACATTTTTCGTAAGAAACTTTTATTTGGCAGGACTTTTTAAGTTCATCGTTAGTGACCTGCACGAAGACCGCCCTACATCTTTAAAAGAAGTTACCGATTCGAACATTCCATTTGGTGGCTCGTTTATGTGGACATTTCTTATTGATATCAATATCATTCAGAAATACGTTTCTTTGCAAGTACCTGATGTAACACTTAAATTCCAAAATGTAACAAGAGGGGAAGAATTTGCCTTATTTTTCCCAGAAATGTCGCTAAGTTATGAACTCTTCAAATACAACAAAACCTTACAAGATATTCACATCATAAAGGACTCCTTTAACATGGGTATGTTAGCCTTGATGATCGCCAAAAATTCTCCATACGTTGACATTTTTGAACATGAGATACGAAAGATGTCAGAGTCTGGGCTGATTCATAAATGGTTAACTGATGCTACTAAACTCTATTCGAAGTCGCAGCAAATGTACCGCGGCGACCTGATTGTCCTACAAATGGAACACATTCTTGGAAGTATTTATATACTGGCTGGTGGATACGCATTGAGCATTGTCGCAATGATCATCGAAATTTGTTGGTTTAAAATCAAATTAATTTTTCAAATTTAATTTAACAAGAAACATTTAAACCCAAGTTATGGCTTGTAACGAGATTTTCTTGTATATGTGTAAGCCTAATATATTTTATTAAGAATAGAGTCAATTTTAAAATTCATAAAAACCAACCGAATAAGGTGACATCTTTGGATGTCCTGGGAGTGTGGTCGGGTAACAGTATCATCCTGATATTTGAAGGAAAGACACTCGGAACTAATCCTTTGTTAGTCTTCAATTTTACATTTGTTGCGAGGAACTTTTCTTTGGCATGACTGTTTAAAGCCTTAGTTACGGACCTGCACGAAGACCGCCCAACCTCTTTAAGATAACTTATTGATTCGAAAATCTCCTTCGGTGGATCGTTTATGTAGCAGCAATTTAGGTTACAAATATGTTTCCTTACAATTACCTGAAATTACTGTTAAAGTACGACATATAACAATAGGGGAAGAGTTTGCGTTATTATTCGTTGAAATGTTAATAAGTTTCAAATTATTAAAATATAATATAACATTGCAATATCATAAAGGATTCCTTTACCGTGGGTATAATAATTACGACGATTACCAAAAACTTTCCCTACGCCGAGATATTTTCCCGCGAGATACGAAAGACGTCAGAGTTTGGGCTGATTTTCAAATGGTTGACTGAAATTAACAGGTGCTATTCGAAAACGCAACAAATGTACCGCAAAGATCTGATTGTGGAACACATTCTTCTAAGTATTTATATAGTGGCTGGTGGATACGCATTGAGAATTACCGCTCTGATCATCGAAATTTGTTGGTTTATAATCAAATAATAATTTTGAATTTAATTCAACAAAAAGCGTGTTACCGAATATTCTAATATTTTTCAAACTAATGTCGAGACTATTTGATATGTAAGATTTTCTTATCTAAATGATCAATCATATATATATATGTTGCTTTTTCCATCGGCTTAAGAAACGGGATTTATCACACTCGTCTTTTAATCTGGGTGCAATATCACGTTTTCAAATACTTCCCCATTACTATCTATGTTTTCAAGAAATAATAAAGCCACTCCCATCCCTGCCGCTCCATAGCCAACTGTATTTAATTTAGTTTATTTCACATTAATTTAGTAGATGGGAAACTAGCAATGTTATTAGATTAAAAATTGTGTGTGTAGAACAAAGTTAAAATAATATTTTTAAATAAAAATGTTTCACAGCGAAGTAACTGCCGAATAGATAAATGATATTTTTTCTCTTGTTTAATACCTCCATATTCCAAATCAACACGGATTATTTTCCAAAGCGATCAATACTATCTAACATTGTTGAATTATTTCACTTCTCAGTATGGTCTCCAATAAACAAAAAAATATGGAAACACCTATTATTAAAATTTGAATTAATGTCCCAATTACAAACTGTTACTCTAAAGTCTTAATATGGTTAAATTAAACAATATGCCTGCATTTTGTGGTATTTAGTTATTCAAACTAGATGATTCAAAATTATTTTATTTATTATATTAGGGTTATAGTTCCTATCCGTTACACCGGATATAACGACCATTTTTATATATTTAAGTCTAATACTAACATAGAAATAAATAAAACATGTAAGGGGTATTTGTAAATATTATTGTTCAAAATTTAATCTTTTCTTATATTCCAAGTCCAAATTTAAAAAAAACATTTTTAGTACAATTTATTAATGATAATTGTTTATCTAATTTTATCGATGGACGAAATAAATTTTTATTTAACATTTGCTGTTTTTTGTTTCATATGTGTATGCTATTAAAATTTTAAAAAATTCTATATTCTACGTTTCATATTAAGCGTCATGATAACAACTGCTAAAAAAAATTATTTTGTTTTCATAATTCTTTTTTTTTTAAATATCTTTCAAGATTTCTGTAATTGAACTTATGTTTTACGTAATTAGTATAATCTAATTATTTAACATTTCTATTTAATTAATATCATATAAGTAATAAAGAATTGTTCGAAAATAAATAACTTAATAAAACTGTTCTTCATATTTTGATTCAAATTATTAATGCATTTATTTCACTATGTAGCCTGCAGTAACGCATAAACTGAAACTATTTTGGTTCGGTAAAGTTTTTCACTTAGATTACTTCACGAAAATATGTTAATAATAAAATTCTTCGTTTTATAATATTTAAATTGGAAACATGTTTAAAGCAAACATGCTTATCGAAATTGAGAGTGTTGCATTTAAATTCACTTCAAATGTAATCTCTAGTGTACATACATTCATAATTTCCGAATAGTTTTGAAAGACTTTATGTAGGATTTCTGGTTTCATTAAAAATCTAATTTCTCGATAATAAATAGGCTTCGAAAACTACCGCAGTTTTTAAATTGATAGTGTGCGGGTAAAGACCTTCGTCGGCTAGTCAGTGAAGAACACGAGATCCGCGGGTTCTTTACTTGAGCAACACATACCCACCTTATTTTTGTAACATTCTGCCTTGATCCTAAACTGAGAAAAATTTATAGTAACTTCTGAGGCGATAAATAAAAGAAATTAAGAATTAGAAAAAGACCGACATCTAATCAAAAAAAAAACACAAGACTATAAGAAACAAAATAAAATAAAATCCAGACGACAAATCCTCATCTCGTCGGGTTGGGCGCGAGTTCGACGTCCTTCTTGCATGCGACAATCAGATGTCTTGGCGCCACATTAGGTTTGACATGCAGCATCCAGGCCGACGCGATCGGATTCGTAAACGGAATTTGTTGTAGATGATCATCATAATAGAAAAATGTCGCCTACAGTGAGGCGACTAACTCCAAAGTAATATCCAAAGGTAGAAATTAAAATTAAACCAGAGACCAAAGGTCAAATCTAGAGGCATAATCCAGAGGGAAACATCTTGTTTCCTGTAAAAATTATTTACCATGCGATTAAATTAACAAATTATTAGTAAATTATGCACTAGTGATTGAATAATATAAAATATTTACCCTCTGGTTATAGTGAATCGCACACAGCTACATTTTAGTAACGCTGTCGCGGTATGTTCAACCGCCCAAACCTGACAGCTTCTTCGATGGTTTTGAAAACGAACCATAGATTCAATCGTTGTTATAACCTCAGAAACCAAATGTGATACCAACTTAAGGGTAACTATTTGTGAATGTCAAGGTGTTTGACAAAAAATAAGTGATCGTGATGATTTCGTACGTGACCCCAATTTGTATCGTCACAATATTTAATACACTACAAAACAATTAACAACAAAAGTTTGCTTTTAACAATTGTGTAGTGTTCGACCGGGATTCTAACCTGGATCTCTTTCCAAACCGGGGAAGGTGCATTATCCAACTATGCTACAGCGACGATATTTTTAGCGACAAATTTTCGAACCTATATGTTACATTTTTGATATTAATACATTTAATCGTTCCATTATTTGAAAGAGCCATCTATCTTATATTTACGTAATCTCAAATACCTTTGAGTAATATGATAGCAGACGATATAAAATTGATTTTATATGTATATCTTTCTAATTAATATATTTAATTCATATTTAAAATATCGCAGACCGTCTGTTCTGAATAATTTCAACTTCACAATATGAATGTGTTCTCCTAATAATATTTTAAATCTGAAAAGTACATAGTATTGGTTTGGTAATCAAACATTCCGGGGCAAATACAATTATTAAATTAATACGTCTTAAAGTTTAAAGATGTGTTTTTGATGTTTGAATGTGATAAACGGTATATTCTCGATTATCCGGGGCCATATTTACCGGACACCAGATTAACCGGGGCGGTTAAAAAAAAAGGCCGCACCACACACTGCGGTATCCTATCCGAGGGTCTGTACAGGCCGGTAAAATAGAACATGTAGACGGTACATGTCGCCGGAATTTATGTTCCAATAAAAATGTAGCACGTCTCTGTCATACGTATATGCGAGCATATGAATGGTAGTTATCAGTTACTTATCCGAAGCATGTAAACATAATTTTGTGTTTAACTGTGCAAGATAATAGAAAATAAATCTGGTGAAATTACGAACACGACATCTGCTTATAAAAAATTACTCATTTTTATTTGGAGGTAATCGTGACCATTCTTGGTTGGTTGGTGATTGAGACAAAGCAGGCGGGCGCATCGCGCTCAATTGTAAATTTTTATTACGTGTTCGTTGGTGTTGTGTATTATTGTTTTTTTTTTCTAGTGAAGAGACAAAATCCACTAATCATGATATTTTCAGATACTCAATCACTGTTAGTGATTGTGACTTAGAGATATCAGTCATTGAATCACAGTTCAATGACTGATTGATATATTATCATTACTTATTTGCACCATTTGCCGTAAAACTTTTTTCCTGCCGTATCTACGATTAAATAAAATTCTAGCGTGAAAACACTTTGCATACGCATAAATACACTGTGAATGTAGCGCAGATAAAGATCCGGCATGAAGATATCTATAGATTCAGGAATAGTACAGAAATTGAATAGCGATGGGGGTCGTTATTTCTGTTGAAAAATACATTCAAATAGTGACAATCTAACACATCAGCGAAATTCCCGATTTAAAATTATACTAAGTTAGGAGTGTTAGTTTTAAATGAAACGTACATTGTATATAAATAAATTTTCAGTTTTTGTATAATATTTTCTGATTTTAAACGAATTTTTATATTGGCCATTCGACCTAACCTAACCACTTTGGATAACATAGTCTACAGTACATATATGGGTGTCAATGCCCATGTGGTAAATAAATTCGTTTTAAGCGTAACTAATTAATACGCTTGCAATACGATTATTTTAGTGTACCTACTAACTGCCAGTTTATTGTCAGAGCTTTGTAACAAAAGTATTTTACAACAAATTTCGCACAGTACCTCGATTGCCTTTTAGTATACAGCCTAGACACAGTAGTATAAGTGGAGCCTACTGTTAGGGGACATCACTAGCAATTCACTGAGTATTGTGGGTTGTTAGTGATATCAAATTCAACTGTTTAGAAGTTGTGGAGGCTCTGAACGCGCCTCACAGTTATCTTGTTACCTCTCAACAGCCATAAACACTCCTGGTACCGACGTCATGGACATGCTGCTATAACATCGAGCGGTAACTGTTGGCGAAACCAATGCGTGAGCGTCACTCACCTACCTGCTATATTCCCGACCACAAGCTCTAGATCAGCCTCCAGTAACTACTTGCACATGACCTTGTATAACAGTGTTGAATAAATCTCGTGTCAACCGTAAGTAGTTTCTCTTCTCATTACCTACTCTAGTCCGCTATTACACATATTCCTCACACTTCGCGATCATTCGAACACAATGAACGCTGTAAGATTTGGGGCCTTCAGCCTCACACTTAAACCGACCCTTTTGATTATAATACAACCCCTATAAAGCTATTTATACTTTTTGAAATTTGCAACCTGTCTTTATAAAACTGACTACTTTACTAACATTGTTTTCTATTTTTCTCTCATTTGCAGCATCATAGGGTAGTAAATAACGGAACCACCAGGTGGTGACGAGCCCGAAAGGAACATTAAAGCAGGTCTGGCCACGCCGCTGGAGCCTAAAAACGCTCGTTTTAGCACATCAACAAAAAATGAAATAATATTATAAAAGAAAACCCCATTTCTTCACTATTTTTCGGTTAGAGCCTCTGTTTGCTTTCGCTAATGTAACCAATCACGCCACGTCTTTTTCAGTTATGAAAATTTCATAAACCGCACCCAGTAAGACCGAAAACATGTTGTAGCGTTCGCTATTGGTGCGTATTCAGAAATTCATTCGAGCTATATTTGGTTATTGTTATTTTTTTTTTTTAATTTCTTCGATGCATATTGAATTTTGAAAAGTTATTTTAAGAGTATTTATGTCCAGGCACCCAAGTTTGATTTGTATTTATATAATATTATATACACCGTCGACATGAAATATCCACAACTACATTATACGAGTAGTACCTACTTTTGTAATAATATGAAGTATTCTAGTCAGGACATGACAATACAGGGAATTAAATAAAAAACAAACTTTCCCACTCTACGTAATGTAACGTAAAATGAAATAATTATGGCAACAATATATCATCCATAACATAAATGGTTTAATAAGCATAGATATTTACAATTATTGGTACTTTTTTAAAATATGTGAGATTTTTTATTGAACCTGAACTATAATGGGTGCGGTTTACGAACACTTGTCGGCGCGGTGCTTGCAGTGCAAAGATCACGTGGTATCCGCCAAGTGGTTGGAAGGGGTGGCCAGGAGAGGGAAGCATATTTGCACAATCAAATTTTGTGAGAGGTCGTGGGAATAATGCAGATGGCGCCATCTTTACAAAGCCCACGAATACATATCTGAAGATGGCAGATTCTGTGTTTGAAAAGTGTTTCCTCAAATTATTGATATATTTTGTAAGGATATTTTATACATATAACTATGGGCAAAAAATAATTCGTTATTTCAAATGCATACCTATTTACCAGAGATGTGCACTGCATACAAGCAAAAAAGCAGTGTATTACTAAAAATTCTATGAAATAAATAAGTATAAATTAAATAATTCATATGTTATAATTACGCTAACGCCCACCAGTAGAATTATTAGTTGCGAAGTTCTGGATGCTGAGCGCGACGGTTATTATTCATTTATAGCTACTACAATTGCTAGGCACTGTTTTAATCTATCATTCTATTCAAGCTATACAATTGCTACCCACTGAATTCAAAATTACGCTCGGCAGAGTTAGAAATGGATTAGCTGATCCATGTTGTACGGAGTCCTTACTTATGCTGTTTCCTAACAGAATGACATTTGAAAGGTTTTGAACTTGGCTTAGAGCTGATCGAAATAACTACTTCCTCATTTACTAATTCGCAAATTTGACTACCTTACTAAACGTGTAGTTTTCATGATTGTTCTTTGCGTTAGAGAATAATGCATTTTTATTTTGATGGATTCATTTTGCCTAAAGACGTCGGTTAAACGAAAGTTCATAAATCTATGTACAATGTAGTATATAGCATATTATATAATATCATGGTAACAGCATAACCTTAGTCTATACTTAGTGCACGCCACTGCTAATTACCACCATTACGATCATAGCTTTCTTCTCGCTTGGCGTTACTGAAAATTAGACTTTACCTGAATATATGAATGGCGTTCTTCAACAATATGTTAAGTTATACTCAAACTGAATATCAGACATTATTGATCTGATACAATATTTAATAACATATGACTGCACATACCTATGAAAAATTGCACAACTAATAAAATGATTACATATGATTACACCTTAAGCATTTTATATTAATTTAACTTAATTTGACTTTAAACGTTTCTTAGTAACATTATTATGGTATTAATTTTTTTTTACAAATAATTAAATTGATTAGCAATATTTGAATATGTCCAAGAACACACAATTATAGAGACAAAGCTATTTTTTATTATATTTAATGGAAAATACCAAAAAATCAGATTCTTGTAGTGGTGACATATATGCTCTTTAAAAAAAGGGAAAAAATGAATTATAAAATTTTATCCATAGATGGCGATGGTGTAGTGGTACTCGAAACGAGTCCACATACTAACATGTATACAACTTTAAAAAAAAAGTTGATATATGTGGAGATTGAGGGTGAGAATTGGTGATCGTTATATAAAATGATCATTTAAGCCAGCCGAAGACAGGTCGTAAGCCCTGTAATTACCCCATATTTAGTGATTTAAAAAAAAAAATATCCCTACTTTCGCATCTATTGAAACCTCGTCGACAAGAAATTAATTTAAATATTTATGTAAATTTGATAATATTTCTATACTTTGTAATGAAAATAATGCAATAAAATATTAATATTATGCTTTGAAATCGGTTTCCAACATCCACTCCCAAGATGGGAATTTATCATTGATTGATTCACAATAATATATTCCAGTCGCATGAAAACAGTTTAAATAAATTTACAGGACGTTTTGTGGGCGGTGACTCAACGGTATTGTAATTTCCAATATTTACAGGTGTAAAACAATGAATTTTTCACCTCACGTAAACCATTCCCGTGGCAAATGGCCAAATAAAGCATTCGGATATAACAAATAACCGATTGTGAATTTGACAGCTACGTGCTCCATATATGAAAGGGTTAAGTAAACATCATTCTGTCTCCGCTTCCCACAACGTCATTGTTATTCCCCGCGGCATTCGGAAGTTCCTCCGAATGATTCACTGTTTCACCGGAACCTAAAATTGGACAACCCTAATTTAGTGGAAAAAAAATGAGCTCAATTTTGTCAAATTATTAACAAAATTTAGTGATGAGACATGAAAATAAAATGTGCGGTCCATGTCCGATGATAGCGGGTGAGGATAGTACCTTTAGCAGGCAAATTGTGAGTTTTATATTCGGTAAGAGAGGGAGGAGAAGTATAATTTTCGTCAGGATGCTAGAAGGTAACTGTGTAAAATTTTAAATACTAATTAAATGTATAAATTAGAAAGATATACATGTAAAATCAATTTTATCGAAAAATATTGTTGCGCTACCGAGATTCAAACCTGGATCTCTTTCCAAACCGGGGAAAGTGCATTATCCAACTAAGCTACAGCGACAGTACTTTTGATGACATATTTTCGAACCCATATGTTACATTTTTTTATACTACTACTTACTCTTATGCAGACGCCAGAATTAACAATTCATTTTTATTAAATTTTGGACACATTAACGTAATTAACGTATTTTATAAAATTAATCGCGTTGTACAACATATTTCTCGTACCCTTTCTTCTAAAGTAATCAAATACATTTGTGCGTTTTATTTCATTTTTTATAGCTCCAGATTACTCTTATGTACTAGGACACTACAAAGCTATGACTCTACAGAGCTATGACTCTACAGAGCTATGTACCAGGTCAAGTAAAAAATTACCTACATTTTTCGTTCTACAATTTATTAACAGACTTTACGGAAGCCAAGCACGTTGAGGATGATTTGATAAGCAGAACCATGACTGATGTTCAAAGAAAACGCTACCTTATCGGCAAATCGCCTATTGGCTAGTAGCATCTCTCAAGCTTGCTGAATCTTGTCGTCCATGGTGAAGGTTAACAAGCATCCTGCTCCCTCTTCGTACGTCTCATTCTTCCGCCCCCATTTAAACTTTTCGATCGACTAAAAAAACACGTTACGTGATAAAGCACTGTCCCCGTGTTGTGATAAAAATCTACGATGAATTTCAGCTCCTTTCACATCCTCCGACCTGAGAAATCGGATCAATGCTCGTTGTTCCTTCTTGATGCAAACTGCTAGCAGAGCGGACATGTTTACTTTGTAATAGCCGAAAGGCAATTGTCGCGCTCGAGATTAAATTTAGTACACGTGGCCGCAGTCATATCAACTCTAAGCACGCAGTATGACGATTTTGAAGGTGTGTTATGGCGAAAGTGTAGATAATTTTTGACTCGTCATCGTATATTGTACACGCAGAATAGAAGACGCAACCGTTACATATCGACCTTTACCGACAAATCACTGAGATAAAAGATCAATTACTCATCCATGGACAGACACCATTAGACTTTGAAATTCGGAATAATTGCTTGTAGTTAGAATTTTCATAACATTTACATAAACTATACATAAAACTGTACATATTGCAAAAAATTATAGAAAGATGTACAGTTCGGTTGTTACCGTTGCTAGATTTAATTTGTATTAATACCGTTAATTAATTTAAATTGCAACTTCACAACAAAAATGTGTATAGTTTTTTCGATCAAAAACAAAAAAAAAATATCTACTAACCATACTTTTTGTAAACCTCTCAAAAAATATATATAATTCACATGTTCCGCTGAGAATATATATTTCGTAGCCTCGTCGCGACTTATTGCTCGCGTCTACCCCGAACCATTTGCGATCAATTTCGCCGGTTGTCTATGGTAAAAATAATTCATTTTGAATAGATTTCTTTTTTGGAGTTCAACATCGCCGGGGCATTAAGTTCGAGCCATTATTTGAAAATAGTACTACCCGCCAAATCCCAGAGAGCTTCCGAGTTTTCCAGCTTCTTTCATTCTACATTTAACTGTTTGCAGATAGAACTATTCAGGAATCATGCGATGGCGTTCCGGCACTTCGTGCATTTTATTTATTTTAGTAGTTTTGCGCGTCTAGTCTGTATGCCCGAATAGATTTATAATATAGTTATTTTGATCCAGTTAGATGTGAACTTTAAAATTAAAAATTACCTGATCTTATCACGTGATAAAAAAATTCTTCCTGGCAATAACGGCGACGATATTGTGGACCTTCTATTTATTCTAGAAAATGTGAACAGGTATAGACAGACACACCCAGTACCTTTAGCTACTCTCAGAGATCAAAGTCTTATTGAGAGATCATTGTAGATCACAATACACCGAAATAAAAGTGTGGCAGATAGGCAACGCCATCTTTGGTCTGCACGGCGAACTCGCTTTAGCAACGACACTAATATAATATACCAGTAGCAGTGTATAGCGAGCGATCAAGAGAGGTTGCACACTAGTGGCGGCCTGGACCTGCCAGATGGAGAAGGAACGTCGCGGAGCGAGAGCAGGAGCTCGCGCTGACCGGCGCCTGACGCGGAGGCCAATCTAGGGCAGCCTAGCAGCATTTCAGAGTGCTTACTTAACTGTGTTAATTTGTACTTACTTGCATTCAATCTACAATATACCTGAGGTATATTGTACAAGCAGGAGCGACTCAATAAATATTGAGACAAGACCCGAGGTATGAGTTATTTCTGTTACACATTTCTGACGTTTGCTCAACCAAAATTATTTCTGATATTTGGTGTCATAGTAATTGATTAAGTTAGTGATACACCTGAGTAAACTATTTGGCGTCCTTTAAACAGCCGCAAGACCACCATTATCACCAAATTACTCGCTGATCAGCTATATTGGTGACCCCGACGCGATGACGATCCATTAACGGTCAATTATAGAATGTACAATAGATACCTCTCTCTCTCAGTCGCTCGTATCTAAGCACGTGGTTCTTTAGTCTGCTTCTACGAACTGCTTGTCACTACTCTTCACGAGCCTGGACCTTATTTAGTGCGACGTATGGTGAGGTTCCAATCATTTCTCGGAATTCTTGTTATGTTTTGTGCAATGTGTTAAATGTTTCCATCTTCATATATGTGTAAAATAAATATATGAAATGTTAATAAACTCTCTTGGTCATGAGCGCTGAACTGGAGAGTGAATGGTGTTGGTTTTGATGTCCGTGCCACGCCTCTGTCTTGCTGTGCAACTCTGAGACGTAGCACGGTCGCTTTTGTAGTATTAAAAAAATGCCAATCTGGTAGCGTATGAGAAGGACTGATATGAAAACCATTGCTCATAAAACGGTCCTGGGTAAGTGGTGGGTCCCATTCATGGTCTATCTTGTTAGATATCTTTCGTCCTTGTGATTACCAATTTTTCCGGGTTTTTTCCATTTCTTCGAGCAACTATGCGCTAGAATTATTTTCCTGGATGCTGTGGAGAAAATTTTTTTGTGCGACAACAAAAAAGGGAGAGGACGAATACTCTGATACGGTCTGCTATGGACAAAAGTAAATAATTTTTTTACTTTCCTAATCTTCCTCTATTGTACTAGTCTGAAAGAGCGAGAGAGTAAGAATATGCTTTGGAAATGTGGTGCGTGCGATGCACGCTGTCTAGATTATAGAAGAATTAAAAAGCCTAAGATTATAGAAGAAACAAACATTCTCAGATATGTTAGCCACATCATTTACTACACATTCACTACACTTTTTAAATGTCTCTATTTATTTTTCAATATCTCTATCGGATCTCACTCATTCTATTTAATTTTTATTAAATAACACCGCAACAGCACGGAAAAAAACTGTCTATTTTAACACAGACGATAGTTTAGAAAAGTAGCCAGAACAATGCTTTATATCAAAGGTTAGGTCACCACCTAAATTTTTTTAAATAATTTTTAATATTCAATTATATTTTCAACATTTAAAACAAAAAAATGTTTTAAAGTATACTGACCCTCAAATAGTATGTTTATGTAATATTTACTTCAAGAGTTATTACATATTATTTATTATATATTACTTAAAAATGTCTCGTTATTTATTTTATGTAACATTGACAGGAATAATATTAATATCAGTTGCAGAAATCTGAATATATAAGTTATTTAAAAAAAAAATTATACCGTAAACCAACAACTCTTTTAATGCTATCTAATAATATTTAAAAAATTTTAAATTGCCTACTAAACCAAAATTAAATATGTGCATTATTTTTGTCTGCCGTTTCTTTTCAGTATCAATTCACATTATTGACTCGACTGTATGCGGTCGGGATAAAGCTTAAGATAAAGCTTTTAAGCCAAGAGTGATCTATTGTTTGCAGTAGCAATTTTCCGTCAAAATTGAATACGGCAATATTTATCCTTCGACAACATTTTAGCCCCTTTGTTATTTCTGTCACTTTTATATTAAAGGGAATCTAGGTACTTTTTTTTAGAAAAATAATGGGTTCTGTATTGATTCTCATATAACATATGTTTTAAATTATTTTTAATGTCTCAATTTAATTCTTTATTTGCTGACAGGGGTGACATCTATCGTCAAATAGAAACAAATCCCTAATAAATTACTAACTACAATTACGAATGTGAATGATTCACGACATTTATGCACATAATTTAATTTAAAAAAAGCACTTTAGTTGTGAAACTTCTTTGCAGGCAACTATATAAATTTTTCATATGGTTAAAACTCGTTCATGAAGTCGAAAATACATCCACAAGTTATTACGTAGTCCAAATTCCGCGTTGGCTCTGTTCTTTCCCTTGTACTAGTTTGAGCTAAGCATATTTCCCGGGGGGTGATCACTGGAGCGCATGACGCATTATTACTATTGAGTTGCGGTGAGCCGATTTTGAAAAATCCAACGTAGTTCTTTTTCAAAAGATATACCAAAATTTACCCATGCATGTCTTTAATTCAAACAATCGCAAGACGTATGTACAAATACAGTGTATCCCAAAAGTCTTTTTCATTTTGGATCATTCGCTGCACCAACGAAACGGCCGAGAGAAGGGCGGGGGTATGCCTTGAGAATTCAGTCGCTATGGAACGTATCCTTACCAGTTATTCGTGAAATTTTCCCTTGAAAATTGGTATCACGACGAGGTGACATAAATTGGCCTCCACGTAGTCCCGACTTAACACCAATGGACTTTTTCTATGGGGTTACCTTAAATCAAAGATATGCAGCAAAAATACCCTCTTTCTGGACCAATTAAAAGAAAATATTGAATAAAAATGACAGCGATCATGGAAAATACGTGCCGAGCAGTTATCAGAAATATTGTCTCCCGTTTAGAAAGGTGCCAGCGAAATAACGGATCACATTTAGAAAACATAATTTTTAATAAATAAATTCCCAGGGACTGTACTTAAATGCAAAATATAAAATTTTTTATTAAACCCATACATTATTTTATTACAGAATTTTTATTATGAAAGAGAATTTTGGGACATTAGAAAATTGAGAAAATTCCAAAAGTTTATCTTTGAATGGTCATGTGATTTGTTACATTAGTTAATGTTGAAATAGAAATAAAATAAAATAAAAACTACATAAATGTATTATTAATAAAAAATGTATGAGAATATAGGCATGTAAGTCAATTTAAAAAACTCTTACGAAAGAATTTTTTCAATAGATCTAGAGGAATTAAATGGCGAATGGATTTGGATATCTATGGCGATAAGTCCATTTGCGATAAATGGTCCTCGAATAGTATTATAATTCAAGTGTTCTGCTGAATAAAGCTTTCTGGTATATTACGGAGGAAAGATTCTACGGCACACTGTGGACCCGTGAAGAAGTCTGTGAGAAATTTGATGTTTTTTATCAGTGTAATTTTTTAATTTAATTTAATTAGTGTGCAGAAAACGTTTATAATGAATTTATTAATTTTATTTAACATACAAATTAACAGTCTGTTTTCGACAAAGTAAAAACACATGTATTAAAGTAATGTATTAATTAGATTAAATTAAATTTTAAATACTATAATAAACGGTAAATATATGAGCGAGGAAAAAATTGTGAGGCAACAAAGTCCTGGCGTGATCGGATAATTAGATAAACCAATTATTGGAGAATGGTCCTATCAAAAGCTTCAACAACCAAAATCAAGATCAAGGTAGTAGTGATTGGCCAAGATAGAAGAGAGTGACACTTCCTCTCTTCAATTTCATCTGCCTACTCCTGCGGTGAAACGACGTGATAGTAGGTTAGTTGGTTAAAATAAATGTGATTTTTATTATGCAACTTTCATGTACAATTTATATATTATTGCGTTGTGCACTGGCTAGACTCAGTCTGTGGGTAAGGTGTGTGTGGTGTCGATATGCTTGTCTCGGAAGAATGGGAATGGTATTTAACATTCACACATTAATTACACTATATTTACAGATAAATTCTCATGGCACAAATTGCAAGTAACTCCCAACGACATCGCTATAGAATCGAGTGACCGGTGCCACACGCCAGGATCACAGTAACTTATTTATGATTTGAAAATCACGGGTAGTGGCGACGGTCATCTGGGCAGCCGTTCCACGCCCAGTCTACAACTCCGATGAATCTGCGTCATCCTTCCAGGTGCCGGCCGTGTGATAATTTTGCCTCGCTTAGATCTATCCTGACGTTGGCTCCTCTACGTGTATAAATCGGGGCCCAAACCCTCCCAATTTACCACAGGTCTCCAGGCTCCATCACTCTGCGTCCGCCGCCATTGTTTTCTTTTGCGGCCCAGGCTCGCGCACCCGACCTCCTCTGCCGCCTGTCAGAAAGTCCAACCTTCCACTTTCGTCTACTCTCTCTTCGATCGTGTTTGCTCCGGTCGGAAATGCAGCGCTCAGTATGCCGCGCATTTTGAAATGTAGCCTCACAATATATATATACACACACAGAGTGTAACAGACCTAATAAACAATAATTTATGGGTTAATACTTGACTAAATTACGAGTCAAAAATGTTTAAGGGTTGCGTGTCTAATCCCAACCATGTCAGAGGCATAAGTATTTTAAAAAATATCGCAATTATGCAATTATTTCGATTAATTGAAATATTTTATTGATTCCAAATTATATATTGAATACAAAAAATTAAAGGCCATCGAATTTTAAATTTCTTGTGAGATGATTTAGGGCCTGAAGCAAAGATATTGATTCATAATGGAACAATTTCGCAAATATTTATTTCGAAGTACGTTAACATGATTTTGCAAAAATTTCAAACAATTATATTTTTCGTAACAGTGCAGATTTTCACATATTTCTTGGACTCGTAATTTAATTAGGTATCCACCCATAAAATATTGTGGACTAGGTTTGTTACATCTTGTATATATGTAGGAATTTGAAAAATAACCAAAAATTTTCTTTATAATGAAGAACAGTCTGAACAAAGAGATTACATACACATTCGACTGAGATCTAAGGAAATCTAGGGAGGAAAAAATTGATTGAAAGACCAAACCTCCGCTGGGGAGACAATGTGAAGAAGGAAAGTAAAGAAAACCGAATATCATGGAAGCGGATATATGAAGAGAAATAATCAAATTATTATTTGTTTTTTTTTTTTAAATTATGTTTATTAATTTTCGAGATTGATGGAGGGTGTACAGGCATTCTGAGATGACTAAACAATTTAAGGTAAGCAATAAATTTGTTAAAAAAGCAATTTGGTAAAGTTATACGTATACATTTTTAAAATTCAATTAATCCAAAATTTGCACTGGTTTACTAATTCAGTAAGCATCATCAATATAGTACATTAATTAAATTAAAAAGATTTAAGAGTTTATGATTTATTAATACATTGTAAATAGTCTAGAACCTTATAAAAACCTTTTTTTTATTCAACCAATTTTGATAAGGTGTGAAATCTTGGCAATGGACTTCTTAAATGCTTCAAATTGTATTTCCTACCTTGGATACCGCACCTACCTCAGGTGGAGGACCTTAAACATTGGATCTATATAATTTTAAGAATTTATATACCTTACAGTCGTTTAAGCCACAAATAATATACCGATTGTTTGACTCTACAAAAGTTTGCAAATAAGGAAGACAATCGTTATTCAGCGAGAATAAAGCTTTTAACTTTGAAGTAAATTGAAAATTCCTAAATATTCAAATTCTTCACATACAGTCTAAGATCATCACTGATCTCCCATTACGTCCACGAGTGAATAAGTGCGTAAAAGCTTCGCAATGTTTAAAAGAACAGCCTTAAATTTGACACTTTAGATAAAAATTATTTCAGATTCAACCTTTCAAGGTCGTGATAAATTTCTAACAAGTCGTGCTTTCAAAAAAACGTTCTCGAGTTGCTTAAAATTCGTTACAATGTCAGGATTGATGCGAATGTCAATTTTAAAAAAATGTTACATTTGTTTAGGGTAGTTCTTAGTTACTTTTGCATTCCTTATTAATCGGCTAAATCGTGAGTAGATTCTGATTTATATTTCGATGAATTCTGTATCTGTGACGTGTGGTAACAATGATATTCATAAATAACATAATAAACACTATGTTAACTATCTGAACATCTGTTCGGAATTGTAAATTAATATTGAAAAAGATCTCAAATTTAAAAATACATGTCACTCTAACAGATTATTGATAATATACTATTACAAATTAGATATTTTCACGGACCAGTAAATGAACAGACATTAAATAAAGTGTACATATGAGAGAGGAGCTTTGAATATTATATTCTTTGTGGAATCATAAATTCGATAGTTTATTACACATTAATGCAACAGTAAAAGTATTCACTATTTGAAAATTAAATGTTCGTGTAAACAATACATATTTTTTAGATTAATGCATATCGTATTGTCAGGATTTAAATTTTCGTTCCAATCGAGTCATATATTTAAAAAAAGTCGCAGAGCTGTTTGATTGAATAAGTGGTACCAAAGTGATCACGTGGGTGACGCCAAAATTAAAATATTGAAACAAGGAATGTGCGTTAGTTCATGTCTATGTATTTGGTAATCTATGGATATTTCCATTTTTAAATAATAACGAATGTCGCATTATTTTCACTTCACCTTTGTGTTCACCAAGAAGCACGCTGTAAAAAAATATTATATAAATGTAATAATTTATTTTTATTTACCTACGTCATTGCATAAATAAAAGTCGCAAGTGAAGATTGTACGATTTTAACGTTCCACTGTTGGTTCATTTGTCAGGATCAATTTATTAAAGTTTTTTTTTTCGCTTTTGTAAATATACATTATTATAACATTAACATACCCGGTTTAGAATAAAAATTTAGAAAAGTTAATTATAAAAAACTCTGAAATCGTGTAAAGCACGAAATAGTCGTCAAATAGACAACATAATATCTATTTTAATACATGGTCAATTATATTAGAATGTAAAAAAAATACTTTATTGAACAGTCAATTATTACTTCTTCAATATTTGCAAAATTACTTTGTGGCCTCATTTTATATTAATAATTATACAAAATACTTTGTTTAATCCACTATTTATTCATTATTCTACATGTTTCGATACCTATGGTATCTTTTTCAGAAAACAATGTGTACTGAAATAAAAAAAATAAAGAAATTAAACCTTTTGGAAACAAACCATTCCTTTGATATTAATAAGGGTTTAGAAATTATACATACAAATACTAAGGGTTTACAATTAGATAAATTTAAAATTTTAGAAATAAGAAAAAGTGTTAATAGCAAGCTTAATATTATAAATAACCAAATTATGTTTGCAAATAGTCACCTTTTAAATTAGTTTTCATATTAGTTCTTACTTATTCACCATTTTATAGTTTTGTTTTTATCTATGCTTGTATTTTTTAATTTTCTAAAGAAAATACCATAGGTATCGAAATATGTAGAATAATTAATAAATAGTGGTTTAAACAAAGTATTTTGTATAATTATTAATAAGTCAATTATTAAGTTGATGCATAAATTATATTGTAAAATTAGGTCGGCCTTGTTGTCTGAAAGCTTCTGCGTTAGCCATCAGGTCAATTTCCCCACCTTGCCGAGTTTTCTGAGATGACGAACAATCGTGGACTGATCGAAGTTCTCAGCCAGAGTCATAGTGGTGTAATTTTCGTCCTCTTCTACAGCCACCTGGTCATCAAAATCCGAAGATCGGCTCTTTCCTGATTTGTCGTCTAAGCTGGTGTCACCAGCTTTGAAGCGAAAAATCCACTCACGGCATGCCCTTTTGCTAATCGCCCCTTCGCCGAAAATATCATTGAGATTGCGAAATGATTCAACAGCTTTCCACCCTTTCTCCAAGTGGTACAGCATAATGTGGATGCTTTTATAATTTTCTAACCCTATTAAATAATTTATATTATGACAAATGTCAATTAAACGTCAAATTCAAAAATAAAACATCGCGAAAAAAACGGTGGATCATCATCATCAACCTAACATATATATTTATTTGACAAATAATTTTATTTTATTGGGTTCATACTTATGTCAGATTTATTTATAATACTTATTCTAAATAAATGTCGCTCTGTGTTGTATCTACTTTATTTTTAATATTGCAGAATTATTTAAAATAAACATTGACATTTAATCCAGACTCAAAATAAGACCACACTAAATCCATTCGTTCAAATATTTTTTTCAAAAGATCATCAATATTAATTGCAATTGGCTGATGATGCAGACCTCGCAGCACGTAGTCTGGCCCGACACGTCATTCAGCCTTATTCAATGTGCTCGCAGGTGGTGAAATTAAGGTAAACTGTAAAGGGAAACGCACGCCTGCTAACTAAATTTGTTTATTTTAATAAAAAAAAAAACATTTTCATTCAAACCCTGAGCAAAAGCGTGAAAATATTGAAAGTATAAATGATTATATAATAATACTGGCATTCTACTTAAAAATATGTGTTCTTTTGTAATAAAGTTTATGTAAGAACACATTCAATTACAGCGAAAACTGATTAAAATAATTAGTAAATATATATGTTTTTTAAAAACTTACAGAATTCATGTTCTAGGGAGCTGAACTCATATTAAAATATTTCTTCCAATGAACCAATGAACAAACAATATAATCTTTGTAATACTCTATTACTAAGATTGACTTAAATTTGATAAAACTTACCGACAACAAGTAATTAAAAAGCTACAAATATCACTGCCCGCTGACAAATTAAAATTTTCCGCTTTGTATTGGCACTGCTACAAAATTAAGCGATTAACAGCTGTTCACAAGTTCAAAAACAACTTTATGTGGCTAATAACAAATCGATCGTAATCTTATCGCTGATTTTGTCGCTGGCTAAGTATGTATTAATTGGTTTTACTCACAATTCACTTAATGTCAATTAGGATGGAGATCTTATTAATACAGAGTGGGCCAACATGGACTGACTGATGTAAAATGCATATAACTTTTTTAATTTTAATATTTACTTTAAAAATATATAATTACATGAAATTGTACTTTGTTAACTTTTTTAAAAATCTATGTGTAGAAAATAACACCATTTAAATGACCTCCATTTTCTTGATGACAAATAATTGCTTTTTCTAAAGTATTTTGCATTACATTACGCAACGTTTCTGTCTCAAAATTTGTTAAATTTGTTTAAGCTCCTGAATTGTTGCTGGTTTGTTCATGTAAATTCGGCCTTTTAAGTAGCCCCACAAAAAGAAATCAGGCGCCGTCAAATCTGGGGAACGTGGAGGCCAAGCAAACTCTGCATTTTTTGAAATTAGCCGGTCACCGAAAATAAATCGTCGCGAAACATAATAAAATTCAATACTTTTAACGCGCTCTTGCACTGGGTATGCAGCCATTATAAACTTTCATAAATTATTTATTATCTGCAAAAAAATATATAATTAAAAATAAACCCCCCCAAAGCTATGAAAATTTTTAAAAACAGTCAGCCCATGTTGGTCCACTGGAGCAGTCATCACCAGTCATCACTGGGAGCAGTTATACCAGAATACTATGGTTACAATGACAAACAAAGCAGAACAGTTTTGATGAATAATTTTGCTATTACGAAAAAACACACGAACTTATAGTACTATATTATATATAGGTGAACGGTAAATCTACGGTAAAATGTAATAAATAGTGTGTTATTTTACGCATCAAATTTATAGTAATATTATTAGACTTTTACGAATGTTTTTTTAAAAAAATAATATACACAAAATGAGATATAGATAAATAGCTACTAAACTATTTATAATTATTTCAAATACAATAAATATATTATATGATATGAAATAAAATGTTATATTGACAATTCAGTTTCGGTCATAAACTTTCGTATTTTACGAAAACTATTTAAAATCTAAGCACTTAATATGAAAAAACCAATTAATGCGATTTATATGTTATTTATGATTAACTGTCGTAAACAGGGAGAGCAAACGAACATTAATATTTTCGTGCCGAAGATTACATTCGTATTAATCCTTATAAGAGTACATTAACAAAGTTTATGTCTATTTTTTCCCTCTTGTTGTGTCATTCGCCAATTTGGGCTTAATTGGCCTTCACAATTGTATCACAATAAATAATATATTATAAATATAATAATTCCGTCAACTGTGATGGGAAATTAATCATATTTATAAACATTTTTTTTAAATCAACGAATAACTTAGTGAAATAATTTATTTTGTTTAACGCAATAATTCCAATAATCTGACAGAATTGAAAGCAGATCTTGTTTGTTTTTTGATGCCACGCGATTTAATATACGTTAGTTTTATGTTGCTTGTTTTGTTACAGGAAAATTCAATTTCAAAAATATTTTTTCGATAAATTTAATTTTCAAGTGTAACTTTTTAATTGATTCATTTAATTTGCATTGAAATTATGTATATAGAATATGTACTTTCACCTAAATGAAACGAAACAATCAACATAAAATAATTTAAAAAAATGAACTAATTACAAAAAAAATCCTGCATAGAATATACATAGAATATGTCTAGTTTTTTTTCGATCCACCTCGTATGTAGATCATTAATTTTGATTTTGTCTCTGGATAAAAACGATATTTTAAATTTCATTCATTACATATTATTATTCTATAAAATGCTACTCATTTATTAACACGTTTTTTTAAACAGCGGTTTTGTTAAATATTTTGCCGAGGAAGTCTCCAAAAAATATCATTTTAATGTTTAATTTGAATATGGATCTAAACAGGTACCAAAGCATCTAGTATCTAACATTTGAATCTGGAATCTAGGGTTGTCACTTACTTGACATCACTCTCATCTCGACATCGATTCGCGCCGTGTTAATTAACCCGCAAGCCTTCAATCCCTTCTCGTTATGTGTAAATTCGTAAATTTTTAATTGTGAAAATTTCACATTGACGTTTGATCTACGGGACTAATGGCGCGGCAGTGAATTATTTAGTGGACCGCATTTTGTTGTCTATACTAAATTTGTCGATTAACAATAGCTAGCGTTATTAAGACAATTTTTTATTTTTTTAATCTATTTGATGTCAGAATAACAATTCAAATAACATTTTTTTGAAGCTTGCATCAATATAAATATTTTCTAAGTAAGTATAATACACTAACAAGTACAATAAGTATTAGTATTATATGTTATTTATATGCATGTCTGTTGGCCGCTTCCTACCTCGCTAGTACCTGTTCTGAGATAGGTAGATCCTCTCTGTCCACCCCTGCGGGGAAACGGCGTGATGGTAAGTAAATAAGTAAGTAACAAAATAATATTTAATAAAATATTATTTGTGAGCGAGCATTATTCATGGTGCCCAAAGAAGTCGGGTAAAGTGACAAATGTATGTAAATTTATCACTATAACCGAGCGTTACACATAATGTAGCACAATGTAATTTTTCAGTTACAAAACTGGGTGCTTTCATAACATGGCCATCAGAAATCTTGAACAAGACATGTCTTAGCAAAATTTCTGTATCCGGTACATTGATTTCTGGAATATAAATGATTTAATTTGCCTTACTTAATGCACAAGTGCAATTAAAAATTGTGATCTTCCATGACGCCCGGAGAGTATGCAGTAGCATTATTCACAATGGACAGTCAGGGTGATTAATTAACACATACATACACAGATCAGTAAATTAATAGACATGAAATAAAGTGCACATATAGGAGAGGGGTTTGGAACATTAGTTGCGGGACGAAAGGTATTCTACACACATTATTTGTGGAAACATAAATCCGTTAGTTTACGACACATTTATGCAACAGTAAAAGTATTTACTCTTCGAAAATTAACATTTGTGTAAACAAGTCGTATTTTTTACATTAATGCATATTGTGTTGTCAGCGTTTTAATTCTCGTTCCAATCGAGTTGAATCGAAAATTATTTAAATAAAGTCGCCGAACTATTTGATTGCGTAAGTGGTACTAAAATAATCACGTGGGTGACACCATTGAAACAATTTAAACAAGGAATTCGCGTTAGATCATGTCTATATATTTGGTAGTCTGTGCATACATATTAAATTTAACAATTTTAAAACAAATCGTTTTAATTTTTACGGAACAATGTTTTAAAAAAATTGTATCTTCACAAATAAATTGCGATTTCATTAAAATTAATTTTGTGATTTAGTTGATTTTTAAAATATTATAAATTGTATTATGACAATTTTTAAGTTCCCGTTATTATTGATGGGTAATTTGTAGAGTTAAATAATTACCAAGTGTAAAAAGTGACGGAAAACGCGGACTCCTGAAGTGGTCTTACGTAGAACGGTCGTTCAGACTGGAAAGGAATCTCATAGAAGATGAAGAAAAACTGAAAGCATTAGATTCAGTTTGCAGATCAGGTTCCTTGTGAATAGAAACTTTCGTACAAAAGCACAGTACGGCGTCATTTATTATTCGTCTTCTTGTATGAGGCTTACGCGCAAAACGAAAAATTAATTATTCACGACTGCCTCCTGGCGATGGATTTTAAAAGTTTGTAGAAAATTGGTTCGCGTCCTAGGTGCAGTTCTCAAACAGACATGGAAAATAACTTTGATCGCGATGAAATATGAAAATATGCGTTTAAAATTAATGAATTCACAAATATGCTTGACTGAGTCAATTATAATTTATTTTATAAGGAATGTCTACGTCAACCCCTTGATCTTATTGCTAATTGTCATATATTCTTATATACTCGTAAACCAGTTTTCATTTAGAAATAACAATTGTATTTGTTTGTGTAACAGCCCGTTTCAAAAACGTTTTTTTTAATATTGAATAAATACAGGGTGTCGGAAAACTCGTAGTAAATATAATTGAACACAGCACATACAGGGCTCAAATTTTCATGTACACCGTTTTTTTGCGATATATATTTTATGTTTTCGTCTCCGTTTTATGTGATAAAAATAGGGTAAAGTATATTAATATTTTTAAGATTGGCAAAATCAACTTTGTAATTAAAATCCATTATTTTAAAATGTTAACTTTGTGTTATTAACCACTTAATAAATTAAAATACATCTATCAGTTTCGAAAAATATCAGTTTCTTCTTCAGGATGTCAATAACTAATCGAAAACATATGTTATTGTTTCTTTAACAGAATCTATTTTTAAAAAACAATAATTATTTAAAAAATAAATTTAGTATCTAACTTAAATTGTTACTTGATGATACAAAATTACTAGAATAATTTTTAGGAAAAAAATTAACTGAAAAAAAAAACTGGTTAAATTTAGTTGGTTGTTTATAATTTTTTTTTTGTTTTGTTTTACACGCTTTATTCCAAACGATTCCAAATTATTTTTATTTATGACCAACACCGTTTACATGCAAAATAGACAATAGTATATTTATATTCAGAGAAAAAATGGTTTATTGGAATATATAACGCTTTTAGGAATATTTGTTTTTAATATAAGTACGTAGTAATATATAATTTACAAAATTTAAACATTTCATACATGTTTTTTGTGAATATCGTGTTTTCAACTGTGCAATTTCAAACGACAACCCCACCCCTGACAAATAAAATGTAGAGCTGCATCAATACACTGTTACTGTTACTCACACTAATACAATTGTTTTTTTCAAAATGGAAAAGAGTACAATATCTCAATGTCCTTCATTGTGACATGCGTAAGGAAATTTTAATTGACATGTCGAATTATTAATTTCTTTTAAATTATATGAATTGGGTGGATATATGTGAAATATGTGACCATTATAATCTAGATGTACATTTTTGAATTTTGAAAATCGTAGCACAGGTACATAATTATTAAAATTATTATATATTTTAAAGTATATTATGTCAGTCGTGGGACAGGATTTAAACCCTAGTACAAATATATAACAAAATTAATAAATACATTTAAGGCATGAATATCTCGCATTGAAGATAAACAAATGAACACAGCTTTAAAAATGAAATATTGAATAATGCTACGGTAGCTGCGATATCAATTTATTAAATCTTTTTTTTTTAAAATTATTTAAATATACTATGTATGATGTCCGGAACTGAAAATAAATATTTTAAATTCTCTTAAATATAAATTTCCCATTTTTGTCAATAAAAATTTTCATAATTCTCTTGATAATATTTTTTATTGTTTTTATATTTACGTACGTACGTAAAATACCGTGTCGGGGCGGTATTGTTGTATTTAATATATTTGTATTATCAAATTAACATAAAACGTATCAAAACTCGGAAACCGTGCATGGCGCGAGTTATTCGTCTAGTTACATAATCATTATTAACAGGTTCCTTGACTTCTCCGTTGTAGAAGACGAAGATAGTGAACGTGCCACCCTTTACAAATGTCATATATTTCTCCTCGACAGATCGATACAAGTATCAAAAATATTCAAGTACATAATATATATATATAAAATACATTCTTATGGCCAGTGTCCACGAAAGAAGATACGGTGAAATAAATATATGTACCATGTGTTAAGATTTTAATCTGTAGATCTGTTTGAGATTGGTATGAAAGGACAACACAAACCAGATATACAACGTTCGATTTGACAGCGATCTCGACATGTGCTCACAAACCACACCTAGAACCATGGATACCGACAGCTATTTATTTTGAATATTAATTAGACAAACAGAACCCATTACTAATTATTAACATTTTTTTCGTTTTTACTGCTGCTGAGTAGATTCAAAACCACTCAATTAACGAACGGAACATCAACGGTCAATGGACTTACATTTGACGTACAAAAAGCGTAATGTGAGACGCGAGACGACGAATCTCAGAGATTTGGTGTGTACACGGTGTACTACGAAAGCCAAGAGGTGTTTCAAAAAATGTCTCCCCCTCTGGATACAGGCCTCCTCCAAAATTAGCCAATTCTTTTTGTCTTCAGCCCTTTTTATCCATCAGTTGTCCGCCACTCTTTTGATGTTGTCTCTCGAAGAACCTCATGGGAGTATAATCCCTGTCTCAGAAATAATCTCGAATTGAAAATCTCTTAAAAATGTCATCCGTGGACATGGGCAGTTACATGATAATAGAATTTCGCCTGGGTTATTCAGTCTTTGAGTTGGTTACTACAGTTAAAAATATCAATAAACAGATATAACTTGTATATAAGTATAAAAAAAAAATTCTATGCAAAAATAAAACGATAAATAAAAATAATTGTTGAATTTTTATAACATTATTTCATTATTTAATCTTTTTAGGTTACATCAATGCCTGTTAAATTACTAAATTTTAAAAAACTAGGGGACCAAGTCGTATGACAAATTTTCAAAATCTGACAAAAGACTTGTTTGTTTACTATTTTGAAAAAATGTATCCTTAGAACATAAAGATCACATATGTATCATTTCAAAAGAAATTGATGCGTCACTCCGACGAAATGTATAAATATATCTAGTATGATATACACTGAAATAATTTGGATTTTAAATACATAAGAATATACATACAAATTAAATTAATCAATTGGTAAATTATACGGAAAAAATCTATCGAAAAATTAATTAGGTTCCTACCGGAATACGAATCCGGCACTGTTCCTATCCGGGAAAACGCGAATAATATATAATTTAAACTTATATTCTGTAGTATTTTTTATAATTGGTATATCTATTAGATACTTCATTTTTATTTTTTCGATAGATAGATTTTTTCTATATATCTTTATAATGAATGAATTAAATTTGTATTAAAATACCACAGAACTATGTTCTGAAAATGCAACATCAATCAAAATGTGTTTTCATTAAGAATAAATATTTTTAGTCACGTTGAGGTAGATGTAATGTTATTACTTAAGAAAAAATATAATTAACGAAGTAGATACGACAAAATAATATTAAACGATAATAATAATAATTTAATATTCTTAGCGTAATTCTCAACCCTCTATAAAAGTAGACATTTCATCACATAAAAGAGGTTATAAAATAGCTTAAAGGTCTTCAAAATAATGAAATAATTATGTATTCCAACATCTTTCTTATTCATAAATTTACTATTTAAATAAATAATTATTATTTCACATTGTATTATTACAAATTTTGATCTTATTTTATATAAATGTCGTTAGCCACCCCTATAATTCAAGATCTTTCTTACTTGGGGGTGCACATCTCTATTGTTGTTGAATGTATATATATATTAACTAATACATTATATTTATATTGAAATCAATGATTGTTTTAAAATAAATAAATAAAATAAAAACTTAATTAAAAAATGAGTAAGAAAAATTGTATAAAATAAACGATCGCTGCAATGAGAAAAATAAATATCTTGGTGTAAAATAAATAAACAAATATTAAGATGTATTAAAATGAGTTGTAATATTTAAGTTAAATAAAATGATGGCATAAAAAAAATGACACCATCATCTTGGCTCAAAATATCCGCCCCTTCCACAGGCAAAGTTCCCCCAGCATCCGGCTGTAACTTTCAGAGCCCGGCCATATTCGTCCCCTTAAAGCAAATCGGCCGAGATAAGGAGAAACAACTCTGCATATACATTTATTTTACGACGGCAAAAGTCCCGCCATGCCCATTGTGATATGATTGCACGACTTTTGACCACTGAGTACCTCTAGGGACGCGTTTTACAAAAGGTTCCCAAAGTGTGATATAGCCGAATCTATGTTTCATATTTTAAATTAGACCGCTGGTATTATTTGAAAAATGATAAAAACTAATGTAATACTTGAACCAGGTGTCAAACTGCATTTAGAAATTTTGAATAAAGAAGTGATTTTACTACTTCTTAAACTAGTTTTAGTGTTATGGATTTATTACATTGTTTAAATAATAAGGTAAAATAATAAATGTAATAAAATTCTACAAAATAAATATAAGAGAAAGTGTTTTATCTTTACATTATTAGGAAGGATAGTACGAAAGTTATCTAGAAAGTAATGACTTTGTATCTTTAAAAATATATTTTATTATATATAACTTTTTTAAAGGGACTGTCCGATCTCCGGGTCGCACTTCCCGTAGAATGGATAACGAAAATTCCGGTTGTAAGTCGGAATTACCGCAAAGTGGGGAAGGAAATCGAGAGGTTGATAAGAGGAAAGGGATTTTTTCGAAGGACCAGCGATCTCGGGGACCGGGATTTAGATGGACTGCTCGTCTTACCTCAAATCCCTGGTGGCGTCGCCGAAATCACAAACTGCATGCACAAGGATAGTCGACAATCTCCGCTCCCGACTGAAGATGGTGATGTCACAGTTCACCTACGGAACACACAAAATACAAACAATATGATCACAACACAAGATCACACAAAACAGTGCTCTACTTCACTGGAGGTAATTGTTCTCACTGTGAATGGTATCGCAATGTCGAGATCAAATAAACAATATTGATCATGTGACGCCTAGCGGCGTCAGGCTTACAATTCACACTGAGGGCAAGCAGTAGAATGGGTCAAGGGTAAGAATTGGGACGCGGATATGTGTCAATAACATTAGTCGCGGTCGATATTAAAACGCGCGCCAAATATTTTTCATAAATACGAAACAGACACATTGTACTCAAAACTGTCCAGCAAAGACTTAGGCACATTCGGGTGAGAGGCACATTTTGATGATCCACTGTATAGTTTTGACCTTGCTTCAAAAGATTTTCACTTTTTTCTTTATATTAAACAGTTCCTGAATGAAAAATGTTTTAGAGTTGATGACGAATTGTATTTCAATTGTTAAATTTGACTGGCGGTGGAAGATGACAAAAGAGAAACTTTAAAGTTGGTGAACAGATATGTTAATTATTTAAATATAACAGGTGATCATATGAAGAAATATATTAAGGTACTATGTGTTTACAAAAATATGAAATTGTATAAAAAATATGTTTACTTAATGTTTTAAGAATAAAAATTCTGCACTTTCTGGATTACCTCGTATTATACACGTATACGAATTCCACACATATTGTATGATGAATCTTCGAATCCTCCAAACTCTCCGAATCTACTGTTTTAAAACCTGAGCTACTGTAAGTAACTTAAAAATACTCTCCGATTTTTTTCAGTCTCTCTGAACACGGTTATTTTATTACATAAATTGAAATTGCAAAATGGATTATAGAATTTTTCTTGAATATTTGAAGAATATATATATAGGTTCTACCTGTCTTCGCTATCCCGTTCCTTTTTGTCTTGAATTTCTGACTTTCAATTTATTTCAATGTAGGTACTCATGTACTTAATGTCTAGCTTGTTTGGCCCAGAGGTGAGATGCTTGTCTAGTGATCAAGATACCAGGTGATTTTCATCTTAGAAAACGAACATGTTAATTATATTTCGCATAGTACTTTTGAGTTTAGCTTGTTTTAAAAATGCACGCCTCTACTTTAAAAGTAGTTATTTGCCGATCATTGTCAATTTTGTGACTAGTGTACAACACATTAGTTAGAAATTGGTATGAAAACAATTAGATTGATTGATGATGGATCATCTGATTCTGAACGTTTGCTTATTTATAATATCATTTATATTCTCAGAGAATTAGTAATTCAGCTAACTCCTAGCCGGACGCTCCAAACGGCAAACAATGTTCGCCCCACACGTTAGGAACCATTTAACGGTGGGATCACTAAAGCGACATAAAACCTTTGCAAATCAGGTTTCTTTTGTTTCGGCATTTCATGGATATCCATATTTTGCTGACGGAGCAATTGTTCAATACGCAATCTGTATGAATTTTCAGTTTTACATTTGTATAGGGAGATTTGTTAAACAGCTCACTGAAATATCCCTGTTTGAATATGAAAGTACTATTATGCGAAACGCCGCCCGTATCAGTAACCGAATGTTTTTAGACTATGGCAATATTAAATACGATTTTCATTCTTCTAGATTTTGATCTAGGTATTGTCATTAAACGTCAAAAGAAAAAAAATGAACACGTGCTGGAGATGGCATATTTCTGTCAAGACGCAATTTCTAGGGGATGCTGGAAAGAGAATATGATCTGACTATTCAGATCTCATCACTTTATTTAAGCCAAACAACGTTTCTACGCGTAATCCTGCATTAGGACCATATTGGATATATGTGCAATTTTTCATTCCATGGATGAGATACGACATTTTCTGTGGATAATAGTAAGTCTACAAATGCAAATAATCATTTTATTGAAATTCATATCTATTTAATACATATAAAATTTATATTATATATATATATATACATTTTGTCGCATATACTAAATATGTGCCCATTATTATGAATGTGGTCCAAGTCATGTTTCTTTCATTTAGAGATATTTAAAAGTTTGTGTTTGAATTGATTAAAAAATAAATACTACACACAATGTTTCTAAATTTATTTAGTCTACTAAATTTATAATTTATTTCGACATATAAATGTTGGATGTAGCTCATAAAGAAATAAAAAAATTTAGGCTTGAAATGACTTACTCTATCATTAAAATAAACACTAGCGGAATACCGTTTAATGTCATAACAATACACTGAATCGCTTCAAATTTTTCACAATCGTTACAATTTGCATCATATTATATTAGTTTAAAACAATAATTGATAAACTCATTTTTTTATTATTGACATATACCACTTTCATAATAATGGGTACATATAGTATCTGACATATGTTTTAATAATTATAATAGTAATTAAATAAACTAATTCTAATGAAATCACATTTTTATTTTGACGTTGCAGTTTTAGAAGATAGTTTTTTGATAAATTGATTTGACTCTAATAGAAAGATACACAGATAAAAGGTTCTGAGTTCGAGTCCCGGTGGTAACGAAATATTTTTTTTTATAGATTTTTTCTTTGCATCTGTAAGTGATTCAAATAATTTGTACTGAATAAATATATTACGAAAATCACTGGTGAATTTACGAGAGGCTAGCGATAGTTATTGGTTCGAGCTGAATTTAAACTGAATTGATAATTTAATTTAAGTTGTCCAAAATGCATTTTGAAACTACATTGAAAACCACGGCGATGTGGTTTTGATCTTAAACGATCGTAAACTTAGTTGCAGCTACGAAATACTCCGCATTCTAAATTCCTGAATCTGTTGTTTAGTATTTAATAAGGCGAGAGAAACACAATGTGTGTAAATTAATTACAAAGTAATTATACGTGGTGTGTACGTTATTTTATATAAAAGTACTTAACCAAGAATTAAGATTCTTACAACATTAATCTGAAATTAATAAATATTTTACACATATAAATACCTATTCCACGTTCAAGCTATTAAGAAACGTGGTGCATGTCTCAGATACATAACATACCATCCCCGAATAGAATTTGTTATTCTGATTCCAAAAAAATATCGATGAATTCAGTAAAATAAAAAAATATGCATATATAAAACGCACGGTAGAGAACCGAACCTTGATCTTCCGTGTTACAGGCGAGCATACTAGCTATTACACAGCCGTCAGATACGAAAAAAGATTAAAATAGACGTTTAAAAATATTACAAATAAATCTCTTGTATTATGTATTATTAATATTGTTGGCTTACAAGATTATAAATCAATGAATTTAATTCTAATAAAAGGTGATAGTGAGAGTATATAAAATGGAATGAAATTTTCTAATGCGCTATTTCTGAAACTGTTTTCTTGAAAAATTTACCGGGGTACCAGCTGAATAAATATATTCAATATTAAAAATATTAGTTTTATTATACATACCTACATATTTTATGACTTTTATACAGCCATGCTGATTAAGGGAGACTCGATTCATCTACTAGACTATGTGAAAGGAAATAGTATGTATTGACATATCCATATAAAATCCAAAAGGTTTCTTGTCAAAACCTGGAAAGTCATTCCACAACACAGATGAGGAATATTCATAAATCTATGTCTATACTAAGAATGCGTACATAGTAAAATACAGCAAGAGCAGAAAAAAATATTTAAAATAATGTTTCGAAGCTTACGATCCAAATTAATGTTTAATCACATCGCTAATTGTACGCGTAAAAAAAAATTTAAAGGTCAAAAAATATGAAATTTATACAGAATCCATATGATTATATTATTAGAGCATATTCAAATTCATATTTAAAGTATCAATAAAATACTCTAAATAAGAATTTGAATGCGTAATAAAAAAAAAACAAATAAAGTCGAAGTAATAACGCTTCGCAATTTAATATAAATTAAATTTTCGACGTCAGATTCCAGAGAATTCAAAATATTGGATATATGGTTAATGCCTTTGATATTCCATAGACATACACACACACACACTGGTGTATTGGAAAAAATAATGAAATTGCGTCCTTACTTATAAAAATCTAAAAACAGAAAATCCAGAATGTTCGAATAAGTCATTACTTATACAAGAGTCAATATGCAATAAAATTATGCTCAAAGATTATGATGACATAATTAACTCCAAACACAAACAAGCAGATAATAACGAATTGTTTGCTGAAAACAAACTAATATAATTTTATAAATTAATCATAATTGTATTTTGAAGTTTGCTATTTGAGGGACAGTGACGATCCACTTATGGAATCACTTCTTGATATTGATTTTATGAAATTGTATGTGGCCAAATTTTCTGTACAAAAAATAAATACAATATATTTTTAATACCAATTGTAACTATGTCATAATCTTACAGAAAATATTATTTGCATAATGCATTAAATTTTTAAAAAGGCCTTATTAGAAAATGTATCGTAAAAGTTTAAAAAAAAAAACTTCTATCAAATCATTTCTTGAACTATGCTAACCATATGGTGTTGTTATGTTAGACATTAAAATTACATACCATAAACTTTTAATTTACTTGTTGAATTTCTACGACGTTGAATAAGCAATTAAGTATCTGGTAAAGGCGGATCGAAATATAAAAAAAGAAATATAAAATATCACATCAATATTCTTACGATTTTTCAAATTAAACTGAGCGCTTATGCTGTGAATACTAGAACTAACTTGGTGGTCTCCATGAAAAAGACGAGCGTCTTATCGCTAGATCAAATACGAATCTCAATCTAGTAAAAATCGCTAAGAATTTTGCAGGGAAATATTTTCTGATATAGTTATTTATAAATAAACTACGAGAAGGAAATAACGGTGCTCAAGTGACAACACTGATAAGACAATATTTCTCAAGTGCCTACCTACATTCTCGAGTATGTAGTCTTTAATTTTATAGTTTAAAATATTTATACATCTTATGTGATGTACTGCCTGAAAAAATGTTTCAAATATGAACGAAAGATTTAAAGATATCGGAGGGATGTTCATATTACATAAATATAATTTGATGTGATAAACTTAATTCTAATTTACTGATCAAGAAAACTACAGAAATACTTGCACAAATACTATCAAAATAACAGTCTTTAATTGTCCCTTATGTACCGGATCGTTGACATATAACAACTCTTAGATACATTATATTTTATTGCTATAAAGTAGCTAACGTGATATGCACGTTCATCACATTTGTCTTCAATTTGACTGTTTTGCTTCAATAATAAAGTACACCACCAACATCCCAAAATGTAAATAAATTTGATAACGGTAATAAAAGTATATCATAATATTGTCGTAATATTGCGTAATCCGCTATAAAAAGTGAGGCGTGTTTTGACACGATTTTGTCAAAATCACTATAAACTTATTTATGGCGCACCGACTTGGTTTTGTCCCTGTACGGTCGTAAAATTCAAATGAATTCTATATAGTCCTAACTCACAAACCATACATTTATAATATCTGTTTGTAGAGACAAGAATTGTATGTTGACAAATCATTCACGAATTTCAAAATAATATGTGGTCAAAGTTGTTTCTGAATTTTTTACTGTACCGATATAGTGATGACAAAAAATACAATTATATAATACAATGCATACATGTCATATTGCCGATGAATTAAAATCGGGGCAAAGTATTGTAGACAGTTTTCCAATATGACGACGGAGCAAAGTTGTCAATATTTCAGAAGAATAAATGAAAAAAGTTTTAAGAACTTTGGGATGATGTAAAATGTGGTTACGTCGAGAATTTGACCAAAAAAGAAAAAAGTGTTCGTCGGATTTGTTAAAATATTAAAATCTATTTGTATCTTTAAACCGCTTGTAAAATATTATTAGTTAGGTTAGATTGGGGGTACCCACATGTTTATTCAAAAACTATTTTAATATAGCCTGCATGCACACAGTGAGATCATTCTTGATGAAATTAGTAATGAATGATTTTACTTTATATATTAACTTTTTAGAAAAAATGCAATCTTTTCAGAGTTCATTATATTTACAAACTACCCTTTTTTATCTTCACTTTTATGCAATTTTCGAATACCTATATCTCGTACTGGAAAAGAAAATAAAACAATTTTTAATTATTTTTCAATTATGTTAATAAAAACAAAGAACAAGAATATCTCAAACGTTATAAACAAAATATAATTTCAGTGTTTCTTAAATTTTTTTACTGAATTTAAAAGTTACATAATAGATTTTTTTTATTAGCGCTAGTATAAATAGTATAAAGTTTCACTAATACATTTATAAAGATTATCAAAAATGTTAAGCAGCCATTAGTTTAAAATGGAAAAAAATGATATATTTAAATTTCTACGAATACGGCTTCTCGAGTGGTTTTTAATTATTTAAAAAATATTCGCAATTGTTAACACAATTAATGGTTGCAAATATTCAAACAGCCAGATGACTAGATCAGAGGATAGATACGGTCATTGAAAAAATCTTCATTCAAGAATGGACGGATGCGAACTGATGAAAATAACAAAATCATTATTTCAGTCGTTCAATATAATTGCAATCTTTTAATTTAGCCAATAAAATTGTTAAAATGGTTTTCGTTTAGTTCTAGTGAAGAGATAAGTGCAAGATCTTATCATAATCGCGTAAGTCATTTTGAAGTGGGTAATATTTCTATGACCCAAGAACATAATGAATTTCAGGAGAGATAAACTCATTAGTGCAATACAAACTTCTCAACCAGTGATATTTAGACCGACAGATAAAATTGAGGAGAGGTGTGAGTGGAGAAACACAAAATCTGTATTTCGTGTTAAAAATATTCTAGTATGAGTATGCAGTATACACAAGCTATAGATACACTAATTTAATATATATATATATACATCCTAGGTGAATGTAGCTACAATACCAACAGCATCTTGGTAATTTAAGCATAATATAAAATAATAAAACAATTATCAAGAAGAACACATTCTTATTGTAATTATTTAGAACATAGGTCTGTGATATTTTAAATACTAATTAAATGTATTAATTAGAAAAATATACATATAAAATTAATTTCATCGACAAATATTGTTGTTGCTACCGGGATTCGAACCTGGATCTCTTTCAAAAGATCAATCCCGGTAAAATCGATTTTATATGTATCTCTTTCTAATTAATACATTTAATTTGTATTTAATAAAATAATAAATTAAAACTACAATTTCTTTCTTGTATTTATTACAAATGGGAGAAGAGTATAATTTCTAGTGACTTCTAGTTCATAAGGACTCACTAGGGATTATTTTCATTATCACGTTAAGCTAGGGCTGACCGGGTATCCTTTCCATGTCATGGATAGAACGCCAGGACCCCGAGTTCTATGTCACCGGCTGTCTTTAATCAGTATTTACAATTTTTTGGATTCTGGGGTTATATCCATGGGCCACTACTTTTCTTTCTTATCTATTTTTCTACTTTTTTTTCTATTTTTCGCATCCATGCTTCACTTGTTCATCTGTCTCTTGAGGTACTATTTCTTCTTCATCTTAACACATTGCACACAACCGAACTGACGGGTGCCGGCGAGAATCAGCTCGCCAAACTCGAAACCGCCATCCAGAATTTTTTTCAACGAAAGAACATCGCCATTCCAGAAATTTCCGGCGCCAAACTATCCACGGGCTCCACACGTAGCGTGATATTGACGCATGCATCCAAACGTGACAATATATATATATATATGGTCGAAATTATTTTAAGTAAATTATGAATGAAAGATTCACAATATAAAAGGCATTATTTATCAACTTTAAAAATAAAACTTAAAAAGATTAACATATTAAAGTTTGCCAATTGTCAGGAAAAACTGGAAAATTATGCAGCAAAAATATATACTAATTCATAAAAAATCTATTTGGTTTTGAACATATACTAATTAAGGTAAATTACGAGAAAAGAGGAAGAAGCGATAATGTATTTCTCATCTTACACATTGCTAAAAAAAATATTTTGCCTGTGTAATATGAAATAACTGAAAGATTGATTCCAACACTAGTGCAATTGATAATATTTTCAATCAATCATAACATGAACGTTAAGATACTGCAATGGGTTGTCTTATGAGAAAAAAATATGACGCGCAATTTTACTTTAATAACATATTTGAAATGTCCATTCAAAATAAACAATTTTTCTTGTTCTTGCAATAATTTTATACATATCGTTGAATTCAAAATGTAGTGTATTTTTAAGATAAGATTATGGTTATTTCATATCTTTAAAAGTTTAATTCTGGAATCTAATTGATTCACATACCCTGCATGATTTTTGAGGTCTCTAGTATTGAGTGTTTTAACAACATAATCCTTTCACATTTATATCTCAAAATCTAAAAATAAATTGTAGTTTCCATTGACATTCATTAGTCACAAGTATTGGAGTGACGCGGAGAAGTGGGTTTATCAGCTGTGATTGGCCGTCACTGAATGATGCAACATTTAATCGTAATAAAAAATCTGTTGTGAAAATCCTTATTTGATTGACTGATTTAAAATGATTTTTTAATTTTTATAAATACACACGTATTTTTATACACGTACTCGGTACACTCCATATAGCCATTTTGCGCGAAGAAAACATCCCATTGGAATGGAAAAATGTATCTATCACACAGACAACCGATTATATTTGGTAGAGATGAACTAACGCAAATTATTTGTTTCAATATTTTCAGTTTGGTATCATTCACGTGATCACTTTGGTATCACTTTCGCAATCAAATAACTCCGCGATTTTTTTTAAATAGATGATTCGGTTGGAAAGAAAATCTAAACGCCAACAATATAATATGCATTAATGTAAAAAATACGTATTGTTTACACAAAGATTTAATTTTCGAGGAGTGAATACTTTTACTGTTGCATAAATATGTCATAAACTATCGAATTTATGATTCCACAAAGAATGTGTATAGAATGCCTCTCATCCCGCTACTAATGTTACAAATCCCTCACCTGTGTGAACACTTTATTTCACGTCTATTCATTTACTGGTCTGTGATCTATCACTATTTTTCAAGAACGACCTTAAAACAAGACAGGAGGCATAAAAACTTATCGGGCAAACAGTTTATTACCTTGTACAAGATATTTACTATACTTAAACATTTGAAACCGTTGTACTAGACGAGAACCAACCAAAACAAGCTCAAGAGAGGTTTCAATAGGTTCAGTAGGTTAGTAAAAAAAGGTTTTAGAACCACATACTGGTTGTTAAAAATATATAAAACGCTGCTAAGAATACAAAATACCACTACGCGTCGGATTCATCGACTATGAAAAGATATTCGAGTTTATAAATAACTTTTATATCGTAAAGATTGCTAAACGGTATGTAAATAAAATCAATAATGTATACATTAACCCAACAGCGTCCATTAATCTTCATAAGTCCTCTCGTAGATTCCTTATCAAGAAAGGTGCCTAACAACATCTCTCCTAAAATATCACTCTCGAAAATCTATTCAGGCAACTAGAGTGGGAGGAGAAAAGCATTTGTATAAATGGAGAGAATTTAAGCTATCTGCGTTTTGCAGATATTATTGATACCTTCGCGGACGATCCAGATGAATGCAAAATCTTCAGAACAGAATGCAGAAATTATAAGAAGTCAGTGGCAGAGCAGGATTGGAGATGAACATCTAAAATATTAAAACGGTTATGAACTACTTTGTCGATAGTTATTCATATTAATGGAACTCAGCTTGAAAAAGCCGACAATTGTGTCTATCTTAAAAATAATGATGTTTGTTGAGCATCTCACGAAGAAACAGGAATAGAAACGTATGAATTGAACAGACAGATATAACAGAATATGGCAAGAAAATTAAATAACAATCGGCAGGCTACATTGCTAGGTAGACGAATAATCGTCGGACAAACGCAATCAACCAGTGATACCCGAGGAGAATCAAGAGACCCACGTGCCGCCCTGAAACTGTAGAGTTTGATGATTTCATCAAACAGGCAAAATAGTAACATATTATACATGTGGTAGTGAATAAAAATGGATAGAGAAAAGTGTGACACATACACATACAGTACTCTCATATAGAAGTGAAGAATATAAAAATTATATCTGATTATGTATTATATCTAATTATTCTTCTAATAAAAAAAATATAATTTTACAGTATTTCTATAGGGATTGGCAGAACGGGTAAAACCGTACATATACCCCTGTCTTGCGACATCTCCCATATTCAGTATTAGATACTTTTTTTATTTTTTTATTTTACATTATAATTTGTGATGTTTATCAAACTGCAGAAGTGTTACGGTAAAAATTGCCCTTCGCATAGTAATTATAGAGTTTTAATCAACAACATTTAAAAAAAGAATAAATACAACAAAGGAATCAAAAAATTAGACGAGAATGTTTTCTTTCACTTTATATCTTAGTCATGACGAACTGGTAGAATAGCTATGGTGAGGGTCAGTATTTATCAACTCTTCGAATATTTTACTATATGTTACTTTTTTGTCAAATGGTAAGATTTTGCATATTGTAATTTTTTTTTCCATAATCATCTTTATACAAACACTTCGTTCTATTATGTACTATAAGTTTTAAAAATCGTAATTGTAACTGTGTATTGTACTATCAGTATATGTTTTATAAGTACTTGCAAAACTAGGAAATTTTTTTTTTGTTATTTGTTAAACTAAAGATTATTCATCACACTTACTTGGACACTTTATCATTATTAATCATTTTGTTAATCTATAAGAACATGCATGCGCACAGAAAATCTTAAAATATATATCTTTACGTTAAAAAAATACTTACATTTTAGCGGAAGCGTTTGTTCCATCTCTTAAATGTTTAAAGTAGAACTATACGTTTTCGTTTTTAAAAATAATCATAACGCTACGTATATTATAATTATATTTCATTTGAAAACTATTTCACAATGAACACGTCAATCAAACTACAGAGTATTCGTTAATAGTCAATTGGAAACTGATGGCAAATTTCAAAGCACCTATCGAGAACGAGATCGTGAGCGATGACTCATTGTAACAATAAGAATTTCGTGGTTCGATGAAATTTCTATCTAACTCACACTAGAGTTATCTACGTTATAAAATTACAAAAGAATCTCAGTTATTTTAGATTATGTATTTATCTCGCAAGAGTGCTCTATCATTAGCTGATAACGCCGTGATTTTACCTATAATAAGGTGATCAATTAATTAATCACAACAGTTAATTGTTTTCGTGTGATTGATGAAGTTCAAATGACGCGTTGAAAGAAATACATGTGACAATTTTCCTGAATTATCTAAATAATTTGAATAAACTAATTTATGCTACACCAGGTATATTATAAAAGTGTTATGTTTTTTTTTTGGTGACTAACTGGCAACACGTGCTTGTAATTTTTAATAAGCATATATATAGTGACATTACTGATTCAAATGAAATAAATTGGAAAACTGGGTAACATGTTTTTTTATAATCTCTGCGGTACGATATCATTACTGGCATTGTTTATCTATAACGTAGACGCAAAACGTACATAATATATACATACATGTATTTTTATATTATACATAATTTGAATAATCCGGATTGGATAAAATTCTCTTTTAGGTAATTTAAAAAATACACAAAATACAGAAAATACTAAAAATTTCAACATTATTCAAAAATATTTTTGTTATTTATTTATTTAAACAATATCAATTAAAAAGTCAAAAATCTGTGTTAAGACAGGAATAGTTATAAGTATATGAAGTTAAAATAGCCTCTAAAAATAAGTAATGAAATGTCGAAATTTTAATAGCCAAATTATTTACCAGGAGGATTCCTGCTTCAATTTTTACATGACTATCGCTCGCACTACCGACTTATTTCTATTTATTTTTATCTAGAAATAGGACTCTCGTCTACAGTTTAATAAATTAAGCCAAACTATCCAGTTATATTTTTAATAGTATTAAATTGGCAAATATGGTAAATTTTTGCAGAATGCAAGTTTGCCCTGATTACAAAAATTCAGTTGGGAGAGGTTAGTTAGGTTGAATTAGAGTATTGGAGAGATTCGGTTAGGCTAGTAGTTAGGTTAGGTTAGGCTAGTTAAGGTTTGGTTAGGTTAGGTTAGTTAGTACAGATGATGATGTGATAGTTTTGGAAACTCTGTCTGATTCTGGATGACTTTATATGACTGTGTAATTCAAGGCACTCAATTCGGCCGGAAAAAATTACCTTTTGCAAAATACACCTTTATCAAGTATTCACATATAAAACGTGTCGTCAAATGTTAGAATCTATTAAGGTGAAGATTTAGAAATTTAAATATAACTTTTTATACATTGGGCGATCCAAAAGTTTCTTTATTGGAATTAGAATTTTATCGGAAAACGTGTTTCTGTAAAAATCTTCGAAGTTACCGTATTTGCTCACGATTCAAAAATTATTTAACATACATACATTAAAAATTATTTGAATAATTATGTAATACAGATAATTATTTAAGTTACCCACACAATTCGCTTAATGTCGTAAAAGATTAATATAAATTATTTTGATATTTTTTGCTAAAAAAATATGTAAAAATATCAACGAATTATGCTGACAATTAATTGAGACCTAGTTTTATTCTAAATTAACTGATAAACGCGGGGAGAAAATTTAAACTTTAACTTTTGAACGTTCAGTTCGTTCAAAAAGATTGTTCAAGATTGTATCCTGAAAATATTGTTTTATAAAATACTGATACTCCCCTTGGTCAGAAGTACATCCGGAAAAATTTAACTGCTTTTACTAAGCCAAACCATCGTAATTTTGTAATATTTTAAAGATAAAATAAGATATAACGATCCCCAAATTGTTTATAAATATGATGATCATTTTCTTATTCTTCTACGAATTTCCGATCCATTTCAGAGTAGTGTGGTTTTATTCTGGTGGTTCATTATAATTTGATATTATAATGATTCTATTACTATGTTCATAAAATTATTTTTAATTTGCATTTAATAATAATATAGGTGGTCCAAACTCAACGTTATTCTAAATATTATTATTACTCTATTTAAAGAAATATAAAGATAAAGATCTTTCAGGGCTAGAAACGCCATGATTGAACGCATTTTGATTTGTTTAGTTAAGATTATATAAAATACAAGATCTACGCTAATGCTTCAGAAATTATCTAAGCACTTTAAGTTAATATTCGAGCTGCTATGAGTAAAATAGGGCCTGAATTATGCAAAAAATAATTTAAATAATGACGGAATTTGTATCACCTATTACACGATGAACAATGGAAAATATAATATATTATATCATTTTTAAAGAATTATTATAATATACAAGTTGTATTTTAATAGAATACAATGTTTTGAGTAAATACAATGTATTATATTTTGAAACAATACGAAGAACAACACGCAACACGCATTGAAATGTTAACCATTTAAGTTATTTAATATTGTTTCTTTGCATATTGTTATAGAATCTCCATTGTTGGACAACTGCCTAAAGTTTCACCAACAATATGCTTCGTGTCTGGAGCGGCCGGGCAACACAATATGCCTCGGCTTTTATAGGTAAGGCCTGTGTTAGATCATTACATCCCGCCCATCACTGGACGTACAGGGGGTTTGCAGCAAGATGCTGCCATCGCTTACAATCGTCACGTGTAGTGAATCCGATCTGCCCGATCTAATGCAATACATTGGTAGTCGTTTCATCAAATTCGCGAGACGTGCTCGAGCAACCTTAATTGAGATCATTTTGTATACTCGTATAGAAATAGAGGCTTCTTGCCGAGCCATCTCATTATCTCGCCACTCCTCATTCTATCTCATAATGTTACACCTGCTACTCCCCTGAGGTAACTTATTTCGGTAACCTGGATTCTTAATTTTACTCTCTCTCTGTAAGAATCCATATTTTATTAAAGCGGGTTTGCACACAACAATTTAGTTTTGACATTTAACTATAGTTAAAGGGATCGTGATTCCAATTCTTCTGTCAAAGAATACAAATATAATTTATGTGAGATACTTATACTTAAATAAGTAAGTAAGTAATCTTTTTTATTTAAAAGTTATATACTTTAATATAAAACATTTACAATGAAAAACGTATTTTTATTACGAATAATATGACTGAAATCATAGCATAAATGTAGGTTGTTGGTCTAGTGATTAAGACGCTGCCCTAGTGATCTAGTGATCGGGGGTACGAGCCTCGTTCCAGGAGATCAGCAAGTTATCACACTTTATTTAGCTTCGTTTGAAAATAGTAAGAATACTAATGTGATTCCATTTTGTTTTAAATAAAAAAAAATTTCATCATTAGTCTTGATATCATTTTGATACCATGGAATTAATCAAAAATATTAATTCCGAGAGTTATCAAAATAGTGTTTATTTTCAATAAAAAATCTATTCTTATTTTTTTGAATCAATACATGGACAATACAATTTTACCGATATGCTTTAAAATAAAACGTCTAAAACTAATACTTACATAACATAAACAATAATATTATTTAAAAAAAAAACTTATTTCTAAAACAGTGTAGGTTGTTCTAGTGTTAATCTAGTGTAGGTTGTGCCGGATCGTCCGAGTGAACAAATACAATCTCACTGATATTGAGCGGTCAAATTGTATATCAATTGTTTGACCCGTTTTAACTGGCTGAGATAGAAAAATTATATTTATTCCTGTGAAAATATAACTCTACTGCTAATACACATTCACTTTAACATATACATTGGAAACAGCACGAATCCAAGACTACCGGTATTTAATTCGGTTAAATCCACAATCTTCCGGATTTGCTGGGTACTGATTTGAATTAACGTGAATGAAATTTAATAATATCTCGATAGTTTCGTCACCGAGCATGTATGTATTATGTAATTAAGAAAAAAAAATCCGTTAAAATCAGTTTTCTTAGTGTTAGCAGTACAAAGATATAATATTTTAAGAAAACAAGTTGAACGAATGCATCATATTCATACACCCTGTAGAGATATCATATTAACATGGTCCATTGCGTGACGACTGATGCTTTGAGAGCGTTTGTTCGAGAAACTTCTCAAATTTTTCTCAACATAATGAAAATCACACACAAAAGAAAAATTTGTATTAAGTTCAACCTAATATTGTGTTGAATCGGGAGAAATTATTGCGTGTCTAATGACCGACTTATTTAGTGGTACCTACACACGGGCTGGAATTGTAAAGACCATAGAGACTGAATTATTTATAAAGACCAGAGAGACACGGGAGTAAATTAAGTTTTCAACTATATTAAATTAAATTATTTAACTTTGTTTATTAAAACCATCTAATGAGTAATTTAAAACATCAACCGGTTTCGGAAAACATCATTTCTTTTTCAGTATGTCAGATTAACTAACCAAAAAAAACATATATGTCACATTATTCTAATGTTTGAAAAAAATCTATTTTTAAACATTTAAAAAAAAAATTATAAAAAAAAAATCTAGTAAAAATCATAACATTAATTGCTATGACGATGAAAGATGTGGAAATTGACTTGATGATACAAATTTTTATCGGTTAAATTTAGTTTGTTATTTATAATATTTTTGTTAATTTTACATACTTTATTTATTTCTAATGATTCTAAATTATTCAATTTTTGACCAACATTACTTATATGTAAAACAGACATACCTGAATTTTTATCAAAAGTATAATCAATTTCTAATAAATGATTGGAAATTCAGAAAAACCATTTCCATTTTAACATCTTCAATTCAATGCTCTTTGACTTTGATGTTAAAATTTTGTGCCGTTTTATCAGTATATTATAGAAAGCATTACAATCTTTACAGGTATGTTTATAAATACCAGTATTATTAAATTTATCATGTTTTTCTTTAGAATTTATGAGAAATTTTCCTATGATATTATTTGAATTAAATGTTTAGTGGAAGGTGTTTAGATAATTGATTCGAAAATTTATTTATGAATATAATCCTACGCCAATAATAATTATTATTATCATTATGTTTTATCTATGAGCTACATAAAAATTGACTAGTAATATATTCTTTTGATTTATTTTTAATAAAAAAAGTTTAATAATCTATAAAACATCTAGAACATAATAAAGCACAAAGTACAATTTACAAATGTTAAAATTTATTAAATACAGCAGCCCCTTCCCGGCGTTGTCCGGGATTCAGATAAAGTTATAATTTATTATAAAATTGGGGTGAATTCGAAGGAGGGAGCGGGGTGGGCAGACACATAATAATATCGATGCAAAATTCGTTTCAGGCAGGACGGAGGGTGAGATATATGAGGGGTAGTTAAGTGAGGTGACTATATTTTCTTCAATATTCTAAAGTGTAACTGAAAAAAAATTAGATGGCAATATTACCTCTAACTTTGGATAAGGGTGTGCGTATAAAAATCTTTTATTAAATTTTAAGAGCCAATCCTATTATTTGTGCGCTGAGGAAGAAAATAGGAAAACATTACCATACCAGTATAACGCTACTGGCAGGGCCTGGGTTTATAATATTACTAATGAATTACATATGAGGTAAATATATTAATTAGAAAGATATACATATAAAATCAATTTTATCGAAAAATATTGTTGTTGCGCCACCGAGATTCGAACCTGGATCTCTTTCCTAACCGGGGAAAGTGCATTATCCAACTATGCTACAGCGACAATTTTCGAACCTATATGTTACCTTTTTTTGATATTAATACATTTAATCGTTCCATTATTTGAAATATTCCTTATTTTTACAGAATCTCAAATACCCTTTAGTAAACTGATAGCAGACGCCAGAATTATCAATTCATTTTGATTAAATTTTGGACACTTTGATACAACTTTATTATTTAGGAGAACACATTCTTATTCTTATTGTTATTACGAATCCCGGTGGCGCAACAACAATATTTTTCGATAAAATTGATTTTATATGTATATCTTTCTAATTAATATATTTAATTCACATTTAAAATATCACAGACCTATGTTCTGAATAATTACAACTTCACTAATGAATTAATACGTATAAATAAGTCAAGAAAACAAATAACATCTATCAAAGAAAGTTGCACATTCCTGTCACATTATCCGCAATGAAAAATATGATATTTTACAACTCATTATGCAGAGGCTTAGGTAGAAATAGATTATCTTATCTGTGTAACCTCAGAAAGTAGTTCAAAGTCGAAAATGTTGGTCATCTTATACATGATAAATCAACATGGTTACCAACATTCGATAGTAGGCGGCACATGAAGAAGAAATCACGATAAAAATTGTGTGTGCGCACCTTAGAGGGAACATTGATTGGGGGAATATTGCCTTACACCGAAAAAATGTCTATATTAGAATTTACGATACGTTGATAGTAAGGCTGTGGCTATTTTTTTTTAACCTTGTATGAACACTATTGCGATCATTAAGAATAATAAATTTAACTTCATTAATGTGCTTTAAATGCAAGCAGAAGATTCGACACTAGTATATCAGACTATCGTTAACACAATGCACTATGAACGACTGATATTTTTTTAGAACAAGAATGTTTTTAATTAACATGATAGTTATTTGTGACACAAAAATGTATTTTTTCACATAAACCAAACATTGTACTACACGCACAACTGAGTGTATAATAATTTAAATTATTAACTACCTTACTACAGTACAGGGGATGATTCCAATTTTCAAATTTATGACGAAAGAAATAGACTCGGTTGTTACATATTTGAACAATGTTGGTGAATTTAAATATTAAATTTTGAGAAATAAAGCGAAATTAAATATTTATCTAACAGAATGTTACGATACATTAAAAACGGAATAATATGATAATAATTGTGATAGGAATATTGCGAAGTACAAATTTTATTTCTATTTATTTCGCAGAAATTCTAGTTAGGTACAGCTTATTTCAAAGTACTGACTACACGCCGCTGTTTGAACACCTATTCATATATATATTATTTCAAAGGAAATTGACACTTCACTCTAATGTTTCCTTTCAAATTTCCCTCCGCGTGACATAGAAAAGAACATTGGGAAATTATGAGATGGGGTATTATTGGGATGAGATATCACATGTGTTATAACGTATTTTTGTTAAGGTAATTATTAATTTAGGTAAGCGCACACCGATTACTTTCTGTCGAACTGCAGTTCTATTGTGATGGCGAGGGCTATGAGAATGTATAGCAGTGCAACCTCTGACGACTAAATTTTCAATCCATAGAACGGTTGCTAGCGAACTGTCGTACGACTGTTTTGTCGTGAGTGTGCGCTCGTTCTAACAAAACTTTTTGTTGCTAGTAAAAGTAATAAATATCTGAAAATTCTATGAATAATTATATTAATGCAGGTTATCTTCTGATAAATGTAATTAATCTTATTATTACTCGCATCATATTTCACAGGAATGTTGGGGATGGTGTGCGCTGGTCTCCACATGGGGTGGGCGTCGCCAGCTCTGCCTAAACTTCTGTCTGGAGCAGCTGGCTTCCAGATAACTAGGGTAAAAATGAAGTGTTATTAAATTAAAATATAATAATATAATAAAGAAACATATTTTTTTAAGGATTAGTTTTACAATGGGTTCACATAACACAAGATAAAATCAAGTACCATCCATTAACTTCCCGATTTTATAAAAATAATTGTTTATTTGATTTCACAACGTACGGCGAATATATAAGTATTTAGGATCTCTTTTTTTAATTTCATCATTAAACAATCATCTATGGATTTGAAAATGCTACGACATAAGGAATCTTAAGTTGATCCATCAGATGTAACTCATGTATATGTTGGAAGCTTAAATAAAAATCGCGATTAAATATTCTAATTATCATTAAGAAGAACACATTCTTATTGTGAACTTGTAATTATTCAGAACATAGGTCTGTGATATTTTAAATACAAATTAAATATATGAATTAAAAAGATAAACATATAAAATCAACTCGATAGAAAAATATTATTGTTACTACCGGGGTTCGAACCTGGATCTCTTCCAATCCGAAGAACGTGCATTAACCAATTATGCTACAGCATACAGTACATTGACGAGAAATTTTCGAACCTATATGTTACACTTTTCAAATTGATACATCTATCTTTCCATTATTTGATAGCTATCTAATTTATTTATAAATTTGTAGTCCATGGACTGTGTTCTGTAGCATAATCAATTACTGCACGTTACCCGAATTAGAAGAGATCCAGGTTCGAATCCCGGTAGCAATAACAATATTTTTCGATAGAATTGATTTTAAATATATATCTTTCTAATTAATACATTTAATTTGTATTCTGATTATCACCTGACACGATATATATTCTATTATCTAGAAATCTTGAAATCTTTTTGTTTTTTACCCAGTTGGTTTCAAAAATATTATTTCACAAACAAAATTATAAAACACCTTCTTTTTGTCAAGATTAATTTTCATCTAAAAAAATCTACATGTTTCGGGAGCGATACTTCCTTCTTCAAGACAAGAAATTTCACGTCCTATTTTATTTATTTATAAAATGGTGCCACAAAGTGAATTTGCAAAATTATTTCAGAAGAAATTATTTCACATTTGCTTACTACTAACCCAATAGAAAATTGTTCAATTTCCGCACCCACCAGTCATATATACAGTATATTTCAGTTAAACAGGAATATTGTTTATAAAGAATATCCAAAATAAGAAAAATTAAAATTGTTGTAATGGTATATAAAATAATGTAAGCACTTTTCATATTTTTTGAACATACCTAGATACTAGAATTTGCTTATATTTACATTATTTTATTTAAATAATCTCAGGAATATATGTAAATTGTACTTTGGTAATTTTATTCAGAAAAAATAGTATTTTACTAAGTTGTATAAGAAGTTAAGATAATGAACGATTTCTGCGAATAATTATCTAAAAAAAACTCTGCCATTACCTGCATTGTACATCTAAATAATAAATCATGTTACATACATTTTAATTATCTTGTTAGTCACTGTAATATTTTATTTTCTTAGAATATTGAAAGATTCATCAATTTTAAAAATGTATATTTTTTAAAGAATTACGTACGTAACAGTTTCTATGTAATACGTATGAATAAACTGTAAATTCACTGTTATTGCGATACTTTGATTTTTAAATATTTATAGCAATTACATTCCGAAAAATAATTTCACCTAATATTTCACCCGACAAATGAGTATTCGATTATAAGCCGATTAGATTTTTTTTTTAGGATGATAGCTCATGGATCGTATCAATGTTAACTCTTGGCTCCATGCCGGGCTGCCTGGTGGCCAGGTTCACGGTAGACAGGCTAGGGAGGAAGACCACCATGCTACTATCGGCGTGGCCCTATTGTGCCGCTTGGGTAATTATTTTTTTCCAATAACATGGTAATTAGTCATATGTTACAAAATTTTCATCTTCTAGCAACAAAAATATATAACAGCCTAAATGTAAACCTGAAAGGCTGTAACAATAGCCATACATATTTTACAACTACAGCAATGTTCTAGTTTCACGAAAAGGAAAGACAGAATCGATATATAGAGAATGTAATAAAACTTTACTATTTTTGTATCCTCTTAGCTGATCTTAGCATAGTGAGTAAGAATAAGAAAGGATCACTTAGTTGGTTTGATCATATGGAACGGATGAATTAGGAGAGAATGGTAAGAAAGATATATCACACAAGTGTTACTTACGTACCAGTACTAGAGGACATCCGCGGAAGACTTGGCACGCTGAGTAAACAAGATACTGGAGGATGGTCATTTTAGAAGCCTCAATAATCGTCGAGTTTGTATGAGAAGATGTATAAATGTGGATGAGGCGAGAATTGTGTGTCAGAACAGAAGAGTGTGGCGATCGATCCTCTCTAACTACCCCCACTGGGAAACGGCGTGATGGTAAGTTAGTTAGCTATCAACTTTATCCTGTAAATTATTTACACATTTGTTTTGATAAGATTTTATTTAATTTAATTTATGATTACCTATATATTATGATTTTTAAATTTATAATTTGTTTTATATATTAATGTCGCTTTTTTTATTCTGTTTTATATTTATTTTGTTAAGGAAATTGTACTGTGTGCTAAATATAGTGCAGCATCTAGAACTATTTAAAAGTGGTTTAGCAAACTGCAACTTACTGTACTATACAACCAGAAATGCTACCAATTGAAATATAGTGTAAAGAATACTAAAAATAAAAAAAATATTTTAAATATATTTTTGCTTATGGAATTTTGACAAATATAATTTCAAAGTCGATAATGCACGTAGTAACGCAGAGTACATCAAGATATGACTAATGCATGACTGAAATTTTGACCGGAAATGGTCACCTAGACTTCAATGTGGTAAACTGACTTTTTAATATGTTGTCAAGATGTCTAATTTCTTGTTGTCAAAATATCACCGATCTTATACGATATTTTTCTACAGTTTCTGATAATGTTCGCTGACTCTGCTGGGTATTTGTATGCCGCCCAACTTCTGGGTGGAGTAAGCCTCGGTATGGGACTCGTGGTAAACACTCTTATATTTTTCACTAATAACAAAATAAATATCATATTTTCTTACTCCACATCTTACACCAATCCATAAAATATTTACATAATTTTTTTCAATGAATAAGTATTCATATTTTTTTTTGGAAATTTGATTTGAAAATAATTGTTATCAATGGATCTACATAGGTGCGTGAACGTGGATAAAACTTTTGTCTCGAAACATACGTTAAATTTCGAATTAATACGCAGTGAGCTGTCATTTGTCGGGTATTTTAATTTATACGCAAAGCAGAATGATAAACAATATATATTTACCGCCAATACTCCGAGATGCGAATACAAAACTGTATCCGTGCTCACGCACCAAAATAATTATTTTCTAAACCCTTATTGTTTTTGATTGAAACTATTATTGGTATTTGATTAACGTAAATCTTCATGCAATTAGTACACTAGAAAGTAAATTTACAACAGTCAAATTTCAGTTAATAATCATCGTCACAATCACAGTCTCATAATGATTAAACAAATATCAGATATATCATACACACAAAGCTATATTTTATTATATTTAATGGAAAATATATGGAAATACCTATTTTCGGCTGGCTTAAGTGATCACTTTAACGTTATACGTTATATATAACGTTATACTTTTAAAATTAACAATATTAACTTTGTGGTTAAAATTCATATTTTTATTTATTATCTTTGTTTTATTAACCACTTAATTGAGTTTAAATACACCTACCGGTTTCGAAAAATACCATTTTAAAAATAGATTCTGTTAAAGAAACAATAATATATGTTTTTGTTAGTTATGACATCCTGAAGAAGAAAATTGTATTTTTCGAAACCGGTAGATGTATTTAAACTCAATTAAGTGGTTAATAAAACAAAGATAATAAATAAAAATATATATAACGTTCACCAATTCTCATCTCTCAACCTCCACATTTATCAAATTTTTTAAAGTTGTATATATGTTAGTATGTGGACTTGCTTCCACTACACCATCGCTATCTATGGACCAAATTAGATTTTTTTAAACAGCATATATGTTATCACTATGAGAATCTGATTTTTTTGAAATTATTTTAAAGCAATATTCTTTATCTGTAAAATGTTTTTTAACATATTATCTAGAATACGTCTGAAAAATCAATATTTTTCAATTTTTTATGTAATTTCTTATTTTGACCAGTATATCATATTAGCAATATTTGAATATGTCCAAGAACACACGATTACTGGATTTTTACCTACAAAGGCACTGTTACTGTAATAATGATTTACTGTCACTATTATTTTCTGTTTAAAAAGCATTTTGTTGGATTTAAAACCACATTAATTGTATCTGTACTGGTACCGGTACATACATAGTATTTTAGTAAAACGCACTGTTATAAGTAGGTAATAACGGTTCACATTTCTGCGAATCTCATACTGACTTTGGAAACCACGTTTGGAGACCTTTTTGAAATTATGATTAGAGTTACCGATGGATAAAATTAATAATGCGTTTCACGACAGCTGCCACATTCTTGAGAATTACTTATCCAACCAACAGTGGTTTTAGAAAATCTATCGCCCAAATACGTAATAATAAATTTGAATAATGACAGGTAATTTAACTGTAGAATAAATTTCTCTGACAGCTATTTGGAAGTTTATCCAAAGATAATAAAACAGTGTTTTAGTTCAGGTACAAATCGATCAATGTGTTTTATGAATCGTCTACAGCATTAGAACATTAAATACTCCCCATGCATTCAATATATATATACATATATAAAGAAATTAACGACATATATTTAACAAATATCAGATATCTCGTAGAGACAAAGCTATTTTTTATTTTATATTAATGGAAAATATATGGAAGTATGGGATAAAAATAGGTAAAAATCCAGTAATTATGTGTTCTTGGACATATTCAAATATTGCTAACATATTCTTTAGATTGCAATAGCAACTTTTACTCATAAATATGTGTAAAAACACCTCTCCCCATCATCGTGCAAATATTCGAATGAATCTAGCATTTTGAAAATTTTCTATATGGATTTAAACCAATCAAAATACAGTTCTGTCACGTCAAAAGATGGTAGCTTTAGTATTTAATATCAAATATAAAGAGTTCTCCAATGCATACTTGGTTAAAATTGATAAAATTTAATCTTTGTTAGAGTAACTGCATTAATTTAGTCTAAATTAGTATCACTGCCATATGAGGTGTTGAAACTAGATGTCACATATACCAAACGGGTATAAAAAATTATTGGCAACTGCAGACTTTATGCACAATCTCAGATACTAAAAGTTGAGTAAGGTAAGTTGACTAGGTGAAAATTTGTCAATAATAACGATACATTAAAAAAAAATATATATATATATCTTACCAAGGTAGATATGTACCTAAAAATATTAGATACGAAAAGCTTAACTCAGACGGCGCTACCAGCCGTTGGTCTTATGAAAGTAGTTTATTCGCGTAACAAAACTGGGCAACCTCAATGAAATCTTATTTCGAAATAAGATTTTCGAACGAATTCTCGACTGTTACAAAATCCTAACTCGTTTATTCGACGCTAAAGTGTTCGAGTAGACATTTTAATTTCTGACTTTTTAGCTTTTCTTTTATTTTATTGTTAGCTATCCTATGAAAAATTAAAGGATAAAAATGACCCGCACGCACTCCAAGATTATCGAGTGTGAACTAATGCAAAACTAAAAAATGGCCAGTGCTGCAAAAGTACAGTAAATCTACCGGTTAAGTAAAGGGTTTTTGAATGAAAAAACAAATTGAGTTAATAAAAACAGTATGGTAAAAATCTATAACATTGAATGAATTAATAATATTTAGAAATAATAAATTGTCATACGACTGTACAACTTTAAAAATATCAAAACAACTTCGCATGATGCCATCTGGATTTATTACAAATATTTATCTTATAGGAGCATTCCTTTGCAATTACGTCAATAAATAATACTAATAACATGTGAGAACTAGGTTTTATGCCAAATGCATATAAAATTTGAAAATAAATAGAATATCTGAGAGTGCAACAATTTTGCATGTCATCAAGTGTTAAAACATACCTTTTGCTAGATGATTATTGAAATTTTTTAAACCGTTCAGACGAAGGATATTGTAATTATTTTTTTTATACAATCGTTCGCTTTCTTTCACATGGAGGATAAATCTCAAAAGCCAGTTTCAGAGCTTGAGATCTATCACAGTAAATTAATTTATCTATATTCATGGCAGGTTACTTCGATGTACTGCGGAGAAATAGCAGAGAAAGAGATCAGGGGATCGCTAAGTTCAACACTAAATTTTGGCATGAACATTGGAAGTCTTCTGTCATACGGTATCGGTCCATTCTTCTCCTACAAAACTGTCGCCTGCATCACTGTAGGATTTCCTGTTATCTTCTTCCTGGCCTGCCTGAGTATTCCTGAATCCCCGTACTATTACCTGATCATTGGAGAAAAGGAAAAGGCCAGGCAGTCTCTGACGAAACTGAGGGATGCTGGAAATTTGTCGGTAAGAAAAATTAATTCAAGAATTTTGATTTTATTTTCCTGCAATCTTATTTCGGCTTAAATATTTTTATCTGTATATTAAATGTTTAAGATTGGCGATTTAAATATATATAAAATAGTAATTTTATCTTTTTACATATCATTATACTGCGACCTCGCACAGGGGATTAGACAGGATGGGGGAAGAAGCTTCCGTCAAGGATGTCCTGTAACTCCTGTCTCATATATTTTTGGATGTTTTAACTTAATCATGATCAAACATTTGATTTTATCTTGATTATAAAAGGGCATTCAAGGGCGTCCTGCACTTTTCAAGCCTTTAGTATTTATGTTTAATATAAATATGTTCTTAATGATTTGGTCTCTGCTAATTTTTATAACTAATACTAAATTCTTTTCAGATAGTTGACAAAGAACTAGATGAAATAGAGGCCAATGTAAAGGATGATTTAGAAAGAAGAGGGGGATTAAAGGAATTATTGTCTAAAAATATTTATAGAAACGCAATCATCATTATTTTTGGTAAATCAAAATATATATAAATAATACCTGTAAATAATAAAGTGAGTTAGATTAAAAAAGAATCACTTAAGTGGTTTGGTCATATAGAACGGATGAATTAAAAGAGAATGGTAAGAAAGACATATGACGCAAGTGTTGATGGCGACGGAAGAGGACGTCCGCGGAAGACTTGGCACCACCGGGTAAATAAGATACTGCAGGATAATCCTGTTAGAAGCCTCAATAATTGTCGCACTTGTATGAGAAGATGTATGGATGTGGACGGGGCGAGAATTGTGTGTCAGAACAGAATAGTGTGGCGCTCTATCCTCTCTGCCTACCCCCGCGGGGAAACGGCGTGATGGTAAGTGAGTAAAATAGAAAAGCACTATCTGAATTTATAATACTGCAAAAACTAGTGTAGCAGAAATATTAACGAATGCAATGTTTAGTTTGCTGTCCTCAGTATCATATTACATAGAAGATACTATAAACTAATAAATTATCAATAACATATTATTATTAATTTAACTTTTAGGTATCAGAAGTCTTCAGCAGCTGTGCGGAAATATGGCAATCATCTCATACATGCAGATAATCTTTGATACCACCAGTACGAGTTTGGACTCCAGCGTCACTACCATAATCTATGGAGTTGTTCAAGTCATATCAGGTATTTTTGAACATCTTTTTAGTAACACCACTCAAAAGAATGTTTATATGCCACAAAATACTCTACGGACAAAAATTATTTTCCTGAAAAGTGTAATAGATTTTCTTTGTAATTTAATCATCTCATTTTGAGCTCTAATTATTATTTGTTGTATTTACTAGGTTTCGTCGCGACTATTGCAACGGACAGACTTGGAAGGAAGCCACTTTTATATTTTTCTTCTATTGGACACTCCATCGCCTTGACGGCTATCGGAACATACTTCTTCCTTCAAGATTACCTCGAGTACGATGAAGAAACGATGGCTTCATTATCATGGATTCCTCTGGCCTCAATCATGCTTTTCTGCGTCTGTTACAGCGTTGGAATCGGTTCTCTGGGATACGTGCTACTAAGTGAATACTTTCCAACGAATGTAAAAAGCATAGCAGTTTCTTGCGGGAGTATTTACGGATCTTTCATAGCATTCTCAGTCTCAAAATTATACCTGGTCGTGGCGGACGCTGCCGGGGTCTACGTGGCGTTTTGGATCTTTGCCGGTTGCTGCTACCTCGGCCTCGCCTTCACGCACTTTGTTGTTCCAGAAACCAAAAATAAGAGTTTTGCAGAAATCCAAAAAAAATTAAACAGTAATAACAACAAGGCGATTTTATTAGATCTTGAAAACCAAAAAAATGGAAGGATCTTTATCGTCGAGAAGCGTTAAGATGTGGCCATTTGTAACCACTTTCTTCTATAGCGCTTTATAAACGATCTGTACATAAATACAAAGATATTATTTAGATACAAATTAAATATATCAATAAGAAATGTATACGGATAAAATTAATTAACCAAAAAAAAATTTTTTTTGCCACCCTGACTCGAACCAGGAATCATTCTTATCCGGGGAAGTGCGCTGATCTATTATACCACGTCAACATAGTAGGTTAACGACAACATTTTGAATATATATGTTACATCTGTTATTCCATTATTTGAAATCAAAATACTTTGTATTTACAGAGAATCTCTAACACATTTGAGTAAAATCCGATAGGAGACACCAGAATAAATGAATGAATACATTTTTATTAAATTTTTGGAAATATTAATACAATTCATATATTTTTAAGGAGAATTTTTATTTTTAAGAGAAATTTTGTAAAAATAGTACAAATGACTCTACTGTATTTTTCTAGGGATGAAATAGATATTTACCATCTTAAAATATTGTTACCTAGGTTAAATTATCTAATCTATTTATTCTTGTATACCAATATTTGTAATTATTATTTTAGTATTAAAATAAGTAATAAAACAAAACATTTAATGAAAATAATTTATTTTTTACATTTTATAGTAAAGTATGGTGACATACGTTCATCTCCAAAAAATGTAGAACAATCGGTTGCAAGTTTATGAAAATAAATTATTTTGAAGAAAATCTCACACATGTTTAAAGTCAAATCATAAAATAAAATGTTTTGAGTTAAGTAAAATAAGTATGTCAAATAGAAAAAATACAATGTGCTAGCTGACAAGAAACCTAGAGTACAGCCTACTTCATGGCTAACGAAAAAAAATTGCTTGGTGAATGATACAGCCAGAAATTTTAAAAAATTGTTGTCAAAAAATAAGTTTTATTTGCCGATTGAAATTAAGTGTTTCTTTCTGTTAAAATGCGTTACATTAGTGGAATCCCGCAGAGCATTATCAATATTAAAAAAATAATAAGAAATTGTATTTAAAAATATTTCACACCTGCTTATCTTTATTTACATATTATGTACGCACTAATAGGTAACACATTTGGAATTCAAATCCAAAATAATTAACATTTATGGTAACATACTCTTTGGAACATTCAGAGTTCAATGCCCGCTTGACAGTTCAATAAATCTTTTTAAATTACGCACTTTTAATAACACATAATATTATTTTAAAAACTTTATTATTGCTAGACAATGAAAGCTTTCTTATTAAAGTAGTCAAAAAATAACACACAATTAATTAAATGGTAGTAATTGCACAAAAAAAAAATTTTCAATACTCATAAAGCATACATTAAAAAAACTATTAAAATCAATCGGTTTAAAATGTACATTTTATTTCCATAGTAATATGGAGGGAATGTAATTAGAATTTATTTGAAAATAAATAAATAGAAATTTGCAGACATTTCGGTCAAAAAATTTAATATACGAGATAAATAAAATAAGAGTGATATGTATTTATATACATATAAAGTTTACAAGTTGGAACTTTTTGGTGACTAGGCATTTTTATATTTTATTTACTTTTGTTTGTAATTACATTTTAAAGTAAGTCATAAGCGGTCTTTGGAATAATATGTAAAATTATTTGTTAAAAATAGAGTTGCTTTTTTTGTCTGTTTATAGAAACATACATATTTATGAATTTAACAGAATTGTTTATGTACAGTTTGATAAATGATTGCAGTAAAATAATAAATCTAGCGATTTTCACAATTTTTATAAAAATGTAATTATTTCGTAATTTTTATCAAAAAAAAAAATCATATCCTCGATGATTGCCAGACAATAAATAGTAAGTAATAGCTCTTGATAAAATATTAATACAATTAGGGAAGACAGGTTTTTTTATTTAATCGGAAAGTTCTCATTATTATAAATACATTTAAAAATGATCAAAAATATAAGTAAATTAATTCAATAAAATGCTCTTTTTCATCTAAATATAAATAAGTTGTTAAAAACCAAGGTTTGAAAAAAAGGATTTTCAGAAATATTTTATATTGAAAATGAAAAAATCAATTACTGTCCTTGGATTTCGAATCGTTCATAAGAAGCTCGTTAATAGAAAACGTAAATATTTTCAACTATTGAATATCTCAAACTGGTATAATCGTGTATTTTTTGATAAACAGTTTTTCGCTTTACTTTTAATTACTATTTATTACAACTATTAGTAATAATCTATGGTTTAAAAAATATTTGGTTTGTAAATTGAAAACACTAAGTAACACTAACAGAAACCACTTCGAATTCATTCACAGATTTATTTACTGATTCGATTGAATGCAAGATTTATCAAACGTTATTATACACTCGTATGTATGAGATTCATAAAAAATATTTCTGTATTTTTTTACACGCAGAATTTTGTATATCAATATCCTTACATTCTGTGGAAAATAGTGGTAATTTCTGTGGAATACCGTTAAGAACTTAAACAGAGAAATGCATATATTGTATCAATGGCGTAACACGTAAACATAATTTATTGACTACAAAAATGATAACTTTCAACAACAGCCGCAATAATTCGAAAACAAAAATGACAATATAAGTTCATGTTGCATTAAAACTAAAAATAATAACAGATTATAATAATATCTATCAAACTTTTTAATCACAACAATGAATGTTCAACTTGCAATAGTAACCTCTTTTCATTAGACTAACCACCACTTTCAAAACATGTCTCTTATGATTATTCAGATCACTGTAATGTTCGGATCACAATTGGTCACAAACGCTCAACGGCCACGTATCGAGTACTCATTTTTTTGACGGATAGTAGTCGTGGTAGAAATTGACAAAAATCCGACAGCTCTATAAAACCTAAATCTCAATAGTAAGTATTTTGTTCATTGAAGTTTATGTGTATCCCGTGAAATTAAAATAACAAACGAGATGAATTTTACAAGCGATCAGTGGATTTCTTGAAACTTTTCAATATCTTATCTTGCAACTTTCGAAGGAAAAATAACTTTTTAATTCTGTTTATTTTCTTTTGCATACTGCATGCCTTTTTCATTAATTTATTTCATGTTAAAATTCATCTCGTGTTGATTGATAAATTTTTTTCACAGGAATGACATAAATCAAAAATAATGTCATATAGTATTGAAATGGGAATTCTGTTTTTTTTTACTATTATATTTGTGAAAATTTGTGTTAATTTTTACGGTACGTACGAAGACAATCAGAATTATTAATGTTTGTCGAATTTTAATTTATCTGGTCAGATTTAAGCTTGTCGGGATTTTGTGTTCACCCGAAATCCTTCTTAATATTTTGAGTTTCTCGCGCGCCGTTTGCGTTGGAACCTAATTGTAAGGTAGCACTAAATCCTCCGTCATCATATGAGCTCGTGTTCGAACTCCTCACTTTCTTCTGCTCTGAGCAGACACTGCCTGACCCCTTCCAGAATGATCTTGACCCTCCTGTCGAGCGCCGCGAGATGGGGTTCCCAGAGGACCGGTCGGATGGGATCTCTAGACATGGCGTCCCTCACTGCTTGCGACAGTTTCACTTTACCATTGTGGAACCTGAAATTTTAAAATTAATTTATTAAACCATTAGCCTTTCATTTTATATTCGAAATAATGATTGTTTAAAATTCAAATATGACTATTTGCACATCTTTCCTATTTATATCTAAAAATGTTAGGCAATTTACATTTTTTTTTTGATTACAATTCAATCTCAGCTAACACAGACTCGTGTATATCAAAAGAATGTCCCGGTAGTAATTGTGTATTTTTTTTTAAAAAAAAGATTTGTTCTTTACATTTTTTGTGACGAACTTTGATTTAAGATTACTTAATTTGGTAAAAATTATTCAAAAATTTTTGTCAACTATGTCGTACATCAAAAACCTCAATAATCTTCTAAATATGTAAGAGATAAATGAAATTTAAAAAAATATTATCAAATTTCTATTGGACCCGAAATCTTAAAAATTATGATTGTTTATATATAATAACATAAAATATTAGCAAAATACACGAAGACAACTGCCAAATAATCGACTAAGGGCAAGTGGATCAGAAAGCAAAATCAATTTGAAATTAAAAAATACAAACTTTCGATTAACTAATCGAAACTATTGGCAGTTGATTACCGGCGCTACTGCACTGCGGGGCCCTTTAATATTCGTATAGGCTAACAAAAAATCTCTTGTGAACTTTTTACACGACCTCTACAATGAACTGCGGGAGATGAATAACGAACGTGTACATTTTTAATTCCCCCACATGGTCCGAAAGCAAATAGCCGCAAGCCTTACCGAGTGTTTCTATAGACCGATGTATTATATAATGCAGAGACCATCGGATGTGCGCACTCCTGAAGGCTGTGCTGCCGAGTGTATGCTTTTAATAAGTTTGTATCAAAGGGGTATCGCGCTGAAAATGTGTAGATTTCGTTTGGCGACTTTTTTGACTTCAAATAGTTCTACTATTCGTCAATAAAGTCACGAGCTCGACAACCCTGGATGGGTTTTTACTCTTAGGCTGCTCGCTAGTTATTTTCTCATGTTAGTGAAGTCCACTACGACATCATCCAGCGCATCAGCGCGTCGATCTTCCTCTTCTACGTTCCTCTGGGTTACTAGACAAAACCTCGTATACTGGTTCCTGATCTTCTATGCGCTGTACATGATCTAACCAACGTAGTTTGTTGTAATAAATTTGATTGATTAGACCTCGATAAAAGCTTGTAAAGTTTTACGTTATGACGTTTTCGCCAGGTACTCTACATAGACTAAATAATAAATAATTGTACCAAGCGTTGTAAAAATTAATAAACAATGTCTTATAATTAGCAGGTATTTTTTGGGTATAAACACTGACCAACCCAAACTACCCCTGCTGCGAATCCTTTACGCCCGTTTCAATCATTTCTCCAAACTCTCAACTCTCGTACGATGGCTGGCTATGATAGTTCTGGATGCAAATCACGCCGCCATGCACAATTTCAGTAGGTATATTATGTCTCTCTCTGAAAGAGCCAATTGAAATCATTTGAACACATTTACCACAGCGTTGCTGATATGTAAGAAATTATATAAGATAAATGGTATAAAATGATTTTCATGCTCTCATTAATATGTATTTTACTAAGTTCTAAAAGTTTCTTTCATTTATTAATATATATAATACTAAGTGTTAAAAACTATATTCAAACATGGCTGCCTTCACTCGGCTTACAAATATTATATGAGATATTTCTAAAGTATTTTCATGACTTGCTACAAAATTTCGTTTGATATGTTAATTTCGTCTTTGATGTTCTTTTTAATGGCGCCATATTTTGTGGATTGTTCGTATAAACCCCCTTTTTTTGATAGCCAGTGGAAGATAGTTAGAGGGAGGCCAATAGTTTTGTTTCGTGAGGTGATTAGGTTTGCATAAATCTGTTAAAAAAGCTCAATTTTGCTAAAACCTGTTGTTATTTGTCAAATTGCAAGATTACAGAAACCCTTCAATTAATGCTCGATAGCGATAGATTGTTCTACTCGATTCTATTACCCATCACATTGGATATAATATTATATTTACTAAAAAAGGTAAAACGCACGTAAAAAGCATCATTATATTACTTACTTCATCAGTGTGGTCAATGTGGTCTGCCGCACCAAACAGCACTGCAGTAGAGGAGCCAGGATAGATACCTCATCATGGAAGGCTTTACCGAAGGCTCGGCCTTGATCCAAGTGAAGAGGAAACGTCTCATTTCCGAACATTCTGCCAATTTCAAGACAAAATAATTTAAGACATGAATATGTCGGTAGACATATTTTTACATATTGTTGAGCTAATAATTATTACTTTTAAAATTGGAAAAATTATTAATTATAATATAGGAAATTTACTCATAAATTCTAAAGATAAACATGATAAATTTAACAATTCTGGTGTCTATAAACTTAGTTGCAAGGATTGTGCTGCATTTTATATTGGTAAAACGGGTTTCCAGAATTTTCTAATCATTTGATATAAAATGGTTATGTATTAATTGAGATTGTCAATTTTGCATGTAAACGGTGTTGGTCATAAATGAAAGAATTTGGAATCATTGGAGATAAATAAAGCGTGTAAAACAAATCAAAAAAATAATAAACAACGAACAAAATTTCACTACATGTCCCATTCTAAAATTTTTTCCTAAAAATTATTCTAGTAATTTTGTATCAGGTAACAATTTGAATTAGGTACTAAATTTATTTTTTTAAAATAGACTGTCAAAGAAACAATAACATATGTTTTTGATTAGTTATTGACATCCTGAAGAAGAAAATGATATTTTTCGAAACCAGTAGATGTATTTTAACTCAGTAAGTGGTCAATAAAACAATGTTAAAAAATAGAAATAATAATTGTTAATTATATATAAATTAGTGATGATATACTGTAATTGTGTGATTAGAGATTTAACGTGTGATAATTGGTAACTTTGTTTTAAAGATTCTAGTGATGCTGAATTACGAATAATCGCCGTTGTCAATCATCGTTACAATCAAACATCAATCACAGTCACAATCAATCACAGTTACAATTACAATTTCCAATTCCTCAGAGTCAATGATATTACGAGTACTCTATTGCCTAGTGTACACTACAACTGCGACAGTACTACGCATTTTGGTACTTTTAGTAACTAATGAAAGTATATTTGTTTTTTCTTATTGTATGAAATCTCAAATTTATCTTAAAGGCTATATAAATGAACATAGCTGACATGTTTCACGCAAACTTTGATGATGCGCGTTGGTTTAATACACACTTACGAGTATAATACAATGCAAACACTATTAAATATGAATTAAATATATTAATTAGAAAGATATACATATATAATAATTTTAACGAAAAATATTGTTGTTGCGCCACCGGGATTCGAACCTGGATCTCTTTCCAAACCAGGAAAGGTGCATTATCCAATTATGCTACAGCGAGGATATTTTTAGCGACAAATTTTCGAACCCATATGTTTCCTTTTTGATATTAATACATTTCATCGTTCCATTGTTTGAAAGAGCCGTCTACCTTATTTTTACTGAATCTCAAATACCTTTAAGTAATCTGAGCAGACGCCAGAATTATCAATTCATTTTTTTTTTACCTAAGTTCGAATTCTGGTGGCGCAACAACAATATTTTTCGATAAAATTTATTTTACATGTAAATCTTTCTAATTAATATTTATAATATCACAGACCTATGTTCTGAATAATTACAACTTCACAATAAGAATATGTTCTCCTAATAAGCAAACACTATTATTTGTTCGATATAAACCCGCACTCGATAAACGAAAGGAATATTGGAAATTGCTATTTGCCGGCAAAAGATGGTATATTTATTTACTCTCAGGACAACTATAGTAATTATTACCTAAACGTCTCGTAATGATGTCTGTCCATGTTTCCAATTAGAAAATCGTATATCGCCATATCCATGATGTCTAATAGTCTTCTTCCTTCATCATATGGAGGTACTTCCTTAATCTGCAAACGGAAATCAGCGTCAGTTTTCAAATTAATTAGTAATGAATCATTCATGATACATAGGTTTGTATATCTTTTTAAAACATTTAGTAATTATTATAAAAACCCCAAAACAGAAAAATTTACAAAATATAATAATGACTTATTAACACTCATGATTAATTATTCTTTGAAATATATGAATCATGCGAGTAAAACTCATTATTTTTTTAATATTATTTTTTTTTTTTAGCAAATTAGATTATATATTATAATATGATTAGATTAATCTAGTTTATTTATATTCACGTATTGCGTCTACATTTATTTAAACGCATTAGTTTAGTTCGTTAGTTGTTTAGTTTGTTGAAAGAAAATTAATCTGTTTAAATTTGTCATTAATTTCAATACTAAAACCTAAATATTTAGAAAATGACGTGACAAAACATACTAACATATATGCACAATCAATCCATTACAATTCTGCATTTTACTTTTCAAAAAGATACTTAAAACATCTGTTTTAATTTTTGAATATAAATTATATGACTTTGGTCGTTCCTGCTCTCGATTAAAGCATTTCTTAAAGTATAGTCAGAAGATTTCAGCACTTGTGAATAATATTATTGAGGAAAAGGCTTACAAGTGTGCAGTAGTCATCTTGGGTTTCCCATTGCGCCTTCTTCCGCTTATGATAGGATCTTCTCCATGGATGCCTCCAGATCTAAAGCAAAGGAATTTTTATATAAAAAAATAGTTTTAACGATTTGAGTGCTGTAATAAAGGTGACATGTTGACAAAATATTACATGAATGTTTCACATCACGGTCCTGCATGGCGGGACCCACCTTTTTCCCGAAACCCTTTTCAGTATTGTAAATCCAGAATTTAAAATGTGTTTGCAAAAGGTCCTTTTTAAAAGCGCTCGTTCAATAAAATATGCAGATGTTCCATTAAAAATCGGAAAATATTCTTATTCAATAACCCTTTCTATCTGGTTCGTGCGGATAAGTACTTCACATAATCAATCAATGGTTTTTTTTTTACAATTATTTAACTACTTTTTGAGTATATATGGAATTTTTTCATTCTATGTATAATACAAAGCATTCCAAAAGTCTTTTTCATTATAAAAATTCTGTGATAAAATAATGGATGGGTTTAATAAAAAAATAATTGTTTTGCATTTAAGTACAGTCCCTGGGAATTTATTTCTTAAAAATTATGTTTTATAAATGTGGTCCGTTATTTCACTGGCACTCTTCTGAACGGGAGGCAAAATTTCTGAGAACTGCTCGGCACGTATTCTCTATGATCGCTGCCATTTCTTCTCGGATATTTTCTTTTAATTGGTCCAGAGAGGGAGAATTGTTACTGAATACCTTCGATTTAATGTAGCCTCATAGGAAAAAGTCCATTGGTGTCAAGTCGGGTCTACGTGAAGGCCAGTTTATGTCACCTCGTTGGAATATCAATTTTCCAGGACACGCTTCATAGCGACTGAATTCCCAAGGATGCGACTAACAATCGGCATACCTCCCGCCCATCTACGGCTCGTTACGTTGGTGCAGCGAATGAACCAAAATGAAAAAGACTTTTGGAACAATAAATGTTTTAATAATATATATTTATAGTTTGAACGGAAAATGCTTCACTCGAGATCTTCAAGAATTTTTGACTACAGAGATCAACTTTTATCTATAATTTTCTAGATAATCGAATGTCACCTTCCAACAATATCATTCGTTGCAAAACGATGCCCGATATATGTACATTAACAATATGGTAATAAACAGAAAACATAAACCTACCCTTCTCTCTGCCACGTCGCTAGGGGGCAGGTAGGCGGCAAAGCTGCCTTCCAACTTGTCGGGGCTGCCGCAGATGGCGTGGCCCGTGTCGCAGTAGTAAGAGCACTTGCCGTGGAAGCACAGGTTGTTGGCCGGGGACACGAAGAATGTCCTCAGGATGTCGCCCTCGGCCACGTTGTAGATCTCCGTCGTCACGTTTAGGACCCGACCCACAACCGGCATGGCGCGGCGGAATCCCAACACTCTGTAACAATCCACAGTTTTTTTCTGTTCGGTTCTTAATCTTCCTCTCACAGAAACTCAACACTTTATCCTATTTAATGTGTGTCTATGTAAAAATGCATTATCTATCGTACTTAATTAAAAATTTAATTGATGAACCGATGTAGGAGGGCAAGCCAAAAATTTTTTGTCCAATGATTTATTTACACTCACTTTACGGAAGCCAAGCTCGTCGTGTATGATTTGATGGGCACAACCATGACTGATGTTCAAAAAAGTCGCTACCTAACCGATGGTAACTCGCCTATTCGCTAGAACCATCTCTCGAGCTTGCTGAATCTTGTCATCCGTGGTAGAGGTTAACAGGCGACTTCTCAATCCACAAAAATATAGTTTTACGTGATAAAGCACTGTCCCCGTATTGTGATCAAAGTTAATGATGAGTTTTAGCCTCTTTCCACCCTCCGACCAGAGAAATCGGATCACTGCTCATTGTTTCTCCTTCGTGCAAACTGCTAGAGGAGCGGATACGTTTACACTGTAATAGCCGGAAGACAAATGACACGATCGGGATTAACTTTCGCACACTTGACCGCAGTCGTACCAACTCTAACCACGCACGTGCAGAAGGCAGTATGACAACTTTGAAGGTAACATGCTTTGCTGTAGTTAAGACACTCGCCTAGTGATTCAGTGGTCGAGGGTTCGAGCCTCATTTCACTCCTGGTTTCCACCAGTAAGTTAGTCCTATTTTCATAACACAAGCGATTAGCTTAGTTTGAAAATAGTAAGAATATTAATGCGACACGTATCTGTGTTTTTCTTTAAATAAGAATGAATATGAATATCGAAGAAGCGAAGTATGTCTGTCAGTTTAGGGATGTGTGACAGTATATTATCACTACGTATTCCGGTGTGACACCATTGGCTCGATAGGATACTGTATCCGATGAAGGGACCTGGATGTTCTTAAGGTCAAGACAAAACACAGAACAGAGGAATCTCCTTGAGGAGGCTAAGGCTATGCCGGTCTGTAGTGGCATGAATAATGAATGATGGATCTCGGCATGACGGTATGTATATAGTATAAGAACTATCATTTAATCTTTAATTTATCAATGAAATAAATATTTTATTTTCATTTAATGTTTTTTAAATATTAAAATATCACGTTACCAATTAAAAGGCACTAAAACTCATGAACACTTTAAGAGAACTAACACAAAAGCAAACAAAGTAAAACTGTATTCATTCGAACTCATTCTCCGCAATGAGAAAGACGGAGTGGAATATAGAAGGTGGCAGAGACAGCAATTAATAAATATAAACAATTAGTGTAACGGCTGTTTATTTATTTATTATTATTATTTAATTTTTTTCTATGTATCGTAATTACATATTTGTTTAATTTTATTGCATCGAGGAGATTTAATGGTTATAGGAATACATATTTCACATTCAATTCTAATTAGTCGAAAATATTTAGTTGATTTCAAGTTTCTGTAAATTATTATGAGCTCGAAGATACACACACCATTTAATAATGAAATGACAGGACGTCACCCGTTTGACGCGCCTTTTCTCTAATATTCATAAAGAGTAATAGTAATGGAATCACGTGAGTGATTGCTAATTACAAATTCACAACCCTGTCTCTTCAGCGAGAAAGGGGATCAAAGTCAGGGGTAATATACACACGCCCCGTGAATTATGCACATCGGAAGATCTTTATTTTTGACGCACACCTGTATAATATTGAGTGCGGATTCTATCCCAAATGACGAGTTAATTTTATAAAAATTACTAACGAATATTGTACAAGTGAACGTTCATTGAAATATTTCAAATGAAAATTATCACTATCCTATACAATTGCAATTTGGCGGCCCTTGTAGTTCAGTAGTCATGATACTGGCTTCTCATATCGAGGATACCGGGTTCGATTTCCGGTGAGGACATAACACATACATCTACAAGGTGAATATTATGTTCCAGGTCGATGTTGTTTATAAATAACTATAAAATAATACTTATTTTTGTAATTTGGCGTTTATTTATATATTATTTTATTTATTACAATTATTTATGACGTATGATATATAATATTCTAATTTATAACATTTATTTCATTCTGATTATTGTCCTGTAGCATCGGAATTGTTGTTGGCTTATTGGCGTCGATTTCTTTTTTTCAAGTAGCCCCACATAAAATAGTCGGGAGCCGTCAAATCAGGTGATCGAGGAGGCCAGTCGATATCACCACTTTTTTGACATTACGCGGCCGGGAAAAATTTGTGAGGTGGCACCGTCCTGTTAAAACCGCACGTGTTGCAGGCCAAATCGACCCAATTCGGCCTCGAAGAAGTTTTCCAACATGTGACGATAGCGATCGCCATTAATGGTTACAGCGTTGCCATTATTATTTAGATGAAATGTTTTAATGACTTCAATACGTTGTCGAGGCGTTAGATGCTCCATAATAAATTGTAATCAACTACCAAATTCGAAGTGACTAATGTCTGTCAAACTAAAATGGTGGCCAAATAAAATCGGTCTGGAACATAATATTCACTCTGTACGTGATTTTCTCAAGCTTGGGTGTTTTGCAATGTGTTTCACTATAGTGATTGGACCTCGTGGCCAGTTGTGATGTTAAACAAATAAAAATAAAATAATTATTGCACAGAAATGTAAAACAAAAATATATTGACAGCTACCCCTTGTCGCATGATATCACGTGAAAGTGTACAGTTACAGCATCAAAGTAAATTATTTTTCTAATGCATTATAGTTTACTTTTTAAAAATAAAATACGGTTATAAAAAAAATCTCTAATATTTTTCCATCATTATCGATGGGTTAGTTCTAATTACATTACGTAACATTTTGATTATTATTATTATGAACGCGTTAACACGCCAAATTTTATATGTCACGCTAAGCTATAAGCGTGTTAACACGCACTTTTGGACCTTGCAAAAGTCATATTTTTAAATCATTTTGCCATCTGTGGACGACAGGTCCCAGCTTTTGATAGATAAGTCAAGACCCTTAAAGCCTAGTCTTACCATATGCGGTGTCTTCCATTTCAAATACGAGTTGGCAGTTAAAAGGTTAAGTATGCTCTTTAGTTCACAGTAATGATCATTCTCTAAGTTTACAGATACATATGTGCTTATGTATCCTAGGTATATAATTTCCTTAAGGTCGTCCGTGTCGTAATTTGTTTGAAACAAAAGCGGACTTCGAATTTGTCGAAATAAATTTTAATGTGGAACATCACACTAAATAAGTAGGTACTTGCATACTCTTTAACTATCAAAATTCATGGACGGGAGAAAAAACGTGTAATTTTTAGCCAAATTGATAAATAATAAAATGGCAAAAAATACATTTAGTTATATTTGTAATAGAGCGTATTTACGTAATACTGTTTTGCAATTTGCGGGATTTTTTTTTAATAAACATTTGTTCACTATATTCTTATCACGTCATATGTGTGTGCGAGCGCCACACCGCCGGGCCGGGATGTGTACGTATGTGCGTGTGTGCGGGGATAAATAGGAGACGCGCGCAAGTCACGGTCTCTTTTCTGCGTTACCGTTGACCACTATACGAGTTATTTACTTTGTACCATCATTGTATTATTCTAGTAATAAATACTTAATTATCTAATTGTACTAATCAGTCCAACTATCAATGAAACGTACTAACTACGCAAGTACGTAACATTGGCGCAGCCGGTAAGATGAATATAAATTAAATATATTGTGTTCATAATTATTTTTAATTTTGAACGACCACATTGATGGATTAGCATTATGTATATTTTTAATAAATTATAAGTTATAAGTTTTATTCCAAATATGTATCACTAACAAATAAACATAATAATATAAACAAAGATCTGCTGTCAATTATACAAACGTTAAAAATAGTGAATTATTTAAGTTGATATTTAATATAAATAAATATATTTATATTTTTTATTCTCTAAATATTATCCAGTCATTATTGATGGGTTATTTATAGTGCATATACCTTGTTAGATTACATATATGTTGAGTGTACACGTATCTTCATTTCACAATAAACATTTCTCTAATACAAAGAAAGCTTTTCCAACGCGAACGAGACTTGGAAGTTATTTCTTTGTGAAATAAAGGGGATAATCCGTGTGTCCGTAGATAATCCTTCCACTTATTCCACTTCACACCTAGCAAAACAAGACCGTGAACACAAATTATATTTGATTAGTTATCCAGGTTTTCTTCAGCGATCGGGACAGTTTTACCTTTTTACGTTGTACCTGAAGATAGCTAGTTTGCGAGTCAGCCACGGCGCGATTGCAGCCGGCAGAAGTATTAGCGGAGGAATCGGGCGCCTAGTTAGTGAGGGTTTAACTACTTTCCGGAATCTGCGACATTATTCGGATTAATCAAAAGTAAATAAAGATTATCAGTTCTTATCCGGGTGATTCTCTTTCTTGCTTCAGAATTAGAAACTATTTGTAATGTATTAATTAAGAACATTAAGTAATGGCCGGACGATCTTCTAGACACATAGAGGGCAAAAAATATATGAAATTATTTTTATAACTTTTTATTTATGAGACATATTGAAAGTAAATCATGATGTACATGTTCATAAATATATATATAAATGTAATCCGTCAATAGTGACCGGAAATTTGTTTCTAATTTTTTAATTTATTTAAAAAAATGATGAAAATGAAATATTATTTTAGAATACTACACAACATATTAGTAAGTAAATCGCTATACTCCGTTATACTCATTAATTTCTCTATAAATAACACTTTTTTCCGTTTAATTTTTATAAATAAAAGCGTGCAAGTACCTACGTATTTATTGTGACAAAATGTTTATATTAAAATATTATTCTACATAAATTCGTTTTTGTGCGACATGCGCGGACGCGCAAATTCGCGGAGAGACGTGAAGCTGTTATATAATATGGGAAATATTAAAAACATTTATTTACAACGAGTTTTTTATATTTTAGAATTTTAGAATTCAACTCAACCATTTGGTCTCCATTCTATAAAGTGCACGAATTAAAATTAGAAAGAGTTTAGCATAAATTTTTAAGGTTTATTACTTCAAACTGTGTATATCCGTTGAACAATTGAATTATGATTTTCTAATGAGCACTCTTCATTTAAAAAAATTGTCTGTAGAAAAACTTTAGGTGATTTATTATTTTTATTTTAAATATTAAATGGCATTCTGGACGCCCCTAATTTAACTGAACTGATTATATACCACGTGCCTGCGTCCAGGTCGTCGGCGCTGTTCAATGTAAATTCATTATATATCAATTTTTATAGAAATGCACCCACACAAAGACTTCACAGGCTTGGGAATAATTTTGGTCTTGTAGATATATTCCGATTGTTTTTGATGCTGTTCTGAGTCAAAAATACAATTGATTTTGATACTCAGCCATTCTGTCAAACCTAAATTATTACTGTATATTTGATCAATTTTCATGCTACTTGTGTAGCTGCTCGTGTTTTTGTTTATTTTTTATGCCAAACCAAGTTTGTAAAAGCCCATAAGGGCGTTAATAAATAAATAAATAACAGTAATTAATATAGTATTTACCTGTCCAGATGAAAGGCTGCAATCTCAGCGTTGTGCCTCTCGTAATCTGAGAAGTAAAAGTGGTTCGGTAGGGTTTCTTGTTCGCGCGGGAATCTGAAAAAATAATTTCATCCTCAAAATTTGTTCAGTCAATTTAATCTTACGATCAATCTAAATTCGGTATAAAATTATCCTATTCCTCCCACCCCTCGCATTATTATCATTCCCTCTTTTTCCAATATTATTTATTTAACGGTAAATGGTGACAAGCACTTCGTGTAAATAATTTAGAGTTGGCAAAAGTTGATTCTATGAACCGTAACGATTGAAAAAAGAAGTTAATAATTATTTACAAGTTCATGGAATAAAATATCATATTGGTCTGCACTTCATGCTGAGGAGGGGTTCCCATGGCAACAAATGGGATATCCATCCTCCCCCTCCAAGTAATGTTCTCAAAGAAGAAAATAATATTTTTCGATTAAAATAATCGCTACGTCAAGTATAAAGAGTTTATTCCGGGCAAAACCCGAGAAAGCGGGAAAATTAATGTAAAAAATGGAGTAGGTTTTTTTAATGTAATTTATTTGTTTTGAAAGGGAATGATTTAAGCTTGCGGCTGCCTTAATTAAAATCGGAGTGCCACCTTTGTGCGAAAGTTGGAGAGAACAAAAAACATGAAATCTTAAGAATTCGTAAATATCCAATAACAAAATAATTAAAAAAGTTTTTTAATAACTTACATACCACCAAACAAACATGCTAAAAGAAAATAATACAGTTATTTAAATCAACAATAGATACTTGTAAGTAGATTTCAATATCTCCTACTCTTCCTTGTGTGACCCAATGATAAATAAAATTTGAACTAATAAAAATAATTTTGTTTATTATTTGCAGATTTGTTATAGTATAAATTCAATGAACATACACACATCAAAATCAAATTAATTTAAATAATAATAATAAACATGTTGTATACACGATAAATATTAGAATAAAAATAAACGAGCTGACCCGTGGACCCACTCATGTGTCCATAAGAACAGAATTTCTTATCAGGGCCAGAGGGAAGAAAACCTGTAAGACGAGCCAGGAAAACACGGAGAAGGCAAAGTGGCCCCAAGTAATCGACGCAGCGCAGGACAGAGAGCGGTGGAGGAGTGCTGTCCAAGGCCCCGATTAGAATAAAGGGGGATGAAAAAGAAGAAGAATATAACCCCATTATCAATAAAAATATCAACGCACATCTGCAAGAACACGGATATTTTTTTCACTTAATCCCACTTTATGGGTTTACGTTGATAACTATTATCAAATAAAGACAGCACTTAAGGGACGCCGGACGGTCTAAATTTAAATAAAGCGATAATTGCTAATTAATTATATAAAATTTTTGTTTCCTATATTTTTAGAACTTATTTACACATTTGTTTGATTTAAAGTCGCGTTTTTATTAGCTTTGATAAGTGGGACTAACATGGGAGCCCTAGATTATGAACCGGTCCCTGGTAAGGGTGAGCTCCCCTCGTTCCAGCTGGCATTTTAGAATATCAACGAACATATATGAGTTATTAAAAAATTGTCATTAGTAAGTGTGATCGGTGGCATTTGACGCGTAAACAATAAAATTTCATTTTTGCTTCATGGTTCCATGATCTTAAATGCAAAATCAGTCCATATGAGTTAAATCTACGTAGCAAGCTATTAGCCTATTACGTATAATTGGCCTGCATCTAATATTATTCGTGTTTGCAAGTTGTAGTTAACTTACGTTAGTGATTTTTCTTCCACAAGTACATTGCTAATACGTGGAAGTAGAACAGTGTTAACACATAAACATTTTAACGCTTTATTGAATAGATAATGAGAGGAAAATAAATAAACATTCATAGAAGTATCAGAAGCAAAAATTGATGATATTTTCAGTTACAGAATAGGAATACCCACTCGTAATGAGGTGGTATTAATTCTTACGAATGCACCAAATATTTTTAAATAAATGTATTTGTTAGTTACGATACTGTTGAAGTCGATAATTTGTAAAATAAAAAAAATATTTTAATTGAAATATAATTATATGAATTTCGCTTTCGAAATGATATTCATAATACACATGAATATTTTAAAATATAAATTATACCTCTAGGTCCGGTTATTATTTTTTATGAATTCTTTAAAATGAACATTCATTCACCTCAAGGGCGCTTTCATAATTACTGCATGTTGCAGGTTTTGAGAGTCACTTGAACTCGGCCTTGTCCGCCCTGTTGACAGACAGCTTTAGCGAACAACCTCATTCTACCTCGTTGTGCCCGCGACAAAACAAACAAAACCTAAGGCTGATTTAAATTGGAAAAAATATATATATATTTTATAAAAATAAATAAACGACATAACTCTAACGGCCCTCTTTTGATACTAAAAGAGTCGTCATATCAAGTGAAGACTAACTATAAAAAACATGCTCAATATTTTTTTTTCCTATATATATAATTTTCTCATGTGCATCCACCCATCTGTCTATATACCATAGCAACATAAACAAACAACAGCTGTTCGTATCCCATCTACATAAATAAATATCATTCTCGCCGTTTGTATTTCTCACTTTTATTAATGGCCTGCGAACGTAAGCCATATTTCGAATAAAGTAATTTTATAATCATTTGGCGCTTTTGTCACTTGACTGGATATACATAGTTTTGAAATAAATGAATCAACCAAGTATGTAGTATCCGACCTAAGTACATAGCTCCTTCTCATGTAATACGTATAATATGATTTTCACTTAGTATAGTAACCCAATAAAACAAATATAATATTGATAAACCGTATCGCATAACTACATAAAACCAACAAGATTGCTGCCATGATGTTAAAATGTACGATTATCGTACCAAACAATTATTTTAATTTTGTAGTTTTGTTGATTATTAAATAAATTAAGTTTATAAAAAAAATTTCATGTATTTAAATGTCATCATTGGCGGGTTGTTTTTAGTATATATGAACATAAACATAATTATACTATTATATTTTATAATTATGTAATATAATATAATAAACATAATTATACTATTATATTTTATAATAATGTAATATAATATAATAAACATAATTATACTATTATATTTTATAATTATGTAATATAATATAATAAACATAATTATAGAATTATATTTTATAATTATGTAATATAGTATAATAAACATAATTATACTATTACATTTTATAATTATATAATATAGTATAATAAAAATAATTATATTTTATAATTATGTAATATAATATAATAAACATAATTATACTATTATATTTAATAATTATGTAATATAATATTCATAATTATAGTAAAACAGTAGTGAGATATGTATGTCTAAGGGATCTAATGAATCAATGAATGTCTAAGGGATCTAACATAAATTTTACAGTAGAATGTTCAACAATTATTATAGGTGTCATCGATTTCATTAATTGTGAAAATTTCATCATCAGTGATGATCATTTTTTTTACTGTAACGGTAAAGAATTTTTACAAAGGCTAATTTTTAATATCGCGGAATAAATATTTTGAATTTGTATTAGAACTTGACGGTAAAGGTTCAATATTAATATCATTGATTGATTTGGCAGTTACTTCGTGGTGTAACATTTTTTTTTCCACTTTGTACTACACACACCATTTTTTTTGAGTTGTATCACGACCAATTTCGGGAAGAGCAGTCCTTCCCATCTACAGTTGTAAATTGAACGAAAATGAAATAAAGTTGACTATTGGGGCGGCGGGGCACGTAAGGGTGGGAAATATTGATAAAAGCGGCAAAGAATTTGCGCTTGCCAAAACTAGTCATGATACAATTCAAAAAAAAATTGTATGTATATAGTACAAAGTGAAAATAATAAAAAAATATTTTTTTAAAAGTTCAATATTATTTTTGCCGTCCAACGTGTGTAGTCACCGTCCCAGTAGCTCGTACAAAACTATTTTTCAAAAACGGGACCATCAGTTTTATTTAATTTAGAATTTCAAAAGCCTCCACACCGACGGGGTCATGGGGTGTAATATTGTCATGATGAATAGAGACATTGAGGATAGTTGACCTCTGCTGCAATAAAGCTGCGACTCTCCCCGCTCTCCCTCAGCCCAGATGCAAATCTTTCAGATAAACAATGCGGCCATAACTTAGTTGGGACTAGATTGTTTTTTGCCGTTGTATGTAAATCTAACCCGACCCATATTTTAAGTGCCCCCACCGGTTCGCAAACGGCACCGCCATCTATCGGAACGTGACCGAATTATCAACGGCCAACCCTGCGAGGGGAGCGAACTTTTGTGGCTGAACTGGTGCAGGCTTGCCCACCGATCCAACGCTCTGCGGTAATATAGACATGTTAATTATATTTTCACAATCTTCCCCTTCGTCGCTATGATAATGAAGACACCAAAACTATTCGGGGCCATCTGCACAGATCTGTTAAGGCCTTCCTGAAGTGAGCCAGATACGTCCACCCAAAGAATAAGGTTCCCTCAACCGCCTGCCTTATACCACTAATCTCTACATAGCAGATGCTCCGTGTTCACAATTATTTTATTATCGGTGGACACACTCAATTTATGCGTGTATTCAATGCGCTTGCAACAAAAATATTATTGTTAAATGTTTTTATTATTGTCACTTTAATGTTCTCTCACCTAGCCCACTTCCCAGTCAGTACATATTCGCCTTGTAGCTCGGCCGGTTGTTTCTCTTAGTTTTGGAAACTTGTCAAGATTTGGACTGAAATTGTCGTACCAGGTGTGAACATTCGTTTTGGATCATATGTAAATGTACATGTTTATCTCTCAACTCGGTTTGGTGTTTCTGTCTAATACGCTGAGATTCGAAGTGAAATTTTGTCATTGTAATTAGTGTGAGTAGTGATAATTTGAACGTACTCAACAGAGTATTTATGTGTGTAATTAATTGAACATTAGATGGAGGATTCACCAGAATTGTCCGACGTTACAGTTCAAAATGGATGAACTTCAGGAGAAGAAAAGGGGCTGCGTCATCGTCAGGTGAGTCGAGCTGTTCTCACACTTACAAACGGCGAGAATTGTATTAACGTAGATTACATTTTTTCACAGAAACCGTCCTATGTGCGTTCCGAATTCGTATTTTGATATATTTCCGAGGTCTTCTACATATCTACAGCTTATTTGAATGTATAAACTACACGCGCCTGCCATTAATACCTTCGACCGCATTGGACGAGATCTTATGTGATAGACAAAACGCAAAATAAAATGGAATGTATAAAAAAATCATCCTCACTGGAATGGTTAATCCTCGGGAGTCGAATAGACATACACACAGCAGTTTGTTTTATTTGTTTTTCTCTGCAAACTATGAAAATAAAACTAGCAGTTTGTAAAGTTTTCAACATCTTTGTATTAAGAAGTTCAAACCGTATTGGGTTTTATTCTATGTGAATGAATTCACAACGAAAAGATTACAGAACAGTCGTATTATTATATAGACACCCAGATATTATATTGGTATCAATTTTTGTTTAAACTTTATAAATAGATAAAGCGATGTGAAAAAATCTAAAAATTAACTTTATAATGTAATCTTTAACTTGAAATATATTCTGCATACACGCACATACATTTAAATAAGCTATGGATAACAAATAATTAATATGTATAATTTTAAAAACGTAGCTCTTAACTTCGCATTCGCCGCCTGGTTAGCATTTTTTGAATGCTACTAGTCAGCTGTGTAGCAGCGTCTCGCACATAGTGACAGGACACAGTCGAACAGCTGTCATCTCAAAACCTTCACAGTTCCCCGACTCTTCTTTATTCAGATAAATTAACTAAATAATAAATAAACTAACAACTATTACAACTAACTAACAACTTTTTTATTCTAATAAAATAATATTCAGTTTTGATTTACTTCTCAGAAATTCTAATTGTTTTGAACCTACATGCTGCACCTTCTTGGTATTGAATTTCACTTCTTTGATGATAGTCTAATTTTAATTTTTAAGAATTAAAAAAAAAAAATTATCTATGCATTATGTTTATTGAATATATAATTGACATATAATAAAATATACACATATGTAAAATTTCAAAATTTTCGCGATTAACTTTGTGAAATATTATTTTAATTTCCTTTTAATTAATTAATTTTATTTTTTACTTTTGAAAAATTTAATTAATTATTAAAATAAAACACAACGTTGTTTACTTCACACAAGATATTAATTAAAACGTTTCCGATGCTTACTGCGTCATCGTCAGTAATAAACTAAAGCTTAAACTAGAAGATAGACTTTGATCAATAAAAATGTACTTAATGTACAAACACCCCCTATTACATCTCATCTCCTGTCCATATTAGCCCCGCCAATAATCACTTTCACTTTTCACCGAAACCCCTCTCTCCCCAACACTTCTCTCATACCCCTACCCAATGTAGCCGATAGTCTATCTTCTAGTTTAAGCTTTAGTTTATTACTATTGGCTAGACGACATTTCTTGTTTACTTAAGCTAATTATTATTGAACACGTAGCGAGCATTTACAAACAAAATTATGACTTTGCTTTGTTTAATAATATTTCAAATTAGTTTTGTTTTTCATTGTCAAATTATGAATGTTCAAATTCAACAACAAACAAACAAATGGTATTTCAGATTCCAGATTCAAAAACCGTTCAAAAAATTTAATTTGCGACATCACCGACCATACACTAAAAAAAACCTTGTTTCTATACTGATTGTTACGTCACAATAATAATTCAACTCGGCGCTGACTGAATAATTGACTCATCTGGATAATGCAAAATGCCGTTTTAAACGGTGAAATGAAAATAATCAGCCCTGTAAAATGGAAAAATGTTTCAGGCGGACCTACACCGGGGGGTGTGAGAAAAGGGGGAGAAATGGGCAGGAAGAGACGACTGGTTAAAGTGACGCTTGTGAATTATTAATAAGTTTTCTCAGAGTAACTTTGCTCTGGTCGGTGATATTTAGCCCAGCTAGACCCATCCTGAGCTGGTTTTACTGTATTTTTGTGCATTTAGAATATAATATTATTCACATTTTTTTCAAGTGTCAAGTGAGTACTGTAGAAAGTGCACAGGCGTGTTTTGCAATACAAATCAGATAGTTTTGATAAATCATGACGTATTTTTAAGAACGGTTATAAAAAGCGATATTTCGGTTCATTTGTATCAGTAGTATATTTTTTAAAGTGAAAAATATGATAGAAAGAAGCAAAAAATATATTCGGCATTGATTACTTTATAAATTTTAGAAACAAAAAGCAACAGCTTGTTAAGTAGAGTGTTGGTCTAATAGTTAAGACGCTGGCCTAGTGATCTAGTGGTCGGAGGTTCGCGCCACGTTCCAGGAGACCAGCAAGTTAGTTCTATTTTCATAGCACAAGCATTTAGTTTAATTTGAAAATGTAAAAATATTGATGTGACATGTATTCCGTGAACGCATCTCCATTTTTTTTTAGGAAAAAAAAAACAAATGAAAAGTGTTCGGTGAGTGCGAAAAAAATGCCAAAAGATTGTTCTTAAAAAGACAAAGATGAAATTTTAATTTCCCGTTCTGAACGGTCGTCGGTCGATACAACCAAATTATGAAAAAATTAAAGACATTTGATTTATTTATAAAATATATTTCGATGATTTATAAAATATATTTTATAACAAAAAAATAAAAACACCTTTACATGTTTTTTTTTTAACGCGTTTCAGTTTTCTCACTCGACAAGAATTTCAAACCGCAACTTCAATTTTGTCGATCCGTTAATTCCCGAAACGTCTTTAGGTTTCTCGAATTCTTGGCACAATTAATCACAACTAGTTTTCCCGATTAGTATTCAGCAATGAGTAGTCGCCCGACAGATTAGTCGACCTGGAACAATTCTGGAAATGTAAAAACTGTAACTGTAACTACTGTCATCCCTCTCTCCCCGTGGGGCACAGGGTGGGACTTGAAGAAAATCGTATTCTGTAGCGATTTTACAGATTATGATATGAGTTTAGCTTTACATATATTAAGATTATCTGGATCGTCAAATGAGCCCATTATTAAAATAAAATTGAAAAAAATGAGTTTATCAATTACTTCGCGACAGTGTTTTAAATTAATATACTATGATGCAAATTATAACAATTGCGAAAAATTTGAAGCAGTGTATTGTTACGATGTTCAACGGTGTTAATTTTGATAATAGTCATTTCAACCTTACATTTTTTATTTACTTATAAAGCTACATGCAAATTTTACATGTCGAAATAAATTATAAAACTAGTATACTAAATAAATTAAGACAAATTATAGTTATCTCATAGAGACGAAGCTATTTATATTATATTATATGGGAAGTATGGATTATGGGTATTACAGGGCTTACGACCTGTCTTCGGCTGGCTTAAGTGATCACTTAACACTACGTAACTTTCACCAATTCTATCAACAATTATCCTCCACATCCATGAAATTTTTGTAAGTTGTATATATGTTACTATGTGGAAAAATTTCAAGTACAACTTCGCTAACGCCATCCATCTATGGTTTTTTAGAACATAATTATACATATGATATAATATAAATTGCTTCGTCTCTATAAGATATCTACAATTTGTCTTAATAACATTGCCTTTGGAGGTAAAAATCCAGTTATAGTGTATTCTTGGACATACTCAAATATTGTTATAGACAAAATAAATATTGAAACATTGTGTTGTGTAATATAAAAACATTTTTTAGTCAATTCAAACACAAACCTTTAAATATCTCTAAACGAAAGAAACATGACTTGGACCACTTTCATAATAATGGGCACTAACAACAGTAAAGTTTACCCGATGCTATGTTTGGTCGGTGTTGCTGTACAGACACTCGTACATGCTGTAAATATTGGACCCTATTGATTGAATATCAATCACAATCACACCAGTGAGTCAAGAGTAGCATTTTTTCTTATCACTATGATATATGTAATAATCTATAGATCAGCAGATATGGGTATTTTGTATCTTTGGATGCGACAATCCAGTGAAACGTAAACCTACCCAGCAATAGATGAAATAAAAGTACGAATTTTTCATTTAGGCGTAATATTTATACAAATAATCGATTACCACCCTAAAGTAACATTGTTCCAGTATCGTGATACAAATAGCGACCACATAGTTTAATAACAAAATAAAATACAATAAAAATAAACACTACATCGTTAAGGCATTTCGTGACAATACAATTAATTAGCAGGAAGCTGTTTTTCAAATGTAATATAAAAAAATAATTACGTATAAATTACTCCTATTTTAAAATCACAAAATAATAATCGTAAAATAACAAATGTAATAAATGATTGAATCTAATTTGATTAACAATCGCGCGCCTGGATTCTGGAGAAATGTCCCGTCCCTGAGCCGGCTCTGTTTACACCCTTCTCACGTCACGTGGTTTGGGTTACAGCCCTCGGGAATAGTTTACTACCCTTTTATTGCGGTAGACTTCAATAGGGATTAAGATTTCAGACTTATCGAGAATATTAAATCATTTATTTATATAAATTACGCACGGCCTGAGGTAAGATATCTTCTCAAATTTTCGCGCGTCCGTGTTGAAAATGTTTTTTATTTTTATTTATTTATTGTCGGACAAAATATACATCGTATTATAAACATGATTCATTTGCTTTTTCCGTTTATATATTTATTAGAAAGATTTGCTGTTATATTAAGTTGAACAAGAGAAGTATGTATTAAAGATTCAATGTACAGATTGCATATTATGTTTCAAGTATTTAAAATTATTAGGAGAACACATTCTTAATGTGAAGTTGTAATTATTCAGAACATAGGTCTGTGATATATATATCTGGCGTCTGCTATCAGATTACTCAAAGGTATTTGAGATTTTGTAAAAATAAGGTAAATCTTTCAAATAAAGGAACGATTAAATGTATTAATATCAAAAAAGTAACATATAGGTTCGAAAATTATCGCTAAAATTATTGTCGCTGTAGCATAGTTGGATAATGCACCTTCCCCGGTTAGGAAAGAGATCCATGTTCGAATCCCGGTGGCGCAACAACAATATTTTTTGATAGAATTGATTTTATATGTATATCTTTCTAATTAATATATTTAATTCATATTTAAAAGTATTTAAAACATACTCTCATTGGGTTTTCGATGGGGGCAGTGAAAATAAGTTAAGGCGAAAAATGTGTCGAAAGAGTTGTTTTGAAAAATATAATTTGTATGTGAATTTTATAAAAATTTACCATGAAAAAGTTCCCGTTTATTTGTTTATCGATTCACAACAACAAATTGTGAAGTTTACGAATTCAAGACACAATTTTTATCTATATGCGAATAAATCATATTTTATAAAAAATGTTTTACATAGTATGCTTTCCATAATCATGTCAGATTAAAATATTTATCAGAAATAATTATAAAATATCTAAATCTAAATTATCTCAATATCCTTCTGGGAGAAAGAAAACTGACAGTGGAGTGACGAGTGAATTTCCTTTAATATACAAATTTGATAGATATGGTACATTTTTAATAATGAAAACAAACAAGTCCTTTTCTATTATCAGAAATTTGATATTGTAATACTAAACTGCTGCTGTACGTGCTGTGGGTAGGTATTACGAAACTATGTACGTTTTTAAATACTAATAGTAATATTAAAAACGTTGAAAATTTAAATATTATGACATTCTTACACTTTTTACATAATTGTCCTATGTTTGCATGATAAACCATATTAAAGAAAGCTAAACATGTGTTTATAATTCGTATTATTTAAATATTTCAATTATTTACTAGCAGATAAGCACTCGGTTATCGCAGATTTGGCTTTGTGACCACGTGGCGGCCATTGGTGACCGCAGTAATCAGGGTCTCGGTAGAATCTATATTTTAATGCAGAAATAACAATAGTGCATTGTGCATCCTTATTATATTGCTTTATATGAAATATACATTCAACGAAAACCCTGGCTGCGCAGCGGTCACTATGGGCCGCTTCGCGGCTACAATAGCCTCCCGCAGATCCTAGCAGCAAGAAATATATATATCTTCTTGAAAAATACGTACAAAATATTCATGTCACATTTGACAGTGACAAGGATAATGAAAAAAAACATAGAGTGAGACGCGATATGACCATGAGACATAGATGAGATGACAGGATGCCTTTCTTATCTATGACAGGCGTCTCACAGACCTGGTCGTTTAGGTAAGTACTTTACAGCCTACTAAAGAAAATGACATTGTCACAGGTGTCACATTCATAAAGTCATAGATGTAGACAATACTATTATGGATTTATAAAATGGTACAATATTTTTTTTTACATCTTATTTTCAAAACGATATTCTTACTATTTTCTCAATTTTGCGTATTATTCCGTTATGAATATTCGAACTAAATCTTCTCCATTCCCGACCGCCAATACAGTCGCTTCTGCTCGATGTTAAATTCGATTAAATCGTTAAAAAATAACGAGTACAAATAAATCATTAAACAGCTAAATTTTAATATATTTGTTTTTGCTTTCCACCGAAATTCTCACCGTACAAAGCAGAGCAAATGATCCGTAAGTTATTCGTCGGGTTTGGGGATATTCCCTTACAGTAAAAGTACCCCTGTGCGAAGATAAACGGTTTTAGGGGTTGGGGAAGCGTATTTCAGGAGGGGTGGATGTTGCTGAATTGTAGATATGGCTAATGATATCAAAGAGGAACAGGGAATTTTGATAATCTGGCACTTTTCACCCTTAGATTATTGAATAATTTTTTTTCTTTTGGAATTTTGACGAGAATCTTTCAAGATAATCAATCAATCTTTTTTATTCTATGAATAAAAAAGATTTGATTACTTATCAGATACTTTTTAGCCTGTGTGTATGTGAATGTTAAAAGCCATTGGGTGGGTGAACTGTGTCTGTACCGAAATTTTATTTATTTGTTTTTTATTAATTGCATATACAATAATACAATTAAAATACTAAATAAATTAGAAAGATATACATATAAAATCAATTTTATCGAAAAATATTGTTGTTGCGCTACCGGGATTCGAACCTGGATCTCTTTCCAAACCGGGAAAGGTGCATTATCCAACTATACTACAGCGACAGAACTTTTGAACCCATACGTTACACTTTTTCAAATTAATACATCTATTGTTCTATTATTTGCAAGCCATCTACTTTGTTTTATATGTATATCTTTCTAATTAATACAATTAATTAGTATTTAAAATATCACAGACCTATGTCCTGAATAATTACAACTTCACAATAAGAATGTGTTCTCCTTAATAATAATACAATTGGATATTGAATACAATTAATTACAATTTTCCAAAAAACGTGACAAAAAGAAAATTGATGATAGCTTGTTTTATGGCAAGTGGGCAAACAAATCATAAACTCATTGAATACGAGGTCAAATACAATTAAATACAAAATGAAAATACATACAAGGTAAAGTATAAGTGATAATATATAAGATTAGTGTAAAATCAGAGAAATAATTAATATATATAATTTATTACAGTTTCACTTTGGCTTAAAAGCATACTTCATATAGTATATAATTAATAAATATATATTATTTTGGACCGCACGTGGACATTATTGCTTTTTAGGCATGCTGTTTATCATAGACCTTACATGGATTATGTAATTATTCGCGATAGATGGCGGACAACTTCCCTACGGCCAACTTTCCGATACACTAATTCCCCAACAAACCAATTTCCCGAAAGCCAAGTTCCACAAAAAAAATTAATACACATATGTAGATGCACATTTTTATATAATTTCATTAAAATTCGCCCCACGGGATCATACTTTTATACTCAAACATGCTCGCTCTTCTTACATGTCTGGTATTCTGTCTGTCTACAATATATTATATTATGTTTGAGATGATAAAATATGATGTAAAATGTTTGCTGGAATGTTACAATACGGTACAATCTAATGTATAATTAAACATGATGTTCAGTTCGTGGTTATCCAGTTTACATTTGATGTTTGATTTAGGCCGAATTAAATAATTATTGTTATCTATTAATATTTTTACTTTAGTATCGTCGTATTTTTACTATAAGTATATGAGTATTATACATGACTGGATAGTTTTTATTTGTGTAAATTATTAGGTATTATAGTATAACATGTTTAAATCTACAATCATTTAGATTTTTATTACATCTTAACATAACGTATTTATAATAAATATTGTAGAAAATATGTTTTTTTTTTGCTGATCGTGTTAAATTGAATTCTCCCGTTGTTTATTGAATCGTGTGTTTCTTGCACATTGCAGGCAACAGACTACGAAGCGAGATGCTCAAACGTTTTTGTGAACCGCTCGACATTTCGCTAAATCAGTCGGCTGTCGAGAGCGGCGGGATGAGATTGTGATGTCTAGGCGGAATATTTCGTGATCTATCAGCGGAGACCATCAGGAGGTCCTTCTAGAAGAAATTTCGCCACAAACGAAGGCTTTACTGATACCATTCGTGTGAAAGAAATAACCAATAATTTTGTCAGCAATTCTTCCTATTTCGAAAAGAAAATAAACAATGTGTTTGAAGTTTGAAAATAGGCGATTGAAATATGAAATAATAATTCATATCCGACATGAAAAATGCGTATAAACGACCAACACTCTCTTGGCTGTATGGCGAATTGCGTACTGGCCTAACGAATTTTAATAAATTTTAGACGTAAATTGCGGGAAAGGCAAACGTAAAATAGGGTTTTTAATGTACTAAGATGACACGGAACTGCAGAAATAACATGCAAATAAAAGGAAAATGTGAATTTCGTGCATGTAAAATCGAGGTTCCACTGTATATGTAAAAAATTTTATAACCTCTTTTAAAGTACCCATATTTATAATTCGGATTCATATAGGGTAACCCTAAAGCGTACCATTCAGTTCCTTCTACCGATTTAACAAAAAAAATCCATCAATGATGCACGTAAAGCGTCGTCATAATATATCGTACATGGCTCAAGAAAACAAAAAAAATCCACAAAAAAAGATGCATATAAAACGTTATCATAAAACATCGTGCATGGCTCAGGTAAGTAAAGAAACTTTGTTAAGTTATATAAGTAAAATCTTTATGCGCTCTGAATTAAATAAGCGGGTAGACGTTCTCAAATATATAATAAACATCACGTTCCGCCTATAGGCGTGCCTCTCGACATGTCAAATAAGCTACATTACCATTCGCGCGGAATCCGGCAGGTGAGAGCGACGGATCCGTTAAACGACACCTGTCGTCGTTGGCTAACGGCGTTGTTCGTTACGGGCATTGTTAAAAGTTAAAACATTTAACTCCCGTTGAAATGTTGCAGCCGGACTCGCCGAGCACTCGCCTCAATTCGATGCACACAGGGTTTATATTATATTTTTAACTAGTCGAATAGAATAAGTTTTTTTTATTAGGTATTATCAAACTTATTATTGGCGTGAATTATGATCAGCTTTACCATTACTGTTGTCCCAGTCTAAACCACGATACAAATACAGTGTACAAAACCAAAAAATAAAAAGTTTATTTTTATTTTTATAGAAAGCAATCACTTTGTGGTTTGACATATTAGATTAAATAAAACACAATCACTTATGAAACTACGAATTTTATTACATGCTAACTCAAGCTTCGTCAGGGTGTATTTAAAACTAACAATAAATACAAAAAGAGTGCACTTATATATACATAAAGAGGGAGATAGAATATAAAATTACATGTGAAAGAGTGGGACAGAATATATATACAGTTATACAGAACATCAAGGGAGACAGAATATAAAACTATATACGAAAGAGAGAGACAGAATACATATATAGTTAGACGGAATATTGAGGGAGGGGAAAGTACAGTGTTGATGGATATTAAATTGATTTTAAAGAAAATATATCTAATATGGGGCTAATGAATAAAGTACGAGTAATTTGATTATTAAGAATTGCATATAGTGCAATACAGTGCAATAGTGGTAGTAGGTATCGTAATGCGAAAATAATTTGTGGCTTTTTTGCTTTACAATTAAATTAATAATGTTTTGATTTACATTCATATTTATTTAATTAACTAACTAACTTACCATCACGCCGTTTCCCCGCGGGGGTAGGCAGAAAAAATAGAGCGCCACACACCTCTGTCCTGACACACAATTCTCGCCTCATCCACATTCATCCATCTTCTCATACAAGCTCGCTGATTGTTGAGGCTTCTAACAAAACCATACTCCATTATCTGGTTTACCTGGTCTTGCCAAGTCTTCCGTGGACGTCCTCTATTTCTGATACCATCAACACTTGCGTCATATATATTTATTACCATTCTCACCTCATTCATCCGTTCCATATGACCAAACCACCTAAGTGATCCTTTCTTAATCTTACTCATTATATTAACATCAGCTTATTTCTTCATTCTTTACTCTGTCATAAATAGATTTGCCACATATACGCCTAAGTGATCTCATTTCCACTGCATTCAGTCTACTTTCGTTCTTCTTCTGCCAACTCCAGGCATCACTTCCATTCATAAGTGTCGGTACTAGGATTCCATTATGCACTGCTAGTCTTGTCTCGATTGACAAATTCCCGTTAGATATAATTCCATTCAATGCGCCATTCACTTTATTCCCTGCAGTCACCCTCCTTTCGATATCATTCTCAACTTTTTCGTTTATACCAAACATACTTCCCAAATACACAACCTCATCGACTTGTTCCAAACATTCATTACCTACAAGTATTTAGCGCGGTGTCTTGCTTTCCTCCTTCTCGACTACCATAACTTTCAACTTGCTAACATTCACCATGAGGTCGCTTTCCTTGCATACATCGTACATTCTACTCACTAGATTCTGTAGTTCTTGTTCATTATTCGCCATTAGTACTGCATCATCGGCGTACAAATTGCATTAAATGTGATAAAAAATAATTTTGAAAGCGCTAGGTATCAACCTCGGTATCTCTCACATAATAAGCGAGTGCTCTACTACGACAAATTGTCGTATATGAATATAACACAGATTTTTTTTTCACTTGTTAAATGTTACATGATGAAATTATTAATAAAGAAAATACCAAAATATATTTTTTTTTATTAAAAAAATCTCATAAAATCCTCATTTAATAAATAATTGCAGAAAAAAATATAAAACAGACAGAAAAGGAGATCGTATTTATCGAGTCATTGTGTTGGTTCCATATTTGTCCACCGATTCAAAAATAACAAAAAAACCTATTCAGTGCAGGAGTGGTATGATACATGTGTCAGATATTTATGTGAGGTTGTACTTTAAGATACTTACTTGAATTATGAATAACAACGACAAAATATCATTTCTCGCTTTTGTAGTCGCGTGTAGTTTAAAAGCTCCTTCTTTTAAAACAAAGATCGGGCTTGCTTTTATAACAAAGTGCGAAGCCAGCTAGAAGGCAACCAACTAGGTCACACTATCACAGTATAAATACTTTGAATCATATTGCAAAACAGTAAGATGTGTAGTCTACGCCAATTGTTACTCGGCTCCACAAATGATATACTACTGTTCATCACCAGAAAATTCAACACGGTCACATGTTGAACCCCTGATCTGTAAAATTATTTGTAAATCCGATAGGCATTGACATTGACTACAAATCCATTGAATTCCTTCACGAAACACAAAATAGACGATCCGTCAATTGATCGACATCTGGCGATTTTTCCCGAAAGCCATCAGCATTCGTTCCTCCGTCCCGAGCTCCGCGGGGCGACAAATCACACCCAGCTACTCCGTGACAATAACAAAGCGCCAACACTCATTTGGAATAGGAAAACAATTCCCCGCGGGGGGCCCTCCTGCCGGAGAGGAGGCGGACAGGGCCGGGGCGAGATTAAGAAAAGAGCGCTTAAGATTCTTCGTCCACGGAGACACTTTCGTCTCGAGATTAGCTCTGAAGGATATTACACACTTTCCAATGAATTAATGAAAATACAATCCATATATGTACCGACGATTACAGTTGTTTTGAATAAAAAAGTATCTCAGTAAAAATAATTCTTTATGCACTTTGAACGTTGACTGTATATTTTCTAAATAACTCTTATTAAATGTTAACTATAGTTTATGTGCCAATTCTCAACAAACGTAAACTATAATAAATATTTTTCCTCGACTTTAGTTGTAAAAAAATTATAATATATATTTAGCAATTCTCAAAATGAAATCAATTGTATCATGAGTGATTAATATAATATGAATTTAAATTTAAAAAAAACATTAGTGTGAATCTATGGGGTTGTAAAAAAATGTAACATTTGGCAGTTGTATACTAACTGTTAGTAATTCCTATAAACTGAACTGTTTTCTATACAACGATATACTATTTTTAAGACTTGACTATGCGATACACAGGAGTGGGATTGGAATTTCATATGTACACTGAGATCAATAATTATGTATAATATAGTAATTATACAAAACATTATCTCGTGAAATCTAAAATATATGAAGAATATGACATGATAATTGTTAAGACGATTAATTATAAATCTAAATAATCTAAGGTTAACTGGAAATAGCTGAATTTGAACATCTTTAATGGTCGACAATTGAGATGAATAATCCTGATTGTATCTGTCATAACCTCCGCGGTTCACTATCTTGTATTTTAGCACAGGAATGAGTAGTTTTATAGAAAGAATTCAATTTGTAAGATGAATGAGATTTAATCTAGCAAAGTGATTTAACTATTACATGTTTAACCAATCCATAGAACAATTGAAGTACTAGACTTATTTCTTCATATGAAAATCGCATGTCAGGGGCTACCTAGTGTATGTGTAGAGAATTTGAATGTATTTCGATATATATTCGAAATCTTCGAATACACATCGTATATCTTCAAATATCGGTGTTTGAAAGCGAGTTATGTATAGGTTAACTCATTTTAAAATCATCTGGAGCTAGATTTGAACGGAATTTCGCCGGCCTATGGGTGTGCGCTGTGCGCTCGTTCAGAAAGCTACATGGCTGGGGGTGGATGGGGAGAGGCTGTTTGTAGTAGGGTAGCTTCCCCATCTGTCACCTGTCTCCTGGCGGCCGTATGCAAATCGGATTGAGACTTTTATTGCCCCCTTTCTACAATAAACCCCCTTTATCCGGTTCCCCCCTTATCTATTTTAGCCACGTGACACCAAGATGCTTCCTAGATATTAATGTTCAGAAATCGTATTAGAGTTACAATAATTTCATTAATTTAGCACTTCAATTAATTTATTAGTTGTTGAGCATTTCCATAAATACTTTCAATTTATTCAATTCTCCCAAGAGGACTATAAATAGGATAAACTGGCAAATATTTCAGGCACAGTTTATTTATATCACATAATTTTTTCTATAAAACAGGTCGGTACCTACTTATTCTATTAACGATTTTAATCAATGTTATTATTATTAATGTTTTAAAATATTTTTTTACTGATTGGAAGAATAAATAGTAATTAAAATACGAAAACCATTTTTTATATATAACCGTTTAGTGCATATTAATCGAAACATTTCTTTACTATTATGGAAGAATATAAATCTTAAAAAGTAAGAATAGATTTCGGTTTTAATTGCTGACTCTGATTGGGGGTGATGGATCCAGTTATCATCCACAGTCACAAATCGTACATAGAAATATAACTAAACCAAGAAAGTTTTTTTGTTCATACGTCAGGAGCCTCGGTGCCCCATCGAGCAGCAAGCTTCTACAAATGCAATTCTGAAACCAAGACGAATTCCATTCATTCACGTGAGATTTTTATAAACTCTGCTATCTCCTTGACAGTAATCAATCGGTCGGCAATACCGACATTTTGAGTATATTGACGTTTTCTTTAATTACTGCGGTTGATGGCCTTCCAATACGAGATTCGTCTTCAACATCCTGCCGTCCGTGTTTTTAAATTCGGAAGCCGACTTTTTAGCTACTGTTTATGACAGGCTCCGACATCTCTTCAAAGATTTGTTTTTGTACGAATAAATATTTAATCGCGGAGCGCTGCTGAATATAATCAAATTATCTAAAAATGACAAACACACTATATTCAAACAGACATTAAAAGAGAACGAAAAATTTAAGTAATGTCAGATGTTGCCGATAGAACTAAAAAGATTAAAATTATTGATAACATAGTACATTGAAATAAACTGGTGTGTTTTTTTTTCGAGGCTGTATATATTGTTCTGGACACTTAATGTTGCTTGATTTAAATCGTATATAGAATAACTATCACTTAAACTGTACGAAAATCGGCTAAGTTAAATGGCGGCTATTTTAAAAACAATGCTTTACATTAAAAATACACACGAAATATCAACTTTCTTGACCATGTGCTGCATAAGTATGCAAAAGTTTATCTATTTCAAAAATATACATAAAACTAGCTAGAAAGCTCATCCAAAGAGAAGTGAGAATAATAACTATGTACTTGAATATACCTAAACAGGGCCATCTCTAACCAATAGACAAGTAAGACAAAGAAAGTAAGACGCCTTACGGCGGCACTTTCAAGGAGCGGAAAATTTAATATAAATGTAAGACTAATAAAATGTACCCTGCTGCCTTTTTAAATAACAGGTAAGTCGGTTTGTTAAGATATTTTTAAAATTACTGCTTAAAAATGACATTCATCTGTGTTCTGTTGTTTCAAGTGTCTGGTCGGTATGTCTACATTGACGTTTTTAACAAAAAATTATGTAAACGTACGAGTTTAACAGTTTTTGTGGTGACCATTGTGAAAACGTGTGAATTGGAATGTAAGTGATACCAAAAACTATTACAAAATATTACAATAGCCTTATCAGGCGAGTGTGCGAAAAATATGCAGAAGGAAAATAAATTAATCTGGATGATCCATCAGTGACAATCCACAAAATATTATTTAAAAGATTATTCTACGAGAAAATGCGCCGTAGAGGTAAAACTTTTCAATTACATTAAAAATGAAAACAGGAGAAGAATTTTAAAAATGTACTGTTAATGTGTTTTTGAAAAATGGCGAAAAATATGAAGAAATCTGAATAAAATAAAAATATTTATGTGTCATTTTCTGGCTTGCCTAAGGGCGGTACAGTATCTAGGGGCGACCCTGTGCCTAAATATTTGTTTAACTAATTTTCATGTGCGTGTGTGAATTCTGAATGTATTGTTAAAAAATATTTTTGATTTTTTTGTAAATCTGTTTAGCAGAATTAATTTATTATAACAAATTCAAATAGTCGCCTACTTAGCTTCCGATAAACCTTGGTTGCATAATGCATTTTAAAATTAGAACCCTTGATCAATAGATCTACTTATTTATTTATTGTATTTAGGTATTACAGTGAAACATATATATTTCGAACCTCAACGGACCATTAGTAAAATTCGATATATACAAAAATTCGAATTAAGAAAAAAGTCATTAGGGTAGTTAAAAACACAAGTGCATACCTATTACTAAATATTCATTCAAAATTGCACATGTATGAGATAATTAAAATATTTCAGAGATCCTTAAGTAATATGGCACAGTGCACATAAATAAAAATATTAACAAATAAAAAATAAACAAAACAGGTTTAACACTTAGATTAATTATATGAACAATATAATTTTAAGCATGTTGAAAATTGTAAGATATTTTTGATTGCTTTTGCACTATATTTGGGCTTTCGCCTCACATTGTTGATGTGAATTAAAGCTTCGCCGTATTTCGGAAGCTTCTTAATTTTGAGAATCTCTGCCTTTTATCTATCACTATCTCATTGTCGGTCAATTCTCCACACACTGCTACGTCGAGTTTCCAAAATGACAAAATTTACACGATATTTTTTGCTGAAGAACGGATTGTTATGCGCGCTTGTTGATTGATACTCGTGAATTTTGTTGATGCTAACTTCGAATTAAAATGAAATTCACGGGACCAAGATTTTTTGTTGTTGTTAATTTGTTAATTCGAATTAACGAACTTCGAGATATTCATGTTCTACTGTATTACAAAATTATATATAAAAATTTAAGATGCACTTGATTCTGAAAGAATATTAATATTATGATCTGTCTATGCACTGAGTTGACTATTGGAAAGAAAAAATATATCAATCGCGCGCTCTGAAGTTTCTGATTCTGACATCACGCGGTAATGCAGAATGAAAAGTGTCCGCGCCACTCGCGCTACCGAACGAAGTCGGGAAAAATGAAGTTTCGTAGTCTAGCACATTGTTCGCCGACATGAAAACTTCAATCACGTATTTGCAAACTTTAAATAAGTTCACATCTAAATTCTCGATAGAAATTCGGAGTGTACGGACTAATGTACAATTATATTAATATATTTTTTGTAAAAATGTGTAATTAATATCAGAATATATCAGAAGTCGGATGTTATCTAAGTTGATGTAACTAAACGGCGATTTTGCCCTGAGGAGTCAGATTGACGCAAATTATTATAAACTCACGTATTTGTTCAAAAATAACTGTATATCTACGGAAAATAAGACTTATTTTTCAATGTTAAATATTATTACCGAAAAAAGGAATTGATCTATCACAGTTTAAACAATTAATGCAAACAAATATCCAATCAGACATAATATTCTTATTAAGCTTAAACGGAATTTAAAATTCCTGCCATACATTGTTATTATTATTATTATATTACGTTTCCCCGCAAGAGTAGACATAGAGGATAGAGCGCCACACTCTTCTGTACTGACGCACAATTCTCTCCTCATCCACATTCATACATCTCACACAAGCTCGACGATTGTTGAGGCTTCTAACAGGACCATCTTCCAGTATTTAGTTTACCTGGTCGTCCTGGAAGTCCTCTACTTCTGGTGCCATCAACACATGCGTCATATATCTTTCTTACCATTCTCTCCTCATTCATTCGTTCCATATGACCAAACCACTTAAGTGATCCTTATTTCCTTATTTCTCCATTCTTTACTCTGTCATAAATAGCGGTGGTAATAATAATTATTAATAGATCGAAACTATTTATGTCGTTGATAACTGTCACATTACATTATGATGTGTTTATACATTGAAGTATATGGATTTTGTTTCCGGCAATGATATTACATTTCTTTAAACTAACGATCATATTATAATATATACTTCAATTTTTCTAAAACAAATTCCGGACTCACCAAACATACCAGGAATACTTCTTTTTTTTATTTGATGAACATTAGCATTTCCATACAACGCCAAGAAATCAATCAAAAATATATGCAGTATTTTGGTCAAATGCAAATGTAACTTTCATCAAGGGTTACTTTTTCATCAGCCTTTCACAAAACGAATCATATATGTTTCTTAGAGCATCTAATTGAAGTTTTAATACGGTTTCCTGTATGTTCGTATAATTATATAATATATAATTTATTATTGAAGATTATTGTTTAGTAATTTCCAATATAATAATATTTTTCTTGTTTTTTTTAATATCACAAAACATATTCTATTGTTACCTCATGTTTTGAGATTTTTTTTCTATGTTGCAATTATACAGTTTTAAATCATCTAAATATAAAGAAAACAGCAGTAATATGTCGACGATGTGGCTAAAATGAGCTATGAATACAAATTGGTTAATTTTTTAAATACGTATATTTTCAGACCACACAGACTACACATCCAAATGAAAAGATTTATAAATTATTTTTAGTCATGTTACAATAATAATAAAAAACAATCATATAAAAATAAATAAGTACTTGTGTATTGTGTTGACTGTCTACTCGAATATTTAAATATTTAATAGTAACTTAAAAATGTTTTCTTGGAAATTTTGGTATTTTGGAAATATCACCATTGTGCTCTACATGTATACCTAGTTATCATTAGTATTATATATATAAAATAATAGTGTGTATTTTTTTTTTAAATGTGTGTTTCTATATATATATATATATATATATATATATATATTATATACGTTTTGTACCTACACGTATATAGCGTACATAGTAAAATAAATTATTTATTCATGGAGGTATCTTGGCATTATGTTTATTTTCATACTATATGTTAGAAAACACCACCCGCCACTGCAATTATTCTTAGATTTCCTTTCTACCTTGACAACAAGACTCAATAAACATTTTCACTAAAAATACTCGATCAAGATATCGAGTGGGTACCAACTTCCCTTCGATTTCAAAATAACCAAATGCCGACACATCTACCGATTTCCGGAAAATTTTCGCTTTCAAAAACACCGTATTTCTTCCGCTGTGCACCGGCAAAGTGCCGTTGCAGAATTAATGAATCGGAAATTAATACGAGAGACTTCGAGTGTTCGAAGTTCGGCGTCGCGACGCTCGCAAACAAGCAAAGTTTCCAGCGGACGTCGCACTTGGCGGCGGGTCAGCGAGGGTGGTAAACAAACAATGCAATGATGATTCACACATTCTGTTTTTTTTTTTGCCTTTTTAAAGCAAAGACAATTTCGTTTCTATGTTTCTGTTCTAGGATTTAAAGATGGATATAATTGAAATTTTGGACTACAACTTATTATGAATTTATATAATATAAATTGGAAGATATTTACTGTACAATACGATTAGAATATGATCATTAAATCAGTTACAGATGTTTAGCACATGTATGAAACACAATTTACCAACCCACTAACATTCTCCTACAGTGGGTTCAAATTGTATACCGATTAATTCCAAGTAAAATAAAATATTATTATTAAATCGATATATCGATATATAAAAATAAAATAGAATACACAGAATACTTAATATGACATTATTTTAAGATTCATACTTTAAAAATCACACATGTACTGCAATAAATCTATCAATACTATATTCACAGTTCACGACTTCGTATTAAATATATATATATGTGTGTGTGTGTATTTATAAAAAGATATAATAAATACAAAGATAATATAAATTAAATTAATCAATTAGAAAAGTATACAGAAAAAAAATATTTATCGAAATATAATATTTGGTTATCACCGGGATTCTGAAATTGTAAAGTCACAACAAAAATGTGTTTAATTTTTTAAAAAATACAAAGGTGTTATGTCATATCCATGCTGCTCTATGAAGTCGAGGTCTGAAGGTTAAAAGAAGCCTCCATTAAAAATGAGGCGAGAATGGTAAAAAAGATATATGACGCAAGTGTTAATGACACCAGAAGTAGAGGACGTCCGCGAAAGACTTGGCACGACTAGGTAAACCAGATTCTGGAGGATGGTCCTGTTAGAAGCCTCAATAATTGTCGAACTTGTATGAGAATATGTATGAATGTGGATGAGACGAGAACAGTGCTCAAAAATATATTTAAATAACTAGCTATACAAATTAACATAGTCGAAACTCATAACAAATTATTATATTTCAATATTTCATTTAATATTAGTAATAATTTAACTTAATATACCAAAAAATCCAAACTCGTTCGCTTGATAGATAATAATTGACGAATATTTTATCTATGCAAGCAACAAAATATGAAATGACTGGGAATGATCTTGAAATGGTTGGAATACACTATTCAAACAAAACGTTTAGTCTATCAAGAAAAACAAATATGTAGAAGGTGTATATATTTACGCAGTTTTCAGTAAGGATTAATCCCTTTCGAAGTCAACACAAGTTAACACAAATTGTTTGAAAAATGCAGAAAATTGGCAGATATAAAGATGCCGACAATAGGTTGAGTAAGAAAATATTTAGTTAAGTATGTTTCTCATACGGATTGAACAAACAAGTTAGACGAATACATCCTGGAAAATCTAGCCATGGGTTACGCTAATCCGGGCTTGAATTTTATAGGGTATTTTCATAAGATAAGGATTATTTAATTTATTTTTATTTCTGAGAATCTTAAGTAATGCACAGTTTTTGCTTGTATATTATATATTATATATATGCATATAAAAATTATACCTTAATATAAGCTTATTTAATTAATGTGTTTTTAATGTATCATAAATAAATGTAAAAAAACAGATTATATTGATCCAGGTTATTTATTAACTTCCAAATCAAACACTAAAAATATTTTAAATACCATCGAAACTTTTTGCATGAAGATTGTCAAAAGATTTTAAATCAAGTAATGTTTTCTTATGGAAAAAAATCTTATTAATTATTTGAGTATTATATTTTTAAATAGTATTTCACTTATATATTACAATCACAATTATATATAACATAGTTTTAAATTTACACAATTTTTAACAAAATCTTGTCAGCATGTTTAGTGCGTTGCAACTAATATGAAATATTTCCAAAAAATGAATTATGGTTCACAGATGAAATATAAGTCTTGTTTGTGACAGAAATTCTGGCTGTTGTGTTTTTTGTTGTATATATTTTTTAAGTATATTAATCAGCATTTTCCATTGTTTGAAAGCAGAAAGTAAGAAATTTTGGTGTCGCGAAACTTTTGTATAAATCACCGATCCACTGGCGTCGGCGCTTTTGTCGCAGACACGGGAAAACAGTATGTGCGAGTGTGTTACGCCGCTCGACGCAAACAAAGAAATTACACCTAAGAGTGCAGTCGGGCAAACAAGTTCATACGATATCCACACCTGCATAGACAAATAACTAAACAAGTCAATTATTTATTATTTTTCTTCTTCTTTCTGACGTTTCACCCCTTTCTTGCCATTTTGGAATAATTAATATTGGATACCAATTTAATGTACATGTAAAATCAATTTTGTCGAAAAATATTGTTTTTGCGCTACCGGGATTCGAACCTGGATCTCTATTTCCAATCCGGGGAAGTACACTACCAATTGTGTTATAGCGCCAGTATTTTTCATGACAAATTTTCGAACTTATATGTTTCACTTTTTCAAATTAATACATCTGTCGTTCCATTATTTGAAAGCCATCTACATTATTTTTACGGAATCTCAAATACCTTTGAGTAAAATAATAATATTTATAATTAATACATTAAATTAGTATTTAAAACATCATAGACTTATGTTCTGAATAATTACAACTTCACAATAAGAATGTGTTCTCCTAATAACTAATATTGGATTTACATTGAGTAGTCAAATTGGGTACACATACATATCTGAGTCATTATACGTTTTATTTTATTTTAGAGGGAGAAGACAGATTGATGCCTTTGAGATGTGGTGCTGAAGACACGTGTTGCGTATACCATAGATGGTGAAAACGCACGAATATCCCCATTCTACAGGAACTGACAGACAGACTCTTAACTATTTGTCTGAGATGAATCCTTCAATATTTTGAGCATCTTGTGAGAAGGGAAAATAGTTTGGAGAAGCTTGTTGTGGTGGGCCACGTCGAAAGACGAAGAGGAAGATCCCCACCCGTTGAACTAACCAAGTGGAACAGGCAACAGGCACTTTTCTGTGAGATTTGCAGGATGCCGAGAAAAGTGGAGGAGAATAGTACAGAAGGCAGGAGTTCATAGAGATCACAATCCTCAGTCATAAAGAACCGGCGTGGATGTTTGATTTTAATTGCGAGTTTGCATTGTTACAATTGTCTATAAAACAATGCATTAAAAACTGTAACCTTTAGTGTTGCGGTTACACAGATTTATTAAAATTATTGTTTTTTTAAGGTACAAGTCTAGTGTCCACGGAAGGAGACACGCTGAGATAATCTCAGAGATTTAGTTGAGATACATCTCAATACCATGTACCTACGCGTGTTATGATTTTTATTTAACTTGAGATATACTCAGAGATCAACGATATAATGTATAAAAAGTCATGTATTCTGTAAAGTTAGACATAAGTCATAAAATATTAACATTAATAGGCCGTAAATTAAAAAAAATATTCAAATATTTACTGCTGCTGGGGAGATTCAAAACCACCCAACTAACGAACGAAGGTGATGTAAAACAAAGACGTTTGAGGTACGTCGAGCGTAAAGTGAGGCTCGGGACGGCAAACTTCTAATATCTAGTGTGTATACGGGGACTACGAAAGCTGAGAGTTATTTTTTAACTATCCTGTTACTTTTATAATATCCTATATATTATGGATATTATAATTGATTTACGCAAAAATACAGTTTAGATAATTACTTATTACCATTTATAAAAATAACTAATGATTCTAGATACACAATTAAAATAGATATATCCGCGCTAAGGGATTAATTTATGTAACAAATGGACCGAATTCGCAGTCAATAATAATTCATCCAATTGATATGTCTAACTAAAATGATGAAACTATCTTGAAATTCGAAGTTTTAATATTTTTTATTTAACTATAACTGAATGTCAAAATTATTCAGTGACATCGTTTGTGTGTACCTGCAATACAACATATTTGAGTGATGAAGAACCACACTGTCACTAACTTAACTTACCATGGTAATATAACTTTACAAATATAAGTGATTTTTTATGTTTTATTAGGAATTAATTGAATTTTCGCAGAATATGAGAAAATAATTATAACAATTATATGAAAGTATCGTTACCATTTTGCCCATTATTTTATTTACTTTCTTAAGTAAGCCGTGTGTTTAAAATATATTTTTTATTAATTTATTCTTTCAACTTAAATTATCGTGATTGAATAATGAAACAATTGAATTTATGGTCGCTTGCTGAATTTATTTTACTCAAATTATCAATCATCAACATTACAATAATTCTCGCAATTTGTATGTCGGTCACACTCTAGTGACGTAAGCCGTATGAACGCATATTTAGAATAAAATGATTCCATAATCGTGTGACACTTCGTCACTTAAGTGGATGTTATAAAATACAGACCATTATTTTTTTTTAAATTAATCATATTTATATACTTTACGTATCCAACCTATCCATTTTTAATAATAATTTGATACCAGACCAGATACCTACCAACTATACGGTTTAAATTTGAAAATATTTTTTTTCCATCATTATTTACGGAATTTCAATGAATAATGTGCTTTACTAAAGATAAACATTAATTTTTTAGAAAAGATTTATCTATATCTTAGATACGTAGCGCCTAATTCCAAAACCACCTAAAAAGACTTTATGCTTTTGAGTTATGGATGCAAACGTATATTTTGAAAGCAAATGTATAAAGTTTTTACATCGGCTTTTTTTAAAGAGACAATTCTGTAATGTATTTTTTTTCTGTATATTTCGTTCTGGCAGTCATACTAGATTTTAGACCACGTGAGCATCAACAAGCGTTATGATTGGCTGATTTCATTTAAGGGGGAATAGCAACATATACTCTGTCTGCTTTGGGTTATTTTGGAACTAACCCTGATTTAGAACATGCAATATCAATGGATTTAAGTGGTTTTTGTGAGAAACAATGTGTTATGCATGTAGCTGACAAAAAAAATTACAAACTGTATATTTAACTCATAGTATCCCAAATCCGTTTCAAGGGATTTTGGAATTAGGCGCTACACATATAATATAGCTAAAAATACAGTTTTTTTAAATGCATTGCCCTACTAATCAAACATGCTTTAGGGCAAATTGGCAAACAAATCATATTTCACAAAACCAAATAAACTTATTAGATTGATAATTTTCTCAAATAAATTAAGCGAAGTAGAATTAAAAAACATTTTATTTTATTTTCATATATGTGATTATGGAGTTCTACGAACTTCTCTCGGAAACAGTGAATTATTATTATCATAAAAACTGCTATTACGATGTGCCATGGTAAAACTAATATGATGGATATTATTAAGAGTATTATTATAATAATTGCTATCACAAGATACTTTAGTGGTAGACTTTTTGTGAATACTGAGGTATAAACGAATATAATTTACTGTTAAAGATTTGAAATGAACTTTTGTATTACACCGCCCGTTATGTAGATGAAAACCAACGTTATAGAACTTTTAATAATCGTCCTATAAAGTTTATTCGAATTTCAAAAAAAAAAAAACATTTATGGCATTTAGAATCATGTGTAAAGTAATAAAACAACCCCGCACAATGGATGGTACAAAACAAAGTTTAAGAGACATCACATTACGGTACAGAACTTTGCTTAGATGTTTTTCTTTTCCAAATCGATTTCATTTTATTGCTGAAATGGCAGTATGCGATGCGTGAGTGTGCGGACATTATATCGTGAAAACGAAATGAAAATCGACTACGTTTAGAACAATAATTCACAGAAATATGAGAGAAAACATAAACAAATATATATTTAAAGGTTGATTTATTATAACAGTTGCAATTGGTTAATATTTCAGTTTATGTCAGGTTACTTCTACAAATGACTGAGCATTTTCTTTCTTATCTGTGAAGTCAAATCAATGATAACTTCAAGGTAAAATGACAATTTCCTTTACAATTCCTTCGGAAAACGAAGACATCTACTAGTAAATTAAAGCGTAAGTAGGTGTGTAACTCTTCAGATATTACTTTATTTAAAAACTTCATTTTGGAATATTTATTTCATATATCCTTAAAATAAAATAATATTAACAATTTTACTTCAGACAACATTAGGGAGAACCAAAGTTTCACATACTTTTACACTCAATTAATATATAAAGATGTATTAACAGGGATAATGAATTCAGTGACCAGATAACTACACAGAGGACAACTGCACACATTACTGATGCACACGTGGACAACTACACATAGTGACATGTAGATAACACAAAGTATTAGATTATTAGGTAGATTAATATGTTACCTCACCATAGCCTGCATTACTTTAATATGAGTAACATTAAGTTAGGTTGGGTTAGATCATTTAAAATAATTTAAATATAGCAGAGTAATATTTGACGTGCTTGTGGTCTGGTGGTTACGATACTCGCTTAGTAATGTAGCGGTCGAAGGTTCGAGCCTCGTTCCAGGAGGCTATCAGGTTAGTCCTATTGTAATAGCACAAACGTCTAATTTTTTTAGATTGAAAATTGTAAGAATATTAATGTAATAATATATCTCGCGTACGCATTTAATTTTTTTTTTTAATATTTAAAAATAAGCTGACTGTGTGCAGTTATCTATATGTGCACATGTAATTGAGTGATGCGTGTGCCATGTTTGTATTTGTTTTGTGCGCTGTTATGAAATCAATTAATTGAAGTTTACTTTTGTAAGAACCATTAAGACATCATCAGATAAACTCGGATAAAATGACCGCATTAGACTTCTAAAGCATGGTCCAAAGGAGTCTAATTATACGCGGCAGTTTTATCGTGACCATTAGGTGATAATTTCATCGAATGAATTTTCTTGGCGCTCAGCACTTGCACTATTATGCACGTGCTGAATCCATTCCATATTTCCGAGTCTCCTTTATAAAGTAGCTAGTCATGATCGCATACTTCGATGTCTGGTAGGGTGCTGTCACTGGTGTGAATTTATAAATCAACATGTACAAGATGGGCTAAAGGTCACTTTAAATAAAAATTGAATAACTTTTCGTATGTTTATTATTTAGGTACTATTGATACTTTATAGAGCATGAAGATTTTTTTACTTATACATTTAGCTCACATTTATTAAGATGAAAATCTGGGTTATTTATAAAATATTATTTTGTATGTATAAATAAAAAAAAATCATCTAAAATATCATGAAACCGATAAATAAAAGAATAATAAAAACATTTATTTTGACCCACCATGTTTATAAGATGATAATAAAATTAACTAAATGAACATGTTTGTTATAATTGAATCGTTATTACATTTTTTGTAGTGCATTCTCATGTGCTCAAGAACTCGTATGGAGACGTATACTAGTTATTAAGATATATATAATAAAACTTTTGAAAATAAAATCGGTAGGAAGAGAAAAACATACTATCATCATGGTAGATTTATAAATCCATTAATTATTATAAATAATTTAATCCTATTTATAGTCCTGTGAAGTAGATTATAAATGTTTAAAATTAAACGTTTGAACTCTGGTAAAACTAATAATTATTGGTAAATAGATGTATTGAATCTGTTCCAGTCAAAATAATATCAATATCAAATTCTCTGGACTAACATAATACTTACGAAAATTGAACAATTATTTTCTCGATGAAAATATACTATCGATCTGTAAACCGCAAACCAATACAGAATCCTTTTAAGTATTTCCAAGCTTCGACATAAACTTTAAGGTGGGTATAAATGTCCATTCCTGCTGTGATTCCAACATAACAGTTTGTCAAAAGTGTTGAGCGATAAAGGTAACTGTAGAAATAACCGTTAAAGTTGTTTATCTCCTCTCTACGAAGTGCTTCTACGTTGGTAACAGGCAAGGTTCAAAATGAGTTTAACCTTTTAGAATTTCACGGTCTTAGCATTAACTGCCTATTTGATACAAATAATACATAGGAAAATTAACCATTATAATGATTTAAGTAAAGTTTTCTGGTTTACATTAAACATGGATATTATAAACATATTATCTTTTTTTTTTCAACCTAAAAATGAGAGTTACCATTATCTATTAAATAATTATGTTTGCTTTGGATATTATGTAGTAATATTATTCTTATGATCTACATTATACTTATAGTATTATATTTATTTAATAAAATAAAATTCACTTAGTACGAAACCACGAATTTTATTACACGTCAAACGGTTTCGCTTATCTTTAGCTTCATCAGGACGTATTCGAAACTAATCATAAATACAAAAAGAGTGCACTTATATATATATATATATATATATGCATAAAGAGGGAGATATAATATAAAATTACATGTGAAAGAGAGATACAGAAAATATATACAGTTAGATAGAACATCAAAGGAGACAGAATATAAAATTATATGCAAGATAGAGAGACAGAATACATATACAGTTAGACAGAATATTAAGGGAGGAGGAAATACAGTGTTGATGGATATTTATTTGATTTTAAAGGAAATATACCCAATATGGGGCTATTTGATAAATTAATTTGATTATTAAGACTGTATTAGTATTGTATTTTCTCATTTCTTAATGTTCCGTCAAACTGTATATGTATTCTGTCTCTTTCTCTCGCATATAATTTTATATTCTATCTCTTTTGATGTTCTATCTAACTGTATATGTATTCTGTCTTTCTCTCTCTCGTATAAATTTTTATATTCTGTCTCTTTTGATGTTCTATCTAACTGTATATGTATTTTGTCTCTCTTTTTCACATGTAATTTTATATTCTAGTAAAATTAACGTGGATAGTTGATAATTCTGGTTAAAAAACGCATATCGATCGTATGTTCATAGCATGGTCACCCCTTCAATACGAACATACACATAGTCAAGATCCAGCTCTAACACCAGTGAGTGAGTACAAATTTCAAGTAGGTATTCTCTTATATATTTCTCATGTCCAAATATTATTTCATTTCATTCTTTCTTCGGTTATTTACAATTTTTATTGCCATTTTCTTCTTTCTTTAATTATAGTTAATTTATATTATTTTCTAAATCAATTATGTATAATATGATTATTGATTAACAATGTAAAATGTTTGCCTTAGCAAGGGCGCAGTGAGGAAGGTATTAAAATTCTAAATATGCACACACATGATATGAAATAAATGAAATAATAAATTAGTAAGGAGAACATATTCTTAGTGTGAAGTTGTAATTATTCAGAACATAGGTCTGTGATATTTTAAAAATACTAATTAAATGTATTAATTAGAAAGATATACATATATAATCAATTTTATCGAAAAATATAATATATTGTTGTTGTTACCGGGATTCGAACCTGGATCTCTTTCCAATCCGGGGAAGGTGCATTATCGAACTATACTACAGCAGACAGTACCTTTGTCGACAAATTTTTGAACCCATATGTTACATTTTTCAAATTAATACATCTACCGTTCCATTATTTGAAATCCATCTACTTTGTTTTTACGGAATCTCAAATGCCTTTGAGTAAACCGATAGCAGATGCCAGAATTAACAAATCATTTTTATTTAATTTTGAACACATTGATACAACTTATATATTATTAGAAGCAACAACAATATATTTTTCGATCAAATTAATTATATATTCTATAATCTATTATAAATACTAATAAATACATTTAATTAGTATTTAAAAAAAAAATAATAATTCCTATCCACTAACGTAAGTTGGGTCACAACCAGTCATCCACATACAAATAGGCTAGTCATTTAAAAATATATATTTAGGAGAACACATTCTTATTGTCAAGTTGTATTGTGTTGTTGTATTTTAAAATTTCGAATTATTTAAAGGTTCGAATCCCGGTGGCGCAACAACAATATTTTTTTTATAAAATTGATTTTATATGTATATCTTTCTAATTAATATATTTAATTCATATTTAAAATATCACAGACCTATGTTCTGAATAATTACAACTTCACAATGAGAATGTGTTCTCCTAATAATAAAGTTGTATCAATGTATCCAAAATTTAATAAAAATGAATTGATAATTCTGGCGTCTGCTATCTGATTACTCAAAGGTATTTGAGATTCTGTAAAAATAAGGTAGACGGCTCTTTCAAATAATGGAACGATTAAATGTATTAATATCAAAAAGAAAACATATAGGTTCGAAAATTGTCGCTAAAAATATTGTCGCTGTAGCATAGTTGGATAATGCACCTTCCCCGGTTAGAAAAGAGATCCAGGTTCGAATCCCGGTGGCGCAACAACAATATTTTTCGATAGAATTGATTTTATATGCACATCTTTCTAATTAATATATTTAAAAATATTTATTCTATCTAACAGTGCCCCATTCATGCTTATATAAGTTTTCTTGTAAGTTATTTTTTTATGGCTATTTTTAGTAATTTTGGGTAAAGTATCATAAAAATGACCAAAATCCCCACTTTGTTTGATTTACAGTCAATAACATTAGTACATTTCCGTAGCTCGTGTGATATTGAATCACTCCGTTGTACTGATGCTGAATCACCTGAAGCCCGCCTTTTGCTGGTAATCCGAATGGATGATGACTTAAATTTATTTCTTATTGACTTGTTATTAATCTTGGACAGCTCTGGAGAGGGGTTGCCGGGGGGGTGAAGCGGCGGAGCGGGGAGCGGTGGAGCGAGGCAGGCGGGTAGACTTTCCACCGGAGGAAATCCCCGCAAAACAACCTTCTAACTCGCTTATATCACTTTCACGGCGGCGACTTTATATTGGATTGCCATTTGTCAAAGGCAAGATGTTGCCATGTTGGCGCGTAAATAAAAACTTTAAAACCGCTTTTTCTATTTTTCCCTAAACAGTGTTTTTTTTTTTTTTACCTCGGACCGATTGTATTACTTTTTCGATTCATTGAATGTTTTTTCTTCGTGATTAGAGTATTTATTGGCATATTAAAAAAAAAAAAATTAAAATCATTTACAACCCAAAAAAATAATTAAAAAACATTTATTTAATTTTTGATTCGTGGATTAATTTATGCAACTATAACATAAAGACGTCTTTATTTAATCTTAAAGCCTGTAAACGTGTTTATATAATGCTACGGTACATTCGACGATAAATTCAATCAAACTTGTGAATTTCATTAGGAAGTATTAATACAAACATTAAAACAAATACTCCAAGGAACAAAGTATTTATTTTAATGCATATATCTCTTATAATCATTCCCTATTAAATCGTACACAAATTTATTTATTCTTTTTTGGTTATTGTTGTGCATTCGAGTAATTTTTTTGGTATCTATCCAGAAAAGTATACATTTTTAAATTTTATACACATTTATATATTAATTCATTTACATTTATATTAAATGAACAAAGCGAGACATGATTTATTAATATTTGAGAACATCATCAGCATCACATTTATCACTAAACCGACATAGAATATGTTTTTTTGGTTCGAAATATTTTACTAAAATCGGTTTAATGAATATAATAAAAAATTTGCTTAACAAGATTTTTATGATAAAGTTCACCAAGGGTAACTATTTTTCAAATAAAATAATTTTTTAAAAATTCATGTTAAGAATGTATAAATAGTACAGAAGATATATCAAAAATATAAATCGACGCATTGAATTTTAACATCAGCATTACATACTTATATGATAATTTGACACCACTGTTCTTTAATCACTTTAATTTTGCGAAGGTTTTAAAGGGGCTTTGATATCGATCAAAATGAAAACAAAACTCAGGGTAAACAAATTTTTTTTTACTAAGGTAGTCGATAATTTTTTTTTAAAAATTATTATATTATATGTTCATTTCAGTGCCGATACATCGGCGTTTATTTTCAAAACAGCATTCTTTTAAAGCTTGCATCAATATAACAATCCTTAAAGTAACCAGTAAACCAGCAAGTACATGTATTAATACTACATTACATTTACGTGCAAGCCTGTTGGCCGCTTCCTACCTCACTAGGAACATATAAAGTACCTGTTCTGAGCCATTAAACAAATTGAATAGTAAAAAACAGAAAAATTAAGAAGGAAACAAGTTAATATTAAATAAAATGAAAAAAGTAAAAAAAAATTTACAGGCTAAAGTCATCTAAGAAGTAAGGAACAGACTTTAAAGATCATTAAAGTAACAGCATATTAAAGAATAGAGTAAAAAATAATAACAGGTTAAAATAAGTAGACATTAGTAACAAGTAAAAAAGCATAGTAAACATATAGTAAAAAGATCAGAGTAATAACAAGCTAAAAAGCAGGATTAGAAAAGAAACAAAACAAAACATGTTAAGTTCGAGATAGGTTGTAAGGATAGAAAATAATTACAAAAATGAGCAGCTTTGATCAATTAAGAATTTTTTCAAGCTGACATCTTCCAATGTTTAAATGTAATCATTCATTTGGTATACCTGATATAATTCTTTCATTTTATAACTATGGTGTTTGATAATGGCAGTTTAAGATGCCTTGAAAACATTTATATGTTGTGTTCCATATTATATCACTAATCAAATTTGGAAGCATATTCATTCTTTTTTGGTTAACTTGGAAAAATATTCTACTGTTAATGAAAATGGCGATATAAAAAGCCAAAAAAATCTGAGATAATATGTCATGAAAATGGTCTAAGTCAAGAAATTTAAAAAAAAAGAGTTAGTCACATTGTTTTAAATTAATATAATATGATGCAGATTGTGAAAAATTTGAAGCGTTTTATTCAGTGTATTGTTACGATGTTCAACGGTATTCCGCTAGCGTTTATTTTGATAATAGAGTAAGTCATTTCAACCGTGTATTCTTTCATTTTCTTATAAGCTACATGCAAAATTTATATTTCAAAATAAATTATAAATCTAGTACACTAAATAAATTTTGAAACACCGGGTTGTGTAATATAAAAATATTTTTTAATCAATTCAAACGCAAACCTTTAAATATTTTGAAACGAAAGATACATGACTTAGACCACATTCATTATGATGGGCATATATGCCAGATGAAGCGATGAGCATGTAATGCTCTCAAAAGCAAACGGGTTTTCACTCAACTATCGATGTAATAAAACGATCTATGGTTTAACCAAATGTCAACAAATCTGACGCACGCTAAATTCTCAAAAGTAGTAAAAATATTATTTTATATTCTTATTATCATATTGTTTAAGTACCTAAGCACCCGTTCAAACCGCAGACGATCAAACTGTAGAGAATCGCGGAATTTTATTGGTTTTCATGATTTTATTTCGGCACCACATCATATGTAAAGACCATAAACAAGTTTTTCCATTAAATGTTGATGTTCCCACCGCCAGACAATGGCGTAGCGGCGCGTGCGTGCGTGCGTGCCGCGGGTGTGTGTGCCCAGCCAAGCCACGCGGCGCCACTGCCCATAAATTCCCGCGCTCCGGTGTTTTGACGATGTTTTTGCCGAAAGGTAAATAAAATGGCGGACATCGATTGCTCAGACCCATAAAGAAACTACTTTCAAAATAGCGAGGGGAGGTAACCAGTCACTCCGTGAGAAATGGACCCCTCGCGACAGTCGTCCTCAAGTAGCCAGTCTGGTGACCTCACGACATTAATATATCACCGGCAATCATAATATCCGCTGCATAGAATCCGGCTGAACGTACACCACCCCCAAACAGAAGTAGAACATTTATTAATTTATTAATTGGGGTGCGAGCCCAAATTGTGTACCGAGCGCTTCGTCTATATTATATGACAAGATAATGCGATTACCAACCTATTGGTACATAAATATTCAAGATACCTGAATGTCAATTAACAAATTATGAAATAAGAAAATAATTGTTACAGCTTTCAGAATAGCTACGATTTCTTCCAAATGGAGTTTAGTACACCACCACAAGTCACATTTTTATTTTTAAAATTAAGCTATATGCTTGTGCTGCGAATGATAGCTAAATCAGCTGATCATAGTCTAATAGAATAACCTGATCAAAATATTTACAAGAACAATTAACTATTTCAATAGAATTTTTGTACATCTAAAATGCAATATCTAATAATAAATGTAGAAAATATTGTGCAAAGGAAATTAGAATGAAATAAAAAGGGCATAAAACCTATCAACATTTAAAAAAAAAATATTGTATCGCGAAGAATCGATGAAAAATAATTGAATTTTGTAAAAGCGATAAGTTTTTACCTGGTATAACTGAAAGAAACAGAATTATTATTAATATTTTAAAGTCGGAATAAAAAATCTAAGAGTATTACGTGTGACAGAAATATTTGACGCCTTTCACAGTAAACATTTTACAAATGTGTAATGACAGGTTAGTTAAAATATATTTCAAAAGACTTCGGTGTTAACAAAATATATCTGGGTACTTCCGACCCGAGGGTTAAGTATCCCTGCCGCATATTATCTTTATTACTCTCCAATGTGAGGTTTCTTTCGTCAAATAGAAAGGGAAACTTCTAGATTTATTAATAACGCCCCCTGGAATGACGCGCCTTCCTCCCGAGCCGTCCCTTATTCTGATGCGAACTGTCAACAAATTGAGATAAAGGAGATAACGTTAACGTCGAAGTTTTTCCAAGTTATTTTGTCTTTTTTCATTTTGGAATCGGAATTCACCAAACGGAAGTCAATATTTAATAAGAAAGTGACTTGAATGGTTAGGGGAGAATAATAGAAGCTACATTGTAAGGTAGGATTAGAAAGATACACAAAAAGTACCGTGTAAAATAAAAATGAGTTAAAACAAGTTCAACATACTGATTTGCACGTGTGGTGAGGGCCACCAGATAGCGCTAAATATCGCGCAACATGATACCACTTGGAGACGTGCTAGAACACGCTGTGAACGAGCCAGAACGAAGCCACCATCTAGGAGGAACACCTCACAGGCAATTATGCACTTTCATGTTATAGATTACCCCGAGTATTTTTTAACTACGATCATTTACTGTACATGACCTATACTTTTGTAACCTTTAGCAAATAAACGTGTGATATTATTAAGTATGTCTTTGATTTATGTGCAGTCATTTCCTACGAGTGTTGAGACGATCTAACCTGTAACCTATGAATAGTAAATTACACACACGTCATAAAATAATATATTATAGGTTTTAATAAAATTATAATCATCAAAATTACACAGATCATTCTAAAAAAGGTGAATCTAAAAGGGTGAACTTTCAACATTATAAATTAAATACGATATTTTTCGATGTATCGACCAAACCATTAAAATTAATATCATCTATCAATAAATGTTATAAAGGAATAGAGGTAAGAATATTATATTTACTTCGAACTTATATACTTACAATTGAAATATATATTATACAGAGTTTCTTGAGATTAAATCTCCTCTCCATATTAATGTATACTCGTGTGATGCCTGCAACTCTTAAGGAAACTTGTGCGCCCGTATACTTCGTATGTATGCGTGCGGGATCCGAAGATTCTATTGCCAGCAATTCGACTCTTTTGAGTAACTTGTGTTTTAATCTAATATGGGAATTTTTTTCTTTTTTTTTCATCTTTAATTATAGTTCCAGGATTCAATTGTATTATTAATATAATCACGGAGCATGGTTTGAAAATAGTAAGAGTAATGTAATATGTTTATAATTATAGAGAGTTACAATCTTTGGACCAGTAATGGTAAATAATTGTCTGCCGTATTTTGTTTTTGTTCCTTTTTTCAAAAGAAGATGATTCCAGGAATTCAGTTAATGAATTATTTTCACTACGCAGTCCAATAGTCCTATGCACATAGCTTAACACGCTGACTAACGCGCCCATTCCAAGTGATGAATATCGCCATACAGAATCGCTAAGTACAGTTTCACGTCGCATAAAGCGGAAACTGGAATAAGACAGCTGGTCCAGCATGACATAATAACAATTTGAATCATTATAATACACGGTGACACCGGTAAAATAGTAATATTCCGAATCATTATTATACAAAGTGACACCAATCACAATAAAAATCTAGATCATTATTATACACGCTAATACCAGTCGCATAATAATAAACCGAATAATTATTATACAGTATCCCTATAGTACACGGTGACATCAATCGCAAAATAATCATTCAATTCATTATTATACGCCAACATTATTATACACAGTGACGCATAATAACAACCCGAATCATTATTATACGCGATCATTATTATATAACGTGATACTGGTCACATAATAACTATATTTTTTTTATCACAAATTAAATTAATCATCTTGAAAGATATACAGAAAAAAATCTATTTTTCGAAAGAATATTTTCTTGCTACCGTGAATAATGTATTTTAATTTTTTTTATTTTATAAATTTACTCGTGAATTCTAAAAATAAAGATGATAAATTTAACAGTTCTGGTGTCTATAAACTCAGTTGCAAGGATTGTGCTGCATTTTATATTGGTAAAACAGGTCGAAATTTTAATATAAGAGTAAAGGAGCATTTGAGATGTTTGAACGATAGTGGGTTTTCAGAATTTTCATTTGATAGAAATTGGTCATGTTTTTGATAAAAAAATGGGATTGTCAATTTTGCGTGTAAACGGTGTTGATCATAAATGAAATAATTTGGAATCATTGAAGGTAAATAAAGCGTGTAAAATTAATCAAAAAATTATAAACAACCAACTAAATTTAACTACAAGTCCCATTCAAAAATTTTTTCCTAAAAATTATTCTAGTAATTTTGTATCAAGTAAGAATTTGGCAATCGAAAATAACATATGTTTTTGATTAGTTATTGATATCCTGAAGAAGAAAATGATTTTACTTCAATAAGTGGTTAATAAAACAAAGTTAACAAATAAAAATAATGTATTTTCTATTTAACAATTTATTTATTGTCGTTCCCTAATTTGAGAGTATATATAGACATAGACGAACGTATTATATATTTTAATCGATCGGTTTATTTTTATAGATGTATATATACAAACAAAAGTACACTATCATGGTGGAAACCCGTCAGTTGTAAACAAACCCCCATTATTACATTTGCGTAAAAATTATGACTCTTTTGGAAAACATTCATCACAAAACTTTTTTCCTTTTTCCACATACTGCATAACACGAAGACAGCAGCACGAATATTCAGCTAGATCAGTCTTTTAAATATTCATTGGTAATAAAACGTCGACTTGCAATTTTCATTAAAAACACTTCCTTGGAACAGTTATCATATATACTTTTAAAATTAGCAATATTTTTTTTTTATAAAAATTAATAATTAATAAATAATAAAAAATAGTTATCATATAAACTTATAATAAAAATTGTTAGTAAAAAAACCTAATAAAATATTATGAATCGTTAAGTTAAATATTTATCGCGATAGCGTAAAGTACTAAATCGATAAAGTAAAATTATTTAATTAACTGGACGAAGATAATTAGCATCGTTAAAAAATATAAACAATAGAGGCCACTGAACTCGTCACAATATATTGTGCAGTCGATAATATGAACATCAAAATATGAATAGCTAAGATTAACGAGTTGTATTGTCCGCCTGAAGTGCTAACTGTAAATATTAAGGAAGCGAATAAACTCGTAAAATTGTAAATGCCAAATTAAAGATTACAATAATCCATTAAGCTCTAATAGTAATAAGGAATGATTTATAATGAATTTATTATTAACATTAGAATCTCATTGCGATCTTCAACTAATATCCTCTATGTCATCGATTGGCAAATAAGCGATATATTTAATATAAATATAACATGTTCCAAAAGTCCTTGAGTGGGCTGTTAATCATACTATATAAAGAAATCATACTATACCAATGCAATTATTGATTTGATGATTATGTTATGTATGAAATGTCACTTCACATTTCATTACAGTGTGATGTTTAATACCGATAAGTTTTTAACTTTCGTTTAAAGTACAGTTTAATATAAACTATAATAATCCTCTGAGCGTATAAAAATAAATTAAATATATTAAAAATGTACGACGAATGTACAGAGTTTAATTGTATCGATTATTGTAATAGTAACAAATTTGTTAATCTTTTCAAAAATAATTTGTACGCGAGTTTTACACAGGACCTAATTGACTTCAGAATACTATATTTGACATTAGCTACGGACAATGAAATAGAGGACATAATTAACCATATTCAATTGCCATCGTAATACAGTAGCAATAGATTTTTAGATATAGTCTGTATAATATTATGATCACATACTAAAATAATACAAAGCATGTCCGCTGTTTCATTGTCAAGAGAGGCCTTAAGCTGTAGATGGGTATTAGAATACATTTTTGAATCGGTTGCTATCGTACTAGGTATATGCCTGTGTTATAATAGTTTAAACGCAAGTAAAAAAAGAATAATAGATATAATTAAACCTCAATAACGAAAAAATAAAAATAAACAATGTTTAAACGGTTTTTAAATTTATTTTTATACAGATTTATGCCTTTTTGTAATATGTAACTATGTTATTTCACACTATCACAGACCAATAAATTAATAGACATGAAATAAAGTGTACATATTGGAGAAAGGTTTGGAACATTATTTGCGGGACGAGGGGCATTCTACACACATTCTTTGTGGAAACATAAATTCGTTAGTTATGTAACAGTAAAAGTATTTTTAATCTTCAAAAGTTTAATATTTGTATAAACAAGGCGTATTTTTTACATTAATGCATACCTATTATATTGTCAGCGTTTAAATTTTCGTTCTAATCGAGTCATATATTTAAAAAAAGTCGCGGTGCTATTTGATTTCGTAAGTGGTATCAAATTGATCACGTGAGTGACACCAAAATGAATATATTGAAACAAAGAATTTCCGTTAGTTCATGTCTATATATTTGGTAGTCCGTGCACACTATACATTCAACAAGACAGGTATTATTAGGTAATTGTTATATATTTTTTAGGAAACTATAATATAACATTTAGTAAAATCATGAAATATACCTATTGTATTAAATTACATAAATGGATACACATAAAAGGAAGGGATACAGATTATACAGTAAGATATAGACTAGTAAGACTATAATATAATAAAAAGTATTTATGCTAGACTCACCTCATTGGCTTAAACAGGGCCATGATTCCATTTGGATACACAATGACCAACTTCAATTGAGTTCCTCCGTCTTTTTGTTCTGTAAAAAAAATATTTTTTAGATTTTCTGAAAAATATATTAAATTTATTATACATTTCTTTAATTTACAATAAATAGTTATTATTTCTCGATAATTTAGATAAGTAAATCTTATATCCGATCAGTAATCGTAACTCCGAATTATGTACTTCAAAAAATTGTAATGTAATATAGGTACATATAGTAAAACACATGTGTACCATGGCGGTCGATCACTTTTTGTAGAAGGGATGCTGGATAATAAGTTTATACCTACTATCAAGTATAACATATAATCGAAAGATATTCAATTTTTCAATAACTCGGCTTCAAATATTCAAACCAAACTGTTAAAAATGCGTTACACAAACAAATTCCTCAAAATAATCCGCTCGCTTCGTAATGTGTATGCTATTGTGTGCATTATACGCATTAGCATTAAAGTGGTTTTATGTTCGTTGGATGCTATTAACGAATGCGTATACAGTATTCGAAGACCTTTAAAGGCGGAACTGAATTTCAAACTTTGTGATGCGGAGCATCCAAAGCATGTATGAAGAGACCGCACCTGATATATTTTTATATATACATATATTTATAACTATTTTATTTTTTTATTATAAACCTTCGAAAATAACCTTCAACTAGTACAATATTCATCATTCCGTTAGGTCTAAGTATAACTCACACAACACGCAAAGGTATAAGTTACAAACGTATTCTAGTCATGTGTCCACAATTCAGGCAATTACTTTGTTGTCAGTTCAATGTCTGTAATTTTTGATGGCGAACATCACAAGATGTGGTGACTCTCAGCACGAACCGTCGCAAATCCGCAGACAGATTCTCATTAACTACTCGACATGTATAAATACAAATACAAATGCATAGATAACTGAAGCACTCGTGTAGCGTCAACATAACTAAATTACGTATTCGTTTTATATACAACACGTTACAAACAAATCCCATTTCATTATGTTATTTATAATTTATTATTTATATATTTAATTATTCATAATTTTATTAAATTTTCCATTCGTACTTCAATAAAATGTCACAATAATACCTCTAAATTGGTTTATTGTACCCACGTGCGTATGTGATAAATAATATTGTCCTACTTTTGAAATTAGCAAAATTAACTTTGTGGTTAAAATTCATATTTTTATTTGTTAACTTTGTTTTATTAACCACTTAATTGAGTTTAAATCATCTACCGGTTTCGAAATATACAATTTTCTTCTTCAGAACGTCAATACTAACTAAAAATATATATTATTGTTTCTTTACCAGATAAGTAACAATTTGAGTTAGATACTAAATTAACTTTTAAAATAATTGTTGTTTTTTTAAAAATAGATTCTAATGAAGAAACAATAATATATGTTTTTAGTTAGTATTGATAACCTGAAGAAGAAAATGGTATTTTTAGAAACCGGTAGATGTACTGTATGTATAAAATAAGTATATATGTATAAAAATCTACCCAATTAAGTAGTTAATAAAACAATGTCAACAAATAAAAATAATAATAATATTGTCTTTACATAGGTAATGTATCAATTTCTTAAGTAAATAAAAACGGCGTTAGGTACTTTCTACTCTGGATTCAATTAATATACAATATAATATATTTATCGCCGATTATTACACACGATTTAAAAACATTTAAAACATTTTTAGTAAATATTAAGGATGAAATAATTTTAGAACTATAACATACAGAAAGACCTGGCAGTCCGTACTCTTTCACATTCCTAGAAGTAAAACATCTTATGCACATAACTCATTCACAATAAGAAATTTACAGAAATTGACTTTTTCAACATTGTCCTTACTACACTAAAATATATATTTTTTAAAAACCATTACATTTTCAATTTGAACCAATCACTTTACCTACAAACATATCTTGCTCTCAGATGGAAGATGTTAAGACAAATTAATTATCAGATATATTATAATGGCCTTACATTTTATTATTATTACACCAAATTTAATCCACATCCCATCTTCCTTCCTCTTCTCCTTCTTTTCCTTTCTTTTCTTTTTAATTTTTAATTTCTTAATCTTTTTCTTTTTATTAATATTTTAATAGAAGAGATATCTGTGACTCTTTTCGTTGTTACCAAACCCACACTGTATCTTATTATTGTATTTAATATTTCAGAGATAATATGCAATTGGTTGAATTTTCTTTTTTTTTTTGTTACTATCTTAACCCTTGTTGGTTAACTATGTTTTCCTAATAAATAAATTAAATTCAATAAACTAACGATGAAATCACAAATTATCGTGTATATCGTCAAATATCTATAAAAAAATCAGTACACAAATGTTATTTATGAAAAGACAACTTGTAAGCATACCCTCTAATACGCAAGAATCCCATATCATCTTGCACAGCTTTATATTTTGTATACAATACCAACAAATCTGAAAGAAATGGTTGTGACGCAGTACGTTGAAGTGTAATGTTCAGAAATAAATCTCAAATACAGACACACAGGGATAGGACCCCGACAAAGTTTTTATAAAATTAATTTAGCAAAAACACAAACCAATTAATTAAGCGAAATCTCCCTGTCGTCTATCTTCTGACAGCGATTATTTAAAAGCACGGTAAATATCGCCGTCAGGTGGCGCTCGTCACCGTAACGATAAATTGCGTAATTATTTAAATTACTTTAAGAATTGTGAATTTTATGCGTTAATGGGTTAAGTGATTATTTTAAACCAGGCTTTTGCATTATTGCAGCTGAGTAAAAACTTTAGAATTTCGTAGGTATAAGAATTGTCGTATTAATCTAAAAATTATGCATTTAATCGAGTTCTTGGTAGTGATCGTCAGGCATTTCTAAGAATGTCCGAGCTTCGCGTTTTTCAAGCGTCGCCGGCGCTTTCGGCCGATTAGTCAGCCGGGGTGATTAGCAAGTGACGCGCCGCCGGGACGCCGGCGTCTGCTGACGCTTCCGGCGCCGCCCGAGCCGCGCCTACCCCTGACACCTGTGGAGAGCGAATGAAGCGCTTTCATCCTATTTTTAAATAATGACATTTAAAATGTATACGGCAGGAAATAATTTACTATTATTCGCAAAATATCTTAAGATGTCACAATGTCATCAAATAATGTTGTTTATGACGAACCATTACAAATTTACGTACTTACTATATATGTACTTGCATTGAAATCAAATAATGTGCGTATTATATGTAAATCTACATTAAAAAACTCAGTGTAAAGTCTGCTTGTCTTTTAAAAATAAAATAATATTCTACTATGCCTGACTTACCTAATACATAATGAAATTCCTAATATTGTAAGGTGAATAACTGTACTAAAACAGAAAAACTAGTCGAAATTCAGAACAATGATCGAATCTTCGATATCTCTGTCATTAGGTAAGTATTTGACCGCTGGATGAAACAATTTATTTAATCTGAATACATAGTTCGATTGTAGGACGATTCGCCAATTTTTGAGGTGTTTACAAATTTCGAATTTAAAACTCTCTGTCAACAGTTCCTCCCACATAACCTCCCATCTTTCTACATGACCATATGCGATAATTTCATCTTCCAATGCACAGCGCCAATCTGCCAATGCTATACCTGTTAGTAGAGTTATTTGCATGTTTACGTTGTTAATCACGTTGCCCAGGGGAGCTACCGACATTTTACAATTAATTAAAGAGAATTACAAGAAAAAAGTAGATTAAGATTCTGACTGCTCATTAGGTGGTCTTCTGTAACCATGTGTCGAGCCACACTCAATTCGAATGGAGATATCTGACGAGAAAGATTTAATTGATATCTTTATTTAAAAAAAAATATATGAGTGCGCGCTTCACTGATCAGTATTGCACAGCTGAGGTTAATGAAACAAGATGATTTAATTAATGAAGCAAGGTGATTTAATTAATGAAGCAAGGTGATATACTGGAGAATATATTTATTTTAATTTGCATGAACACCTTAAACATTTTAAACTAATATTACATAACTTTACGTTCCTTCAGACGAATGTGTTTTTCTTATAACAATCTAATACCGCGTTATTACACAGAACAAAGTCCAATTTTTCCTTATTTTGAACTATGATTTTTTTTCACTTTAGTTTTTGTGTTTTTAATATTTTAAGAACACATATTTGTTATGAAGATGCAATTTTTCAAAACACAGTTCTGTGGTATTTTTAATACAAATCAAGTGAATCAACTAGAAACACATACAGAAAAATCTTTTTATCGTTAAATATTTTAGTTTTCGTATTCGGGGAAATGCGTTACCAATTCCGCTTTATCAACAAAGTACGTTTACGACAAATTTTTAAACTTAAATTTTGTAGCTATTTAAAATTGATTTTTGTTCGTAACTGTTAAATTATTATATCAAATTAAATTGAACATATGATGGATATTTTACATGGAATTAAATGTTAAAAAAAGCAAATAATTGTTTAAAATATGAATATTTGAAAAGGTCGGGTTTCACAACTACATGAAAAGAACCCATTTTGACATTTACAAAAGGCGCAATTACGGGACCGCATTAACAATTTAAACCGCGCTATGGTTTTAACAAATGAGAAAGCTTAAGACTTTTCCAATTTACTTGGGAAATTTCCCGCTGCACGGACTGCATTCCTTTATGGAATCAAAAAAAAATCCGCTATGTCACAAAATGTTCGAGAAAAATCTTTTAAAAGTTTCGTGAACTCAGTTTTTAGTATCTCGGAACAAGGACCACACCTTAATCTTACGGATCTGGTTATTATTACATAGATTTATTAATATCCATTCTTATTAATAAAATTCTGAAGTACTTTAAATGTGTGCTCGTTACAAATAAAAAATTGACTGGGAAATTCATATATTTTCTTGAAAAGAAGCGTAAAAAGATTGATTTATACAACAAGATACATCTTTGTTAAGGTAATAAACAAAATATCAATTTATATTATCAAAAATTTGAAAATTGGAAATGCGACAGTAATATTTCTACCTAAAAGAGTTGAATTTAAATTGTGCTGGTTGATGTACAAGACTACACATAACACGGCGCCACTGTATCTTCAAGAGCTTTACATCCCAGAATTTGAATAGTAGACGTCAAACTCTCAGGTCAGCCTCAACTTCGGCTGCAGGAAGAATTGTATTATAGAACTAACCAGCCTTTGCCAGAAGTTTAAGTTTAGTAAACGGGTATTTGCGGTGGTAGGCCCATGCGCTCTTGAGGTGAAATTTTTTACGAAAATGGTTCTATAAAAGTTATCTAATGTTATTATTACACTACATCAGCCTCATAAATAGTCGACAAATTTTCGAACTTATATATTGCAGCTATTTCAAAATGATACATCTTACGTTCCATTTATTTGAAAGCTATCATCTGACGTTGTGTAATTGGATATAGCACTTCCCCGGATAGGAAGAGATCCCGGTTCAAATCCCGGCGGCAGCTAAAATATTTTTTCGACAAATTGAGTTTATCTGTATGTTTATCTTTCTAATTGATGCATTTAATTTGTATTAATAATGTTCAGTTAGCCTTTATTGTTGGCAACCGTGTTTCAGTAACACCAGGATGTATGCCATGAATTGAAGGATGATCAGCTGATCGAGTTATCAGTGTTTACTGTTTACTGACTGCACTGAGTGGTTGTCAGTCCTGTCAGGAGCCACACCATTATTCAGAAGGCTCGTGTATACCCTCCGTGCTCGCATGTTTGTAAATGCAGTATGTGTAAATGCACGCATACAAATAATGTATGCTTTGGACATGCTCGTCCATGCGAAAGGCTAGGGATGTATATAATATTTACCGAATTATTTTCTTACTCGAATATCTTCGAGTCAGGGGTAACCCTTTCTGCGATGTGACATACTAATATATCTGTGACATTAATTAATTATTTCTAAGTCAGCCATTGAAATATTTAGAGATAAATAAAAAAAAATAAAAAATAGTAGGTAAGATCAAAATGATTATTTTCAGCGTTAAAGCTAATTGAACTGAAATCATTACATTAGAAATAGTGAGTGAATATGCAGGCTTTTAAATATCTAATACAGACTTGAATTAAATAATGTATGGTAATTTATAAGATCTAGGGTGACATACACAGAGCGTAACAGACCTAGTCTACAATATTTTATGGGTTATCTATTGGGAAAATGTTTAAGGAATATGTGCCTAATCTCAAATATGTTAGAGATATAAACATTTAAAATCGTGATTATGCGATTAATTGAAATATTTTATTGGTTCAAAATGATATATTGAATACAAATAATTAAAGGTCATCTAATTTCGAGCTGTCTGACTATTTTTGTTAGATGATTCAGGGCCAGAAGGAAAGATATAGATCAATACAGGAAACATTTCGCAAATATCTATTTCGATGTAGGTAGACATAAAACCTAACATGATTTTGTAAAAATTTCAAACATTTTCCATGACGGTGTAGAATTTGCACATATTCCTTGAACAATTTCGACTCGTAATAAAGTCAGTTATCCACCCATAAAATATTGTGGACTAGGCTTATTACACACTGTATAGGCAGATATGACATTGTATGTCAACATCGAAAATTCAAACACTAGTTTTTGAAGTTCTTCCCGTCAGCATGAGTAACTGTTTACATGCCAATTATGTGGTTTATTTCTGAACCATCACAATCAAAAATTACGAATCTAAATAATTCAAAACTATTTGCACTTATTTTCATTTCCATTTATTTATTTTCATATTTCTCATTTTTATTTTCATTTGTCTCGTTTTATTCATACCCCATCCTTAAAAATTGACAGTTTTCATGCACTAAAAAGATTGAACTTTGCGAATATACAGAGTGTGACAGACCTAGTTCACAATATTTTACGGGTGTGTACCTGACTAAATTACGAGTTTCAAGTGATGTTCAAGGAATATGTGCCTAATCTCAACGATGTCATAGATCGATTAATCGAAAATTATTTCGATTAATTTAAATATTTTATTGATTCTAGATTATATATTTAATACAAAAAATTAATGGTCATCGAATTTCGAGCAGCTAAACTATTTTCTGTTACATAATTTAGGGTCTGATGCAAAGATATAAATTAATTAAAACCCGAGGCAAGGCATCAATGATCTGAGAAAGACCATTAAGACAGGCATAAAATTGAACTTCATCTAGCGTACAATGTAAAATGCACATTTTGTTAGTGGACCTTTCTAGTATCCTTATGTGCCTTGTGTACGGTATTCAAGTTTCAGAGGAGTGTGAAAGATGTTAGTGTCCATTTTTAGGTAATAGTTGATGAAGATTCTATTTCAGAGGCTTCCAAATGGAGCACATAGCGACTCGATGTGATGTTGTACCTTTTCAATGATTTTTATCTATTTTTTTTGTCAAATTTATGTTATTTTATTTGCAGAAGTAATAACTACATAAAACGGACAATACCAATGTAAATCATTCCAAGTGTCGATTGAAGTGAAAAAGTATATAAACTATATTTTAACATTTGTTTTTGGCGCGAAAGTATTTTCGTTTTTGTTGTAACCTACCAAGTACTTGAAACCATACTCTTATTATACAGTGGAGTCCCGATTTTAAATTTTTGAAGTGACAAACAAAAAAATGTTTTTTGCTGCATATTTTTTGTTGTTTTATGATAGTTTTTTCAATATTATAAATTAAATTAAAGGTTTCTTATAGTATGTTACTAATACTAATAAAATATGGTTTGAGATCTTCAACATGCCTCATGACATCATTTTTTGTAAGAACTGGGTTGATGATATGAGCAGATACTTCTTCTTCGTCGGAAGGTTCTTCTTCTGCCAAGTTTTCATTTATACGACTGTCCACTATTTAATCAATTTCCACTACGTGCAATGTTATTTATTACGTTGGCCATATTAAATTTTTGTCGAAATTTGAAATAATTTTAGACGTAAATCGCGGGTAAAACAAGCGTAAAACTAAGGTTTTAAATATACTAAAATGACACGGGATCGCAGAAATGACACGCAAATAGAGGGAAAACGTGAATTCAGGGCATGTAAAATCGAGATCCCACTATAATATCCATAATTGTTTTTATGGGAAAATAATTACAAGGTGCCTCTTTTGTAATAATGTTTATTCAAGTACAAACTTAATTAATTAATTTTATATAACCTTCTGTCTACGATGTTTCGTAAATTTAATGGACATTATTTTATACTATCACTGCACTTTAGTAATCTATGTAACTATATACTTATGTGTAATTTATTTTCACTCATTATATGTCAACTCTTAGACACCTAACTGGAATAATTTGATATGATGTTCCATTAATTATTTTTTATTATTTTCCTAAGTATAAGTAATCTTTAAATAAATAACTAACTTACTAACTTACCATCACGCCGTTTTCCGCGGGGGTAGGCAGAAAGGATAGAGACACGCAATTCTCCCCTTAGCCACATTCATACATCTTCTCATACAAGCTCGTCGTTTGTTGAGGCTTCTAATAGAACCATCCTCCAGTATCTGGTTTACCTGGTCATGCCAAGTCTTCCTCTATTAACCACATAAGTGATCCTTTCTTAATCTTACTTATGTATATTTATATATGCCTATATATAAGAGGAAATAATTAATTAGCAAGTACATTACATAAGTTGACTATTGAGAATTGTTGTGGAAATATTTAAGTAGATAGTATGAGATTTTTGTGATTTTTTATTTCTTTGTATTTTAATTTTATTACTTTTTGGTTTACCAAATAAAATTAATTAATTAATTCAACATATTAAACCCGTGTGCTTCTCTATGTTTGTTTTTTACTCAATAAAACAATTTTTGATAGATACAGGAATAGTTTTTTTTAGAAGAATGACTAATTTTGCTGTCGATTTTGGAAATAATCAGTTTATAATAACTACACCATGCAAAAATTAAATAACCAAAACATTAAATATTAGCTAGACCCTCGACAAGTTCACAATAGTAAACCTTTTAAGCGATTTATGATTATTTAAAAAAAAAAACGATGCTATTTGACGCTTCCCCGAGTCGAGTAAACCACGGTGGTAATTGGGTCACAGCTGTTGTCACGTGACCCCCCGTAAAGCCACAGCGGCCGGCTCGCGGGCTGGTTCCGCAGGAGGCCTCCGTTTGTTGCCGGCTTGTTATTATACGGCTGTGATATTGGCTGCGGTTCCAACTTTGCTGTGTGTTTAAGTGCAATTATATTATTATTGAAACTATGGCCAATTATAATTCGCACCAGGGGAATAATGCCAGCACTTTACATATATTAATGCGAATAAATATTAAATAGAATATTCATTATAAAATTGGCATAATACAGTAAATATATTGGATTCATTTTACTATTTTTAAATATGACCTAACTAGCCTAATACCCGTTCCAAGACATGATGGTCTAATAACACGTCGTGAGCTTGGAACAGCGAAGTATCATCTGACATTTTTTGTATAAACATTCTTATATTTAAGTACAAAAAATATTTTATTTAAGTTAGATTAGGTTAAATAAATAAATTATTAAGAGAACACATTCTTATTGTGAAGAATATAGGTCTGTGATATTTTAAATACTGATTAAATATATTAATTAGAAAGATATACATATAAAATCAATTTAATCGAAAAATATTGTTGTTGCGCCACCGGGATTTGAACCTGAATCTCTTTCCAAACCGGGGAAGGTGCACTATCCAACTATGCTACAGCGACATTATTGTTGACGACAAATTTTCGAACCTATATGTTACACCTTTTTCAAATTAATACATTTATCGTTCTTATTTGAAATCGCCATCTACTTTGTTTACCTTTGAGTAAACCGATAGCAGATGCAAGAATTTTTGTTTTTTTAAATTTTGTTTTAAAATAACGTCGCTGTAGCATAGTTGGATAATGCACCTTACCCAGTCTGGAAAGAGATCCAGGTTCGAATCCCGGTGGCGCAACAACAATATTTTTCGATAAAATTGATTTTATATGTATATCTTTCTAATTAATACATTCAATTAGTATTTAAATAAATAAATCACCGGCAATCATTTGTAGAATCGGTGAATTCTTTCGACGATTTCGGTGAAATGTCCGTGAACTTTCCGTCGGTGAATTGCAGTCGATAAACTTTCCGGATACCCGGTGTACAACCTCTAATCTTCAGCATATAGCTTATTGGCGTTACGTCAACGTGTTGAAGTTACAAGTATGTTTCTGTCATTGGTAAAATATATTTTTATTTACAAAAAATATTATAATTTTTAAGAGAGAGATTAACAAAGATTTAAATCAGCAGAAATTTCTCAGTGAAGAGAGTGTGGAAAGAAAATGTTTTTAAATAAAAATATTAAAATGAAAACATGTCACATGAATGTACTTACTTCAATATTATTTACTATTTTCAATATTTTCATAAGCTATCTTCTTGGACCATGAAAATTGAAGAAACTTGGATGATCGGTAGAGAATAGGATTAGTAGTCAATGGAGACTATTCAGAACGTGTACTTTAGCAGTGAACTATCAATATTTTACGAAAGTTATTTCGACATCTAAATATATTATACCTACTAACATTTAAAATATTCGACTAATATTATCAATTAGACAACGTACGACAAAATAAATAACCAAGTTATGCAATACAAATATACCCGTATTTGAATATGATCTGAATCTATAAATGATTTAATAATTTTTCTCTCCACCATTTAATAGTTTTACTGATAAAATTTCATTCGATTATAAGTTTCTCACCAGGATACAAATATTGTCATTAGATGCGTTTGGCTTGAAAATGAGATGAAACTTTACTCACCGACATGAAGAATTGGAAGCTTGACCATGTCCTCGATGACCTTGTCTACCAGCTGGTCCCCTGGAGGGTACAGCTCATGCTGGGCTATCCTCAACTGGAATAACTCCAAGTTGGACGCGTTTGGCCTGAAAACAAAAATAATAAAATTTAGTGCCAATTGAATTTTCGTAATGACGCGAATACACGGATGAGACTTGTCTCGAAAGCGCGTAAAGGGTAGAATGATAATCGTACATATCGACCTTTTCTGACAAGTATCTGAGACAAGAGATCAAAGTCTCGTATATATACGCGCACCATAATAGTTCTAAGTAATTTATGTCTGAAATTTTATAAAGATCTTGAATATTAAAGCATCAATTAATCATTAAGCAAACAGTTCTTGGCTCCAACACAAAATGTTGAACTTAAAGCACAGATTTCATCACAACCAAACAAATATCAACATTTTCTAATTATAAACGAACAAGTAATTTTGCAATATGTTATAATACCTCGTACACATAAACTGTTCTTACAAGTTGAGCCAAAATTATATTTGTTTGTGGTACATAGTGCAAAGTATTTATTTTTATCGGTGAATCTATATATAATTTAGTAACTAGTATTAACAATATTATTAAAAAGTGTGCAAAATTTAAGGAAAAGCATTTTTTAAATATATTTCCTGTATTAAAATTGGATCTAAAAATAACTGTATAATCTTATTTATAGATTTTAGGATATCGCATATTTTTAGGATGAAGATTTTTAGAATAATATTTAATAAAAAAGGACGTTTTGATGGTATGGTCGTGTTGAACGTATGAATGAGAAGAGAATGGTAAGAAAGATGTATGAGGCGAGTATTTATGGCGCCGGAAATAGAGGACGTCCACGGAAGAATTGGCATAACTACGTATACTAGATTCTGGAAGATGGTCCCGTTAAAAGCCTCAACAATCGACAGCTTGAGCGAGATGTATGATTGTGAATGCGAAGGCGGTATTTGTGTGAGAAGGACAGAGGCGTGTGGCGTTTCATCACCTTTTACTATATATGTATATATATGCATGTGATGCCTAGAGAGATGAAATGTTCTAAGGGCACAATAAAGAGATTACTAGAGGTATCTTTTTAAGGCGGATATCCTCAACTGGACCGTATGGAGTGGCGCTTGGGAGGGGTGTGAATGCTAGGGTGCCGGGGATGGGGTGGGGGAGGGGGGGTTACTTATTACCCATGCAACGCTGGATATATCAACTACTTTTAAATACAACTCACTACACTGTATATGTGTAAATTTTAATTTACGGTTAAATGTCATCCTTTATATATTTGTAATATAAATTTATGTATAGAAAAACAAAAGTGCAACAATATTTAGTTTTAATATTGATCAAATTAATCAACTAAAAACATATACAGAAAAAATCTTTTTATCGAAAAATATTTAATGGACCCCTTCCTATCCGAGGAAATGTGTTAACCATTTCACTACAGTAACCGATTACGACAAGTTTAGAACTTGTATATGTATAGTTTTACAATTGATACATTTATTATTCCATTTTTAAAAGCAATCAACAAGAACTATGATCAGAAAATACATCACAACAAAAAAATGTTCACCTTAAAAATATTTAGTTTGATGATTTTTGAAAAGGGCTAATCAATTTTCCAATCAGTCTTAATGACAGTGCTTTAATGAGTTGAGGATATAACCCATTCATCGCCCAGGCCTTTCATTAAATTTCCGCCAGACAGATGCCATAAATTGCACAACAACCAGTATTGGATGACGGCCGAATTTGGACCCTGCGAACAATGAAGACTATACAAGTGTACCTACAAGTGCGCGGACAGCGCAGCGCCATGAATGTTTGTCATGGTCGTTTGACCGCTAACGACTCTGGCTTGGCCGACAGTCAACATTATTAATAATTGTCATCGGCAAACACCGCTGCCCTTTGTGTGCATTCGGAAGGTTCGCCTTTACTTGCGATTACATGAATTATTTAAAAATTCTCTCAAAACGTCAAAACAGCGGCGGCGTAATACGGCGCAAATTTGTACTCGATTGTTTTGGGTTGATAAATAAGTTCGTAGCAATTTATCGTTAATGTATTTAGTTTGTAGAAATCAACGTTTATTTTTTATGAAATTTAAAAAAATATTGTTATCAAGTTGTGCAAGTTTGCGTGTAGTATTATTTAAATGTTGCAGCTGTTTCGGCGGTTAAGGACATTTTCAAACTGAGGATAAACCACGTACAATTTCCGGCGTGTACTTTTCGCGCGAACTGGTGACGTAATTCGGGTAAACAATAATCGCTCTAATATCTTATCTACACGATGCAATATGATATCCAAAGAAACTTTTTTTTTAAATTAAAAAAAGCTTTTACTTAAACGGTTTTAATTCCCGCAGTTAGACACTAGTCCAGTAAATGGGTATTAACACCCTTATCGCCGTTAGTGGATGCAATAAATGCGTAATAATAAAACACATCGGCTTCATCGAAACCATTTAATTACCCATAGAGGAAGGGGTAACTAAAATCAATAGTCCTGACAAAGAAATGTTAGTATCGCAACCGGTTGACGAAAAAACAACACAGTGGTTTCTGTTGCATTTTCCGATGCATTTTGTCCTACCAATAAACCTTAACATACCTTTTCCGTTCTGGTTAATTAATTACTTAGGGATTTCGCCTACAGAGAAAAAGATTGCATTTGATTTGTGTTTTATTTAAGATTGATCTGTGTTTTATTTAACGCTCGAGAGTAGCGCCGTACGTAAAATCCAGACCACGAAAAATAAGCGGTGTTCTGCAGCATCCGTAGTGCGATGAGGGTGGACCCGCCGCTTACCCAGGACCGTTTATAAGCCAAAACACTCCTATATGGTAGTACAGTAATATCGGCGTTCTTCACTACAAAAGTGCGAGTCAACTGGAGGTGAAAATTGACATCCAACCCAGGATCGAGATCAAGGTAAGCCAGATCCATCTGCCAATATTATTTTCTTGTTCCAATTCAAATTGCGTCAACGGGATCTTATCCCACCAGTTAAATATAAATAAAAAATTTAATTATGTCTAGCCACAAATATACAAATATCAATAGTATGTTATTTTAAGCTGTGACAAAAAAATATTCATATACACACACTCAAACATTCAACATGTACAATATATACGTGTACACGAGTATATATTATACGCTAAGATAACACAATGAAGTGTTAACATTTTCTTTTAAGATGGGATAAAAAATGAGCGACATGACACTGAATAATCTGGGGAAGCTCAGTGGAGTGAAATATTGATTTGAGAATTCGGAATAGTTGGCATGGCTGGCGCTCCAGACTACACAAGCATAGGCCAGGTAACGGGAGCGTGGCCAGCGGACTTATCCGAAAACTACTTATATAATTGAGCAGGTGACAGACGCCATTCTCTTCGCCAAGTAATATATCTGTTATGACATTATAATAATAATTCTTTTCAGCGCCGCATTTTTGGAAGAGTTACAAAAGTGTCAGTATACTTTGCCAAATTTTAATGAACCGCGAAACAAGAATGTACGAAATTACGATCAAATCTATTTGTAATGTACGATAGTATTTTGTGCTTTTGCCTTTAGAAAATATTTTTGTATTTTTTATTATTTTAACGAATAACTGTTATCGCGAAATTAAGAAGAGTTCTTATGGAATTTAGCAATGTAAAAATAAAAATAAAAAACATAATGAATATGTAGTGAAGCCATCCGCAACGTTACTGTCAAAAATTAAGCAGAACTAATTTTAGTTTACCTACTGTAAACAAAACTGCCGATGTTTGAATTTTATTGGTACATATTACAACGGTAAATAGCTTCAATATGCAAAATTTCAAATATCGTATTTTGTGTTATAGACGGGCATTCCCGGCTTCGGCGATTGGGATATGACCGCTTTATAGAATATATGGTAAAAATAATAAATTATAATGTCTTACTCATATATTCCAAACTAGGAAATTTTAAATTATAATTATAAGTGGAACTTGTAGATGGATGCTGAACCTTAAACAACTATCTGTGTTAAATGACACATTTAAAGAAACAAACAAATATACATTTTGTTTTATTATATCAGTACATAAATTCAAAAACGATATATTAGCTAAGATTTTATATAAATTTTGCAATCTGAAGGCGTTTTATAAGATCTTTTAAATATTCTTTCTTTATCTTATCTTTACACGAGTATTTCAGGAAATCTTTGATTGTGTGTAATCATACATATACAATCCGTTCGTCTGTATCGCATAGAAACGTATATAAATATATCCTATTAACTGGCGGTATTGTATTACAACATAAAATATATAAGATTTGCTCTCAATTCCATCTAAAATTATCGCGTCACAATTGTTTTTGTATTATGTTTTCGTTAATTTTTAATATAAATTAATGTTATAAAAATATTAATTTCCCTTTATTATTGATGGCTTATTTACAAATTATTAATAGGTTTTATTTATTTTTAATTTTGATCAACTGTCACGTATTAAAAATTCCGATGAAACTATAAAATCATTGTGGCATTTTTTACAATGCAAATAAATAAATACAACCTTTTCTTGGTTAGATATATATTTATCGTCATTAAAAATTTATGAGTGCTAATGGAACATATTTTAAACCTTAATCAAGCAGATTGTATAATTCAACGAAGTTATCAAAAACGCGTTCACAGAATGTCAAATATTTTCGTGTTTTCTGACTTAAAGCGACGTTGCGATGTTTATCGTGGAAGTGGTGCTATCACGGAATGGTTAGTGGAAGCATCTCAGTGGATGTGTTGAGCCTCAACGCATGGCATCCAGTCCGCATCCTGAGGATTTGTGGAGACACTTGGAATTCTTACAGCACCCCCGTCGTACGGGGTAGCAGTCCCGGTATTAAATAAAATTGGAATTTGATAATAAGATTAGGAAGTCGGCAACAAAGTTCATTATTTAACTGCAGGAAGAGTCAAACAAACAAAAAATTTAACTATTGCTCACGTGACCCTACAGTTTATTTATTTATAACTTTTGGGAAATATATACCTGCAGTATTTAAAAAAAATATTAATATAACTGCCTAATAAAATAAAATTATCTTTGAATTGTATTTTGAACACTGCAATGAAACTTTTTTTAAACATAGAATATTTTTTTGGAGACTAAAAATAGTCACGAAACTACGTTAAAAAAAGTTAAGTTGAGAGGGCGTTGTAAGAAAAAATAATATTTTTAGAGGTACCTATTTAGACACCAGCGAAAAAAAATTCACAAAACAAAAAAAAACAAATTTGAAATCGAATACAGTCGATGTTTGAAGAGACCACAACAAAATATCTGTACATAAGGTGAAATGGAGATAACCATAAAAAATATTCGATGCAGGGATTGTATGATACATGTATCTGAGACATGAACCACTTTTTTTTTGAAAACCTATTAACCAACCTAAACAAAAAACTATGATCTGTCACTATTTTAATCTGTGCCTTCCATGTAACTAAAATTATGCGTTTTACATGGAATGTCATTTCGAGATTCAGTGTATTAAAATTAAAAATATAATATAAACAAAAAACATTATTATTTTTTTAGGAAAAAATTGTCGATCTTTTTATTTTTCATATTTTTCGATTGAATATATTTATCATTTTTAATTTATTTGTACGTAAATTATACTTAGTTTTTTATTTATTTATTTTAAACTGTTATACTGAAAATGCAATGAAAAAAATAATATTTAGATTAAATAAATTATTATTCTTGTGTAAAAGCCCTCGAGGGCGTTCATGGAAATAAATAATAAATTAAAATTTTGAGTGCATCCTTTATCGAAAAAGGATTGAATATAATTATAGAGTTCTCAACACATTATTGGAGCTGCTTTTAGTTCTTTTTTATCCTCACCAACACAAAATACCTAATCTATCGAAATTCATGCAATAAGTTCATCGTATGAATCTCTAGAATTTTCTTCCTAAATATTCATATTTTTCAACAGAGATGGCCAGCTCTGGAAACCGACCCTCTACTTGCTATGTTATGTTATCTTGGTACTTGTGTGAGGGGTAACGTTCAGCCTAAACCCTTAGCGAACGTGAATGGATTGTACGGGATATACTGGGGTGTGAATATGTCGAGGGATATTTCATAACATCCTACATGAGAACCTCGGAATAACAAAATGCGAAAAAAATATTTTAAGGCATTTTGTTCTCGAATCTGTCAATGAATAATATGCCTTGTCTATAGAGAATTCTGGTACATACTTAAAGCAATAAAAATGTGTTGGTTTTAAAATAATTGTACATTAGATGTGAATTTTTAAATTCACATTTAATGGATTTCTAGAAATGAACAAATAAATCGTTTTTGTTTCAGAAATATTTATAAAAATCTAAAAAAAAAACATTAAATCCTATAACTCACCAAAATTTATTTCTTTAATTATAGCTCATACTATAAATATATCTACTAGTTAAATCTTAATGACATAATGTTCTTTCAATGCACTGAAATAAAAAAATTAAAAACTCACTTCAAGCGCACAGAATACCACATATACTTGTGTGTTCCTAAATCTACATTGAATGTCAATGTGAATTATAGGAGCAACTTCCTGTTTCTCTCTATAGTCCCATTGACCTTCTATCCATACATAAAGCAGAGTTCACAAATACAGAATTGTAAATCGAATTGTAAATACATCGACAATTCATGTTCATGGGAATCCAGAAAAAATGTTTCAAAATAGTTCAAAAGTAATATAGGATCCTTATTTTTGCAAAAACTGATCTGATAGAGTAGAGTTTGATAGATTCCAATAAATCTGTATATTTTATTTACTTCCGATTTAATTTTTTACTTTACCGTATATTTAATTATTGAATGTATTTTATAATCTTCATCCCGTGATTACTTAATAGTTTATTATTTGTTTTTTTTTTTGCTCAATTAATGTTGTTTTTGAAGAGCCATAAAAAGTTGCCAACTTGCTGGTGTGATGTTTTTGAAACAATAAATTTTTATATTTTAGGACCCTATGAAAAATACAGGCACCAGACGCGGTCGCATATTGCTTCTATAAACAAGACATAAATTTACCTTTTTGAATTTTACTCAATTAATGAAGATTAAATTAAGATATGCACACTTGTTAAAAATCATAAGCCAGAGACGATAGACAGTATCCCGGTGGTAATATCTATTTTTTAAGTGATTCGATCGGTTTTAAATAATATTGAATTTATATTTTTAGTGAGTATTTATTATATCTTATTAAGTATTTTTTTTATATATCGTATTACTGTTACTTTACACATATTCTTATTAATGTTAATTCTCAAATCGATAAGAACTTACGTCAAATTAATTGAGATAATATAAAGACTATCCTTGGGCAGACAGTGTACAATCCTTATATATTGCGTTTCCCATTATCTATGACTTATCGGATTTCTTGGATGTAGTGGCATTTGCCATTAAAAAAAATATTCACCAAAGTAGCGAAAATTCCGAACATGTTTTTAATATCTCTATGTTAAGATTAGTTAAATGTTTTCTCTTTTATATATTCAATAGCAGCACTTAAATATATATTCAATTTAAAATGAAGTGTACATTGTCAAGTAAGAAAAAAAAACATATTTTAACGAAATCGTACAAGACGACTGGCATTGACATCTGTATTTTTTTCTTATCTATGCTGTCTATGGTAAGGTTGAAATATTACTAACCATAGAATGAAGCACTTTCTTAGTCGCAATGTCAAAATGACGATTGTTGCTTATGTTTGCGACCTAACATCTGTCAAAATCTGTCGAGGAAACCATTCATTCGAGTACGTATTTATCTAAATACACATTATACTGATAATATAGCATTTTTGTGTTTATTAGTTTCTATCCGCAACCTTTGTGTCATCTAGATGTCATTTTTGTTCGTTTTGACAGCTAACTCACAAAGGTGGAATAATTTTAATTACATCGACATTTTATTTACGTGTGGTTTATTTTGGGGAAAGCTATATCATTGAAATATAGATTCTATTGAGACCCTGGCCGCGCAGCGTTCACCAGTGGCTGCATAACGGCAACTATTGGTTGCGAAGCGGCCAAAATAGCCGCCCGTATGACCTAGAAGCAAGCAATCGGCTACGGCCGAATTCTTACTACTACTGCTTTTTTGATTACACATTTCTATGTAATTATGTTATAAGTATTAATACAATGTGTATTGTGCATTAATTATTGTACATATTTTAATTACATTCCGGATTCTGTAATCTAGTGATAACACGTTGAAGGTGTTACAATAAAAATAGTGTTGCAATTGCCTTGTTAAATGTGAAAATGGTTCACATATTTTATCCTAGAGCTACACATATCTGTAAAAATAGCTAATAACTTTTAATGTGCTAAATTATTCACATTTTACTGAGTACCTATCGTAAAAAAAAACCTTTTTATTTATTTTTTCTGTTTTAAAACTCACTACAAGTTGTTTATATATGTATGAATAAAATATCATTCTATTTTTGATTTCTCTTCGGTTATCCAGTTAATGTAGTCTAGCCAATAGTTCGATTGCCTGTTCACCAACAAAAATTCTGGGCAACTTGTTTGGCAGTGTTAATTGTACATCCAGAAAGGTTGACTTTCAGAATAGCAAAGAGAATTCCTGCACTGAAATAACAAGTGTGAAGTTGATTTGATTATCTGTAATATTTTACGAAAATATAAATACATATTAAAATAATGATTATACATATAAAATAGTAATTTCAATAAAACTGTTCATGTTAAATACACTTAGACTCATTACAAAACCCACAATAAATATTAACACCGTTAAATATTTAGATTTTAATTTATAAATAATAAGAAAAAACACTTTGATTAAACCACTATTTTTTGATAAATCAACATGTTTCGATAATTATGTTATCTTATTCAGGAAACATTGTATACTAAAATTAAAAATGCAAGCATAGATAAAAACAGACCTATAAAAGTATAAATGGTGGGTAACTATTGAAGAACTATTGTGAAAACAAATTTAATTGTGACTATTTGCAAAAAGAATTTGGTTATTTATAATATATTATTTGCTATTAACACTTTTTCTCATTTATAAAATTTCTAATTTATCTAATTATAAACCCCAAGAGTTTTATGTAAAATTTCTAAACCCTTGTTAATATCAAAATAATGGTTTGTTTTCTAAAGTCGATTGGCGAATTCAGAATAGTTGTTGCTATTTAGACATCTCAAGTGCTCCTTAATTCTAATATCAAAATTTCTGCAAGTTTTACCTATATAAAAATGATTGCAATCATTGCAAATTAATTTGTAGACCCCTAATTTTTTTTAAATATCATCGTTATTCTTGTTATTTAATATTTAATTATTTAATTTTTTTTACGTGTGTCAAAAACTGGTTGTGTAGAATTTGGGATATATTTCATATATGAATTTGAAGTATGATTATTTAAAAGCACGATTTTTCTCTTTTAAACTTTTTAATTTATTTATTTTATTACATCTTTCTTTCGATAGTATCAGTTAAAAATAATGGCAGTATTGTATAATATTATACAATGAGGTCAAATGTTTTTATGGGTCACTTTATTGTCACCCCTTTTTGTGTTTGCAGAAGTATGTGTCTTTATGTGGAAGAATCTAAGGAACGGAATTTCAAATAAAATACCCAAGTATACTAGATAATAGAGCTTATCACGACCTTTTTCAAGGTTGTTGAGCTATTTATCATTTCTCTTCTGACATTTCGGAGCGTGGTATTTCGTCCATAGTCCACCCTTAAAGATGGACGCTGTGTGGAGCCCGATACTTCGGAGGAGAGAAAAATATCCCAATATTCATCCCTTTTTATCTTATTTAAGTCTAGTACAATTAATTGAAAATAAAATACATATGTAGTTTAAAAAAATTATAGGCAAGTATCGTTTTATGATTTTTACCATAATCGCTGCATGTCCTGCATAGTTTTTAGGATTTATTCAAGGTCATTTATTTTTATTTTAACAAAATTTTTTTTAAATTATGTTCGTATAATTTACACCAATCTAGGCTATTTCTCTACCCTGCCTAGTACGTAGAACTATAACGAGATCACTTTCATTAACCTGGTATAATCTTAAATTATTATTTAGTATAATACTATTTAGTAAAATAACATTATATGTTCGAATATATAATACATGCTCACTATAAATCAAATTTTCGCCAATCACTTTCAAACGCCGAAAATTATCGTGCGTCATATGATCTAATATTGTCAACTAAGGAACATATCTTTATTTGTTTTTTCGACAAATAAAACTACAAAAAAGTAACACTACCCCAATTGCCTGAAAATATTTTTACATTGCACTTTAATGTCATTTTAGGACTATATATCAGGGTTATCAATGACTTGTTGATAGGCTGAATATTTAAAATAAAAATATGTCATCTTCGAAATGTCAAGATTCACGATTTCGGTTGGTGTTTTCTTTACCGACACACCGACACGCACAATTTAAATGACAACTTATTAACTATAAGGAAAAAAAAGATAACATAACATGGTGTCTGCTATTACGTGGTAATTATACATGAAAGAGCGTGATGGAATAACATAATCGACTGTGGGATTTTTTTATACCTAAATCATTGTATCCGTTCAATGAAGAAAAATATAATGAAAAATGATAATTTTTTTCAACTAATAATATTTTTCCTGGTAATAAATCGAATTATTCATACACATCAAACATTCACACCATGTAATCCAATTTACATATGACATCTTTGTTGAATATTAATATTCACAGCATTGTTAATACCGCCAATAATCATAATTATTCAGCCCACAATACCAACTCCATCCGGCTGCAGTAGCCCATTGTTGATTTATATAAGGTGATCTTTGACAAATTTTCATTCACTGTTGAAATGCCGGGGTACCCGGAATTCCCCTCCTAATTTGCACTGGTGACTGATAGCAATAAAATATTATTTAATTAATTAATTTATAAACTTATTTTCTATAGTCGAGAAGTGCAGAGCCTCTCATCAGGTATAAATGATAACAAACCTAAATATAGTCCAGTGCCGACCAATATTAGAAAAATTACTAATGTAATTAAATATTGTAAATAATAAGAAAAAACACATTGTTTAAACTACTATTTATTAATAAATCAACATGTTTCGATACCTATGGTATCTTCTTCAGGAAACAATGTATACTAAAATTTAAAAAAGTAAACATAGATAAAAACAAAAGTATAAAAGTATAAGTGGTGGGTAACTAATTGAAGCAGTGGAGAAAAATTGTGTTTTTAAATAATCATACTTCAAATTCAATATAACCACCTTTTTACTCTAATAATTACTTAAATTACAAGGGTTAAGGATGATATTTAAAAAAAATTGGGGGTCTACAAATTAATTTGCAATGATTGTAACAATTTTTATATAGGTAAGACTTGCAGAAATCTAAACAGCAACAACTATTTTGAATTCGCCAATCGACTTTAGAAAACAAACAATTATTTTGATATTAACAAGGGTTTAGAAAATAGTTAGATAAATTAGAAATTTTATAAATAAGAAAAAGTGTTAATAGCAAATAAAATATTATGAATAACCAAATCATTTTTGCAAATAGTCACCATTTAAATTTTTCACAGTAGTTCCTAAATAGTTACCCACCCCTTTTACATTTACAATTCTGTTTTTATTTATGCTTGCATTTTTAATTTTAGTATACAATGTTTCCTGAATAAGATACCATAGGTATCGAAACATGTTGATCTATCAATAAATAGTGGTTTAATCAAAGTGTTTTTTTCTTTTAATTTACATTATTTATATATTGATTTACTAAATTCATCATTTTATATTTTAAACGAATTATTAATCATAAGAATACTGATATTACAAGTACTCCTTGCATACTCGTTTTAAAAATATATATCTACGAACTATTTCATTGAGTTTCATCCAAACCTGCGATCTCTACTAGTGGTGATAATGTATATATTTTTATAAATAATTGTTTAGAATTTATCTTACCTAAATTATGATTAATTGATAGTAATGTCAGAAATGTGAATATTTTTTTCTATTAGATTAAGAGATAAAAATTGTACGAATACAACAAGAACTCTCAAGGTGTGTTATATGCGATGTTATGTGAAGAAAGGAAGGAAATAATGAAATGAATGTTGTTACGTTTATTTAAATATTTCATTACTTACGATAAAAAGTTCCCTAGCATCATATTTGTATAAGGGGTATGTATTATTTTTTAATTCAAGTTTTTAAGTAAGTATTGCGTAGGAACAGGATTCATAAAGAACTTATTTACCTACCTGATATTCAGGTACGTGAAAGGACAAATTAAAATTTTCGAACACGTGAATTTTTAAAGTGTTTAAACGTTAATTTGACGTTTATGGACACCGAATAAAATATGTTGTCACCACGGTAACGAGTACTACATATTTATTTTAGTTACTCTTTCGTCACATAGAGATAACTCTATCACTTCTTTTACGGTGGGCACGACTTAAAATGTTTACACATCAAAAACAAAAACTATTTACATTTTGAGAACGTGTATTTATCAAATGAAAAATATTTCACTACGGGGAGTGCATTTTACATTTTTATGAGGTAGGTGAACAGAGACGTGCACGCATCAAACCTGAAAATATTGGCTAGAATATAAAATAATTCATGAATGCGATTGCAGTACAAAATCCGGTACGCGTTTTGTAAAAAAATATATAAATTGAAGCTTAAGAGATTTTGTTACGTATTTTTTTTTATATCATAATATAATTCATCGTATAAACTGATCATTCTAAACTACATATTCACCAATAAGGACTTCTAGAGTTTCCAGAAACCAGAATGCAAGAATTTCAGACGATAACAATTTAGCAATTCATAGGATGTGCACCACATACCGGCAAAAAAGTTTTTGTAGCATCCAAATAATATAATTCTCTCTAAATACATAAACAACATTGAGCAACACACAGTTCAAAGACGCAATAAAGTTCTGGCTAAAAACTCAGATCGAACGTATGTTCAAAGCATGGTCACCTCTTCAAAATGAACACATACAGAGTTAAAACTTCAGACCCAACACCAATGAGCGAGTAGCCTGTGCACGCGTGTGTGTGTGTTAAATTAAATTGTACTGTATTATTAAATTTCTCAAGATCAAATATTGCATCACATTTTGTTACTTATACTTTTTATTTTTTCCTTCTTTCTTATTGTATAATATGATTGTTGATTAAGAATGTAAAAAGTTTGCCTCAGCACGGGCAAAGCCCAGTGAGACAGAAATTAAAATACGAAACGTACTTACAACATATGATATGAAATAAATAAATAAATTATATTAACATTGTAAGGGACCTTTATCCTGAAATAAACATAATAGCAAATAGCATATTAATCCATGTAGTAATTTCGTACATGAACTACTTTCAAAATATTATCGTCTGTTCAGCGATCTTCAGACGGGTGGTTTTCAGTTCCCTGGAGAACTCTCGAGATGTTTTCAAGCTCAACAAGCAGACAACCATTTCTAATGGTTTTCTGCGTTTACAAACAACCATAATAATATACTGTACCAGTGAACAGATACGCATGAATCAAACCATTTTTATTATCTTTTTAATTTATTACTAGATTTAAAAAGATGCTTTTAAATTTATTTACTTTAAATTCTATAATATATTAATCATGTTTTTTTTTTCTACTGGAGGTATTATATGGAATGTCCAGCGGAAAATTTACAAGTGAATATTAAATTAAATAAAAAACAACAATGTTATTCTCATATTTTATTTATACAAAATGGAGTTTAACGATGCGGATTTTACGTTTTATAAACAATATCGTCTAAATGCCGTCCATTTCTCTCAAGACACTCTTGCAATCGGACTCTTAAATTTGCGAACACGCGAGAGCAAAGCGATGGTTACATGGCAGCAACTTCACGGCTGATATTTTCTTGTAGGCCTAAATTATTTGAGAATTGTTGCTGTAAACTCTCCACTTAAGATATCATCAAAAAAACTCGCACGGTATAAGGTCCGGTGACCGAGGTGCCCAGGATATGTCTCCGGAAAAATTTCCCTCAGCTTCTCCATTGAAACTCTAGCTGTGTATAGAGTGGCCCCGTCTTGCTGAAATTGTGTTCTGTTATTGAACTCGGGAAACAGCTGCAGTTGCAGTACCAAAAACTCGTCGATCATTTGGCAATACACGTCAGCAGTGACTGTCTCTCGCTCGCCAATTATCCCTCGGGCAGAAATTGCACACCACACTGTCGTTTTTGGACAATGCAAACATTTTTGATGGCGTTACCTTGGATTTTCGGGGCACCAGTATCGCATATTCTGTATCAATATGAAAATGTGCTTCATCGGTAAACAATATGTTTCCATGCGTTCGTATTGTTCCAAAACGTTCCAGTTTCATTCTCGCTAAGGTTTCACTTAAAGAATAGTCATTTTCGTTGAGAAACTGCACGATTTGCAATTTGTAGTTTATTTTTCAAAATAATGTGCACTGTTGATTTTTTATTCTAGTACAGGGTGCAATCTTCCTTACGCGGATTGCGCATAATTTCACGTCGAACTTGAGCCACATATTCTGGCGTTACTGTTGACGTTGATGGTCTCGGAGGAGTTTGGTTAACCATTGTCTCTTCTTGTCTGAACTTTTGAACCCAACACCAGATAAGTTTCGTGCTCGGCTCATCACTTACTCGTCGAATATTAAAATGAGTACAAAAAGTGCGACACGCACGAACCAATGAATCTCCGCACTTTAAATATTGTTCAACCGCGAACGCGTGGTGCGCTCCCAACCAGTGACTCATTGGGACTATCAAATCAGCAAATCACGCGCATTGTACAATACCTCTCCCACTTACCTCACCCTGGTGGGTTTCGAGTAATTACAATTTAATCTTGAAATTTTTCCGCAGGACACCTTTATGTTTCACTTTTTTATATTTCGTTTTAATTTTGTTAATTAGTTATAAATAATGAATGTATTTTCTAAATCTCTAACAAGGCTATGTCAATTAAAACAGTATTTATGTCACAGAATATTTTCACGTCAACTTAATTATTCCTCATTCTGAGATATTTTTTTTACATTTAGTCAGACAGGGTAGTCAATGAAGATAACGAGACATGCATAATATTTTTTATCTATTTAGATTTATAATATTTGATGGTGAAAATTAATACATGACCCCTTTTTAAAAGATAAATTATTATTAAAAAGGGTATACGTTATAATGTCTATCATTAATAAAAATTAGCATTGTTTATTTCATATTATTCATATTACAACTATGTAGGTATAATGTTAAAAATAAATAAATCCAATAAAAAAAAAATTCTCGATCAAAAATAGTACAGCAATTTTTGAAATTATTACAATTATTAAAAATGTTACAGAGGATATAAAATATAATACAACGGGCAACTCGTGCCGATTTCATTATCATTTTATTTATAAGTTGGATTTATTTTTCTTGTTAAATTATTATACTCACATTTCATTGTGTAATTTTCAATTAATTATTATATATTATATGTATATGACACTATACTGTTTTTCTAATCGTCACAAAGAAAAAAATGAATGAGAAATTCATACATTTCATTCCCTAAGAATATGGATTACAACCTTTTTGTTTTGAAGGGACATTTTTTCAAAATAGTAAACAACTAAGAAATTTTAAAATTGGAACATTGCAGTTCTGCTGTACTGTAAGCAATTTAAATTAATAACAATAATAATTTATGTAGGTAGGTAATAAATAGCTGTGGTAAACTCTCATGTGACTGTAATTGTGATATTGATTGATAACTGAGATTTAACGATGATTGGTAACTGAGATTTAACGATGATTGGTAACTGAGATTTAAAGATGATTGTTAACTGAGATTTAACTGTTGAAGGTGTACTAGTCATTGCTCGAAGAATTACGAAAAACCGTTAACAACCACCGTTACAATCGGACAATCACAGTATCAATAACGGTATAAATAACGATTTAACCATCACTCGTAATAATTAATTTCATAACGAACGATTTTTAAAATTAAAACGTCGAACTATTTTTCTTGTAGTTTCATATGACGTTGTTTATTATAACGTTTGTAGAGTTTAGTTTGTAATATGGTAATATGGAAAATTGTACAGTAGGTACAGAAAAAGCGACACTTATATAGAGAAAGACAGAAAAAAAAAGTGCGAACTCGAAAAAGTAACGACATTTTAAACAGTTTAAAAAATATTTTTATTTATTATCTTTGTTTTATTAACCACTTAATTGAGTTTAAATACATCTACCGATTTCGAAAAATACCATTTATAATATTTATATTATACCAAATAACTATGACATCATGACATTATGACATCCTAAAGAAGAAAATGGTATTTTTCGAAACCGGTAGATGTATTTAAACTCAATTAAGTGGTTAATAAAACAAAGATAATAAATAAAAATATGAATTTTAACCACAAAGTTAATATTGCTAATTTTAAAAGTAGTTTAAATTTTATTTTATTTTTATATATATTGATAGTAAAGTAAATCATCCCCCCCCCCTCTCCCCCGCGCAAGATATTTGGAAACAAACAAAAAACTTTAAACACTATTTTGGTTATTAAAAAGCGTTTGTGGTGTTGTAGTAAAGAAAATCCAGTTCAGAAAAAAACGACACTTAGGTGACGTCCTAAGACGGGTTTTAACTCTTTAAAAAAAAATCGTAAATATATTTACTATAGTTTATAATTTCGGTTTACTCAGAGATGGGCTCTAATCTTGTGGTAATAAATATATAAACTTTTAACATGATTCGATCAACTCTGTATAAACAATCAAGGTCCATTCATCAATAGGGTTATCCGAAAGTTTCATAATCCGGTTGTTCATTTTGCAGTACACTAACGATAAACAAAATAATTCATCCCAGGAGAGCACGAACACGAAAGCGTCGGAGCTTTGATAAGCGGTCGCGGGGGAGTTGGCTTTCAGCGCGCGTCACCAGATGGCAAGCGCTGCCCGAAGTAAATAAAGCACTCTGTACGGATATAATGCGAATCCTAGGGGTGCCATTCTGAATTACAAATCATTTTAGATTTTGTATTAATTAATCAAAAAATCTAATTGAGCAATTTATTAAGCACAACTCAAGTCCCTTTCCACTCTAAAATTTTCACTAAATTTCTTTATTATATACTAGCTGAAGTACCCGGCGTTGCCCGGGCATTGCGCAGAATCAGATGTAGACAGTAATTTTCCTCTTATTTTGAACGTCAAGTGTGCAAAATTTCATCAAAAAATACCAAAATTCTGCTTTAAGGGGTGGGAAAAAAGGGATGGGAGTGGTTTTTCAAAACCTTCCTCTAGTTTTTAAAGTCAAGTGTGCAAAATTTCATCAAGCTCGGAATAAAACTGTAGATTTGTATAAAATCAAACACACCCACCCACAGATACTCTTCTTTATATTATATATACAGAGCTAACTATTTTTTTAAAGAAAGATGCACAGATAAAGAAATTTTTTAAAAAATTTGATAAATTATTCCAGAAATAGAAAAAGTGAGCATATGAGAACGAAAACATACAAAATTAACGATTTAAAAAAATATTTTTTTAAATTGAGAGTGCTATTGTAGTAATATTTTTTTGCTAGTTTGTGGTTTTTCACTTCGTAGAACATAATTCTGTGGGATTTTTAATACAAAGGTCTAGATAGCAAACAAATATTTTTTCTATAGATAGATTTGTTTTTATATCTATCTAATTGATTGGTTTAATTTGTATTTACTATTTTTTTATAGTATTTTATCATCTCGTTGTCTAATCTTTAATCTATTATTTAACTAGTTTTCTTAAAGAATGCTTCATTTCTTGTATTTTTTATTTAAATTGGCAGTTTGTGATATAATTTTATGCGATAATGTTTTATGGTTCTTGTAGTTTTCGTGGATATATTTTATATTTTTATTTTGTTGGCTAAACCTGCTAGTATTTAGAATTTTTATATTGATAGTGTAATCATTTTTTGCGTATATTTATAAGATTAAGCTCGTTAGTCAATTGGTCTACACGGTTAGCGCCACAATATATTGCATGATTAATTAGTTATTTAATAAAAATCAGATAAGGATGGCGTTCTACTCTCTCTCCAAAATGCCTGTATTGTGTACCGACCCGAATTAAACAGTGGGGCGATAAATTTTGTTGATTCTGTTCAGAGCCGACTGGCTCGTCACTGCCTCTACTGTAAACAAGAGTCACTGCAATGAATGGCAAATAGTGCGGTCACTCCATTGCAGAGAATACTGTTGTGTAGTTAGCAGTTACCTGGTCAGATAGTAAGTACTTACACAAAGCAATCTAACAACATCTATGAATACACAGTCAGACAGTAGGTACTCACACAAAACAATGTCACAACGTCTATGAATAGAGCAAAAGCGCGAACGATGCAGCTAGGAAGATAATAAAGATATTTTACAAATTGAGAATATCTGATGCGCTGCCATCATTTTTTAATACTTTGACACCGATGTTCATTGTTTAAAAAAACCGTTGGAACTGTTATTAAAAATTTCAACCATTCTTATTTTCAAAATTTAAATAATATTTACATGTATTCAAATAATTAATATTTTCATGTCAATTGTTTTTAAATAAAGTGATCTATATAAATATAATTCTCGCCGTTTATATGTCACACCTTTAATAATGGCTTGCGAGCGTAAACCGTATGCGTGCATATTTTAAATAAATAACTTATTAATAGTCCAGCATTATGTCACTTGATTGGATATGAAAAAATAATGCTTTATGGATGTTAAATTTTTTTTAAATTAAATTAATCATCTTAGTTTTGCTCATTTACCATTTGAACTACATATGTAGGTACTAACTTATCATGTATTTGATGAATGCACCTCTATCTATCGTTTTTGAAGGGACCTATTGAAATAAACTATGAATGCGGGACTAAAGAAAAAATATGTATAATACATATTCTAAAAAAGATACGTATTACACATGTACATGAATGTGTTTAAATTAAAAAGCTCCACAGAAACAAAAAAAAATTACTAAACTTTGTATTGTATAATGTCAAGCGGCAGTCAGTAGCAGCTCTCTCTCTCTCTCTAATGTTCGGCTCATTGTTTAAGAGTGCCATTAATCGAAACAATGCATCTAACGAAGCATGGTGTGTAATTTAAACGATTAATGCTATAAAATGATGCATAAAGGAACGGTCCATAACGATCTATATTTGGGTGTTTTGTATGAAATCAGTTCGGGATACACGCGGGAAAATGATTATTCGAGCAACGATCGATCGAGATTTCACTGTATTCGATACCTGAAGGTAGGTGGTACCAACTATTGTATGTAAATTTGAAAATATGATTTTTTTCCTTTTGTTATTATGGGGTTTCACCTAGTAGTTAATATTATAATAATCCAATTATCTGATAATTTATTTTTGATAATAAAAAGTGTATTCAGATACATTATCAAAAAAATTACACGTTATTTAATATGAATTGTATTGGAACTAGTGATGATAAAATCGTTATTTTAACTGTTATTGTGACTGTAATTGTGCTAGATCGACCAATCATAGTCACGTAACGATTCACCATCACTAATTAGAACGCCATGCGACCGATTGATGATCTCAAACGAGAGCAGATTTTCGAAAAAAAAAAAAGTATGATTAATAGTTATTATACATAAGTTATTGTTTATCAACGATTCCCCTATCCAAAGTAACGAAAAATATCTAGTGATGTAAAATGAAAATTCAGCCCATAATTGTTGGCTACTACGTTAAACACATTGGTAACATGATTGTCGAGAGTAACACAAAGTTTCATTAAAGACGTTATATAGATTATAAAAATGATATATAAAATGTCTATATAGCTAATGATAATTTTCTATTGTTACTACCCATCACCTATTAATCACATGCAACACAGGCACCGACACATCTTGGTCATTCTCACGTCAGTGCATTATTAATAGAGAATACAATAATAAAATATTATATATACTTACATAAAATATAATATTGTGTTCTCCTTAAACATATACAAATTGTCTCGAAGTTTATCCAAATTTAATAAAAATTAATTGATTTTAATTCTGGCGTCTCCAAATTTATTTGAGATTTGTTTCAATATAAAGTTGATCGCTTTTAAAAATTGAATAACAGAAATACCAATTTGCAAGAGTATATAAGAGTATTGCATATAAGTTCAAAAATGTGTCGTCAACCTACTCAGTTGATGTGGCGAAATTGGATAACGCGTTTCCCCGGATAGGAAAAGGTCCAGGTTCGAATCCCGATAGCAACTAAAACATTTTTTCGATAAAGTGATTTATTTGACGCGAGTTCCCACAGAAAATAATCCGTCATATATATAAATATACAATATGTTTTTCGAGGTCGGAAAAATAAATAATTATAAATTCAGATAAATTAATAAAAATCAAAATGCGAAACCGGGAGGAGGATTATTTTATCGTGACAGGTGGGAATAAAAAAATACATAATAACACAAAAAATCAGCATAATATTTACTTATATGACATTTTTACACTAGTCTACTAGGACAAGACTGTAGAACACTCGCTTAGCACGTGAGAGATAGCGGGATCGATTCTTAACACATCGATCTCGGTACCGGTAAAGGGGATAATAAAAAGTGAGAGTATAAAAAAAGGTTAATTAAATTTTCTAAAACCTTGCTCATGCAGTTTTCGTAACAAACGTCGTTCGCCAAATAAACATATTCGATGTTAAAAAAAAAAGAAAATAAACAAATAATATGCAAAAAATATACACATGGAATATTTCGACAAATTTCCAACGGCTGCAGTGTTTCAAGCCCAAAAGTATTTTATACGAATTTCCGTGTTCCTACAAAGATAAGGGTAGTAAAAACACCCCCGACTGTTATATCTCCGCTTATCAAAATCATCCGGATTTCGGGCGACTTTCTGAATATTTAATAGTCAAGAATACATCAGTACATCCACTTTCGTTTGAGCTTCTCAACCGGAATCCAGTGAGTTATATAAGTCTATCACAAGTATCTCAAACATTGATTTCAGTGTCAGTCTAAATTACATTAGAAACTGTATCCGATGTAACATTCGCCGTTCACCGTTATCAGAATTTAAAATTTTAAGTTTAACTGAATGTTAACGCTTCCAATTTACATATATTTTGGTAACAGTAAATATTGTTTTTCTAGGAATCAATGCAACAAAAGTTTTAGTTATTTTAGGCTACCTTTCAAAAATAATTCTAAATTTCGTGTTTTTTACGAAAATATGTGTTTTTATTATTAATTTATACCAAAAGTTATACAATAGATTTGATTTTTTTTAAACTATTACTTAGGTAAGACCTTTATATTCATGAAAAACTAATAAACTGAATATTATTTGCATTGCTGATTAAAATTTAGTTTATTTAATTATTAGATATACGAGGAATGCCAGAAAACTCAAACTTCAGTTCAGTTCGAGTTTGAAAATGTAAATAGGTAAGTGGTATCTAATAATAATACCTAAAAGCATGGATAATGTAAAAAAGGATCGTTCTTACGAATCCTAAACCCACTAGTTTTGGTTTTGAAATTGGATACCGCGGTGAAAGGTCAATCGCTTTATTGCGAATTTAAGAATGATAAGGGTAGGTTGGATGAAAACATGGTTGACTTACTTTCCCCCGTCAGGTAGTCCGGGGTTAGAACAGAAACTAGAGCTCGGAAGGGGTCGCGGTAGGACAAGGGTTAAGATGACATCTTAATAGAAACGACTGTATATCCTAAACCGCGCATGAGGTCGTTGAGAATTATTATAAATGAAGGTTTGTCGCACATGAGTAAACTGAAACATGAATGGCTGAGTTATGTGAAAAGATAACTGGCAGAAAATACTTCAAATTTTCCGCTGAGGACAGAAAATACACGGGGAATAAAAGTTATAAAACTGTCAAAAGAACTCTGGTATGATAACAATACACAGTACGTACTTACGAATACCTACTTAAGAAACTGAGGAAAAAATATTATTTAGTTTAATAACTCCATGGAAATTGAAACAAATATGTTTACTTTATATATTTACTTGTTCAATATTAGCAAAACTACTATGTGGCCACATATTATATAAATAATAAGATAAAACACTTTGTTAAAGTATCGGAAACATGTTGATTTATCAATAAATAGTGGTTTAAGCAAAGTATTTTACTTATTATTTGTTTAATATATTTAGTTCACTCGCTCAATGATTCATTTAATTCCAATTTTGTTTTATTTTTCCATCGGGCAGTTTCATTAGCTAGGTTAGTAAAACACTAAAGAGCATTTGTTTGTACGTTTCCTCTTAAATTCTCCAAGCGATTCTTTGAAAATTCTGAGAGAAGTGTTTAACATTTTCTTTACGGTGCTAAAATAAAAACGTGCATCACGGTGCTGTAAACTCAGTGTACATGAAAACTATTGCATTTTTAAGTCGGATAAATATTAATATTTTACATTTATTACTTATATTAATCATTAAAATAATAGTATATTGACATCAATTATTATGTAAAAATAAGAAAAGATATTTATCATCACGAACGACAGCATGAGACACGTTTAACTCGGCCGGCGCACGCTCTGACACTAAGTAACGATCGGCATCAGTCATCCCGCGCCCAGCACACTGCACCGTCCGCACCAATCCGCACGTACACATACACGTATTGACAAATTCACGTCGGGTTCTTCGAGAAAACATGTTTTATTGTTGCGTATAGTAAATACTTATATATTGTAATTATTGTATCTAATACATAAATATATTATGGAAGAATACCTAAAATATGAACTTTCTATTTAGTATATTTACAGAGATATTCACATATTTAGAGGCAATGTTAACTCAGTTTACATCATCGGAGAGAAAAGGTTAAGGATTCAAACTCTGAGCGATATTAAGTATGAATCATTATAAACTGTTTCATAATATAATTTATTTTTTAGTAAAATTCTAGAATATTCAGGATATACACATTTGTCGTGTATACGTATCCTCTAGAAGTTTGCAAAAAAGTAAAAATACTTAGACCCTATTTATTTCATTTCATGAAAATACAATGCATATACCATCAGTACCATTTAAAGCAAATAACTTTGTGATGTAAAGAAGAAACAGACGGTTGATGTAAAATACTAAAAACTCAAGTAGTTATGTACATATTATGAGTTTAATAAATTTGGTTTGTAAATTATGATTATCAAATCGAATTAGTCATTTTATTTTAATTGTTTTTTTGTTTAAAAGATTACTAGATTGTCAGGTTTGCATTGAATAAAACAGTAGATTCTAAAAATTTAACCCAATTTTCAATAAGGCGTTCGTTAAATTCATTTGACATTAAAATGTTGACAACCACCTGAAACAAGAGAACTACCTCATTACTCGGATGGGGTTACACACTTGTCAAGTTAGTTATTTTCATGAAAATTTCGAGAGATCGCTACTCCAAATTTTTAATTACATCTGACGCTTCTGCATGTTAAAAATATCTACCTAGAGATCATCCAATTTGTTCGGATATCCGGATACGTTCAACAGCAACACTTATATGAACATAAAATGAAAATTTCTAGGAGTATATTTTATTTATTGTAAGAATATTAAATCAGAAATACACAAATTAAAGTAGTATCTATTAACATATTGAAAAATAAAAGCAAGTAATTATAACATTAATACAAATTACAATACAGAAAAAATCTATTTATCGGAAAAATATTTGGTAGCAAGTTATTCTTTATATCTTTCTAATTGATTAATTTAATTTGTATTAAAATTACAATGAAACTATGTTCTTAAATTGCACGTACACAATGTTTATTTTCATTAAAAATTATAACATTGTAGATTCTTGACAGAATTTATTTTTTCGCTCAAATCCACTTTCTTGCCCGATCCACACATCAGCGCGATCCAGCCACCAGAACGATCCACCAAACAACTCGTTCCACCTAGCAGTCTGGCTCCGCCCACTAACCAATCCACACACTAACTTAATATTAATCCACCGATCCATACACTAACTTAAATATTTTAACAACGCATTACTATGAAGCTTGGGTACACGAAAAATGACAACCATCAGAATATTTTCATTGTTAAAATGTAATGAAATGCATTGAATTCTTTTTGCATGGATCAAAAAATAATGTTGTTATGACGCAAGAACCGGGACAGCGCGCAGCGCTTCAAAAAGAAGTGTACTACGTATTTGATTTCCGATACAACATTGTTGCAGTATGGCCGCGATACTATTTTCTTATTACTGTTATTTTGCGAGGAAATTCGAGTCATTCGAACAAAAGCTTTGTTTCAAATTCAGAATATAGAATCAAACCTGTACCAAAATGAAATCACGAGCAAGAGATTTGCTCGGAAACTCGGTTTCCCGCTTCTTTCGAATATGCAGATAAGACATTCATATTTCACGAACGGGGAGCACAGTCCGAAGGCAATATGCAAAACGTTGTAGTTTATTTTCAAGCAAGAGTCCGGTCGGATTAAAAATCGCGTGTATTTTTTTACTCGGTGACACTGCTTTGCCCGCAAACGACCGTACCGAAGATCGTATGTAGTACGAAGATAAAAGAGGACCGTTTGACCATTCCAGAACTTGGGTTTGCCATAATTTACGTTTTTCATTTCCCGACCTCTGGCCGCATTTGTAGGGAAACTCTCCATTACAAGATGTCGCTACCGGCGTGAGTTGTATCATCGGTTTCCTCTGGTCCAGATTGATAAAATAAATTGAGCTCGGATGGGAGACGTTACTTTATTTTAAATTATTTCGTGGTAACGTTAAAAAAGAAATGTATCCAAAAGTGGTTCAAATTATTTACATAAGTTGATAAGTAGAGCTTTTTTGCCTCGGCAAGGCTTATTTCCGATAATATATATCTACTTACGAAGAACAGATTTTATTTGTTAAAAAAAATAAACGTATATGCGATGTACGGTAATCTAATAAAACTTATATTTATTTGTAACAAATTCATTTTAAATATAATTTAAAAGTATCATAATGGTCTAAATTATATTTAACCATAAATTATTAAATGTAATTTGAGAACTGTGGATAACCTAAAGATTTTTGATTTTGTTGAAAATAAATGTTTAGCCAATTTTTTGTTGTTTTCAACTCAAATCAAATTAAAAGAAAATATTTATATAATTGAATATTTTAACATTATAATTTAATATAGTTAATCCTATTGTCATTGCACAAGCGATTTGACTAATTTGAATATAGTAAGAATTTTGATGTGACACGTACTTATTCTGTGTACGAATCTCTATATTTGAAAAAATAAATTATACGACATATTAATTGTACAGGGAATATTTAGTTCTTAAAATTAGTTTTGGTTATTCTTATCGTATTTAAATGAACGACTGAATGTTCCTGATAAAAGTTTAATGGTGTCGTTACATCTAATACTTTGAAAATATAACTTATTTTCTAAAAATTGCACTGACAAATTTCATAAAACACAACGGTTTTCAATTAGTGGATGACTTAAATCATATTGTTAAGTAAAATGGGATTTCATGGCCAATAAAATTTAAAACCCTTTCAAATTCAGATAGCAGATTAGTTAACAGTTCGATAAGTAAACCTCCCATCACAATCGACTATTGAATTGGCTGATTAGTCTCAAACTTTGATATTCACTTATTGCTTTTTGCAAATTTTTACAAAAACTTTATGTTTTAATTTCCTAACAAAGTTAAATGAAAACCTGCCCGTAATAGCCAAAGAGAAAAAAAATGTGAAAACGATTTAATAATGGACCCAGGACCGATTTGAAAATAAGATGTCCTTTGATAGTGATAACCGTATTGCAAGGACTCTATCGATTATCCATTAAAACCAGGCATAAAACAAAAGATGGATGCTAAGGGTGGAAGTAAGCAGTCCTCCTGGTAATGCCATTGTTCCACTCGATTACCGCTGGCTGAGACTGTACAGAGGCGGTGTGAATAATTTCACCGGCCCAAAATTTATTTTATTTGTTTAATTATTTTTAAATAAGTACAATATTTTTCAAAACTAGAAATTTGTTTTTCTTTGATGAATAATTTTGTTGGCATAAAATATATTAGTTAGATCCTACTCGGTTATTATAAATAAAAAAACTTACATTGAATGTAAATTTGTGGAGGAAATATTGCATCTTAATTGCTTAAATTTAAAAAATAAAAAGTAGGTAAAGGTAATAAAGATCATAATATGAAGTTTGTAGAATGTATGATATTAGAAGTAAAATCGTTAAGTTTTCTATTTGAAAAATGTACCTTCGAATGAAATGTTACACATCTACCTAATTTTTGTATCAAAGAAAATGATGAATATAATGTATCAGTTTTCTTTTCTTTACGTCTAAAGAAGGCTCATTGAAAATTATTATATCATATTATTAACTTGCGTTGCTCGAAATAAAGATTTAGTTATGATTTGAAATAAATACTGGCCGATTTTTACCAATGGCACTGTACAGTCGGCCACTATTAAATCTGTCGCTAGTAAATTTTTATTTTATTTTTACAATATAATAATACAAACACACATTTTTTAAATGTTTAATGATGTTATGGATAGGGAATGAATCAAAAATATTAATCACATCTTAATAATAATAATAATGACTTTTTTCTTGTTTAATTTTTTCTCGGAGATGAGAATATACTTGGCCCTGGTGTTCTTTTAAACGTATTCGCTTCTTGTAAAATACGTTCAACTGTACGAAGAGCCACACTGGTAGCTTTAGAAACACGTTCTCACGTATACACATAAAACAATTCCACGAGCCTGGCTATGAATAGGTATTTTTTAAATTTTAGTCCTAATTTCACTCATTTTTATCAATCACAATTCAAAAACGTTACCCAAATAAAACAAATCCAACTGAAGTACGACATAAAACAACAACATACTGCACGTGGTTGTCTGCATGTCAAGTGCGTTGTTGCATTACTATTGAGCGTGAAGCGGTCATATAACTTTGTCTCTTTCTCGCATAGATAGCACTCACACACATATTAATGCGCATTGGTACACAACACACCATGACCCAAAAATCGACCTGAAATCACTCTAACCGGGGATGAGAGGAATGATTTCCTTTGTTTTGCGCAGCCCCTAAATATTAGTAAAGTATACAAAATGTAGTCCAAGCAAGCTGAGGGTGAAACGTTCGGAGATGAGGTGGAGTGACCAAAGAGAAGGGAGCCAATATTTTATGTAGGGTCCTTAAGACTAACTACGCAACATTTAGTTTAAATTAGTTAATGTGTGTTATTATGCAGATAACAGATGAGTATAATTCATAAGTAATAAAAATGTATAAATCATTATTATATAATAAAGGAATAGAGCATTGTCCAATAATTTCCAGATAATAAAAATTAAAGCTCTCACCTCAATTATCTCAAAACAATTTTTTTTGGATGGCTAACTAAGGGTGCAATTTGTACATGTGAAATATTTATATAGATCTAGAAGTCTACGATAATTTTGTGCTTATTTTATACATTTACTACTTTGGATCTGTGTAGCATATTGTCAAAGCCCAAGGCTTTCAATGTATTTAATAATAATCCAAATATTGTTTCCAATCGATTAGAGCTGAACAGTGTTCAACAGTAATTTAATTTCAATAATAGGTATTATTGTTTAAATTTTTCACGCTACATTTAACGATAATATTTTTTACTATTTATTACAATAATTCACTGTACTGTTGATGAAATATGTTAAGAATAACAGCAATATGAAAAAGAGTATTCTTAGGTTATTTAGGATTTTTGTACATGGTTCAGTTGTCTACTGTTATTTATTACTGAAACTACGAATGTATTTATTAATTTTTGACAAAAAAATTATTATTCTATATACTTAACAGTATAAGTTTTGCGTAAATTTTAATGACTAAAAAAATTTTGACAATTCATAAATGGGAAAAAGCTAAGATAAATTATTTTGTATATTTACTATTGAAGTCATTCCATTGATAAACCTATAAAATGACATTTCAGGAGCTACTGAGCTAGGTACTCAAGCTGCTTAATGATCACAGGTGATTAGCATCACATGCATGTTAGTGTAACGTAACCTTTCATGTCCGGCAAACTTCGACACCATTTTTTTTTCTTGGTGCACAATATTTTGTTTCATCGTCTAATTACTCAAGTTATGCCAAGCTACGATTTTCAAATAATTTTAGACCTTGAAGAGACAAGAGACAAGAAGTGCTCATTAGGCTGGAATGAAAACAAAAAGTATTTTATTCAAATGTCTAATAGCGACAGAAACTTGCCTTAACTAAACTAGTATAACAAACTCTGTAAAAGCAACAGAAAAGGTTTTAACCTGCAGTAAACAAGTTAAAATTAAATATTTTTTATGAATATTTTCGTACTATTTCTTAAAACAGTTTTTTTAAACAATTTTTTTTTATAAAGACAAAAAGATGGCAACAAATATATAATTGAATATGGTCGAAAACATGAATTACAAAAATATGACTATAAATCTTGTTTATATATATAAATATGCTTGTATGCTAGAGAATCATATTATTTATAGTAGTTTAAATAAAAATAGTAAATACTTAAAAGTTCATTTTTCAATGATCTTAAGACACTTTAAAACGCTTTCAAACAGCTTAAATATGTTTCAATCTTAAAACCAGCCCCGAAAGGAAACTTTTATCCTCTATTAGAAAACTTTAAGAAAAAGTATTTGAACTCCAATTTTGCAATACTTCTGAAAATATGCTTAATAATACTAATATTATACAACATGTCGACATAAAAATATGAAACACTAATATCGATGCGCTAACAACCTTTAATACAACTGAACCACATGTCACATATTTTATAAAAGAATTTTTAGTATTACATAAATTATGATTTAATATTCTTATACTATGATTTATATTATATTATTCTTATATTTTAACACATATAATATTGTAGTTTATAGCTTTAACCAATAAGTTGTATTTATAATATTCCTAGAATAGGCGTAGAGCCTAGTGGAGAATCCATCGTAGTTGAAGTATGAAATATCCACGTATGTACAAGTAAATAAAAATTACTAAAGAGCTTTTAATTGTACTAATTAAAAATTGTCAAGTGCAATAATCGGGTAAAGTTTCCCTGGCAGGGTGCGGTTCGACTCCCTTCCGGACCCGTGATTTATTCCTGGTAATTAAAACAAACTGAAATTGTGGCGTGGTAATAATTTCTGGATTTAAACTAGTTATGCGGCCACCGGCCTGGAACCCAGAATCATTTGAGAAGCTTAAATATTAAATCGTAAAAAATGACAAATTTGAAATTTAAAATCGCAAAATATTAAATTACCAAATTATTCAAAAAAACAAAATATATCATGTCAATAAATATATACTAGGTAAATGAGCTAAGCAACTATTTTTTTCGACTCTCATTCCTTTGAATTTTGTCTCTTGATGTCTGATTCTGTATCAATTATTCCATAAGAACCATATACGAATATAATTTGTACGAGAACCACTTTATCTAGTGATAAGAAAAAATGCTACTCTTGATTCAAAGGTGTGATTGTGATTGATTTTCGATAATACCAGTGATTGAATACTGTGACTGTAATCACAGTTTCATTGCTAATGTCCATGCGCTGCATGATATCACAATACATTAACTAATTAAAGAAACAAAAAAAATACCGAGCGAATATTAAAAACCGAATATTAAAGCTTCAATTTTGTTAATTTAAATATCATCACGAAGAGAATGAAATCTTTTAATAAAATAAAAATGTATTTTTCGGATCAAATTCCCAACAATTTGCTGTTTTACGCATATTTATGCGTAAACAGTCAAATTCCCAGCAAAGATGTATAATTTATTTAGCATAATTTAGTAGACGATGGTCATGATTATGACGTCATTCCATCATATATTTTGCACATTCATACTATAAATTTGTGAAAAATTGTATTAGTGCTATAAGTCGGAAATTTAAAAAAAGAATAATAATAATGATAAAAAGCTAATTTACGAATCACGATGTTTTCAAATATTCAATCACCGATAGTGAGTGTGGTTCAAAGATATCAGTGATTAACTCACAGTTCGTGACTTTGTGCTCATCACTAATTTTATCATAATATGTACAGACTATAATGAGAAGTAATTATTAGGACTATTTTTGTAATACAAACTATTAGTACAATAGATTTTTTGGAAATGTTTGATCTTCAATGTTGGCAACATTGGCGAGCATAAGAATAAAATTATATTATAGTGATATTTGAATGTTAATGTTTTAAACATACGGCCTGACCCAACTTAAAACAATGGAGTATTGTGGTTTGCAATATTCATTCATAATTTCTCGTGACAGAATGCACAATTCACATTATGTTTCAGGTCATTGGAATCAAAAATTTCCCGTTGTATGACTTCAATTATGAACGGTATATTTTGCATAATCCTTAAATTACACACATTTATTGCGTTTTAACTTCTATCGGGGAGATTCAAAATCACCCAAATGACGACAATGACTTTTGACGTTTAACATACGAGCGTGAAGTAAGGCGCGAGACGGCGAATCTCTGAGACACGGTCAATACGAAAGCCGAGAGTTGTCTCTAAAGCATCTCATGGGGGCAAAATACGTATCTCGGAGATTGTCTCCAGTCGAAAATCTCTTCCGTGAACAGTGGCCATTATACAATAAAATCAGTTGTATGATTTACAATAAATGTTGAAACGTATGACGTCTGTCGCGTAAGACTGGCACACTATAAAAAATTATTACATTTTTTCGTAGAAAACAATCACTTTGTGGTTTGACATATTAGATTAAATAAAATAACAATCACTTTGCATGAAAGCACGAAATTTATTATACGTCAACCGGTTTTGCTTATCTCAAGCTTCATTACGTCATATTTGAGACTAAATAGTGAAACTAATGTCAATATTCGTGTCAAAGAACATCTTAAATGTTTAAATAGTAATGGTTTCTCAGAATTTTCCAATCATTTTATTGAAAAAGACCATTATTTTAACAATAGCACATTCTCCACAAAAAAGTGATTTACCGCCAAATCTTAATAATCAAATTAATTTATCCACTAGCCCCATATTAGGTATGTTTTCTTTAAAATCAATTGAATATCCATCAATACGGTATTTATCCCTCCCTTAATTTTCCGTTTATCTGTATATGTATTCTGTCTCTCTCATTCGCATATATTTTTATATTCTGTCTCCCTTGATATTCTATTTAACTATATATGTATGTATTCTGTCTCTTTCTTTATATATATGTATATATATATATAAGTGCACTTTTTTTGAATTTATGATTAGTTTCAAATACGTCCCGATGAAGCTTGAGATAAGCGAAACAGATTGACGTATAATAAATTTTGTTGTTTTACACAAAGTGATTTTTACTTTATTTAATCAAATATTTAAATATTTTGAAAATATAGTATTAACAAATGAAATCATCGCTGCAACAAACGAACCGATATCATGTAGCAACATGTTATTTCTAAAATCCTAATTTTCCAAATTTGAAATAGGAATCCTTTAGTGAACCCACCATCCACCGTCTGCAACACGCTCCGGGACATTCCGAGTAAAACTGTAGTTAATTATTTTGAAACCTACATACATAGGTACTACTAACCATTAAAAGGAAGACAGTTGCCTAATAGAGTGGTCGCTTCCACAAAGGGTTCTGTTTTATATATACAAAATATAATAAAATTGCTGCCTATCCCTTCTAAACAGTTTAACGTGTTATTTTAATCTGTAAATTTAGAAATGTTTAATGTAGATTTATTTTTAAAAAATACTCGTACATATTAAATGGGAAATCTATTTTTTATTATTTTAATCACAGCCGATATTATAATGGTTACATTTTTTTTTTTTTTTTTGATATATATAGATTCGTGCACGGAGTACGTGTCGCATCGTTATTCTTACCATATTTAATCTAATCTTAAAACATATGCTATGAAAATACGACTAATTTGCTGCTCTCCTGGGATGAAGATTGAAACCCCGACCACTATATCACTAGACGAGTGTCTTAACCGCTAAACCAGCAAGCACGTCATCAAGCAATTAAAACAGATTTTTACTACGGTAATTTTTATTGTAAAAGAGGTAGCCATTATTATGTTGTATATTTATGTTATTTTAATCATTTCTAATTACTTACTCGTAATTCTTTTAATTGTTCACGAACACGACGCGTGGCTTACAAAAACAACTTTTCGCATTGGCTCGCTGTATTTCGCATACAATAAATAGTAACTACTACATTGTACAGACATATTTATATCAATCTATGCTTTTGTCATTTTAAGAATATTAATTACTAATTTCCTTCAATGCAGGCATTATTTATGTTTATTATATTATTATTGATTATCGTCTGAATTTCTCATTTTTTCAAATAAATTTTAATTAATTTTAATTCCCTGTACATCACAATAAAATTTTAGCCCAAATATTAGACATACAAATTGAGATAAAAAAATATTAAGATTTCTTATTATATTGTTTTCAAAACTAAATTGTTACCTAGAAATATATAATGTTACATTTTATTAAGTAAAATTGTTATGTACTCATTGTGTTTTTATGAAAATAATAAATATGCATTAATAAATAAAAATTAAATATCTATTTAAATACACGTGATTTTTAAAAGATTTCCCTAAATATAAACACTAAGTTCGAGGCGCGTTTTTTAAGTCACTGAATATTCCCGGTGAAGCGCTGCGGTTGCGATGTTGTGCATGCGCAATGTTTTCCTTCATCTGTTGATTCATCACATGCAATGTTAGAGACATTCACATAGTGTGCCCGCCGACTGAGATACGGTCCGTGATTGGTTTCTTGAATGCACGAAACATGAAACCAGCTGACATTCATCGCCAAGTGTGTCCTGTTTTATCCTGATTTGGCGCCAAGGGATTTCCATATTTTCCTTCATCTGAAGCGGTTCCTGGTGGCAAGCGTTTTGATGACGATGATGAACTCAAAGACGAAGAACAGACATATTTTTCATCCCAGGCGGCGTTGTTTTATGACGAAGGTATACAAAAATCGGTGCCCCGTTATGACAAGTGCCTTAATAATGGTGGCGACTATTAAACTAAGTAGTTAAAGATGTGTAGGATCCGAAAAAAGTAGTGTTGTAAAAATGAAAAAAAAAAAAAACGGAACTTACTTAAAAAACGCGCCTCGCAAATGATACAGAGGCCGGTAGTATATTCATTAATTAAATTTACTCTCACTCAAAATTCTCTGGATGTTGTAATACTTTGAACAGAAAACGGATTGTTTGATAGTTACAATTAATTGGCATCAGCATGTTACTACCAGAATACGTGTCCGAGACATTTTGTTGAAATGTATCAATATATTCAAAAAAGTATGATATATTTTATACGTTTTGTTTTTGTTTAGGACGCTAACAATGGTTTCAATTTACAATTGCCAGACAGACTAGATAATTTTACTAACCAACTAGATAATTATATCGTATAGATAAACTACTGTCAGACAATCGGCGTTTACGATTAATCTAATCCCCGTATTAAAAACAACATAATGTAAAACACGATTATTATACGTTAGACATTATTTATGTTAATACATGAAGTAAATTACAAACGGTACCATGAATATTTTTTGTTTATATAATATTAAGAAATTTCGCAGTGAAAACAAATAGCTCGGTATCACGGAATATCGAAAAAGAATTATTTTTAATATCTTATTCGCTCACAAGATACGAGGCACCCTTCCATCACGCGATAGAATGATCTATGTTTATCCATAATAAAATTTCTAATTTAAAAGATAATTGAGATTAAATCCAAATTGTCAATTTCCTTTTTTGTTTTGGTAGGAAGGAAATGTCTGCCTTGGAAGAAATCTTGATTCAGTTTTAGTACAAATTAAATATGAATTGGATTTTTCCAATCAGACAAAAAACGTAATTATTGAAATGACTATTAAGAATACAATGATAAAAAACGAAAAAATATATCCATGGAAATGTAACATTTTTATAATATACATTTATTTAATTCTTAGATCGTTTTTTAAAACGGGATCTTCTAAAAAAAAGGTGATGATGTAGCTACTAAACTGTTTAGTAGTTCAGTTTTGTGTTATGAAAAAATATTCAATCTTTAATTATTCCAATAGAACTCACTTCAGTATCTAAAATTCAAAGGTCATATTATATGTGATATTTCATTCGTAAAATTAACAGAATCTTAAAATTCTTCTATTGGTAAATCGTAATATAGATATTACAACAGTAGGTAAAATCAAAAATTTATTTATAATTTATATTACACCTACTTTATGTCTACAGGGGTTCTAATCTTTCGTCCCGGATACCAACAAGGTAGTCATATTTTCATAGAATAAACACTTAGCTTATTGAAATTATTATTTGAAAATAGTAAAAATATTTCTGCGACACACGTATGCTCTATTTTATTTGTTTTAATTATTTTGTTTACAATGTTTTACACGCTATTTTAGTGAACCTGGGCTACATTTCGTCACTAATTTTCATGACAGAAAATTTTCATGTTTTTTATGAAACGGAATGTCATGGCCTTGAATGCGTATCTCTAATATATAAATCTGCATTTTCAGTCGATTTTTCAAATACAGATTTTCTGATCGAGATATAATTGATGAAATCTATATGCAGGAAAGATAATAAAAATGTTGACCACTTTGATTACACCTAACTTATTTAGGTACTATATTACCATCTTTAAATTGTTATTTCAGAACACTCCATAAACAATAAACTATTATCGACTATATCAAAATAAATTATACCCTACTCTGTAAACCATACATTAAAAAATAAGTAATCCTTTTAACGGTATTTACTAACAAATTTATTTATAAAATTGTGTTAATATTTAACTTTGTTCAAACCACTGTGTTTTTTTTACGTCAACCGCTTTCGATATTAACGTATCTTCGTTAGGAATGGCGCAAAACAACGCAGTGGTTTAAACAAAGTTAAATATAAATACAATTTTAAATTATGTCTAACCATAAATTTAACGCCACTCACATCAACAAATTTATTTTTAATGGAGAAAAAAATTAATTAAACCTTACGGAATAAAAATGTGTTATAAACACAATATTAAGCAGATTCATTTGTGATGTACGATTAAATATGTGAATTTTATCGAGAATTAACTATTTTGTATATTGTATTTATAATAATTCTTGTGTAATGTACCTACCAACATAACAAAACTATTAAACCACCACAATATCTAGGTGTAAAATAATAAATATTAAGATTTATTGACAAATGAGTCGTTTAATTACAAACCCTTCTATAACGGATTTTTAACATACCCAGAAATCATGAAAAACAAGAAGAATAGATATTTAAAAGATACGGCGTATGCATAAATACTACAGGAAATGCAAAAAAAAACACAAATATGCAGTCGATTTTGAAAAATTACAAAATTTATTGGCACTTTATACCATTTATAGAGGTGTTTGAAATTCAACACGCGTATGTATAGGTGTTTGTCGTTAACATTATTTGATCTTTTTTGGTACAACCCAACTAATGGTCTAATGGTCTAAAAACTAATAGTCTGTTTCATTATTGAGCCGTTTGGAGGTTAAGTACTCAATTATAGAGGGTTTTGACATGAAACTTAAACTTGTTTTTGTTTGTTCTATCACTTAAATTATCATTTTTGGTACAGTATTTAAACCAATCGTAAGTATATTTTTTTCTGGTAAAACTGCATTCAAATATAGATTGTTTCATTTTTGATTATAGAGAGAGTTGGAAGTAAACGACTCAAATCTTAAAATTGACCATAAATAAAACCGATACTACTGAGTAGTATAAAAAGTCATATAAGTAAGTTTCTAATCTGATAAATTTTAAAAATAGTGGATTGCTCCAAAAACCAAGCGAATCATTAATTATTTTTTGATTTAATCAATTGAACCCAGTGCGCCCATAAAAGCCATGATATATTCGAATCAAATCGAAACAGTATTGTTCCAATGAAATCGGATTCGGCTTCCTTATTTCCCTCGAGGATAAATTCACTCAATCCCAAAAATATTCTTCCGTATAGTTATCATAACTCTACGGTAGCGCCCGCGCCGCAGCTGTTTATTATTCAATTCTTACACACAAAGTGAAAAACAATATATTGTTTCGATTTGTGTGCGACGATCGAAGATTCTCGACAATTCAAACACAATCACTGCTGCTAATCCCTGACTGATGGCTTTGAGTGGGAAGGTATCAAATTTATCCGCTAGTCTATGGATCTTCCGCTATTAGAATGTGTTGAAATGGTTTTCGATCATTTACTAAAGACATTATACATCTAACACTATTCCGATTCATCTATTTAAGTGTACTTATATATTATATTATTTAAAACTATCAAAAAGTAATCAACTTTCGCCAATTGCTAGACCCTGCAGGCGGCCATATGGTGTTTTATTATCGCTTTATTATCATTCACAAATGTTTTTATAATGCCTGTGTCACTAGGCTATGCCCATTCTGTTACATTTTGGACTTTTTTTATAAATAGATGCTGTATTATAAATTTAAAAACACACCAATAAAAATGAATGGGATTCATTTCGGAAGATTAGAGACTTCTCTGTAAAAATACCATTGCAATCTGATTGAAGGCAAAATTGGTTTGTTTATGTTATTATTATATGTATGTTTCCATATATTTCAGCATTATTATATATTTTGTCAAACCTATGCAGAACTTACATAAATAAGCTGACACGTTCCGTAACAATACTTATTTATAATTATATTATTTATTTATATAATTAATTATTTATTTTATTTTATTTATTTATTAGTTATATTTATAATACTTATTTCAGTATTAACTAACATACATTTTTTTTATTAATTAATTTAATAAATATATAGATAAATGTATCAGATATTCGAATCACGAAGTACTTTTTGCCAAACGAAATTTTAAAACATCTATGAAAATTGTTTTACAGCCGTTACACTTTTTAATTATTTTTATTTTTTAATGATACCAATTAAAACAATGATCATTATGATAATAAATTAAATTAAATATTCTATTATAAGAATTTTAAATCGATGATCGGTTTTGACATAGAGTTGACATTATTGATTTTCGAGTCGTTGAATTAAAACTAAAATCTATATTTGAATTACAATATGAATACTTTTAAAAGAAGTAATATTTATGACGTACACTATTTATTTATATATATATAATACTATTATTTTTTAATTACGTAATTAACATACTAGGATAAATAACTAATAGAGATTTGAGCTTGCGAATGCTGTCCACCATTTTAAAATTTAAAGACATTTAAAATATAGGCTTATAGAAACGACAAATTTTTATTAACATCAAGAAAGAATTATCGATAAGCTATTATTATTTTAGTATTGTTAAATGGAAATCATCTTTGTGATAATAATGATAGTATCTGATTTTGTTGTTATGAATAGTTACAATTTTTTTTTAAATATGCACTTTTTTATATGTCTTGTTTATATTTTTTCCATTTTAATTTCAAGACACTTGTACACTTGTTTACTGGCAGATTTTTAAAGATCTTATTATTTTTTGTTCATAATTGTTTAATATTTCGTCTCAATCTATTACTTCAATTTGTAATAGTCCATCGTTACATACGCTAGAAAGTTTGTCATTTGAATTCATTAATACTTAGTCAACATAATATTAATTCAAAATTTAGTTACAGCCGCACAAGCAGATGGAAATTTTTGAGATTGCAACTTGATGGGAGGGAACTATTTCAAAGAAAAATGCCTAAATTATTTTTACGAGATAATATTTTTTTTCATTTTAATATTAGAAAATATAATACATTTTCAGAATTATCAGTAAGATATATATATATCATTTAACATTTATTTCTTCTCTATAAGAGTAGGACTCGTGTATAGAGAAGGAGTATGTATGAGATAATTTATATTTCAGTTAGTCTGTGTATATATTTTTTTTACTTCAGATACAAATTGATGGTATCTATAATTGTTCTAATTGTGATGGGAAGGTTGTTAAAAATTTAATGGCTTGATAAATATAGTGATTTTGGGTTGCGGTATATTTTAGTTTTGGAATATCTATTTGGTCTCTAGATTTTGTAGATCGGAATTCGCTTCTAAAATTTAATTGATTCTAAATTTTGAAAATTTGGATAATTGAATTTTTTGTATATGTCTATTATTTTTGGTACTTCGAAATCTGTGAAAAGTTGTATGGATAGTCTTTTTTTTTAGAATAATTTTTATTATCATTTTTCGAGTGATTTCTAATTGTGACATTGAAGTTTTATATGCTCTTCCCATCCAATAATACCGTATGACTATACAAACGCGTAATATATTATTTTCAGATTTGTAAGTGATAATATGTTTCCGAGTCTTAAAAATATGTAGGCAGTTTTACTTATTTTGTTTGTAAAATTAGTAATATGTTCTTTCAATTTTAGTTTGTTATCTATTATGATTACTAGGTACCTTGATAGTCTTTTTTTTCAATTGATGTACATTGGTTAAAAAAGAGTCTTCTTGAGTACAGGCTTTGGTGTGAATTTTAATATTAATTTCTCTGTTATCTTTCTGTTGCAAATCGTAGAAAGTATGTTTTATCAGTAATAATTGATAGTAGGTTATCATCCGTCCACTTTTTTATGGTATTAACATCAATATATAAGTCAAACCATGTAGGATATGTACCTAGCGCTTATGGATTTGGAGAGTCCACCTCAAATACAAGATAAAGGAAACAAGGAAAAGATGATGAAAAGCTATTACGAGATTTTTAAAATAAATATATAAATATCGTCGTGTAGAAGTACTTAATTAACTAAAGAAGATCTTATTCTTCTTTTTTTATATAGGCAATCTACCCTTCAAGAGTGATTTGTGCCATTAATCAAGTTAAAACTTTATTTTATAGAAAAAGTATAAAAATATTATAAAATAGAAGATATTATATTACAAGTCAATACAATTATCGTTTAAAAATTTGATATAATAATTAATGAGGCGAGTTAAGGGATAATACGATGACACAAGTTAACCGGGATTTGAAAATTACCATTGACGAGATCACTGTAAAAAAAAACCTGTGATATATTGTCATGGGTATCCTCCTCGCCACCACATTCAAACAAGAAAGATGATTTCATCATAAAATTTGTCATGTTTTGAATTCTATAAAAATTCATTCACCACGCAGTTAATAAAAAAAAATCATGCTGCAATCAATTTTAGACAAAACCCGGATAAATAGATTTTGGGCAGCGCGACTAGTAGCTATTAAATATAACATCATTTATTTTATTAGTAACATCATTTATTTTATTAGTAACATCATTTATTTTATTAGTAACATCATTTATGCCATTAAGCTTTGCCCTGCCCTGGTTACATACGGTAGATGAATCTCACAAATATTTCGGATATAATATCAGAATATTTTCTCTATTATTATATCTTTGTTTTCATATGAACCATATGTTTACCGCGCATAAAAATTAAGATTGCCACATAAGTCAAACATCTTAAAAACGTAACGTGCTATTTCTTGCCAGTGTAATCTATCATGATACCACGTTGATTACGCCTTGCAACGTGGAAAGTTATAAGATCGAGTTGTTTGTCTTGACATCATTGGTTTATCGTATTTCACCAAAATTGCTGAATATCGAAACACGTGTGGCGAGCATATTTAATAAACATTTCACCAATACATAAATCGTGTCTACTTTGTATGTTACTGATTACGATTATCGATACAGCACCCTTATCAGGGACTTGTATATGAACGTTGCATGCACTCTATAATATAATAATCGTTCTGGTCACTCGCTTACTTTCGATATGCAAATGCGACAAAAAATCGTTTCGATCTTTTCAAAGTGTGGAAATATCGATTTGATGGGAAATATATGAATTTATCAACGAGATTTAATTCTGCGAGATAAATAATGCACATCAACTTAATATTTTTTTTTCTCTTATGTAGCGATATTTGATCTGTTAATGAATCATTATTTTCTAGATAATTCAGATTCTGAAAGCAGACACAGAAGAGCCTTATCGTTATCTCATGAAATCATTAAATACATAATACATTTTCCTAGAATCTTCTCTAAACTCGAAATGCTACGCAGATTTCGTGTAATTTCTTACTTCAAAGCCAACTATATCGAGTATATATATCTTAAATAATAATTTACTAGGCAACACGGCAAAATATTGTATATTTTTTATTATTTTAATATTAGAAAATATAATACATTTTTAGAATAATCAGTAGGATATATATATTTCTTTTAACATTTATTTCTTCTCTATGAGAGTAAGACACGTGTATAGAAAAGGAGTATAGTTCATGTTTCAGTTAGTCTGTATACATATTTTTTTTACTTCAGATACAAATTTATAGTAGTCTGCAATTTTTCTAATTGTGTTGGGAAGATTATTAAAAAATTTGATGCCTTGAAAAATATAGTGATTTTGGGTTGCGGTATATTTTAATTTTGGAATATCAATTTGGTCTCTAAATATTGTAGATCGGAAATCGCTTCTAAAATTAAATTGATTTTTAGTTTTGATAATTTGGATTATTGATTTTTTTTTGTATTTGTCTATTATTTTTGGTTCGTTGAAATCTGTGAAAAATTGTGTACTTGGATAGTCTTTTTTTTTATCATTTTTTGAGTGATTTCTACATTGAAGATTTATATGCTCCTCCCCACCCAATAATACCGTATTGCAAATGTGACTGTAGTAGGATATTATCCGTCCAATTTTTTATGGTATTAACATCCTCATTTGCAGATATGTTAGCGTCAGTCCAAGTTTTTCATTAATTATTAGTATTGCACGTCTACATAAGATATTATTTTACCATGTAATTTGAGTTTGAATATATCATTGGAGTATAAAATAAATAACAATGGTCCAAGTACCGTACCTTGTGGTCAGTGGTTTCAGATGTGCTATTGTGTCTATTTATTTTTACATGTTGTTTTCGGTATGTTAAATAACTTATCAGCCATGGTAAAATATTGCCATCAAGGCCAATATTTTTAAGTTTATTATTTAGTTTCTTGTTTGATATACTGTCAAAGGCTTTTCTTAGGTCTATAAATATACCAATGCATCTGTCGCTGTCATCTACATGTTTGTTTATTATTGAGATTATTTTTGCAATAGCATCTTGTATGCTAATTTTTTCCATAAATCCAAATTGGTTTTCATTTATGATGTTATTGCTACGGATATATGACATGAGCTGTTTTTTTATAATTTTTTCGTAGATTTTAGCTATGTTGGAGATTATTGTTACTGATATGAGGCGATAATTTTTAATAATTTTTATTTAAAACAAACTAACCTGTTGACTCCTTATCTTCATTAACAAAAACATTAATCAGCAATATCAAAACAGTAATAAAATAGTCGGATATTTAAACTAACAAAAAATTGCAATTAAGAATTTAATTTTGAATCACATTTGCGTTTGACATTTAGAATTTTTAAAGTGAGCAAAAATCAAGACTCCAGAAAATATATTTTCGTCTCCATGATTCCGTGATCTTAAATGCAAAGTCAGTCTCTATGGATGTAATAAGCATATTATTATTCGGTGCCATATACACAATATTATTAATCTGTATATAGTCTGTACGCAGGCGTATATTAATACGTAATAATACAATATACGGTTTTGCTAATTTTGATATGGTACATGGGAAATGGGAAACAACCTACATATCAATTAAAATAAATTATATAAATTTATTGAGTTACATATGAAAATTTACTTTTTATGTTTGTACATAAAGTATAAGTGGTGGGTAACTAAGTAGGAACTATTATGAAAATATATTTAAAAGGTGACTATTTATACTTTATAGTTTTGTTTTTATCTATGCTTGTATGTTTAATTTTACTATACATTGTTTCCTGAAAAAAATACCATAGGTATCGAAATATGTTGATTTATCAACACATAGTGGTTTAAACAAAGTGTTTTGTCTGATTATTTATATATATAATATATGGCCATAAAGTAATTTTGCTAATATTAAAGAAGTGAACATATTTAAGTTTACGGACATGTAAGTGTTGTGATTTCTCGAATATCCTATAGTTTATGGGTACTGAATACAATATGTAGTCACCATGGTAATGAGTACCATGTATTTTTTTTATCACTTTTTTGTTACATTGTTACAGATTATTTTTGCACTAAATATGGTGACGTTGCCCTAGAAAAGGAATCGGCATTTAAATACATTCTCCGTACCATATTGCTACGTATATTGTAATATATCAGTACAGATATAACAAAATAATATAGATAAGATATACTCACGAAGGATCCAGGTCCATCATATCAGTGATGGACGGATTGTCCGATCTGAAGGCGTTCGCGTCATCGGAGGCCCTAATGACCACCTTGTTGACGGACGTCTTCCGCTTCTTGTCCCGAAGCAGGACCTTGAGTGATAACTGAATGTCTTTGAAGAGGTCGTGCGGCTCCGACGCCGTGGAGGGTGCTCCCGGCGGCGGCGCCCCAGGCCCGGGGGGCACGTGAGGGTGCTGGCCACCGAGGGCATCGTGCAGGCCCGCAATGTGCGGATGGGGGGCCTCGTCAGTCTCTCGGGATGTGTTGGCGCTGGAAGTTTTGAAAAAAAATTATCTTTATCGTGTCAGCAACCCATAAACTTTATATATATATATATATATATTAGAAATGTAATTATATTTTTATTGTGAAGTTAAAATTTTAGTATTCTCTGATAATTAATCAAAACAAATTAGATGAATCGCTTAGAAAAATACACAGAAAAAATCTATCTATCAAAAAATAGAAAATAAAAACAACACAATTCATCTAATTTATTTTAAATTTTAATTATTCCTTCGACATCGAACATTCAAAACTGATATCCAATGTCTTCTGTGTATAGTTTTCTGGGCTAATCTGTCGTGTATATCTGACCTTTCTGGACGACGACCCCCATTGCGGGGTCCATCATCAAGGCTGATGCGAAACGTCTGCCAGAAAGGTCAGATATACACAGCAGATTAGCCCAGAAAACAGGTAAAAATAAATAAAATATTACACACGATACATCCCGAGCCTTAAACTCGGAAACTATGATCTTGATCTTTTTCTCCTACTGCCGTGTTCAGGCGATGCGTGCGGCAGCACAGATATTATCCACTACTTGTCCAAACTGACATCTATCCTTGACGACTTGGAACAACTCCGAGACCTTCCACTTCCCAATGTTTCGTAACTGGGACAACTTCTTTTTACACAACCACCCCTTTCACTTGAATACATCATTGATTGTAGGAGCAGTGGCATAACTAAAAATAGGACTCCAACGCAAAATGTAAAAAGAGTCCTCCATGTTCATACATGTTCCTAAAAGAGTCCTACATGTTTTGTATATAAGAAATAATAATATTACGCAGTTTGATCTATTAAATAGTAAGATCAAAATTGGTGTCTTAACCACCATGATATTTACATTTTCATAAAATAAAATTAAAATGTATGTTTAGCACGGACTACCAAATGTACTAACGCAAATTCCTCGTTTCAATATTTGCATTTAAGCGTCACCCGTGTGTTCATTTTGGTACCACTTGCGCAATCATCAAATAGCTCCGAGATTTTTTAAAAATATATGAGTCGATTGGAATGAAAATTTAAACGCTGACAATATAATATGTATTAATGTAAAAAAAATACGTCTTGTTTACACAAAGATTTAATTTTACTGTTGCATAAATGTGTCATAAATCAGATTTATGTTTCCACAAATAATGTTTGCAGAATGCCCCTCGTCTTGAAACTAATATTCCAAACCCCTCCCCAATATGTACACTTTATTTCATGTCTATTCGTTTACTGGTCTGTGGTGTTTAGGCATTTATTTGCTTTCGCAATTGAAAAAAATCTTGAAGTGATGGTCTAGTCCCTAACCCGACATATTAGCGGGATACTACTGAATAACGTGGGTTTCACTAGGGGAGGCCTTCATCCTGCAGTGGATAAAAAACAACTGATAACAAGAATGCTGATGGTGATGATAACTGCTGTATATATCGATTTTAAAGTGATTTCGTAATACACAAGAAATTGACACATAATTTTTATAATTTCATTTTTTCCTGTTGCGGATTTAAAAAATGATTAGTCACAAAGTATCGATATTAAAAACATTATACGGCGCGGATCTCATATGGACTCCAATGTAACGCATTAACTGCGTTGTCTATGGCCAAAATATTTCATTTAACATTATCTCTCGTTACTTGCGGACATTTTATAGTATCGTGTTGTTGCTAATGAAATTTGTCCGTGATATTTCTGTAGCACCACATTTCGAAAGCTTCAAACTTGTACACAACTGTCACAAATGGAGTTTCACGGCCATCAAATCTCTATAGAAAGGGCAAAAGGATGCAGGGTAGTAAAGGATGATCCAAACTCAACCGTTACGTGAATTATCTTTTTGTAAAATTAAGTGCTTAAATAAATATTAAATAGAAAAATCCAGAAGATTGATGAAATTTCTGATGTAATAACTCGATTATTTCCCGGGGATTGCACAGCAAATTTTCACAATTTCCATGCAATGCTTACTCATGTAGCGATTCATTCTCATTAATGTTATAGTTGTTTGACAGATGTCACATTGTATATAGAAAAACAGTTGAGTTTGAATCACCACATAGAACGTCCCGACAGAATGTTCCAGCGATTGTCGAAATATCATTTTAATTAAAAAGGCACTGTAGAATTATTATTATTATTTGATACAAGAATACCAGATGTATTTTCAAATGCACGCTTGTTGGATGATTCGAGATCCACGCGCCGTGGCGGGCTCGTGACGTGGCCGAAGTCGTGTAAATTAATAAAATTATTTGTAAAAGCATTTGCACAAATAGAAGCGAAGCACAATCAAAAGCAAATATTGGCATCGCCTATACGCCCGCAGGCCGGCGGACCGTATTTGAACAAGTGACCCGACCGGTGCCAGCTTGAGTTTCTGCCAATACGGTAATAATTAGTTTGGACACGTCAGAAAGACCGAGTCATTTGCATCTGCTGATTGGATGTATCCAAGGGAATAAAAGGTAGGACCAAGCTTCAGATTACGCAAAACTACTGAGATGAAACAGATAGGAATTCTTACTACTTAACCTCTTCTGATTCAAAAGCCTACATCTTGATATCGTGATTTCTTAAGAAACCCAATAAAAATAATTTTCTTTCTCTACATTACTTCATAACTTTCTATCGCATATTATTCCAATTAGATTATTAAACTTTTTTTTAATGTATAGACAATTTTGAGACAAAAATCAATGAAAATGGTAGGTAACTACTAGCTACAAAGATGCATTTTTGATCATTAATTAACATTAAGAATAAAAATATTTATAAAATATGTAGCTACAATAATTTAGCTACAACATTATTACCTTGTACGACAGCTATTTTGGTTTGGCAGACATTTGTCAGTTCGCATTTGATGGTCGTAGATAGTAGTGATGGTAAACCGTTACGTGACTGTGATTGTGTCGATGATTGGTAACCGAGATTTAACTGTCGGAGGCTTACTTTTCAGTGCACCAGTCATTGGTCGAAGAATTACGTTAATCAGTTACCAATCATCGTTACAATAACGGTTTAAAGAGTAGTTGATTACAATTGATTATGGAGCATCTAACGCTTCAACCACGTGTTGAAGTCATTAAAACATTTTATCTAAATAACAATGGCAACGCTGTAACCATTAATAATAATCTCTTTCATCGCTGTATTGGGCCGATTAGGCCTGCAACACGTGTGGTTTCAAAGGGACGGTGCTAACTCACACATAGCCCGAGGGCGCTTGAAATTTAGGGAGAAATTCTCCCCCTCCCCCGCATAATGTCAAAAAGTGACGAGATCGACTGGCCTCCTCCATCACCTGATTTGACGACTCCCGATTATTTTCTGTAAGAGCACTTGAAAAGAAAGGTCTACTCCAATAAGCCAACAATAATTCGAAATGAAATTGCTGAAATAACACGTGAAGTATGCGAGAATGTTATGAAAAATATGGTTAAAATAGCACGTCTTGTGCCGTTGCCAGAAACGGTCACTTGGCCAATATTAAATTTCATACATAATTGTAATTAATCAAATAATTTATGAATAAAAACCATATTAAAAATTGTGTTTCATTTTTTTTTATTCAAAAACAACATCGGACTGGAACATGATATTCACCCTGTAAGTGGATATAAAAAATGATGGTTTAAGCTCTGTTCATTTTCATGGAAAAATATTGCGTGTTGATTATTTGATTATTTGATTATTGATTATTTGATTATTGATTATTTTAATACAAATAAGATGAATCAATTAGGAAGAAATATCTACAAAATAATTGTTACCACCGGAATATGATCCCGAAACATTTCCTTGCTGGGGAACTGCGATACTAATTTCGCTATGTTAACCATTAAAGATTCCAATAAATTTGAGACATAAGCACACTCTTATGTAAATGATACATCTGTTATTCCATTTTCAAATAGCTATCAATATTTTATCATATAAGTATTTTGACTTGACGTGACATTGTGCTCTAGCAAAAGATCAAATAGCTGATAAATGTAACGGAGTATACTCATACTACTGCGAGACGTGGAAGATATACATGTTGCATTTTAAGTACATTGACTTGCTGATAATATTAATTATATACAGGGTCAAATATTAAAATATACATAGTCTAGGGTCAAAGCCAATGCAGAACTCAAGAATTGAGCAAACACTGAGACAGCTTTCATACGTAACACGGGATGATTGTTAATAGCAACGGCGCTAGAAATTAAAAAAAAAAAAATTTCAATTAATCCCTCTCATAATTTCTACAGACTATGTTCTGATATTGCGTTGGTTTTACAGTATACCACATAATCTAAGCCGGATAAATCAAACATGGGGCTTATTGTATATCATATATATCATCTATTGTATATCTTACATATATATCATCATTATCCATGTCGGTCCCTCGTAATTTAGTACCACGATCTCCATGACGTCTCGAAGTTTTTAATATGCTTTTCCACTTTTCTCGGCATCCTGCAGATCTTAAAAGTACCTGTTGCCTTTTTCATTTGATCGGTCAAACGAGTGGGGGATCTTCCTATTTATCATCGTCCTTCGACGTGGCCTACCATAACAAGCTTCTCCGAGCTATCTTTCCTTCTTACAAGATGCTGAAAACATTAAAGGATTCATCTCAAGCAAATTATTGAGAGTCTGTCTTTAATCTGCAGTTTCTGCAGAATAGACATTCATGAATCTCATGTTATGCGCAACATGTGTATCCAATACCATAACTCAAAAGCATCAATTCGTCTTCTCTCCCTTGCCTTCAGGGTCCATGATTCCATGCAATATAGAATGCACCAGAGACTATCTGACAGCAAACAAATTATTATATTAAATGAACAGAAATCTTCGCTAATCTTCAACTAGATAGTTTTTAAAGAGAACACAATATTATTGTGAAGTTGCAGTTTTTCAGAATATGGTTCTGTGGTATTTTAATACAAATAATATAAATTTGAAAAATACTAAGGATCCAGGTTCGAATCCCGGTAGCAATAAAAATATTTTTTCCATAAATTGAATTTTCCTATATATCTATCTAATTGATACATATAATTTGTATTAAATAGTTTTTACTTTTATTTTCCCTATATGATATTATTTTTCATACAGCTTAGTGTATTGGTTTAGATTGTAGGTAAACGTGGAAAATGTCGATAGGTTTATAGTTAAAATGTTATATCATCTAAGAAAAGCTACAGGAAATATTAATTAATATTAATAAAGAAAAATTAAAACTCTGAAGAAGCTGAACAACGTGTAAAGTATACTAGAAAAATTAATATATGTACTTATGTAAATATTATATATTTTATTGTATCACACACGTGTTCACGTTTGGGTGCGAAACATGCACTCGTAACAAAAGAGACATGCTAAAACCAAGAGTAATGTAATAAGGCACGGAAAGATGTATATTACGCATGACTGCAAAAGAAATGCGTGGATAAGAGAAAAGACAAGAGTAGATGATATAACTGAATATGCCAATAAAATGAGATAGCAAGGGGCAGGCGACATCATCATCATCCAGTGGGTATCCGACAGGCCCCTCTAAAACCAGCTACACTGGCGAAATATGCAAGTTCTGCGTAAATACGTGGCAACGAATAACACTGGACAGAGAAAAGTGGGAGGCACTTGGGGAGGCCTTTTTCCAGTAGTGGATAGAAAGTGTTGGTAATGATGATGAAGATGATTATGACACACGTGTTAATACTTATTACAGAAAATTTTGGAATCGGACTCGTGGTTAAATTTAATTGGTTGTTTATAATTTTTTGATTAGTTTTACACGCTTTATTTATCTCCAACGATTCCAAATTATTTAATTTATGATCAACACCGCTTACATGCAAGATTGACAATCCCAATTTTTTATCAAAACCATTTTTTAATTGATTATAAAATTCTGAAAACCCACTATTGTTCAAACATCTCAAATGCTCATTTACTTTCATATTAAAATTTCTACCCGTTTTATCAATGCAGCACAATCCTTGCAACTAAGTTTATAGACTTTAGAATTTATGAGTAAATTTCCTATATCATTATTTGTATAAAATGCCGGTCTAATGTTTCGTGGTAGGTGTTCAGATATTTGATTCGAAAAGTTATTTATGTATAAAATCCTACGCCAATAATCATTATGTTTTATCTGTGATTTATATAAAAATTGATTAATATATTATTTTAATTTATTTTTTTAAATAGTGTACTTGTATTATATCCGTTATTAACTGCTATTTTTTTAATTGTATACAATTCAATATTAAAATTGTATGTTGACATAGGAATATTGGCTAAACGATGTATCAAGGAGTGGAACTCTGAATGCTTGTGTGATAACGGATGATTAGATTCTCTATGTATGATAGTATCTGTAAAAGTTGGTTTTCTAAAAATTTTGACATCCTGAAGAAGAAAATGGTATTTTTCGAAACCGGTAGATGTATTTAAACTCAATAAGTGGTAAATGAAACAAAGTTAACAAATAAAAATAATTATATATTCGAATGAAGGCGATATTGAACAGATCTTTATATTTAATTATATTAGTAATACGTGTTTATTCCAGATTATTCGTATCGATTCTGAGATCACTATTATATTAAAATGAAACTTTTGTATGTTTTAATTATTTTACCTTGTAATATTTTTAAATAATACGTTCATATTGACAGTGAAAACAAAATTGTGAACATAAGCGTCTACGCAACTCAATCTAGAGACAAGTTTTGTTTACAAAATATTGATTTATGAACATGTGCTACCATCGGTAGATAATGCATCGTTAAACCTATTACATTATAATGTGCTTATGGACGTTTTAAATTATGTTAAAATACATATTTTTAAAAAGCATTTTAATAATCTAATACGTAATTTATGCTCAATACGTATAAGTACTGTAAAAATAACCGCGTGAAATAAATATACTTACCTATATATTTTAAAAATCTAATTATTCTTTTACAAAAATATTTTTTCTTTAAATAAATACATATATTTTATAAAGCGTTATAATTTTTTTTGTACGAATGTATGTTACGTTAATATTATGCTAATACTTAAATATAGTTATATTCGCACATCTTGTTCCCAGTAATCGCACAGCAAGATTCGACTCGAACCAGGAACCTTTCTTATCCGAGGAAGTGCGCTGACCTTTATACTCGTAGCTCAACATTGTAAATTAACGACAAATTTTCGAACTTATATGTTGCACTGTCAAATTGATTCATCTGTTATTCCATTTTTTTAAAGCAATCTTTTTTTATATTTACGGAATATCCCAAACACCTTAGCGTAAAATCCGATAAGAGACGTTGACATTAAATGAATTAATTCATTTTTATAAAATTTTGGAAACATAAATACAAATTATATAAGGATAAAAAAATTTATTGCCACCCGATATTTTTTCGATAAATTGATTTTATCTATATATCTTTCAAAATATCACAGAACTATGTTCTGAAAAACTGCAACATCGCAATAATAATGTGTTATCCTTAATAATATTAATAATTCACTTTTAACATTTAAAACAATTAATTTGCATAATTGTACATTATTATTATATTATAACAATAGCAAAGACATCAACCGCTTTATTATCTTTTACAAACATCTACTGCCAATAAAATTGCCTGTCGGTAAGACACATTAAACATGTTTTTTTAAATTGACTTTTTAACTAACAAAATATGATTCCAAATAAAATTGCACATACCTACAGTAAAGGCATGTGTTTTCCGTGAGCTACTATTTTATAAGTAACTACGTTTAATATCTTTTAGTTAACAATACACGTCAATTTCTCCCAGTTCGAGCCTGAGCTTTGGTGGCGGATCGAAACGTAAGCCCGGCCTCATCTATAATCGTGGCGATTTCATAAAACATTTTTAAATCGTCAATTTTAAGTTATTTAATAATCAATGAACAATTTGAATAAAAGAATTCATAACTTTATGTAAATTTTGCTATTTCCGATGTGATAAATGATTCAAGATTAAAAAGTAAAAATGTATGCACCTGAAATTCAAAATTGAAGGAATTCTGAATTTTTTTACAAAAAATGGAAACATGAATGTTAAAAGTGTTGCAATATTAAACGATGGGTTTAATTAAACTCCGTCCGTTAAAAAGAGAAGTGCATTCAACCAATATTGTATTACTGTATATTAAAAAGACCATTTCTACAGGACGGTTCAAAAGAGAATGTACATTATAAAATGTATAATATTTTAAAAACTTTCCATTAAATTACGGTAAAAAATAATAATACTCAAAAAAACTCTTGAGTATGTAAAGCTAACGCACTATTGAAGTGAAACTTCTTAGCCTCAGAATAAAAAAAGTTTACACACAACAAATTCAATAAAGCACAAAACGTTAACAAATATTAATAATCTATAATATATAGGGGTGTAGTCTCTACCATTAGCAGGTGTATATTTGAAAGGACTCTCGAAACTATGGTCGCGATATAAATAATACATTCTCAAGTTTTTTTTTTGGTAAATAATTGTATTATTTTTAAAAAAATGTTTAAGTAGCTAATTCACAATTTTTTTTTACATTTTTGATTCGTTGTGAAAATGGTTTCGCATTTTTTTTATTTTGATCTTATGTTATTTACTTAATAAATAATATAATGTAATAATGCCACGCGCATAATAATTCCCTTTTTTATTGGTTCCATAAATAATACAAGGCAAAAAATGATCTAAATTTCGTAGACCAAACACAGAACCTTGACCAACTCAAGGTGTGAAACGCTATTGTACTAATGCAAGAACTACACTGCGGAACGAAACAATTTAAAATGCACCTGAGAAACACTTCAACGTTAAAAGATTTGTCAAATATCAATTTAGTTTTATTAAATAATACATTTCATTTACTTAAATTATAAAAAACAAATATTGAGACGTATTATAACACAAATAAGGAGTAATTAAATTATACCTACATACGTTATTGCTTTTAAAAAGTACATTTAAAATTGTTTTGACTTTTAGTTGTGAAGAATTTAAATTATGAAGCATTTGAAGTACTCCTGAAAAATAATACTTAGGTTTGCTGAGTATACACAGACTCTTGTTTTGAAATCGAAAGATAATAATTATTATAATTATTAAGTACGGATTATAAAATAAAATTACAAACGGTGGTCCAGTGTGTGTAAAACTTAATAAAAATTATGAAGAAAAATACTCCAGTTTCATTAAATAATTCTCACTCAATTACGTCAATTGCATATTGTTTTAACATTATTTCCAAATTATTTACAATACTTCGAACGGAATGTAATCGAAATGAGTACTGTGTAAAACAAACATGGTGACTCTTCGAGCCAAAATAAACAAATTGTTTGTTAAAGTAACAGGTGGCTTTGCTGCTGAAATTTTTTAGTTACCAAGAATATTGTACACCTGTTTCAAGATCACGAGACAAAGAGTTTTTTCATTTGGGATCAAAGTTTATTCGCTCTAAAACAAAATAATTTCAAAACCTTGCCCCAATTTTTAATGTATTCGCTGTGACCGATTTTGAAACAATGCCCTAGATATCTTGAAACTATCTTAAAAATTCTCTAATATATACACAACAGTGATTTTTAATATATGTTAATTCTTATTATCTTCATTGTATTATTGTGCATAATCTAAAGATATAAATTAAACAATAAAAAATATGGCTCTGTTGTCTTGACACGAGTGTCTTAAATTGAGTTTCAAAAGTGTAACAATAATAAATAAAAACTGTTGGCAAAATTGATTGTGCTCCATCTTGTCTAAATTATTATCTTTATATTTAGCCTAGTATTTAGTGTAAAAAAATTATGAAGTATGTAGATACCAGAATTCCCTGATTTGATATGTATCCTTTGAGATAGTGTTATGATGTGATATTATGATAGCCTTAGTGTTGTAACATATGTCACTAAGTTGAAAACTTTTTTAATATTTTATACATTAGAAATGTAATTTTTGAGATTTGGAATTGTAGATTTAAATAGATTATTATTCCGTTTGTAAAAATGATCCATTGGTTACCATTTAAAAAATGACGAATTAATTCATTAAAATATATTTGAAATTTAGTCTTAATATTGTGAAGTATATCGGTGGTATCAAAATGTTCAATCTAAATTTCACCGCGCTTTTTGATTATTTGTATAATTAAAGATTAAATTGAATATATTAAAAAGTTATTTGAAACCAGGCAGTGGGTACCACATTGTGTAACTTTTTCACAATTTAGGTTGTCCACTGTTTGCATTTTTATATTACTATTCAACTAAAATATTAAATTCGTGAGAGATCCATAGGTAGATATTGTATATATATTTTATGAAATAGTATTTTTTTTTAATGTACCCTAAGCATAGACCAGTGAATGAATAGGCATGAAATAAAGTGTACATATTGGAGAGGAGTTTGGAGCATTAGTTGCGGGACGAGAAGCATTCTACACACATTCTTGATGAAAACATAAATCCGATAGTTTTTGACACATTTATGCAACAGTAAAAGTATTTATACTTCGAATATTAAATATTTGTTTAAACAATACGTACTTTTTATATTAATGCATGTCAGCGTTTAAATTTTCGTTCCAATAGAGTCAAATTTTTAAAAAAAGTCGCGGAGCTATTTGATTGCGTAAGTGGTACGAAAATGATCACATGGGTGACACCAAAATGAAAATATTGGGATAAGAAATTTGCGTTATTTGGTGGTCTGTGACGTAGAGAAACATTTTATTATTAGCCATTAACCACATTTGATAGGGACAATGCAAAATACATTTTTATAAAAAGCAAAGGTAAATTTATGTAATACATATCTAATCTATGATTCGTTTAATTTGTAAACGTGTCAAACATAAATCATTTTATATGGAACATGCATGTTTTAAGTACATTTATAGTACTGCAAGAAATATATTTTAAAAATTGTTTTGTATTTAAAACTTCAAAACTAAATAGATATTTACGACATATCGTATGTGACAACTACGAACATGCAAAAATGTTGACACGTGGACAAATAATTCCATATAATATGACCTAGAATGTTAAGAATGCAATATACGGCTGTCGAACATAATTTGTTCTATATCTGTGTGTAGAGTTATATGATATATACTAAAAACAATGTCTCCATTAAAATATATTATATAATGTAACATTGAAGTTACAATGAGAAATATCTTCATTGTCAAACGTTTTCTGAAGGCTTTCAGAAAAAGTTTCTGAGATAATAGCTCGAATTTTTCTAATGCCATTCATAGCCTCTTATCTCTGAAACTTTAACAATTAGCTTCTTGGGGACTTTTGTTTTGTGAAAACAATATCCAACTCTCAATGTTTCTGGACGATTCGCATTGACCTGTTGCTTCTCACGAATATTATTGTACTTATCAATTTCGATAGGCAAAACACAAAATTTGTTTAAATGTATTTAATAATAATTTTAGATAATTAAGATGTATCAATGTGTGTATTTTTCAGATAAGAACAATAAACAAGGCGTAAATGATTCCTTCAAAATAGATCACAAAAGTTTTAATGATTTCGCTAGATTTAATGATTACATTATTGTGAAGATGCATTTATTTCAGAACACAGTTCTGTGGTATTTTAATACAAATTAAATGTATCAATTAAAAATATATACAAAAAAAATTAATTTATCCAAATAAAAATTTAACTATTTATCTAGCAACTAAAATATGTTTAAGATAAATTGATTTTTTCTAGTTGATACATTTAATTTGTATTGAAAAATAATGAACTGTCATAGATTCGGTAACTAGTTTAGACCATGACAGTAATAAATATTTTATAAGACAGTTTCATCTAAAAATTAGATATGTTAATTCCGTACGTACTTCCAGTATTTTACATTTGTCTCGATGCCAAATGAGATAAATGAAGTAACTGATAAGAAAACGTCAGAAATATCACCTGTGGAAATATACAAAACATAACCTATGTAATATCTCAGTCCTGTCATAGGATACGCTTGATAGTATGTGAACCGAAAGACATGATGAGTTACCTCTGAGACCGTTGGAGGAACATCTTCCTGAATCCCATGTAGGCCGAGCCCTTGGCCTCCTTGTCGGTCCTGTAGCGAACCTTCCCGTGGCTGGGTACCAAGCGGTGGCCGCTGAAGCCATAGTCCATCTGCAGGTCGATGACCAGCAGCAGCGTGAACAGCACCACGGACACGGACAGCCCCAGAATGACGCGCTCCTTAAGCTTCATGACGCGGGGCTGGCGGCGCGGTTTGCAACTACTCACCGCCACACGCAACGATCTGCGACTGATCTGTCTCACATTGAAGCACTCGCTATTTACTACACTGTTATCGATCGATCGATCGGCGCGATCGGGCGGCGGCGAGCACTTTGTCTTCTGGGTCCACCGGCGCGGGCTCTCGGCCGCGTCAGGCCCGCTGCAGCCCCTGGCGCGGGGGCACAGCCCCGGCTCCGTCGGGGGGTCTGTCGGGGGGCCGCACGCTCGGAGGGCGGCTGCCGCAGTGCTGGTGGAGGCGCCTCGAGAAGGGCTCACAACACATGGCAGGGCGGTCGGGTTCGTCGCCAGCTCCCCTCGCGGCACTTCACTGTTCCGGCATTCTCTCCACCATACTGGCGCGGACGGCGGCGGCGGCTCCGCACGAGGTCACGTGGCTGATAGCCGCTATCGGGGATCACTCGGGAGCCTCCTTATCTCCGAGCTGCGACTGCTATCTGCTATCGTCGGGGCTCTGCAACAAAAGAAAACATACTTTAGAAAATGGATATTACTTTCTGGCTATAACCTTTTGTTTTACAGACAATGGGACGTCATTGTGATTTTTGGCAAACAATGGAATCACTCCTTCAACGAATATAACATACAAACACAAAATATCTCATTGACATACGTACGCATTCTGCATTAAAATATTTAATGCGATTCTAGGTCAATTTATTTAAAAGTGTTGTTCATACCTGCACACTATTATATTTTGCTTATATAATGAACAATAAAAAAAAGGATTTAATTTAATACAAAATTGTAAAATATTCGCTATAATATTACAAATTAATTTTTGAACAACATTAAATATTATTCATTCAATGTGAACACTTCTTCTTCTTTTAAACAGGCAATCCACCCTTCAAGAGTGATTTGTGTCAATATGAACGCGGTAGTATTCAAATGTATTTTTTAGTGATTGCCAAAACTCTGGACTGGTAGATTTCCTAGTCAAATGAATTGATTGTAAAATTAGTAACATTATGTTGTATTATTAATAAAAAACTAAAATTTAAACATAAACAATGGATTATCTATAATAATATAGTATATTATTGTTTATTATTATTAATCTGAAAGCAATATATTATGTTCACATGCCTTGACTTCTATATGTTACATGCTTGGAATGCGTTAGGTTTCACCTTTACTAACAACGTGTTCACAGACATCTGAATGGGCTATTGAAGTTGGTGTATTCTTTGGTGATTAGTAACTGATAGCATTGGTTTTAGACGATTACTGAAATTCTTTACAAAATATTTAAAGAGATAAAACTAACGGTTGATAAACCTAACCTAACCCAACTCTTGACATAAATTTGTCTAGCTAAGGCCTTTGATGCTGAAGGTTGAGGGACCGATCCCGCTGGCAACTATGCAAGTTGGTGCTACTTTCAAAATGCAAGCACCTTGTGTCTTAGCTAGTCTTAGTCTTAGTAAAAATATTGATCTTAATCGCATAAGGGTATGTATATCTGGATCAAATTATATTTATTAATTATTTGGGTATCAAGGATACTTTCACCCCTTGGTATTTTGGATAAATATCTTTGAGACTTCACTTGTCTACCAAGATCTCAAGTTTAATTTACCAGTAGGAAACAATCTGCATATTATTATCTTACTTTTGAGTTTCAGGCCTCAAGGAGGCGATATTTGAGCTCATTTTGCAATTCCGCCTAAAAAAATATCCTGCCTAAAGGGTATAGCCTGTTCTAGCCATAATCGAGAAGTTAAAGTAGGTACCTAATCAAATGCAGTATACGCGGCTGATACGAAGAGTTATCAAATCCGACCCTCGAGTAGAAGGGGAAATAAATAATCAGGTAACTATGACGACAATAATAATAATAATAATAACGATGTTAATGTTTATAATCATGACGATAATTACATTAAGATTGTTGAAAAGTGCTTTGTCATCTACATTTTGAAAGTTTAACCTAATTTGCCAAATGTTTTTCTATATGATGTATATATATTATGTACCCGCAAGCTTTATATAATATAAATGACTTAATTTACGTTTATTACGTTAGAACCTAACTAGGCTCAAAGTCAGTTCTAATACAATAATAATAATAATAATAATAATAATATGAATACTAATTAATTAATATTTCATATTTTAAGGTGAGCAATGTAGGCAAACGGTACAGAATACATCCAAAAATAATATTAATAATACTATCTTTAAAGCAGATATAAGTAGTAACTAGAAATAATCCGTCAAGAATGACAGGAAATTAATACATTTAATTACCTTAATATGTTTTGATTTGAAAATACAATTGCAAAATAATTTACTACGTTTCATGCGATAACTGTACACCTTCTAGTAATAGCACATCTCCTGTGTATATTTTGTCAAAAATTGAAGAATATTATCGCATCTATTTGGTTGAAATCTTTGATCGCGGTAACTTATGATGAACATTATTACTTACCTTAATATAATATTATGGGGTGCGGGAGGACCGGCCATAACACGGTTTATTTTGTTAATTTTTCACCGGTTCACAGAAACAATGTTATAAATGCTTCGCATTATCCACAACAGATGGCGGCGGGCATGAGAAAAAAATAAACTCGAGTATTTTAATATTTATTAACAGAATGGAATGGAATTACAATTATGTTTTTATGTAACTTTTTATGTACTCAACACCAACAACGCGCAATGTGATTAACATAATTTTAAATGTTTATTTATGAAAAATCAAATCATAACATGGTGATGAATTTTACACTGATTACGTTTGAATAATAAGTATGTCTTTGATTTCAGACAACTGTATTTATTTGGAGTAGGCATCCTCCTTTTTAATAATGCCGACAGATCCAGTGACGACTAATGTCATCAATACAGGTATTTGAAATGCTGTATATATTTAATGAATTAAGTTGTTTATGGGCACCATAAATGCGCAGCTTCACACACTGAACCAAAAAACAACAATTAAAAGCCGAAGCGGATTGCTTATTGATAGCAGATACGGTAATAATCACATGTGACGTGATTTTGAATTATTCTGATTCCTTTCACTAATTGGTAAAATCTTTCTGATCTTTTATTTGGATCAACATTTTTTTTAATCCATTTCACAGCGTATATTACCTACCAGTGAAAAATAAACGAAATGAGTAATTACCAAGATTTTTCAATACGATATATTATTTTAATGTATATATAAGATTTTTAAATGCCAAAAAACTTAAGAAAGGGGGAGAAATTGAACAGATTTAAAGTGAAACTGACCAAATATGTAAAAGATAAATTTTAGTAAAAGAAAAGACTTTAATCTTCTTTATATAATATTAGAACATATATAGGAGTGCTTATGTATGCACTATGTTAAGAATTAAATAATAAAAAAATTAAAAATTAATCATTACACGCCCATTAAAAAAATGACAACACTGAATATAAAAAGTGTATTTTTTTTATTAGAGTTAAATACCAGTGGCGTGCATTAAGCATAAATTATGCGGACAACTGTATAAAACAGTGTTTTTATCTCTTATCTTTTTGAAGCTGTGATTCTCAATCGTGCAAAAAAAATCACCTTCTCGTGACGCGCCCCTCAAATTCTACTGGTATCTTAAAAAAAATATTCTGTAAAAAACATTATTTAGGTTTTATAGACCGTGCCCACGACTAAAATGTCTACGAGATACAAGAGACAAGAGATTTTACACCCGTGAGTTTCTTAGGAGGCAACTCTCGGCTTTTGTATTCCATCGTGTAAATATACATTAAGTCTCAGAGATTCGCCGTCCCACGCGTCATTTCACGCTTGTTGTGCATCAAATGTCTAACGTTAATCCATTTATCATTGATGTTCCGTTCGTCAGTTGGGTGAATTTGAATATCACCAGAAACAATTAAAACAAAATAAATATTTTTAAGAACACATTATTATTATGAAGTTGCAGGAGTGTGGCGCTCTATCCTTTCTACCTACCACCGTGGGGAAACGGCGTGATGGTAAGTTAGTTAAATCGCAGTTGCATCAGAACATAGTTGTGTTATTGTTAATACAATATTAAATGAATCAATTAGAAAGATTTACAGAAAAAATCAATATGTCGAAAAAATAAAAATATTTCTGTATATCTTTCTACTTGATTCATTTTATTTGTATTGTTGGTGTTTGTTGCGTTAAGTTTGTGGTTAGACATAATTAAAAATTGTATCTATACTTAACTTTGTTTAATCCACTGATATTTTTAGGTCAAGCGGTTTTGATATTCACGTATCTTCGTCAGGACTGGCGTACAACTGAACTATTCCATAAAATTTAAACGACATCTATTACGGAGTGTAGGCGGGATCTTGGTAAGGATGGGAAGGTGATCGACAGGGAAACATTGAAATAAGGAATATATTAAATAGTGGGTTATTTTAAGGTTTAATTGGTTAATATTAATATTGGATTTAGTGTTGAGTGATTTTTTAATTACTAGAATTTCTAAATTATTCAATCTAAGGACTTTATTATTAATGTGTTCAATTTCAATGCCGTTTTCTTTTACAAAATTATAGCAAATAGTTCAGTTCCTGACGAAGATACGTTAGTATCGAAACCAGTTGACGTAAAAATAGCACAATGATTTAAATAAAGTTAAATATAGACACTATTTTCATTTAATTTGTATTAGAAATAAATATTTGTTGTTTAATGCTTTGTTTGTCTAACTTTCAGAATAAATTGTTATAGGTATCTATGGTTCTAGGAGACGTATGTGCGCACATTTCGAATCTCGCTGTATAATCGATCATCGATGGGTACATATGGGTTTAAGTTTTATCTTTTTCTACCAATCTAAAGCTAATCTCTACATTTACCTCCAGATCAAAATGTCAATACGTGTACGTAGCACTGTGATTTATCTCTAGTAAATCTCTAAGGTATATCTCGTCGTATCTCATTCCGTGAATCGGGTCATTAGTATTGTTTTGTATAGATACAGTATAGTAAGGTAGACCGGGATCAATTGTACCAGGGGGCAGTAGTACTAATGCAAAAAACTCGTAAGCTACAGTAGCCACATATATGACACGTCGTAAGGAGGCGCGTTTGACATGTACGGACTTATCTCCAGTAGCTCACAGGACTTAGTGGTACGCGGACGGTCGCATTTGCAAAATAATTTTGTTGTACACCTAAAGTAAGTTTTTCGATCAGATTAATATATGAATATTATGATTTGTGTGCTCTGTTTTTATCATTTTATTAATCCACATATTTCTTTCGATATTTATGTTGAGTTTTGAAACTCACGTGGGTAGAGAACAATCTAAATTCTATATTTTAATTTGAAATGACCATCAGTACAAATAAAAAAATATTATATTAATGCATTTTGGTTTTGTCATTTTATTACATCAAAATAGTGAATTTATATATTAACACTTCAATTAACAAAAATCGTAAGAATTTTCATGAGGTTAGATAAATTTTGTATTATGTTAAATGTAGTGGAAACTTTGAACTGCAATTTTAGAAAACAATAAAGTAACTATTGTTTCCCTCGATGTGTTTATAAGTTTATAGTATTATTTCTATAATAATTAGAGAAATGAGAATATAATAATTTTGAAGACAGCTAAATTGTCTGCTGTTCAGAAAATTAGTTTACTATATATTTCTTATAATAACGATGCAAAAAATTGCAAAATACATTTTGGTACAATTGACCCCGGTCTGCTCTACGCTCTCAAGCTATTACTTCAATTCATTACATCCTACTTATACGAGCTAACGTTCTCCTCAATTGTTAATATAAAAACTAGAAATAGACTGGAACTAGAGAGAAATTTGATTATTCATGTTTAAAATATAGAGCTACGATTTGATAAATCGATGTAAAAAAACATGCAGACTCATCTCTTATATCTAGATGTTGCAATAAATTATTATTTATTGATTAGTCTTGTTTATATTCCGCGATCCTCTAAGAGTCGCGACCCATTCTTTGAAAACCACTGGTATAGAAAATATAAACAACACATTTGGGAAGTATTATATGTTCATCTGAACTGGAGGCGCTTTGCCTGAGACCAGTGCTTTTAATAAAAAAAAAAAGGTGCCGGAAGTTCTCATGATTTGCGCCAATTTCGAATCCATCTATATTTCATCTGGTTCATAAAAACATCATATTTTATCATTTTTGCGAATTAAATAAACATGGATTGTAATTATGTACGCGCAAACATTGTTTCGTCTACTTAATTACTTTTGAAACATTAAAAATATCGTAAAAAAAAGGTGCCGGATCACCATTCCCTCACGTTATATGACAAAAAAAGCACTGCATGAGACTAAATATATGTGTAATAAAAAAAAATTATACTGTTTAGAAGTTATTTTCTAAAGTATTCTAATATTACTATGTATTTTCTGAGGAAATTCTCCGTGAAGAATTAAAAATATTACAATTCAAAAGAATATTACGTTTATAATGTAATAATAGAACTCAAATACACATTTGCGCTGTGTATTTATTTGAAAACATTTTGCAAAACGTCTGTTCAAGCGAAGACGTGTATTAAGTACTACCGCGCGGCGCGAGCGAGATAAGCATTGCATTTAGTTTAGATATGTTTGGGATAGATTTTTACAAAAAATTATGAAAAACACATGCGCAACTTTACTTGTTATTTCTAAATTCTTCCCCTGTATGGTTCTAGTTAACACATTAACATGCGAACTGTGAGTTATTAGCGCATGTACTAAAACGTACACACTTTTTACATAATATACCAAATGAATATGTAATTTTGATTTATTTCGCGGAAATTACTGTTGTGTAATTAGTGCACGCCTCTGATGCGTACAAGGGATACATTTCACATCAATATTCATATATTGTTTTAAACTAATGTATACGCTTGTGATATTCTTGGATAAATATGACTAAATTGATGATCTCGAGACGAGTTTCGTTCCCTGATTACTCAGTCACCAGGCAGTGTTGCCACTACACCGAACTAGCACGTCATTATGTATGGCTTGTTTACCGTGTACGTCACAACTTCGATAACAGACCATTTTTGTTCCCATATTCGTGGGCGTGACTGTACACTGCATGACTCTTACAAAATAGGTTATCATATTATTCTATTGCGATGTAATTACCTAAAAACCGGATATCCGTCCAAATCGGTGATTATTTTTCAAAAGTAATTTTATTAGTATATTTTAAACTATTAATGTAATTAAGGTATTACGCGAGTGTCACGGAAGACCCATATATTTTATATAGAAAATATTGATATATTTAATTATTTATTTATTTATTCTTAATATAGTGCATACATACCTAAATATATTTATATAGATCAAAATGGTCGTTTTTATTGCAACTTATCTTTCACATATTCAGTTTCATTTTGAATCTATGTAGTTTCTCCCCCTTTCTTATATCTTCATCTTCTGGCATTTACACCCAACATAGTCCCCCACCCCCCCACCCCCCCCGTCCCACCAAAGTGGTATCCCGCCATATTTGCTTCTTAATGGATCGATTGATTAAATTTGTCACTAACTTTACTATCTGTCAATTCAAAATACACTTTTCATAAGGTTATTTTTTTTAAATTGCCCCCAAAATAATATTAATCAAAAAACATTCTTCTTGTCTACAATTCTTCTAAATAAATTAACGAGCTAACCCGTGGACGCCGTGTGTCCAATTTTATTGGAGATATCTTTACACACAATATTATAATACTCAAAACAAATGCGCACAGATATCGGATATCAAAAAAATATTTGAAAGCGTCATGTTTGGTGGCAGTGGTTTAAGCGGGCAAAAGAAAAAAACATGAAGATTAAAAAAAATATATTTTATATTCGATTCGATTCAATTTCGATGCAATGAATGTAGTAGATTATTACGTATAAATTTCCTGCGTCTAATATTATTCGCATTAGCAATTTGAAGAACACTTTTTGATTTAGTGATTTTTCATTCACAGCTACAGAAAGTATTAACATACATATATATGTATCTGAAAAGAAAACGTTAATCCTGCGGCTAGGGAACGAATTGCGCGATCTCCGGGTCGCGCGTTCCGCGGATTGTATTACGACGATTCCGGTCGTAAATCGGAATCGCCGCAAGGGGGGGAAGGAAGGAAGGAAATGAGGGACTTGGATTTAACGGATAAGGATCGATGATGGGTAGGGATTCCAGTCGATGGACCAGTGATCTCGGGGAATCGGGAATCTGAAGGACTGCTCGTCTTACCTCGTGTATGACGCCTCCGTCACTCCCACAGTCGCAGCCGAGATCACACAAACTCTCCGCTTCCGATCGAAGACGGCGATATCACAAATTTCACCAGCGTCATACAAAACAACAATCAACAATATCACTGTGCACACAATTCACAGGATATCCAAACATATAGTGCCGGTGCACCGGAGTTGAAGAAATCCACACCGCTAATGCTCTCGCGATGTCTAGATCGAACAATGTTCGTTCTAGTTGACGCCTGCTGACGTCAAGGTCACTCTTTACACTCGAGAGACCAGCATGAGGAAAGGTCGGGGAATTTTGACTGGAATTTTGTCAATAACACGGGTCGCGGCCGATTCGCAAGACGCGGTAAAAATATGTTTTACGAATCCGGAACAGTATCTATTAGCGCTTTATCAAATAGATGACGGAAAAGAGTTTTATATAAATATGGTGAATATCAAAATAAAATGTATAAATATTTACAGCCAAGACAGGCATTATATCATACAATTGATTAGGAACAACGATAAAATTATGAATGTTATTTTAATACATAACATACATATGTGCATTTATATATTTATTTTGTATTTTTTAATTACTCAGTATTGTACTTTCAATAACTATCATTCTATTTTAATTATCTTGAGAATACTGATAATGCCCATTTCATATATAAATCTATCTCCTGACTTTGGTCCAATCAAGGATACTGGGAATATTACACGTAAAGTACTAAATCAAATAATATTATTATTACCTGAGAATAAATAACTAATTTTGTTTTAAATAAAAAAATATTTCAATACAGATTAAATTAATCGACTAGAAAGATATACAGAAAAAATCTATTTATCGAAAAAATATTTTAGTTGCTACCGGCATACGAACCTGAACCTTTACCTATTCGGGGAAACGCATTATTCAGTTTCGCCACATCAACTGAGTAGGTTGCAACTAAAATATTTTTTCGATAAATTGTTTTTTTCTGTATCTTTCTAGTTGATTAATTTAATTTGTATTAAAAATACCACAGAACTTTGTTCTGTTGTTGTGAAAACTGCACCTTCATAATAATAATGTGTCCTACTTAAAAAAAAATATTTATTTAATATTACATAACCGTTTATTATTTTATCTAATTCGAATGCGGATTTGGTGTTATTATTTGCGAGGTCACTTGATGACGTTTCATGTTAGGCATCCATCCACGATTGACAGCGTTTACACAGGTGACAATACTGTCTGCCCACATATTAATCAAGATATTATTCTAACACGAAAAATCTACCGCGCTCCCTCTAGTGTATGGTCACCATGACCTCTGGGAATCGCTAAAGGTGAGATGCATCATTTTATTCCGCTAGCATAACGTATAGGATGGAATAAATCGCTTCAGGCTTAAGTCCTGTACGGCCTTTATACACTTGAGATTTGTCTCTCAGAGAAATGTCATCCGTAGACAAGGGCCATTATTTATGGTTTGGCTTCGTTTACTGATCACAGTCATATTGAATTAAGATTAATAACATATTAGGTTACATTTTCAAGTATTTTTTAACATCAATTAAATATTATTACTAAATAGTTCGAAGTACCTATGGGTTAATAAATCAACTAAATTTGATCACTATTATTCTATTATATATTACCGTAAAAACGCAAGTAACTGCCACAACGAGCCACCGTATGATATTGTACGCTGTAGTTGAGACCCATTCAATATTAGTTAAACAAAGACAAAAACCGCAATATAATCTATCAACAGGCACGCCATTACATCGCGGAACGGTAAATTACGTATTTTACACCACTTGCCATTTTTAAATAAATTATAATTTCAACGTTGAAAATAGTTTTACTGAAATACTGGTCGGGGCCGCGAAGCGGGTAATACAAATGAGACTATTATTTTTAAGTATCTTAGAGTCAGATATTTCTTTAAGTTATTTTTTCACATTATTATACTTTTAGATCATCACCTAACAATGTTAGAAATGATTATATTGCAGTCTTTAATCACGAGTATGGAGTCATCTAATCGCTTGGACCAGCAGCGTTAATGTTGATCTCATCTTTAGTAAATGCAGTTTCACAGCGTGGCAGTTCAAAGTGGCAACGAAAGAAAGAAGCAGCAAAAAGGCTTTTAATGTCCACAAAGTGCAAGCTAACCGCGTTATGGGGCATTAGTAGGTCATTAAACACGGACATAGGACGCTGCAACTTGTATCGGGAATACAGAATCGGATATATACTACGGTGATTGTACTGTTTTCTAGTGGGAAATTCAATTTTGCGTATTTTATTTAATATTCCAAGTCATCTTTTATATTCATTTGTTAAATAATGCAGAACTTTAACACACCGACAACATATAATATTGGATTTAAATTAAAAATTAATCGAAATCGATATAAGATATATATCGAAAAAATATTTAGTTGCTACCGGGATTTGAACCTGGACCTCTTCCTATCCGGGAAAGCGTTCAATATTTTCGCTATAGCAATCGAATTCATTTTTGAGAAACTTTTGAAAGCAATCAAAATTAATTTGGTATTAAAATACAACAAAACTATGTTTTGCAAGTTCACAACAAAAATATATTCTCCTTAAAAAAATTAATATAATGGATTAATTATTATTTCCTATCGTGTTTTACTAAGGTATTTGGAACTCATCGCGATATAAAGTTGATTGCTTTTAAAAAATGAATAATAGTTATATATGTCTCACAGAGACGAAGCTATTAGTTTTACATGGGAAGCATGGAAGTCTTAGACATTACAGGACTTACGACCTGTCATCGGCTGGCTTAAGTGATCACTTTACACAATCTAACGTTCACCTATTTACCATCATCTGATAGATGTGGCAGCATGGGTAAATAGGTGAATGTTACATTATTTAAAGTGATCATTTCCATACTTCGCATGTAAAAATAATAGCTTCGTCTCTGTAAGACATATATATCTTAATGGCAATCCCCCTGGGAATAAAACCCCAATATTAGTTCCTGCAAAGATTTTGACATTCAAAATATTGTGGAATAATAGTTGTTTCTATTGGAAAGATTAAAAAATATTTGTTCAAAATATGTCGAAAACGTATTCGATTTCTATATATATCGAAAATGGTAACGTGCTTTCTCTATATAGAAAGAGGTTCAGGTTCGAATTTTGGTAGCAACTAAATATTTTCTGGATAAATAGTTTTTTTTCTGTTTATCCTTCTGTTAATTCATTTAATTTGTATTGATTATATTGGTACCGCTAATTTAAATTAATTAATTGTCTCAATCTATTTCTACATTTACTAGATTTCATTTTTGTCTCCTTATCGTAGAAGGGTTGGGGGGGTGGGGGGACCTAAAGTCTTGACATGGCGCCTTCTTCTTCTGTCTTGCGCTGTTTCAGTACCTGACCTATCAAAGCCCAACTGTCTTCAATAAGTCCTCACTAAATTCAGATGAAATAATAGGTATACATTTCATGTGATGTGGCCTTAATTCAAAATAATATCTCGTCAAAGTATCACAACATTAATATGATATATTAAAGTTTGCAATAATTAAATTTTTAAAGAAAAATATAACGTAAAATATGAAGAATATAATAACCATTTTCAAAACGCTACCTTTTATGAGAATATTTATTTCCAGTGCCTTAACTAAGGAGAAGCAACAGGTGCACAAGGGGCGAAGTGGACTTATATGTAATATTATTTAAATAATTATTTTCATTTATAAATATACGTATAACTACAAAGTACACTAACTAAACGTTAAAACATTGTTGATCTCCATCGACTCGTGTACCAATGTGAAAAATATGTACGTACGAAATATTTTTGAAACCAGTAGATGTATTACCAAATAATAGAAGTAGAATATTACCAACTAACAGAGTGATAAAAATATGTATTAATATATTATATTCGATAATATCCGTATACATTTTAATTTTTTAGGAATTTAATATCGCAAATGTTTAAAATTAAATTTAGTTTTATTATTTCTTATTTCTCGGCAAAAAGGGAACATCATTTTTTAATTCCCGACAAAAAAGAGAACATAATTTTTTATTTACCAGCAAAAAATAAAACCCGTAAGTTAAAGAAATCTGTACATTAATTATGTATTACAAAATGATAATTGACATAACAAAAAAAATCTAGGCAATTATCATTATGTTTTCACAATAAGGTCTCTTAACCAAACGCTAACCAAATAAAACAGATACGTTAGGTATATAAATTATTTTTAATACAAATTAAATGTATTAATTAAATAGATATACATATAAAATCAATTTATCGAAAAAATATTGTTGTTGCTACCGTGTATCTCTTCATGTATCTCTTCCTATCCGGAGAAATGCATTAACCGATAATGTTACAACGTTTAACGCACTCATGCACGCACATCGTCTATTTGTGTATATCAAAATTGAACATGCATATATCCTTCCCTTTCTTTTCTAACCTGTCCTTGAGCACGAGGAAGAATCAACACTCTTGAACTGCAATGAGTGTCAACAGCGCTTGTTACATATTCTGCGTCGCTTGTGCTATTGGTGGAAGAGGAGAATAACAATTGAATCAGCATCCAGCATCAGACACACCGAGTAAGAAAGTGCCTTCCTATCTCCCAATATTTCTACCACTACACCAACACAGAAAATAGACGACAAATTTTCAATTAAAAATCAATTTGTAAGTGCAACATATAGGTTCGAAAATTTGTCATCAACTTACTGGGTTTGGTGTAAAATTGGTTAATGCATTTCCCCAGATAGGAAGAGATCCAAGTTCGAATCCCGGTTGCAACAACAATATTTTTTCGATATATTAATTTTATATGTACACAATACATTTAATTTGTATTAAAAATATCACAGACCTATGCTCTGTTAAATTGCAACTTCACAATATAAATAATTACATTATAATTGCTTTGCAAAATGTCAAAATCGAGAGATAATTTACATTTCAGAGACGAGCTGACAGCGTGTCATTAACGTGTTTATCCTCATTATCATGATAACTCATTATTATAATCATGATAATATGTAGATAATTTTAAAGCGTCATTTTGTAGTGACATGATCACACATTATAATATAATCAAAACAATAATATCCACGGGGGTTGTTAGCTTTGTAAGTTGATTTTAGACATCCACTAGGAACCCTTATATATATTTCTTAATTCTCCAGTATGTGGATGCTACAAATTACTGTTCATTAATTTGTAAATATTTTATTAAGTGAAAAGCTTACTAAAATAATAATTCATATCGTAAATTAATTACAAAACAAACATTTCCTCGGCACATTGACAAAATGTTGAACTACGTGGAAACTCTTGTTTGTGTTATCTATAACGAAACCAATTTTGTTTGCGTAATGAAACCATAACCAAATTAATGTTTTTTGATATCATATTGTAAAATGAATATTTTCTCAACTAGAAGAAAATTTTCTAATGTATATATTGTTTTGTATTAAAAATGCTATTATTTTACGTATTTGATGCCCGAGCGATTCACAATTAACGAGCTTTCTATTAATTCAAATTAATTTTGTAATGGTATTGAAGTATTACTTAATTATTATAGATAACTGAAAAGTGGTAAAAAGATCTTCAACCCTCAATTTGTAAAATATACCACACTGATTGCGACCAGCAAAGACGAAGTGGTAGAACTTATCCACAAAATTGAAGAGAGTTGAATACTGGATCTTGAAATAAACATAAGCGAAACAGAAATATTCAGAGCAACTGTAACCAAATGCTGAAAACTAATATTCTTAATGTCTATGATTCAGAAGAAGTTCTAAGATCTCTCGTCATAAAAAATGGAGGATGCGCAGACGAGGTCCGAAGAAGAAGTGGTGTGACCCAAGTTTGTTATGACCAAAGGATCAAAATTTAGAAGAACCGTTCCATCTCAAGAAACATAAAATTCCGGCTGGTAGAATAAATTTCCTGGTACTCTTCATAGTTCTGTATAAAATAAAGAAACATTCTCGACGCCTTAGAAATACGGTCTTGGCGTTACATGTTATGAACTGCGAAACGAATGAATGTCTATTCGATGAAAAGCGAGAGATTGATCTCCAACCAAATCCCCGAAAAAGCTCCAGGACGTGAAGAATGGAAGGTAAGCAATTCGCGTCGTAGAAGAAAAATAAAAGGCGTGAGTACATCGACTTAAGAGAGATAATATTAATTTTTTTTATAAAGTCACGGTAATGTGAATTTAATATTTTGTATTTTTATTTATTATCTTTGTTTTATTAACCACTAAATTGAGTTTAAATACATCTACCGGTTTCGAAAAATACAATTTTCTTCTTCAGGATGTCATTACTAACTAAAACATATATTATTGTTTCTTTGCCAGAATCTATTTTTAAATAAAAAAATATAAAAAATTAGTACCTAACTCAAATCATTACTTAATACAAATTTACTCGAATAATTTTTAGGAAAAAATTTTAGAATGCGACTCGTAGTTAAATTTAGTTGGATGTTTATAATTTTTTGATTAGTTTTACACGCTTTATTTATCTCCAACGATTCCAAATTATTTAATTTCTAACCGACACCGTTTATATGCAAAATTGACAATCCCAATTTTTTATCAAAACCATGACCATTTTCTATCAAATGATTAGAAAATTCTGAAAACCCACTATTGTTCAAACATCTCAAATGCTCCCTTACTCTTATATTAAAATTTCTACCCGTTTTACCAATATAAAATGCAGCACAATTTTTGCAACTAAGTTTATAGACAACAGAATTGTTAAATTTATCATCTTTGTCTTTAGAATTTATGAGTAAATTTCCTATACTATTATTTGTATAAAATGCCGGTCTAATGTTTCGTGGTAGGTGTTTAGATATTTGATTCGAAAAGTTATTTATGTATAAAATCCTAAGCCAATAATCATTATTATCATTATGTTTTATCTGTGATTTATATAAAAATTGATTATTATATTCTTTTATATTATACCCGTTATTAACTGCTATTTTTTTAATTGTATTCAATTCAATATTGAAATTGGATGTTGACATAGGAATATTGACTAAACTAAACTAAACTAAATTTTAACCACAAAGTTAATATTGCTAATTTTAAAAGTATTAATATTTTGTGTTTGAAATTTAAATCATTCATTTTGATATTATAAAAAAGATAATTTAGAATAATTTAAATAATTGACAAACATCATTTAAAATGTTCCTAGCACCACTGAACCAGCAATGAATGAGCAATATTATGTTTATTTATCATCATCAGAAATACTTGAAATGAATAAAAACGGTCAATAATAATGTAATTAATTAACTTCATTATTTTGTCTTTATTAATGTACCTACATAATTAAAGATGCAAGCCCCCCGTTTCACAGAATCCAAATGTAAAATTAATTACAGAGAACAGTAAATTCATTGAATGCTTTCGTACATTGGACTCTGAATGCAATGAAGATGATCTTTTTATAACCACAATGTTCTCAGAATGCATGACCGCTCCTGAGAAAGATCAGCATCAACACGTGATATCCTTCTGACGGTTCGTAAGAAGCGTGAATCAGTTAATGGCACTTCATTTTACGATCATAAAGCACAAATACCTAATAAGCTTCCACACACTTCCATGCATATATTATACACGCATCCTGTAGTAAATAATTTCAATGTTTATTCAACACTACTTAATAATAGCTTATTTAACTATGAAAATTACAGTGTTAATATAACAATTCTAATGTACCTACCCGTTTATTAAAATGAGTAAATAAACATAGTACCTACACCTAAATTGAAGACGAATCTTGCCCATACTACGTTGACTATCTTACTTTTAGCGGCGCGCACTAGGCATGGACTTAGGTTGTGCTGCTAATGTCTATGGGTATTATCATTCGAGATTGTATTCATCATTCACTCTTTCAGAAGCATGTTGCTACGTAAGTATACCTGTATTAGTGTGTATTATTACAATTATTCTTGGGAAGTTTTTCAAGGTATTATTAACTAAAGCGGTAAAAATATGTCATTATATAAAATAATACCACGTTCAAAGTGTATTGAAATGCATACAGTCAAGTCCGCTTCAAAGACACACTTGCGGCGTTTTGCATCACGCCTGTTAAAGCGAAGCCGTGTATTCAGAACACTACGCGGTGCGAGTGTTGCGTTTAGTTCGTATATGTCTGGGACAGTTTTTCTAGAAAACACATGCAAAGCTTTATTTGTAAATTTTAAATTCTTCCACTAATTATACGGTTCTAGTTAACATGAGAACTGAATTATTTTCGTGTAGTGTAATATTTATATGACATAGTTAATACATAATATGTCATATAAATATTTCATTTAGATTTATTTCGCAAAGATTATAGTTATACTCAGCTTTTTTGATTGGATAGAGTGCACGCCCTTGCTTACTACCATACGAAAAAGAAGAAGAAGAAGAAAAATATTTAAATTAAGAGAGTTTGTATTAAAAGTATTATTGATTATGTACAAAATTTTTCGGTGCTGATTGACTAAAACATATCTTCTTTTAAAACCAAAAATTATTGTGTGCTCAAAATAACTCGATTGTTTTTGAGGTACAAAATTATTCGGTGCAAATTGGCTAAAAAATATCGTTTTACTGTGCCAAAAAATATTATTTTTAGTCATTATTTCCAGGTGGAATATATTAATATTAAGACATTTAAAAAAAAATAATAACAAACCAAGTCTAAAGAAATCGATAACAATTTTTAAAAATCTCTTCCGGCACTGCTTTTTTTTCTGTAATTAATGAAGTTACGATTTTTTTAAGTTTTTAGACAACCGATGGACCAGGCTGGTTAACGAACTTAACTAACATATCTACACAATCAATTTTTCAAAAAAGTTTTATCGAAGTCTAATAAATCTTACATAAGTTATTGTCCACAAAATCCGACATATCTCTTATATTTAGATTTTAAATGAGAGTTGTTTGAGGTCTCCCAAGTCATGATCGAAGAATGTGCATTGAAATATTCTGGAAGTAGCGTCGTGAGACACTAATAAATAGTATTTCTATCAAAATCCACCTAAAAATATTACAAATTATAACTTTGTCCAGGAGAAAAATTAATAATTTTAAACGAAATGCAGAGTTGTGTTATCCCGTGCATATTAAATATTCAAATTCTTACAAAAGATTATTTTTTATAATTAAACAAGTATAATATAAGCGATAAATTATTATATTAAACCATATTTCTTAACTAAGACCGAAAGATGAATATGCTCAGTTCAATTGCTAGCTAAATTTGTTCAAGCCGAGATCGTGATTTGCAATCTAAGATAAAAATATCGTAAAATTAATCAATTTAAACATTGTGGTAGGCAATTAATATTTATGTCTCTGATGATTTGTTTGCAAGATGTACCCAAATAAAATATCTTAAAGTTATTTTTTTTGATAATTAAACGCCAGTAGCAAAGCATACAAATTCATTTCGCTAATGATCGTAAAATATAATGCAATTTTTAAATTCAAATTGGTCGCATAATTTTACAACTCAATTAATTGGCAGGCTCGCTAACACAAAACCAATCGAAAACGAAGGAGTATAGTGGACATTATGTTTCAATCTAAAAATAATGACACGTTCTCCTTTTGAATACCATTTAGTAACCCTCCCTAGAAGTCATTCAAACTTCCTACTCGGTACGTAATATATAACATGAACAAAGACATGAAATTTTAATTTCTTTGGCAAACTTGTATCTATCCAGCGCAATGTAAATACAGTTTTAAATGCCTAAAGAAGGCCACACAAATTATTACGAAAGTTATGTTTTTGTGAGAAAATCCACAGGGGCGTAACTAAGACAATAATATTGTAATAATAATAATATTGTGTTTTCCAATGAGCGCGGCCGCCCACAGTACGGTCATAAAAGATGCTCCTTACGACATCTTACGGTAAACGTAAGAAGCTTGAAAGTAAATGGAAAAATGCGATGTATTTTGATCGTTTTAACGGAACGCTCATAAAGGGAGCGCAGCGCTGTACATTTATTAAACATAAAAATCGTTTTTAATTAATCTACGCGGCATTATTACAATGTTTTTCATCATTTACACTTGGCAATGTGCGGTCGATTCAAAGGATTCACATTTAAAACAACTAAGGTCGGTAATAATTAATGCAGCTCATTGAAACGAACTGCAGCACGTGTTTCTCGAAGTAGCGGTCATTTGAATTGCATCACTGTGGCTCGGATTTTACGGTTGCGTGCGCAACAATTAAATCTGGAATGTGGAGACGTACTGCGGTGGCGACTTTGATTTTAATATAATTTGTCGACAGCACTTTATAAAAGCGGTTTAATTAACATATTTTTATTTGGTTTTAAATTTTATCATTCAACCTTATACGGTACCCACAAATAATTAATAAACCGATGGTAGATCGTGTGAACGAATAAGACCAGATATCGGCTTACATGACAAACGACATAACCTAACGATTGGTTAGGTTAGGTTACACTTTTTTGATAGATTACGTTAAGTTACACTAAGTTATACTTGGTTAGATTATTTAATACAAAGTCACGATAGCGGAGGATAGCTGACCATAAATGAAGAATAACTACAAAAATTAACTCTTAATTAAATATGTATTGTATATAAGATACACTAATATTATCCATTAAATAATAAGAACAAAATTAGTGTCTTGTCTCAAATAATATTCACAGTTTTATGGGAAAAATAAAACTATATTTATGCATTTACAGTGGAATCCCGATTTTAAGAAAAATGTAAACAGAGTGAGAATGTAAATTAGGGGTATTAAAAAAACAGAAACTTTTTTTTTTCGTTTTTTTCAAATATTTATTTAAATATTATTAAATACTAATTTAATGTGTTAATTATAAATATATACATATAAAATCAATTTTGTCGAAAAATATTGTTTTTGCGCTACCGGGATACGAACCTGGATCTCTATTTCCAATCCGGGGAAGTACACTACCAATTGTGTTTAAGCGCCAGTATTTTTCATGACAAATTTTCGAACCTATATGTTACACTTTTTCAAATTAATACATCTGTCGTTCCATTATTTTTGAAAGCCATCTACATTATTTTTACAGAATCACAAATACCTTTGAGTAAACCGACTGCAGACGCCAGAATTATCAATTCATTTTTATTAAATTTTGGATACATTGGATATATTATTAATTAAATTAAAGGTTTCTGGTAATACATAGCTAAAACTAGTAAAACATGCTTTGAGGCCTTCAATATATCTCATGGCATCGTTCTTTGTAGGAACTGGGTTTATGGGATGAGCAGACACTTGTTCTTTGTAGGAAGGTTCTTCGGCTGTCCACTATTTCATCAATTTCCACTACGTAAATCTGCAAGGGTTATTCATAATTTCTTCCCCGCCATCAATATTGTCTATACTATATTCTACGCAATTTTCTTGCTGATTCTAGCTTGTAAAAAATAATAAAATAACGAAACGTATAAATTACTTAGGTATGAGAATGAAAAATGCGTATACACGTCAAGCAAATGACCAGCACACTATTGGCTCTACGGCGAATGGCGAACTAGCCGAACGAATTTCAATAAATTTTAGACGTAAATCGCGGGAAAAACAAACGTAAAATAGGGTTTATAATGTACTAAAATGACACGGCAGTGCATAAATAATGGAAGGAAAACGTGAATTCCGGACATGTAAAATCGGGGTTCCACTGTACATACAATTTATAAAATATTTCACTTTAAGGCAATTTAAGGTCTGGTCCCTAACCATACACATTAGCGAGATTCTGCTACTATATACGAGTACATTGATGATGTTTTCACATATATATACGTGAGTAACAATTTTTTAAATTTTATATTTTCTGACGAAAATGTGGAATTTTTTTGTACAATACTCATTTTTTCATACGGTGATTTTATTTTAAAAAAGAACAGAACACGAAAGATACACAGAAAATCAATAAAAAAAAATCACCACCCGGACTCGAACCTGGATCTTTATATTGCCGGTGGACATCTTTTACCAATTAAACTATGCAATACCTTAGTAGTGAGGCATCTATCGATGACCTAATTTTTGATAAAAACGCTCCTTAAAAACAGAAAACATTTAACTTAACTAATTATATTAATTTGAATAAAATCACATTTCAGATACATTTTTATTCTGTGTATCTTTTAAAGTAATTCATCTTATTTGTTTTAATTATCGAGGGACGGGGTTTTAAAAAATCGTAAATTCACAATTAAAACGTTATTTCATTAAAATTAATGTTTTTTTTACCATCCCCATTTTAGAATAATTAAGAACGTAGTAAATGAGAAATACAAATATTTTTAGGTTATTATAATATATTATATATTGTTACATACAGAATTCGAATGGATAAATAATTTTTAATAACATATTACGTCGTGATAAATTTAGAATTAACACCAATAATGATATGCACAAAAAGTTATACTGTTTAAAACGGATTTTTTCGATATTATTTTCAAAACCCTTTCCTATAATATATAATAACTTGCCAATAAAACAACTAAAGTTTGTATACTATTGTAATAAAGATACTAAATACCCATGAAAACATTCTTATATATTACGGCCCAAGCGCTATTTCTAACATTCCATTCTTAACATTCTCGGGGAGTCTCCTATGAAACATGTTCTATGCTAAAAAGTATACATAAGATGTTTCTCCGTATATATCGTATGTATTAAATCCGTTAACATTCACTGGTGACCTTCATTAATGCAGTAATATTCTAAGGTGCTATTTTTAACGTTCTTTTTTTAACGCAGTTTCGTGAAAAGTTTTACACGAGGAGCCTCCGAAAAAACATATTATACTAATACAAATTTAACAAATCAATTAGGAAGATGTACAGAAAAATCTATTTATCGAAAAAATATTTATATATAAATACCATTCCGGAGTCTCCTAGCGTGTATTCTTCAAACGTATTAGGGATTCTTTGTGGTATAAAGTTGATGCTTTTAAAAATGGAATAATAGATGTATATCAATTACAAAAAGAGGACTACATCTAATACACTAATCGGTTGATATGGCGAAATAGTAACGCATTTCCCCGGATAAGAAATGTTTCGGGTAAAAATATTTTTTCGATAAAATATTTTTTTTTTATATCTTTCAAATTAATTATTTTAAACCATCACAAAAAATGTTGTGGAACTTAACAACAAAAGTGTGTTTTTATTAATTTATTTTTAAAATCGTTAAAAATTCATACTTAATTAAATTATTTTCCATTTAAAATAGCATGGATCAATACAATCAATATGATTGTATAATTACTCTTTGATTAATAGAATTCTATTAATATATTCTTGGCACAAGCGATTCAATTACGAAAATTATTATGTACTCACATTTTGATTACGATAAACGATAAAATTTTATAATTAATCTGTACTCGCGCTATTGTTCCATTTTAATCGCCTTCTCGTCGGAGTAGTTAGTACCTACACCCGGTTATAAGAATCTTCCGGTACGGTGAACGTGCACACGGAAATAATATGCCCACTGTCTAGGTACCTGCGCGGTTTATTTGAACATGATTCAAAGTCTAACATATTTTTTGATGCAAAAAAATAATATCCGAGAATGTTTAAGATTTAAGCCATTAGCGTTCTTGAAGAGTGCATCAGTGACAATGTGTTCTCAGATGAAGCTCGTTTCGGAAACGAAAGTCACATAAAATACAGTACAGAGCTAAACACAGAGAGAACACGCATCATTATGTAAGATGACAGGGAGAAAGTTAATAGTATATGTACAAGAACTAGTGATGAGCTCAAAATCGCGAACTGTGAGTTAATCATTGGTATCTCTAAGTCGCACTCACTAACAGTGATTTAAGTACCTACCTGAAAGTATCGTGATTTGAAAATAATCTAAACATAAAATATACATTTACGAAATATGATTGTACACACAAGAGAGTGGTGAAACTGGATGTAGGAAGGATGGTAGAAATTTGGTGTAGGGAAAGAACAAAAAGACCAACCAGATCAACCAGGAAGAACGCGACTTACCTGAATTTTCTTTCTGTATTCACAACTCTCCTGAACTTCAGGATACTTCATCGATGATTAGCACGAAGCACTGTGGTATACAATAGCCGTTTCGGCACGCACTGCGAGAAAACCGAAAACAATAGCACCGGTAACTTTACAATGACTTCAAGTCAGTAACGAGCGCGAGCAGGACGTTTACTCTTCTTGACAGTTCACAAGTCATAACTCACACACATGGTCGTGCTCTGAAGTAAGGGTAAAGGGAGGGGGAGACAGATAGGTATAGCAAACGTAATGGAGCATCTACACGCGCACGGCGCCCAGCCATCTGGTCCTGTCATAAATACCGAACAAGATAAATAATAATTTGTAATCTAAAATGCATATTTATTTTATCAAAGATTTTTATTTGCTCATCGTTTGCTATATTTTTATATACTTATTTATGGCAGGAAGATGTTAATTTAATATGATTTTTAAAAATGTTAAGGGTTTTATATAATGATAGATTTGAATTCTGTTATTTTTAAATTTTTAATTTCGTTTGTGATATTATCGCGAAGCTGTGACCAAAATTTTCAATCACTGATGCCATCAAACACTAATCACACACATCGATGAGTCAAGAGTATCAATTTTTTCTTCACTAATGAAAACATATCAAATTACTACAAAAGATGATTTTTTATATGGTTAGGTTAGGTTAGGTTAGCTTAAGTTAGGTTAGGTTAGGTTAGTCAGGTTACTTATGATCCCGGTGATTTGATGACGCCGCAACCTGAAATTAAGAGTGATGAAATATGGAATGCTTCAGATCAGAATTATAACTTATCTTCTGGGTTAGTATATGAATTTTAATGGTACTGTCAACGTTTTTGTCTACATTTACCGATGACGGTAATATGAAATCTTTTCTGCGCTATTATGCTATTTGAAATACAAAAATAATAATAAAGTATATTCTGGATTTTTATGATTCTAATGGCCCGTGTCCATAATGGGGGCGGACCTGCCGCTTACCCAGGACCATTATAAGCAAAAGCTCCTATATGGTCTTTCTCATTCGCCTCCCGGTTGGCATTTTTTTAATGCTAATAGGCAGCTGTGCAATTCTGTCTGTCACTTAAATGAGAACACGGACCCGCACAGCCGCCAGCACACACACCCCCATTGTTCCCGACCTTTTAATTTATTCAGAAAAGTGAACACAATACATAACAATATGTAGACAGAATCATTGACTACAAAAACATAGTACATAAGAAATACTAGCCGCGAAATACTACGGAGCCGCCTCCCATCTATCTTGCCACCTGACTAATGTAATAGCCCTCAGTCTCTTGCATAAAACCTTGTATTCTACTCCAGATGGTCTGAAAGTGTGTCCGAGATGACACACTTCCTGGCCCCATTTCGGAGCGCGTCTGGCAGACGCCTCCTGCACCAGTAGATCAGCAGGCAAGATCCCCGCAAGCTACGGTAGGGTGACACTGGACAGTCAGCGCCAACATGGGTATGGGCGCATGGCAGGTGACTCGCGTCCACAGAGAAGATTTTCGACTCGAGACAATCTCTGAGGCATTTATTATGAGATCCTTGGAGACAACAGTCTCAGATAATTTAACCGTCTCGCGCCTCACTTCACGCTTATTGTATATCAAACGTCAAATATCAGTTCATTGAAACGTCAAATATCAGTTCCGTTCGTCAGTTGGGTGAATTTAAGTCTCCCAGCAGCAGTAAAATGAAACGAATGTTTGAATTTTAATGCTTTTAACTCTTCAGAATAAACAGTTGGAGATATATATGGTTCTAGATGACGTTTGTGTGCACGTTTCTAGTCTCACTGTTGAATTGAACATCGTGTACACGAGTTTGAGTGTATGTCTCTTTCTACCAATCTCAAGCGCATGTGTACATGGCACTGAGATTTATCTCAACCAAATCTCTGAAAGATGTTAATAATACAAAAATCACGATATGACCATTTTCTACCTTCAGGTATTTGATAATCCATCTTGGGGCGAATTGAATATTTAGTTAAACCGTCAACCACAATTAATAAAGTTATTTGTGCTAATGATAAATTATTATTTATTTGTGTCAGACCCCAGCAGATAAGGGTATTATAAATAATTAATAAAACAGAAACAACAATAATTATTATTGTAGCGCTGCGATAGTTGGTCGAGCCAGTGCGGCCTGTCAAGTGAATAATGTAACCCTTCGGGGCCGGTATTACAAAGTGATTTAAATCAGAAATAAATAGTGTTTTGCGTTATTATTATTTCAGGATAGGTGAATGTCCAGCCGTCTGGACCACAATGGCGGTGTCAAAGGACGAGTGGTGCTCTGTAGCTGTGGTCATTGTCTTTCGAGTCTCACGAGGCCGCTAACTACACTCGAGTTTTTTAAAGTTCATTTAAAAGGTATTTAGCCTGTATAAAATGTTTTTTTCTCATTTTGTTGCAATAACACAATATCATGTCCGAAGAAAGGTGTCCTTCACGATTGTACATCCTCGGGTTTTTGGAGAGTTCAATGCTAGATTCAAGAGTTCTGGATCATCTTGGATATGAGAAGACAGTGGCTGCACACTGACTTCTATGTATCATTTGGTCTTCTTTTTCTCTATCTGTTTTCCTCTTGATAGCAGCATGCGATTGGCGTTTTTATCTGAAGTATTGGGTGCTACTATATAGTTTACATAACCTTCCAGTTATGCCAATCTCCTGCCGTTAATTCTCAGGTATCGCTTTCAATTGTATAACGTTCTGAACTGGGTTAGCAGTAGATCTGGTTTAACACACCCGTAAATGGAAGGTGCGTTCTGAAATTGTCAAAGGTAACGATAACTGAGGAGGCGATTGACCTCCACAGGAGAATGGCTGTTAGGAAACAGCCACAAAAAACACGCCAGATACCGACTCGATAATAACCAATGCTGTTAGGAAACAGCTACAAAAAACCCGCCAGATACCGACGCCATAATAATCATGCGACAATAACCAATGCGATCTGCAGCAGTCCGGGAGGCCGGCTACCGAACGCCGCTCTTCTCGCTGCCGCCTTCCATATAGTATCTCCAGAAAACGTTCCACTGTATAGTCATGTCATTGTATAGCCTAAACATTTCTGATACAATACATCTTGTGTCAACAGTAAGTTGTTTCATCTTTCGTTTCGTAACCTGCTCTGGCAGCACGCACTTATTCAATACACTGCGATCGTCATCAACCACGAACATATGGGCGATAATTAATGATTGCACCCATCCCTCACACATTACCAAATGATTGCACCCATCTCTCACACATTACCAAATGATTGCACCCATCTCTCACACATTACCAAATGATTGCACCCATCTCTCACACATTACCAAATGATTTTGCTTCATCTGCCATACGCCCTCATAAACATCAAACGTTAATCCATAAAACATACTATTATAACTGTATCCCCGTACTCCTAGAGCTAATAAAATAGTCCTCTTAAAAAGCAAATCTTAAGATTGGAATAATTGGCAAAAATGGTGTAAGAAATATAAGTGTTATGACCCTATAAGGGATGATGTTTTTAATATTAAACTCTACATAAATGACTTCAGAAACATATCCATATTTGTTTTATTAGGTACAATAGATGAACCTGTCTCCTTTAGCACAGACTGCCGTCTAGAAGGAGACGGTGAACATCTCTTACATTGTGAATTATGAAAAGAATAGATATATTTTAATGTTTACTTTAATTGTGTATGTGCAATATTTTTTTATAATGTATGACTAAATTTATGTTTATAATACGTTAATAAATAAATTAATTAATAATTTTAAGTGGGCATATAAAAAACTATTTTATTATGCTTATTTGCAAGGTATATTTAGATGCAGCAAACTTCCACAATATGAAAACCCTAGAACATCGAAGAACACGTGCTGACCAAATACTTATCTTCAAACTACTGCAAGGCCACAGTGATTATCTCAGCCAATTAGAATTAATACCTCTCCATGTACCATCTAGATCAACCCGGCAATCCGCACTCTTCCACATTCCCAGAAGTAGAACATCTTACATACAAAATTCATTCATTCACCGGTCATGCAAATACCATAATGAGAAATTTACAGAAATTGACTTGTTCAACATTAGCCTTACTACGCTCAAAGGGTTCTTCTTATGAACCACCACAATCTCAATTTTGGCCATTTATTCTACCTATAAAAACATATGTTGCTCTCCCTTTACCGCAACAATAGTTGCAACCTCTCCACCCGTCTCCCTCTTTTTTTTTTTCTTTTCATTAATTTTCTGCATTTAAACATACTTATGTATCTAAATATTTTTGTGGATTTTTATTATTAGTATCACATGTTAAATAGTTCTCATGTTTGTCCAATCCATCAATAAAAAAAATTTTAATATCGCGACACTCTTCCTACATACAGGCTATTGCACTACAATGTTTTTTTATCTCATTCTCATCTCAATAATTTGAATGATCTCGTTAACATGATTTTGTAGCATTTTAAATTCTTCTTTTTTACGTTTGAATATTCCGAAAAATGCGGTCACATGTAGAGTTTAATCTGCCACTTTCCAAATGCTCGGACGAGCTCAAACTCGCATTATTAAAACTGCCCCCGAGTATTGTTGTGACAGTGCTCAGTACAGGTGACACGGGTTAATGATGGCTGGATAACAACATCTAGAAACCAAAGCACACAATGGGAAGAATTAAATTCACACGAGAAATAATCAAACAGAATTGAATTACAAGAAGTCTCGGCAGACTCGCAACACGCGGCGTCCATTCACTTTCGGAGAAGATCTTTCCGGCAGATACCGCCGGTATGCTATATTTTCGCTGAAAAGTGAGCACCGCCTGCGTCAAGTGAGCGCTAAATTTATTGAACGAAACCTGTGAGAAAATACTGATAAACTGAAAGAGAGAAACCAACAAATTAACTCTAAGAGGAGTTTCAGTGCACACCTCGTCAATACAGAAAACTTTCCGCCTTTGTGTCACGTCACGTCGCGAAGACATTCAATTTCCTACAATAAAATAGAATTATCATATTATTTACGACACTTCGAAAAGTGCGCAAACTAAACGATTTTATTAATTATTATAAAGTTGTAGTTTTTTCAGAACATAGTTCTGTGTTATTTTGGTACAAATTATCAATAAAAATATTTTTTCAATAAATTGAATTTTCCTGCATATCTTTCTAATTAAATTTCATTAAACGATTTTGTTATTTAGCAGATTTGACACTTATACTTACTAATTTATTTATCCACAAAGGTAGTTTTCGCTAATGTCTCGCGGCCATAGAAGAACCATGTCAGTGATATTTAGTTTGGTAGTCGATTAATAATTGCAATGAAATAGGGCTGCCGCAAAAACTGAAAATAAGTCCGTCGCTTAAAACTCATCTGCCCAATGAATGCGCTTACACGTGCGGAAGGGTGTGTAGAACAGGGCTCCTCAAGAAATGAGGGTACGGCACATTAGTGATTAACCCTTCCCAAACCATGCAGTAACACACGTCTACCATCATAATTAAACCTATAATATTTCGGTAAATACAAGCAACATAAAATTTATACTTCAGATAATCCTAAAGAAAATATCAGCGTTTAGGAATGATTAGTGAAAAACCAATTATAAAAAGGGAATCGTACAAAAACAATTATTTTTCCATTCAATCCGTTGTAAAATTAACACGTCGGTAAAAATACCATTTGTAATATGAAAGACACAGATCACACACTATTTTCACAGTGAAAAGAACAACAAACATACAAATATAATTGTCTCTTTTTCACTAATTAAACGATAAGAGATAAGAAGGAAGAACACATTATACAGGAATTAATGAATGCTCTAAATTATGTTATTAATCATTTTTTTCAAAATTGAACGCTTAATATTTAGAGTAAATTCGTCCCATTAAAGTCATTTAAGCCGATAAAAACATTTTTTCTAACTGTTGTTTACGGTAACACGAGTTGACAGCATGGCTGCCTTCGGGTATTTTATATCACGGTATGGTAAAGGTTAACAACCGTTATTGTGTTTGATTGCAACGGTAATTGATAACTGAGATTTAATTTCTAATGGTAATTATGGTCTAATGGTAGATTTAATTTCTAATTTCTAGTGATTGCTTGAATAATTACGAATAATCAGTTAGTTACCAATGATCGTTGTAATCGAACACAATTGCAGTCGCAATAATGGTTTAACTATCACTACAACACATACACCGTACCAGACGTCATCCTCGCAGCAAGAAACCGCTGAAAAAGAAGGCGTATAACTGCAATTGTTTCGTATTCATAATAAATTAAATAAATTATTATTTTATAAGTGAACACATACACTTTTATACTTATTAATTCATTCATATTATTGTTAATTGTAGTATATTGTCACCAGTTTTTAGTTTATTCATACCCCCTTAGCCTATTCTCCCCAGTACATTTTGTTCCTTTGGCTCGACTGGTTATCGTTTTAGAAGTCGAGAAGAGGAAGTGTTCTCATATGAATTTTACGAGATTTGTGAAGCGTAGTTTTTCTACATTAGATGAACTTCCGAAAGAGCAACGTGACGGCGTCATCAACCAGGTTCTAGTCGGCTATCGAAGGTACCCCTCCTCCCGTCATCCTCTCCTTCATTCCGATTTCCTACTTCCTATCTAACCCATCATCTATCCGACTTGCGTCGGTCACAGTAAGTAAATCACCATCATTATCTTCTTTTTCAACATCTTTGCATTCAACACCTTCCAAGCTATCTACATTGTTTCTGGTATCGCGGGTTCACTATCTTTTGCAATGGTCCTTTAACTTGCACACATTTCACCTTCTGGTTCGAGGCTTCTATTCAGTCTTCTTTTTAGCCCATCTGTCTTTATCGTCTCATAAGATACTCCACCCACTGCCATTTCAGCTTTGCCACCCGGTGTCCTACTTCATCGGGTTCGGTTTGGCGTATGCCCATTTGTACATCACTCACGCAGCGAAATCCCCAACATAGATCTTTCCATGTTTCTTTGGATAATGCAGAACATTGTCATCGTGGCATCCATGAGTGTTCGTGTTTCATACCTCAGGAGTAAGTAGTACGCATTGCTAAAAGGTTTTTTTTATCATTTATTTATTTAAACCTTTATTGACATACATTTTGTTGTAAATCAGATGTGAACATACATATATTATACACTTGTTACTGTGTGGGATATAGTACCCACCTTTGATGCATATAGCATTGTCCTAGCTACTTTGCTAGACTACCGTCTGTGTTAAAGTAGCTAGTTCTCTATCGTGCTGTTGTGGTGTTATTTAATTAAAATAATAAAGAAAAGGTTCGACAGAGATATAAAAAAAAACAGAAAAACAAGAAAATGTAGTGAATGTGTTGTAAAGCTAAAGTGAATTATTAGTGTAGGTATTGTATTGTGATTGTGTTGGAATGTTGGACAACGATGCTTCTGATTGATCGCTACCCAAGTAAATCATATATTTAGTCCATATTTGCGTAATCTTATTGAAAGTGAACGATTTCCAGGTAGTGTTAATTGTGTTGTACAGTTTCAGAGCTAATCACTTGTTGAAACGTTGATAGATGATGTTTGAGGTTTCCTAAGCTCGCCCAGATGAGCGCTATTCGCTTCTTGACCGAATGAAACATGACACATCTGTGTCATTGTTGAATATGATGACTCGACTAAGGTAAATGTTTACCTTGACGTAGTCAATTTGCTTCATGCCAACTCTAATCGGTAAAAAGTTTTCGTGTTTTGTAATCATCTCGGTCCTATGACTAATCTCTTGAGAAATATAGCGGCAATATCCGGTTTGTTCTCCGTAAATACTGAGCTCCAAAAGAAATACGATATTATAGATACGGTGAAACATTTTTTTATAAAACATGTTCCTTTAATTTCTCTACATAGATGAAATACATACAATGATATACAATTTGATTACAATCACTTATATATATTTTTAAGCGACGTACGCAAGACGGTCCGTATAATTTTTGACACTAGGCGGTGTCGGCAGTCGGCCATTCAGGCCTATTCTCAAAATTGCAATATTGAAATGAAGGTGATTGTTACACCAACCCTCAAAAATAGTGTTATATTTGAATGAGAGAGGGAGAGAGAGTGAGGGAGATAAACGTACCATAATCTGTCAAAACTATCTGTCTATTTTTGAGGGTTGGTGTAACAATCACCTTCATTTCAATATTGCAATTTTGAGAATAGGCCTGACTGGCTATAAAACGTGACTACGCGTGACTCTAGGATAGAGCTCCGCACTCTTCTGTCCTGTAACACAATTCGCGCCTCATCCACATTCATACATCTTCTTACATAAGCTCGTCGATTATTGAGGCTTCTAACAGGACTATGCTCCAGTATCTGATTCACCTGGTCGTGCTAAGTCTTCCGCGGACGTTCTCTTTTTCTGATGCCATCAAAACTTGCGTCATATATCTTTTTTACCATTATCTCCTCATTCATCCGTTCCATGTGACCAAACCACCTAAGTAATAGTCAAATAGATCTGCTGCATATACCTCTAAGCGATCTCATTTCCACTGCATTCAGTCTGCTTTCGTTTCTCTTTTTCCAGCTCCAGGTCTCACTACCATAGATCAGTATCGGAACCAAGACTCCATTTTGTACCGCTAGTCTTGCCTCGGTTGATAAGTTTCCATTAGAAACAAGTACATTATGCATTAAATAATTTTATGAATGTCTAATTAGGTATTTGTAAGATTCATTATTTAAGCTAGGTGTACTATAGAGGACTACTTTGTTATTTTATTAATAAATTTATTTAACATTGAATAGGTTTTACGGAAGCAGGGTAACAATAGACTTTCGTCGATTGCTATCTGCTAGTTAATATTAAAGTAATACGCTGGTACACATTAATTATTTAAGACAAAACGTGTTGATTTCATATCTGAACGAGTCGTTAGTATGAAATCCTAGTATAGTTTACATCAAGATTTTATAATACATCATCGGCAATTACCTTTTAATATCGTGTATCTATTTATTATACTTTTCTTGTGGTTAGCATTATGAGAAGAGTTGAATTAGTATAATATTACTCGGGCGGTAATTGATAGGAAAAAGACGTCTTCGTTATCATCTCAGTGGAGAACTGTCATCGGAAACAATTATGAAGAATATAAAAAGTGTGTATTCGCGTGTGTGCGTGTGCGTCATTTGTTATGTCACTCTACCGTGGCAATTAAATTACTTCGGGTAGAAACTTGTTTGCCTACATTTTCCATTAATAGGTCGGGACACTGTTCTGCGCAGCTGTGCAAGATCCGAGCTCCCGAAAGAGGGGGACAGAAATACTCGTATTATACGTTCACAAACACGAGACTGGTTTTATCTCATTTCTAAAAAATGTCTCGTTTCACACGACACACTGATGTGAGATACGTAGGACAATGTCGTCTATGAGTGCGAAAGAGGCAAACGATCAGCCGATAGTGAAAAAAACTGAAGAATGAATGAAACTATGAAAATGAGAAATACAACATATTTTAAATCTTTTAATTTAGTTGAGTGCAGTTTAATTTATCCAAATCTAACAACGTGCAGCAAAGTTATGAGCGATGTAACTATATTCGCAATCACTCCGTCGGATGAACGTGCGATCGGCGCAAGTGACAAACGCGTACTGCTGCGTTGCGCATAACGTCGGTGCAGTAAAATTGTGTAGCGTGATTGAAGAATGTTTCGTTTCATTTGTCGGTTTTTAGTGATTTACTGTACCCGGTGCGTCCTAAGATGGTACAATATATTTTTTTAAATATCCGTGAAAATATACCGTGTGTGTAAATTTTAACTATTTATAATAATGTATACTCCTAAAGGTTTGATGTCACTTTTATAACATGAAGATGGGTGCAGTCAATGATTTGATATTCCGTGCGGCCACGACGCAAGGAATGTTGACCAGCTGTTGTGACGGTTCACAAATAAAACAAAATTGATAATACTAATTAAATGCATTTATTAGAAAGATGTACATATAAAATCAATTTTATCGAAAATTATTATTGTTGCGCTACCGGTATTCGAACCTGGATCTCATTCCAAACCGGGAAAGGTGCATTATCCAACTATGTTACAGTACTTTTGACGACAAATAATAATTGTAACATCACAATAAGAATGTGTTCTCCTAATAATAAAGTTGTATCAATGTGTCCAAAATTTAATAAAAATGAATTGTTCATTTTCGAGTCTCCTATCGGTTTACTCAAAGGTATTTGAGATTCCGTAAAAACGAAGTAGATGGCTTTCAAATAATGGAACGATAGATGTATTAATTTGAAAAAGTGTAACATATGGGTTCGAAAATTTATCGTAAAAAGTACTGTCGCTGTAACATAGTTGGATAAGGCACCTTCCCCGGTTTGGAAATAGATCCAGGTTCCAATCCTGTAGCGCAACAACAATATTTTTTGATAAAATTGATTATATATGTATATCTTTCTAATTAATACATTTAATTAGTATTTAAAATATCACAGACCTATGTTCTGAATAATTACAACTTCACAATAAGAATGTGTTCTCCTTAATAATAAAATTAATATATTTCAATTTACAATTTGTAGTAAAAAGTATAATTATGTAATTATTTTTATCGAATTTATTTGTAGTAATGGTTGTAGAATAAATCGTTACCTTCAAATCAAGGCTAAGCAGAATTGGGCCAATAGGCGAAGGTAGCATCTTACGTAGGTACTCTGTTTTCAAGCACACCAAAATCTCATTACGTATAAGTTGTAACAGCTCTAGTATACAATATTTTAGGATAGATACCTAACTTTGGAAATCACGAGTCGAAAATATTCAAGGAGTATCTACAAATTGTCTGCTGTTATAGAAAAAAAATATTGTAATAAAACTTTTACAAAATTATGTTTAGCTTGAAGTCTACGTACTTCGAAATAAATATTTGCGAAATTGACCCATTATTATCCAACATCTTTGCTTCAGGCCCTAAATCATCTAAACAAAAATTGTCTGGCGGCTCGAAATTTGATCACCTTTTATTTTCGTATTCAATATACAATTTATTAAGGAGAATACATTCTGATTGTGAAATTGTATTATAGGCAACAGCAATATTTTTAGATAAAATTGATTTTATATGTATATCTTTCTAATTAATACATTTAATTTGTATTTAATATATAATTTGCTTATATTTCAGACACGGTCAAGATTAGACACATGTAGCCACTAAAATATTGTTCACTAGATATATTACAAAAAAATGCTTATTAAGTCATGATGAATCACTTTAAATATATTTCATTTTAATATGGTTTAACATTCACTTTTACCATAGCATTTTTAAATACACTAAAAAAATTATTTGTCATATTACCGATATTAAACAATTATATAAAACTTATTTATTATGATACCTGTCAGAATAAAATGTTTACCAATTGTCAAACCCCATCGATTTTCAATCGTTGGAATAGCTCTGAATACTGATTTGAGAATTATTCAATCTCAACTCATCGACCACTTGCTAAATTCGTAACCCTAAACCTGCATATTTAATAGCTTGCCCTGACATTCCGACTGGAACATCTCTCGGGATTTGGGCAAGTTGAATTCTGCAGGCTTGTATCGTCGGGTGACCTGTGTAGCAGGCTTGTCAAATATTGGGTGGCTTGTCAAATATTTTTAAGAAAAAACAATTTAGTATCGAAGAACATTACTATTTTTAACCTTTTCTAATGAACCCTGTACAAGGGTAATTAGTAACAATTAATTAAAACAATTTTATATTTTCGTACAAAGTAATCACTTTGTGGTTTGACATATTAGATTAAATAAAATACAATCACTTTGTATGAAACCACGAAATTTATTATACGCCAACAGGTTTCGCTTAGCTCAAACTTCGTCAGGATGTATTTAAAATTATTATCTAACTTTAACATAAATAATTAGACAAAATACTTTGTTTCAACCATTATTTATTGTTAGTTGTTACTATTAACTGTTCAGAATTTTCCAATCACTTTTTGGAAACAAACCATTCTTTTGATATTAACAAGGGTTTAGAAATTATACATACAAATACTAAATGTTTACAGTTAGATAAATTTGAAAATTTTGAAAAAAGAAAAAGTGTTAATAACAAGCTAAAAATTATAAATAACCAAATCCTCTTTGCAAATAAATAGTCAACCTTTAAATTTGTTTTTATATTAGTTCTTACTTATTCACCATTTTAAAGTTTTGTTTTTATCTATTCTTGTATTTTTAATTTCAGTATACATTGTTTCCTGAAGAAGGTACCATAAGTATCGAAACATGTAAAATAATCAATAAATAATGGTTTAAATAAAGTATTTTGTCTAATTATGTATGTATAATAATATATAGTATAATGGATGTATAATAAATTTAATGGCTTCATACAAAGTGATCGTATTTTATTTAATCTAAAACAATTTTATGTATTATTTAATGAGACAAGAAATTAAAAAATCGTGAAACATGAATTTATATTATAATTTTATATTCGTTATTTAATTTATGTAACCTAGGCAATAAGTTCATGTCCACCCTACTATGCAGGCATGTGTGAAGGCAGTTTGTGAACATTTATTTGTAATAATATAAAGCCAGACCATTCAATATTATTAATTAGTGTACATATATGTAAATGGAACTGTATTTATATTTTAAATAAAGAAAAGTAATGATGTTTCATTTTCATGAAGTAGAATTTAGTTTTGAACAAAATATTGTATACATTTGTCATTACATACTATATTCGATTCGTAACTTGTTCGCTTTGTTGTTAAAACTTATAATTAATTTCAGTGCCTCTTATCAAGCAATTATGTAAACAGGTGCTTGAAAGTTATCGTTGACCGAATTCAGTTTTCATTTTTGATGTAATAAATGCATTTTTCTCATTGCTTCTAGTACAATGACAATAATTAATGACAGTAATATTAGGGGTGTCTCGTAAGAAATATTGTTTTATATGAATCAAAATAAATCATGCAATATTTAAGTAGTACATATGTAGCGTCTAATTCCAAAACCTCCTAAAACGACTTTATGAGTTATGGATGTAAACGTATATTTTGAAAGCAAATGTACAAAATGTTTGTTTTTACATCAGCATTTTTTAAAGAGATAATTCTGTAATCTAATTTTTTTCTGTATATATCGTTCTAGCAGCCACATTGGATTTTAAATCACGTGATCATCAACAGGCGCTGTGATTAGCCGATTTTGAACATACAATATCTATGGATTTAAAGGGCTTTTGCGAGAAACAATGTATTCTGCATGTAACTGACGTAAAAACTACAAAACTGCATATTTAAATCAAATTATCCGAAATCCGTTTTAGGGGGATTAGGAATTATGTATTACACATATACATACATTAAAAGATTTTTTTAAACTTAATTAAACTTAGTTAAGAAAGTAGTATACATTTTATGTGGTTGAATATAAAATTATCATTAATTCAAAAATTTACGATGTGCGGATGGATAAAAACACTGCATTGGAAATTTTATATTCTTTGTGAGGAAATAAATCGAGTATAATTTTTGTAAAATTAACGTTTTAACATGGCAATACACAGTTTGGGAGCCACTGTCACTGACAAAAAGGTTCCTACAAGGTTAACCAGTTGCTCAACAAAATTTTACCTAATATTGTTAACAAAAACACACTGAATTTTCTGATCGTTAAGATCGTGGGATTACCACTAATCTTTTTCGAACGATACATTAATCGTGATTCAATCCGGTTCAGGAGACCAGGCTAAATTACTTAAGCAATATTATTGAGACATTACTACACTTTTTTATGAGATAATATTAATATATATATATATTATAATCACGTGAGATGATATTGAAGATCAAGGATATTATTACCGAAATGATACTTGATATTTATCTTCATACTTCTTCTTCTTCTTCTTCTTTTAAACAGGCAATCCACCCATCAAAAGTGATTTGTGCCATTAAACAAGTTTAAACATTATTTCATAGAAAGCAGTACAACAATATTATAGAATAGGGAATAATGCGTTACAAGTTAATACCATTGACGTTCAAGACATTTGCTATTATATGGCTTAAATGTGGTGAGTTGAGGGAAAGAAGATGACACAAGTTAACCGGGAGTTGAAAATTACCATTGACAAGATTATTGTAAAAAAAACCTGTGATCCACAATGGACAGGCAAAAAAGACATGGTCAAGGGTTTCCCCCTCGGCACCACATTCACACATTGGGGAGTCTATTAAAGTTTTCTGTCCAAAATCATGCCTAAAAATTTAACTTGGTTTTTGACTGGGATACTCACATTATCGATGGTCATTGACACGGGAGGGACTTTGTGTTTCCTCGTAAAAACAACAATATGAGATTTCAAACGCGATAGGTCTAAACCATTACACTTCAACTAATTGTTTAGAAAGTTAAGACCAGCAGATAGTGATACATGCACTTGACCTTGAAAACCCTTGCAGGGATTACTCATATTTTTTATATAATTTTGCAAACTGTGGGCAACAGTTCTCAGCTTTCGATAGATACTGTAAGCCATGACCCTTAAAGCCTACCCTTACCCTATGTTGTGTCTTCCATTTCAAATGCGGTTGGCAGTTAAAAGGTTAATCATGTCACTACATCAGGAGGCTGAATAGATAACTCAAAATTTAATATGAATTGTTTGTCAATATATAGTTTTAAATTCCCTTTCGAGATCAAAGTAAAAAATTGATTTCATACACAAATTCTTAGTCACTGATCCAGAAGTATCAATTCATTTTTATTAAATTTTGGACACATTGATACATACAACTTTATTATTAGAACACATTCTTATTGTGAAGATGTAATTATTCAGAACATAGGTTTGTGATATTTTAAATATGAATTAAATGTATTAATTAGAACGATATACATATAGCGTCTGCTATCAGATTACTCAAAGGTATTTGAGATTTCGTAAAAATGAGGTAGATGGCTCTTTCAAATAATGTAACGATTAAATGTATTAATATTAAACAAGTAATATATAGGTTCAAAAATTTGTCGCCAGAAATATTGTCGCTGTAGCATAGTTGGATAATGCACCTTCTTCGGTTTGGAAAGAGATCCAGATTCGAATCCCGGTGGCGCAACAACAATATTTTTCGATAAAATTGATTTTATATGTATATCTTTCTAATTAATACATTTAATTCATATTAAAAATATCACAGACCTATATTCTGAATAATTACAACTTCACAATAAGAATGTGTTTTCCTAACAGATTTATTAAATAAATAACATTATTATTTTCAGCGTCCGTGTGTAAGTATAACTTAGGAGGTCCAGGCCTTGACTAGTATCAAATAGCTGTTGCTACTCCCACAATACCAATACATACGCAACTCGACTGATTTGGAGACGTCGTAATTTCGAATATTCTATTTTAATCACAAAGTATGGAGCTTGATAACTAGTATACACATAATAAACAATTGGTTTGCGAATCTATTTCAACAAGAATCTCGCGAACCTCTGATTCCGAAGCTCGGTAAACAATACTAAGAACATTATTACATTACATAAATAATACACATGTAAATTAGTGGGTTCTACGCATGTAAAAAACTACTGGGGTCGAAAATACTAAGTCATCGAAGCAAATTGCTTTTTGGTTGTGAAATGTGGTACCTAACCCAAATCAAAGAAAACAAATTGACAGTTTTTAAACGTTAAATATTATACTAGAAAATAAAACTTACAGAATAAAAAATAATCATAAGCTCGAAAATTTGATTGAGCAAGAAACAATTGTACGATTCTGTAGGTCCTAAAGATTGCGATGGGCTGGCCAGGTGATAACAGGACACCAAAGATCATGATCAAGTGGATACTCCAGTGAAAGCGACTTAGAGACAGACCAAGGAAAAAGTGGGCTGACTGTGTGAAAGAGGACTGGAACAGGATGGGAGGGTTTGGGAACTGGACAATAATAACCAGGGATAGGAATCGGTGGAGAGTACTTGTGGAGGAGGCCAAATCTCACCCTGGGATGTAGTGCCGTAGAAGAAGAAATAATACACATTATTTACACACACAATAGTGGCGTGCTGCGTGCGCAAGCTATTAACCTAGTGTAGGTAGAGCCGTATCAGGAAGGCTTTTTTTTTTAACTAATAATTATAATTAAATAAACATTTAAAGGTTTATTAAAATAAAAATATTTCGGTGATTTAGCCTTGTGAAGAGGATGTCCGTACAGCAATAATTCTGAATAAAACCAACAGGGCACAGGAGTTTAGGAAAGCCAAAACTAAGATGGTGCAACAATATCTTCAAAATTCTTCTAAAGTCTCTCACATAACATTTATTTTGTGTGAAATACATTGTCTCCGTTTCCCTAAAAGAACTGAATATAAATTGTGCTGATTGATGTACAAGGCGACACATTACATGGCTCCTCTGTATTTTGTGTGTTTTCCTAGTGTTTTTCTTGCGTACAAAGAGTGCACGAACTTGCTCAATGTGGCACCTAACATGAGCTTAAAATAATAGAGCATTAATTTTATTAGTGTATAAAACATAAACTAGAATAGAAAATTTCTTCTTATATCCTGCAAGTGTCAACATGGATAGTTCCTACCTTTTCTGGATTAAAACAGGGAAAATAAAGGTGGGATGGTAAGGCCCATTGGGTTCGGGCGAGTTACTTATACATATTGTGATCAAATGTCTCTGCTCCTCTGAATATGTACCCAGAACAAGTTTCTAGGCGCACTTACTCAGCCAGCATATTCGTACCTTAGGAATACGCGGTTTCTTCAACGCGATCTGTATTTCACCAATATTATTTATATTTTTTTAATAAATACACATACACACGACTAGTCGGAACTTTTACTGATTTTTAAACTAAGCAACTAAGCTAAGCGTTTATGTTATAAAAAAGAAGTAACTTGTTTGTCGATTACTAAAACTCTTAATCATACAAGTATGTCAACTATCTTAATATACGAATCCGTTTTCACAGATGTTTCCAGAGGTTTTGAATTGCAGTCCCGATATAGATGTCTCACAGAGACAAAGCTATTAAATTATATAAGCCCTGTAATGCCCAAGACTTTCATAATTACCTTCTCATGTAAAAATAAATAATAACTTCGTCTCTGTGAGACATCTATATCTTGATGACAATTCCTCAGGGAATAAATTTCAGCCATTGGTTCCTACAAAGATTTGGACATACTCAAAATATTACGAAGTTATTTTTGAAACCATTAGACAAATAAACATGAAAATAAGGAAATTACACTAAAGACAAAGTTTTATTTATTTATTTCAACTTATTATACATTATAAATAATATTTTATAGGTATATACAAATAAGCGAACATTCAAACATACCTATTCTATTCATGATTCATAATTTAAGAGATAGTCACTGTCTCCTTAACTACGCCGTAGGCTGTACTAAAGGAGACAGGTTCATCCGTTGTATCTATCAATACAAATATAAAACCATTATTCTCAATCCAAACCAAAATATATAAGATGAAGTAAACAGAGTTATAAAATAATTCTAATAACATAGCCAAAATATTCTCGCTTTCCCATGATTGAAACACAATATAAAACAGAAAATTAATATAAAGAAATGATCATTTTCATGAATCCTTGCTCAGTTTGCTTTCTGGTAACACTCTAACACCCAAAAATCAGCTCCTGAGACGGTATTTGTGTTCGTCCATCAGCAAAACGTTATAGGCTTTGGGGGCCAGAAATATATGGGAGCATTGACCAAAGCTCGTGTCACGCTATTTTAAGCGCCCTTTCGAAAAATTATTTAGATAATTTCATTTTGAACTATTTCGTTCATAATTTAACAGTTCTATTGTGTAAAATACGGCACACCCGGATCCAGCCGTCGAAGGAACCCGGAATTTGAGTGCACCAAATTGGCAGATTTTTCTAGAAAGTTTTCGTATCCGCGCAGTTCGCTTGCCGCCCGGCTCTACGCCAGGCTCTACGCCTAGTCGCGCTACTACGCCGTCTTTTCTGCACTAAATTATTCGTGTCTGTCACTCAATAAGCCCGCGACAAATTGTCGGTTTTTCAACGCAGGTGGGTATTTTTGTAATTCAAAGCCTCGTCAAAAACATTTTTTTTTTTTTTACAGAACTCATCCTTCTGTGAGAGCATTTTCCGCTGAATTTCATCTTATTTGATTATATTTCGACAAACTGTTACTTTAAATACTTTTCATCAGATTGTCACTTTTAGACCAATTTTGTAACTCTTATTTTATTATGAAAATCATTAAAGTAGATGCCATATAAAAGGATTTAAAAATAAAACTCCAGAAGCAAATGTTATTGGCAGATGACAAGAAATATATATATCAATATTGAAACCAAAATATTAAAATCTAAACACTACTACTATTTGTAATAAAAATTATAATATAATTTATCATAATTATTGTATTATACGAATGTACATGCAATACAAAATGAGCTCGTACAACTTTTAACCCCCCCAAGAGATTATTAGCAGTAATATCGTTAGATGGTTAAAGCGTTTCTCGTTAGTAGATTACTGAAGTGTTTCTGTTTCTAAGTGGGCAATGGTGTGGGCTGAGCTGGTGTTATATTTTGGAATACTTAGTTCAGGATACTTGTACATTAGTTATGATTACAGACTTTTTTATGATATGTTTTTTTGGTAAATAGAATTCGATGTGCAGTAAAATTGTCGGATATATCTAAATAATAACATTTATTTAGGTTGTCCAGTGAGAATTTTTATATTTTTTTAACCAGACAAACTGTCACTTCTGAAGTTTCTTGATTGATGAATTTTTGATCCTTCAATTGCAATTTTTTCCCTAATACAACAACAGAACGCAGTTTTAACAAGACGGGACAACTCCACACACTGCTAGGGTCTCGACGGACAAGCTGAGGGCCACTTTCTCAAGAAAATTAATAAGCTAGTACAGAGACATACCCTGGCCACATCGGTCCCCAGTTTTGATGTCTTGTGGGGATACCTAAAATCTAAAGCATACAGTAATAATCCTCGAATAATATAGACCCTACGAGAAAACATCCGGCGTGAAATCGCCGCCATTAACCCAGCATTTTTTTCTCGTTTATTGCCAACACGAGGGTTCTGTTAAAAAAGTGCATTGGCAGAAGTGGACGTCACTTAGGCGACTTAATCTTTAAAAAGTAATATCCCCAAATTTTTATTACCTGTTAAAACTAAAATAAATATAACAAACTTATTTGTTTATTTTTATCTCAATTTCAAAATTGAAAATTTTTCGCTGGGCACCTGTTTTAATACATATATATACGAATACAAGTTTTAGTGAAAATTAAGTAACTTTATATATTCTTGCATCCAAATAGTGTCACACTACTATATGTAAATTATTTTTATTCCTCAGGTGGGCAAAAATGTACTTTCGTATGTATTGGTTATGTAATCATAATTTATCAAATGTAATATTTGCATTACTTCACTGATTTCATTAAACTATAACATTAAATTTACGGTACTTAAGATGATATTCTTCTCCTAGCCACAACGATTTCTAACCGAAAAGAAAATAATGCGTAAAAAATATTGTTTTATATGTTATAAGATATGCTTGTAAAAACCATGACATGAATACATATAAATTTTTACCAGTGGCGTGCAATAGACACGAACTTACGTTATGTTGCTGATAACGATACTGTAAGTAAAACACGATGGGCTAATGAACCACAAGCGCTTTGCCTGGTAAGATATAATCTTCTAGAAAAACTTGTAGAGGTTATTTTCAGAAGACCGCGTGGATTATGCGAAACGCATGCATAGTTTAACTTTTTATTTTTAAATTCTTCCGCTAGGTGATTAATATTAACGTGCAAATTTTTAATTATTTGCGAGTGGACTTAGTGCCGGTTGTGTGATCGCTAGTAACTTTTTACTTTAGTAAAAAAAGTTACTAAAATAAATAGTTTTGCCAAAACTGGTTGTATGATCGTTGGTAAAACAATATTTATTTTTCGAAAGTACATCCAGTAGTAACTCTCCGTAGTACTCTTCGATATCCGGTAGTAAAAACGACAATCGATAGTTAAATATGGCGGACTCTTCACAGCTATTCCAATATACGACAATGGATCATTTAATGTCTCGCTATTTTAGTGATGAGAGTTCGTTACGTTAATACACTAATTATTTTATTTTAATAAGCGCGTTATGTAACGGCAGTTCTTTATTTACATTAAACATTGTTTTGTTTTTTGTGTCTTGCCCACTGGATACTCCCATATCGGGAAAAACAAGTTAACAGATATCTTGACATGTTGATGGTATAAATTTATCTGCATGGCCAAAAAATAATTATTAAAAAACAATGATTGATCAGAAACATATTAATGTGTATGCTTATCGTGAAGAGTTTAAATATTCTAATTATTTTTCAACTCAAGAATTTCAATTACACAATTTATAATTATACAATATAATTACGTACCAAGATTGTATCGAATCATCCAAGGAAAGTGATCTTGTTATAATGTGAGAATCATTAGCAAATACAATACAAGTCGAAATGGTAGTATTCAGGAAGAAGAATAATAAAATAATGTGCGAAATGATGATTACGGAAGAGAGTTTGGAATAAGTAGAAGAATTTGTGTTTTTGATAAGTATGTTTGATAGAAACAGAAAACCTGATATGGGTGACTATAGGGAATAAAGCATATGGTGCAATAAATACAGTAATTGACACCGATTATATTACGATAACGGAATATACCAATAGATACTTCTCAGTAGATGCAAGATTAGCGATACATAGTAGAAGCATCGTACCAACACTGAAGTCTAGAGCTAGAAAAAGATAAATAAACGTGGACCGAATACAGTCAAATGAGGTCGCATAGGTGTACATATAATAAATCCATTCATGAAAGAGCAAAAAATGAATTAATTATTAGTAATTAAATCTGATCTTAGCATAGTGAGCAAAATTTAGAAAGAGTCGATATATAATATCATACTGATAAATAAGAAGAGGATGGGACCAAATAAAGTGGACGTCCGCAAAAGATCTGGTAGAACTGATAAGTAATATTTGAGGATAGCCTTGTTACAAACTTCAACAGAGTTGAGTGTCAATGTCGCTTTGCCTACCCCGAATATGAAACGACTTAATGGATGAATATAAATGAAACAATGTTATTACTCTACTTGAGTTTAATAGCACTACTCCAGTTTCGAGAGAAACAGTAACTCTCATGGACAGGTGAAGTATTAAACTGACTACACATAAATATAGGAAACAAGGCTTGGGTGGTAAACATACAAGTAATTAGGTACTGACAGATGGAGGGAGAGGGGGCGGAGTTACTGGAGGTCTGTGGAGGGGTGATTGTAACGGGAATATTGAGAGGAGAGGAGATGAGTTAGAAAATGTAATACTGTTTAAGAGATTAATACGTGAGTTCAAATTCCTTTTTATTTCTAAACTTTCAAAACTTTCAAAATTTCGCGTAATTTCTTTTATTCGAGTATCATTAAAATTCTTCATCCCGTCACGCGTAAATGTAAAAAAATGAATATTTTTTAAAGTTTATAAATAAAAAGGAATTTGAATTCGAGTATTAATCTGTTAAACAATATTACATTTTCTAACTCATCTCCTCTTCTCTCAATATTCCCCTTACAACCACCCCTCCATCGTCCACCACTAACTCCGCCCCCTCTCCCTCCATCTGTCAGTACCTAATTACTTGTATGTCTACCTACAATAGTCAGTTTAATACTTCACCTGTCGATGAGAGTTACTGTTTCTCTCGAAACTCGAGTAGTGCTAATAAAATCAAGTAAAGTAATAACATTGTTTCATTTGTATCCATCCATTTTGATGAAACTCTACAAAGTTAACGCCGATTCTATTAATAATATAATGAAACGACTTCATAATAAGTTAGTGTTTGTCACGTATCTATGCAACGAATGCGTGAGTGTGTGGGTGAAGGTTGAAGGTCGGTACAAGTGATGAGTGTGTGAAAGAGTTAAATGTATCGCGCCGCGGTCGGCGCGGCCTCTTGCCTCCGAACCGCTGAACAGTAAACATCTTATATTGACCCGTATTAGAGCGTTCAGAATAAATAAATTTGTTACCACGAACGGGTATTATTCTAACGACACAAAAAGTTAACATCATCATCTGCACGAGTTAAAGATATAACGCTTATGAATGTTGATTATTTTAGGTTGAAATCAATGAGAAATCATTACTAAACTTGAGCGCTCTATCAGAAATGAACGTGAAATAATTAGAAAAAATATTCATAGTTTTGAAGTATTTATTTAAATTACACTGCACGAGGAACAAACGATATGTAATTGATTGTTAATACGACGTATGTAGATGTATGCGTGTATTTGTGTAACACACACACGGGCATGTATAGTCCTACATGCACGTGAATAATTATTTGTGTTGGTAGCAACAACTCGGATTACAGTAGTATCTATAATCTTTGTGAAGGTATAATTTCCATGAAATTACATATGCGAAGCACACAATTGTTAAATTACAGTGTTTCTTTAGAGAATTGAAGCGTGGATACACAAACAAACGCGGGATACAGTCAGGGTCATGCTTCCCCCATTAAATGACATGTCGAGTTATAAAAATTATTTTAATATTGTTTTATCTAGAACAGGTGACATAAAATTGGATTGCAAAACGATGTACTTTGTTCCAATGAAATAATAAAAAATGATATTAAATCTCCGATAAATATTTAACACTCATGAAAGACGTACATAATAAATTATTCACAACACACGTAATAATTGCACATAAACGCAACAATTTATTGAAGTATTGTATACATCATTTATAATGAAAATTATTTTAATATATACTTATCGGGTTTGTGTAATTCTCGATAGCCAATTTATAGAAAAAATATTTTATATACGAGAATATACAGGGTGTAACAAACCTAGTCCGTAATATTTTATGGGTAGATACCTGACTAAATTACGAGTCGAAAATGTACAAGGAATATGTGCAAATTCTATACCGTTATGGATAATATTATTGGGAAGATTCTTTTTTATAATGGGAATCTAAAAATAATTCGTAATAATTAATTAATTATATCTAGAAATTGTTTTCTATATTCTGATGTATTTTATTGTTACTATTTTTTACAAAAATAGTTTAAAATCTAATTTCCTTTTAAAAATAAACCTTGTTTACACGTACCTATACACATTTAGCAGAATATTATAAATACCCATACTAAAACCAAAACGCGCATTTCGTGTATAAACCTTCTGCTGAAAATGAACGAATTTTGTGAAATCCGTTTCTTTCATTAGGGTAATACATAAATATATTTAACATAAGCCCAAACATAAAATTATATGTTGTCATCGTTTAAATAAATATTCTGGTACCTGATAGAATAAAATATACAATTAAGATGACGAAACTATAATAAAATCAATTTGACTTGAGTAACTGTTTTATTACAATTTTTATATTTTTAGAAAATAATATTTAATCTTATTCAAACCATAATCGAAGGTAAAAATTAAAGATATACTTAACTGGAATATTAGAACATTTTATTACCAATATACTTAATAGATAATTTAGTTTATGTATAAATTATTTATAATTATTACCGAGTAATAATAATAGTATTAATAAGCACCTCTCATAAATGCTCTTGTAATTGACAAAATTAAATAAATGTAATAAAAATGTATTCATTAGAAAGATATACATACAAAATCAATTTTATCAAAAAACATTGTTGTAGCTGCCGGGATTCGAACCTGGATCTCTTCCAATCCGGGAAACGTGCATTATGGATTGTGGATTGACGACAAATTTTCGAACCTATATGTTACGCTTTTCAAATTAATACATCTATCATTCCAGATATCGCGTCACCCAGTAAATAAGGTTTTAGGGGTCAGCACTGCATTGAATTAAAAATAAATAAACTGAATGTTTCATCCGCCGACGGTGTCGACCATGACAAAAATAAAGGAGTTCACAGAGGACCAAAAGTTAAATGTAAAATGTTTTTATATAAACTAAAGTTTAATATTCGAAATTATAAAATTAGATCAAAACGCGAGCAACGAAAATGTTTTGCCAACCATTAAAGATAGCGTCTCTCACCTATAATTGACATTCTACATCATGTTTTAGAACATTTAACATTTCAACACATTTTTTGTCGATAATTTATCATTCATTTGCCATTTAGTGTTAACAAATGTAAGATATAAGGCGACATGATAAATGGTATATTTAAAATGTTATTGTATCTAGTACAGTGGATCCCCGAGTAATTAAACGAGCCAAAATCTGCTCTACTTGATGTAGGTAAGTACTTGCCTCAAGGTAAAAAAAAATCATCATTAATTAATGTTTTTAATTTGAGACGGAGTTTTTTTAAGGCATTTGTTGAATGTGTTTCTCAGTTTCCGCCAAAATGGCATCAGAATAGTCTAATTTTTTTTATGGAGAACACATTCTTATTGTGAAGTTGCAATTTTACAGAACATAGGTTTGTAATATTTTATAGAAAGTTATACATAAAAAATCAATTTTTCGAAAAAATATTCTTGTTGCTACCGGGATTACCTATGATCTGTAAAATTGCAACTTCACAATAAGAATGTGTCCTCCTTAAAAATATATAAGTTGTATTAATGTTTCCAAAATTTTAGAAAAATGAATTATCAATTAATTCTGGCGTTAAAGGTGTTTGAGATTCCGTAAATATAAAGAAGATGGTTTTCAAATAATGGAACGATAGATGTATCAATTTGAAAGTGCAACATATAAGTTCGAAAATTTGTCGTCAACCCAGGTTTGAATCCCGGTAGCAACAACAATATTTATTCGATAAATTGATTTTATATATATATATATATTTCTAAATAATACATTTGATTTGTATTAATCTAATTATATTATGGACGAGACTAACGTTTTAGGTTTTGATCGCAATCAACTGAGATTATTAACCTTTACCATACCATGATATAAAATATTTGTAAGCAGCCATACCATAATGTAAAAAATACACAAAGATTTAATTACAATACTTTTACTGTTGCATAAATGTGTCATAAACTATCAGATTTATGTTTCTACCAAGAATAATGCCTCTCGTCCCGCAACTAATGTTCCAAACTCCTCTCCTATATACTTTATTTCGTGTCTATTCATTTACTGGTTTGTGTTTTTAATGTAATTGAAAAGAGTGCTGCCACCCCAAATCAAGCACTTATTTACCTAGCACCATAATATTATTTTTTTAAATCTCCATAAAGAAAATTTGTAAGAATTAATTCTCATCTTGACTAATGTGGATAGGGTGACGTCATCGATACTCCCACGTCACACTTTACAAGATTTTTTTGTGAATCAGTACAACACCGTGTGAAGTTAATCTTTCACTTTACAAGATATTTTTTTTAAAAAATGATTATAAATGTGAAGCTACGACTTCCTTCGGATTCATCGGTTTTCTCAGCAGAATGTTGGCCAATCAAAGAGACCTTGGACATCTGCGTACTCCGGAACGTCGATAAGGCTGTTATATTCTCCGACTCGCAAGCAGCTCTTGAATCCTTCTCTGCTAATATAAATGTTTGGCTAGACAATGAGATAATCTATTCCATCAGAAGATGTCTATTTAATTTGTACAGTAACAATAAACAGGTGTCATTCGTTTGGATTCCTGCACATAAAGCAATTCATGGAAATGAACGTGCTTGATAATCTGGCCAAGGAGACCACTCTTTCCGGAGTTTTCCCCCATCAATTCTAGATCCCGATGTATGACAGACTTAATATGGTAAAAAAACGTACGAATTCTATCTGGACTGCACAATGGATGGCTCCAAATAATTATAAGGGTAATCGGCTTAAAGTAATTCAAGAATCTATTCCCCGAACCCCCTGGTTCTCCAAAAGGAAAGTCTCCAAAAGAACAGTATCAAATATCTCCAGAATGAGAATTGGGCATTGCCAGGTGGCCTTTCATTTGTTCAGATTGAACTTGATAGATTCCCCAATGTGTGTGAAGAGGAAACCCTTGATCATGTCTTTTTGCCTGTACATTGCGAATCACAGGTTTTTTTTACAGTGGTCTCGTCAATGGTAATTTTCAGCTCCCGATTAACTTGTGTCATCTTCTTTCCCTTAACTCGCCACGTTTAATCTGTATAATAGCGGGTTTTTTGAACGACAATTGTATTGACCTGTAATGTATTATTTCCTATTCTATAATATTATTGTACTTTTTTCTATAAAATAAAGTTTTTAACTTGATTAATGGCACAAATCACTCTTGAAGGGTGGATTGCCTATTTAAAAGAAGAAGAAATGAATGATTAATTTAAATAATAATATTTATAGTTTATAAACGTACAACGTACAACCTCACGAAGAGGCTACTGTCGTTTGATAGAAAGTACTCAATGCAACATTACATCGTTTTCAATTTTGACACGAGATGTAATAAATATGTTACGAATATTGTCTGACGTATTAAAAATAGCTGTAAACATTTCCCAGTGGCGTAACATTGCTACCTTGCGTGTTTATTGAATAACAATAGAATTCACACGCCTGTATAATATAAAAGAACGCCTTTGCTTAGAAAGTAAATCAAGCTAAGTTTGGTAACTACCTGCGGTAAAAAGTGAAAATGGCGCCTCGGTTTACGCGCGCTGTCTGCGTTCGGGAACACAATCTATTATCTAGTATCTATTAAGATGACGCCATTAAAGTATAATACTGAAAGGAAATGCGATTAAAGCAAACAAAATGTACATATATCCTACTTAATATATAATAAATAGCCTTACGTTTTTTCGCGTCCGTGATTCTGCAAGTTCGCGTCCACGCTTATCACATAGCAATGAGATCATACCTACAACAAAAAAAACATCAAATAATTATTTTTGACAAAATCTGACTTAAAGCACAATAATTTTGAATGTGGAATGTCGTTTATCGATCAAAAATAAATACTTTTAAATTATCAAAAATGTGTATCTTATAGAGAAATTTATAAAAAATGATATGCGAATATAATTTCATGTGTGAGAATTATTTTGTAATTTTATTTTTTAAATAAATGAATGTTGTAAAATGGTGGGTTTTATCTAATATATATATTATAAAAACATAACAATATTAGTGAAATTAGTCCACGTTATGTTATTAACCCTGTTATTACATAACACCTTCATTGTAGAAATGATGTTAACTGTTTAACGTGATTGTAACGGTGTTAACTAAAGGTGTAATGTTAACAAATATTTTCAACATTAGTCTCACGATGTCGCAAGGTCATCTTACTTCACACTATTCAATTTTTAAATTACAAATACAATGTATTTTTTACACAATCAATAATAATTATTAAACTAACTTATTGTTCAAAACGTCAGATTATTCAAATTAAATCATTGCTCAATATCATTAGCATGTTAACCGTGTATATTTGATCTTTCTTGCCGACGTTTCCGATCCCATTGCGGGGTCCATCAATTGGATCCGAAACGATAGCCAGAAAGGTCAGATATACACGGCAGATTAGCTCAGAAAATTGAACGGCCGTGAAAACCTAAGATTATTTATGTAACACCCAATTCGTAAATCAATGTTTTCTATGCATCGCATATAAAATAACATTTTTGGGATATATACGTATATTCCTACACGTATTTGCATTTATTATTTGCTCAATTCGCTTTTAACGAAACTTGAACCAATTATTTACTAATACAATAAAAACCTACATATTTTGTGTAGGCATTACACAATTAACTGTAATCAGTTGCAATGTTACCATGCATTAAATTAGCTGTTATCGCTTGCCCCTTGTTACTATATAGTAATAATATTGACACGAATTTCTGAAATTAACTAATGTAATCATTTTATGTGTATTCAGATCTTAACAGCAAACTAGTTTTGTTTTTAGGAGAACACATTCTTATTGTGAAGTTGTAATTATTCAGAACATAGTTCTGTGATATTTTAAATATGAATTAAATGTATTAATTATAAAGATATACATACAAAATCAATATTATCGAAAAATAAAAACATTGTTGTTGCGCTACCGGGATTCGAACCTGGATCTCTTCCCTAACCGGGGGAGGTGCTTTATCCAACTAAGCTACAGCGGCACTATTTTTAAAAGGATAAAGCACCTCCCCCGGTTAGGGAAGAGATCCACAAATATAGATTGCCCAGGCACTATTTCCTGCGGCGAAGCAACGCGCTCGATCCTCCGGACTGAGCTGCACACAGAAGCGGACAGCGTCGAGAGAACTCTCCAATTGATGATTTGTAAAATAATAAAAACATTATATTTTTAAGTCTCGTAGTATTTATTTTAGTTTAAATATTTAAGGATTATGCTAGAATAAGGCGGCACTGTACATAAAGTGTCGCGCCTAATTAATTTAAAATACTTAACTTCCAGTAAATTGTTTAGAGGGTTTTTTATCAGTAATTTTTTACCCTTCCAATTCATGTATTAATATAAAACACTCAGATGTTTATAATAATAAGGTAGTTTGTAAAAGTGTCAAAGTGATTAGCGCTGACGCACTTGTAGTTTGTAGATTAGGCGGTCTAGCCGCATGTAGAGTACTCAGAGTATCGTAGACTCTAAGGAATTGGAAAAAAAAAAAATTGGGAAGAGATCCAGGTTCGAATCCCGGTAGCGCAACAACAATGTTTTTATTTTTCGATAATATTGATTTTGTATGTATATCTTTATAATTAATACATTTAATTCATATTTAAAACTAGTTTTGTGTTAAGAAAGCTTTAAATTTATATAATGAATGAAAGCGGGACATTGTTGCATTTTGTTAACACAGATGTTAAAACAAATTTCTACGATTTTATTATACATTTAAGTGATAGTCATTTCTATGAACACGACGCCAAATATACAAACTACACGATTCGAGGTACTGCAAGCTATACATAAATAATTAAATGTTGGGGTAGCGGAATGGAATGATGTCACTTTAGCAAGCAGCAACGTGACTAGGATTGGGTTGCAATTGTTAACACAATTTTTCGCGCCAACTTAGTGACGTAAAGTAAGTAAACAAATATTATTCGTGACTCTCGCGGCTCTCTGTTGTCAAACGCAATCATTCTCTCAGTGGATATGTAATAATGGATCCCGCGGCAACCAACAACCGCGGTGTTTCCTCAATAAGAAGTTGTCAGTGATATAATTTGCATACCTCGTTGCATTCAGCTGCACGAGAACTGTACCACGTTGGCGTCTCGCAAGCGCAGCGTAATTGTGTAAGATTTTATTGAATTGTATAAATCTGAGCCATCCATCCTTAAATAATTACAGTAATATTGAGGCTCAGCATCTTCATTCCTTTATCAAATAGACCTGACTGTATTGGCTTCAATTTCCAATTCCTTAGAGTCTACGATACTCTGAGTACTCTACATGCGGCTAGACCGCCAAATCTACTGCTACAAGTGCATCAGCGCTAATCGCTTTGACACTTTTACTAACTAACTTATTGTAATAAACATCATAAGTGTTTTATATTAATACATGAATTGGAAGGGTAAACAATTCTGATAAAAAACCCTCTAAACAATTTACTGGAAGTTAATGTATTGGCTTCTTTTTAACAACCATTATTTATATCACTTTTGTCGCGGTTTTCTTTCTTTCTTTCGTAGGATGACGAGAAGACCTACTAGCGCTACCGCATCGTCGTAGTTGCGCTGTACCGATGCCATAGTTAACCCTTCCCAAACCATGCAGTAACACAGGTATACCGCCCCAATATTTCTGTACATACACGCAACATAATATTCATATTTTATTTAATACTAAGGAAAACATTTACGCCTAAAAATAAATAATGAAAGCAAATCCTATAAAAAATATTATTTTTCAATTCAATTCATAGTAAAATTAATACGTTGGTGGAACTACCACTTGTGGTAATACAGAAAGAGATCACACACTAATTTCAGAGTGAAAAGAATAACAAACATACAAATGTAATTATGTATCTTTTTAACTAATTAAATAAAGAAATATAAGAAGGGAGGTTGTATAGATCTTGATGAATGCTCCAAATTATAATATTAATCCTATTTTCACATTTATTACTCAAAATAAAATTTAGAGTAAATTCATAATTTTAAAGTCACTTTAGTTAATAAAAGCATTTTTTCTCAACTTCTTTAAACTCTTGCGGTAACACGAGTTGACAGCATGGCAGCGTACGGGCATTTTATATCACGGTATGGTAAAGGTTAAAACTGAGATTGTCACAGGTTGCCCGCTAAGTTGAGCTTCGGTTAACTTAGTCATATTTACTTGAACAGGTAGACCATATTAATTTTAGTATTGACATAAAAAAATCGATATATATATTTTTCCCGTTCACGCTTCGATTAAATATTTGAAGAAAATTATAGAAAAATACGTGCACATTTATGATTTTTTTTTTGTAGTGACTTTCTCTATTGCGTTTACATGAACATAGTCGCGCATTGCACAATCGCATCTTAAAAGAAGACGCTTTCTAAACTTCATTGCACAGTCAAAATAAACGTTTTTCTTAAGTAACCAACGATTCTTATTCAAGTTTGTCTAGACTTTTAAAAAATATCAAGGATGCGTCTACGGATGAGACTTTTATATCATCTCGTCTCGGAGAAATGAGTTGAATGTCGATGTTCATCATTTCGTCGTGAATCGTCAAAATACAATAAACAAATAATAACAGCTTGCTCTTTGCTCAACTCTGCATTGTCCTTTACACAACTTTCAACGCGACTCTCAAATGAGTCTCATTCGTATACACGCACGTTTGTGGCCTGCGTCCACGGAAGAGATTTTCGACTCGAGACAATCTCTGAAATACGAATTTTGCCCCAATGAGATGCTTGGTCTCAGAGATTCGCCGTCTCGCGCCTTACTTCACGCTCGTATGTTAAACGTCAAATGTCATTGTCGTCATTTGGGTGATTTTGAATCTCCCCAGTAGCAGTTAAAACGTTTGTAATTGCCTCATGTTAATGTTTAATGCTTAATGAATATCTAACTTTCAAAATAGATACTTGTAGGAATGTATGATAACTTTAGGTGACATGTATGTATACGTATCAAATCTCGCTGTCAGGATGTAGGCCGAGTACAATGGTTTGAGTTTTTATATCTTTCTAACAATCTGAAGCTGATCTTGTGTACACGGTATTGAGACGTATTTCAATTAAATTTCTGAGATTATCTCCTTCTGTGGACTTCCTTTAGGGCCGATTGTATGATCAGATGTAAATAAATTTTTACCATGATAATTTGTTACTATAGTAACTATCGCCCGCGGTGAAAAACGTTTGCGGGTTGTTCGTAAGTCAAATCTACTACTGTCAAAAGTCATCAAATACATACAATTTTATGCTTTATCTGTCACTTTGCTGGCGAAAAATCTTCGGTTAAATAAATTAAACAGTGAGATCATCTTCGGACGAACTCTCATCACTAAAACAGCTGGATACTGAATGATTCATTGTCGTATACTGCAACCTTCCAAGTATCAATATGATAAAAATAACTTTTGAAACAGCTGTGAAGAGTCCGCCATTTTTAACTAACGATTTACGGTTTTAACATCAGATATCGGAGAGTAAAATTAGTTTTCGCTTTGTAAGGAAATTATCAATCTTTTATTATAAATAATGTTACACATTAAAATCTACGATATCAATTTCTAGCGGTGTCAATTTAAAGGTTAATTCAGCTTTAATTGATAATGCTCTTACAAGACAAAACGCGTCTCAAGTAAATTAAACGAGTAGAATTAAAAAACATGTGTTATATTTTCCCTTTTTTTGTACAATATTTAAAACTTACCAATGATCACACAAACAGTAGAATAGTATTTTCGGAATTACAATGGCCAAGCTTATACGTGTTCAAAAATCTTAAAATAATGAAGTATCTGTATCCAGATTCATTTTAATGTATTATATTCAAGACACCATTTTAACTTTCAAACTCGTTTTACTAGTACACACTCTCATACTCATATGTACTTAAAATCCTTCACCTAATTTCTAAGCGCACAGAGTACAACACGGGAAAGGAAATTATGGTCATACGATCACAATCAATATTGTTTCATCTATCTCTAGTAGACCAATTCACCTCTTCGCGCTACCTGTCTTTGTTATCCGTTCGGTCTTCCCTTGGTCTCGTCCAATTGGCTGGAGTGAGAGGATCTGCATATTACAGCTATGATGTGCAACAATGCGTTTAGTTGGACATGCGGTGAGTGCAGCAGTTGCCGGCAGAGTCTGATGCACGATGATTAATCGCGTATTACGAAACCGGTTTAGTGGCAAAAAAACTCTGCTCGGGTCGCGAGGCTCGCCAACTTTACGCACGCACACCTCTTGGTAATTTTATTATTATTACTCTGCTTAATCATTGTATGAGTTCTTAAGGCATGGATAAACTCTCGGTAAACTGGAAGGTATTACAATAGAATTGTACAATTTTTTCAAAATACAATTTAAATTCAAATTATTTCTAACAGTTCGACGTTTGTAAGCAACTATAAAAATAATGTTTATATATAACTTCGATTGAATTTGTAATGAAAACACATTTATGTTATGAAGTTACAATTTCGGAACACTGTTCTGTGATATTGAAAAAATATTTAGCTACTAATTTAATTTAATTTTTACAATATAAAGATGATCGATGTACCAATTGGAAAGACTGCAGAATATAAGTTCAAACATTTATCGAATCGAATGATATAGCAAAATTGATGACACCTCGGTAACAACTAAATATTGTCGATAGATAGATTTATTCTGTATATCTTTCTAATTAGTTAATTTAATTTATATTTTATTAAGGAGAACATATTCTCATTGTGAAATTGTAATTATTCAGAACATAGCTCTGTGATATTTTTATAAATGTATTAATTTTAAAGATGTACATATATAATCAATTAATCAATATTTGACAAATTTTCGAGCATACTGTCTGCTGTAGCATAGTTTCATAATACACCTTCCCCGGATTGGAATGAGATCCAGGTTCAAATCCCGTTAGCAACAACAATATATTTTTCGATAAAATTAATTACATATGTATATCTTTATAATTAATACATTAAATTAGTATTTAATTAAATTATTATAAGTTAACGATGAATATTTATAATTCGACTACAATCAAGATAACGACCGAGGGATGTAGATAGGCAGATAATAGCGAGATGGACCTGCAAAAGGAAGGTCTTTCTATTCTGCCCAGCAGACTGGACCACAACGGCGAAGTCAAAAGATGGATGACACTCAGCAATGACTGCGGTCATAAGCTGTCGTGTTCCGCAAGCTCGCTAAAGGACAAAAACAATATGGCTATTGTGACGACAATAATAATATTCTTAATATATTATAGAAAAACTATTTTCTCTAGTTCGGTATCCGTATCGTGTACATAACTTGATATACATAACTTAAAATACATAATGAATACACATAATTTATTATATAAATACATAGTAGATATTAACACCTAATGTGTTAATCTTTTTTTTTTGACGAACACATCTCGATTATTATTTATTCTGTCATTGATATTTTTTCTACAGAGAAAGTTCTAGAAGAATTGAACATAGTTTTAATGTCAGTTCGATTTTTACTCTGAAATAAGTTAAAAATCTAAAAATTTTATACGAGTTTGTCGAAAACGCGATATCTTTCTTAGAGGAGAAGTTTTCTCGCAAAAATGACGTTGAAATATTTCCGAAAGATGGTCAAGGAGACAGCCCAACCTAACCTAACCTAAACTAACCGAACCATTAATATCGAATCGCAATCCTCATGATACGAATTATTTTATTTAATATTTTTTCCGCCTTGTACCAGAAACTCGAACATATTTAAAGTTGAATCTCGAAATAATCAGCGAAATCAATAAAATGTCGAGTTTTCAATATAAAACGTTATATTGCTATACTGTTGCGAAGTTCGCGAACGCTGAATCGTTAGTGATATGTAGGGTTGCCATACGTCTCGTATATACGGGACTGACGCCGTATTTCACTACTATTTGTCCCGTTTTCTCCCTAAACTGTATGTGAGTCAGCCGGCGCGCTGTGGGGCCATGGATCGCTCAGTCAGTTTCAACTGTCAGTTGTTTCGCGCGTGTGTATTATTTATTATATTATTATTATTACTTTTTAAGTAATCCTATTTTTATGCCGGCAATAAAAAATGTCAAAGAGAAAGTGTCACTTTAAAGATGAATATACCAAAAATTTGACATTTATAAAAGAAAGACGAACTTTTTTCACGTTTTATTAATTTAGCATTTAAACGTCCCGTATAAATTCTTGGCAGTTATGGCAACCCTGGTGATATGTGCCGTTTTAAGTTTATGCTATTCCCAGAGTATTCTGAAGACCGCAGCCGATAATGAATTAGTAACACAACTAATATTACTAAGCACAGCATCCGTAGTATATTTATCTCACCTCACCTACATTCGGGTCATTCAACAAGTAACCACATTATATACGCGGGCAATATTTTTTCATTCAGGATGCAGACGAACTAACAAAACCGCAAAAAAATCCATAAATTGCAACAATTAAAATTATGCAGATGGGGAATAATTAATACTGTTAACATTATCAACATCATCTTATCGCAGGAAAATAACCATATTTCTAATGCATTTTCCTTCATTAACCACTTCCCCCTTACCGAGTGCTCATTTTATTTCTGTAATTATACGTATTATTAATATTATATTTATTAATTTAACTGTCAAAGTCTACTGACCAGCCGTTGCCAGAAGTCTAAGTTTAGTGAACGGGCATTTGCAGTGGCAGTCCCAAAAGCTTGGAACTCTTTGCCTCTGTCATTAGGAACAGTACATCAGAAACTTTATTTAAAACGGGACTTAAAACGCATATAATTCCTTTATCTCGTATGTAATTTCATTTTATTTATACATATTATATTACACAATTATATTTTTTCTCTGATTTTACACCAATCTTATATATTTTCGCTTCTACTTTACACTGTACGTACTTTCATTTCATGTGTAACTGTATTTTACCTCATATTCAATGAGTTATATTAGTTTATAAAATATGATTTGTTTGCCAACTTGCCATAAAACAGTTGGGAAGTGAATTTTAAAAATCGATTTTCTTTTTGGCATGTTTTTTGGAAAATTGTTACTTTTTCGTAAATTGTATTCAATATTCAATTGAATTATTGTATATTCAATTAATAAAAATAAAAATAAAATGTTTTCAAATAATCATATCCATAAGTACAAATAATTTCATTTAAAATCACAGACCATGACTAACGCAAATTTCTTGTTCAAATATTTTCATTTTGGTGTCACCGTGATCACTTTGACATCACTTACGCAATCAAATAGCTCAGCGACTTTTTTAAATATGACTCGAATATGTATTAATGTAAAAAATACGTCTTGTTTACACAAAGATCTAATTTTCGAAGTGTAAATACTTTTAATGTTGCAAAAATGTGTTATAAACTATCGGATTTACGTCTCTACCAATAATGTGTTTAGAATGCTCCTCTCCCGCAATTAATGTTCCAAAGCACTCTCCTATATGTACTATTTATTTCATGTTTATTCATTTACTGGTCTGTGCTTCAAATGCATTATAGTGTAGGACTAAATATTTATAAATAAATAAAGTTTATGTTTAAACTCCTTAAAGTGAAAAAGAAAAAGGCGCAATTAAAATTATCCAATGTTATTATTATCATTATTAATATCGGGCAAATTAATTAGTTCGCTAAACAAAAAAGAACCTACTTACTTAAAATCTCGAGTAATTATGAAAATGGTGCCATATCAAAACAAGATTGCGCTGTTTTCCATTTTTCAAGCCATAGATTAAATTTTTCAAGCTTCTCGTCTATTCTATATACATTATTTAAATTATCTATGCTCCTATCCAAGTAGCATACTGATACATGGTTTTTATTGCCCGGAAGAGTAAACACTAAAGTAGCGTTTCTTTAATCCAATCAGTAGGTAGTTCCTTACTGCCATGTAGATATTATTATAACATAACCATAGAAAGTATAGAATGCTTTTTATAAAAAAAAACTACAAACATCTGTCAAAATGACAAGTCTGAAGGACTATTCCAATTTTATGCTTTGAAATTATTATTATAAGTTTATCCTAGATATAAACTAACCGAAAATGTTTTTAATATAACGAAGTATTTTCGGTTACACTAATTTACAGTTAGTACATATTACATGTGCAATCTGTCACTATCTTGTGTCAAAATTAAACAAAACTTTTGCACAAAGATTCCATTTGTTTCTAGCACCAAAAATATACAACAGTCTAAATGCAAACGTGAAAAATTGCAACCATAGTCTTGCATATTTTTCACGAAAAGTGCAGTCTCCACGAAATGGGGAGAAATTAAGCCCAAGAACTTTTAAAGGTCCGAACTTGAGATTAAAACTGTTACAACAGTATATTGAATGTACCTAATTGCATCTTTAATTTTATATACTATCTATTTGTATCCTGTTCTACTATAATTTTATGTTTTTATACATTGAACTTCCTTTAAGTTTTACGTTTTAATTATGTTATTTGTTTGTATCTTGCTTTACTCTTTACATATAGCATATACATTGAACAATGCATTTATTTTAAGTTTTACAAAGTATTTACCTAATCTAATGACATCTTGTTTAACTCTTTATATATTTATATATATGTACATTGATCATTGCATTTTGTTTACTACTATACCGCAAGAACGCTGTCTGCTATAATACAGTAAAATACTGGTGTAGCAGGCAGGGTACCCAAATATATGTCTTACTTTGCTTAATTGTTTATCCGATTATAATATAACACACTGTACTAAGAATCAAATAAATAAATAATTATTATACTTAAGCGAAATAGTTAGTTGTATTGAAATTTTCTTAAGAATAAATATTACAATGAACAAATTATGATCGTAAATAAGAGCTAACTAATCATTTTAAATGCCATATTCGGTTTTAATATACTGAAATCAATAATATATAAGCATTTTCAAGTCAGAAACATTTTCATTGTTGACCAGTGTAATCTTCGAGCATCCGCCTTTTTTAATTCATTTAGTTTTTCAAATAGCAATAAAATAATAGCCTTTTACCTGTCTTAAGACCGTAATTTTAAGCTACAAACTTGTTGCACATTCCACAGTATATTTTCATTTTTTAATCTTTTTCTTCTACCCGGTCCGCGTCCAGCGTTTAATGTTTTGAGGGAGGACGAACAGGTGTCATCAAATAAAAATGACAATATTTATAATGACAACACCACTACCAATGGCATTTACTCGATACTACTATAATATTTATGTGTTGTGAATTTTATCAGTTTTTTTTTATTAAAAAACAACAAATTTTCATTTTACCAGACACTTTCTGAAAAATCTAAATTAATGTACGCATGTATAAGTTAGTTAGTATATATATGTGTAATGAAAAGTGAAGAGCTTATTTGAAAAACAACCATGTCGTGACCTGATAAAAAATAATAATAATAATGTATAAATAAGTAAGCCATTTTATTTAAACGACGTGCACAATCCGTTCAATTTACAATGTTCCACCTTTACAATTATGATCTATGCCAGGGGTCGGCAGACCGCGGCTCGTTTCATAGGCATTTGTGACTCTTCAACTCCAGCTCATATTTTAATATACAATTATATTTGATACATGGAATAGTTTGCCTGAAATACGTGACACAATAAAAGAACTAGTATTTTCCATTCACACAATTTTTGTCTCTACCTATCTATGCGAACAAACATTATCTTCTATGAATCAAATAAAAAATATATTAAGAAGCAAATTACCCGACGATAATTTACAATCCTGCATAAAATTGAATAAGTAGTTACTTGCCAGACATAGCAAAGCGATCCGAGGTCACCGCTATAACTAGTCAACTTTACAAAGCCCAAAAATTAATTAATTATTTAGGTTTTAGAGCGACTCCCATATATTATATTTTTATAAGTATCCTACGACTGTATTGTGAACTTGAGTTTTAAATAAAAATCTAAATTATATCTGGCTTTTTTTCGTCATTAAAATTTATGTTGCGGCTCTATGAAAATGTTGAGATTCTGTTTGCGTAATATTTGGCTCTTCACACTAGAAAGTCTGCCGACCCCTGATTTATGCTAATAAGTAGGCTATTATAAATTTCACTGATTTTCCACATAACGGTAGTTGTTTATGCCTCTAGCGATGCGTTAAAATAACATCTTAATATGAATAAATATGTAATTATGTTTAGCAAGGGTCCTGTACTCAAATTTAACTTTATTTATTGGCATGCATCTGTCAGTGAAGTGTACTTATTAGGCATGGGCTTAAGTTAAGTACGATGAACTGTGTAACCACTAGGTTGTATTCATCTGATCTGGAGTCAAGTTATGCAAATCTTTTTTGATTGTACGGAATGCACACTCTGGTATCAATTGGTAATTCTACTCTGCGTACAAAATACAATAGACAACGAATGACCTACATATTTTTGATTCTGTTCGTCTTTCGCGATATCTATTTTTAAGTAATTTTTATAGGCAGTTGAAAAATAAATTTTTGCCTGTATAATTATCGGTCTCACATCATTGTTTTATTTAAGTATTTATTAATAACAGTCGAAATTATTTTCACACAGTTTAAAGAGAAATTCTAAATATTCAATAAAAAAATTTCAGTATTTTTTTACATATGAAATTTTTGTCATTTCTTAAATTTAAAGGGACAATGTTTTTAGGGTTTTTGGAATAGCTTACTCTTAGCATCCACAACTACGTTAGTTGTTCCAAAATGTAATTTTAAGATCTTTACGAACCTTTTGTCGTGAATTACAAGTAATTAAAAAATTTAAAAAATATATGTATACGCATGCATACATGTCACATCAATATTTGTACTATTTTCAAACTAACTTGGTGGTCTCTTGAAACGAAACTCGAAATGTTAGATGTAGGTATTACATTTTATACACATCCGCATAGTAATAATTGAATATAAATCTTAATTATTTATGTATATTTTGCATAAACAGTGCCTTTATAGGTAAAAATCCAATAATTGTGTGTTCTTTGACATATTCAAATATTGCTAAAATTTTAATTTTGTTTATATTAGAGCATATATGTATATGCCAATATTTAATAAATAAATGGCAGATTGCTCCACGTTTAACTCTGTGCTGTCGTTTACGCGAATTTCCAGACAAAATTTTCATTGGATATAACGAACTTCGAATTATCGTGTTCAATATAGAGTTGTCAAAGTCATAAAATTCCTTACAAATCATTTTTTTTTTTCATCAATTTTAATGCAGCGGCTATATACGGAAAATCAATTTCAGCCGCGGCTAACCACATAAATCGATGGATTGGAGTAATGAAATATTTGTCACATTGTGTTTTAATTACACGCTCGACAATTACGCGCGCGTATTTGTTACCGTAAGTTATTACTCAATTGTGGGGCAAGGTATCCGCGGCGCGGTACTACGAACAAATACCAATCGTGTGACATCACTTTACATAAATACCTGATGGATTATTGACCACAAGCGCCTGGGCAGATCTTCGGTTGTAACTGCAAAACCTTTGCGGCACCTTAGCACGTTGGTCTCATTAAAACGTGATTGGAAATGTTGGTGACGTATCCATTGGTCAATGAACGCAGACCGGTGTGCCTTTATAAGGACTTTAGAAATGTTTTCCTTAAAATATAGACGTGACAAATGTAGCGTCGAAGGTTCGCGCGAGTTTTTTTTAATTGAATATCGACATATTTTGATTTGAATTATCAATAATTAAGGTTTACACATTTGGCCTAATTTAAAAGTACACATTTGAACAAATGTTCATGTGCAATCTATATATTTTGTTTCATCGTCGTAACATATCTTTTTTTATTGTTTTCAATATATATATACAGATTATTGATTAGGTAAACTCATTCTGAGGCACACATGTAGAATGTATGCCTCCAAATGAGTGAAACCCAGAAAGGCAGGCATTAAAATACTTATATATAACATTAAAAACAAAATAAATACATATGTTTAATTAGTATTTAAAATATCACAGACCCATATTCTGAATAATTACAACTTCACAGTTAGAATGTGTTCTCCTTATTAATATCTATTGTACTTCAAATTGTAATCATAAACGTTTTAGCAGATCAGACTGTCGAGATTAAGTCGTTCACATAAATAAGAGGCGGACGGCGCCGATAGAAGCTTCGGTCGAAAAGAAACACGTAGATTTTTCTATGTATGAATGTAATATATGAAATATTACATTTTATTGTATAGTAGGTTGCTTTCAAAATGTGTTAGAATACGGTTAGATCGCAAGCATTGAACGACTTATAATTTTATTCAGAAAACATATCATTTCGGTTTTAGGCAGATTTCGATAGAAATACTATTTATTGCATGACGGAAAATTTCAATACGCTTTCATCGATCATGACCAGGAGACCTCGAAACCACCCTCCTTTAAAAAGTGTAACGGAGTCTAGTTTTTATTTGATTTCAATCAAACGTTTCTGAAAAATTGATCCGGTATAAGATATCTCGGAAAAGTTCTTTAACTAGTCTGAGCCACAGGCTTGTTTTAAAATGGCGGATGTTTAAAAAAGATTATTTAAATTTATAACGGTCATTATTCTTCCATTCGTTCTTTAATCGGTTACAAAAAAAAAAATTAATTCTTACCATCCATTCACTCACAGACGAAGTCTACCTGATTTGTACGTATCGAAATATATTTATCGTTTTATACACGTTTTACAATTCTTTAGATACATTATTTGTTCTTCTCAAAAAATTATTTTATTTGTAATTTCATTCATTCATTCATTCATCTTCGACGCCGAATCACTCGCTAAATATAAGTAGTTTAGTGTCGACTATCATTTCATCGTATGTCGCATACTCCAGTACCATTCTTTACTTTACATTCTTCCTTGTATCTACATTCGACTTGGATATCAAATATATTGGATATTGAAATACAAGATGTCTCATCTACTCGTCAATTTCGGCTTCAACACTTGACTTGTTTTCAAAATTCGAGCGTCATCAAAATTATTCCCGCTCCACGAGTCCTATCTAATTGAATAATGTGTTGAAATTACTAAAAATTAGTATACGTATCTAACAGTAATAATGTAATTGCGCAAGCAAACGCTCTAGCCCAGAAAAACGGCAATTTTCACCAGATATGATGAGATCATTCACACAAAAACTGGTATGTAATGAAATAACTAAGCAAAAAAAGAGACATCTTTCTTTTTCACCGAGTTGGGACACTGGAGATACACAGCAGTCTTCGGGCAAGTGTGAGCACCTATCTACATAGTATGAGCATGTATATGTCTAAAATGATGAGCAATCGGCCGTTACACAGTCATCGGGCATGTTCTGACAAAAGGGGCCCGTCTCGCAGTGTTGCCAACATTGTAAAAATTTCTCAGAGATAGGGAAAATTCGCAAAAATGTCTGGTTATTATTATTGATTGCGACGTGGTTCCCTAATACGTCCGGAACTTGGCGCAGAATACGTCTCCATTCTTCCCGGTCTTGAACCATATATAAAGATTAAACTCTTTTATTTGGTGTAAAACCTCAACTGTCTCTATGATCACGAGCCACCCAAAATATTTTTCTGCTTCTTGTTTAAGTTTCCATTTCATACAATACTACGGAGAATACTAGAGATTTCACGAGAGATTTTAATTATTTTAAGGATGGACCTATTTCTCTATATCTTTGATAGACTGGTCACCGCTAATTTTGCCATTCTAATTCATCTTTGTATTTCTGCTTGACTTCCTGCATGTTTTGAAATGAAAGCATCCATGTATATAAACTCTTCAACTAACTATATCAACTCTTCGTAGCCCTTAAGGAATTGTTTCTTATTCTTTATATCAGATTCAAATCGATCGACAATGAGGACTTTGTTTTTTTTAAATATATTTCTAGTTCTAGTTTACTGCTCTCTAATACTACTTTACGGAGTAGCTGTGCTATTCTGGACTTGTCATTACTGATATAGGGACAAAATTATCTGTCTGTTTTAAGGGAATAATAATTCAATGAAAAAATCACTATTTAAATACACCAAGAAATTATTTAATAATCTTATATTATTTAATCATCTAAAGCGTGATTTTTTTTTCCTCTCGACTGAGTTTAAAGTATGTAACAATAATAATTGTGGCTATATCTTCGCGTTCGCTGTTTCTGTCTTGCCATTAATGATTATGTCAGAAAAGTTCATCATAGTATAAATTATTGTTATGTAAAAAGTACATAAAATATTGTATTGTATAAATATTTAAAGTTTATTTTCTTGAATAGAAATGTGAGTATGAAACAATACATTCAATACACGAACTATTCACATCAATTCTATAATGAGCTTAATGTATGTTAAAAATGTTACAATTTTTAGGTGGATCGCGGTTCTTGGCTTTTCAGTTTAGGTTAAGTTGGGTTAGCTTAGGTTAGCTATGTTTTATTAATCAAATAAATACGTATTTAATGTTTATTTTTTATTATTGTAACGCACAAACAATTCGCTTTATGGAACAAAGTGTTTATTTTAATGGACATGTCTCTTAAAATAATTCTCTATTAAATCGTACTCAGATATGATGTTGCTTTTATTACAAAGCGACGGGAACATAGGTAATTTTCCATCATTATTGACCGGTTATTGACGGATCTATAACTTATAATGATGTATGACCTAGTCAGAGAAGACAAAATACTGCACTCTTCCCTGCTGACTCTCACCTTGTTCAAATGCAAACATCTTCTCACGACTAATAAGGCTCCTAACGGAGTCATCGTTCTTCGCAGAAGTTCTCTGTTTCTGTCACCTACAATACGTCATACATTTTTAATACGGAGAGTATTAACTATTACTACAGTATTACTTACAGAGTATTACTACAAAAAAAATATTTACATCCTAATTACCTATCTTAGATGGCCACTAATAGTATTCGAAATCCTCAACTTACGCTGTTACTCATTGTATTACATCTTAAGACGTGTTTATCGTAATACTTACTTTGTGTCATTACAAAATTTATGTACGCGGAAGCTGGTAAACAATCAGAAAAATTATCATAATGAAAAAATATTATTAGAAGAACACATTCTCATTGTGAAGTTGTAATTATTCAGAACAGACGGTCTGTGATGATTTTATATGTATATCTTTCTAATTAATATATTTAATTCATATTTAAAATATCGCAGACCCATGTTCTGAATAATTACAACTTCACAATAAGAATATGTTCACCTAATAATAAAGTTGTATCAATGTGTCCAAAATTTAATAAAATTTGAATTGATAATTCTGTCGTCTACTATCAGATTACTCAAAGGTATTTGAGATTCTGTAAAAATAAAGCAGATGGCTCTTTCAGATAATGGAACGATTAAATGTATTAATATCAAAAAGGTAACATATAGGTTCGAAAATTTGTCGCTAAAAATATTGTCGCCGTAGCATAGTTGGATAATACACCTTCACCGGTTAGGAAAGAGATCCAGGTTCGAATCCCGGTGGCGCAACAACAATATTTTTCGATAAAATTGATTTTATATGTATATCTTTCTATATATTTAATTCATATTTAAAAAATATTAATAATCATTGTAATTTTTGTGAAGAGTCCCACGTACTGGCAGCACTGTCCCTCGCAGACGAGCCGCCACGCATGCGCGTGTACCCTGTGGTAATGTATGCATAATTCCCGCCTATATTGGCCGCTTCCTGTCCCACTGCGGGCCCAACATGGCGGCGTGTCACACGTAAACACAATGGCCAGAGGTCGGCCGGCCACTGAGATAGCTGTCAAATCAAATTATACATTTGAGGAGGTTCGTCCCGTTACAGATTTGGTTGACTCAATTTGATGGCCAGCGACTGATACAACCGTTACACTGATTTGTATGTGTATTTGCGTCACAGCTCTTAATGACCGAAAACTTTCGACTGCACATTTACATGGGACAAGCGATCCTAAAATAAATTATATCTACGAGTATGTGAGCGGTCTGACGTGCCGGTGACATTACGCCCATCCTATTTTGTGTATAATTGGCTATTGGCTGGCACATGGCGCACGTATCGGTAGGTGATTTTGGTAGGTACGCTGTTTTTATTAACAGGATTGTTAAAATGTCAAATTCATCAATAAAAGAAGAATCATTTTTCAAATATTCGGTCGTCATCATCATCATCATCAGTCGTTTTTTACCCACTGTCGAATGAAGGCCTCTCCACGTGTCTCACACCGTTGCCGCGTTTTTCCACAAAGTTTGATTTCATCAACCCAGTTTTTTCAACGATCGTTCGTCCTTCGAGCGACGCTGCCTGCCCACTGCTATTTCATTTTCTCGGCGTATTATTTTATATTGACTACCCGTATCTCTTATTTACATGTTAATTTTTCTGTATATGCATGTGATGCCCAACATACATCTTTCCGTATATTATATAAGACAAAGGTATATCAAGGTAAAATGAAAATATTTTGTACCTACATTGGCAAGTGTTGTACACATTACACACCTGCACACTCCAATACGACTACAAATTGACACAAAATAAAAATGTATGTACTACATACATTTATTACGCAATGAATGGCTTTAAAAGTAATTGGCGATTTCCTCCACCTGACAATAATTTCATTATTTTTAATGGAGGACAACGTATGATTCGAGGATTCGGGAATTAAATAATATATGTATATATATGTCAACGTCGTATTAATATACTGTTTTACTATATACTATTTTCTACTCTATTATGGTTCATTCGAAGGGAGGAGGTTAATTATTGTAGGATCTACATTGTCAAGAAACATGGATATTCAATTCCTGTTTTTAAACCAAAAATATACAATCTATAATAATTTTTACCACTAGTTTCGAAAGGTGCAAACCTCCCCCCTCTTCCCAAGCCCCGCTCCATTACCCGAATAGACTAAAGTCTTAGTTTAGTTATCACCTGATTATGAGAGGGACTGCACTTCTCGAAACCAGTAGTGAAAAATAATTCAACAGTTTAGTCGTGAAAATTAAAAGAGTACGAGTTGGTACCCCCCTCTCTTTCCGGAGTTTTAATCCGGATCCGGATTCAAATAATCATACGGATAATCAGCTTAAAATAATTCAAAGATCTATTCCCCGCACTCGCTGATTCTCCAAAAGAACAATATCAAATAACTCTAGAATGAGAATTGTGCATTGGCAGGTAACCTCACATTTATTCAGATTGAACTTAATAGATTCTCCAATGTGTGAGTGTGGTACCGAGGAGGAAACCCTTGACCATATATTATTGCCTGTCCATTGCGGATCACAGGTTTTTTTTTTACAGTAATCTCGTCACTGGTAATTTTCAACTCCCGGTTAACTTGTGTCATCTTCTTTCCCTTAACTCACTACATTTAATCTACAAAATAGCAAATTTTTTAACGACAATGATATTGACTTGTAATATAATGTTTCCTATTATCTATAATATTATTGTACTTTTTTCTATAAAATAAAGTTTTAACTTGATTAATGGCACAAATCACTCTTGAAGGGTGGATTGCCTATTTAAAGAAGAAGAAGAAGAGTTGATACCCATTTACTTTACACATTTAAAAAAAATTATAAATTGCTTGTTAAATCCTTTTATAATTACACCTACACCTTCACAGCATGCATAACTTTTAATTGAGATTGATCTTTCGATTCGGAATTGAGGACATGGTCTGATAAATACTATGACTACTTTCTGCATTACGCTTTATAAATTGTGTAAAAATAAAAACTTCCCGATCACTGACGTTGTTTTTCTCTTTCAGCTACTAACGAAGTTTTCCTACTTTTAATTGCATCATGTCTGAGGTGGAGGTACGTAGTGTATAATATAAATACACGCATTGTGCCCAGATACCAGGGCCGGACTGGGCCGGTGCACGTATTAATATGTCAAGAACGGAACGTGCTCAGGGCTACGTTAAATAGTGAGAAGAGATAGTTAATATCCAAATGTCAAGGAAGAATGCTACTGTTAGTTAAACAATTGCTATTATATTATAAATGAATAGTTATACAGGATGAATATTATGTTCCAGGCCGATGTTGTTTTTAAACAACTAAGAATTAAAACACTATTTTTTTATTTATTTTTTATTGGTCGCTTCTGGCTGCGGTACAAATGCGTGCTCTTTTAAATATATTTTCCATAACATTCTCGCACACTTCGCTTGTTATTTCAGCAATTTCATTCCGAGTATATTGTCTTGTAGATCTTTCCTTTCAAATACCCCCGTAGAAAATAGTCGGAAGCCGTCAAATCAGGTGAGCGAGGATATTATGCGACCGGACAAAAATTATGACAAAATGTCAAGCGTAGCTCGGACTGTGTGCGAGGTGGCACCGTCCTGTTGAAACCACATGTGTTGCAGGCCCAATCGACTCAATCTGGTCACTAAGAAGTAACATTAATATTATAATACTGAACTCAACTTATTCTATTGTGAATAATCATTACGTTAAAGTACTCTCTACTAAGAAACATAACTTACAAACTCCAAGAACAAAACACCCTATATACAGGAAAAGGAATTTCAAAAACTTTGGATTAAAACACTTTAACAGCACGATAGACAATATAACGCAAACAAAATATGTTGATAATATAAAATTAAAACATGGTTTAGCAACACGGGTAGACCTGGTATTAGTGCACTCACCCAAAGAAATTGACCTATCTAATTATTTGTACATTGTTAAATTTCTTTCAAATATTATATTTATATAAATATATTATCTCTGTTATACGATTACATTGTTAATATACGAGTGGGTTCATAAATTATTATACCTTACTTCAACGTACATATTTCCGGAGCCTACTATCACTTCATTATTATTTAAACTCGTGTGTAATTATAATTACTATATATACACATTCGATTCCGTTTATCTGGGCCACCGGTTAGTCAGGGCAGCCACCTATTTAGGCTAAATCTTAAAGAAAAGAAACCAAATCAAGGAAATAACATAAATTTACATCGCTTGTTTGGAACACCATTCCGTTTAAGCGGGTCTGTAAATTTGTGATCAAAATGTGTATTATAATTTTATAATCACTAGAAAAAAATATGTAAATAACTTAATGTGTTCTTTACGAAATGACAAGCAAATAAATGTGTTTTTTTAATATTCATTTCATTTAAATTAACACTAGACCCACAAAACGTCTTGATAGAGGTTTGTCTGCAGGTACATTTATATCCATTTGTTACATTTAATAATCTCAAAAACATATCAATTAATCAAGTCATCGTTTATACAATGCATATCATTCTCACAGGTAAGACAGGCTATTTTCTATAATCCATTTTTTAATAATTTCTTCTAAATTAAGAGAAAGCGTGCTCTTTTGTAAAAACCCAGGCAATTTTTTTTTTTAAATTAACAATATTAATTTAGTCAATATTCCTATGTCAACATCCAATTTCAATATTGAATTGAATACAATTTAAAAAATAGCCGTTAATAACGGGTATAATACAGGTTTGATAAACACTATTTTAAAAAATAAATTAAAAGAATATAATAATCAATTTTTATATAAATCAAAGATAAAACATAATGATTATTGGCATAGGATTTTATACATAAATAACTTTTCGAATCAAATATCTAAACACCTACCACGAAACATTAGACCGGCATTTTATACAAATAATAGTATAGGAAATTTACTCATAAATTCTAAAGACAAAGATGATAAATTTAACAATTCTGGTGTCCATAAACTTAGTTGCAAGGATTGTGCTGCATTTTATATTGGTAAAACGGGTAGAAATTTTAATATAAGAGTAAGGGAGCATTTGAGATGTTTGAACAATGGTGGGTTTTCAGAATTTTCTAATCATTTGATAGAATGGTCATGGTTTTGATAAAAAAATTGGGATTGTCAATTTTGCATATAAACGGTGTTGGTCACAAATTGAATAATTTGGAATCGTTGAATAAAGCGTGTAAAACTAATCAAAAAATTATAAATAGACAACTAAATTTAACTATGAGTCCCATACTAAAAATTATTCGAGTAAAATTGTATTAAGTAACAATTTGAGTTAGGTACTAAATTTATTTTTAAAATAATTGTTTTTTTTAAAATAGATTCTGGTAAAGAAACAATAATATATGTTTTTTGTTAGTTATGACATCCTGAAGAAGAAAATGGTATTTTTCGAAACCGGTAGATGTATTTAAACTCAATTAAGTGGTTAATAAAACAAAGATAATAAATAAAAATATAATTTATTTTTTATTGTAAGAAATACAAATTCTAATGTCCTCGATCCATACTTGGTGATTTTGGGGATCGTTAGATTTAGATTAGCGACACCTCTTGTATTTTTTCCGTGTGAAGCCACCCTATTTAGAGTATCGTTGTTGTAATTGTATTTTATTAAAAGGAACAATAACAGCCCGTGTGCAGGAAGAACTTTTACGGAAGAACATAACAATTTTAGATTATGCCTCAATTTAAATGCTTCCAGGCTTACAATTTTTTTCACTATGGCTGTTTGAAGATTTTATATTTGAGTTACGTTATTACGTAATGAATGACTGATAGAAAACAGACAAGGGTAATTGATATAACTGAATAACTCAAAGAAATGAAATGACATTGGGCTAGCTACATTGCTCGGAGGACGGACAATCATTGGATATCCAGTGGTACCCGAGGAAATTGAGAGAAATAATTATAGTCTTTAAATAGGGGCATTGTCATTAGTTTGTTACAGTGAAACTAGAAGCGTTAGATTAAAAATAAAGAAAAATTGTTGTCAATATTTAGTAATAGTCTGTTGGCTTAGCTAAGCCCGGTATGCGCTCTGTCAAGGTCGACTGCACCCAGTCCGGGCATGGAGGAAACACCAGCGGAGAGATAATTTCATCTATCATGTGTGACGATTGACCGCTGATATGAATATGCATGTGAATATTCAAATACCCTTGAGAGTCAATGCTATCAGTTGTTCAACCGTGCATTCATATTATTGTACATTTTTCCATGAGATTTCATTACATTCATCAAGATTAACTTTTTTAGTTTTGCCTTCAGCTTATTTGAAACAAATACAGAACGAAAAAATCCAATGTGCAATGCAGTATTTCACAACACTTTTTTTGTGAAACTTCCCTTACTTTCGGTATGGATTAAACTCGCAGCATATATTAGATTATTATACTTTTAAAATTAGCAATATTAACTTTGTGGTTAAAATTCATATTTTTATTCATTATTTTTAATTATCGGTAGATGTATTTAAACTCAATTAAGTGGTTAATAAAACAAAGATAATAAATAAAAATATTAGATTATTATTATATATTAAATATTCATGCAACTAGAGTGGAAAGAGAATGGCATTTGTATATAAGGCGAGTATTTAATCCATCTATGTTTAGCAGACGACATTGTGATCCTCTTAGACGATCCTAGTGACCTTCAGAACAGAATACAGGAACTATCAGAAGCCAGTAGCAGAGCAGGATTGAAGACTAAAGTAATGATGAACTGCTTTTTTGGCTAAACAGACATTGTGTTAACAAAACTTATCTTAAATAAGTAGATAATTATCAGTGGCGTGCAGTAGGTATAGATTTAGGTTATGCTGTTACCAATGACATAATACAATCATATATAATATATGTACTTTCGTTTAACCAACGTCTTTGGACAATATAAATCCGTCGTTTATACGACTCTATCATGTATTTATTTATAATTTTAGAGTACTGTTAATTGTGTTTTTAAAGTTTACGTTTTAACGTAAAATAATACTTTCATACCCATATACAAAATGTATGGACGTTTTTAAGAACACTTTCCATGAGTGAACATGATTAATTTATTGTTTGAAAATACTTCACGTAATAACTAAAGGAAATAATTATTTTTATTAAAGGTTAACGTAAGAAATAGTTATGCCAACTGCTTTTTGTTTTTTTCATATCAAAAACCAATGCATGCACCAATTTTAAAGAACAATCACGAAATCAACAGGTTAAAAACAGTGTGATAGTAAAATTCGCGAATTAGTAAAAGAGGAAGTAGACACTTCAATGATTTGCACGCAGTTGTAACCCTTTCAAATGTTATTCTGTTAATAAACAGCATAGGTAACGACTCCATACAAAACGGATCAACCGAAAGGAATTTTTAATTCAGTACATAGCCATTTATATGACTTGAGTAATTTACTAACTTAAATACAGAGCTGAGTAATGTAAATAGCACGATGCGGCGAATAAAAAAGAGCGCCATGAGTACAGCGGTGAGTTGCGGTGAGTTTTTAGAACTAAGCAATTAAAATCTTTACTGGTACACAGATGGCACTAATTACAAAATATTGTTTACGTTAATGTTAATTTATATTTGTTTCCCAGAATTGTTAGTTATGCACAGCTCTTTTGCTTGTATGCAAACCCTAAAACCCGCTGTACTGATTAAATCATCAAACTCACTACGGGTGGTTTTTATCCAGAAGCGTATATAAACGGCCGATGATAATCATGCCATGAACGAAGAAACCTAGCGAATGAAATTAAATAGAAAATATTCAAGAATTACCGGTACTGTTGTAGATAACACGAGGATAATATTATATTTTTATTTTAGCAATTCAAAATATTACATTTATACTATGTCATATTGTTCCGCGGTGTTAAATTATTATTGTCGACCAAGCGATACTCGTAAATTGTTTTTCGGTCAAATAACGGAGCAAATACCTATTGTGCCCGGTCCGAGCGTTCAATAATCGTTTGCATATTCAATAAAAATTATATGCCTAACGGTGAAATAATATTATTGTATATAAAAGCGATTAATTTATGCAGTAAAAATGGAAAAAGTGCTTGCACTGATAGAATACAAAGTCCACGTATAGTCAAAGTGTTTTATAAAATGATTAAATCTCAATGTATAATACATATTTACGAGTCCAATCTTTTAAAAGACTAGTTTATTTATTTATATTCAGACTAAATATTGCATTGTGTTCATTTATCTTCAGACAAGTTTAGCATGCCTGTACAACTGACATTCATTTTGCAACTTAATAGCTTAACTATTTTAGTAAATTGAGATAAAAGAATTACACAAAACACATAGAAACTTTAATACAAGAACATCTCATTACTATCATGTAAATTCGGCTAGAATAAAAATAACGTGCAGAGGTCCAGAACGCGCCGCACAGTACCTGGCCGTTTATCAAGACGCTCTAACAGCCATTCAAGTCCGTCCAGTACCGACCGAAAATCTAGACGACAATACATCGCACCGCAACCGGTACGAGAAGCCAGCTGAAGCAATCATTTCTTCTCTGCCGCCTTCTCGGAACCACCTGACTTAGCACATAAAGCAAAGCAAACTCATTCAAATCGTATCTAGTTTGAGGCTTATTAAAATTACATAATTACACCTCAACAGACAATACAATTGAACATTGACAGAAAATAAAAATAATAATTAATGCCTCGGTGAATTAAACCATCTTCATTTCGACCTTTGGCTTATATAGTCGTGCAGTACATTCTAATTAATGATTCTTTAATAGAAAACTCCATCTTGCAAAACGTCTAATGAAAATATAATCATTTATAGCATGAAAAATACAGTGTCCGGTATTTGGAGGTCACGCTGGGAGCTCCTTGATCATGATATTCTTTGTAACCAGCCTGTAGATGTGTGTGACTACACATCGGTTCACACTCTCTCATCACCACGAAACTAAAGAGAAATGGTATTGTCAATAGTTCCGTAACTCTTGCTGCAACTTCCTCTTCATTAGAGAACTGCGATTTCTTTTACTTTTCAAAAAAACAAGTTCTCAGTTCTCATTCTTCTGCCAATCCGACTATGTGGATTAATGGAAAAAGTACGTAAAACATGGCCGGCGCATCATTCAAAATTCACACTCATTTATCTGTGCCAGAGAAATTATATTTTTATACGCTCTCGTTACGAATCGATGGGCAACCGATTGCTTTTAATTTTGCACCTACTATCAACGGAAACATATTTATTTTTCATTATTTTGCAATGCATTGGGCTCACGTAAGATAGGGACCCAAAAAATTTGCGCCTCACAATCGATGTAACCAGTAATGGTTGCGCTTGAATATCAAATGGAACCTTGTTGTTCTAAGAAATATTAGTAGTGTGACTCAAATAGAAAACTATAGGGAAATTTAAGAAATTTTAAAGAGTTAATTATCGTAAAAATTTTGATACAAAAAAGTCAATTTTGGCCAAAATGTCAGTTGACACCTTGTTGTTCCAAAGTCACGACATGTTAGCAGTATGCATCGATAACGCTTAACGAGAGAGCATTTTTTACCAATTCCTCGATAAGCCATCGAGTGATAAGCTTCTGGTGCAAGCTGTTAAAACCCAGGCACAGTCGTGGCAAACACAATGTTGGTTTCATTTCCCCTTCATTATGCAGTAGTCATATATAATACAACAGAGCATTTTAGTTCAACATTTTTAGTTCTACTCGTTTACGTCGTACGAGTAGAACTAAATTAACAAGTGTGTGATTATGAAATTCTACAAATTTACCATCGAAACAATAAATTTATCAAAATAATTGTCACCGATTGTATGCCGGGCATACTTTTAATAACGTAAACCATGAATATTTGGAATAAAATAATTGTCACTGAGAGGATACGAAAAAATATTGCTCTTTGGACGTTAAATTTTTTCAAATGCATCACTTGAAATTTTTTACCTACTTCTCGTGTGTCCAATTCGATGTCAGAAGTTAGGTATCTACGTAGGTACGTAATAAATATATATTATTCAGCACGCTGCATATTGTTAATCCTTTATCTCAATTACAATTACAAATAATCTAGAAATTACGAGTTAATGAGGAACACGAAGCCAGCTGTCAAAACATAATATTAATTTATTAATTAAGGAGAACACATTATTATTATGAAGTTGCAGTTTTTTAATCCAAATTAAATGTATCAATTAGAAAGATACACAGAAAAAACGAATTTATCGAAAAAAATTATCAAAAATATTTTTTCGATAAAAAGTTTTTTTTCTGTATATCTTTCCAACTAATACAATTAATTTGTATTAATTTATTGACTTTTATTTAGTATATGTACTAACAAATATTAAGCAGTGAAATGAGTGACAAATGTAATTTAAGCCCACGTCATCATTTGGGGGTAACTTGCGTGCCAATTCTCATGATAACCTCTAATATGATTTTAATCTTGAGGATATCTCTAAGATAAAGACTATACATGCTCTCATGAGATCCTTTGGAGACAACTCTCGGCTGTCGTAGTATACCGTGTACACACCGAGTGTTTACGCACTTTCTAATTCTCTCGACTGGCACCGCTGGTTTTCTTGTTGTTGGTATGATTAATTTATGTAGTGTGAATGTCACCGCTTTCGGCGACTGAAGAATCTGTTAAACCACGGTGGGAACACAAGTGCGGTTGGTACCTCGCCAGATAAACATCTCATAATAAGTTTCACCGAGACTGCGTATTTCGACCGGACGGAATAACAAGAAAAACGATACATCGGAGCAACCCACGACGGGCAGAGAAACAGCTACTATCAATCCAGGTTAGTAGAGATCATTCTGCATATTTAATCATATTATCAATAGGAAACTTGAGAATGACAAGCTGTCGAAGGCATTCACGAGAACACCGAGTCTCAGAGATTCGTGCACCGCCACTTGTCTCGAGCCTCACTTCACGCTTGCTGTACGAGCACATCAAATATCAGTCAGAATTTGAATCTTCCCAATATCAGTTAAAACAGAATAAATGTTTGTAATCTGTACACGGGTCGGTCCTATCAAACTCGAGCAACTTGTCTCATCGTGTTTTACTCCATCAAGGACAATGATATCATCACAAATTTAAAACGTCGTTCAGCTCTAATTTTGTAAAAATCACTCGTATTCATATATACTTGTAAATATTGTATATATTATGTGCGTGCATATATATGTTTGTGTAATAATGCGCTAAATCCTAAGACGGGCACCTACGCGCATATAGAATTCATGTTTAACTAAAATAACATTATATAACTTTTGCTTCATGTTACTTCTGCTTTCTTTTTATCTTGGCGTCGGTTCATCTTTCACTTCCTTCTCGACGTTTGACCACTAGATTTCCTAGGGACTTCCCCATTATTTTCAAACATTATATACTCTTAATGCATGTTTACGCGCCTTGTTACTTCGATTGGCACCACTGCGTTTCCTGGTTTATAATAATGTACATGTGTGTGTGTGTGTGAGTATTGCCGCCTTTTTTCGGAGAGCCAAGAAGACGGTAAACGACAGGCGTATTAATTACATCCCGTGCTTCGACCAAATAAGCCACCAGTGCGCGCGTCGGTCGGTCGAAATCCAAAGAAGACAACCCAGCTAAAAGAACAATAACATCGCACCAAAAAGCCACCAAAAATAAAAGGTTGGTGCAATTCATATATCATATGTGTGCTTATTGTCTTGGGAACCAGCTATCGAAGGTATATACATAATGATCCCGTCTGATCTTCTCATTGCATGACTATACCATCTCTGGCTTTTTCCATCTTCTCTGTATCCGATGCAGCCTTAAAACTTCCTCCGATGGACTCATTCCAGTCTTGTCACACCTCCAGCATATCTGAGCATTTAGAATTCGTTAGTGTTCATTTTTTGTTCGTGGGCTCTTTTCACTGTGCGGTATTTGACTCCGTATAGCTTGCGGGTCAAACGGCCGTCTTGTATACTCGACCTTTACTTTTGATGGACATTATTGGGTCGCAAAAAAAACCAGCGGATGAGCGCTACTTTTGCCAATGCAGTTTGTGTTTTATGAGTAACATCAGTATCGACTTCAGCTTTGGAAGTCATCATGAAGCCCAGGTATATAAATTTAAGAACTCTCAGTACAAGAATATTTTTTAGATTTTAATTACTATCTTTTCACTCTTTTTGTATTTATGATCAGTTTTAAATACGTCCTGATAAAGCTTGAGATAAGCGTAACCAGTTGACGTATAATAAATTTCATGGTTTCATACAAAATTATTGTTATTTTATTTAATACAGGGTTGCGCAAAATTAATCATCCAATTTTGTTTTTGGATAACTCTTTTCCTAAATAAAAAAATAATATTTTGAGTGATGGAAATCAGATCAGATGATATCCGTCAAGTGGCTGCCGCCAGAGCTCTTTTCCACTTAACAGAAAAAATTTTAAAGGTCCAAATAAAGATTTTCATCACTCAAAATTTTATTTAGTAAAAAAGTTATTCAAAAACAAAATTGGATGATTAATTTTGCGCCATCCTGTATAATATGTCAAACAACAAAGTGATTGCTTTCTACGAAAATATACTATTATTTCTTCTAAAATTACATTATGTACCAAATAAATAAATAAACATTAAAATAAATGTGTACGTAAAGCTTTACGTAAATTTACTACACTTACTATTTGAAACTGTTAATGTTATATCATGTTAGTACCCCTGCTGGTTCATGGACTTCTGAAGAATTATTTTCCTTTATTTGTCTCTGTTTGAGCATGTTTTAGTTGGTAATCCTGAGTTTTCAAAATACAGAGTACGTACCTTCCATTTTGTGCGGGTAATTCTACAAAAACCTTGCGGGTATCAGAGCTAATCGAGACGCCCTCGGTGACGGACATATGCCTTCGGAGATTGCTGTTCGGTCATCCTCTCCACATGGCTCTGAAATTTTTTTATTTGAACAAACCTTGATACGCTTATATCATTGTATATATAAACTCACTTTTGTAGCGTCTACGCCATAATTCATTTACTAAAACGGCCAAAAGATACGCCTCAAAGTTTGCCTTTCAAAATCGTTCACCCGTGTCTCAGACGCTTGTGTAGGCACTAATCTGATAAGCGTTTTGTACACTAAAATGTTGGCGCCTTCGGACAGCATTCGAGATTTTGTTAAATTTTATTCGCGTCTTAATTTTCGAAAAAAATTTAATGTTCTACCTCGAGTGTATGCAAATTATGTTTCATCGAAATCATCAGCATATACAGTTGGCACAGCAAATCAGACGAATATGTTGACCTTTTGTGTTACACAACACTTTGAATAAAACGGCGCGATTGTAACATTCTGTCACTTTTGGAGAACGTTACGCGGACGGCGCATTTCACGCGTGACACGAAACACATGATGCCATGCCAAGCGTTGACCTACCAAGATGACCATCCATCAGGTTGTCTGGGCGGAGAAAGTGGCTTCGCGTTCCATGCGTAATTATATTTATTTAATATTTTGCATGAATTAATTACTATTTTTCGAGATAAAACGCGACACGGTCAGCAAATGATTTCTTTGATTGCTTGTTCCAACGTGTCGTACGATAGTATAGACTATAGACATAGATCATTGACTAAAAAATAGGCTAAAAAAGAAATTATTTGCTGACCGCGTCGCGTTTTAATTTCCAATTGCACGATCCTAGAACCTATGCTATAGAATTAACCTAATTATTTGTGTAGTCTAACAGTAAGCCTAGCAATCACGTGATTAAGGCTTCGTCCTCCTGCCGGGATACCACCAAGTTTAAACCCTTTCTAGGGCCGTGGGAATACGTATTCTTAACTAACTAACTAACTTACCATCACGCCGTTTCTCCGCGGGGGTAGGCAGAGAGGATAAAGCGCCACACTCTTCTGTCTTGACACACAATTCTCGCCTCATCCACATTCATACATCTTCTCGTAGAAACTCGCCAGTTATTGTGGTTTCTAACAGGACCATCTTCCAGGATCTGGTTTATCGGGTCGTGCCAAGCCTTTAGCGGACGTCCATTTCTGGTGTCATCAACACTTGCGTCATATATCTCTCTTACCATTCTCTTCTCTTTCATCCGTTCTATATGAACAAACCACCAAAGTGGTCCTTTCTTAATCTTACTCACTATACTAAAATCAGCTATACATTCTTTCGTTATTTCTAAATAGATCTGCCACATATACGCCTAAGTGATCTCATATCCACTGCATTCAGTCTACTTTTGTTCCTCTTCTGCCAGCTCCATACATCAAGTTTCGGTACCAGGACTCCATTGTATACCGCTAGTCTTGCCTCGGTTGACAAGTTCCTGTTAGATATCATTTCATTCAAAGCGCTGTTCATTTTATTCCCAGCAGTCACCCTCCTTTCAATATCTTTCTCGGCCTTTCCGTCTTTATCAAACATTCTTCCCAAATACACAACCTCATCTACTTGTTCCAAACATTCACCCCATCCACGTTGGAATAACTATTTTATACTATATAATAATAATTTTATATATATATTTTTGCTGATTATTATCATATTTAATTTTTTCACCATTTTGTGACCACTTTCTTCAGATTGTATTTGTTAACCATATTCAAAAAGAAAAAAATGTCAATATCGATTAAAAATAATTTGCCCTAGAAAAGATTAACTTGGCGTGATTGGTCGAGTGTCGGGCAAATATAATAGCGTAAATATATTTATCTTTCCAATTAATACATTTAATTAGTATTTAAATATGAATTAAATATATTAATTATAAAGATATACATATAAAATCAATTCTATCGAAAAATATTGTTGTTGCGCCTATATATCTGTCAAATGATGGAACGATTAAATGTATTAATATCAAAAAGGTAACATATAGGGTCGAAAATTGTCGCTAAAAATATTGTCGCTGTAGCTTAGTTGGATAAAGCACCTTCCCCGGTTAGGAAAGAGATCCAGGTTCGAATCCCGGTGGCGCAACAACAATATTTTTCTATAAAATTGATTTTATATGTATATCTTTATAATTAATATATTTAATTCATATTTAAAATATCACAGACCTATGTTCTAAATAATTACAACTTCACAATAAGAATGTGTTCTCCTAAAAAATTAGTATTTAAAATATCTCAGACCTATGTTCTGAACGATTACAACTTCACAATAAGAATGTGTTCTCCTTAATAAGATTTATTTATTTACTTAGATATAATACGAATAGTTTTTGTTGTTTTTAAAGAGTTACAAAAAATTTTTTGGTCACGTGGCAATAATTTTTGGTATAATGAATACATCTATCGCGTATCCGAATCCGAAGCTTTGTTTTGCACAAATTTGGCCGTGTTGCTGCCGCTCACTGGACTATGAATCCCCGGCCAACCGGTTCAGACACTTTACAGCGAGTTCACTTGCACCTAAATTCAATCATTTACTGGGTGTATACAAATTAAACGCAACACTGACGTGAAGAAGTGAAGCGTGGAATAATCCAAAAGGCGGTATCCGTGGACGAATTACTCGGTAACCGCGTATTATCGTAAAGATACATGTGCCCCGATAAGAAGTGCGCCCCATCAGCGTGAAGTACGGTAACGATGTATACGTTTGACATATGACATACGATGCATATTTTCGTACTTATGACTTTTAGTGGCACAATACAAAGTTTTCATATTATATCATACCATTATACCCATTAAAGTACTATATTTTAGTTATTATGCCCCGCTGGAAACGCAAAGATTAAAAACTATTTTACTGTTAGTTAATTCGGTTAACATTTTTTATACCAATATCAATATGTTTATTTATCTTTGGAATAAAAATGCTAACAAATATTTTGATAGGCATTTTTGTTTTGGTTTGTACTTTAATGATGCGTATCAATAGATTAGATAAATAGTTAAGTATTTGACATTTTTCTGATTCTCAAGTTCTAATCTGATCAATTTCTCAACATTTTTTATATTCTGTCATTACTTTTTACATTGTATTATTATAGATCTGTTTTATATATAATGTCGAAGTCACTCCCATAATTCAAGATCATTCTTATTTGTGGGTGTATAACTCTATTGTTATATTATGTTGTTCAATATATATAAAATATTACTCTCGACACACGTGCAGTAGCCTTAAAGATCGACATACATCAGTTGTTACTGTCTGCTCTCCACACAAAATGCAATAGTCAAAATTTAAAGAAATAACCTAACAATAATTCTATACTTTTCTTTTTCAAAAGCAAAATTTCATCCGCGATCACCCAACTTAATACAAAAAAGTTCAATAGATATCAACGCAGATATCTTATGAAGTTAAATTATAAAATTTAAATATTTATGTAAAACTTAAAATGACTAAAATATTTTGTACTATTAACCAAATGAGTTGAAAATGTAAAATTGTGTAGTTAAAATCTAATAATTAACTTGTTTTCATTTTTAAGTTCTCGCTAGTACTGTGCGATTTCATTAACACAAATGTACTGTCATCTAGATTAGTTCCTTGAAGATCTAAATCTTCAAATTCGAATCTAAAGCAGTTTCAGACAGAGCAATGTATTAAAAAAATCTAAAATACCGTACATTTTGGTGTTAATTGTTTGTTAGTTTCTTAATAAAACTCCTAAGTACATATCGACATGTTTTTAGACACGGAAGTGCCTAGATACGCCGGCTTCTCATTTCCATAGATAAATAGATAGGCAACTCGCTGATATATCAACATACCCCTTTTTAAATTATATTTTCTTCGAACTAAAATAAACTGTTAACCCATCGAATGATCCGTGTTTACATGTTATATAATACAAAAACAAATACATCTACTGGAAAAATAGCGTCACCTTTGTGTCGACCAAGTGTCACCTTTATGACGATCTCCGAAGTGTCACCTTTGTGACGACCAAGTGTGACCTTTGTGACGACCAAGTGTCACCTTTGTGACGACCAAGTGTCACCTTTGACCGATCAAGTGTCACCTTTGTGACGACCACCAATATATCACCTTTGTGAAGACTAAATGCTTTTGATTGAATTTATGCATAAATGTATTGTTTGTAACTTTCCAAGTCGATATATCTTCTACATGCAGCTTTATCTCTATTATTATATGTCGGAGATATTTAAGTTTTCTTTATTGTAACTATTTATTTCATTTTCTTCATCCGAACCATAACATCTTTGTTTGTAGCTCAATCTACGCAGTTGATGTAGACCATTAGTTGTAGATCTTGAGTGTTTCGAGTCGCCTTATCATTTCTTCGGTATATAAACATGATTCCATTCTATAAAATAATACCGAAAACACATGGTATATGTCCATTCGCATTCGTTATCTAAGGTTGAGATCATGAATGCAAAACTTTTTTTTTATGCGAATAAAAATTGCACGAACTCTCTTAATGCGGCGTTTGATTTCAACAGAAGGATCTCATCTTTATATTTCAACTGAGGTATGCGATATTTTGTATCTTCTCCAATTTCGTTTCAGCAATATTAAGACTTTTATTGTCAACTGTGCAATCGTAATTTGAGGTTTAAAGCAGGCGTCGGTAACCTTTTTTGGTTGTTAGTCAAAATCAATCAAAATGTGACTATTAAGAAGACGGTTTGGGTCAATGGGTATTTTTATTTTAAAACAGCCCGTTAGTGAGTAATAAGATAAATTTCTTTGAGAAAACTAATATAATATGAAAAACAAAATTCTAATTATTATAAAAACAAATATAATTGTCAAATTTTAGTTCATTAACAATTTATGAACTTTATTTACAAGCGTTTCTTGCGTTGCAGGCTCTTTCTCATTGGCCCATGCCTGACGGATAACGGAAATGATTCAGACCACGTCCTCATCGACCACTGCACATGTAATGTTTTATAAATGATTTTTATATATTATACTTTATTTGCGAATCTCAAGTGGGTCACTTGAAATCATCAAATGGGTCTGACCCGCGGGTCATCATAGGTTGCCGATGCCTGGTTTAGAGCATGTCTGCAAAACACATTTTTCATACGAATTGCACAATTTTCAATAAAGACTAATGAACGCACAGAGATCTTTTTATGTTTGTTCTTCTTCAGTAAGCAACAAAAAATAAATAATTAATACAGTTAAATGTCACACTTATTAAAAAACTGCGCAATTGACATTTTCTGAACGTATCCGTGAGAAAATTATCAAATTTATATTGTCTATGAAAATTCGTGTTGTGAAATGTGCTGGTAATATGTTATTAGTTATTAGCTAAAGTTGCGGTTTAATTGTATAATCAGCAAAGTTAATACGCTCTGTCGATAAAGCTAAAACGTTCAAACCAAAAAGAGAGGAGACGCCGATCATCGTTTAATAATGTTAATTCAACTGTTCATGTAAGTAATGATAGTCTTTGTGAGAAAACTCCTGTTCATTTATTTCCCGTGTTGACATACTTCCATTAACTCTGAAATAACGCAAAAAAAAAACATCGAGCTTAATATCAAAAAGCAAATATATCTGCTACGATAAAAATTCCAAATATTTTGTTTCGGTAAGTCTATCAGTTGATGAAAATTCATTTCACTTTCTTCCAGGGCTGCGGAGTCGAAGTCGTTGATTTATGGTGTATTAAGCGGAGTCGGAGTCGGACTGTAAGGTAAAGTCGAAGCCGGAGTCGGTAGATTTTTAAACGCCTCCGCAGCCCTGACTTTCTGTGCCCTTATTTTATTTTTTACATATGACAGCATGAACGTTCTGGTGATCTGCGAAATAGGAATTTGTGACGAAAAATAATGAAAAAACACGTAACATACTACAGAACTCGAATTACTGTATAGTCATACAGCACAGATTAATCTCTCGCATCAGTTCTAAAAGCATCAATACGTCATACTGCTCTGCGTACAAAATACCGTATTATATCGATTATAAGACGCATATTTTTCCATCTTTGATATATGTGTATTCATGGTCCATCTTATTCTCGATGGCATCTTACAATCGCTGCCATGAACGTACTTGCCGTTGACGATACTTGGAACCCACCTCCGGTGAGCTAGCGGCGGCCGCTGCACAGTTTCGATACATTTCGTCGCTCGGTGACGGTTGAACGCGATCATTTTTGAATGAAATTGTGACCATAATTGGTACATGATATGTTCTCAAAAACAATTCGCTACGATGCTGCATTGAAACGAAAACTTATTGTGTATGCAATATGATGTCTTTCATTTTTATAATAAAGGTTTTATTAATTTTTTTCTTTCTAGCTTAGAAAAATAAAGGTGCGGCTTATAATCGGTGACGTCTTATCATCAGTGGCGTCTTATCATCCGTGGCGTCTTATCATCAGTGGCGTCTTATAATCGGTGCCGTCTTATCATCAGTGGCGTCTTACCATCGGTGGCGTCTTATAATCGGTGGCGTCTTATCATCAGTGGCGTCTTACCATCGGTGGTGTCTTATAATCGGTGGCGTTTTATCATCAGTGGCGTCTTACCATCGGTGGCGTCTTATAATCGATGTAATACGATATAATAGACAACGAATGAAAACTCGCTTCGCGCTTTCAAAACGAGTTTCGAGACAAGTTTCATCTGTATACACACATCCTGCCGTTAGCTACTTGTTGCTGGCACCAAACCCAAAACATATCGTGAAGAAGCAGATTGTGTTTTAATTATAATGAATAATTCACGGTATACTTTTAGAACAGCAATGTCTTCTAACTTAGAAAACGTACCAGAAATAATCTGCTAATAATAGTATCTATTTACTATATCAGTTTGGGTGCATCCAAGGCGATGGATGGATTACACCAAGAAGTGACGGACACCTTGAAAGAAATGGGTAGAAACCTAAAAGCTTGATGGACTGACTTCGATACGTTGATTCATGGACAAGAACAGAAGATACAAGTTGTTAAATAAAACATATTTTCAAATAAACAAATTGTCTGCTTTTTTGAATTTTTGATGAATTAAAATAATAATGCCGAGTCTTCCGCAACATCCTGTACGTGTGTTTATGCATTTAGCGTGGCCTGCTATTGCCGTCAGCTCCACTGCGGTGGGTAATTTCTCTGTGGGAGGAACTAGAGCCGATGTACATAAAGACAGTAGTTCTATACTGAAAACGGCACTTAGTATCGATTGAGGCCATTTCCATACGAGCGGATAGTGCAAACCCGACAGACTAGTGCATTCCGTAGCGCCTAAAAGAATTTCGCGTTCGGATCGATTTAGCAGCTTGATTATACATTTCATTTATCTTTGATAACCCCAATTATTATGGTCACAATAGAAAATAGCATTTCACATGGTAATGTACTTGAATAACTTGGCTAATCACAAGACAAATAAAGAAAAATGTATCAAATATTATGGGCGCTTTGATACGACCACAGTCTAGCAACAGTATCTAAAAAATGAATAATATTATCTGGTCGTACTCCTCAAAACAGATAGTCGAGTTTATGAAAACATTACTATTCAAAGCACTGAGAGCTGCTTACAACAGTCACTGGAGTACTATCACTTAAATGATTTATAATCTTACATCTGAATTGACACTATCTCAAATTGTAACATATGAGAAATTGTATACAAGTGAAAAATAATCAATTTAATTATAATATTAAACTTGACAAGGACCTAAATCTGAAAAATATTTCCGACAAGGAACGAGGGATAGTTGTTAAGTAATATAAACAACGAAGTAAGAGTACTAGAAGACAAGCTAGAATAATGACGCCATTTAAGATTAAAAAAACAAGAATCTTTTAATATCACTAACAATCTTCTTCTTCAATGGCCTTGCAGCTCATATTGAGCCTCGACCTCCCGAATCTTTCGCTTTCACACGCTCCGGTTTTCAGTGACTGCCTTCCAGTTCGGAATCTATAGCAGCATCCTCCCAGCGAAGTCTAGGTATTCACACTCTTCTTCTACAACCAGGCGTTTCATTATATTCCTACCAATAATATCGTGAATTATCCATCAAAATATAATTCGAAAAACTGCCTATGTTAATGAAAAAAAATCTGCTCCATTTGGTTGAATTAGATGACCCATAAGGAGTAAATGCAAAAGCATTCACACAATAATTAATACAATAAATACTCAAAAAAAACGTAATCGATTTTTTAAATTTATTATACTGACCCATCAGTTATCCGACATTGGTTTTTAAATATAGTTATTATTGTATCTTAATCGATGTCTATCTACACAATAGAAAATGGTGATAGTATTAGTAATGTAGGCTACACACATCAACCTAGGTAGATTTTTTTATTTATTACGCACTTCATTTTCGTATAATTTTATGTACACAGTACTGGTTTCAACAAATGTACGAATTTCTACTAACCTGGATAATAATAAAATGACTGCGAATACTAGTTATCATACGAGTCGTGTACTGTTGTACGGGTGTACCGAATTCATGCTAATGAACTTGTCTATGAAAATAAGCCTGTTCGCCGGTGGAGAGGCTCACACGTGCTTAGTCGATCTTGACACGGTTCGGCCAGATTGCATAACAATTTCCAAGATGAAACGGTCAGCAAAAATGTACCGATTTTATTTATCAGTTTGGTTTTGACACGATGGAAAACGGAATAGAATGCGAAATAACTTTTGAAAATACAAAAAAAATCTCTTCCGCATTAAGACAGATTTCGTCTGTGTGTAAAAGTGTATTTATTATTTTTTCTCTGCTAAAATTAGATGGTAGATTGGACTAGCTAACTTCCTTACCCTGGTTGGTTTATTTCAAAAAAAATTGATCGAATTAAGAAGCAAGCGAATTATCGTATCCACAAAATCCGTTATATACCTATAAGTAAATAAACTTTTTAACGGTAGATGCTTTCGAGATCTCCCAGTTATGTGAAAAATTGTGAATTGTAATTTTTCAGAATTCGCATAATAAGACCAATCAACCTAAAACTTTATGTTTAAAAGTTCAAATGAAAAAATAATTAGGTACTAAAATAAAACTGCATTATATAGTGTCACCGGCTAATCGTAAATGAGGCGTACTGTACGACAAACACTTGAGATCTACCCTATAAGAACAAATCCTACAAATTATTCGTAAACATTCAAAGGAAATGTCGTGAAAAGAGCCGGCGTTTGAGTATAATACATCGTTTAACCTAGATCTCTTCCAAGGCGTGGATTAATTAATTAATTCCCATCTCTTGACAACCTTTCAACACATCTGCTTACCAGATGAATTAGGCATGCGTAAATCAATATTCCTTGTGTGGAAGCCACAATTATTGTATTATAATAATCAAGTGGTATCCCGAGATAGTATTATGTATTCATTCTACACTAGCTATTTATTTATTTCATACTACCTACATAGATATATAATAATATTCATTTCTTCAAAAAATTAATTAATTATACATTAAACATTTGGCATATTTTGCCACAGAGCCAATTAGTTAATAATATTTCAGTATGTAATAATTAATAAATTAGTAAACTAATTAAATATTTTTATATATTGTTAATTTTTATATTGTATTATTATTAATGTATGTATTTTTTTTTATCTAGTTTATATTGATCCTGTATTATATAAATGTTGAAAGTCACCCCCCATAATTCAAGATCTTTCTGATTTGGGCGTGCATAACTATACTATTGTGTTTTATATTGTCGAATATATAAATAAACTTAAATAGATAAAAAATAAAATTAAATAAATGTCATGTGAACGTTGATTTTTAATAGTTTTTAATAATATCTTGAAATGCAAAAAAAAATAGTTGGAAAAATATACCTACAAAATACAAACAACAAGATTTATCGTTACACAAAATCTAGCTACGATTTTGACGTAATATTATTATTATAAAAGCGAGACCTTCTATAAACCCTTTAATTACCCGATCAAATGATTGTCTTCTGGCATTCTTGCCACTACGCTATTAGTTGATAATTAATTTAAAAGAGCAACCAAAACAAAGAATCATCCAATATGCTCACTGCGTCACAGAATCATTCAGTCTGTGAATAATAATTATCGATGTGTTATATTTAGTTCCTTAGCCTGTTTCATATACAGACTGGCCAAAAGTCACTTTATGGAGATTTTTTTACCCATATGTAAAGCTGACATTTGTGGATATAAAAATGGGGATCATTTATAATATATTTTTATGTAAAGGAAAATTCTTTGCTATGCAAAATAGTATGTAAAAAAATTAATTTAAAAATAAAGTCATTTAATTTTGAAATAGTATATTTTCTTTTGGCCTATTCTGTATTTGAAATTGAATAAATATTTGTTCAGTATTGAAGGTCACCAAATGTACATATGTAGGTTTACGTGTTTTTACCAGCAATAAATGCGGAAAAACATTCTAACAAAATATATGTTTTGTCGGAGACTCCCCGAGAATAGTAAAAACGGAACATTAGAAATAGCGCATTTGAAATATGTAAGAACGTGTGGTGACCCTGCACGTGCCTCACAGACCATATAAGACCGAAACTCAAGCAACCAAAAAGCAGACAACATACATTTGAGACGGACGTTGCCCAAACAGCTAGCGACACTTCTCCGCAGACCGTTGTCTCATCGACATCTTCCTTCATCCATCACTCGATCGAGCCACTCCAGAGTTTAACGGCAACACTAGCAAGTGCTCTATCAATTAAATACCTTGCTCTAGTTACAACAACAGACACCCTACACAGCAACATATAAACAATACGCGTGAGACTAGAAGATGTTCAGCTTCAGTCTCACAGAGACAAAACCTTCTGATAAATCACACCAAACATATTAAACAAACAGAACCTCTACACTGACAATATTAACATTTAGTATCTTTTAGATAACAATGAGGGATACATATATGGAAAAATACATACTTTATGTAGGAGCGTTACCATTAATATGTCTATAATTTAATCAAATATTTTATCAGACGGTATTGCGAGTAACGTGTGAATAGTCTAACGTATTTCTTAAAATTATTAAATTGAATAATGATCTTACCGGAGACTTTTTACAGTTTGAAAAAAAAAATATGATAAAATCAAACCAACACGAGTATACTAAGTAATTATTATGTGGTATAGTGGATTGGGTTTTGTTAGTAACTTCTTGTGCTAGAATAGCGGTAAAATAGTAATGTTTTAGTCAAGTAAATTTATAAAATTGCATCTCACTAAATCATTTAATTTTTAAGAAATAAACTAGTCAATCCGTGTATGTCATGCTTAAAAATCATCATCAGTTAAAAACAATCTTCATTCAAATCGAGAACTATCACAGACAAGAGAAATTTCATACAAATAAACAGAACCGATGTTTTGTTAGGTTAGTATCATGTTGTAGTTGAGAGAAAGAGTGCACGGAATAGCACAGATTCCGAGCGATCTTTATTATATTAATATTCAAGCCGTTTGAATAATCATAACCCTTTAAATGTGATTTTTTTCAACGTCTAAACAGTACTTAGACCTTATAATTCATGTGTTATGTATTTGTCTCAATCCAATCCAAGTTATCTTGATAAACAAAACATATTTGAATACTGGATTTGATACACACTGCAGCAACATTTGACAACTGTCAGTACCGCAAAATAAAACTTGGAGATTAATACTGAGAAAAATAGATGCACTCGCATCAGTACAGTGCTGAAACATCTAAATGTGATGATCTTTAAACAAAAAATATATTTCAATGTTATGGAGATAAATATACTGAGATTGCCATTCGGGAAGAAGGCCTGATCGAGACCGATTGATACAGGGTGAATATTATGTTCCAGGCCGATTTTGTTTGGCCGCTATTTTGGTTTTGAGGCATCCAACGCCTCAACAACGCGTTGAATACATTGAAACATTTATCTAAATAATAATGGTGATCGCTATCATTACATGTTGGAATACTTCTCGGTGACCTAAATGACGGTGCCATCTCACACACAGCCCGAGCTACGCTTGAAATTGCGAGAAATATTTCCCGGCCACATAATGTAAAAAAGTGCTGATATCTACTGGCCTCCACGATCACCTGATTTGACGGCTCCCGACTATTTTCTGTGAGGGTATTTGAAAGGAAAGGTATACGCCAATAAGCCAACAACAATTCCGATACTGCAGGACAATATTCGAAATGAAATTGCTGAAAGTGTGCGAGAATGTTATGAAAAATATGGTTAAAAGAACATGCATTTGTGCCGCTGTCAGATGCATGCTGCCGCTGCGCATTTGGCCGATGTCATATTCTCATACATAATTGTAATAAACCAAATATTATTATACCAAAATTAAAAACATATATTTCATTTCCTAGTTATTTAAAAACAAATCGGTCTGGAACACAATATTCACCTTGTATTATGTGATCGATTTCACGAACATCAAAGTGCAATTAAATTAAATACGATGCATATTAGAAAAGCTGTAACGTGCATGCCGAGTCCCAGAATATTTTACTTTGATAGCATAATATTAGATATTTATTTCCTGCAGAAAATAAGCCGTTTGCACGCCATCAATCAACAGAGTACATATAATGTTAGTAGGTATGTAACGAGACTAATGATGTATCATCATCTGTTTATATACACACGTGACAACGCCGATTCAACACGTAAACTGGAAACACGCGCATTTTTTCCATAATCTTCGAACACAAGACGATGAAATGAAGTTCCGATTAAATTGTAAAAATAAAGTCATTTGATGATAGTATCTCCGTTTCGTTTTGCAGAGAGTTGTGTCATGTTCAGAGATGAGCTGGACATTCTGGGAAGTGACTGAAACCTAATATTGCTGTCGCACTGTAAACACAAACGGTTGTTGTTCAAAAATTAAAGTGTTTTTGAACAGATTAAGCAGAGTGAATAATTAATGATTTTTAATTTTTACATTTATTCTAGAAAAAAAGAAACATTCTCGGTGCACATTTATTCGAGAGAGCCGAACCGTTCAAATAGCCCAAAAAATGGTTGTTCACCTTGTAGCTCTACGTATTTATCTATATAATTGCGAGGACGTCCAAGAATGCTAGTTACCTATCAAATGTTTTTATGTAAATGATCCGAAGAATACGCGACTGAAATATCAAAGGTCGGAGAATTGCGAAACTATTCCATCCTAATGAACTAATCGTTATTTTAAAGAGTACATAAAATAATATATTTAGATAGCTATGAACTCTATTCCAAATTAATAAAATTCCTCACGGTCCTGGCAGCAAGAATCGGGTAGATTTAATCCGTGTGTGAAAGTGTATTTTTACGTTACGAATATTTAAGTCTTTAGAAAGCACAGCACATCATTATGAAACGAGATGACCACTCAGGCCGGTTAACGAATTTAGCCGAGATATTTTCTAGGTTGATATTTCAGAAAAGTTTGATCAAAATTTGATTAGAACTACGGAAGTTATCGTGTCCACAAAATCGTCATATCCAATACAATAATACGATCGTATGAAATAAAATATTAAAATTGTTTTGCTATTGATCATTTCTTGATTTCGTAGTTTGTTGGAGAGTTATTTTTGGCGTGTGCATATTTACTATCTTTCCTACATTTGCGAATCCATTTATCTCATTCTCTCCCACACAGCATCTAACAGATTTTACCTTGACACAACGTAGCACGTTCTCTGTGCGGCAAAATATAAAATGAAATGTGGACTAATGTTCAAATAAAATATTATTGTCGCAAACATTCGCTAATGGTCAGATAAGGGCGTGAATACAATATAAATAAATAATTGCACCATATTAATACATATCCCACAACATAAATAGTGTTTCCGCAATTTGCTCATTAATATTACATTTATAAAGAGGCCCAAAAAGAAAAAATACAATTTATTTAACATATTTATATTCCAATTATAAGTTAGGAAACTTTAAATAAAAAATAACGTAAAATAATATTAATGCGAGAGAGAGAGAAATAACAATTGTATAATAATATCAAAAATTATAATATATAAAGTTTTTATTTCGAATAATATGCCCGAAGCAATAAGTAAAGTGCATTTCGTCATTTAATTTTGATCTAATTTTAATATCTCAAAATTTATCCAAAATAATAATCCTGAAAATTTCGAAATTATATTATTCCATAGATTTTCTAATTACTGTAAACTGGTTAGAGATTTCGGATTCACTTACCTATTTCGTCATTCATTTTTCAAAATGGCGTATCTCGTTTTTTGTTAAAATTGAGTTGCCATTCCATTCAAACAGGCATATCTGAATTTAATTCCAAATAAATAATATTACATAAAAACATGCTAACGTACCCACTCGTATTTCGATGTGTCATTCTTACAAATGATGTAATAAGTAATTATTTTTGAATAAATACACCTCACGTTTTTAAATCAAAGAATATCCTATTAGCAATATTTGAATACGTCCAAGAACACACAATTTGTGGATTTCTACCTACAAAGACACTGCTATTAAACAAATATCAGATATCCCATAAAGACAAAGCTATTTTGTATTATATTTATTGGAAAATATATATGGAAATATGGGGTAATTACAGGGCTTACGACCTGACTTTGGCTGACTTAAGTGATCACTTTATATATATATATAACTTTCACCAATTATTCACCACTGTTCAAAATAAAAAATATATAAAAACATTGAAAAATATTGCTTTTTCAGGCGTATTCTAGTATAATATGTTTAAAAACATTTTACAGATAAAGAATATTGCCTTCAAATAATTTCCAAAAAATCAGATTCTCATATTAAAAAAGGGAAAAATTAATTATCAAATTTATTCCATAGATGGCGATGGTGTAGTGGTAATCGAAATGAGTCCACATACTAACATGAATACAACTTTTTTGATAAATGTGGAGATTGAGGGGTGAGAATTGGTGAACGTTATATATATATAAAGTGATCACATAAGCCAGCCGAAGACAGGTCGTAAGCCCTGTAATTACTCCATAATTTCCATTAAATATAATAAAAAATACCTTTGCCTGTATGAGATATCTGAAAATTATTCAAAAAATGTCCGTATAAAATGGTAAAATTTGTGAAAAACTCCACACAATTTGTTAACATATCGTCTGCTGTAAAATCAACAAATTCGAAATACGCCTCTTTGAAAAATGGACGACGATTTATGCTGCTCCTCGGTCCAGACTTATCACATTCAAGCCCGGCTTGCAGTAGTGTATATAAAAATATGCCGATGTACCTGACCCACAATACTTTTAACATTTTCATAGAGTTGTATTACCTTCGTTTGCAGTAAAGCAAACGTTCATAAACGAGCCGTTCAACGCACGGCATACGCAGAATGTCGGCTCTATTGTCGTTAGAAGCAACCCACGGTATCATATTTATTTTCTCACGAGTGAACGTGTGGTATTTGGCATCAGTACGTTTGCAATTTATTAGTGCAGAGTACCTACGTATGTATTTATATCCACGTGTGCTGCTAGATATCCGAAAATAGACATGAGAATTTAATAAATCCAAACGCATTATTTAATATTGTATTAAGATTAAATATGTTTACAATTTTTGCAATAAAATCTGTATAATGAAGAATTGAGATACGAGGGATGTGGAATAAAAAGTGGGGTTCAAATATTTTTTCTTAAATAAAATTTCTAATAGGAAACTTTTGTTTTCATAGTATAAAATTTTAGTACCGGTTGCGTTATCAGTAGTAACTTTTAACTATGGTAACTTCTTACTAACCCCCGTGGTTAAAATCGTTTGCGGGTTGTTCGAACCCAAATATTGCCGGAAGTCGGACCCTAGAAGAAGAAGAAGAACATCGTGGCTGAAGACAATGGTTTTGTCAGTCTATTGTAGAGCTTTTCCGGACCACAGTAAACAAAATAGCCAACATGATAGCTAACGTCCATTGAACGGATATGGCTCAAGAAGAAGATTATCATTGATATATTTTTTATTTTTTTCATTTAATTACTATAAATAGTATGTTTAACTTATATAAAAACCTTTTTTATTATTTAAACATTTAAAAATGCTCCAACGAATTTTATTATTATTATAAATATTAATAATTTGGTAATGACATTATTTACTATATACATGAAATTTTTGCGATTCATGTTTTTCGGGCGAGCGTTGTCGTGGTGCAGCCTAACGCCCTTGGTCAGCCTTCCTCTCCGGCGATTTTGGATGGCTCTTTTGAGTTTTGTCAATGTCTCGCAGTACCTGTCCGAATTGATGGTGGTCCCTTTAGGCATAAACTCGGTCAGCAAGACGCCTTTTCGGTCCCAAAACACCGTAGCCATCACTTTCCCTGCGGAAAGCGTCTGCTTAAACTTTTTCGGCCTAGGCGATTCAGGATGGCGCCATTGTTTGGACTGTTCTTTTGTTTCTGGAGTGACGTAGTGACACCACGTTTCATCTCCCGTAATAATGGAGTCCAAGAATTCTTCGGTATTCTCGGCGCATTCTCGAAGAAACCCCTCGGCACACTTGACACGATTGTCTTTGTGGGTTTCTGAAAGCATGTGTGGGACCCACCGCGCGCACACCTTGCGATAACCAAGTTTATCGGTCAAAATGTTGTCGATGGTTTTTTCACAAACCTCAGGAACCTGGACAGCAAGCTCCCGATTAAATTTTGTGATTCATGTTTTCGACCAGATTACAACATTCCAAAAAATGATGTTCTGGATTTTGTGTTTTCTGTTACCTTGACTGCAAATATTCAAGGGTATCAGCACATGTTCGTCTATATCCACTCTATATGTATATTGAGAAGGATGGATTTGTGGTTCCATGCAAGTTTTTACTACTTAAATATGATTTTCATATCAATGTAGATGCTGTACATCACTGAAGCTTGTATAGAAGGAAATAAGATAATGTCTCGCATAATATATACAGTCGCATTAAATGATCAGGAACATATCTATCTTCGTATTTTGTTGCTTCACATACAATGTTTTCATGAGGGAACGTTCTACACAAAATCGATTGTTTGACACAAATGTATGACTCACAAAAAATTTTTTTCAAAAAATATAATTAAATATCCAAAAATAAATTTTCTAACGCATTTGTTCCTGAGCCTATATTGTCAATTCATTTAACAATCAATGAGTACGAGTATACATTTAACCCATTCCTCGCGGGTGACTCATATACGAGTCGCCGTGTTTCGCCCGCTGCTAGCGCGTACATACGCGCTGAGGAGCGGTGAACATCGTACCAAAATTATTTGTCGTCCTCGTAAATAGTGTGCATTAGTCTCAGAAATCAGCGGCCCCGCAGATCACTACTTCACTCTAGCACGTTTGAATATCACCACAAATGGGGCTAGTGTACTATCACTAGGTGGGCACTGTTGTGTTCTCTCACGAATAATTTTGTTATTATGATTTTGATTTCTGTATTTGTTTATCTTCGTGAGGATGCTTGAGAACCTTTACTATCGATTTCTTAAAAAAAAATCATAAATTTGTTGCATTATCGTAGTGTAAAATCGTAAATTATTATGACGGCAAAGAATGCCGCGTATGAAATATGTCACGCGTATTTATGAACGCGATCAGTGAGTTAAAGAAGTTACTTCAATTTTATGTGCAGAAATTTGAGAACTGTGACAATATTTACGATTGTATTCAATCGTGACGTGTTGTTCTCAATGCTTTCGTCATGCACGGATAGCTGTCAGCGTGAACGATCCAATGATAACAAACATTCATTGTCATTGAAAAAAATATATGACTAAAGTTTTGTGAATGAATGTTTTTCAAATAAAAAAAATTCTGCTCTAATAATATGCTTAAAAAATTAAAAGTCGATTGAATTTATTGAAATTTTTACTGATGCTCTTCTTTCACCACACTGCGGGCCGTGTATCTTGTGTCCTAATAGAATCATGCCGAGCAATACATATATTGACCCTCGGTAATGTGAACCCGACTTCAAAGAGAATTCAGAATGTTTCTTTGCTGTTGAAGATTACGGCAAATTCCAAATTGAAGACACTGCGGAGCAATCCGCAAAGCGGGCGTATTCCCGCATTATCGTTAGCTTCAATAACATACAATCAATGTGCACTAATGATGCTCGTGATGCATCGTTGCGCAAGTCCTGCGCGATTGTCGATTGTCGTTGCATCCACCGTTTGACCGTCGCTCCGATCCAATGGAACGAGGCATTACGCCAAACTGAAGAATGGCGTAAATTGCCGGCGGTGCGTGGGCGGACGGTGTAATTCCACCGCAAGTGTCTTTTTCCTGCTCGTCACGCGGCCCGTATCTGGAGGATCGGACTAATGACGAACTTCCTCCGTGCGGTGGATACGGACACTTGACAGTTGTGAACTGCAGTCGAATTACAAAGCCTCGTTGACGATTCGACTGACAGACCTGGAGACTGAGGAAATGGTCAATATTTAATTATTTATCCATATATGGAATTGGTATCTCTTTTAGGTTAGATCGCCAATTTTTGTAGATAGTATAATATATATATATATATATATATACAGGATGTAAAAGACCTAGTCCACAATATTTTATGGGCGGATACCTTTACGAGTCGAAAATGTTCAACGAATATGTGCAAAATCTACACTGTTACGGAAAATATTATTGTTTGAATATTTTGCAAAATCGTGTTAAGCTTGAAGTCTACATAGACATACTTTGAAATAAATGTTTGGGAAATTATTTTATTATTAATCAATATCTTTACTTCAGATCTTTGCTCATCTAAGAAAAAATAGTCTGGCCGCTCGAAATTCGATGACCTTTAATTTTGCGTATTCAATACATGATTTGGAATCAATAAAATATTTCAATTAATCGAAATAATCGTATAATTACAGTTTTTTTTAAATGCTTATATATCTGACATGGTTGAGATGAGGCACATATCCCTTGAACATTTTTGACTAGTAATTTAGTCAGGTATCCATCCATAAAGTATTGTGGACCTGTATATAATATACTTAATGAAAATCTTCATCGCACTGAACATCATTAATTTCCAAGATTTGGCCTTCTACAATTAATTTAATAAAATTACAAATATGTAATATAATACAATACATTGCTAACTGTACTAGGCAGAAGCCTGTATACCGTCAACTTCTAAATTATTATTATTATTATAAAAACATCTAACCATAAAGTTATTTCTTCAATTATTACAAATGTTATTAGATATATTAATTTTCATACTTTACTTATGTCATCACTACACAGACCTGAGCTACGTCTGTTATTGTTGTAAAATTATATTCAGGTACAAAATGATGTCAAATTTGTACTTGGATGTAATTTGATACATTTATCGTTCTGTAATTTTTATTTTTTATTATTTCAGTAATGGAGCATTTTAAGTCAATTTTTTATATAAATTTCAATCGTTTTGAATTTTATCTTGTAAAGGTGTCCAGCGGAAAAAATTCAAGATTAAATTGTAATTGCTCGTAAACTATCAGGGTGAGGTAAGTGGGAGGGGTATCGTTCGACGCGCGTGATTTTCGAATTTGCCAGTCGTAATAAGTCACTGGTCGGGAGCGCACCGCGCGTTCGCGGTCGAGCAATATTTAAAGTGCGATGATTCATTGGTTCGTGTGCATCGCGCTTTTTGTACTCACTTCAATATTCAACGAGTAAGTGATGGGCCGAGCACGCAACTTATCTGGTGTTGGGTTCAAAAGTTCAGACAAGAAGGGACAATGGTTAACCAAACTCATTTTCATATCGATGACTATGTTAATAAACAGAACATGAGATACTGGTGCCCCGACAACCCAAGGGAACCCCATCAAAAACGTTTGCATTGTTCAAAAACGATAGTGTGGTGTCCAATTTCTGCCCGAAGGATAATTGGCTTTTATCTTTTTAACCAACGTCACTGCTGACGTGTATTGCCGAATGATCGACAAGCTTTTGGTACCGCAACAGCAGCTGTTTCCCGGTTTCAACAATAGAACACAATTTCGACAAGACGAGGCCACTCCATACACAGCTAGAGTTTCAAAAGAGAAGCTGAGGGGAATTTTTCCCAATAAATTAATACGGATAATAAATTACCTGGGCACCTCGGTCACCGGACCTTACACCGTGCGACTTTTTTTGTGGGGATACACCAACAATCCTCGAACAATTCAGACCCTACAAGAAAATATCCGCCGTGAAGTTGCTGCCATTGAACCAACGCTTTGCTCTCGCGTGTTCGCAAATTTAAGAATCCGATTGCAAAAGTGTCTTGAGAGAAATGGCCGGCACTTAGATGATATTGTTTATAAAACGTAAAATCCGAATTATTAAACTCCATTTTGTATAAATGAAATATGAGAATAACATTATAGTTTTTTTTATTAATTTAATATTATACTTGAAAATTTTCCGCTGGACACCTTTATCTACATTCAAAGTTCATTTAGAACACTCTGTATATATGCGTAGAAACAAACTAATGCTTCCACATAATTTTCAAACGTTAATGTTAACTTCTTAAATTCATCTGTTACCAAAGGCAAACTTTAAAGGCCTCTTTCGTATCTCTATAGGTACACATATACGGGTACTACTTGACTGGTATATTCTAATAGCGAAGGTTCTCAAGGCTGTCGTCGACCATTTTCGCAAAGTCCTATCTTTATATGAACTTGAACTTTGCACATCGATTCCTTCAATGTTCACTCTCAAATTACATAAGTAGTTCTAAGAGATTCTCGGTAAACTAATTAGGTATGTCATCTCAAAATATTTTGATACGTCCCTTTGTGTCATCTTTATCTCGAGAACTTTATTTCAATCCGTCAAATATTATGCTTCATAACGCATAAATTAATTATTTTTATCATGTCATAAAAAGTCCATAAAAACAATTGTTCTTTGAGATTATTTATGGTGTGAAACACGATTTTATACGTTCCAACTTAAGGCATTTTGCCCAACTTGTAAGCACAATCGTCACTTCCAACATTGTTACTTATTGTCGGCGTACTAGAAGGAATCAGAGAAATTATAATATTAATTTCTACAGAATAGCTGTTTAAAAAGATATGTTTATATTAAAAGTCTTCATTTTGAGATAATATTTAATCTGGATATAATTTATCTGCCAGAGTGTACAATTATGAAGAGAAAATAAATTATCAGTAACCTTAAATAATAATAATAATAATTTATTGGTTTATACTATTTTTAGAGTAATAAGTAATTCGATAACTTTATTACTAAGGATTTTGACAGTACAGTTAACTCGACATTTGCTGCCCTGCCTACTATACTAGTTTTTTTCTGTATTAAAACACACAGTTTTTAGTAGGTTATGATTAACATTATGTTAATAAAATTATTACAAAAATTAAAAAATAATGCAAAAAAAAATTCAAAATAAAAGTGAGAGCTAAATAGTAATATTCAATAATGTTGTTGTATAATTTTTAGACCATATGTATAATATTATGAGATTTTATGCACTTTTGTCTTTCTTATTCGGGCAGCCAGAACTCATTTTTTTTCGTAAAATGTGTTAGATTATAATGGTAAAAAAATTCCGATATACATTTAGACCGTTGAATAATTTTGATGCTTGAAATAAAAGAAATGTTTGTACAAAAGATTCGTTTGTTTTCTCCGAAGTTAAAAGACAGAGGAATGTCAATCATGTAGTTATTGAACACGCGCGTATCAACAGCACGATTTTTTACACGAAAGAATTGAATCAAATTACATTTTCACATTTCTTTCAAACATCTTGTATTGAAATTCCGGTAAACTAATTGGGAAACTTAAAGGTTCAACCGGTATCGAAAGTCTTAATGTACTTCTTAAATACTTGTAAGAATAAATTAAATATATTCGTGGTACAACGCATTTTACAAAGCGCTCGGCCATTTGATGAAAACTTATGAAGAGAAATCGGGTTACCTTCCTAATGATAATAAGTCATTTTCTGATAGTGAATGGTTTTCTCTTCAGTTTGATTTGATGTGTTCACTTATGTATACGTAGAGATATATTTCCACTATGGAAATGACTGATCGCTGTTGGAGGCTTTCTTCTGGATGCAGTGAAGCGTGTCTTCTTCATCTGCTACCATCAACCATAATCATAATGGAAAAAAATTGTATTTAATTAATTTTCAATGTACAATATTTGCGATCATACTATATATATAAGTTATATCAATGTGTCCAAAATTTAATAAAAATGAATTGTTAATTCTGGCGTCTGCTGTCGATTTACTCAAAGGTATTTGAGATTCCGTAAAAACAAAATAGATGGCTCTTGCAAATAACGGAACGATAAATGTATTCATTTGAAAATTGTGTAACATATAGGTTCGAAAATTTGTCGTCAAAAATAATGCAGCTGTAGCGTAGTTGCATAATGCGCCTTCCACGGTTTGGAAAGAGATCCAGGTTCGAATCCCGGTGGCGCAACAACAATATTTTTCGATAAAATTGGTTTTATATGTATATCTTTCTAATTAATATATTAAATTATTGTTAAAAATATCACAGACCTATGTTCTGAATAATTACAACTTCACAATAAGAAAGTGTTCTCCTAATAAGATTTTTATTTATTTATTTCTTAGGGAAACTAACGATATAATCTATATTTAGTACATGTGAGTATAATTTAAAATAAAACCAACTTAATGAAATTACACATATTAAAGAAATAAAAGACTTTAGAAAGAAACTAAATGAACACTTCAAAAATACATAATTAGAAAATAAACAATATTACAGAACTTTTCAGAAACACACAAATGGACAATGAATAGAATATGTAAGGTATTATATAAAATTATTGTAGTGTAACTCCTGCTCCAAGTGCTGGTCTCTTTTTTGGATAGGTAAGCGAAAGAAAAACCATGTAATTTATAAATATATAAAATACTTAATTCATGTTATAAAAAATTGTAAAAATATCAAATAAATACAAAAAAAAACTTACAAGATTTCGCAGACATAAAAAAAATATACATTTATACCCTAGACATAAGACGAATCTATATATTGAGACTCATTCAATATTTCCATGCTAACAACAACTCACCCCAAGCAATAAATCATGGACACAACACAAGACAAACAACGAACAACTACCCGCCAGTTCCGAGAGCAACAACGATATTTTATCAAAAATTCCACATGTTCTTAGCTCCGAAACTGTACAACACACTCAGCACCAACTGGAAATCGTTCACTTCCAATAAGATTAGACAAATATGGACCCATTATATGATCCAATTGGATAGAGATCAATCAGAAACATCGCTATCCAACATTCTAGTATAATCATTATACAGTGCCTACACTAATAATTCACTAGTTCTACAACACTCTCACTACATAATTTTTTCTTTATTTTTATTTTTATTCCTGTCAATCTTTCTTGAATTAAAAAACACCACAACAACACGAAAGAAACTGGCTACTTTAACACAGACGGCGGCCTAGTAAAGTAGCCAGGACAATGCTGTATATATCAAAGGTGGAGTCTACTCCATCCCACACAATAAACTACGAGTATATACTTAACTGCAATATAATTGTATCTTATATTTATCATGTTACATTGTAATATGTTCACCTCTGTTACAACAAAAACATGTATGTCAATAAAGTCTAATAAATAAAACAAAGTTAAAATAGTTGTGGAAGAGGGAAAAATTAGATGTTAAGTGAAATTGTACATCTGTAGTAAAATATATATATATATATATATATATATGTACTAAAAAAAAAATCTAAAAATGTTTACGCATTGTAACATTACAAATTTTAGGAAACAAGAAGTAAATAACGGTAGTATCTAAATTAAAATACAGTCACCATGGCTGGTAAATTTCACGCACAAAGCGAAACGCCGATCACCGGTTTCAAAGTTCGTCGCTAGGGCGACCGGGTGTACGTATCGGACCGGCGCAAGTAGGAGCTCACTTTGCATTCGTGGAGTACCTGACACCCGATACCTCGGTAGAAGCCGCTCCCAGGACACCGCGAGAGACGGATGCGTGAAGTGCCGTATTTTGCCATGGTAACGAGAGGAATTGACGCAGGTCGACGTATTATTATTGTCGTTGTCGTCACCTGTTAAGTAGTTCCGTGCCTAAATTTTTTAGAGTCATTTGAATAAATTCAACTAAAACTTGTTGACTCTATTATTTTGGAAAATCTCAAATCTTATTTTTATTTTCCCAGAAGATGGTTAAGATGGATCTACACACTATGGTAAGTAGGTACACAACTCACTAATCATGCTCTCCGTTGTTGCTACTCGGTGGAGGGGCTGCCGTAGCATATACCCCACAGCATATTTATATACATCATCTAAAAAATATTATGATTTTTAATTTTTATTTTACATTTGTAGCAAATATTATGTTTTCATTAAATATGTTGTACAAAATAATATTTTTAAAGATGTAATCTTTGTCCAAATACTCAAAAATAGACTGAGGACGGTAGACCTTCACGTTCGTTTAATGTTTTTATTTAAATAACATTAATCAAACTATAATCTTTAGAATAATTACAACTTCACATTATTATTGTGAAGTTGTAATTATTCAGAACATAGGTCTGTGATATTTTAAATATGAATTAAATATATTAATTATAAAGATATACATATAAAATCAATTTTATCGAAAAATATTGTTGTTGCGCCACCGGTATTCGAACCTGGATCTCTTTCCTAACCGGGGAAGGTGCTTTATCCAACTAAGCTACAGCGACATTATTTTTAGCGACAATTTTCGACCCTATATGTTACCTTTTTTGATATTAATACATTTAATCGTTCCATCATTTTGACAGAGCAACAACAATATTTTTCGATAAAATTGATTTTATATGTATATCTTTATAATTAATATATTTAATTCATATTTAAACTATAATCTGTCTAATGTTAAAATGTCTAGCGTTATGACGGCAAAATTGATTCCATCTATCAAATTCACAATTTACGAAACGTTCAATGTTATACGTGTTCATAATCGTGACACGATTGTTAAGATAACGCAAAAGACTGCCAATATTTGAGAGTTGGGATACACATATATATTTTTTAAACATAAAAGTTTTTTTGTGTTGTATCAAACTTCAAAACCAACACATCCATTGATCTGCATTTGTATCCCAGACTGGCCATTGCGGCGACGATGCATCAGAGACTTTATTTAAGAAGAGACTAAAAACGCACCTTTTCAAATAATCATTTCCATAATTTAAAATAATCATTTTTAATTTTAAAAACAAAGATAATGTAGAACTATAAACAGTTGGTGTTTAAAGCGTCCTTGAGGTGAAATTTTTTACTAAAATGGTGCTGTACAAATTATCCAATATTATTATTATTATTATTACTAAAGAGCTTAAATATGTTGTAGATGATAAAGAAACGTAGGAAGTCGAGGAATGCAAACCTCCCAAGCAAATAAATATTCAGGTACTATTACATCAATGTCATCACGTGACAATGACATGAAATTTTGTAGAAATATTAAATTGAACGTGTTAATTAAACGTATTATATTATTCGTCGACAATAAAACTGTAAAGTGGACGCAAGTAATGAAATTACAATTCAACCAGGTTACGATATACACTAAAACTAAATGGTGCATGGAAATTATATTCCGTATGTCTGCTATTGTTATATTTGTGACGAAAACAAACATTTGAATGAGGTGTATTCTGCTGATAAATAATTATGTCCATAAATTTATTTTTTTGGTAATTTTACAAACAATGTCAGGGTTTTGGAGAAATCTGTTGAAAGGTCAAAAAAGTTTATTTGTAATGATCATAAATTATTCATTTATTTTACGTAGATAGGAAGGAATAATCAGAAAATCCTATATAAATTATTCTATGTTATTATTACCCAAAGGGAGACTGTTGTTTCTATCTATTAATTTGTATTAATTATAATGATGTACTATCACTATATTATTATGTATACACATGTAAATGCTAAACTAATTAAACATCTATTGTACATGTGTTAAAACCTTTTTATTATATCATATTATTTTTCAGCTGTACATAAATGTAAAATGAGAATGAGAATTGGGCATTGCCAGGTGGCCTCATATTTGTTCAGATTGAACATAATAGACTCCCCAATGTGTGAGTGTGGTGCCGAGGAGGAAACCCTTGACCATGTCTTTTTTGCCTGTCCATTGCGGATCATAGGTTTTTTTTACAATAATCTTCAATGGTAATTTTCAACTCCCGGTTAACTTGTGTCATCTTCTTTCCCTCAACTCGCCACATTTAAGCTATATAATAGCAAATTTCTTGAACGGCAATGGTATTAACTTGTAACGCAATATTCCCTATTCTATAATATTGTTGTACTGCTTTCTATGAAATAATGTTTTAACTTGTTTAATGGCACAAATCACTTTTGATGGGTGGATTGCCTGTTTAAAAGAAGAAGAAGAAATTAAAATGTGACTTAATTTAATAAGAATAAAAGTATTTATTGATAGAATCAGCGTTAACTTTGTAGAGTTTCATCATCAAAATGGATGGATACAGATAAAACATTGTTATAACACTACATGAGTAGTGAAACAGCAACTATCATCGACAGGTTACTTGAATAGTGCAAATAAACTCAAGTAGATTTATAACATTGTTTTATTTATATCCATCTATAAAAATATTTTTTTACATTTATTTATATAAATGTAATCACATTCGTTATTCACTAATTCACTTATTAGTTCATCAAAATGTAATAGTTTTAACATTTTGGATTCTTGACTTTAAAAAATCTCTTATTAATTTGAGGGCCCTGGGCTACACCCCATTTAGTCCTGTAGTAAATTCAGGCCCGAGTCTGGCAACTGCTGTTCATTCTCCGTATAATTTTGTCTCGATCTAATCAAAAAAGAAACGTAATGTAGCCTTTTACCTTATATATTTCCATTTGATGTTCAGCTGGACAATGTCAGTCATTGTCAGGCAGATTAAAACCAATGAATATTCATGAATGGGACTGCATGCAGAGTACTCTTTCAGACTACGTATCTTCCTTCTAAACGACCTTGTTGTTCATTGACGTCGTGACTCGCCATCTTCACAAACAAAGTTCACCTGACGAAAGTATCGGGTTTTGATAAATGTGGAAAAAGGATAGAAGATGACTCGTAGGTATATATGTAATTGTGATGCCCAAAGGTTTGCGTGTGTATATGTGTGTGTCGGTCCGCTGACCGCGGGCGAAGTAGGAGGTATGTGTGTGTGTGTGTGTGTTTTGTGAGTGAGGCATAACCATCTTATCTTATATTATATTATATTGTATTCTCGTCGGAATAAATCATTGTTAATTGTCACCTGACCAGGGAGTTTTGAATAATACAAGATGATTTATCATGAGACACATCTCTGGCGGTACTTGAGTAAGAGCATCACATGTATATTTATAATATTATACAACATTGTTTTACCATTTCTCCTTTCTAGCTGAAACGTAGGGTCAACGTTTCCTCTAATCATGGTGTGCGCATAAAAAATCTTTTGTACAATTTTAAGGACCAATTCTATTATTCGTGCACCGGAGGGGAAAATAATAAAAACATTACGGCACTAGTATAAGGCTAACGGCACGGCCTGGAGTTGACCACATACAAGGAAAGCTCCGCAATGAAAAATATTCTATTTTACAAGTCATTATGCAGAGGAAACTAGCGAGGTGGAGGCGTAGGTAGAAAAATATTATCTTGGCTGTGTAATCTCATAAAGTGGTTCAATGTTCAAAACGTGGTCGCCAATAGAAGGCGACACATGAAGAAGAAGCCTTTGGTGAGTTTACCAAATCGCGTCCTCCCGTGTCCCATAATTCCGCCGACTACAACCTGTGGATAGATGTCGGGGGAGTATATATATATATATGTGTGTGTGTTATTCAGGACACCGAGTTTCTACTACTTGGTGTGCATAAGACACACTCGGCTTAGATTTTCCGTATACATACATCCGCAAAACTTGACCCAGCCATTTATAAACTCCTCTTCTTGATTGTATACAATGTGAAATCTTAAAATACATTAAGATGGCGGGCGGAATTTTTTCATGTATTGTACACAATGTTTTTTTATTTAATTCATTAGCAATAAAATAATTTGGAATCTGAGAATAAAATAATTTAAGCTCCGCGTTGGTATTTTTAGGGAAGGTAGTATGTATTCCTCTACAAAGTACCAATCACTAAATCAAACGGGTTACGATCATATTAGATATATACAATAATATAAGACTCCATGTCGATATACCCTTTTTTGGTCCCCTTTAATCTTTGAAATACCATGAGCGCGTTAACACGCCAAACTTTGCATGTTACGTCAAACCATAAGCGTGATAACACACACTTTTTGATCTTGCAAGGATTAAAGTCAATTTTTTAAAATAATTTTGCCATCTGTGGACAATAGTTCTCAGCTTTTGATAAATACTTGTAAGTTAAAACTCTTAAAGCCTACCTAAATGTGTTATCTTCCATTTCAAATAGGTACGGTTGGCAGTTAAAAGGTTAATAATCAAAAATGTAAATAAATTTGTTTAGTTATTCCTTAGACCTCTATGTAAAACACAGGCACCCTCTCCTTGGTCACGCTACTCCCTTTTCCTCAGATTTTACTCAGTTGCACTCTAGGACTTTGAAGAAAATTCGATCACCTCCCTCACCCTTCCGGATATTCACCCTCCTCCACTTAGAACAAATGTTCTATATATCATTATTATTTAGGGCTTTTGCAAAACAAATACACCCTTCCTCAGTATATAATGGTTATGAAATCGTTTCGATAATAAATGCATATTTTTACTCTATAACAAAGGCTTTTATTTAAAAGCTAAAATCTCATCAATGTATTTTAAATTATAATTTAATCTGAATCCCGGGAAATTAAGTTGTTTCAAAAATAATTGTCGGTTTTAATATCGTATCATTTTGAACGTTTTTTGCTCCGAAATATTTGTTCATTTGTTTTTATTAGATATTATATTCATTTACTCAATCAAGCATCTAACACGCATTAAAAGAACCATTACATGCAATTTTTATATGAATTTATGTTTGAATATTATTTAGCTCAAACAGCACGCGATCTTAACCTAGCATGTGGTGAAGGAACCACTTCTGAACGGGAGACGTAAACTTTAAAGATAAAAACGTTCCAAAACGTTCTGCTACTGTTGAAAACTAGCGAATTAAAAGCCTTTGTAGAAGAAAATACGTCAAAAATAACCAACACTGATTAATTGAAAAGGACCCGCTTGCTTCAAAGCAACTTTAATTTTTTTAAGTACTTCATATACGGCAAATAAATTCGATAACAAGAAAGCGGCAGAGAATGCCATAAAAGAATTCTTAAATTTTTTGATGTTGCAATTCGTTGGCAAAAATGCATCGAACCAAATAACTCTTACTTTGACTAACCTTTTAACTGCCAATCGTATTTGAAATGAAAGACAACACATAGGGTAATGGTAGGCATTAAGGGTCTTAACTTACAAGTATCTATCAAAGGCTGAGAACTGCTGTCCAAAATAACCCTGATTTGAATCCCTGAAAGATCAAATAATGCGTGTTATCACGCTTATGACTTGGCGTAACATGCAAAGTTTGCCGTGCTAACGCGCTCGTGGCATTCAAAAGGTTAATAAAGTTTATGTTACTCAAATGTTATGTTTTATTTAAATTGTTGGTTAAAACAACCTTAATATTCTTATACTTTTATAATTATGTTTTTATCTATGCTTGTATTTTTAATTTTAGTATACATTGTTTCCTGAAGAAGATACCATAGATATCGAAACACGTTGATTTATCAATAAATAGTGGATTAAACAAAGTGTTTTATCTTATTATTAATATTTAATGAATTATTGAGACACAAAGAAAAAATTATATAATAAATCAACAAGACGCCACTAACAAATTTAACAAAAACAACTATTCATAATGGTGACATGAGACATGAAAGGGGATGGAAATAATGTATCAAAGAGGGGGTTATCAAAGTGACCCTAAAAATCATTGACATTAATAAATTGTGATCGGTTCTGTAGACACAATAACATGTTGAGAAAACGCACCAATACCCTTGAAACGATATTCCGTTCCACCACCTCACGCAGAACAGGCGTGACTTTTTCTATGGTCCAATTTTTTCACGGCCATTGGTCATTGTCCGGCTCATTGTCGTGAAACTGATTTATAAAAAATGGTGTCAAAGCTTTTGATGGAAATATTTGCACACGAAACAATCCGTTACACAATATTGCATGAAAAACTTGTCGCGGGCAATACTTAGATATCTACCGCATGTGTATGTATGTGCGATAGCCATTTTTTGTACCTTTTGTAAAGTTGGTGTTGGCCAATAAATTGGTTAGTATCAGGAGAAAGGAACTAATTTTTGGCACAAGTGTGCCAAGCCGCATTTCGAGTGTCGGGACGTCAGGAAAGACTAGCTGCTTCAAATCGTAATACAGTACAAACATTCCAGATAAAGCATCTATTGTAAATACTAATTAAAAGTATTAATTGTAAAGATACATATAAAATCAATTTTATCGAAATACATTGTTGTTGCGCTACCGAGATTTGAACCTTGATCTCTTTTACAATCCAGGGAAGGTGCATTACCAACTATGCTACAGCGACAGTATTTTCATACCTATATGTTACACTTTTTCAAATTAATACATCTATCGTTCCATTATTTGAAAGCCATCTACATGGTTTAATAGTTAGTAATGCATCTTCCCCGGATTGGAAGAGATCCAGGTTCGAATCCCGGCAGCGCAACAACATTGTTTTTCGATAAAATTGATTTTATATGTATATCTTTATAATTAATACTTTCAATTAGTATTTAAAATATCACAGACCGTCTGTTCTGAATAGTTACAACCTCACAGTAAAAACGTGTTCTCCTTAATAATATCTATTGTACTTCAAATTGTAATCATAATTGTTCTAGCAGATCAGACTGTCGAGATTAAGTCGTTCACATAAATAAGAGGCAGACAGAATAAGAAAGACACTCTGTTTAAAACCACTATTTATTGATACATCAACATGTTTCAATACCTATGGTATCTTCATCAGGAAACATTATACACTAAAATTAAAAATACAACCATACATAAAAACAACACTATAAAAGTATAAGTGGTGAGTAACTTATTAGAAACTACTGTAACAAAAAAATTAAAAAGTGACTATTAATAATTCTTATTTCTAAAATGTCTAATTTATCTAACTGTAAACCCTTAGTATTTATATGTAAAATTTCTAAACCCTTGTAAATATCAAAGAAATGATTTTTTTCAAATATTTTGTTTTCTAGAACGAATTTTTTAAGCTTTTAAACAGCCACCTTTAAGAACAAGATGGCGTATCATGCTGGTTAATGAAATATTTATTTTTCTATAAAGTTCGATCGGAATTTGATAAGAACTACTACAGCCATAGTATAACAAAATTTATTATATTATGGAGGATAATTTTGAGGTCTCATGGTCACGATTGAAATTTTACAGAAGTTTAACCTCTACCACAAGTAATATTTCTATCATCGACATCCGCGTCGGTCCCTCATGACCAAGGATAGTGATCTTCATGAATTCATGCCGTCTTGACTAAGCTCCTCCACTTTTATCAGCATCCTGCAGATCTTATGGCTATCATCCGAGAAATACACGTTGCTTTTTCTAATTGGCTGATCCAATGGATGGAGATCCTCTTCTTCCTCTCAGTATTTGAACGTGACCCACCACAAAAAGCTTCTCCAAGCTATCTTCTCTTTTCGCAAAATACCGAAAAATTTAAGAATTCATCTTGAGAAAATGGTTGAGAGTCTATCCATAATATTCAGCTCCTGAAAAATGGAGACATTCGTGCGTTTCGCTAACCATAGTATCTGCAACGTGTGTCTCGAATACCAATAATAAAAAATTGTACAAATTAGATGATTGTACTATTATTTTTTTAATGAATTATATAACCATTTGGGATTTACTCTGACCGAGCAGACTGACACCGGATGGCTTAATAATAAAATCCAAGTGATATACAATTATTATTTTATATCATTTTTAAACTACAACTTTCAAAAATGTGTCGAAAAATGTCGACACATTTTGCAAACAATACACGTAGAGTAAAAAAATAAGTAATGTAAAAGAAAGATATCATTATCCAATTGCGCAAACGGTGTGGCATTTCAGTTTCTCAAGGTTAGATATCATTTTAATATTCAAAATTATAAATGAAAATATGTGTTTACAATTTTTTAACCCAAAATTATTTCTACATACATATATATTTATAATGTTTCTCAGATACAGTCTCGGGAGTATTTGAATAGAAATATTTTATTTATTTATTTTTAAAAATGTATTTGTAAATTTTTAAATAATTTACTATTAAAAGTATTAATATATTGAAAATTATAATTCTGTAATTCACGACTGCTATTGTGAGAATCATCCACGGGGAAAAAAATATTTTTATTTTTGATAAATATTATTAGAAACGTGGATCCTGATAAATAAAGAAAGAAAGTAACATGTTCGACGCCTTCGAAATGTGGTGTTGGCATCGTATGCTGCGTGTAACATGGACTGCGAAACGAATGAATGTCTCAATTTTTCAGGAACTCCGCACTAAAGAAAGATCCTCTACGACATCCGAGAAATGTGACGTTTACCTTCCCCTTTTGGGGGTGCATGACTTTCATAGATTCTGTCTGGCTGCCTTCTGGGATCAATATGTAAACGAGTCTCACGTCAAATTGATACCGTGCGGATGAATATTACAGGTATGACTTTAGTACGATGATACTGGAGCCAACCTATACCATTAATGACTAAATGTAATAATGTGTTTGCCATATAATAAAGAAAAGAAAAAAAAATGTTAACTATGAAGGAAACCCACAAGGTAAGTTAAATAACTGCCGGAACATAACTAATTGAACTTAACACCATATAAAAGCTATGAATATTCTTTATTGAGTGGAATCGAAGAGATAGGGCGATTCCGGAATAGGATGGGACCTCTTGGGATTCCCTTCATTAAAAAACATACGGGATAAGAATTATTTTATGCTTTGAGCATGATCAAATTGGTGATCACACAATTTCACAATCATAGTTAAAATAACGCTTTACCTAACCACTAATAAATATGCTTCTGATTACATCACATAAATAAGTAAGTACTTATTTTAATGCCAGCACTTTCAATTCACGTTCCAAACACGATGTCAACAATTTCAAGCGAAAAACTTCGGTCGAAAACGTTTGGAAAGTGAACTCAAAATACTGGACTGTCTCAGAAGCGAGACAGTCCAGTATTTCGATTAAATACTTAAATACGTTACAAACAACATCGAGATAACGCGCTGTCAAATATCTCGAGACAAATTCTTTCACAGTCGAACCACTCACTTGAGTTTATCTTTCCAAAAATACTGTCGGAATTACACAACCTGTCACTTGATTCTCAAGTTTTTTTTCAATTTCTCTTTTTGCGCGTTCAAAAATACACACTGTCGAAATTTCCCGCCACGGCCGAACTTTAATTATAGCGGTAATCAATGGCGCACGCGCGGGCGCGCCACGAGAATACTCCTGTGACGTGTGGCGTGCGGTGTATCATAACACCGTGTCATCTGCGGACACCGATCCGTCTGTGAACGCCTATTCTCCAGACGGTGTTCACAGCAGTTCCCACAAAGCGATTGGATAGGTTGCGCACAACCAGCGGTGGGCTGCCGATACGTTAAAAGGGGGATTGCTTAATCTAAGAGCTATTCTCGGTGTTCCGGGGAAGGGGCGGATTTTTTAATCACTCCTATACAACTATACGTAATAATTATTAAAGCAATCGGATTTTACTTAATATACTTATATTATGTAACAATACGCAATATACTGTAAAATAATTAATATCATTAGTTGAAAAATGAACTTAGATTGAGAGAGTGAAAAGTTCCAAGATTGACGCAGAAATTATTACTATTCTTTTCGCTCCAATTCCATGTTTCAAAACAGAACACTGGATTGAAACTGAAGTTCTTCTTAGTAAATGATAGTACGAAGTAATAAATATTAGAAACTGTCCTTCTCAAAACTGTGCACAATTACAGTAAAGGTGAAAAAATATGCACCTGTGAAGTATGAAGGATAATCGTTTAAAACATCGTTCACAAAAATGTTGCGTTGAAAGCCTAAGAACATCTGAAAGCAATATATTATACCAAACATCGGCGTTTTTAAGCATTGTTAGACTATAGACAAAAAAACGGCTAGGTCACTTTTATTATGCACCCGAAATAAGTGTATTTTATGAGAAATTTCAAAAGACAACAAAGTTTTATGTTTCATAATATATTTAAACTATCTACAGAAGTTGCAGTTAGGTACTGATTTGATTATAGGTTTGAAGGTAGGCACTCTCTTACCATAAGCTTTACAGAACTTAATAATTATGCTACTAAGGAAGGGCGGTTGGTGAATTATGTTGAGATAAAGGAGAAAAAGAGGACAGAGATTGTTGTCATTTAGTGGTATAAAATATTTTATGATATAAAATAAAAAATGATGATGGTATAAAATATATGAGATAATAAATACCACCGAATTGACTAAATATACACACCTACTAACACGTAATTTTATTGAATAACAAAATGAAATTTAATATTAATATATTAGACTTGGGCCTTAGATATACATGGATGAAACTTTGCTTTGCTTTAGCGGTGAAGGTCGGTAAACTTTTGCTATGTAGTTTTTCAGAATATTATTAATGTTACTTAACACTTAATGTCTACGTAGTTTCTAAAACATCCTCCAAATAAAAAGTTTCCACTTCAATAAATCGCCCAGGTATTGTTATGACTGGACAATTGTTAAAATATCTCAAAAATACGACTGGGTCTATTATGGCGTGCATTGGAACAACGCGAATATCACAAAACTCGGTCAAAGCGTCTCTCAATGAGACGAGTAGCAAATGTGGTATTTTTGTATATCTCGTGCACTTGATCTACGATGATATGAGTAATGGAAACGAGAACAGACCCGCCGCTCATGAGAGTTTGCAACAGGACACTGTCGGTGTGGTAGGTTAGCACGGTTTTAGGACTGACCCGAGACTATTAATGTTACCGCAACAGCCGAGGTCTTGAGTGGCTGCATGCGTACAATACATTATACTGCAGCCACGAAGGACGTAGTTGCTAATTCTGTTCAGTGTACAAAATACAATTGACGACGAATGACAACTTGCTCCGTATCAACTCTGCGCTCGGTGACGTAATTACGCCAATGCGGTATATTGGGCTGAAAATTAGAAAGGGGCCAAAAAGGTTCACGCCGTACAATACATTTAGTATTGATACTTTTCCCAGCGTTAAAATGGACTAATAATAGAATTATAAAATTACTAAAATGATTTTTCACGTGTATAAGTTTTGGACTGAAAGAATTACAGTTGAGGATGTTCCTAGGAGAGTGCAAGAAAGGAAATCCTTAATAAATACTATGAATGTATAGGACGCATTTTTAGACATAGTGCATACCTTAGAAATGTAATTAAAGGAAGACAGTGGAATAATAATAATAATAATTTTATTTTTTGGATTCATAGTAATAGTAGTGTTATAATCGGATAACATTGCAGCAAAGTAAGATATATATTTCGCTACCCTGCCTGCTGTATTATAGCAGACAGTGCTTTTTCGATATAGTAGTAAACAAAGTATAATGTTCAATATATAAATAAAGACTAAAACAAAATGCAATTAGATAACATATAAGTACAACGTAAAACCTAAAGTGAATGCAATGTTCAATGTAACAAAAATAAAAAAGAGTAAGTAAATTAAGAGTGAATAAGTAAATAACATACAAATATGAAGTGAGCTTATGTAAAATTGTAATATTCAATATAAAAAAAATTGAAAAATGTTCAATTAAATAATATACTAACACAACTACAGAGAAAAATAGAAAATGCAATATTCAATATATTGGTACCGTACTTTTAATCTTAAGTTTATACTTTTAAAAGTTCTTGAACGTAATTTCTCCCCATTTCGTGGAGCCAGAACTGCACTTTTCTTGAAAAATTTGACTATGGTTGCAATTTTTCACGTCTGAATTTAGACTGTTTTATATTTTGTTGCTAGAAACAAATGAAATCTTTGTGCAAAAGTTTGGTTTAATTTTGACACGAGATAGTGACATGTCCGTGTCCTTATTAAGTGAGGGTGCGTTATTTGCCGATGACATTGTTTATGTCGGTAAAAATATTTTAGTATACCAAGTATGTACATTTGGCGGATGTCTAGAACGTGACATTCTTTGAAGAGTTCGTTTGAAGAATAGCGGAGGGGCTTCTTATGAATAACTCTCAAAACCATTTTTTGGGCTTTACTTACGGAGTTTAAAATACTACTAGCCGCACCGACAAACATTGTACCGACAAGAACAGTTTTTAAATGTGAAACAAGAAGAAACTCTCTGAAGCCCAATTTTTTTAGTTACGCCGCTATATGCGAGCTTCGAAACAAAAGTTTCATTCATCAGCCTCACCCGTGAGGCGCCCGGTGATGAGTGCAGATGCTCCGGCCTAGGAGACGAGCGGTCGCACCGCGCTGGACAGACGGCAGAGCACTGTTTTGTAATACTCATAGAGTTTCACTCACATCATTTGTTTTTGGCAACCTAACAAGTCCATCTAAAAATACTGATTTGTTTTCACTATCCGTAATAAACAGTGGTTTTTCTTGTATTTTTTAAACTTCTCTCATAGTAATGCTAATAAGACGTATCAACTTTCAGCGCAAACAGCCGATGTTATATGTGTATCTTTATTATATATCATGATTGTTGTTATAGATAGATTTTATCTGTGATTTCTGTCAAAAAAATTTCCTCATATATATTTTTGCCGTCGTGCGTGTATTCACAAATGCATGCACAACGGATGTGTTTTGTTTAGCAATTGATATTTTCAAAAACAATATGGTTCACCGACAGATTTTTGAATTGTGTTTTTGACCGTTTAATCAATTTTTTTATTGTTTGATATAATAATCAACAGGCTAAGATAATTAATACTAATCTTTTATTCTGTTGCTATTATTATTTATGTTGCTTAATTTCAGCTTGCTAATGAATTTACTGTGAAATAATGCAACATAATATCAAGTTTTAATTTGTAAAAAAAATATGCCTGACTAACTAACAAATTCATTAGCCTTTCCCTTACAGTACTAAAATAAAAACATGCGTACCGGTGCTGTAAACTCAGTGTACATATAGACTTTAGCTATTGTTAAGTCGGATAAATATGAATATTTTACATTTATTACTTATATTAATCATTAAAATATATCAACTATTATTTTACATACATATATATATACACGTCTAACTCGTCCAGCGAACGCTCCGCCACTAAAGTTATGATCGGCATCCGGCACATACACGTATTAACAAATTCACGTCAGATTCTTCGAGAAAATATGTTTTATTGTTGCGTATGGTAAATATTTATACATTATAATTATTTTATTTAATACATAAATATATTACGAAAGTATACCTAAAATATGAACTCCATATTTTGTATATTTACAGAGATATTCACATAATCAGAGGCAATGTCAACTCAGTTTACATCATCGGAGAGGAAAGGTTAATATGTAAACGCTTATTGAATACATTGTCGTTAGACCCGATGCAGAGCCACGACCGTAAAACTAATTTTTCAATGAAAATATAATTTACTATAAAAAATGGAAGTGGTCTACACGGTCTCTACAATTTTACTTAACCGATTAACGTATTCTAAAAATTACTAAAATACGTAATGTCCCACTCCGGCAGTGACACATGTACCACGTTATATATACATAAGGAGACTGCCGTATTGCCGTATTGCCATGCGACACCATCCGGCGACAGATCTAGATATGAATAATTTCCTTATGTCTGTCCGCCCGTGACGCATAGTAATATGAAACAAACAACAGTTGTCCGTATCGCATAACAACACAAAACAAACAAGATCTGATTTTGCTCTTGTAGTTTTCGTTGAGCTTAAAAATAAATTACGATTAAAAATATTATCAATTTGCCGTCATTAATGACAGGCGATTTCTAGTGTAATAATAATTGGCGTGAAAAAACGCGTACAATAATTACCGCTGTATATTTTTATTAGACAAATTTTTTAATACTGTATAGTCATCTTTTATAAATTACAGTAAATTGCACGGCAGCTTTTGACCTCTTGCCTGCCAAGTTGTATAATATTAACCCAGTGGCTAATGGAAATAGGCCAGAGGGAACAGATCTACTACCGAAGCTATGAAGTAACTGGTGGAGATGTGTCGGTTTTGTCTACAACGGTTTATTCGATGATTATTCAGTATGTTTCAAGATTTTATAGCGTTTTAAATATGTTTTACATTCCGTCTTGTTATTTTATTGCACTATTTAATAACTCGAGTATTATGTTACGTTTCTTGGATTAGTAGAATGTCACGTTGGAAAGCAATGCGTTCCTGTGCGTGCACCAAAGACTTTGACAAAAAGAAACAGATAGGTCGAGACCACCATATTCCTGTTGGCCAATCGGACGCCCGCGATACGGCAAGAGTCTATGAAAAAAATAATATTGTTAAATGTCACTTCTGGGTAGGAGCGAATCTAGTGCGGTCTGAGAATGGAGTGCGGACCATGAATAAAACTAAATGGAAGAAAAGGATGGCGTGGCTTGTAAGAACCGTAACGAGATGTGGGGCGTCATTGCCCCTAATTTTGTGAAGTGAAGTCCAGACAAAACTCATGGATGACGGCGCGCTTTGTTAGAATAATATTCGGTGATTGCTTCGTGGAGCGGGTCCACTCTGAGCTCAGCTTAGATCTCCAGGACCTCGGACTTAAAAAATGTCATTGGCAAAATAAGAAGTGCCTCTAAGGAGAAAGAAGAAAAGTGAAACATGGACATAAGAACTGATAACAATTAGTGTAGATTAGGTACGAAAAGCGGCTGTCGTTTGTAAAACTAATTGAGAAATTATAATTTTTAAATGAACACATTTGTGTATTTGTGCATTCTCCCTTCTCCTGCAGACAAAGATAACTTGTGTGTAATGGACCTGGCGAAAACCCACAGAAATGTAAGTACCGATAGAAGCTAGCCGGTGATATGAGGCCCGGGGACCTGATGTTCCATCCATAACATGGAAAGACGCCAGGCCAACCCGGGCATGCGTTTAATTTTCACCTTTAAAATCGGTCCCAATACCTCTCACATGCTAAACCAGTGTTCTGCCATCATAGCTAATCTCCTAGTGGTGCTAAATTGTTATATAAGTATATAATAGTGATTTTTCGTTAGAATTGAATGTATTGATTAATTTATTTATTTTTTTACCGTAACATAAATTTTTGATCCTTACATATATTTAATTTTATTGCTATTACTAATTACCCCTGTTGAACTTTATAACAATCCAATATTAATAAAGAGCCTGAGACAATTGTAAACTGCAGATTTGATTCCCCAACAAGCACATTTTCAATTTGATTAATATAACTAAATTTATTAATATTTTTTTCGAAGCACAAAATATATTCATAGGTGGTATGACACATATGTCTGAGATTTTTAAAAATAGTTTTCATTACCTACATTTGTGTATTTTATATGCTCATTCATTGTAAATGTTACATGAGAAAAACACCGCCCACCCCGACTCCGACCTTGGCCTAGTGATATAAACAGGGATTTGATGTAAAACATCTGTAGTATAACGATGAATAATAAATAAATTAGATATGTTATTATTATGTTTGAACGCGGCTGAAAATATTTGCGTACAATACTACTTTAACCACATTATTAATATTGTCATATATAAACAATCCTTATTAACATTAACAAGGAGCATTCTATTTCATCTTGTAAGAATACATTTCAATATTGAATATATCTAATTAATATAATATTTTTCGAAGCCTGCCTTCAAAACTATATAATTGAAATTCTCTAGTCTAGTGTATGTATATTTACAATGGTTTTTTTTTAAATCGAGCAGACTCATATTAAATAATTATGTACAATTGTCAAAGACAATTCAAATAACAGGTTCCTTAGAAGATAATTAAAAATCAAAAATGGAGACAAATTATAAATATTCAGCATAACACTTAATATGGGAAAAATAAATAATATTATTAATTATTATGGCTCGCACACACACACAATCAGTAGAAAGTAAGTCTAAATAATAACATATGTTAAATACAAATTAAATGTATCAATTAGAAAGATATACATATAAAATCAATTTTATCGAAAAATATTGTTGCTAAAAATTATTATTTTATATATATATTTCTAATTAATACATTTAATTAGTATTTTTAAATATTTTTGTTGCTACCGCGATTCGAACTAGGATCTTTTCCAATCCGGGGAACGTGCATTATCCGATTATGCTATACCAACACAGTGGATTTACAACAAATTTTCGAACCTATATGCTACACTTTTCAAATTAATACATCTATCGTTCCATTATTTAAAAGCCAAACAATTCATTTTTATTAAATTTTGGACACATTGATACAACTTATATGTTATTACGGAGAATACGTTCTTATCGTGAAGTTGTAATTATTCAGAACATAGGTCTGTGATATTTTTAATACAAAGTAAATAATTTAATTAGAAAGATATACACATAAAATCAATTTATCGAGAAATATTGTTGTTGCTACCGGGATTCAAACCTGGATCTCTTCCAATCTAAAGCGTAACATATAGGTTCGAAAATTTGTCGTCAATCCACTGTGTTGGTATAGCATAATCGGATAATGCACGTTCTCCGGATTGGAAGAGATCCAGATTCGAATCCCGGTAGCAACTACGATGTTTTTCGATAAAATTGATTTTATATGTATATCTTTCTAATTAATACATTAAATTAGTATTTAAAATATCACATACTACTGTTCTAAATAATTACAACTTCACAATAAGAATGTGTTCTTTATTATGGAGTTCTACAAACTTACCACGGAAACAGTAAATATATAAATAATAAAATATTTATGTCCATCGGTAAAGTTGGTTATTCTTAAATAAGCGTATCAGAAATTATTTTTTTAAATTTGAATATACATCAATAGCATTTTATATTAAAATGTTTAAATATTCGATAGACGATTTATTCATTCCAATGTTAGTATTAGGCTTAAATAAATTGAACAGATCTTTACATCTCGTGAAACGGGCCGGAACCCTAATGTCGATTGAATAAAGTAATTTGAGGTTATGTAGGTTGGATAACGAAATGTCACGAAGTAACATCATGTCGCAACTTTTGTATTTTGTATAAAGTAATCATATTACTTTATGGGGAGTTTGTAATTAATTGTAATAAGTGCTCTGACGGGCGTCTAGTATAGAAGTTTAAGTGTTCTTCTATTTTTAATGGTTCACACACACGATAAATGAATCCCAACATTTTACGAGTATGTGGTTGATTAATTTAATTTAATTTAATCGTAAGATTACTATCTAAATCTATCCGAAGTACCTATGTAAGTCAAGCATCCTCTAAAACATTCGATTAAAGATGTTATATTTTGTATTCAATTTTCAGTAAGACGAATTGCCAACGGTTGGATTGCGTTTGTTTCTGTTCATGGTCAAAGTATGCAAGCGTAAACGCTATTTCAGCATTATTCACTAGCTGGCGTGCGCTTCTAGTTCTAGTTAGAGCACTCGCCTCGCAAACCGAGATATGTGACGTATAGAATCAAAATTAGATGTGTCCAATTTTTATGATTTTTGAATTCGGTGTGTACAAATATAAAGCAAATTAATGTCTGCAAGACTAGCCTATCGAAATTCGACAAATATCACCGAATTTCGAATAAAAGCAATTAAAATTCGCTGATTACTTAAATCGCAGACATGTCCAATAGATAATTAATTATATTTTCGTATAAAGCAATCACTTTGTATGAAACTACGAAATTTATTATATGTCAACCGGTTCCGCTTATCTTTAGCTTCATCGGGACGTATTCGAAACTAATCATACATGCATAAAGAGGGAGATAGAATATAAAATTACATGTGAAAGAGAGAGACAGAATACATATACAGATAGACGGAACATTAAGGAAGGAGAAAATACAGTGCTGATGGATATTAAATTGATTTTAAAATAAACTTACCTAATATGGGGCTAGTGGATAAATTAATTTGATTATTAATTAATTTAATAATCAACTTAATTCAAACCCAGACAAATATGTTTTGAGCCAATAAAGCGACAGTATTTGGTTATGCGACCTGCGATTACTGATTATGTTCAATATGATTCCAAATGTGACAGTTGTGGTGCAATGGTTTTTGCATTCTACATTAAAACAGGTAAAGTGGACAAGTCTGCTATTGATTCTGGACCTCACATATTTTCATTTCTACTCGTGTGCGCCGCACACCGTTTATCATTATGTTCCATTCCAAATTTAAATCCATAGCATTATTTATAGCAGCCACTTGTTTTTAATATCTTCCCGTGTCTGCGGACCGCGGCTGTGGGCTCGGTTGACTTTATCTCGGTCCACACACAATCTTCTGAACGAATAGTCGACGAATAATATCTACAAATTAATACTAATCTAACAAACGTCATCGTTCTAGACTGTGTGTAAATAGTCTAAAAGTAAAACTTTTTTTTAGTTGATATATTTATATAGTGTTATCAGATCTTTTTTTAATAAACCCTAAACCTCCAAAACTGTATTCCCTATTAAAAATTCATAAAATTAATTTTTCACTAAGACTGGTAGTTTCATATTGTAATGCTCCAACTTTTAAATTATGTTCATCTATTACAAAAACTATAAATAGACTATAAAAAATTTGTTGCAGTTAGTGGATATGTTAAAGAACATGGATTTTTCCCAACAATGTTAAACTTGTTTCTTTTGATATTGTTAATTTGTTTAGTAATGTACTTATTAATGAAAGTAAAATTTTAATTTCTGGTTTATTAAATTCATCCAAACCTTTGTATGAACCCAAATTACTTTCAATTCAATCATATAATGTACAATCAAACTGAGAGTTTACCTATGGGAGCACCCACAAGTCCATTATAGCAGATATTTTTGTAGACAATTTGAAGAGTAATATTTTTGATTGTGATTCTTCTTTGTTAAAAAATGTTTTGTTATGGAAAAGGTATGTGGATGATGTAGGTCAGGTTCACAACGTCAACTAACAATATTTTTAAATCTCATTAATTCATTTAACCAAAAAATACAATTTACATTAGAAATGGAAAATAATTCGACCATAAATTTTTTGGATCTAACTTTGATAAAAATAATAATAAAATTGAATTCAAAATATTTAGAAAACCAATTTTTACAGATACTATCATACATAGTGAATCTAATCATTCATTATAACACAAGCATTCAGGGTTCCACTCCATGAAACATCATTTAGTCAATATTCCTATGTCAACATCCAATTTTAATATTGAATTGAATACAATTTTAAAAAATAGCTGTTAATAACGGGTATAATACAGGTTTAATAGACACTATTTTAAAAAATAAATTAAAAGAATATATTAGTCATTTTTTTTATATAAATCACAGATAAAACATAATGATAATAATAATTATTGCGGTAGGATTTTATTCATAAATAAATTTTCGAATCAAATATCTAAATATCTACCACGAAACATTGGACCGGCATTTTATACAAATAATAATATAGGAAATGTACTCATAAATTCTAAAGACAAAGATGATAAATTTAACAATTCTGGTGTCTATAAACTTAGTTGCAAGGATTGTGCTGCATTTTATATTGGTAAAACAGATCGAATTTTTAATATAAGAGTAATGGAGCATTTGAGATATTTGAATAATAGTGAGTTTTCAGAATTTTCTAATCATTTGATAGATGTCATGGTTTTGATAAAAAATTGGGATTATCTATTTTGCATGTAAACGGTGTTGGTCATAAATTAAATAATTTGGAATCGTTTGAGATAAAAGCGTGTAAAACTAATCAAAAAATTATAAACAACTAACTAAATTTAAAAAAGTCCCATTCTAATTTTTTTTAAATTATTCTAGTAATTTTGTATCATCAAGTAACAATGTAAGTTGGGTACTAAATTTATTTTTACAATAACTATTGTTTTTTAAAAATAGATTCCGTTAAAGAAACAATAACATGTGTTTTTGATTAGTTATTGACATCCCGAAGAAGAAAATGGTATAATATATTATGTGATATCTGCTGCGTCCCACAATAATACACAATTTAGATTTTTTTTTTTAATTATAATCGTGCATATTTCATCTTGTATCCGCCATGAATATATTCAAAAAAATTACAAACTCTATATATGATCTTAAATATATCTCGTTAACAAATTCGTTCGCTGTAAATTATTGAGAATTTATTACAATATAAAATGCTTATAATTAAAATATAATAATACTTATTCTCGAGTTTATTTTATGACTTTATGTTGTACATCACACTAAAAATTTGTTTGTGAAAATGCCAACAACTTCAATATCGCTTATAATTATTACACATAATACCCGAAAAATTAAATTAAAAGTTTGTCATAATAAAATTAACTACGTTTTCTACTACTCTACAAAAATTTACATAAAAAATTGACAGAAATTTTATTGGAGTTTAACTCAATTTACGATGTACGATTTAAATTATATGCAATAAATGGACGTTAATTAATTCACAATTTTAGATACAAGCAAAAATATTAGAACATTTTGCTTTTAGTCTACCTTTTGTATAATTATAATAATTTTATAATATGTAATATTTATATATACATAATAAAATTTATTTTTTTAAATATGAATTAAATATATTAATTAGAAAGATATACATATAAAATCAATTTTATCGAAAAATATTGTTGTTGCGCCACCGGGATTCGAACCTGAATCTCTTTCCTAACCGGGGATATTTCATTCATATTTATAATATCACAGACCTATGTTCTGAATAATTACAACTACACAATAAGAATGTGTTCTCCTAAAAAAAAATATTTTTTAATATAATTGTAACATTTTTACTGGAACTCACTAATCTTCGGCGCAAGTAAAAATGTTACAATTATAAAAAACGCTTTACATGACTCAGAAACATGTACCATACCACCCATGCATGGAATATGTTTTTCTGATTCGCCCCGCCCCGCTTTGTATGCAGATCGATGTATTTTATTTACGTCTCTTCAAACATCCTCTGAATTTCATTATTTTATTTTGTGGAAATTAAAAACAAAATACCTACTTATTTATTTAATTTCTAAATGTTACACACATTCTTAACGACGCAGTTTCGTGACACATTTTAACGTATCGCATCGTTGGCAATATCAAATTGAAGTGCATTAAAAATATTTATTTCCAGTGTACCGTTGTTAAGTCAGGTCAGTCCAGTGGTAGCCTGTACGGTAGATATCAAACATATTGAAAGCAATTTATTTTTTACTAGATTATGTACGCTGGATAGGTATTTCATGTTCTACCGTATGCATGGAGAAAGCAAATGAAAAAGTAAAATTATGATGTTTATGATATAAATTTCTGTTTTCGGGTTAATTATTCGATTCGGATGACCTACCTTCTTGTGCTTTCCGTTATTTGACATTTTGACACATTCATCGTGCAAGCTTACACCAGGACGATTCGTAAGATTTTAAAATTGCGATACATGCACGAGGAACGAGCCGAGCATTATAAATTACTCCTAATAAAGAGAGGGACGCACATAATACACTACGGACAACTGCTCGGGAGCATATGAAACTTATTTTCATTTTATGTACTTACGTATATACGCTAATATAATCGTAGTGTTGCTTTTATTAATGCCCAAAAAAATATATACACTGCCGTTTAATATCTCATTAATTTTGACACGTTTTATTTATAAAAGAAATTTACTAACCTTATATTTAAAAATGCAATATAAAAAGAGAATGATAAGAAAAATCAGAAATAGAAGACGTCCACAGAAGACTTGGCACGACCAGGTAAACCAGACACTGGAGGATGATCCTTTTAAAAGCCTCAATAATCGGCTAGCTTGCATAAGAAGATTTATAAATATGGATGAGGCGAGATTTGTGTGAGAAGAGTGTGGCGCTCTATCTTCTCTGCCTACCAGCGCGAGGAAACGACGTGATGGTAAGTTACTTAGTTAGTTATTTAAGATTGTTTTTAACCATTTAATAAGTTTTATTTAATATCTACATCAACCGGTTTCGGAAAATACCATTTCCTTCATAAGAATGTCTAAATGTAGAATGTAGTTGCTCTAAAAATAAATTTAAAAAATATATATATTTAAAAATAAATCTAGTACCTACCTAACTTAAATGATGAAAGATGTTGTAATTGACTTAATGATACAAAATTATGATGTAATTAAGTTGGTTATTTATAACATTTTGGTTAATTTTAAGACCAGCATACGAAAAACGGACAATTTCAATTTTTTATCAAAAGTATGATCATTTTCTAATTAATAATTAGAAAATTCTAAAAAACTATTATTATTTAAACATCTCAAATGCTCTTTGACTCTTATGTATAAAGTTAAATAAATTAAAATGAATATTTTAACATGTTACATTAAATTACATTTATTGATACATCTAATGTTCCATTATTTGAAAGTGCAACATATAGGTTCGAAAATTTGTCTTCAACATACTGTGTTGGTGTAGCATAATCGGATAGGAAGAGATCCAGGTTCGAATCATGGTAACAACAACAATATTTTTTCGATAAATTGATTTTAAATGTATATCTTTCTAATTAATACATTAAATTTATATTAAAAATATCACAGACCTATGTTATGTAAAATTGCAACTTTACAATAAGAAAACGTTCTCCTTAAAAAATAGAAAGTAACTATTTGAAAAAATAATTTGATTATTTATAATGTTTATTTTACTATTAACAATTTTTCTAATCCAACTGTAAACCCATGGTATTTGTATGTAAAATTTCTAAACCCTTATAAATGTCAAAATGTTAGTTTTAACACAGTGTTTATTAATGTGTTGTCACAAAATAATTTTTGCAATATTGAAGAAGTTCTTTATTTTAGGATGTCAGAATTTCTCGAGCCGCCCCTGAAGCAGTATGTACTTATCGTATTATGTCATGGAACGGATAGGTACGTAAGAAAATATTCAACATTCATGGGAAAACGTCTGTATTACCTAACATCTTGTTAGCAGGCATCGCACTTTCACGAGGTTTATCTGATGAACAGCGTGCAGATATCTGATGTGTTGTTGACCGACATACTTATATCATATAAATACATGTTGCTACTGAAGTTCGCCACTGAATAATATAGACAGAGCTTTACCACACCAGGACGGCTCATCAGCTTGAAATCAATGTTACAGACAATGCACTAATTCAATGAATTTTAATTAGTGATAAAAAAAATAAAAAAACTACATTAATTAAAACATCTTTTACAAGTAATTATGACTAATGCAAACATACAAATGATCTTTACTTACTTACTTACTTTCTTACTTACCATCACGCCGTTTCCCCGCGGGGGTAGGCAGAGAAAATAGAGCGCCACACTCCTCTGTCCCGACACACAATTCTCGCATTATCCACATTCATACATCTTCTCATACAAGCTCGCCGATTGTTGAGGCTTCTGACAGAACCATCCTCCATTATCTGGTTTACCTGGTCGTGCCAAGTCTTCCGCGGACGTCCTCTATTTCTGGTGCCATCAACACTTGCGTCATATATCTTTCTTACCATTCTCTCCTCATTCAACCGTTCTATATGACCAAACCACCTAAGTGATCCTTTCTTAATCTTACTCACTATACTGACATCAGCTTTACATTCTTTCCTTATTTCTTCGTTCTTTACTTTATCATAAATAGATTTGCCACATATACACCTAAATAATCTCATTTTCACTGCATTCAGTCTACTTTCGTTCCTCTTCTGCCAGCTCCAGGCCTCACTTCCATACATCAATGTCGGTACCAGGACTGCATTGTGCACCACTAGTCTTACTTCAGTTGACAAATTCCCGTTAGATATAATTCCATTCAAAGCGCCGTTCACTTTATTTCCTGCAGTCACCCTCCTTTCGATATCATTTTCAGCCTTTCCGTTTCTATTAAACATACTTCACAAATACACAAACTCATCTACTTGTTCCAAACATTCATTACCTACAAGTATTTAGCGCGGTGTCTCGCTTTCCTCCTTCTCGAATACCATCACTTTCGACTTGTTAACATTCATCATGAGGTCGCTTTCCTTGCATACATTGTACATTCTACTCACTCGACTCTATAGTTCTTGGTCATTATTCGCCATTAGTACTGCATCATCGGCGTACAATAAACAGCATACAATCAAATCGCCCATTTTTGCTTCTACATTCATACATTCCAGTTATTTCACACATTTATCCATATACAAGTTGAACATCCATGGAGACATTACACAACCCTGCTGGACACCCTTTTTAATGTCAAACCATGGTGAGAATGTTCCATTGATTCTTACACACGCAGAACTTCCTTCATATAAGGATGCGATTGCGTGTATAAGTTTACTATTCACCCCGAAATCAGAGAGTACATTCCATAACCTTTCTCTTATAACTCTATCATATCTCTTCTGTAGATCTACGATCTTTATTAATGATCTTTAAATACATCATAAATAGGTAATTTTATAACCCTTATAGATATATTCCTACAAAGATATTAAAGTACAATATTAAATAATATACAAAAGCTAATACGAAAGTCAATCCATCGGCGTAGAAGAATTAGATTGGAGTAAAACATAAAACATCTAAAAAATATATTAAAACGTTTAAGAAACTGAAATTGTAATTATAATTTATTGTGATTGAAAAGTTAATAACTTTAAAAAATATTTTTTTGTATTTTAAAGAGAACACATTATTATTGTGTAATTGTACTTTGTCAGAACATAGTACTATATTTTAATACAAATTAAATGCATGCATGAAAAAATATTTTATGTACCACCAGGATTTAAACCAGGAACTCTTCCTATTCAGGAAAGTGCGCTGACCAATTACACCATATCAGCCTAGTAAATTGACTACAAATTTTCAAACTTGTATGTTGCAGCTATTACAAATTGTTACTTTTATTATTCCATTTTTTTTTAAAACCATCATTTTTTATTGCGAATACCTTTGAAGTAATATACGCTAGAAGACGCCAGAGATTTTTCAATTTCCTGAATTTACAATTTTTGAAGAGTTCCTGATTCAAATTCCGGTGGCAGCTAAAATACATTTTCGATAAATTAATTTTATCATTATGTATATCTTTCTAATTGATGTACATAATTTGTACTAATTTTTGTGATGAAAAAAATATTGAAATATTATAGTTTAGACTTTTTCGTAGATCACACATCATATAAATCATATAAAAATTACAACCTGCATAGTTGATAAAATGTGCCCATTATAATGAAAGTGGTCCAAGTCATGTTTCTTTTGTTTCGAGATATTTAAAGGTTTGCGTTTGAATTGATTAAAAAATATTTTTATATCACACAACACAATATTTCAAAATTTATTTAGTATACTAGATTTATAATTTATTTCCACCTATAAATGTTGTGTTTAGCTTATAATGAAATAAAAAAATTTGGTTTGAAATGACTCGCTCTATTATCATAATAAACACTAGCGGAATACCGTCAAACGTCGTAACAATACACTGAATATAACGTTTCAAATTTTTCACAATTGTTACAATTTGCATCATATTGTATTATACATATATATTAATTTAAAACAATAAAATTTTTGATAAACTCTTTTTTTTCAATTCCTTGACTTAGACCACTTTCATAATAATGAGCACAAATACAGAATTAACATATTTCAACACGCATGAATATGGAATACAAATCTCTTCTTAATAGAACAGATTGATTTTTTTAAATGAATTTTAACTCATGCGGTAGGAAATGCAGAGAAAAATACAGGAAATCTTCAAAAATTCAAGGAAACAGGCATTCACTTATTAGGACTACTGATTCCAAAATATAAGGCATCACGATAATATCGAACTTCCTCCCGCGAGAGGACCGTGTTAATAAATGAGAAAATAATACTTAAAATTAAATTTAACAATTTACTAATTTATCATGTTCAAATTATCAATTATACATGTCGTCAATGACCCTGATAGATAGTCCTATTATAACATTAATGTACGATGTTAAAAGTATTTTAAAACAAAATACACCATTAAGAAACTAAAAAAATAAAAGTCACATTGCAAAAAATTGTACCTTGATCCGTATATATTTTTTTAGATTGTGTTGAAAAAAGTTTTGGTGGTAATGACAGCGACGAATTATGCGATACATTTTTAGTGTAATGATAGATTTGCTGTACAGTACATAATATACTTGAAAACATAAGCGGAGCTCGGCCTGCCTACATGGGAAAAGTTGTCCGGCCAACATTTTGTTACGATGATTTTCATAATTAATTTATAGATCATTTTTTATTATTTTTTAATTGGTACGATTGACTTATTTGGATGTGAATTTGGATTCAGTTGTTTGGCTTCACAATAAGAATACTTTTTCAATATGATACAATAAGAAAAAATATATTTTCCACCCAATATGTCAACACAGTGGCGCACCTACTGTTATTATCACAAACTTCTGAAATTCTTAAGTTTTTCCCGTACCACTCGACATGTTTTGAACTTTCATTTTTAGTTATGAATATTAGATGCTTTCCACAACACATAATGTATGTAATAATAATTGTTTTTATAACTTGTACGGCTTCTTCGTATCTGGCGCAAGTTTTTCTACCACTTCTAATAATATAAATACATAAGAAATTTGCAAAAGTTTAACCCACCTAGGCGAGGAAATTTGTAGGTTAAGTAATAAGAGTACCTTGTTGCTATTTCTAATTAGGTATGCGACAGCGAGTGTTTACCTAATGCCGCGGATAATAAACTTATTACTATTCATATATTGATGTCGCATTGTTCGTAAAATGAATTCGAAATATGCTAAAACCGACAAGACACTGTCGCAATAAAACAACACGTTTTACGATGCCCGATAACACAACATCTTTGACATCGTTACGGCCAATATTGGCGGGAAACAGTAACAATTTTGCCCGACGCGCCTCGACGAAAGCGTTGCCAAAACAGAGGGAAATAAATTACAGGTTTCGGTATAAAAATGACTTATTCACTGATTTATGCATGAATTTAGATAAACACATACCAAAAATGAAATCACAGCACCGCATATTCGACGCAAATGGAAATGTTGTGATTTATGTACATAATATTATGTAACAAAATTGTCAACAACCATAAACCATTGTATTAAATTGACATTCAAATGACAATTTTTTTTCAGAATATAAATGAGTCTCTTAATAGTTTCATTTTTCACAAAAAAAATATATATATAAAATTGTGAATTCGTTGATAATTCTCGAATAAATTTAAAATTTTAATAAGTTAAAATTATTATGTGTTATTAAATATCCAAATAATGTCATAAATAACAAAAATGTCATAGCTCCTTATATGTATATATATCTAATATAATATGCTACCATAGATATTTATGGTTCGAAATAAATAATCTGGGTGGAAAATGTGAAAATTCGGTGAAAAACAATAAACAATTAGAAGAAGAACGTGTATTTATATGATACGATACGTCTGTCTGTCTTACTCTGAATCAAATATTTAAAGTGCACGTCAGATGAAATAAGGAAGTTTCAGAACACATACCTTTATTTCTCCAAGTATTTCGAAAGTTCTCAAAACTGGTGAGCGTCCCGCCGAGCAGCTGTCAATTTTCCATATTTGCGAAACGGAAAACTTTTCACGTTACAAACTTTCTCGTCCTTTATTTACACTGGTTTTTTTTATTTCACTGTCATTTAATACCATAACTACAATAGATTTTTAAATTTCGAAGTTTGAAAACAATACTCTGAATATTTCTGTTACAGCATCACCTATTGAAACGAAAATAATTTGTTTTCTTAATTAATACAAGATAACTACATTCAATTGCTATTCCTTTTCCCTAAATAAGTTAGCAAAATGAAATCAAATCAAATATAGAGACTTTTATTCAGTTAACAATTTTAGTAAAAATCACATTTCGAAACATACTGCTTTCGGTGTACAAGAAAATTTAATCAGCGTTAACATTTGAAATTTGTGAACGCCGAATAATTTAGCGTTAGAGCTTGTCAACAGAATTTTTGAATTAATTAATATTTGTTATGATACTTTATTGTCACCGCTATATTAGCATTAGTTTCTAATGCGTTTATTGGATGTCTAATAATAATAATCTGGATAATCTTTCTAGAACTCGTAATATAAATACACCAGTTGTCGAAATCCTCTCAATTATAGGAGTGAAAAATATTTTTTAAATTTGTTTTATTTACGTATTATGTAAATAAAATAGTTTTACATTTAAAAAATCTCCTCGAGTATAGATTATTGTAAAATTTGGTATTTTGTAAGAATTTCGTAATTATTATAGATTAAATCATCATTTATATTTTGATATCATTTATATTATAAAAAAAAAGCTTTAACAAAAAAATGAATCAAATATTGCTTCAAATAATCACCTTTGAAATATTTACATCTTAAAATAAAGATTCTCCGTTGGAAGAGTAAAATAATGTCATCCGTAACAAAACTACTAAAACAATAACTTCACTGGCTCGGCTTTAAAAGTTTTCAGTTCAGACTAAAAGCGCGATACTTTCCCGATGTTTTTCTCGATTCCCGACACGACGCGCAGACGCCGCAACAACCGACCACCGCAGCAAGCGAATGCCAACTGAATCAACCGCCGTGATTTCGTCGCGCCGGAAGACAACATAATACAGACGCCGATTTGTTTATTTTTGAATTGAGAAGATCGGCCGGAGGTGCGAATTCCAATTTCGAATTTTCCGCGCTGACGGAATTGTCTAGCAATACCATAATCCGTTGTCAATTAGGTATATTTATGTACAAAATAACAAACTAACGTCAAAATTACGTAATTATATTACCGTGAACCATGAGGATAATTAGCTTTAAATGTGTCTTGATCTGTGTTATGATGAGGCACGGGAGAAGAACGAAAATAAAACCATTTTTAACAAAAGTGTGCACACGTGTGGCTGTCCTTATTATTTTAGAATATTTGTGCAGAATGTGACGTCATGCTCTTCTGTCCTGATACACAATTTTCGCCTCATCCACATTCATACATCTTCTCATACAAGCTCGACCAGCTCCAGTATCTGGTTTACGTGGCCGTGCCAAGTCTTCTGCGGACGTCATCTACTTCTGGTGCCATCAACACTTTCGTCATATATCTTTCTTACCATTCTCTCCTCATTCATCCGTTCCATATGACATAAACATTAGAATATGATAATAATATTTTTGGTTAGATAATATGACACCCCAAAGTAGGAAATGGTTATTTCCGAAACTGGGAGATCATTAAATCTGATACAAAGTTCATAAAAATGTATGTTTTGACTTTATAAGAAATATGTGATTAAAAAATGTGATTTGTACTTGCTTTTTTATTTTGAGATATATTTCAGAGTTTCTCAGAACCAATAAACGTCGCGACTTTGAAACTACAAGGTATTATCTGACATATTGGTCAAAATTGACTTTTTACATCAAAATTCTCACAATAATTTTCTCATTAAAAGTATAACAAACATATCGAATTTCCTAGTAGTTTGGGAGATAGATAACAAGAAAACATTGGTATATTTTGTTAGCATTTGTAATATATTTTACAACAACAACTGTTGATTTGATTACAACTAAAATGTATGAATGATATTATACAGGGTGTAACAGACCTAATCCACAATATTTTGTGGGTTATTTTACCTGTCTAAATTGCGTGTCGAAAATGTTCAACGAATATGTGCCTAATCTCAACCATGTCAGTGATATAATCATTTCAAAAAAGTCCTAGTTATACGAATATTTCGATTACTTAATTGAAACATTTTAACGATTCTAAATTATATATTGAATACAAAAAATTAAAGGTCATCGAATTTTGAGCGGTCAGATTATTTTTTGTTAGATGATTTAGGACCCAAGGCAATAATATCAATTAATAATGGATAAATTTCGCAAATATTTATTTCGAAGTATGTAGACTTAAAGCTTAGCATGTATACCTTAAACATTTTCGACTCAATTTAGTCATAAAGTATTGTGAACTAGGTCTGTTACACACTGTATATCAACATTTTTATAAAAATTTCAACTCATGGGCGATAAATCCAACTCCGAAACGAAGAAATCTAAAAACGAATATTCAAAACTTTGAAACTCAATATTTTAGTTTGCCGCATATGTCTTTACAGATGATACCTTGTTATTCCAAAGTATCATCTGAGCTTAATAAGAGCACGATATTTAATTTAGCTTTCATTCATTCTTTTGTAAAGGGTGTTTTTTTTAGAGGTATTATACTTTAAAATGTAATAAAACACATAAAAATCGGTATTGGGTTTATTATTGGAAAGATAATTTTATGCCATTAGTGTTTAAATATAATTTTCTGCATATGAGCGCCACGGCTGGCTCGAATAAAGCGCAATCTGGAAGTCCAATCTTCGACCACTTTTTAGAGCAGCTGGGGACGTATATCGGCAATAACGCGACGAATGTTAACTTCCAAGTCGTCTATCGTCTCTGATTTATCAGCGTAGACTAGCGACTTCACATATCCCCACAGAAAATAATTCAAAGGTGTTAAATCACACGATCTTGGAGGCCAATTCACAGGTTCATTACACGAAATTATACGCTCATCGAATGTTTCCTTCAATAAATTGATTGTGGCGCGCGCTGTGTGGCATGTTGCGCCGTCGTATTGAAACCACAGCTCTTCCACATTAATGCCATTCAATTAGGGAACGAAAAAGTCAGTAATCATGTATCTAGTGATGTGCACCATGACGAAGTATGCGAGGTATGCGTGGTGTAAAAACAATCCATGGTTATTCGAAATACTTGCTCGGATGGACGATTATGTCGCACGGTAAGTTTCGCGAACTGAACCACAATTTTTGATATAAATTTCCACAATTTCCAAGCGTTGTTCTGGCGTAAGTCTATTCATTATGAAATGGCAAACCAAACTGAGCACAAATCAGCTGTCAGCTGTCAAATTGGCTGTCGCTGGAAAAAGCCAATTCGAAAAACAAACCTCTAAAAAAAAACATAATTTAGTTACGTACATATGTTCAGTATTTTTTAAATTATGTGCTTATCCTAATAATATATGCATCAAATAATATAAATTTTTCACTTTATTATTTTAAAGTATTCTAAATTTGATGAGTTCAGATGAGTTGTTATCTACAGCTTTACGATAGTTCATGTTACTATTTCGTTTTAAAAATATCAAATATCAACCTCAATAAAAGAGACAAACATTTTCATTGTTTTTTGGGGACACCGAGTGACTCGTATGCGAAGTAAATATATAATTTTAACAGATACAGCCGTATTAAAATTGCACAACAACAATAATTTCGAATTGTGTGCTATTCTGAGTAAGAATTTGTTGCAATCTGTCCACTATACTATAGGAACAGTTAGTGTGCGAAAGTGCTAACAATAATCCTTTTCACTCCTTTTCTTTCCGCACTACATCCATATTTAATGCGTAAATTAAATTAGATATTTGTACAAAATTAAAATATACTTTCTAGAATATCGAAATTAGCTTAAGTTGAGACACACAGTACTCGTATAAATGTCGAATAGATGTATCAAAAAATGCGTAAATAAATAAAATTAAATAAAAGGAAATTAATTGTAGGAATAATTCACTGGTTTAAAATTTTAGAATCAGTGTGCACAACTAATTCAGGTTCATTTAAAATTCTGTGACCATATAGCCAGTGTCATCATATCATGACCTGATCTTAAAGCCGGCCATGCACCAACGGTATACCTGATACCTGTTGAGGTAAACATGATCAGTTAAGATAGGGATACCTGCCAGTTTTGTCATATACACGCTGGGGTTTGCCTATACAGATGACCTGAACAGGTATACGGAATTGTCTAGCAATACCATAATCCGTTGTCAATTAGGTATATTTATGTACAAAATAACAAACTAACGTCAAAATTACGTAATTATATTACCGTGAACCATGAGGATAATTAGCTTTAAATGTGTCTTGATCTGTGTCATGACGAGGCACGGGAGAAGAACGAAAATAAAACCTTTTTTAACAAAAGTGTGCACACGTGTGGCTGTCCTTATTCTTTTAGCACGCACACAATTTTCACCATATCCACATTTATACATCTTCTCATACAAGGTCGACGATTATTGAGGCTTCTAACAGAACCATCCTCCAGTCTACTTTACTAGATAAAATTCGTATTTTGTGGAAATCGATTGTCTTTTAAAAACACATTTTTTAACCGCGTTAAAGTGAAACCGCATAACAAAAGCCGTGTAAATCGAGGGACATGTGTATGTAATTTAAACAGTTACTTATTATTGAACACCCACAATTTTTAATCACATTTATTCTACGTAGGAAACCAATGTAAAATAATTGGGTTTTTTTATTGTTTTAAATTTAGTTGTATAATATATACTAAATTTAACCACAAGTTTCATTCTGAAATTCTTTCCTAATAAATATTCTAATAATTTTGTATCATCAAGTAATAATTTAAGTATTTGTTTTTTAAACAATTATTGTTTTTATTTTTATTTTTTAAATATATATTTTTTTTAATATTTTAAAAATAGTTTCTGTTAAAGAAACAATATAACATATGTTTTTGATTATTTTATGTCATCCTGAAGAAGAAAATGATATTTTTCGAAACCGGGAGGTGTATTTAACTCATTAAGTGGTTAATAAAACAAAGTTAAGAATTTAAAAAATGGTTTTTAACCACAAAGTTGATTTTTCAAATCTTAAAAATAAAATAATTAATAATCTTTGATATTTCCTATTTTTATTCTTAATGAGATACTTTCTGATACAGACTGTCCCGTACCTAGATACACTTTCGAAATGCACTTTTAAATTTATGTATAGGGTATTAAAAATTAATTTTTAAAGAAAAATAAATAGAGATGCGTACATGGAATACTTGTCACATCAATATTCTTACTATTTTCAAAACTAAGCTAAACGCTTGTGTGCTATGAAACTAGGATTAATTTGTTGGTCTCCTGGAACGAGGCGCGAACCTATTAGAACCTACTAGATCAGATCTATTAGAACCTACTAGATCACTAGGCCAGCGTCCTAACCATTAGGCCAACCAAACAAATAATATATTTATTGATGGGTATTCCAGAAGTGGATATTTTTATAATATGTGTAATCATTATTCTACAACTCACAAATTCGTTACAAACGATATTTTTTATCGATTTCGGAATGGTAGGTAATGTCAATAACTATCTGCGCAAATTTATATGTCGTACATATATTTTATTGCGACATACACACAACAAACGTAAAAATTCGCTTTGCTCGTAAACTTATCACAGTATGCAAAACAGAATTTTACTTTCATAAGAAAAAATTAAGACGACCTTCGATTTCAGTTTCGAGTAACTCATTTTAAACATGCCCATTTTGTATTTACTTTTATATTTGTTTAAATCTTTTCATTATTCTGACTTTTAATAATAAGGAATAGCATCGGCGTTACGCACAGGCGGAGCAGGCGCCTGCCTGTGGCGGCCAAATCAAGGGGCGGCCGAAAAATATATAAAAATTGAAAAAGAAAATCCCAAATTGCAAAACGATAATTGTGTATAATAAAAAGAATCCAGGTATAAACAATCCAATAAATAACATTATAGTTATTTCCTAATAAAGCAGTAATTTGTAGTCAACACTAGTGTCCTTTTAGAACGTCTTTTGGTAAAAGCCGCCCTTGGGCAAGTTTCAAAATGCCGTCCTAACAAAATACCACACCTAACGTGTGTGGCACGCGGGCGGCCGATTTATGGGGCGGCCAATTTATGGGGATGGTTTTACAAAAATTGAAAACATCATCTTCATTTAAGTTACTAGAGCGGAAAAAACAATCTTGCCTGTGGCGAAAAAAAATCTAGCGCCGGCGCTGACGAATAGTATTCAGTGGTCGAAGTTGAACCTTTTCCCTGGAGACCACCAAGTTAGGTAGTCATTTTCACACAAGAAGCGCTTACAGAAAAAGAAGATTAAAAAATGAGAACGCACTTTAGAATGATTTTAAAATCACAATAACAAAACTTTTATAAATGATTTCAGGTTTTCACGACCGTTCGGAATCTTCTGTCTCGAGTTTTCGGGTTATTCTGCCGTGTGTTTACGATTTGTCTGGCCGACGATTCAGATCCCATTGCAAGGTCCATCATTACGGCTGATGGAACAAAAATATTTTCTTCTCGTTTTAAAACCATTTCAAATATGTACGAAAAAAGTAAAAGAATTGAAAGAGTATTTATTTTTCTCTTATTGTTAATTTACACCCACTCGTATATATTAAGTTGTTTAAGTTTATTTATATACCCACACGTATATATATTAAGTTTTTTATTTTTATTTTTGTAAGATTTTATTTGCTCATCAAATTTCTGTTGTAAATTATACATCCATTTTATCTTGTATATTTTATCCCCCTTCGAAAATTACCTACCACTAATTACTCGATACCGTGTGTAATCTTAACTAGGCGTCTCTCGTTAGCGAAAATCCAATCTACCATATTATTGAATAGTTAATAATAAATCTAACACAAAATTTATAATTCTGAATAATCATTAAAAAATATGTTAAATATATCGTATATATTTAACTAAGTAAAATACAAAGTAATGTAATCTATATACCTACATCCTACCAGTAAAATAATACATAGTTCATTTGTATATCTGTCTGTAAGAGCGATATTACCGTCATCCACAATCAGGTTGAATTATATATTTACAGGAAAATCTGTAATATTCTGAACATTTCATATTATTATTTTGATCGGAAATTTGTGGTATGATAATAAATCCATATTCAAAACTTCATTATAGAATTAAGTTTGTCGTTGCCATTCGCGATCAATGGTAATGATGGCCGTCTTCGCCACTCAGCCATGGCAGCTATTTATTTCAAAACTGTTTGTATGAACTAATATTATAGTATTGTTTTCATGGTAAACCATTAGTACGAATCGAAAGATATTATGTAAAATATATAGGTACCTACCTACCTCATAATATTGAACTTTCGCATAGTAAAAATACCTAATGAATACGGAGGTGAAAGTGAAGTTAGTAAACAACTGAATACAGTGAGCATTCGATGACAACCTGATTCGTTGTTTGTCACACAATGCTCGTCAGATTTGATATTTAAATTTAATTTTATCTGTTATAACCTATTGGTATATTATCTGTTTGTTTTATCACATTTTTAACACGATAGCCGGTTGCTTTTTGCTGCTAAGACCTGCGACCGGCTATTATGGCCGCCATGTGGCCGATAGTGACCGCTGCGTGGTCAGGGCTTCCGTAGAATTTAAATTTCATCTAAAGCAATATAATATAGATGCACAATGCACTATTATTAAAGCAATATAATAAAGGATTTCCGCATTGAAATACAGATTCTATGGAAGTCTTAACCGCGCAGCGGCCACAATTGGCCGCGAAGCGGCCATAATATCCTCCTCCAAGGTCTTGCAACAAGCAAATAAATTCTCTAATAAAAAAATCATTCAAATTTTTTATATTGGAGTGTAATTATTGTTTGAATATATGTATGTATGAGTTAGATTTTTTATTCGCCTCTTTTGACACGTACATAATTAACGCACGTAATATGTCAGTGAACAATATGGTCGTCAACACATCATTATAAATAGTGTATCTTCTTTTAGAAGTGGAAATTTCAATTCCATAAACTAAAAAAACAACTGCTTTAAGAATGGAATTTATTTCAATGATTCTTTCTATAAAAAATGTGTTGCCTCTTGTCAATTCTCCTTTAAGTAAATTTATGATATTTAATAAATATAAGTTATACATGTGTCACCGTTTTGGAACATTTTATTTACACATTATGTGTGCCATCTACCGGCGAGTAGACTAAACTATATGAAACACAATAACAAACTGATAAAAAAGATTTCTGTTTCATTATTATCGACTGTTTTGATGCACTTATAATAAATAGTTCTCGCTTCGTTATTATCATTTGAGTTTGTGACCGTAATTTTACTTTTTATGTTATAAAAGTGCATTATCTAGTAAGATATTATAAGTATGTTCTGAATGATTTTTGTTTCATCACTGTTTTTACACTAATAAATTTAAAAACTCAATTTTTATATTACCCCCCCTCCCTGTCTGCCATTGTTGGCGCCATGACCAATTTTGAGTGTTTATTGCGGGCTTTGCCTCTATATTTTCAGTGGTTTTACAAGTTTGAGCCACTATTAAACTATAACAATGACTTATTAATATAGAGTGATATTGTTATTTTATATTGTACATGGTTTGGTGCTCGAAATGTGTTGAACAATGTGTGAAAACTTTATAATTCTAAGATGTTTTTGTGCTACAAGTTTCCTAATGGCGGCCCGTCGCGTCCCCCTCGTCTTCATTTTGATGACAGCCGATTTTTGACATATATTTCGAACGGTTGTATATAAGTTTTCAAAACTTAAAAATGTGTTATATTTGACAGTTTAAATCGAAGACTATGAATGCTGATCAGCATAACATGAATTCTGGAGGCGCCCAGCCTCCTGGGAGCTCTAGTGAGGTTTGTTGAACCATTTTTTCACGATGTCAGCATGAAATTGTTTATTTTTATAATAACGTTGATCTTTGCGATCTGGTATAAATTTGATTTGTATTTAAGTTTAATAGCATTGTTGTTTATTTGGTTTTCCATTGTCATCAGTTAAAATATTTTTTTAGGCACATAATCATAGAACACAAAATCAACATCAACTAACCCCAACAACATCTGCAACTGACCTAAGAGTGAATTCTGCAGCAGTGAATGTGGCTCTGTCAAGTGTCGCTAAATACTGGGTGTTTACAAATTTATTTCCCGGACCATTACCTCAAGTTTCGGTCTATGGCTTACCGACTGGTGCAACTCGGATGGAAAATGGAAAACCCGTTCAGGTATTTCTCATCACACAAAAATATACATAAATTTGGTTCGTAATTATTATACTTTTTAAAATGGCAAATCTGATTGTCAGTTACCTCAAAGTAAGTCAAATCTCAACATGTTTGCTGACCATATAATATACAATATATGTAAATATACAAACCCTTCTATTTAATTTTGTTTATATATTTTATTTTTTTATCAAATGGTCAATAGTTACTATAACTATTTTGTACAAAAAAGCATCAGACGTTATCATATATTATTCCATGTAAGACTTATAAACACTTTACCACACTATGTGACACTATTAGTCAGCTATTCTATCGAAATTGACCTAATAAATAATTTGGTAAAGTCATATTTATTTTTCATATTACAGTACTACCACAATTAGTTGAATGTATATTTCAAATTGTGAAATTCTGCAGTAGGAACAACTATGAAACAAAAAATGCAAAGATCTGTTTTAAGAAATAAAATGTTATTGATTTTTTTTGTTAATGTAAATTGGCTTACTTTTTAAAATTAAGTTATTTTTAAGCATATTAGAAATAACTAGTATATAACAGCTGTTTGTTTGTATTATCTGAGTTTTTGATTAATCGAGGTAGGCTTAGTATGCATTACATCGTATAGTCAGTTCTACCGTACATTGAAAAGTCCAGTTCAGGAATCCATTCCATCAAAATATACCCAAAATGTATATATACATACAGCTTAACCAACAATACAATATATAACAAATCTGAAAATTTAATTTTATGTACGTGTAGCGTTTCTCACTGTTACACAAAAAATCTGATTATTTATCAAATCAAATTTTATATAATCTGAAGGGTATATTTTCATTTTTCCAGTTTGTAATTCGAGAAATTCTAGGCCAATTGCATACTCTTTCAAGCCGGGACTAATAGTTAAACTTCTTTTAAGTGTCACCTAAATACTAAAGGACGTATTTGTTACGTAAATCTTGCTAGAGAGGAAAGTTATTATAGAAAGAGAGGACAATATAATTGTAGATTTTCTCACGTTCGAGACAAGTGTCAAAAATAACTCATATCTAGAGTCTTATCAAAGTGTTTTCATATTAATATTATGGAATGAAATAAAATGTGTGTTTTCATGTGAATTAATCGATTGAAAATTAATTAATTTATTAAAGTAGCCACATATACCATCTATAATGTTCTGAATTGAAAATGATTATGACGGCTTCAATTTATTATTTTGTTTATAGAGATTGATTTAGATATACCACGTTGCCCCTTTGTGATCTGTTTGTTTCATAATTACGTAGTATTTTGACTTGTTTAAACGTATACAAATATATACAAAATATTCAATTGCGACTTACATACAAAATAACGTATATAAAATGTTAAATTTATGAAATTTGCTACTAATGCTGTGAATTAATTCAATATTAATTTATACTGTGGTTAAAATATGTGTGTAAATATATATTATCAGCATTTTTAACGAAATTGCGAGAATGCAAGTTTGACGTCTTTTCATTCCACTCGGAACCGGCGGGATGAAGCCAAAAAAAAACAATAAAAATACCCATTAATAGATGGATATAAATATTATTTAGTAAGAAATTATCATGGTTTTGATATAAAACTTGATTTTTAATAGTGGCTGAAGCCTCAAAAGCATGTGAGTAAATACAATATATATATTATTTAAAAATGTACATTTTTACTAAAAAAAAAGGTACTTTTAAAAATGTCGAAACTTGATAATATGTCATACAAATTTAACGGTCAATTTAAGTCAAATAATTTTTAATTTGTCTCATTTAAGATTATAAGAAAATATATTTCGTATATGCAAGAATATTCCATATTACGGCAATTTTGTGGCACACGGAAAATGAATTTAATGGTCGCAGTCTTTCTTATAATGCTTGTATCGTCATAATTATGGTTTATTGTATTCAGTTTATTAGTTTTAAATTAGTGTAAAGGTCTTATCTAAGTAATTGTTTAAAAAAGTCTAATCTAGCATATAACTTCTGATATAAATGAATTTAAAAAAAACACATTTTTATAAGAAACGTGAAAATATGAATTATTATTGAAAGGGTATTAACACAAACTGTGCCTTTGAAGATTGCCAAAACTAGAAGGAATCTGTTAATTACCACTTTGTATGTGGCACATTTTAACATCACATTTTAGATTTGTCAGCTGTTTTCAATATTCTCAATGAAACATGACAATCCATAGATTTTATATACATTTCTATTGTCTGAGAGTATTTCTAAACTGTAAAAAGTTGCATGTAGGTCTCTCCATGTATTTTGAAGCACAAAACAATCTGTATTCATTCACATTTTATTATCCCAAAAACGTATGGCATTGTGTATGCATATGGTTTATTAAAAATATGGTAATATGGACATATTTTGTATCACTAGCCGTGGCTAGCAGGCTCGGGGCTCACTTTTCCTAGGGCTACCCTTTTCTATGTGTTTAATTTGCTCAAAAAATCTCACAGCTATCATTTACATCTGCTGTGAAGAAATATTGAAAATATGTCATGTTGATACGAAATTACATACATTTTGTGATAAATATAATTCTAAAATATACCAGAGATAAACTAATAGCCAGCCAGGAACAAAATAAAAGTGCATATTTACACATCTTCGGTAGATGTTGCTACAAGATGTGTCAGATAAATATATTCAGCACTGGGCTGCAAAATAATTTTTTGAAGAATTTGTTTTTAGTGACAAGATTCATATTTAGCCAGAGAAAAATTAACATTTACTAGCAAAAAGCAATCAGATTCGCCAATTGCCTTTGCTAAGGTAGTAGTTACTTTACGATCAATGTTGGCCGCTCCGCAGTCATAGCCAGTTTTTCTATGTTGAAAATATAATTATTTATAAAAAAAAGTAGTCTACTACAGTACAATGTAAATTATCCAATCAACACAAACAAATACCCATTCAGATATATTATTAAACCCGAACCTGGTCAAGCCCACCAGGAATGGTGCGTATTTGTATTTAGAGGCTGAAGTAACGTCTCCAGTAGATGTTGCTACACAAAGCAAAGATAAAATATAAGAAGTGTCAGATAATAAATTACGTCACTGGCCGTGGTGTAAAGTTTTTTTGCAATATATTTAGTGCTGGGTTGTAAAGGGCATGTAAAATGATATAAATATTAACGTAAAATAACATTCCCACGACACACATGACATTTTGTGACACATTGTTATTCAATCATTTCGGAAATTAGTATTAGCCTACTTTTAAATAAATCCAAATGGTAATGTGTCTTGAATAAATGTCGACTTAATCTAAAAAATTTTTTATAGATATTCAAATTTATGAAACTGTAAATGAGTAGTTTTTTTCACATTAAATGGCCCTTCTTGAAATGGCCGATGGATGAGCGCCAATAAACAGATAATAATGGTTTTTCATATTAGTGCATACCTAAGTATGTATGTATATTTTAATATAAACATATAATATTTACTAAGTTTAATTTTAAATGTATGTAACTTTTTCTCATGTCTTATGTCCTCTGGCTTTTTATTGATAAGATATGATTCCATTAGATTTGATAAAAATGCTACTTTAATGTTTTTTCTTACTGGCAATAAAAATTACATCATCATGATGAGTTCTTGCGTTTATAGCGTACTCAAGTAAATATATAGATCATTATTGAGGTTTATCACTGGAGTAATGGCCCGTGTCTAGGATGATCTCTCAAATGTACATATGTACTGAATGCGTTATTCTAATCTACATATGGTGATGATTAATAGATTGCTGAACTCTATAATGTCCTTTATGCTGATCCTGAGAGAAATCTCATCCGTGGTCACGGGTCATACATAATACTGACATTCATTTATAAAGTTAATTCTACATATCAAAATAAATGTCAAATTAATGTGTTGGAATTGTTCCAACAAAGGATAGTAATACAAGTTCATAAAGTCATTAGAGTTCATACAAAAGATGAGAAAAGGTTAAATTATTAATATTATTTTATACAGATTTGTTTATTATTTATTGTTTCATTTTTAAATTATTCCTATAGAAAACATTAATTTAAATACCTTTCTGAATGCTTTTAATGTTGTTATTGTATTATCATAGGACACAATCTTACAACAGCACAGTTCAAGTTTACTGAACGGTGAGGCGGGACTGCTTCTGCAGCAGCATGGCGGTGGAGGACAGGGGGGAGCTCATCCGCTCAGCCTTGGAGGACCTCAAGGTATCACCAACTTGTCCATACCGGCCAACGCACTGCATCTTGGTAATTTTCATCTTTCATTATTATATATTTATAATTACATTCTCTGTAAAATACGTGTTTCAAATCTCTGACCAGCTCAAGTACTGGGCGGCAATGTTCCTTCTAATTTTGAATCACAATGTGCTCATAAAAAATCTTTTGTACAATTTTAAGGATCAATGCTATTATTTGTACGTTGGGGGAAAATAATATAAACATTACCATACTAGTATAAGGCTGCTAGTAGGGCCTGGAATGACCACATTACTATTGTATCAAAGCGCATAAATAAGTCAAGAAAACTGATAATTATCAAGAAAAGCTTACTCCGGTCACATTTTTCGCAATGAAAAATATGTTAGCAATATGTTCAAGAACACACAATTACTGGATTTTCACCTACAAAGGCTCTGTTATTAAACAAATAATAGATATCTCATAGAGACAAAGCTATTTTTTTTTATTAATATTTAATGGAAATATATGGATGTATGGGTAGTTACAGGGCTTGTGACCTGTCTTCGGCTGGCTTAAGTGATCACTTTATATAAATATAACTTCACCATTCTCGCACATTAAAAATATGTTATCTTACAATTCATTATCAGATATATAGGTGTGTAGTATAGATAGAAAGAGATTATCGTGAATGAGTAACCTCAGAAAATGGTTCAATGTTTAAAATGTTGGTGATCTTATATATACAGAATAAATTAATATACTGCAATAAGGCAAAGTTGTGTGCGCGTACTCGCCTGCACACCTTATAGGGGACATTGCTGAGGTATAGTATTCGCCATAGAAACCTTCTTCTTACGCTTTATCCGTTCAACGGACATTGGTTATCATAATTTTGTTTACTGCGGCCCGGATAAGCTCTACAGTAAACCATTGCCTTAGGCTCTCCAACCATAATGTTCTCCTTCTAGCAATCTTTCTCTACATTATGAAGTGCAAGATCTTCTACGTCTCCGGATGTCTCATCACACATCAGAGATATTAAAATTTTCAGATTTTTCTTGTTTTAAATATTTATTTTTCTTTATTCATTCGGAAATAAAAACCTGTTGGCTTAATAATAGTATTCATCAGCCATCTCATTAATCATAAGCTCCCCTAATTATTAATTAACCTTTTCAATGCCAGCTTTATTTATTATGGGAGACGCCTGTAGGCCAGCCATTTTTCCATAACATAAATTTAATAAAAAACAATAAAAATAAACACAATATGGTAAAAACTTACCAAAGATTTAGGTTATCCAAATTTATGATGAAGTTGTTTAAATGAAAAACTCATCAAAATCTTTTAAGAAAATATAAGACAAGGTTATCACAATTTCACTATTTTTTGTTTTTTTCAACTTATTTTTTAATGTTAAGTCTCCAAAAGACATGTGAGAAAACTTGTATAGAAAATACAAAGAATCAAAATCAGACACAGAAAATCAGTAAAATATCGCTAACATAAAGATAGAAAGTGAATTTTATAAACACACTAGATAGATATATTCACTCACAATACACTAAAAATACAATTTTTGTGAAAAAACTGACGTATATCAAATATAATCGGAAACAAATTCAAGCAAACAATCACGTCAACGAAAACAAAACAAACTAAATTGGACGTTCACGAAATCCCCTTAAAAAAAAACTTCTTAAGTGCCAACCCTAGCAGTCTCTGGCAGCTGTCAAATGAAGCGCATTGACAAATTACAAATTTTAAGAGATTTAAAGGTTTCAGAAATATTGTGAGAGCTTAGGATCGTTGTCCATAGATGACAGTACAATTTCAAATAGGCAACGTGTTGAAAAAATCATGATTCTTCACGCATATTTAAGATCGAACAGTGCATGTGCGTTTGCGTGTCTGGCCTGACGCGACATGAAAAGTTTTGCACATTTGGGCGTTCTTGGCCCCAAACAGATTAATAAATAAACTATTTTATCCTGTGAAAAAAAATCTATTTGTCTTGTTGATAACCGATTGTCTATAACAGATGAAAAATGATTATATTGTATCATTTTGATGGAAATACATGGCTTACATAAAAACTTGCCTGAAAAAATGTACTGAATATTAATTTACAAACTTATAAATTTAATCTAGGACATTATTAATATTTGATAGATGTGGCTGCAGCACTGGCTGGCCATGGCCAGGAGTCGGGGCAGCTGCAGCAGAACAACGGTGGGCAGCAGCAGCAGAGCCAGCACCACCAGCAGCAGCAGCAGCAGCAAGTACCCAATCATATTGGGTTATCACACCACCCGGTAAGTTCACGTGTTAACATACCTCTTATTTTATGTTTGCATGAGAAAGAATCTCACTTGTATATTAACTTTAAAGTCATAAAAAGACGACGACAACCAGTTATCCGGGTGAATTTTTTTTCCACACCGGTAATTGTGAAATACACCCAGCGCAACAAAAATAGCCACATCTATTGAAAATATAATTTTGTCAGTTTTGTTCACTTTATCAGCGTGTTTTGCTAACCATTATATTTTATGTAAATAAGGCAACATATGTACATGCTTTACTTTTAATAGATATACATTTTATAGCGTAATAACAGCATCAAAAGTTTAATTATTGAAGACTACATTTATCAGGAAAAACTTCCATAAATATCTCTTCAAACTAAATCAGTCATTCTTAATTCAAAATGATTTCTATGTCGTTTCTATATCAATGTGTTATTTAATTTTAACACTAATATTTCAGATAAAATAAAATTAGAAGGATTTTAATGTGAATTTATTATTTTAGACATCAAATTAATGTTTAGTTTGACCCTCTTTGGAACGGATTGCACTTGAAATACTTCTCGGCATTGATTTATAAAGATTGTGTATGTATTCCACTGTAATTTCTTCATACCGCACGCTTATTATGTTTTTTAATTTTTTATTATTTTGGGCAATTTTTTGCGAATATTTTTACTCATTATGGACCACAGATTTTCAATAATATTTAAATGGGGACTGTGATGTGAAATGTAACACCAAGTGATTTGATGCATCTCCACACCCCCTACACTACGACATGTGGAGAATATTACACTGTGGGTGCTTGCATTCATAGCTGTACTTCTCTCCGGATCTCAGATGCACTGTCTGCAAAGCGTCCAAACTAATCAAGTTATATTTTGATTCATTTTTTAAAATGCGATCATTTCGATTCGAAGTACTATGCTTTAAGCCAGTTCCCACTTTCCTGGAATTTTTGGAGAAATCTTCTTACCGATGACTCCTTACACTGAATTTGCCTTGCTATAACACAATTTGAAAAGTATTGTTTTGAGAACGCGACTATCATTGCTTTTTTTTTGCTCACTTAGTTGAAATATCTCGTAGACATTTCGATTCGGTAAAACTAATAAAATGACTACTCACTGCAAAAACAGGCACTAAAGTGAAGAAGTGTAGAGTTCTTCAGGTACCTGATAAACAAATTGCCCTTCCTGGAAACGGACTGCTTTCTCCCGTTACCTACTTTGGGTTTTATTAATGCTTCATGGGAATTATTGTACCTAATTAGGGGTGCGGCTAATTTTATTGCGCTGGGTATAGATCGATTTTAGCACCCGCCGTACACAGCTAATTTAAAAATAAATCGATACTAGAATTGCTCGCCTCAACCCGCATGCACTTATAATTACTCCTACTAATATATCATTTTCGAGATGTTTCCTTGGAATATGTGAAAATATACATATTTTTAATGAAATTATACCTTTATCACAATTTTTTTACTAATTTTGCAATGTTTTCACAAATTCCGAAACCATTCATTTGATTGACCCAATTTTTTTCAATAAACAGTGCTCATCATGGCTACCTCGTATCTACATTATTTTTTTTACCTGGATTATAAATCTTACTCAATTAAAAGGAAATTACAACAAAGTGCCTATTTCAAAACCAATAATTGACATATATTAATATAAACTATTCCACCACTACAAAAAGAGAAATTTATTAATTTGGCTTCTTCCTCATTCCTCATTAGTTAGTCACATTTTAGGTTTCTAAACTTAAATCCTACTAGTTTTACAACATTTCCGTCCTGCTCTGTCCTTGCTAGCACTTACAATTCCTTCCACATAACCCATCTTATTTATTATACTCATCTCAACTTGCATTCCATTGGTGTTTCTTTCTCCAACTTGTGTCTTAATTGCACATTAATCACAGACCAGTAAATGAATAATATGAAATAAAGTGTACTTATAGAAGAGGGGTTTGGAACATTAATTGCGGGACGAGGAGCATTCTACACACATAATTTATGGAAACATAAATCCGATAGTTTATGACGCATTTATGCAACAGTAAAAATATTTACACTTCGAAAATTAAATTTTTGTGTAAACAAGATGTATTTTTTACATGAATGCATATATTGTCAGCGTTTAAATTTTCGTTCCAATCGAGTCATATATTTTAATAAAGTCGCAGAGCTATTTGATTGTGTAAGTGATACCAAAGTGATCATGTGAGTGACACCAAAATGCAAATATTGAAGCAAGGAATTTGTGTCAGTTCATGTCTATATTTGGTAGTCTGTGACATTAATCCTTCATCAGGTGTTCATTAGATTTTTTGAAATATTATTTTATTCAATCATTATTCTTTATATCAGAAGATTTACAATGTAATAAAAGAAAGTACATTCTCATTAAGTCCAACAAAATATTAGATTGGTTTCATTCTCATAAACTCAACAACAGCAATGTTTCACATTTTATTTACGAGGGTTGTATGAAGTACCCATATTAGGGAAGGAAATGCATTTTTTTAAATTTATTTCTCAATATAATCTTCTTTCAGCTCGATACACTTAGTTCTGCGATATTCAAACTTTTTTAAACCATACCAAAAATATGATTTGTCGAACTCAGCAAAAATAGCCCTCTGTTTCAGCAATGACTTCCTCGTATGACGTGACCCCCTTTCCACCAAGCCATTATTGTTTGTTTCATGTTTGGAAATAAAAAGAAATCGCATAGAGCCAAATCTGGAGAATAGGGTGAGACAGCAATTTGTAGTGTAATTCGACCAGTTTTGCTGTGGCGAGTGAGCTGGTGTGTTTCATCGTAAAAGAACACATTTTTCTTCGCCAAATGGGACCTTTTTCTCATCAATTCAGCATCGAATCGGCCCAATAATTCAGCATTGCAATTGCCCCGTGATTGTCCTTCTCTTCTCTAAATAGACAATGTAGACAATGTCTCGTGAATCCCAAAAAACGGTGATATGACCTTTCCGGCTGATGGAACAGTTTTAGCCTATGGAGCAGGTTCGCATATTCTACTATTTTAACTCATCTTTCATTTCTGGCGTGTAGTAATGGATCCATGTTTCGTCAACAGTCACAAAACTCTTTCGGATTGCGCTTAAACATGTCCAAACAGTGCTTCGAAGTTGTCATGTGATTCCGTTATTGTTTCACTCTGAGAAACGCGGCACACATCTCACCGATAGTTTTCTCATGCCCAATTTTTTATGTAGGTATTTTATATGCGTTCAATTGAGATATTTACAATGTCAGCAATCTCTGATCTTTACCCGGCGGTTTGCTAACTCGATATCATGGATTTTGTTGACCATATCCTAAGCACTCTTAATCAAAAACGGATATTTGGCCACACTTGAATTCATTAAACCAATATCCGATGGCAGTCATCAAAGGTGCATGGTCCTTATAAAAAGCATGCTACTTCACTTTGATTTCTTCACACATCTTCCCATCCATAAAAGGAATCAAACCGCTGACCACTATTGCTCTTTTTCCATGGTTGCAAATAACCACAAACTTACCTACTTTCAACAGCTATCAAAATAAAGTACTCGATAAATCTGAATCTGAAATTTTGAAAGATGGAGTTAAACAATGGTATACAGATGTTGCGTCAGTGACGCCATCAGTCATTAAACACGGGTACTTATCATACAGCCCTTGTATTATTGCAATAGTATATAATATTTTTGTTTTAGTTTAAATTCTGTAATAGGCACTTTATTTTATTCCAGAACTCGAGTCAACATAGCCAGCAATCCCACCAGGCCTCTCAACAGATGATGAGTAGTAATAATTCATCTGCACGGTCCCAGGAGCATCATCCTAACAATCAACAGGTTTAAAATTGTTTACTTTTCACCACCACCTGGTTTTTAATTTTTTTTATCTACAATAATTAAACCGTGTGAATTTGAAATGGAGGAGACTAAAATTAATAAACATAAGTATCTTAAATACAATGTAGTAATTTTTTTTTTCAAAATACGTAAATTTAAATAAAGCGGAATCGATGCTAATAAGACTGTAGTGCAAATATTACAGAGAAATGATTTACTAAAAATGCTTTTCAAATAACAATGCATAAAAATACTAATTTGTTTATTGATCGAAAGATTATAAAAATATTGTCAAATTGAATTTATAATGTTTTCATAATTCTCTTTACGATCATTGATTTTATTCAATGTATAATCTTTTTAGATCCAGTTGACTGTTAGCGAAGACGGACTACTGACCGTGGTGGAGCAGAACAACCAAAAAGGCACCAAGGAAGAGACATTGGGAAGCAGTCATGGGGAGGTACAGTCACTCACCGTACATCAAGTGCAGCAGATTATCGGCCAGCAGGTACTGTCGTATAACACTTACTAATGGGTAAAGTCTTCAGTAAAGAGGGAACCGACTGGAGAAGAATTGAATTTCACTTTTATATTTTAGATTATTTTAAATGTGCGAGTAATTAAAATAACTATTGTAGATAGTTCTGGAGTAATCAAATGGTTCAAAAACTGCAAACAGCATTAGGATTTCAAAAATTGGAATGTTTGTGTCTTTTTTCTGTCCCCGTGGAGAAATTATAAATTTAACTGAAATCCATTAATATAATGGTGGCAGCTAAAATATCAATATGAATTGAAATGTGACGATGTTTAGTATTATATAGAAATTTAAAAAAATTATATGTTCGCCTTAAATGCTTTTAAATTGGTGTAGTTTGTCTTGTTGTTTACCATTTCAGATTGTTGAACAATATTAAACTGCGGGAATAAAATTACTTCAAAGTTTTCAATCCGCTTTCTGTCCTATTCGCAGGTCATTGATGGTGTGGTGCGAATTGAGCAATCTGGCGAGTCGGCCAATATTCTAGTCACTCATAACCCAGACGGTAGTACCTCTATTGAGCAGCAAGGGAACACTAAAGAAGACAAGGCCAAAATGTTGGGGCACTTTAGTGTCCAGGACCACAAAGGAGAGTCCAAACCGGATATCAAGGTGAATTTTTTGTAATGTTGCTTTATCAAGTGGGCTATCTATGTTTTAAAATTGTAAAGAAATTATAACTTTTGTTATGAAAATAATTATCTTAAAAAAGAACATGTATGTGCACGATAATGTAGATGCAACCATTATTACAAATCATTTTGATTGTGCAAGATCAGTGTAGGTTGAATTTGGATTCTGATCTAAAAAAAGTCATTAAATCTTCAGTTTTCAATTTTAATTTTCAATAAAATAGAAAAATGATATTTTTATTTTAATCAATTGTGAATTATTTGCAATGACCTGTTGCCATTTACAGTAAAACCTCGATATAACGAAACCCGATATAGCGAAAAATGACGTATATCGAAAAAAAAATCGAAATTTAGTCCCTAAAACCAATTTTTCATACAAAAATGCATTTATATAACGAAATCCCGTTAATATTTATAACAAAATCATTTTTGTCCCGTACAAAAAATTCCAATACATTTACGTAAATTTATAACGAAATAAAAAAAAATGAAAATATTATTTCGCACTTACAAAGCCGCGCCGCTGCATCTGCCGTATGCGAACGGAAACGCCGCGCACGGCCTTTTCGGCGCTGCGCGGCGGTCTGCCGACAAGGTAGTAAAACAATTCAAACTTCTTCTTGGGTTCATAGTATCATATTTTGAAGTGGTTGCCGCCGTTACCGGTAAGTACCTTCGTAATTTATATACGACTCATTTTATAAAAATGCCGCGATTCAATTGTCAAATTTTTATTTTTGAATTATTTTTTATGTTTCATGCCCAAAACTATGTTTGAAGCGGCTCTACATTTAAACACAATTAAAATATTGTTTTGTGTTTGCAATATTCTGGAATTTACAAAAATATCTTCCAATTGGTGTTGAATAGGTTCTGTTCTTAATTTAATTCCTTTGATTATCCATTTCCTTATCTGTTTTAATAACAAAACTACTAAAAATATGTAGGTATTCAGTTCCCTATGGCCTTCTTCCTCCCTTGTTTGCAGAATTTGCGATCTTTTTTGAAGCCGCGCAACATTTTTTTGCGACGGCGCGTAATATATAGTAGGATTTTTTTTATTTATTTCGTTATATGTGGGAATTCGTTATTACGAATTTTTATTTTTTGGGCCCTTGGATTTCGTTATATCGCGGTTTTACTGTATTAGGTAGCTGTTCTCATGAAGTTAACAATCATCATATCATCAAAGTCCGATGAGCACCCTGGTATGGGCTGCAATGACGTATTTACAGAAAAAATTTCACAAACCAGTTTTGCACTTGCCAATCAGTCATGGTTCCTTCACCACACACGTTACATATGTTTTCAGATGTCTGTAGCATTTTTTCCCTACCTAAACCCCCACTACATTACGTGACCAATATGCTTTTTCAATATATCAAAAATAGTCATTAGTCTAAAACATAATGCAAATTATTAAAAATGAACTTTGTTCACCTTTACATTTTCAAATATTTTACTCACACACATGTTCCCTAATGAAATGGGTAGAACATAGTCTATGTAGTCTGCATATTCAAGTATATGAAATATATATTATCTAATTGTTTTATGTTTTATTTAAGTAGGTATTAATGGTTTTTTTATTTTCATAAATAGTCAATTTTCCATACATTTTTCATTTCCTCACTTATACATTTTCCTCAGTTTTTTTTGCTGTTCCCCAGAGAAGTGTAAAACCGAGTCTTACTGTATTAACAATGTTAAGAAATGACACTTTATTTTCATGCCACCATAGTGACGGCATCCGAGTAATGCGGCAAACCATGAATGCCGCCGCTATGGCGGCATTTGAGTGCAAAGGGTTAATATTAGTACAATAATACCTTTTGTCATATTCGCAGCTATGTATAGATGCTTGATCATGTTACTAAACAGTGTCACCAGGAGCGGGATAGATATTCACCTAATTTCTACATGCCCAATGCTGTGAGAGTCATGTCTAGGTGATTTGCCAGTTTTTGTAGGTTTAATTGCATGAGTAACCATTTCACTTGTGACTATGGGTACGGCTTCTTCCGTTAATCATCATAGGGAATCCTGACCTGTGATATTCCATTAATATGACTAGACGCCCAATGTTTTGAGTTGGTTATTTTTGTACTGTTCCAGAACTTTCTTTACATTAAAATGTGAGGCAATTTTATCCATTCGTAACTGATTGGCATTTTGCCGACAGTGTTTCAGTTTCTTTTTAAATTCCACTCTAAGTTTCCTTCTTACTTTGGCAATAGGACCATTTTGGGGTTAACCATTCTGAATCCTTTTATTTAGTCTCTTTGGATGCTTCGTAACTATCCGCAACGTCATCATTCCATCCACAAATACTATGTGTATGGTTACTGATATGATTGTCGCTAAAGCTGATTTTTGCTGCCATCTGTTAGTAATTGATCAATGCAACTCTTCTACACGTAATCAATGATCAGGGTTGACACAACTGTTTTATTGCTATGTTCCGAGTTGAATATTTGTCAGTAGAACTTCCGCTGTCACGGAATAATTTTCTACTTGAGATGGACATTTCGGTTCCACCTAAATTCATTGGGCTGGGAAGGTAAACAGTGTGGAATCTGCACAATGCATGATATATTACCTATCTGATAATCACCAACATCGGTCTGTGATCCGTCCAGTCAATATCATTATCGATGAAGATGTTAGTAACCATTTTAAATGTATTTTGGGTCGTAATACAGTGATCCAACCAACTAGTGGTACTGTATGCGTCACTCAGATATATATAGCTATCCATGGGAAGTGTTTCTATGTCAGCAAGTCTGTGGTTATTTTCTGAACAAAATATTATTAACTCGTTGCCAAATAGAGATCTCAGAGTCATATTAAAATCTCCAATAATAACACAGTTTGCATGGTTTCTCTCTTCAACTATAGCGTAAATTTTTGTAAGACAATCTACAACATGTCCCACGTTGGCATCTAGACTGTTAGTATGGAGAGAAATTCATTACCCACGGTCACATCTATACCTAGAATAATTTTCAGACCCTCGCGTCATAAATCAATACATTCTTATGTCACATTCAAAAATTTTGAGTAAGTTATAAAAAATTAACAATGCATGTGGGTTTTTGACCGCCTTCCTCTGCGGAGCATCTTTTATATATTTTGCGATACCTGTCGACACAATGCGCACCCGAGCCTACTTTGTGTGGAACCTCTTTTATGCATGTATTATGTCTCGATCCTTAAAATTGGAGAATTCCGTGTATGCTTTCTTCAGTTGGTTACTTTGATTTGCACAAACAAACGTCCCCGTGCAAGTGGGACATTTTTAAAACAAAAGCTAAGAATTAATGCTGAAATTTCGCACTGGGAATGCATATAGGTGAAAATGTATCAAAATCAGTTGTATAGCCAGTTTCTTTCTAAATAAATTGGTTTTAACCCCATGTTGATAGGACAAATAGGAGTTGAGATATTTCAGTTTCTGCAAACCCTTTACATTGCAAAATATGTTACACCCCGTAAAACAAATATGGCTGCCACGCAAAAAAATTTAATTAAAATGTTGGTCATTTTCACCAACAAGTTAGGGTGATTGCACAAAATATGAGAAATTTTAAAAATGGTCAAGCAACCGTGCTGGATCATTTCATATGGATTGACCCTGTATTAAAAAAGAATTAGACGCATCCAGTTTTTTCTAAAGAGAGGTATACTGTAAGCCATTTTACAGTGTTCTGAAAAAACTCCTGTTTAAAAATTCAGATTAGTAATACAGTAAAACCGCGATATAACGAAATCCAAGGGACCAAAAAATAAAAATTCGTAATAACGAATTCCCACATATAACGAAAAAAATAAAAAAAATCCTACTATATGTTACGCGCCGTCGCAAAAAAATGTCGCGCGGCTTCAAAAAAGATCGCAAATTCTGCAAACAAAGAAGGAAAAAGGCCATAGGGAACTGAATACCTACATATTTTTAGTAGTTTTGTTATTAAAACAGATAAGCAAATGGATAATCAAAGGAATTAAATTAAGAACAGAACCTATTCAACACTAATTGGAAGATATTTTTGTGAATTCCAGAATATTGCAAACACAAAACAATATTTTAATTGTGTTTAAATGTAGAGCCGCTTCAAACATAGTTTTGGGCATGAAACATAAAAAATAATTCAAAAATAAAAATTTGACAGTTGAATCGCGGCATTTTTATAAAATGAGTCGTATATAAATTACGAAGGTACTTACCGGTAACGGCGGCAACCACTTCAAAATATGATACTATGAACCCAAGAAGAAGTTTCAATTGTTTTACTACCTTGTCGGCAGACCGCCGCGCACCGCCGAAAAGGCCATAAAACCGTTCGCATACGGCAGATGCAGCGGCGCGGCTTTGTAAGTGCGAAATAATATTTTCATCTTTTAACATTTTATTTCGTTATAAATTTACGTAAATGTATTGGCATTTTTTCGTACGGGACAAAAATGATTTTGTTATAAATATTAACGGGATTTCGTTATATAAATGCATTTTTGTATGAAAAATTGGTTTTAGGGACTAAATTTCGATTTTTTTTTCGATATACGTCATTTTTCGCTATATCGGGTTTCGTTATATCGCGGTTTTACTGTATGTGAATGATTAGTGAATATTCAGTTTAGTTATTATATTTTAGAAGTTTTATTCTGGAGATATGTCGTTGCAGGATTAACCCAGACCAGGGTGCTCATCGGACTTTAATGATAAAGTTTTTAAATCGTTGAAAAATAATTTTAAATATGCCGGTATACGAGCATTCTGATTCAAGTTTGTTTCCCACTTATATGCAAGGAGATTTTTGTGTACATAATTTATTATACATACTTATTTTTTTTTTCCAAAGCAGAGTTTGCAGGCGGGTCAAATGATGGACGTGAGAACAACAGACGGCTCTATAGTGAAGATAGCCGCTGGTGTATCAGATCACGACCTTCAAAACATGTACAAGGTTAATGTTGAGGACCTTTCACAGCTGCTGGCCTATCACGAAGTGTTTGGGAAACTAAATTCCGAGCCTGTTGCGCCAAAGGTATAATCACATTTAATATTTCAGTTTTGTGTAAGTTTTAATCTTTCCATGTCCCAATCTGAGAAATATTCATTTTTATGAAAACATTCACATTTAATTTATAAATATTTATATTAAAAGTGCATCAAGTAAAAACACATTTTTATTATTATATAAAACTTAAATTGAATGCAATAAACAATGAAACAACTGCATTTTTAAATACCGTCAACAGCTTTCTCTCACTCACTTTTAAAAGTAAAAACCACTAATTCATTATGTATTTAAATAGAAGTATACAATTAAAGATTCAACAGATACGCGGCGGGCACTAGCACTAACACTAACACTAGCATAATTATTATAAATCCATCATTCATAACATAATTTACATTTGTTTACCGGAATTTTTAATAATGCTCAGCTTTTTTGCTTCTATGCAGTGCACGTCCCTTATTGAGTTCACAAAACTGAATAAAAATATTTTTCTTCCTGAGAAACATAATGAACCAAAGGAACATCATCTTCTGAATTACACGGTCAATCTTATTTTGCTGTCAAAATACAAAAATTTATTCTCTCGTTGCATTTCCTAATATGTATAAGCAATATCAAAAATGAAGAATTGTTCATTTTGAGACATGCGATAATAAAATACCCTAAGAGGCAACTTTCATTTTTCCAGTTTGAATTTCGAGATATTTTTGTATTTTACATACCCTTTCAAGATGAGACTAATAGTTAATTCTTTTACAATATCAAGTAAACATAAAACTGCTTTTTTTTTACGTACATATTGCTAGAGTGAAAGGTATCAATAGAAAAGGACAAGTATACAATTGTTGGTTTTCTTAAATTCCTAAGTAATAATAATAAAGCTATCAGAAAATAGCCATTTAAAATTACAAAGCTAAAATTTTTTTTTTTATAAAGTTCTCACCTAAGAATTGTTATGTTTATACTATGAAGAATTATTATGTTTATGATAAAAACCATTGTTTGTGTCGATAAACACATGATTATAAAATATTACAATTTTTCCCCGATTTATAAGGAAAAAATTGACGTAAATTCATACTGATAAATAATATTGATAACTTTTGAAGCAGCTGTATTTGTGAAGAGAAAACTATTTATGCTAATATTATATAATAATCATACTCCGGTTGTAATAATAAAAAATGTTTTTTTTTAAATATTTATTTATTGTTTTAATAAATTACATATATATTTAATATTAAAATATAAATGAAAATATGACAAAAGTATTATTATTCACTGTTAAATGATTAGTTGTACAACAAGCATATTATCGTTCTTCAGAATTTCGTTGTTTTTTTCTTTACACGTATTCAAAACAAAATTTGATCCACACATATTATTACACTTTAAACTGAATTTAGAAATAAAACCTTACGTTCTTTCACATATTCAATATTCGTTCCTGTGCACCCAAACATCGATTTGTGGGAGTAAATTTGATTAATTTGAGAAAAGAATTGGTGTATGTCGACCACTCTTTTGCCATCCAATTTAAGAAGTTCACACGAGTCCACACATTCAATGCTCAGTTCAGGAACATCCTGAAAATAATTTATAATATTATTATTATTGTTATTTAGTTATCAGTATTTTTATGTCTAAAATATTAAAATGCGTATTTATTCATTTATATGACTATAACAAATACATTTGTATCAATCAGGCAGGTCTGTCATGTATAATTCTTTTGATAAAATTATTTATCTTTAAGGATATGTATTTCTATATATGTATATATGGATATGTAGAAAATAATTTATCCGCACTACATAATATATGTATATTGAACTATGTAATTTATATTGTTAAATCAAATAGATAATTGTTATAGAAATGTTTAAAATTATCAACTTACGTTGCGATTTTTTTTCCAAGAAGTTTATAACCATTTAAAATTTTGTTGGAACATTTCCTAGAGCGTGTCAATGGATACTTTTTGACCTTAGGCATCTTGAATCACAGGGGGCAGTAATTTCAGAACACTAATATATAACACTAGTATATAATAATATATTATTGACTTTTAATGAGAACCAAATCAAATTTCACGTTGAATCTTGTGAATGAATGGATTTCATGTGCTGGCCGCGCATGCGCTAGCCGCCATGCGTTAGCCACGCATGCATTGTCAGATTCTAAAATGCTCCGATTGGGGACATGTAGTTTGACGCATGTTTCATATTTAAATGTCAAAATTATAATCTGTTTTCGTATAAAAACAGCTCAAAACCATACAATTTACAAAAATAAGCAATTGGTATCGAAGAATAAGTATAATATTCATTCATATTGTCGTCAAAATTTGTATTGAAATGTGTTTTATAGGCAAATTTAATTAAAATCTAACGGAGCGCAGATTTTACGACCGCCGTGGCTGGTTTGAACAGCGTATTAAAACTTCGAGAGATAATTAAAATTATCTTTTTACATAAGATTGAAAATATTATTGTGTAATAATATAAATTATTGTGTTTCTGATATTAAACTTAGTTTTAAATAGTAGTTGAAGCCTCAAAGCATGTGAGTAAATATAGTATATTATCTAAAAACGTATGTTTTTACTAAGACAAAGTATTTTTAAAATGTCAAAAATTCATCAAATGTACTGCAAATTGAATGATTTATAACTCTATTCATTTTTAACATTTTGCTAATTTGGTTTCCTACAGATTTGTCTCCGTAATCTTGGCTTCAAGATTATAAAAAAATATTTTGTTTATGCATTAATTTAGCGTACTGACTCAATTTTTTTACCATGCCGAAAATGCATCTAATGGTCGCGGGTCTTTCTTATAATATTTATATTTGCATAAACATAATTAATTCAAATAAAAATTTGACAGTTGAATTGCGGCATTTTTATAAAATGAGTCGTATATAAATTACGAAGGTACTTACCGGTAACGGCGGCAACCACTTCAAAATATGATACTATGAACCAAAGTTTGAATAAAAAATGTTAAAGATGAAAATATTATTTCGCACTTACAAAGCCGCGCAGCTGCATCTGCCGTATGCGAACGTTTAATGCCTTTCGGCGGTGCGCGGCGGTCTGCCGACAAGTAGTAAAACAATTCAAACTTCTTCTGGGTTCATAGTATCATATTTGAAGTGGTTGCCGCCGTTACGGTAAGTACCTTCGTCATTTATATACGACTCATTTTATAAAAATGCCGCGATTCAACTGTCAAATTTTATTTTGAATTATTTTTATGTTTCATGCCAAACTATGTTTGAAGCGGCTACATTAAACACATTAAATATTGTTTTGTGTTTGCAATATTCTGGAATTTACAAAAATATATTCCACTTGGTGTTGAATAGGTTCTGTTCTTAATTTCATTCCTTTGATTCTCTGTTTTAATAACAAAACTACTAAAAATATGTAGGTCTTCAGTTCCCTATGGCCTTCTTCCCTATTGGTTTTAGGGACTAAATTTCGTTTTTTTTTTCGATATACGTCATTTTTCGCAATATCGGGTTTCGTTATATCGCGGTTTTACTGTATAACGAATTTATATCAATTTGATGGTATAAAATATATTCAACGGCTGCCCGGCAATTGTCGCATTCAGTACTTCCCCGAGCGGCAACGTGGTTAGATCAAAGCAGTGGTTGCGTGTAGCGCATAGACGTACCTACTTACACATTGGTCGATCTTTCAAGTACTTCCCATATTGATTTTTTTCAAACATCGTGTGATAATGGGCAAAAGTGAAAAACGCCATCAGTTTACGCATACTAGAAAAGATGGACTTGGAAATAAAAAAGGTGACGTTACCAAGGAATTTAACATTGTTGATTATTTTGAAGGACCGATGAAAAATTAAATACATTTGACAGACTACAAAACTTGACAAATACTGTTTTAATAAATGATCACGTGATAAGTCTAGGCCATGTCTAGGTGACCAAACGGTGTCTGCGCGACGTGTTAATTTCATGATGCCTTTGTTATGTTTTTCCTTATATTTACTGTAATGAAATTTCAATATAATAAAATAATTCTTTCGGCCCCTGATTTTTGCTATAATGGGATTTAACCTGTATACTAGTGATGGAAAAATCCTACTCTTGGCTCACTGGTGTGATTGTCATTGATTTTCGATAATATCAGTGATTGAAAACTGTGACTGTGATCACAGTATCATTAATAAAGCATGCGCCGCACGATATCACAATATACGAAATAATTGTACTTATATTATTCAAACATTGTTAATCTCAAAAATATCAGTGATTGACTTGCGGTACGTGATTTTAAACTCATAACTACTGTATACATATGTACATTTCACCAATTTTGGCTTGGAACAGACCCTATAGATCAACAATGCAATGAAAAACTAAACATTGTCTCATTTTATTTGAATAAAATTATTGATAGCAGCACTTTTATATGAAATGTTAATGTTTTCTCATCCAAATTAAATTGCAAAGGAATATTTAGAATATATTATAGGAGAATAAAATGCTGTAGAATATTTGTGAAAAAATTATGTTTTAATATGTTTGTTTAGTATTGATATGTTGAATACGATCAATTGTTTTATGTCATCACAGAAGCAAAATAAAATTCATATGACTTCTTCCTCAGGCACTATCAGAGTCGGAAGCTGAGGCCGGCACCAGCAATGTGTCGGAAACAGACAGCCCTCCCTCTGTCGGTCCGCCTGGGGTGCATCCCTGTGACCTCTGCGGAAAGATATTTCAGTATCGGTACCAGCTCATTGTACATAGGTAAGTTTTTATTCATTCAGGAACCTTGTGCTAAACAACTTGTCTGAAAACATTTCAAAAATCTAAAATATCTAGTAAAATTAAGCTTTTTACAGACTTTACAATACTTAGTTTTATTTATAAGATTGTGAAAGCAAACAATTGATGTCATTAATGTGCAAACAACTGGGTTCTTTGATTATAAAAATTTTTATTAAGTAGATGTAAAAACAAAACACTTTGTACAGTAAAACTCCGTTTATTTGTAACTCATGAGACTAAAATTAAAAAAATATCTGAATTACGAATAATGAGAACAAATTTTCGAAGGTAACATTAGAAATAAATTTAAAAAAACGAGTCAGTTTGCGCGCGCCGCCGCTGTTATTATGATTTTCTTACTGAAACATCTATTATTTGAGCTTTTTATGCATAGTTAAATTAAGTATAAAATATGTGTATTTAAATACAAAGGTTTCAGTTTATTTATATATTACATTAAACAAATTGCAACATTTCATAAACAAAAAACTGGATATAAAATCAATAGAATTGTTACATGCAATTAATTTATAAATTACGAGATTCAATGAAAATTGTTCAAATTATTTTAATAAGGGGTTACAAGGATGAGTAGAAATACATAATTTGCAACGCACCGACAATCATTGTCGAAAAACAACAAATCTTATAAAACGCACTGTGGAATTAGGTATATATATGGTATCACTCAGTTCGGCTGCGGTCCTGGAATCTCTGAGCGTGCCGTTATTGCGATAAGGAACAACGCCGTGATTGGCTAGGGGGTAGATGTTCATGAAAGGATGATGAATACGTAGTAGCGCAAATTTGGATTTAAAAACACGTGAAAATCCGAATTATGTGAACAAATTATTTATTTCGGGTCTAAAAAATGCGTACGAACTGCGATTAATCAGATTATGAAATGTTATTTTCAGGGCCAAATTTATTTTATATGTGCGAATTTTGTGAAAATTCGAAATGACACAATCCGTACACAAATTAACGGAGTTTTACTGTATTAATAATAAATGTCCAAATTAGAGTTGACAAATAATGCTATGCTTCAATAATAACAATTTTTTAAAGAATACAAATTTCAGTAATATGGAATAAATTTTCTGTCTCAGGAGGTACCATTCAGAGAAAAAACCTTTCACCTGCCAGGTCTGCGGACAGGCATTCACTAACCCTGCGGACTTGACACGCCACGGCAAGTGTCATCTCGGGGGTTCCATGTTCACCTGCACAGTCTGCTTTCATGTCTTCGCCAATGCTGCCAGTCTTGGTACGCATACTTTTCATATATTCATTATTAATATGTATGTACATACAGTTAAAGCTCTTTAATATGAAATTGAGAGAACCAAAATTTAAAAAAAAAACTATTTTCGAATTAGAAAAGTAAAATTTCATAGAAAGTTTTTTTTAAACATTAATAGGTGTACTTTAAATATACATTTCTCAATACATGTATTTGGCCAACGTTCCATTCATTTTTGTCAAAGTCCCCCCACCTCTTATTTCCTCAATGAACGTCCTTCTCGATGAGAATTGGACCAGAAATTGGAATATCAGACAAAACAATTCAAAAAGCCTGCTTTCTAGCTCATCATATTTTGTCGGGTGAATGCGTCGACGTTTGTTCTTGACATCCTTCAACTTACGATACGATTGTTGAAACAATCGAGTTGGTGATCCTTTATTTTTTCACAATATTTCTCTTACTGTCAATATCTTTAATTAAAATCCATTTTCTTAGAAATTGTTAATGTTTTGTACATACTGTGAACTGACACCATTTTAGATTTAAAATAAAACTGAAGGCAAAATAAAATATGAAAAAGACTTATCACAAGAAATATGCATTATTCTTACCACTTTCCAAATAACACTTAATAAAAAGTATAAAATTTTAAAAGAGGGTCAGTTTTCACGAAATTCACAAATAAAAGTACAAAAAGAGTCAATACGTCAGTCAGATGACTAATATTTTCCCACTATTTGACACCAAAATAACTAAGAATTGTTTTATATGTAGAAAAACACAAAGATAGGCATATGAAAATGTAAAATCTTAATTTGAAACCGGCGTGCAAGATAACAACTTCTACTAAACTCATCTTTTGGCGGGATTTTCATAATAGCCGGTCCAGCAGCCGTTTGGGATGTACATATTTACTGTTATATAGATGGTCAATCCCCATAGGGATTTTATCAGTGATCGTTATTTTCACATGCGTGTCGCTTTGCTCACTCGAAATAGATGGTTGAACTTCCGATGAAACGGCTGCGGCTGGTTCGTCTGCTCTTTTAAAATATGACTTGATGGAAGACTGCACAGTTAGTTTATTTTTTTCATTATAAATCTCATTGTAACATGTCAGTGAATCATAAACCAGTCCTGTTCTTCAAACATTGCTAATCCCTCAGACATTAACATAAAAGCTGCTGCCATTTTCTTGTGTTAAATTTTGTTATTTTAACTGCTTCTATTTATATTAACTCATCGGTTGTCAATTCCTCAGAATATGAGTCCAACAAATCTTTTCCATCAGTCTAGTCAAGTTCAAGTTTCATTTGATTACCCAGCTCAATAACTTTGCGCCTTAAGTTAATTTAAAAAAACAAAAAATTATTATGTTCGTAAATCGAGAACTTCCTGTACTGGTTTCATATGTGCATACTTATTTATATAATAATAGCATTACACATGGGATGTCTATAAAATACTATTGAGTTGAATTGTAAAATGTGCCTTTACATATTTTAGATACTATTTTCTCTTTATTATTGAGCCATAATGTATTATCTGATTAACAGAGAAGCACGCCAAGCGCCATGCTCAGGACAAACCATACGCTTGCACTACTTGCCAGAAGAGTTTTGCCCGGAAGGAACACCTCGATACACATACGCGGAGTCATACGGGAGAGACTCCTTATAGGTAATGCCTTATTTCTCCATTGCAGGACAATTACGTGCATCACTAGCATGTGCTTCTTTGCTCGAGTCAATTTATATTTATATACAACATCCCTAGGCATTTATACACAATGTCTCCTTTTTTCAGATGCGAATTTTGTTCTAAAACATTTACTCGTAAAGAGCACATGGTGAACCATGTGCGAAAACATACGGGGGATACCCCTCATCACTGTGATATTTGCAAAAAATCTTTCACAAGAAAAGAACACTTTGTGAATCATGTGATGTGGCACACGGGTAAGTAGTTTATGCTGTACTTAATCAATCCTTGACTACATGTTTATGCCTCCGTTAAAATCGGAGGTTTATGGACATACCCATTTTATTTAATATTTTTAGAGAATTTTTCAAGGTAAGCTCTTGATAAATTAACTATGTCAATACATATGTACTTGGTTTGTTGGATGACAAACATATAAATTATTTCAGAAAAACCTTACTAATCCCAATTAATTTATGTAAAATGGGGACAGATGATTCAGATTAAACAGTAATTGGAATTGATATTATGTGTGGTTCTGAATGCAATTTCTGGCATTGAACATTTGACATAGATAGCGTCTCAATCTAATCTTTGAGTTTGGACTGGGACTGACAGGATTGGCAAGGTTCTACTGTATTCTCTAATTAAAAGGGAATACATTCTCACTAGTTCCAGACAAGATGCCTCCTTTTGAATGGATCTCAAACTATTTAAGTTCCCATCTACCTAATTTTGAAATTTATATGTACATTCATTACGTTATCTTTTTTTTTGTGCACATATGTGACAATGCGCATTTTGACTAAACATCTGTTGGCATTTTGTACTTTATCATTGAATTGCAATTATTTTGTGAATTTTGTTCTAAACCATTTTCATAAACACCTAACATTGCTTTTAAATAGTACGTATTGGGTTGATGCATAACTTCGTAGCGTTTTTATTTTCCAAGGCAGGAGTGCTTTGGAAATATATTTTTTTGACATACATCAATTTTATTTTAATACTTTAGTATATATTGTTTTATTGAATAAGACTTGAACTTTTCAATAGATAGAAATTAGTATTAATTATTGGCTAAAGAAAATAGTGTAAGTGTCTAACTGGAAGATTTCAAAAATGCTAAGTGTCCGCGAATGTATAATTTTTGCTTATGTGGAATACTCTTACAGTAGGTATGCAAATCGATTCTGTATACTGAAAGATTAAATAACCTGTTTTGTTACTGTCTAAGTATGTCGAACCAGGAATGTAGAAACCAATATTTTCCATAAACATGGAATTCCCCAGTATACTGCGAGTATGCATATTCTTCCAGTTTTTTTCTACAGTAGCACATCCATGATGGAAGTCAACGGGGTAAAACCAAAGGTACTACCCAAAATTTCTTAAATAGAGCTATCTCAAAACCGTACATCATAGCTCCAAAGTTGCCTTTAAAGTTCCAATATCTACAAAATGCTTGTTTGGTCTAGCGGTCAGACACTCGCCTAGTGATGAAGTGATTAAGGATTTTAGCCTTTTCCCGGAAACGACCAAGTTAGCATATTTTTCATAGCACAAGCGTTTAGCTTTGTTTAACCTTTAGAATGTCAAACAATAACTGATATTTAGGCTAAAGTTGCTAACATTAACAACTACAACTAGTACAAATATTTTTCTGCACACTGAAATGAACTTCGCTTATGAGATTCTGAGTCGATGAAATTTATTATTTTAATATGTTTTATTAATGTTGTCACACAATCAACATAGAAATACAGTAGTTTGTTTTCAAATCCAGAAAATATTTCACACGTTTATTAGACATGTAGCACCATCCTTTGAAATGTAAAATTCTATTTCACTACAATTTCCTTTTTTAAAATTATTATCATTTAATCCTTTAACTTTAACTTTCAATAATAATTCAAATTTTTTTTTTTTTTACAAGAATGTGGGTTTTTATTATTATTATTTGACTTTTTTTAAAATTATTACTTAGATAGGAACTTTACACTCATTTAAAACTAATAAACTGAATGTTATTTGCCATAATTAAGAAAATACAACCATTATAAGAAAGACCCCGACTATTAGATATATTTTCTGCGTACCACAATACATATTGTCTTAATATGGAAAATTATTGCATAAACAAAATATATTTTATAATTTTGAAGCTAAGATTATGGAGACAATTCTTGATTGAGTCATATTAACAAAATGTTAAAAGTTATAACCGTTCAATTTGCAGGACATATCAATTTTCGACGTTTTTAAAATACTTTATTTTTGTGAAAACATACATTTTTAAATAATATATTGTATTTACTCACATGCGGGGCATTTCAGGCTTCAACTACTATTTAAAATAAAGTTTTATATCAAAAACACGATAATTCGTTTTTAAATAATATATTTTCAGTCTTATAAAAGATGATAATTTTAATTGTCCATCGAACTTCTATCCAGCCATGACGGACGTCAAATCCGCACTGTCATTATTTTTTGTCAAAAAATGCCGAAAATATATGTTTTCATGCATATTTTATCCACAATATGAATTATTATTGAATTTATTCACATTAGTAGTAAATTTCATAGATTAGATGGGTTTTTTTTTACTGAGAGGCAACTTTCATTTTTCCAGTTTGAATTTTGAGATATTTTTGCATTTTCCATACCCTTTCAAGATGAGACTAATAGTTAATTCTTTTACAATATCAAGTAAACATAAAAGTGCGTTATTTTATTTACATAAATATTGCTAGAGTGAAAGGTATCAATAGAAAAGGACAGGTATATAATTGTTGGTTTTCTTAAATTCCTAGGTAATAAGCTATCAGAAAATAGCCATTTCTTCATCATTCATAATACATATGTGTTGCCATTTGAAATTATCAAGCGAAAATTAAATAATTGGTTAAAGTTCTCACCTAAGAATTGTTATGTTTATGATAAAAACCATTATTTGTGTCGATAAACATATGATTATAAAATATTACAATTTAGCCCCGATTTATAAGGAAAAAATTTATGTAAATTCATACTGATAAATAATATTGATAACTTTTGAAGCAGCTGTATTTGTGAAGAGAAAACTATTTATGCTAATATATTTAATATTATATTATATATATTTAATATTAAAATATAAATAAAAAATTGACAAAAGTAATGTTATTCACTGTTAAATAATTAGTTGTACATCGAGCATAATATTATCGTTCTTCAGAATTTTGTTGTTTTTTTCTTTACACGTATTCAAAACAAAATTCGATCCACACATATTATTACACTTTAAACTGAATTTAGAAATAAAACCTTACGTTCTTTCACATATTCAATATTCGTTCCTGTGCACCTAAACATCGATTTGTGGGAGTAAATTTGATTAATTTGAGAAAAGAATTGGTGAACGTCAACCACTATTTTGCCATCCAATTTAGGAAGTTTACACGAGTCCACACATTCAATGCTCAGTTCGGGAACATCCTGAAAATAATTTATAGTGTTATTGGTATTTAGTTATCAGTATTTTTATGTCTAAAATATTAAAATACGTGTTTATTCATTTATATGACTATAACAAATACATTTGTATCAATCAGACAGGTCTGTCATGTATAATTCTTTTGATAAAATTATTTATCTTTAAGGATATGTATTTCTATATATGTATATATGGATATGTAGAAAATAATTTATCCGCACTACATAATATTTGTATATTGAACTATGTAATTTATATTGTTAAATCAAATAAATAATTATTATAGGAATGGTAAAAATTATCAACTTACGTAGATAACCATTTAAAATTTTGTTGGAACATTTCCTAGAGCGTGTCAATGGATACTTTTTGACAGGCATCTTGAGTCACAGGAGGCAGTAATTTCAGAACAATAATGTATATAATAATATATTATTGTCTTTTAATGAGAACCAAATCCAACAAAAAAAATCACGGGTTCGCAAATTTCACGTTGAATCTTGTGAATGAATGGATTTCATGCACTGGCCGCGCATGCGCTGTCAGATTCTAAAACGAACCGATCGATTGACGCATGTTTAATGTTTAAATGTCAAAATTATAATCTGTTTTCGTATAACAGCCCAAAACCATACAATTTACAAAAACAAGCAATTGGTATCGAGAATAAGTATAATATTCATTCATATTGTAGTTAAAATTTGTATAAAATATATTTTATAGGCAAATCGGAGTGTGGATCTCACAACCTGCCGTGGCCGTTTTGAACAGCATACTAACAGTGTGAGATATGATTAATAATATCGTATTTCATAAGACTGGAAATATATTATTTAAAAAACGATTATTGTGTTTCTGATATTAAACTTAGTTGTAAATAGTAGTTGAAGCCTCAAAGCATGTGAGTAAATATAGTATATTATTTAAAAACGTATGTTTTTACTAAAACATAAAAACGCAAAAATTCATCAAATGTACGGCAAATTGAATGATTTATAACTTTATTAATTTTTAACATTTTGCTAATTTGGTTTCCTGCAGATTTGTCTCCATAATCTTGGCTTCAAGATTATAAGAAAATATATTTTGTTTATGTATTAATTTAGCGTATTGACTCAATTTCGTACCATGCCTAAAATGCATCTAATGGTCGCGGTCTTTCTTATAATATTTGTATCGTCTTAATTATGGCAAATAACATTCAGTTTATTAGTTTTATATTAATGTAAAGGTCCAATCTAAATAATAGTTGAGAAAAAAGTCAAATCTAATGAATAACTTCTGATATAAATGAATAATAAAAACCCACATTTTCGTAAAAAACGCGAAAATTTGAATTATTATTGCGCCTTAAGGGAAAACAATGTTTTCTTAAACAAAGTGATCATTTTATGCGCGTTATTTTTATGTATGTCGCAATTAAATATTTTGTTTATATATAACACTGTTGTTTTTTAATCACTGGCTGTCTGTTTCATAAATAGTATGTAATTATTATTTATTTTTGTATTTATTTATTTATTAATCTGATATAAGTACAATGATACAATACAATAATTTATTTTCTTTCATGCTACATTTCTCTTGAAAGCATATACTTGTGCAGAAAAGTGAAAATGATTATGAAACATAAATATCATCAAAACGACAATGTGGCACGAAATTGAAGCTATCATAATAATTTTAAACTTAGAACATTGATTTAGGTGACCATTAAAATATATGTAGGTACTTTGTCTGATTTCAAAACATATGAATTAGGTACTCTAATAAATTATTTAATTTTTGATGGATTAATTCGAATGACAACACTCATTCCATAATTGTAATATTAAAAACTTGGATAAGCCTCCAACACAAGTTGTTTTTGACACTTGTATCGAATGCGAGAAAATCAATGATTTTATTGTCGTCTCTTTCTATTAAACCTTTATTAATTATGATTTATGTAACAAATAACGTCATTAATTATTACTCTGATACTTATAAGAATTTAACTATTAGCCTCATCTTGAAAACGTAATTCGGGTAGAATTTCTCGAATTTCAAACTCGAAAAATGAAAGCTCGTCCTTAAGGCTTGCAGTATGAAAGCAGATATTGTGTATAAAATTAAGAGTCAAAATGATTATAATTTAATGATGTTGAAGGATTCCTTTTCATAACTATTACTTTTCGGCTACAGTGGGTTTATTTATTAATACCACACAATACCGTTATGTAATACATACAGGTTATTGTTCCATGTCCTAATTACTGTGTCCTAGCTGTATCATTGCTTAGCAAATAATGAATAAACAAGAGAGAGTACTCGCCCAACAGGGCATTTTTTTATTTATAAATTGCTTGCAAATACATCATAGTGAACAGGCTCAAATATATCAGATTTTTTTCTGTAAAAATATATTTCATTCCAAAAAGAGAAAATAAAATAATACACTTTGCATCCTGCATTTCTCAATATGGGAATTTCATTTACAACTAGTGCATTAAATGGGTAATATTTTTGTAATCTTCTCCAGCAGGGAGACAGTGTAATAGTAAAGGAAGAAGATATTTGGAAAATTTACGTGATTTGAAACATTATTTGATTTTTTTTAATGTTATAAAAGAGGAGTGGTAAACAACCATGTTTTTTTTTCAGTGCCGATTAATCGGCGTGTATTTTTAAAACATCATTCCTTTAAAGCTTGCACCATTATAAAAATCCTTAAATTAACCAATCCACCAGCAAATACAACTATTAATACTACATTCCGTTTATATGCAAGCCTGTTGGTCGCTACCTACCTCGCTAGGTATATATAAAGTACATGTTCTGAGGTAGGTAACCATTAGGTTCCATTAGCTAGATTATAAGTTGGAAGTAAGGTAATAAATTAAATGGAAAAAATCAAAAAGTATGGTACAACAGTAGAACGCTGATCATCCATTCATAGTAATTGGGAGGCTCTCGAGCCGGGTAATTGAAAAACACAGTTAATCCAAATTAAGTTAAAAATACATAAGACAAACATTCCCGTAGCATTTAACTATAAAACTAAATATAATAATTACTTATTATTATTTTTTTGTAGCATTATTTTTTTTCTTATACTTATACAACACTTCACTGAAATCAACATCATCTTGGCTTTCACAGAATTCAAGTAATGTTTTTACAGCTATTAGGGCTTCATTTCAACTTTCTTTGCAAGTGTATAATTCACCATCATCATCCTCTTCTTAAGGAATACAAGATTTTGTCGTTAGTGTTGGTTCTTACACTTCGATTAATTTTTTATTTATATCGTCGGTAATTTTTTCATATCCACATGTTCGCATCTGTCAATATTCGGAATTAATTGGAAATTTATTATTTGAGTCACATTATGTATTATCTTCTGCAATTAAATTCAACATCAGATTTTTTCTGAATAATCATTTCATGATCTTAATCACACCTTGGTCCATTGGTTGAATAAGTAACATTACGTTTGGCGCAAGATAAATGGCAACAATATCGCCATTTACTATAGAAACTTTCTGCTGGAGGATAGAAAGGACTTCTTACTATCTAATAACAAAATTGCTTTATGGGGAAGACCTTTCTGAGAGAGGAACCGGAACACATCATTTTTATTCTGTCTGCTTACTTTATATCCTGGTGTCACAGACCACCAAATGTATAAACATGAACTAATGCAAATTTCTTGTCCCAATATTTTCATTTTGGTGTCACCCACATGATCACTTTGTTACCACTTACACAATCAAATAGCTCTGACTTTTTTTTAAAATATTACTTAATTGAAATGAAAATTTAAACATTGACAATATAATATGCATTAATGTAAAAAATACATCTTGTTAATACAATGATTTAATTTTCAAAGAGTAAATACTTTTATCGTCGCATAAATGTGTCATAAACTATCAGATTTATGTTTCCACCAAAAATATGTGTAGAATGCCCATTGTCCCGCAACTAATGTTCCAAACCCCTCATATATATACACTTTATTTCATGTCTATTCATTTTCTGGTCTGTGCCTGGTGCACTTTTTTCAAAGCTAGTGTGCAAGTGGGCGTTGCTCGCCAATGTTAGTCTAATCAAGCTGCAGAGATATCAGTGAGAACAATTAGAAAGTTTATACTACAGAGAACTAAGGTTAATCCAACTCACAGATAATTGATCCCTAAATAATCACCATTTTACTGTAATTATAAATATTACTCGCACTCTAAAATCTATGGCACGAATACAGATTTTTAGAACAATCAAATTTATTGTAATTCTTCTTCTTCCATGGCACTGTGTCCCAGGGTGGGACTTAGCCTCCTTCACAACTGCTCCCCACTGACTCCTCCTATTCCTGACCGTTCATTATTCACATTTTTGCAAAAAATTTGTGATATTTGATAATTATGTCATGTATGAAGCATTTTGTAGAGAAATAAAAACAAAATAGATGAATCAACATAATTACCCTTATAATAGGTGTACCAAAAAAGAATGTTGTTTTTTTTTTCATTTACTGTTTTCAACAGTTAGTTGTGCTTTGATTGCCGCCCTTACACAACGTGTTTTGTGTTATCCTGATGACTATACATACCAAGAGTGAATTTATAAAACTGAAATTTAACAACCCTATTTACAATGGACCAATTTGTACCAAACAAAGAATTTATTCAAAATTTGATATCATTTCTTGAGGAAAAAGACAGCAACAAGTGCCACTAAAAATATTTATGATGTACTGGAAGATGTTTTGGATGTTCGCAAGTGTCAAAGATGGTTCAATCAATCAGGAAATTTTGGTTTAAAAATAGCTTTGGAAGTGGATGACGTCATACTGCCTGCCGAAATCGAAAACAATCTTAACTTTATCTATTGAAAAAATCGTGGATAAACTCAGGATACTCATGGTCAAGTATTCAACTGCATCTTTAAAAAATTGGCAAGGTGTGGAAACAAGGAAAATGGATATTGCACAAACTAAGCAAAGAACACCTAGGCGATCGAATAGACTCATGTGAACAACTTTTGGAAATGGAATCAGAAACGCCATTTTTACAACATCTGATAACTAGAGACGAGAAATGGGTGCTATACTCGAACCAAGGATGCAAAAGCGATGACTTTTGAAAGGTCTGGTAGCGAAATCCACCACTAAGCCCAGCCTCAATGAAAAAATCATTTTGTCTGTTTGGTGGGACTACAAGGGCATTATTCACTTTGAACCTCTCAAACCTGGATAAACGATAAATGCACAATTGTATTGTGAACAACTGAACCGTTTAGTGGCGGAAATTTAAAAAAATTATAAGCATTTAAATCATTTATTTTTAAAAAATTACGTTCTTTTTTGGTACCCCTAATATTTCTATCAAGGATAATAACTAATATTTTAATCCAGTAATTTTTTTACAAAATTGATTTATTTCTTATTTTGAAATATCAATAAATATGTCAACTCATTTCTGTAAAATTATATTTGTTTTAACTTAATATTAATATAATCTTCTGAATAAAGTTGAAAGTTAAATTTTGAAAATATGAATGTGATGTTTCTTAATTTAGTCAATTAAATTCAAATTCTTACATTTAGTACTCGCGTTTTCCTTCTGAATAATATAAAATTACCTACTTATTTTTATTTTTAATTAAAGGTTTGAAAAATGAGTACTGTTAGATTTTTTGGTAACGTGGTAGTTTTTTTTTTATTTATCATATTTTAACATTAGATGTTGAAAAAAATTATACAATAAATACTTTTAATTAGCGGAGTTACCATATTGAATTAAAATTACTTTATCACTGGTTTAAAATCCAACCTTAGGAATTATACGTGTGTAGGCTCGTCAAAAAGATTACAAGTTTCTTCTTGCATAAACGGGGTTTTTGTCGTCACCCCCCTGTTCAAATATGCCCCATGAAATCTACTCGCAAAATTTAAATAAACTAGGGTGTCTCTGGAGACGCTCCATAATTTTGTCACGCGGCAACACCAACTTTGACAGTTCAAAAAATGGCGACGCACGCTAAGACGCGCTTGCCCAAGCACAATTTTTTTTCTGAATTAATGGAAAACTTGCCAATTATTGTTTAATATATTTTTAGTATAACAAAATACGCAATTCATAGTAAAAAAGTTACATTAATTACGAGGCGCTTCATGAAGAATTATATTATCGACTAGGCGTATTCATTAATATCCTGTAGCTAGCTGTTTCGGTTATGTGTATAGGAGTTTGTCAACTTTCGATTAGCGAGAGACTTGGCATTGTTCCATTTTTCGCCGGGTTACTCTTTAATTCACTAATGTGGACGTGATAAATCCTATTCATAACACTTCCTTCGGGATTTCGAGACTGTGTTTCTATTAAAACAATATAAATACTTATATGTGAAAAGGACGCTCCCGCCGCGAAGAAAAAAAGAACAATAATACCATTCGTGTGTACAGCCGGTTTCACGTAATCTGTACAATTTTATTTAATTACAAAATAACTTTTGTTTTAGTATCAATTTCTGTTTTCGCACTACTAACATACTAAGAATGCATCGCGTAGGTTTACGTCTTCAGAACAAAGAATAAACTATCTGATACGCTTTATTTTTTAAATCCTAAATTGTCTGCTTGAGAATAAAATAAGTGTTACATTTACATTAGTGTCAAATAAAATTAGCCATGGATCCTCCGGAGATGAAGCCTTTACCCCTCACACTGACACTGGTAGACCCTCTGGACGTCACTTCCGAGTTTCTGCTCATTCCGAGGATTGCCAATATTAAAAGTGTGTTTGGTTCATGAATATTTATTGTTTATAATTTTGCATGCATTTGAAATTTGTGGAATTAATATATTTTTATGATTGATTTAAAGGTTAGACTATGATGCACAAGCTGATATGTATATGAAATGTTTTCATTATTCAGCCAAGTTAGAAAAGTAAACTGTGTAATATAAGTTTGTCTCGGTGCAATCAGAAAAAAATACATTCCACACAATGGATCATTGAATTTCATTTTATTAAATAGACATTACATTTCATAAAAAACGGTCCTTTAATTTTTTATGTACGGATGGATGTGTTTGTAATTCATTTTAATGAACAACTTTTTTTTATGCCATTGATGTGAAGGGGAATTTGAAAATTATTATTCTCAATTTTAACATTATTCACTTTCTCAAATATGTTTATTGGAATCTAATCCATTTGCACGGAATGGTTTGGCTGTTGGCTTGCTTTGGCATTGCTAGTTTTTTTTTAATCTGGCCTGTCATCGATAATAGCTAAATAATATTTGTATGTGAATGTTTAAACTATGTTCCTAAAAAATTGGGATAAAAGCAGCAAATTTGGATGTGGATATGTCTCCTTCAAGAAATTGCCATATACGCTTTTGCCTAAATACATGATGATTTCAACACACTATTGCAAGCCAATATGGCATACATAAATATTTTCAAGCAGCAGTTACTTCGGATATTGGTCCTGCAAAAGTACAAATATAAATTACATTGTTTAGTTTGAAGGTACACTAACACAAATACAACATTACATTTTAATAAATTACTTAAAATAAGATTAATAGATTTTTTATAAGTATTATGTTGTCTGTGTTCACGTTCTTATTGTAGATTGGTCTATCATATATTAGACATTCTCAGTTTTGTGTTGAACTGAATATTTAACAACCTAAAATGTGTAAAAAAAAACATTTTTATAATTGGACTTCCTTCTTGTATTTTCCGATTTGTATATTATATCTGATCTACATAATAATATATGCCTTATATTATTTCTTGTTTGGAGATAAGTTTTGGAAACTTTTTCAAGAAATAGAGATGTCGCTTGCTATTATTTTTTCTCTTATTTATCGTCTGGTTGATATGCTGGTTTTAAGGCATTTAAGGAAAAAGACATTTGTAAAATAGGTGCCAGGTTGATGATAATACCTTTACGAGTGCATTATCTTTAATATGACATTTGTAAAACATTTTTCATGCTAGTGTGTAATTAACATTTAACGATAAAGTACAAATGCCATAGATTTAAGAGGAGGTGTCGTTTGTGGGACAATTTATTTTATTAATACCGATAGAGATAAAATAGTTTTCCGGGCCCTTCCAACATTGCGAATTCTTATATGTTTTTACCCTGATAGGCATTATTCTTTGAAACGAATCAAGAAAGATGCCAATTTTTGCATGACTTTTACTCCAGCAATGGTTGCTTCATCAAAACATTTATTTTCCGTGATAAAATTCTTTCAATCACGTTGCTCTTCCAAATCACTCAAGTGTATCGTAAATTTAATGTGTTCTTTCGTGACAATTTTATAATACAATTTTTATCTCTTTATTTTGGGTTTTCAACGAGTCCCACAATACACAAGATGTAAGCTAAATTCCTTTATTGTATTAATAAGTAAAATTGGCTCTTTATTCATTCATCTTGATGCTATCTGTGGGGTGTGATTTAAAGTTATAGTAATATCTAAGCAATCCGGAAGTTTAAAAATATTAAATGAAATTCAAATGCCTTTGGGTCATTTGAATCTTAGCAGGCAGTACATGGCACGTACGTAGCTTGGGAAGTATGTTGTGAGTAAGGTGGTATATTGTCCCGCAGGCGAGACCCCCCACCACTGCCAGGTGTGCGGCAAGAAGTACACGCGCAAGGAACACCTCGCCAACCACATGCGGTCGCACAACAACGACACTCCCTTCCGATGTGAGATTTGCGGCAAGTCATTTACGAGAAAAGAGCACTTCACCAATCACATCATGTGGCACACCGGTAATCACCAATCAGGCGACATTGCTTTTCAAATGTTTGTGTTTCGAGTAGTTACGGGACTCGGGCACTAGAGTCGTCGGACATGTATTATCTTTTAATAATTAAAGTTTTTGTTTCTCTTCAATTTTTGTTTATTTTCTATTTAATTTACTCAAAATTGGTATCAAATACTGGCATGTGCTGACATCTTGTGATATCGGTTGAAAGGGGCTGTGGCTCTGTCATTTTTTGGCTCAAATTTTGTAAACTGTACAATGTCTTCATTATTTTCCTTATTTAGTGTAAGCCTTTGCATGAAATCATTACTATGATATACATATGCTCTATAAATTGTTTAAACTTATATTAACGTGTTGCGTAACGGAAGTTTTGTGGAAATGTCTAACCGCTTGAATTAATTTTTAAAGAAAGCCCAATAATTGTGTACATTTTTGATCATTCTATTGTACTTGCATCAGAAAAATGATGTAGCCATCGAACCTCTGTTTTAATGCCAATAAATTATTTGCATTATTTATTTATTTATTTCCATGTTCTGCCTAATCTGTGATTTAATTTATGATTATATTTTCAACAGTCATTTAAATATGACTTTCGACATCTGCCTCAAATAAAAATGCAAAGCGCTTTATAAAAATTATTCTTTAAAACAATATATCCATGCAACTAACGCACTGGCATGATTTCGCAAGGGAGTTCCTCTGAATTAAGTTTTACAGATCGCAACACCCAAGATTGTGCTTTGTAGGTTATTGGATTGTCAAAATAAGTGTTTTAATTGGCCGAATATAAGATAGTAACAAATACTCTACAAACAAGTGTTTTCTCCATGGTCATTCCGTGTGAAATCACCTAGATGTGGTTGCTTGACCATTTCAGATATATCTTTTTATCTACCACCATCTTGGATCTAGGCTCAATTTTCTTCACAGCGACAGGCAAAAACGAGGCTTTGCAGAGGTTTTGAAAAATATATATTGTTCTCCCATAAAAGATACTAGTTTTCACTAATATAAATATTATATATAATTACCATGGCCTTGAAATATGCCAAATTTGGAAGCATAATCACCAGTTTTGATGACCTTTTAAGGTTACTGGGGGGGGGTTGGAACTACAAGATGGATTTTTTTTTATAACTGGTTAGTAGAGTTCCCAGCCATAAAGAATTAAAGTTTGGATTCGTCCCGTCCTTTTTGGCATCAAATTTTCATTTAGATTTCATGGTAAAATATCTCAAATGGGGGCAGATAAAAATTTTAGTTTTTGCCCAGGGTTTTGTTGTTCAAACTGGTTTAGAAGCTATAGTTTCCATGTAACTTACATGAAACATACAAAAATATCTGAAATGGTCAAGCAACTATTTATTTTAAAATTATTTCACATGAAATGACTCAATTTGAGTGTGATCATTGGATCACACATGCTGTGCAAATTAATAAATCCTTCATAATACTTTGGGGATACTCTAGTATAATAAATTACGAGGGCTGTATGATAAGTACCCATGCTAGGTATCTCAACATAGTCTTCTTTCAGCTCGATACATTTAGTCATGCGATATTCCAACTTTTTTAAGCTATCAAAAAAAAAAAATTTGTCAAACTCAGTAAAATAGGCCTCTGTTACAGTGATGACTTTCTCGTTTGACCTGAACTGCTTTCTGCCAACCCATTTTTCATGTTTAGAAACAAAAAGAAATCGCATGGGTTCAAATCCGAGAATAGGGTGGATGAGGCGGCAATTCGTAATGTAATTCAACCAGTTTTGCTGTGGCGATTACAGATGAGTGTGTTGTTATGGTGAAAGAGCACTTTTTTCTTTGCCAAATGGGGCCTTTTTTCATCAATTTAGCGTGGAATCGGTCCAATAAATCAGCATAGTACTACCCTGTGATTGTCTTTCCTTCCTCCAAATAGTCAGTGAAGATGATGCCTCGCAAAAAAACGATGGACATTACCTTTCCGGCCGATGGAACCGTTTTCGCCTTTGGAGCAGGTTCTCCAGGTGAAGTTCACTGTTTTGATTGTTCTTTCATTTTTGGCGGGTAGTGATGGAACCATGTTTCATCAATGGACACAAAATGCTGCAGAAACTCTTTCAGGTTGCGCTTAAACATGTCCAAATCGTGCCCTGAAGTTGTTATGGGATTCCGTTTTTGTTCCACTGTAAGCAAACATAGCACACATCTCGCTTATAGCTTTTTCATGCAAAAATTTTGGTGTAGAATATTTTGTACGCGTTCAGTTGAGATGTTTATGTCGGCAAACTCTGATCTTCACCCGGCAGTCTGCTAACACGGTATCATGGATTTTGTTAACCTTACCCTCCGTAGTCACTTCAATCGGACGACCTGGGCACTCTTCATCAAAAACGGATGTTTGGTCAGGCTTGAATTCATTAATCCAATATATGATGGTAGTCATCAAATGTGCATGGTCCTTATAAACAGCATGCAACTTCACTTTGATTTCCTCGCACATCTACCCATCTAAAATAAGGAATCAAAGCACTGACCGATATCGCTCTTTTTCCATGGTTGCAAACATCCACAAGCTTGCCCACTTTCAACAGCTATCGAAACAAAAGTACTTGATAAATGGTGTACATATTTTGCTTCAGTGGCACCATCAGTTGTTAAACACGGGTACTTATCATATACCCATCGTAATTCTATGCACCTAAATAATTATTTGAATAATTCGAAACTGCTTGATATTTTTTTATAAAAGAAGGAAATACAAATTAATATTAGACAAACAAGAATAATGACACTAAAAATCTTTCCACTATATGAATATTCACAATATTCATTAATTTTTTCGACCCCCCTCTTTCGGGTATGGTTTGAAGCACTGTCACAATTATCTCCAGACACCTCAAATTGCTGAGGCAACCTTGAATTGTATACTACTTATTCTATCCTACTCGCAACATTCCCAGATAATACTATTTACATTAGTTTAAATTGTTACACAAGGTATCATGTAAAAAGATGACCCAGTCAACCAAAATAGCAAAGTCAAGCTTATAAGTTTAGACTTACATGTCAATTGTAAACATTATACATATTAAACACTTGAAATAATGTTAAAATGCTTCAATTTTCATATTTTACATACACGTAGTGTAATGTATACCTTGTATTGGTAAATAAAAATATTGCAATGAATGGAGAACTACAAGATTGTCTGTTTTCCTGTTAGGTGAAACACCGCACCGCTGTGACTTCTGCTCCAAGACATTCACACGTAAAGAGCACCTGTTAAACCATGTACGCCAGCATACGGGAGAGTCGCCCCACCGTTGCGGCTATTGCTCGAAGTCATTTACGCGCAGGGAGCATCTCATCAATCACGTCAGACAGCACACGGGCGAGACGCCCTTCCGCTGCACCTACTGCCCAAAAGCCTTCACGCGAAAGGATCACTTAGGTATGTTACTTAATCATTGGATTTTATTATTCACTAAAATTGATTATCTTTGTAGGATTTTTTTAAAAATTTATTTATTACGGTAATATAAAAAAATTCATTACCATGTAATAAAAATTGTTTTTTTGTTTTAGTATTACTTTATGTTAATTAGCTATTTGGGCTGACATTGCAAACCTACAGCTTGGTCTGTTATATAAACCGAACATAGAAATAATCTATCATAGTTTTGGTACTGTTATAACACAGGCTTTTAAATTTAAATTTTGGTATGAAATATTTAGTGCTGTTGTGTATGGCTTTAGATGATCCCTCTCACTAATCATTGATTGCTTATCTCCTCAGTGAACCACGTGAGACAACACACGGGCGAGTCACCCCACAAGTGCACTTATTGCTCCAAGTCCTTCACGCGCAAGGAGCATCTAACCAACCATGTGCGCCAGCACACGGGGGAGTCACCGCATCGTTGCGGCTATTGCTCCAAGTCCTTCACACGCAAGGAACACCTCACCAATCATGTCAGGTAGGAATTGAAATTGTTTCTATATTTTCATTCTTCTGTGCTTTGGGGTTTGTAAATAGAACATGTACTTATTCTCTATTCAATATTTTATATTGGCCTCCTCTGGCCATTATTCTCGTAGTTCTTATAATGTATTGGGTAAAACTTCAATAAGAACAACTGTATTTTTACTACTAAATTTTTAATAAAAATCTTACTGGGCATATTTCAATTCAACTCCTGTATTTCCATAACTGTTTATACATACATATTGGATAACCCATAGTCATTGTTTTGAAAAGAGGATTAATTTTCTATTTACATAATACCAACTATATGTTGTGTTCAAAATGAAATTGTTGATGTACATATTATTGTCAAAGCGTATGATATCAGATGTGTCAATATGTATATGAATGACTCACACTGTTGAGGGCAAAATGTCTCCGTACACTGCTTTATGGTAAAGATACACAGCCATCATGGAAATCATGTCATACTCTTAGTGTTGTACTTGTGTATAATAATTGTGTGAACTCAGTTTAGCTGTCAAAGTGAGAGTTGTGTTAGTTAGCCGGCGACATCCACCTCACCACACGGGACTCAGTGCAACAGACCATGGCATCTGACAAGGTGATGATCATTCCATTTTATTATTTTAGAGTCAGCTGATTTCGATTCTTTCATTTCTTTATCTGTTCCATTCACTTTATTTGACCAAAGACTTATCGGTATGAAATTCTATGCACTTCCATTCAATTTTTATTTCTATTTTGTTTTTGTTTTATTTGGTTTGAAAATTTATTTTCAAACTCAGATATTGAAAAGCAGAATAATAGCAGTCACGCTTTTTAATATAAATTTGTAGAAGACATGTTTGTTTATTACAAAAACCGATGGTAAATCTGTAAAAATAATGTAGTAATTTCTTAATCGCTTTTATTATGGACATGTCATGAAATATGTACCATTTAAGCGAGGACAACTAAAACCATATACGCTATTGCCACATGATTGATATCCGTTATGTCAATATATGTATTTGTAAAGTACGCATTTTATTTTTTTTTACAATTTGTCAGAGATATTTCCTCATTGTTGATGTTAATAGTTTAGATGCATAAAAGGTAGGGCTAGCTAAAATACTTTGTTATCCGTGGTCAAGGATCCACACCGGAGAGACTCCGTACACGTGCAGCTATTGCTCCAAGGCATTCAGCAGGAAGGAGCACCTAACCAACCACGTCAGGTGAATAAACCCTATTTACACATTGCTGCTGCTTAACCACTTGACACAGTTGACGGTGGCCGCAGTTGTATTATTTCTTAACATATATTAACCACTAAAAGTAACAGTTATCATCTCACTTAACCAATTGTCCCTGATTGAAGATTTTTAAAGTTTCATCGCGGTTTTCCTGTTATTTTTTTAATTCTCTTTTTGATATTGTATTTTCTTAAAGTTTTTAAATTCATTGAAACATTTTGCAATATCATTATTAACCACGAATCCTTCATTGTATTTTAACTAGTCTTATTATTTTCAACTTTCACTTGTCAATCGTATGTGTGCAGTTCCATTAACGAGAAATGGCTAACTTCTTTCTAAGTTAGTGTTTGATATGAAATAGAAATGTAGAGCATGGCTATAAAGTGTGGTATTTGCCTTGGTCAGGAAGCACACGGGAGAGACCCCCTTTGCGTGTACGTACTGCACCAAATCATTCAGCAGGAAAGAGCATTTGACTAACCATATCAGGTGAGATGTTTCACTTTTCATATCATTCTCCCAAAGACAGTCTTTGGTTAGGAACTTCCTCGGTCGGTGGTAAGGACAACGGTAAACCGTATCGGCGATAACTTCCCCCATCTCTTTAATGCCGGGCTAATCTCTCTTGTCAAAAATACATATATTTTGTGGACACTTCAAATTCAGAGCTCTTCCTGTCCTGGATAGAATCTAAATCATTGTTCAAAACTTGAGATTTATTCCCGCAAGTGAATGATGAGGCTGGCGCAACAAAAGAACCTGTCCCTGAAGATGTTGACCAAAGACTGTGTAAATGAATTCTTAATTTGATTATGCATGGAACAAATGTGTGAAAGGATCTATATTTTCTTACTTCCGTCATATTTAAATAATGTCTTTTATATTATTTTTCTATCAAGCATTGATTTTCCAAATTATTGTTCATAAACATTTTCTGTTGCGACCTTTGGTCCATCAATTTAAAATAAATATTTATTAATCTAATCAGTTAAAAAGTGTTTGTTTGACTGCTAATTGATTTTTTGTTACAATTTTAGGAAGTATTATTTTATATTGTTTAATGTTAGTTTTTATTCATTGTCTTGGCATGGAACAATTTTTTTGAATTTGACCACTTGTGGAACATTTTTGTGACGGGCACATTTAGGTTGCGATGTGATCGTGATGTGATGGGAAGAGGGCGGATCTTTTTGAAATTAGTTTAAATGTTTGTATCTCGGTGTGGTTGTTTCCATTGTTGTTTGTAGATTATCGTAATGACTTGAAGTTTGTATTATTTGATAAATAAATAAAATAGTTAATGATGGTGGTGTTTATCAAAAAGGAAACATACCGGTGAGACTCCGTACAGCTGCACTTACTGCACCAAGTCCTTTGGAAGGAAGGAACACTTGAACATTCATATCAGGTGAGATTTCAACACAACTTTACCTGAATATATACATACATCTTATATATTGTCAAAATCTAATCATAGGAGTCCAATGCTATTTTGGTTGGCATTTTTTCTCGAGTCAGTATTAATTAATGTTTTCTGAAAGTGCAAGTTGTCTAAATACCGTATGCCTATGTATAAGTCATCATAACCAAAAGGGAGTAGAGACATTCATAGTTGTTCCATATATCACAAAAGTGTCCGTATCCACAAAAGTCGGGATGAATAGCCTTTACGGCCGTGATGACGATAATGTTACCGAGGAATACGATATTATGCAGATGACAGTCGACGGGTAATGAACCTTGAGTTAATAAAGTGGTGTTTGCGGTTAGGAAGCACACGGGCGAGACCCCGTTCAGCTGCACTTACTGCCCCAAGTCCTTCAGCAGAAAAGAGCATCTGACCAATCACGTCAGGTGAGAAAACCATTGAAAGCTTAAAATGGATAAACCCTCCATTTTGTTTACCTGTGCTTTGCCATATTTTCTGAAAATCATTTCTTTAGATGAATTTTTTCTGTTACCTCCTCTTTTATTGTATTGTTTACTATCGTATATTTATTATTAAGGAATTTTTTAAATCCTCTTTACCGAGAGCGTTACATTTTTTTAGAAATGAATACACATTTTATGGGTATAATATTAACATCTTACTCTGGGATTTACTACTAGCATTTGAAAGAATTGAACCAGTGTGCAGTGTGCCATCTCCATGTTTCTGCTTCAATCTCTTCATTATGCTTCTCTTATTGTTACTTTAATTTTGGATCTAGTGGCTCCTTCCTTCTGTGCCCTCAGTATATATATATCCCCCTGGCTTCTTCCCGAATGCGCTTCCGAGTATTGTGTTGGCTGGTCACGCGGGGGACCGCATGTAACATTTGAAAGTAGATAACACGGAGGGTTCTGGAACTAACTAACCTTTGAAGAAAATGTGAATATTTAGATGTAAAAGTATAAATACCTAAATGAGAATAATTTGTGGCGAAGGAAACACACGGGTGAGACTCCGTACAGCTGTACCTTTTGCACCAAGTCCTTTGGGAGAAAGGAGCATCTCACCAACCACATCAGGTGAATTATACCTCATTTCATCTTTTCTGCTGAAGTACATGGCACCAGTTGGCTCTTCATTACCCAGTACTCCATTGCATACAGCATAGAGCATAGACAGTAGACACACACACTTGTTTCTCCACTCGCTATATTTTTATTTTATTTATTTGTTACGACCACTCTAGCGGTGATACAAACCAATATCTGACTTTTAACCTTGCAACCTTGACCGAGATACAAATGAAAATTCTTATTTTAATTGTTTATATTCTCTACATTGTGTTTTTGGATTGCATTACTAAATGCCATGTTGTAATATTCCTTACAGTATCAATAACAACACTATATCCATAAATAACATCACAATTTTCTTTATTACCAAATTACATCAATTTTGTAAGCAATTCTTGCTACGCTTCTTAAAAGATTGTTTGATAATATTTGTAAATTGCCAGCACATTGGTTTATTTTTCATGAATTATATATTATAATAAATATATTTCAAAAATATTTTATTCAATCTAGATGTGTAATTTAATTGTAATCGTAAAGTCCTCGGATAATCTAGGGTCAACTGTGTTTGAGTAATATATAAGGAAGCATCATTATTTGTTGTCATTCATTCCATGTGTGTTTCATCAATTATTTTAATCTCAAATCTATATTTAATTAAGTGTTGATGGGTAATGTTTTCTCATTTTTCATCAATCTTTGCATGAACTGGATTACAAAAAGTGCACAAGTCTGGTCTACAAAAGTTTCACTGTTTTGTGTCGGATGTCTTCTAAACTAAAGCCGTTTCATTAGACTCACCTGATATCATCGCTTGTAGGGTTACATTTTGAAATTAATGCATTCTAACTTGATGAAATGTTGTTCTTGTTAGGAAGCATACTGGGGAGACTCCGTACAGTTGCACGTATTGCTCCAAGTCCTTCAGCAGGAAGGAACATCTCAATAATCATATCAGGTAATAACAATATATAGTTATGTCATAATGCTCCTTCTTATTTCTAGTCTACCAATCCTCTTCCTTCCTTCTCTTTTTTTTTTATCCATTTCTCATATCACCAATGCAAGATTACTATTGGGTCCACATCCCTTAATCATTAATATAATATAGTCATTTATCTAAATAATTGTTTGTAATTTAAGTACACTTATGAACAGATTGTATCGCAAGTTAAATAGTATTGTGTGGTGACAATCACCCCATACAGACTCGAAGAGGCTACTTCTGCGTAGCCCTGGTACAAAATTGGCACCCTGTATCGAAATGAATTTAAATAAACATGTTTTCACCCCCATTCCCATATTTCCCTACATTATTCATTTTCCTTTTCTCCACACAGATATCAACTGAAGAAACAAATTACATCTTGATGTAAGATGATATTCATTTATAGAAATGTATATTGCATGGACGCAGAGCGCGTGCAGCAACATGTGTAATCAAATTATTGAAAATATATATATGTCCATAGTTATGTACAAGCACAATGATTTACCACTTACCTCAGATCAATCTTTATGTGGTAAAATAATGACTCTTATTTGTCTTACTTAACCTTGTCACGGATGATGTCATCCTGCTCGGTGAAGTTTAAAATTATGTTTTCATCGCAAAAAAGATTACTCACTATTTAAATTAACAAATATGTATAATGTTGACACCGTTAATAGTGAGATTTCCATGTATTACACTAGTTTGTGCTCTTATTCCAGCAAATGTCGGTTGTATCTCTGTGTTTACTCTGTAGGAATGTTTGTTAACCTTTAACACGGTAGGAGTTGAGTGAGTGCTGTAATGAGTGTGTGTGGAGGCTAAAACAGTGGTATTTGTTGCCATGAAGGAAACACACTGGAGAATCTCCTTACGTCTGCTCCTTCTGTGCCAAGACTTTCACTAGGAAGGAGCACCTCACCAACCACATCAGGTGAGATGGCCACTCATCACTCACCATACACCACACATCATCACCAATCACCTTTACCATAAAGCAGACATTTGCCCTCAACGCTTGTGTTCTCCTATGTTAGTTCATAATCATGTTTTATGATAGGTAACATATAATGTATATTTTTTACTGGTACGTACTACTTTTATTAAATCCAAAATATAAGTAATTTTGGATTTTTAGAAATTTATTTATTTACATATTCTATTTTTAAAATATGTTTCATATCAGTTTACTTATTCCTCATTCACTTTACCTTTTAAAGGTAAGAAAGAGTTTTGAATTGAAAATTACTCCCGATCGAAAACGAAATATATTAATATATAAAATTTGATTTCTGCCTCATAAATGTGTATTATTTTTGTTGAATAAAATAGAAAGAACTAAACCTGTACCTTATTGTTTTGTAAAATCATATTGAAGATATACTTTAAATGTGAAGGGGTATATAAATCTCTTATCTTTCAGATGTAAAGGTGGGAAAATAATTTTCACTTCTGTACAGTTTTACTTCTCGCTTATAAACACTTTTATAGTTTTGAGATATTACCAATTCACAATATGCTCTTCATACTGTAATGAATTTAACCGCAAAAATTAAGGGAATAAAAATTTTATGATTCATATGATCCCTCCTATTTATTAGTATGTTCTACGCTGAAAGTGAAACTGTAGGAGTGCTGGCGCTGACCGGTTGTTATTTCTCTCAGGATCCACACAGGAGAGTCGCCCCACCGCTGCGAGTTCTGCCAGAAGACCTTCACGCGTAAGGAGCACCTCACCAATCACTTGCGTCAGCACACGGGAGATACACCACACTGCTGTAACGTGTGTACAAAGCCATTCACGCGCAAGGAGCATCTCATTGCGCATATGAGGTTTGTCACTTTTCATGTTGTTACGGAATACATCTGAAATGTTTGCAAGAAAGGAACCCCAATATTATTATTTTGCAATTGTTCATGTTCACGTTCATGCACGACTAGCAGATAAGCAACGATTTCGCTAATGTATGTTTATTCTTACTTGTAATAAAAACAATGTACACTTCATTTCTAATTGAATATATATTTACGTACTGTTATTGAATATATAAAAGAGAAAACATTTAAGTAATCTTAACTTGGAGATATTAAAAACATCTAGACATATATATTTTTTTACTGACAAATGACACTACAGTCCAGTTGAAACAAATGGAGAAGCACAATATTATTATGGATGGTTCTCATTCACGGCTGTGCATCTTTATTTGCAGAGAGTATTACTTATTTTCCATTCATTGGTGACACGAGAATAAGTTAGCGTTATAATTCAATTTCAATGCTTCTCGGAATATTTTAGTCATCTTCTTAATCCCCTTTATCCTAATCGGGTTGGGGGCCTAACGCTTGGACAGTACTCTACCACCGCTTTCTGTCCTGCACTGTGTCGATTATTTAGGACTACCGAGAGTTCCATCTTTCTTCGCAGTCTCTCTATTCGCCTTTTCTTGGGTCATCCTAATCTAAAATCTGTTAGGCAATCTTTTGTTTCCCACGCAGAGGATATGTGCAAGCCAATTTAGCTGAGATTTTTCTATTTAGAGCAGCAATGGTCAGGGTGGGGGTGTAAACTGACTTGAAAATCACGAGTTTTGTCTTATTATTGATCTTTACTTTCCTTATTACTCAGCTATACAGTGACTATAGAACGCTCTCTATCTTTGAATTGTGTACTATAAAAATGTATTTGTTTGTGATGCAAGGGAATTATTTACAAAATACAAATAATTGGAGTTTTAAAATTAAAGACAAAGAAATTGATGATTTGGGTCATAAAATAATTGTTTTGAATTAACAAAATATTGAGTACGCATTGAAGTACCTTGAAGTGCATCTCTGCGTAATTTTACTTGTTTATTGCTGACATTGTTTTTGGTTGTGTGTTTTTATAAAATAATTGAGTTTCAAGTAGTTGCAGTAATAAAGAATAATGATTTATGTTAATATTCACCAGAGGTCTCACTAGATTTGCATTTAAAAATAGGAATTTTACAACATTTTAGCCCAGTCCCCAAAAAAGTGTAAAAAAAGAGGTCCCCCACTGTTCATTTTGAAAAAGTTACATAAAATTCACAAGAATGTAGATAAGGGTGGTTCGCCGATCTCAGCTTCTCTAAACCAGCAATGATGATTATGGGGTCGAAAGAAATGAAACACAAAAGATGTTTAATATAGATACACTACGGTGGCAAAATCGATAATGGCTGCCGCATGCAGAATACTCTGTTTTTATTCAAATTCATAACAATACATATAGTCATATTTGCAAGTACCTACACGGCGACAGGCTGTACATTTTACTAAGACACCTTTGTGTTCCTGATATTTATCCCACGAGTTTTTTGACGCCACGCCGATGATTACATGTTAAAATTACTTACACGTGTCTTATCATATCAATTATATGGTGCCTCCTTGGCGAGTAATTCTATGCGATACAGTAGTATAGAACTTACTTACTTCGCAGAACTTACATATGATTGGACATGAGCTTTGATAAAATCAATTTTTTGCTCATCTGTGTGCATTCATAGACTAAATATAAAAATGGTAGAGAACTAATTTATCTAAAGATTGTCAGAAAATATTACTAATTAAGTCACAGTAGAAAACGGATTTGTTTGGAACCCGCATACAAATGCGAAAATAATAACAGTCAGTTTGAGTAGTTTATACAGCGATAGACTAGTAATAATTACTTTCCTATTATTCTAGCCGTTCCCATACAGGAGACCGCCCCTTTGCCTGTGAGGAGTGTGGGAAGACTTTCCCACTGAAAGGGAACTTACTTTTCCACCAGAGATCTCACAATAAGGGGGCCCAGGCGGCCCGTCCCTTCCATTGTGATCTTTGCCCCAAGGACTTCATGTGTAAAGGTGAGATTCAGCTTGATACTTCGGTCAAATCGTTTAGATTGGCTCGACATAGACACTTATAATTATAATGATGTAATAATCAATTTTCAAACGGAATTACATAGGTTCAAATATTATATGTATGTGACAAAATGACAGATGAAGTGTTTAGAAAGTTATCTAGTGATTTCTGTGATATTTAAAACCACATATATAATATTACATTACAGTTAATGCACACATAACCTTTGAGTTGCAAAACCAGCTAGTTATTAGGACTTTTTTTTTTACTATGTGTGTCTGTTTAACCCTTTATTTGCAAATTTTGAAAAAATCGAAGTAGCTACTGCATTTTTTTTTTGAATATATAATTGATAAAATAAAATACTTCTGCTATATTGTACTGTAAAGTGTTGTCAGAATTAATTAATGGTTTTCGTTTCTATGAGGATCATATTCATTGGGACTTCAGAGTCCCGCCAGTAAATAATGGGTTAAATAATATTTTATTAAGGAGAACACATTCTTATTGTGAAGTTGTAATTATTCAGAACATAGGTCTGTGATGTTTTAAATACTAATTTAATGTATTAATTATAAATTAAATTAAATTAGCATTTAAAACATCACGGACTTATGTTCTGAATAATTACAACATCACAGTAAGAATGTGTTCTCCATAATAATATAAGTTGTATCAATGTGTCCAAAATTTAATAAAAAACTAATTGATAATTCTGGCGTCTGCAGTCGGTTTACTCAAAGGTATTTGAGATTCCGTAAACACAATGTAGATGGCTTTCAAATAATGAAACGACAGATGTATTAATTTGAAAAAGTGTAGGTTCGAAAATTTGTCATGAAAAATACTGGCGCTATAACACAATTGGTAGTGTACTTCCCCGGATTGGAAATAGAGATCCAGGTTCGAATCCCGGTAACGCAAAAACAATATTTTTCGACAAAATTGATTTTATATGTATATATTTATAATTAATACATTAAATTAGTATTTAAATAATATTTACTGTAAATATTATTTATTTTTTTAATATTCTTAAAAAAACAATTTAGTAGGAGGGAGATATATATATGTTGTATTGGTAAAAATCTAATTTTAAAAATAGTTTGTAACATTTGCTTAGTTTTTATTATTGACTTTATTCATTTTGATATGCGACGTATGATAATCCCCTTTATTGCTTCAGTAGTACACCTCTATCCCATTCTATGTCGAACACACAAAATATATTAATTTAGTTGAGCACTTAATTAAAGCAAAAAAATCCTGAGCAATTTTGCTACAATGCGTCGATTGTAACTACTAGTGCCACGTCTGCTGCAATGGGTTGTCGTGGTAGTTTTTAAAACTAAGCCATTAAAGTTTCTACTGGTACACAGATGGCGCTAATTGTAAGAAATCTGTAAATATACGTTCACAGTCCATATTATAGATTATTAATTTAATTTTTAATTTTTTTATTATCTTAACCACAAAGATAACATTGCTTATTTTAAAAGTATATTCATTTTATATTTGTTTCAGTTGTTTATACAGAATTTTTAGTAATGCACAGCTTTTTTGTTTGTATGCATTGCACATCCCTGACGGCAAGGCATATAGAATTTTTATAAGACCTAAAAATTTTAATACAAATTAAATGTATCAACAGAAAAAAAATTATCTGTCGAAAAAATATTTTGGTTGCTACCAGGATTCGAAGATAGATTGATTTTTTCTGTATATCATTCTAGTTGATTAACTAACTATATTCTGAAAAAACTGCAGTTTCACAATAATAATGTGTTCTCCTAAAACTTTAACTTTTCTAGGACAATATGTGAAAACATCTGAAGTGAGTTTTACTACACACATGCATTACTACAGCATGATTATTTTGATTTATTTAAATATTTTTTGATACTAAATTGTATATTGAATACAATAAATAAAAGATCATGGAACTTCAAGCTGCCAGACTCTTATTTGTCAGATGCTTTAGGGTCTGAAACAAAGATATATAAAATAATAATGGATCATTTTCAGAAATATTTATTTCAAAGTACATAGACTTAAAACCTAACAATTTTGTAAAAAAATCTCATGTAAGAATATATTCCTTATCATTACAGAATTTGTATACACTCCTTGAATATTTTCAACCCGTAATTTTGTCAGGTATCTATCTACCCATAAAATATTGTAGACTAAGTCTGTTACACCTGTATAAATATAAAATATTTTAGTATTCTCCAATAATTGCAATACTATATTGATAACCATCTGCGGAAGGGCTTCTTGAAATGAGAACATTAATGTGTATTACAATTTGTTTAGGCCACTTGGTATCCCACCGCCGTTCCCACACTGGCGAACGCCCTCACACGTGTGAGCAGTGCGGCAAGACCTTCGTAGAAAAGGGCAATATGCTGCGGCATATGCGCAAGCACGAGGCGGATGCGGCAGCCAGCGGTGAGCACGGCCAAGTGGTGGTCGTGACAGTAGGCGGCGAGGGAGCCGGCGGAGAAGGGGGGCCTCCCCCACCACCCCTTTCGCAACCTACTGCGGTGGCTGCACAGGCTCAGCAGCAACAGCAACCGCCACCACTCATGCACATGACAGGACAGGTAAACTATCTTCCTAATCTTTGCTAAACCCCAATACTATGTTTTACCTTTCTCAGCCTAAATGCCTGAAAACTTCATGTCAATTTAGAAAGGCTTACAGTGGCAATTGTCTCAATAGCACCATTGTTATTCCATTGCATATTTGACTTTCTAACTTAACATGCAGAAGACAATACTTTGCATCAATGATGTATAATAATAATAAAACCGTGTAAAGTAATAATCATCCAGTGGAATACACATACATATTATTAAAATACAAATAATCATTGATCTACGATGTGGAAGTAATCATAACTTTCCACAATAATTATAATATATCTGCGCAAGTTTGTTATTTTAATTTGTGGAACATATATAATACAGTAGAACCACGTTAATTTGAAGTTCAAGAATAATTAAGATTATTAACATAACGCACAGTTATTAGAAATACAATCATTTATAAATACAGTAAAACCGCGATATAACGAAATCCAAGGGACCAAAAAATAAAAATTCGTTATAACGAATTCCCACATATAACGAAATAAAAAAAAAAAAAAAAAAAAAAAAAAAAAAAATATCCTACTACATATATGTTACGCGCCGTCGCAAAAAAATGTTGCGCGGCTTCAAAAAAGATCGCAAATTCTGCAAACAAAGGAGGAGGAAGGCCATAGGGAACTGAATACATACATATTTTTAGTTGTTTGGTTAAATATTTTAATTGTGTTTAAATGTAGAGCCGCTTCAAACATAGTTTTGGGCATGAAACATAAAAAATAATTCAAAAATAAAAATTTTACAGTTGAATCGTGGCATTTTTATAAAATGAGTCGTATATAAATTACGAAGGTACTTACCGGTAACGGCTGCAACCACTTCAAAATATAATCGATAAAATTGTTCACTTAAAAATGATCTTTAACATTGTTCACTTAAAATAATCGTTTATTTTCCCTTGTTTAGTTTTAACATTTCTTTCACTGTCTCGTATAATTATTTTAGCCAATGCATCGCAGTGGGAAAATGCATCCACCGGTAATTCTGGTCTTCCCGATACGTATCGTTGGAGAACATCTAAGGCATGAAAAACTTCGGAAGTTGACGGTAACGAAGCAAATGAGATTTCATTGCTTTCCTCATTCAATGTGTCATTTTTGTCCTCATCACTCGTCTCAGATACCGTAATGCGAGGCGCGGGAACATACAAAGCAGACGTTATCACTTCATGGTCGTAAGAAATAAAATCATCGTAACTTGTAGATCTCAACAAAATTCTTTCACCCGTTGTTAAACTCGCTTGAGGGGCGTCAATTTCATCTACGGGCAGCGAAGAAAACCCGCACTTTTTAAAACAATTCGCGATTGTTGTAGATGTTACCGATTGCCATGCTATACTCATAGCTCGACATGCATCCAATACCGTCCATTTTCTTAAGTTTTCTACAGAACAGCCATTGTTTACCTGTATAATACAGGAATGCAATAAACTTTTTCTGTAATGGCTTTTGAAGTTCTGTATTATTCCCTGATCTAGCGGTTGGAGAGCACTCGTAGTATTAGGAGGTAGGAACAGAAATTCTATATTTGGCGCAACAATTTCCGGTGCGTAATGTGCTGAACAATTATCCAAAATCATCAATATTTTACGATCTTGTGCTGCCATTTTTCTCTGCATCGTAATAGCAAAGCTCTTAAATATTTCCCGCGTCATCCACGCTTTTTTATTATGGCAATAAGTAACAGCGGGAAAACTGCTAAAAGTAAGGCCTCTAAAGCATCGTGGTTTTTTATATTTTCCGATGACTGTGATCTTTACTTTATCGGATCCGTCCATATTTGTACATAACGCGGCCGTCAGGCGTTCCTTACTACGTTTTCCTCCATGACATCTATCTCCTTTAAGAGCTAGTGTCCGATCTGGCATCATGTTATAAAACACACCAGTTTCATCTATGTTATAAACATTTTTTGCGTCGTATTTCTCCCAAATATGCCGATTGTTTGTTATCCAGCTCGAAACTTCTTCTTCATCAACTTTTTGGGAATCGCCACAAACCGCGAGGCAAACAATGTTGTGTCGCTTTTTAAAGCGATCTAACCACCCATTAGATGCCTTAAAATCAATTCCCATCTGATGAGCCAACGACTTTGCTTTCTCAATAAGCATTAAACCAGAAGTAGATATATTCGCTGATCGGATTTGGGAGAAATACTCGAACAGTTTTTCTTCCAATTCTTCATATTTGGCAGGCCGTACACGCTGTTGGGAACCGCTCGCCTTACATCTATCAAACGCATCTTCAATCTTCTTCCGATTTTTTAAAATTGTGGAGAGAAACGAAACCGGAATACCATATTTTACGGCTATCTTGCCTTTACTGTCCACTTTGTTGTCGATGTCTTTCAATATCATTATTTTTTGTGCCATGGTTAAAGTTTTGCGGGAATTATCACGTACTGAAGCCATTTTAAGGTTTCACAAAATATTATGAAATGTACTTTAAATAATAAATTACACTACACTAGTATGCATAGCAGTAAACACACGAAAACAATAGTTAATAGAAACACAAAAAATAGTCCATAAAGTATTTTAAAGAATTATTTGTATTATTGACGAGTTCACACGAAAACAATTGTCAAACGAAAATGAATTTATGTAAATATTCAGTTCGGTCATGCAATAATCGCGTTAAAAACGGAACAAACTTAACTCTACAGACCTTACACTGAGACTGATATTCCCAATAAGTACATACTGCAACATTCTGCGTATTCCTGTTAATTTTTGTATTTTCCAGCTGTCTGGGTCTGGGATTGCAATACATATTAGAGGCGTATGCGTACGTAAAACATGTCCAAGTGAACGCCGCAAGAATTATGTCAAATGGTTTTATGGGACTATGAACCTACTATGAACCCAAGAAAAAGTTTGAATTGCCAAAATTTGACGCCAAAAAGGCCATTAAACCGTTCGCATACGGCAGATGCAGCGGCGCGGCTTTGTAAGTGCGAAATAATATTTTCATCTTTTATCATTTTTTTATTTCGTTATAAATTTACGTAAATGTATTGGCATTTTTTCGTACGGGACAAAAATGATTTCGTTATAAATATTAACGGGATTTCGTTATATATATGCATTTTTGTATGAAAAATTGGTTTTAGGGACTAAATTTCGATTTTTTTTTCGATATACGTCATTTTTCGCTATATCGGGGTTCGTTATATCGCGGTTTTGCTGTATGTGAAAAAATAATAAGTCAATCTTTCAAAACAAAAAATAAACAGTTATTAGTAAAATACAAATAATATGTCTATTCTATATATTCAAAGCAACCAACTGAAAAAAGCGTACACAGAATTCCCCATCTTTATCGCAACATAATATACAGTGAAACCCTCTTAATACGTTTTCATACCTAATAGGATTACATTTTTCAGTCCCAAAAAAGTCCCATACAAATTACGTCTTTTTTTTATGTTTAATACATTTTCCAAATAATAAGTTTCCCGTCTGATAACATTTCTGACCGAACTCAATTTATCCGTACAAAATGTCCCTTGTAATACGTTATTCGCAGAAATTTTTTTCTTTGACATTTATAATAATGAAAGTGATATTCTGTCAATGGGTGCAATAAAATAAACTCTCTTTAAACGGGTTTTTCCGTGTGTCATAAAAGTTTATCCATTTGCAAAAACGGTCATATTTGAATAGGCCAATGAAACTACCAAAACAAAATAACAAATCCCAAAAATCAACAAAACAGAACCGCCGTCATAAACAATACATCCATTATGTACAATACAAATATCAGCCGAATTGGTAATTTTATTTCCACTAATATCTATCCTTAAACATTCTTAGAAACATAGGAGGCAAAAAAAACCTTAGAATACACAACAATTCACTTAACTCTTACGACGATCTGCATTGAATTGATCCGCATTGACTGCTCATAAATTAACACTTTTAAAAATTGTATGAAAAGACAACTGCATTAGGACAAATAATAATGGAGGTTGCTGACTTTGCAACTAGTACCCTCACTTGTAGTTCACGAAATTATTTAAACATATATTATTTATAACTTTGTTTTAAACCACTTTTATGAGTTAACCCGCCCGGCGCGGTTGTATCACATTTGTCGCGCCATGGTATAGGCCCACACTGCGGTTGTATCATATTTGGTATATGACGTTTGGATGTCGGTAAAATCGGGAGTATTCGTTATAGAACTGTCAAATTTTTACAGTAAAATTCCTTATTTCGTCACCTTAGCGACATCTCCAAGATACACTCGAGATTATTTTGTTAGGTTACCAAAAATGACATTTTTCGGGACCTCGTCCATCGATCTCAAGTCCTTATCAGTTTGAAAAATTGCCGCCATATTAAGATTGAGCAGTGCGCATGCGCAGTTTCGAAAGCAAACACGTCGGAAGCGGACTCTGCTCCGAAGTACTATTTTCAGTATACATTGGTTTAACGGAACATTAATTTATCACAAACTATTTTTAAAAAAATTTGCAAGTGTTAGGTGTGCTCTTTTTTTTATTTGTGTCGTGTTTCTGAGTTGTTATAGTGAGTTGAATTATAATTCGGAACCAATACTTTTATGTGAGTTTACATTTTGTGTGGTCATTTTTGTCAAATTTTAATTTTATTTTATATTGTTTTCCATTGTAAAAAAAATAACTTTTAAAATGGCGCGGCAAAATTTGCATGAAGAACAAATTGGTGACCTTATTCAAGAATTAGACTCTGATTATGAAATTAGTGAAGAAGAATTAGAGCCATGTGACATAGTTAGTGACGATTTATATACCGAAGCACAACCTGTCGAGGAAGACGTTGGAGAATATTTGCAATCTTGGACTTCTGGACCTCACATTCCCGTCATTTATGAATTTGATGACTTCCAATCTGGCATAACAACCAACATTTTTTCTGAAAATTCATCAGAATCAATTTTTTTCGAACATTTCCTCAACTTTTCGATCATGTCTAAAATTGTGGAGGAAACTAATAAATTTTATTATTTTAATTATAATAAGAAGGAACACGGGCCAAAATCACGTTCGCATAAATGGAAAGATACCACCGTACAAGAAATGTATGTATTTTTTGCAACAGCAATGCTTATGACAAGAAATAAGCATTTGTCTATTGAAGAACACTGGAGTACTGATCCCTTACTCGTGAGTCCAATTTTCGGTAAAACAATGCCGAGAGATCAGTACCAATTATTACTACAGATGCTACATTTCTCTGACCCATATGAACTAGCTTCGCAAGATAAACTCGTTAAACTTCGATTATTATTAGAACATACCCGTAAAATATTTAAAGAAACAATGGTCCCACATGAAAATTTATGTATCGATGAAAGTATTATTGTTTTTAAAGGCCGGCTTAAATTCAAACAATATCTTCCAAAAAAACGACATCGTTTTGGCATCAAAATGTTTGTTTTATGTGACGTGATGACAGGCTACATCGTCGATTTCATAATTTACTGTGGACAAGGGACGGAAATAGTGGATGATCAAAATATTGGAGTTTCTGGAGCTGTTGTCACTACTCTCTTAAATGATTATATCGGTAAAGGCCATAATTTGTGGTGTGATAATTGGTACACAAGTCCAACGTTATTTAAATACCTTCATACTAACCGAACGAATGCGTGTGGGACGGTGAGAAAAAATCGGAAAGGCATGCCAGATTTTAAAAAACTAAAAAAGGGAGAAATAGAGGCTAAGAAGAATAGTCCATTATTGGCCCTCAAATGGTGTGACAGAAGAGATGTGCATATCCTTACCACCTTACATGACGAATCTTTTGAATGCAGTGGGAAAAACCATTATCAAACGGGTGAGCCTATATTGAAGCCAAAGTGCATAATCGAGTACAATAAATGTATGGGTGCGGTGGACAAAACTGATATGATGCTTAGTAGCTTATCATGTATGAGGAAATCTGTAAAATGGTACAAAAAAGTAGCATTTCACATGATTGATTTATATTTATTGAATGGCTATAATATGTATAAATTTGTCACCGGTAACAAAAAAACATTAGCTGAATTTCAGCTGAGCGTAATTAGGCAGCTCTTAGAAAAATACTCTGTACCAATTATCAATACACCACATCCAACACCTTCAACAAGCCATACTCCACACAGAATTTTACCCAAAACACTAGCCGACCATATGCCAGAACCCATTCCACCAACACTTAAAAATAACAAACCCCGAAGGCGATGTCATGTTTGCGGCAATACGAAAATTCAGGAAAAAAAAATGTCACTTACAAAATTTATGTGTGGTGCTTGTAAAGTGTCCTTATGTGTATATCCTTGTTTTAAAATATATCACACCTCAAAACATTTTTAAAACTTTACAGACAGAGTTCGGATTATTAATAATAATGAAGTGTCTCTGCCCCTAAACTGTTCTTCAAGATAAAATTATTTTAGAGATAAACATTTGCGTGTGATTTATTGGTGTTCCACTTGAAAAGGAGTCTGTAATATAAGGCGCGCGGCGCAGTGTTCCGACCTTGTACAACGGACCAACATGGCGACGTCGCTCGAGTGGTGAGGCATCAATATGAGATATTTTTGTTTATATATTCTGTTAATTCAAAGCATGTTTCTCTTTCTTTTAGTAAACAGAAAATATCTTTATCTATTATTGATCTTCTCAAGTGATACCAATTATTTTTTACTCTCGTATTTATGATTTAAATCAAAGTATAAATATTCTTGAAACAGTGCCGCGTACTGAAAATGTTGCTGTTGAAAGATGACGCGTAGTGAGGGTTAAATTTAATACACCAACCGGTTCCAGAAAATATCTTTTCCTTCATCAGAATGTCAAATAAACTAATTAAAACCATGTTTTTTTGCATGAAAATAAAGGTATTTTTCGAAACCGGTTTATGTATTAATTTAACTCTTAAAAATATATATATTTATTATTATGTTCGAAATCTGATAACATCCGTTTTCGGAGAAACCACAGGAAACTGCTTTCATTTTAACTACTTCTGGTTCAGCTTTGATTAATATTTCTTGACAACTAAAATAACCTAATTATTTATTTTCGCGACCGATACGTATTTGAAAATTTATTAACAAATAAACAAAACAGAGCAAACCACAGGGCACTGACAACTGAATTAACATAACCGGCTGATCTATTTGTTTGATTTTTTACGTCAGCACAAAATAAATAAACAGCAAAAATAATGTCATCATATTTGTGATTAAAAAATTTAAAATAATAAAGTATTTTTGTATGTTCGGACCTGCCATCGTCGATATCAATGCCGACAATAATTTCCCTGAACTGAGATTCAGTAAGGGCGAGTATTCCACGTCTCAATTACACTGATCAAGGCAATATGTCGAGTGTACAGGTAAATTATGTAAAACTCATCAAAAGGGATACAGTTTAGATATGCAGTCCAACAGGTTTTCATTTACAAACAGTACTTTTTTAAATGTGCATTCGTCAAGTTGGCCAGGAAGAGATATGAACATCTTGTCGTGCAAACAATTTTACATTTTGTAAAAAGTATGATCGTCGGACTTACAGGTGACGTATTTTATCTCCTAATAACTTTGATCTACCCTTATTCTACTATAAAATGCCGAATAGTTTGAATTTGAAATCATTTCGTGTTTTGGTATTGTTGTCAGTGGTTCTACTTTTACTCTGCTACGTTGATTTATTTTATTTAGGTAGATACTTTACGGGTTTAATTTTAATTTTGTTTTATATTCTCTTTTGTTACGTCAATTTATTTTAGTTAGGTTGATATTTTATGAGTTTAATTTTAATTTCATTTTATATATTTTTTTTTATATTCACTTTTGCTATGCCGATTTATTTAATTTAGGTAGTTAGATATTTTATGTGAGTTTAATTTTAATTTCGTTTTATAGTTATTTTTTTTATAATCACTTTTTAGTAGTAGTTATTTTTTTTGCAGATTAGATAGTAATTTTTTTTATAGGTAATTATTTAGATAGTTCAAATTTTATACTACATTTAGTTTCCTATAAGTAGTATTAAATATATTTTAAGGGTACATTAGGAGATTAATTGCATTCTATTAGTTAGTCATCAACATTTTATAAGTTTGTTTTTAATAATTTTATTTTCATCTAGGTTTTTTATTAGCATTCATTTAATCTTCTTCGTTATTATTAATTTGTTGCATTTTTGTTACTCATTTTGGTATGCCTATTTATGGCCGTGATTTTCAAATACATATTTATATAGGTAACTTTTATAGAATAAATTGTTTTTTAATAATTTTTTTATAAATAAAATATTTTCATTTTTTAATTAATTATCGTAATGTTAGTCAAAATACAATATTAGATGTTATGGTCAAATAAAGCATGGAAATATTGAAATCACTGTTAATAAGTTTTCCTGCTTAAGAAGATTTTATTTGTCGGTCCCTTGGAAAACGTATTAAGAGGGTTTCACTGTATACATAAAGAAGATTCCACACAAAGTAGGCTCAGACGCGCGTTGTATCGACAGGTATCGCGAAATACATAAAAAGCGCTTCAATGCCGTTGTTAATTTTTTTACAACTTACTCAAAATTTTCGAATTATGTGATGTAAAAATGTATTGATTTACAACATGAGGGCCTGAAAATTATTTCATACCACGAGTTACCAGGGTTTTCATATTAAAGGGGTTGGTTAAGGTGCGACTTTCATTTTTCCAGTTTGAATTTTGAGATATTTTTTGCATTTTGCATACCCTTTCAAGATGAGACTAATAGTTAATTCTTTTACAATATTTTTTTGTAAATATCAATTTGACATGTATTCATTATTTATTTCAATTAAAGTCATTTTTCTATCCTTTTCCTCGATTGTTTGCTTTTCTGAGCTTTATTTTCTATGGCTTTAATTAAGTATTGTGGGTCGTTGATATCCATGAGCCTCGTTTTTTTTGGATCAATTAATTCTGGGACACCATGTAAAACGATTCAAGCTTTGTAAAAAATAAATTGTGCCAAAAATTATCTCGATGTTTTTAGTTTTAATTATAGAATTTGTCCTTGAACTTGATAATACCAATTATGATTTTTATTAATGTTCATTATTTTATTTTTGTCTAATTTCCAAAATGTTACTTTTCGCTTTTCTATAGCTCGCATATGATGCGGGGCATTTTATTTCTATAATGATGTCATTATCAGAAGTACCATCCGGAGTTGCCCTCAAAAAATAATGTGCACTATCAGTTATAATGTTTTATTTATTGAAGTTCTAATTACCGAAGTGCAATAAATTCATTGACTTTGCCATATTGTATTGACGCTACGTGAAATAAAGGACTATACCACACACTGCTTACCAAAGACACACAACACAGCAACATCGCATTTTAAAATGTCATAGAAAGGTGTGATGTGAAATAAATTCAACGCGTGTTTAAAATTATAATCTATTTTCATATAAAACAGCTCAGAACCATATAATTTACAAAAATAAGCAGTTGGTATCGAGATTAAGTATAATATTCATCCATACTGTATTAAAAATTTGTATTTAAATGTGTTTTATAGGCTAATTTAATGAAAATCTAACAGAGTGCGGATTTCACAACCATCGTAGCCAGTTCGAGTGACGTACTAAAACTTCGAGAGACAATTAAAATTATTGTATTTCATAAGACTGAAAATATATTATTTAAAAACTGATTATTGTGCTTCTGAATGAAACTTAGTTTTAAATTGTAGCAGAAGCCTCAAAGCATGTGAGTAAATAGAATATATTATTTAAAAACGTATGTTTTCACTAAAACAAAGTATTTTAAAAATGTCGAAAATTTATCATATGTACTGCAAATTGAATGGTTTATAACTCTATTAATATTTAATATTTTACTAATTTGGTTTACAACAGATTTGTCTCTGTAATCTTGGCTTCAAGATTATAAGAAAATACATTTTGTTTATGCAATAATTTAGCATATTAACACAATTTCGTAGTACACGGAAAATGCATCTAATGGTCGCGGTCTTTCTTATAATGCTTGTATTGTCTTAATTAAGGCAAATAACATTTAGTTTATTAGTGTAAAGGTCTAATCTATTGAATAACTTCTGATATAAATGAATAATAAAAACCCGCATTTTCGTAAAAAATGCGAAAATTTGAATTATTATTTAAAGTTGCGCCTTAAGTATGAAACCGACAAATTGGGGCTTCAAGTGTTTGAAAATTTCAAATAAAAGGGCTTCGAATTAACACGGTTCTACTGTACATAATTTCATACAAAAACCCTTTGCAATTAAAACAAAATTAATAGTCATCGTAAATCGTTACGTAACAATGGTTGGTTGCTGAGATTTAACTGTCGGGGTTAACTTTTTTGTACACCAGTCATTGCTTGAAGAATTACGAATAACCCACCCACCCATCATCGTTATAATGATTTAACTATCCCTAACAATTAACTCTAACACCTATCTACACAAGTAATTTCAATATAAATATCCCGAAACTTGAAAGCTACTAATAGTAATCAGAATGAATCAAAATATTATTTTAAATTTTTCATCTGCGCTGCCCAATCCCGACCAGTAAGACTTGATGTTGGCAAATGTTATGGCTGAAACGGGGCCTTTTACACTTTGGACACATTATTATACTTATCTTTTCAAGCATTATCATTTGTGCATAAAGTATTATCGCTCGGTGCGTAATTAGAATACTAATTTATTAAGTAAAACATCATGTTTAATAATCTTGATTGATTTTATCCACCAGGTGATAACGGAGGCTGGCGGTGCTCCACGCACTGTTCTACATCACCAACAACAAGCGCAGCAGACTGCCATGCCGCACCATCCTGTTGTAGTTAACTACTAGATACTAGATGGGAGCTCACCTCCACACTTAAGTCGCAGAGATCTCAAGGTCACCCGAAACGGTGCTTCTCTGTCATGGTGCTCTGTGCTGCGTAGATAGCGTAAAACTCTCAATATCATGTCACTATTTAAGAAATAGAAATGATAACATCGGAGAGGAATGATTGCACGGGATATTCTACTATCTGATCCGGGGAGTGGGTAAAACAGATGTGGATTGTTGGAACACACGAGGGAGGTTGGAGAACACATCACAAATCAATGATTCTGTAATAGATCTCAATCAATTCTCATCATATACAGAGTAAGAGTAAATGACGGGATGTTCTCGCCGAATGGCGACCGTCAATGTGATTTGAAATCCTTTAGGAGGCTCCTTTAGGAGTTTTCAGCAAAGCCGTAGACAATGAGCGAGTGGCAGCGTGTAAAGCCGGTGGCAGTGTCAATCCTAGAATTTTATGGAAATGTCGACTATTTCCATCGAGCCATTTTCAGTGATATCATTAAATGTAGAAGTTTAATTTCCTGATCAAACGCTAGTGCCAGTGCGGACTAATGTTAAATAATTGAAAAATATATATTTTGCATTCTTATTTTTACATGACACTCGGTGAAACCTCTTTATTTATATATATTATTTATTTGGAAATTGTGAATTTTAAAAGTTTTGTAATCTATATAAATTTGTAGGTTTTAAAATTCATTGATTGAAACTGATGCAATATGCGAGGGTTCTTATTGATTATTATTTAAACAAATATTATTGCTCGTATGTTTTGCATTGTGGGTATAGGGAGTCGTGTTAGTTTTAAAATTGGTTTCACTGTTTATGTTTAATAAAGAACATTGCAGAACGAAGTAGTGTTAGGCCGCCATTAAGTAACAATGACAATTTATTTTAATTAATAACTTGTGGTTCCTTTTTAGATCAGTCTTAAAAGTATTGTAAATAAGAATTTTTAACAAACAAATTTTAAGTAATGTAGTGATGTTATTTTTCATATTTATCATCCACTGTAGTCATCAGCATTTATATTAAAATTAAATGACCAATTTATTATCCAGTGTTTACAATAATTATCCCAAGGGTCAGGCACTTGCGAGTTAATGTTACGTTAAGTGTTAAATAGTAAGTTAACCGTGAACTTCTTCCCATAGACAACATGTTATACTGAGGACCGTTATAACAGAATCCAGTGCAGCGTTGATATTTTTTCTAGTGTCATTGTTAGGAAAATAAATTTGTATATTTATTAACTGTAAAAAAATCAACTTGCATCTAAGTGTATGATAAGATAAGATGAAAGTTTATTATTTGTGAATTTATTGAGTAACATAATTTTTTAGGTCTGAAAATTATATTATATATATATATATATATATAGATTTATAGAAACATATTTAATTAATGAATTGCTGATCCCAGTTACCTTGCATAATAAAGGCCAATTCAGAGAGCTGTAAGGAAGATAGGTAATGCATTAGAAAAAAATTAAAAATACAAATTCAATCTAAAACCATATTTATTTATTGATCAAGTAGTACATGAACTTGGTGTCTAATTTACTAAAAACTTTAATAATGTAATGCTCTTCTTCCACTCGGCTCTATGATGAATAAATATTATTTGCATAATACTGTCAGATTATAAATATTTTTTATTTGCATCTTGTTTTTCTAACATATCAATTTTTAGTAACGGGAAGTAATATTTTTTCCAAATGCAGAACATGAATTTTTTTAAAGATAATTTTGATTTGACATGTAGGAATCTGGCTATTTTATTATCCATTATTGATTGTGTGTATATCAGATAATGAACATTATCAGGTGATACATCGTCAACTAAAACTGTATTTTGACTTTTCAACAACATTCAGAATTTGAACAACATTTGGAAACTTGCCCACGTATTTAAAGAATTTGTGATTTTTCACGATTGCTTTTAGAGATTAATTTTGAAATGGGGAAGAACGACGAGTTTGCATGGACTTAGAGGGAACAACAATTATTATCTGCTTAATATAATGAGGAAAATATTTTTTACTAATTAAATATTAACAGTACTGAAATATAGTTCCAAGTATGCAATACTAGTTTATACTAATATTTATTTTAATTACCTTACAAATCATTTGATTGAATCAAATTAATTAGGGAAAATACAGTATTGGTGGTACAGTTAGAATCAAATACAAGACGGGTGACCTATTACACAAGTGTTTCATTATTATAAAAAGTTTACGCGGAATATGATCAATTTAATAACTCTCCCACTGTTCATTTACCATGTGAGACCGAAATATGAAATTTGTATTTGACTTCCCTTTACATTAATTGTTGAACTACATGTGATATATTTTTTTTAATTCAGTAAAATAGCCAAAAATATGGTACTAAACCAGTGTCCTAGAAGAATAGGGCAGGATCTCCTTTTAGAGGGCCTTTAACATGATTTTTTTTTAAAGCACCCAAACATGCTACTATTCTGAGTTATTAGTTGATTACTTATTTGACATTGAAAAAATATATATATTTGTCAGTGAGATGAAAATAAATGCATTGGAATAAATAAATATGTACACATACATATATGTATAAAATGCAACCTTGCCCAATATTATTTGTACTATTTTGATGAAATATTTATACATAGCTGACGCCTACGACTTATCTTTCTTTTGTTAGAATCATTATTCACAAAGTATTTGTTTAATAACAATACTGCTATTTAATTATCACCGAATAGAAGCATTATGGACCCGTGTTTATTTTTCATTTTGGATCCCCACAAATCCCTGAAGTTATGTCCTTTCATTCAGGAGCAGACATTATAATTATACATTGTGTTGAATACTGTGTTAAATAAATCCTTATCGGAATTGACTGTTTACCTTTTAATAAAGATGTTGCTTCAGATTTACATAAAATATTAAAACTTTTTTTATTCTTTATATATTTTGTAATTTTAATTTTAACTCTAAATGTTTTGAATATAAACATTTATTTTATTTGTAATTTATTTTTAAGTAAATTATTGTAATTTTTTTCTAATTAATTTTTGTGGCAGTCATCCACAAACAGTGAGATTGGTCGGTCAATCAAATTTGTATTCTTTATTCCATTGACATCCTTTTTATAAATAAATACAAATATTTAAACAGTTTGTTTTTTTATTCTTCACAAAGATTCATATGGTTATGTTCTGTTTTAAAATTAGATAACACGTTAACTGCCGATCACGCTCGTGGGCATTGTGCTTATTCGCAACAGTACGTCGCCGGTATCCCCTGTGATCTGTTTTTGTAGTGGATGTGTGCTTGAGCAATAAATATATGATCGGCATTTGTTAATATTGAGCAATCGATGGGTTTATAGTACAGATGAAAATATCCAGCAAGCCTCTACGCTGAATGTTCAGCCCATAACCGCGGCGTGTTTTGATCCGAGCTAAGCCACAGGGGATGTCGTCGTGAGTGAATGAATGACACGTATTAACGTTTTGATTTGTTGCATTCACTTATTGTTATAATTTTCATTATAATTTGTTTTGAATCAATTTAATTAGACTACCAGGTTTTGATGAAAAATTAACCTACATATTGTTGTACCTGTACCATAAGGACTACAATTTGTAACTGAATTTAGTTATTTATCCCAATTTCAGTTTTCTTTTAATTAAATGACCGAATAAAGTTGCCAATTCAATTCTCTAGCAGCCATGGTAGCAGTAAGATGACCGATTGTCATTATATCCCTACTTACTTCAGGCACAGTGTTAAATAATTATTTATCATCCACCAGGCGCTACGACCATGAGTAATCATTTTAAAATGAAACATCCAGAGAAGTACAAAGCGATTAATAAAGATAAAGCCGCTGAAGTTCCTTCCCTGCCTGTTACTAATGCTGTCCCTAGTACAAGTACATCTTCGACATTGACATAAAAACAACTAACTTTGTCAGAATCGTTTGAAAAGAAGTTGCTTTGGAATGTGAACGATGCAAAGGCCAAAAAATATTATTATTTAATAACAGAAATGATTGCACTGGACAACCAATTGTTCTATGTCATATAAGAAATCAGATTTTCAAGACCCTAGAACAAGTCTTACGACCAATTTATTGATTAAATAAATAATTGACAATTTTTCTAAGATTGTGTGATCCTTATTTGTTTACAAGTATCTTCCTCTATCAACAAACTAATCTCATAAAATTTTCTCAGTTGATTGAATATCCAGTATCCGCTGTATATTGAGCTACTATAGTAAAACCTCGTTATTGCGAAATCCAAGGGACCAAAAAATAAAATTTCGTAATAACGAATTCCCACACATAGCGAATCTTTTTTTTTCCTAACAAGAATATTACGCGCGCGCCATAGAAATAAATGTAGGGCGGCTTTAAAAAAGTTCGTAAATTCCGCAAACAAGACCCTATTGTCAGTTTAATATGGAATATAACATAAGGCATTCTGCAAAGGATTTTCTGTATAAAGAAAACTCTGAATAATCTATTTAGTTTTGTTGTTTCAACAGATTAGTAAATGGATAATAATTAAGAAATTAAATTAAATTCATTTTACGTAACGACATAAGATAACCTAAAATTCGGGGATATTTTTTGGAAATTCCAAAATGTCATGCAAATACAAAACACTCAATTTTAACTGTGTTTAATTGTAGAGCCGCTACAAGCATTGAGAGTTTCGCATCGGTCAATCGATCTTCATATTTCTTTAAATCGTAGACATAATTTAATTCGGAAACATAGATTTTGGTTGAGGGTTAAAATTTTGCGGGAATTATCACGACCTGAAGCCATTTTAGGGTTCCACAAAATATTAGAAAATGTACTTTAAAGAATAAATTACGGAATACTAGTACATATAAATATCGGTTAACAAACACAAGAAAACAATTGTCAAATAAACACATTAACGAAAATGTCGTACGCAATATTACCGTTCATTGGAATCGATGTAAATGTTCATTTATAATGTAAAAAGTGACATTAGTTGACAATGATAATGAAGATAAAAGATAATAATGCGCAGAATTGTAGGCTAGGCATCCTGAGCATTGCAGGCGATATCATGTAACGTACCAATCGCGATTTTGGGGATTTTTATTTTCTTCAGCTGGTCTTTTAGAGGCGTGAACACGTGTACGCTTCAGAGCGCGTGCCATTCTAACCTATTTTGACAATGGGCAATAAAATCCATCCTTGGACAAGTGGAGATTATGCCAAATGGCTTTATAAGGGCCTGTTATAATCCCAAGAAGTTTTACAAGGACGCAGCGGGCCGCCCGCGCCAATCGGCCCGCTGCGCCAAAGCAATAAAACAATTGACAAACATGATTGTAAACGGTCGAAATATATGTATTTTGAAATATTTTCGTTGTAAAAAAAAAATTTTTCGTTATATATTCACGTAACTGATCGGTATTTTTTCGTACGGGACAAAAATAACTTCGTTATACATATTAACGAAATTTTATTAAATATATTTTTGTATTTATTGTTATAAAATCGATGTAACGGGGTTTTACTGTATCCGGTCGGATACCAGATATCCGTTTCATCTCTAGTTTATACCTCTTCCATATTCTGTCTTGAAGACTACAGCGATACTGAATCACAATATTTATTATAATCAGCTGCTGGCTATGGCTAAAATACAAAAAAAAGTGTTCAATGTTCAGATTACTAAAAATTTTGTGGTCTGAAGAGTGTCAATAAAATAAAAGCCGCTTCTCAGCACTACTCGCAACATTCCCTCTTAGTTACTGTGTCTAATCAGTAGGTTATCAGTTCATTTTGGTTTAAAAAACACCAATCAATAGCCGGATTTATCCTTGGGGGCGCCAAAAAAATAAATTATTAAAGCTTAATTAAATGTTATACATTAAAACATCGATTACTCAAGTCTCCGTATTATTCAAGCCGAATGTATTTTTCAAAATGCAGAATATCGTAAGACAGGCAACAATGACAAAACAAAAAAATATAAAGGACTTATCAAAAATTTTTTTTTTTGTGTATTGGCATACTATTATAACAAAAATAATTAGTAATAATCGCAGCTATCTGAGATAGGCTCAGTCCACATTACCTAGAATAATTGGGGTTCTACTATTTATGTAAATATATTAGAGGTTTCCAAAAATAGTGCATTTACAATGAGGGATTTTTTTTATGCAGTTGTGTTATACGGGTTTCACCAAAAAAAATTGATAATCGTACATTTGTGCAGTTTACAGCGACTGTTCGTCAATGCCTATGGTTTAGGAAATATTAATACTGAAGACACCTCAAAGTGTAACACCTAAAATTTTCAATGAAGATCGATTTGCTGCTGAAATTGAGGCCAATCCAGAGATGTAGATTTAAGAATTAGCTAACAAGAATGGATTCTCATGATCCAGTGTCCAAAATGCATTAAAAAAATCACAAAGCTTAGGAAACACAGGATATGGATACAACATGAATTAAGCGAAGAGAACAAAGTAGCACACGTACAAACGGGTGATACTTTGGCCACGCTTGTAACATATTTGTTTGCATTATATGGTATCTGGGATAGGAAATGGGCACAACAAAAAATGCAAAATCAGAAAGTGACTACAACCCCAAAAGCCGGCCTTACCTTAAAATTCTGTTGTCTGATGGGACATTCATGGGATAGTTTATTTTGAATTACTCAAACCAGGCGAAACAACAATGGCAAAGAAGTACTGCGAACAACTGGATCGATTGCATCAATTGTTGAAAACAAAAAGACCTGCTTTAGTAAGTCAAAGCACAATCTTTTTACAACATGATAATACTCATCCTCATATAGCATAACTCATATGAGAAAAAATTAAAACACTAGGATGGAAAATTGTAGACCACCCTCCTTATGGCCCCAATCTAACACCATCTGATTATTATTTGTTTAGATCTATGCAGCATTATTTCGATGGAAGATTTAATAATGTTAACAGAGTATTTTGCGTCAAAGCCTATGATTTTTTATAAACAATTGAGGAAAATAAATTTGTTTTAAAAAAAAACGTTTTTAGGTACATCTAATATATACTCGTATAATACTCCAATCCCTCAAACCTCAATGGTCAAGGTGTTGGCTTATACCGGGGGTTCCTCGTAAGATCACAATATATCTATATGTTTTTCTCAAGCCTGGGAGTTATTGCAGTGTACTTTGCTAACAGTAATCGGTCCTCATGGCCGTTAATAAGTTAAAAAATGAAATAATTACCTGACTTGGGCCTCAGGGCCCATACCGGTTTGGCGACCCTGGGCTACAGACCATTTAGTAAATAGTAAATCTAAATTTGACAACTGCGTTGTTGATTCACACGTAACAATATAATTTTTTATCACAATTGTCTTATTACTCAATTACACAATTTTTTGCAAATTAATTAAATCATTTTGAGGTCTCTTATGGTATTGTTTTTTTTTTTTTTTTTAAATGCGTGTTGTTGAATTTGGAATTGTAAATACCTTAAAATGGAAAAAATTGCAGATGTGCACCCATTTGACTAATGAAATTGAAAAAACTGAATAGTGATAGCTTTTAACCTAACACTTTACTGTGTGGACCAGCCTACCAAGCACACGCCTTGGAATCAGCATTGACATCAGCATTTGGTACAAACACAAGAAAAGGTAAAATATAAAAAAAACATTTTTAAAGCTTATATGTATTAAGTATGTATACAAAATATTATATGCATGCTTTAAAAAATAATCAATATTAAAAACATATCACTTAATTACAAAATCTATTTTAGGTATAGAAATATATATACAAATACTACTTGACTGGCACTCTAGCATCACTAGCAATTCTGTTCCAACTGGATGACATTGACAAGACTTTTCATATTACTTTTTTCCTATATGTACTTAATTTCAAAGTAACACTATATATTAATACAAAAGGTCAAAGGTTGTAAAAAATTATTATATTATTCATATAAATATATTGTTTGACCGCAGTCAAAGTATTTTTACATTCATTTGTAATTCAACAAATTTTCTCAAAAATTTAACTCTTGTCTTAATACAATTTGTGGGAACTTGAAAGTTCCTAATCTTCTCGTCGTTTTATATTCTGTGACCATTTCTTAGACATTTATGCTTCCAAGGCCACCATTTCAGATTTAACCTTCTCCTTAACTTTTCTCGGAGTATCAGTGGGAACATCTGGTAATTCATCCTCCATATCAGTTTCCTCAGGCAACTCTTCAGGAACATCAGGCAGTTTCTGTGTAGAGCGTATGATCTCATCTAACTCAGACTGTACGGCCATCTCATCTTCTTCTGTGAGTGCACCACTCAACAACTCATCTATCTCCCTCTGTTTATCCACTCCTTCCTTTGTCTCTTCTAATATTTGTTCTATTTCATCTATATCAAGAACTGCGTGTACCTTTTTCAATGCACTGTTACCGACCTTCAACCCATCAAGAACCTATAATAGAATTGAAAAATTACTAAAATTGCAAATATTCTACATATTAAGTGTTTAATGTATTAGGTATATGATACATCTAATTAGTATATTTTATCAAAATTGTAAATAAAATCATAACTTCGCATGCATTGCCAAGATTATCACTTTATTATTTTTTCTGAACCAATTTGATTGATTTAATACTTATATAATAATATCCTGTGCTTTAAAATGACACTAACAAACGCTGGGCATTTTATCAACTGTATAACTGTATTATATAATTATTTAAAACAAAAATTGCAAATGAAAATATAATTATAAATACAAACATATTTTAAAATATCATTACAGTAAAACCCTGCTAACTTGAAATTTAAGAAACCAAATATTTATTGTGCGAGCCAATCAAATTAATGGATTCAAAAAGCACTAATTTTGATAAGAATACAAATATTTTCGCATATTTCGAGAAAACATCTCGAAAATGCTATTTTAGTAGGTGTAATTAGTGCAAACTATCCACACAGGTCAAGATGAAAACTTATATTATTGATTTATTTGACAATTACTAGCATGCGGCAGCAGCGGGGACCAAGACATATAAAGGAGGTCACACATGAGCAGACTTAGACGCGCAGTGCATCGGCAAGTATCACAGTACACGAAGGAGTTTACACAAGCTGACACAGGCAAAAAGCCACGCACATTGTCAATTTTTTATAACTTAACAAAGAAATCGAATTATGTGACGTCGATATTAATATTTATTTATACGTCTCAAACAAAGAATTACCGGGGTTAATCAATTATAAAATTAAAATTTCGGGTCTTGTGTTAGAAAAATTTCATTGACTTTCGAATAAACAGAATTCAAGTTATCAGTTTTACTGTGTTATATTATATTTAGATATAGGTTACCGCAAAACAGAATCAAGATGTTATTTCTACGAGCACTTGTGTTATAAAAAATAAATATATCATGACAACATAACAAACCAAGTCAATGTCATCATAAAGTTTAACATGTATAACATCATACTGCTTGGTATACACATGCAAAGAAAATTATTGTTTTAAATTGATCCATTGATCAATTACTAGTGGGTCTCGATACTGGCTGTCACTCTACAAAAGTTAGTATTTTATAACTTAATATAGTAATAATAATAATCTTTACTTGTATCTCTATTTGAGCAAACTCAATATCATGTACTAGAGATTCCAAATTCTCCAATTGTGAATCTGTGTTTATAAGTAGTTTTTCTTGATATAGTTTTTTTCTAAGTAACAGTTTGGCTCGATCTTTCTTTCCATCAGCTAATAGTTTTCTCGCCAACAGTCTGTCTTTCTCGAGATTTAACTCTATGCGTTTTTGGTATTGTTTAAGTTTATCCCTTTGTTGTTTGAGCTGTAGAATGGCTTTGTCTTGTTCCGTAACCCTGCTGACATGTTTTTTGCTTTTTCCAAATAATGCACCCATCCTGAAATATGATTAACGTTACAAAACCTACCTTTGTTTACAATACAAAATATATTCCACCGACTCGCTTATTATTCAAGATAACATTGAAAATAATGTGGATAATGTACATATATATATAAATATATTGCAGTCAGATTCATTGGACAAAATAGATGTAATGCAAATAGACACAACGAACTTATATTTGATCAAACCGCAAATATTCAATGACAGTCAAATGATTTGACAAACATACCTTCTTCTACTTCTACCCTCACAGATTGACAGCAGCTGACCATAGAAGCAATGATTACGACCATGATGATTACGACATTAAATTAGAAGAATGGTATCGGGTCGCGTTCATATATTTTGTATTCTTCGGATATTTCGGCAATATGTAGTTTTCAACATTTTTAATTAGCGGTGCTTAATATTATATTTATATCCAAATAATTTTTAACTTGATATCGTAATAATCTATTCCACCGAATCGTAGTATCGTGGGGTGCAAGAAATATTAGTGTTTCCGGTCAAAATTAAAAAGTACTAGTTCTTTTCAACGATCCGATATTCATCTGGAACTAAAACTGGTGATTCAGTAAATCGACACCATCAACTATCCAAATCAGGAAATTTTCTTTGCCAATATGTGATGATAATCATAATAAAAACACATTTTTGACGGGTAAACATTTTAGATTGCCTTCCCACCCCCAAAAAAATTCATACTGTAATAATCCCAGAAAATCATGTGTAAAGTGACTAAATAAATACGAAATTTCAATTACCATGGTGACTGCACATTTAATTCAATATCCATTGTTACGGTCACATCTCACGTGTGACGTCCACGTATTACGAATATTATTTTCGGCGCGAATTTTAAATTAATATTTTGCTTTATTCAAATATTGCTGTGCGGGCCGCGCGCCGGGCAATGCAAGCCCCTCCTCATCCTGCTCCTAACATGCATCCACAGCGGACGAAGGGTCGCTATCCCCCCCCCCCCCCCCTCCGCGCACTACCGGGGTAGGTTTCTGCCAAGCTGAAGCTAGTCTCTCTCGCTCTACGCCTGTCGAACGCACTAGACCTGCTTCGGGGCGCCGCCGGCTTTGCGGCCGGCAGCCGGGCAACTCCATACCGACCGCCATTTTGCCTTGAGACGAAGTCGCCAGGAAGCTCCGATGTACCTCCTGGAAGGCATCCGAGGACCCCAACTTGGACGCGAAGCAAGCGGCGGATATTCCCGCCGCTCACAACGGAGGACCGGAGGCCACCCACCACGAGACGACCGGACGCGGCCACGGAGACTACATGCAGAGCGAAGCTGCGGAGCCCGCGTCCGTGAACTCCAGATGCCGCTTGTCGCACGCGCCCGCGGCGGGTCACATGTGGCCATGCAATTGGCCACAAATGTGAAGACAGACAAAAGTGAGTGGGAAAAACAATTGGTGAACCCGCGTTTAATTAAGGTTAGATATAAGTAACAATAAGATTTTTCCTTTTTTCATATTTCCTTGTGTTGTAAATAAATGTGTGAATTTGTATATAGAAAGACGTGTTAATTTAATTTACATCCCCGCCACCTCCTCGTGACCACCACAAATGTTGATTGCGTATCGACTAGAACATTGCAAATGTCACCATAAACGTCAAATTCATTTTTCAATAGATTTTAGACATTTATACGTTCAAAAATTAAAATATGTTATTTCACGTCACAATTTATTAAATTAAATATAACAAATTTCATTTTGATGAAGTGGGGGTGATGGTTCATATGAAAATTAATAGGCTCTTAGTCATTTTATTAGAACGGCCCTACACTCTGGTAAATGCTTCTCTCCGCGATTCATCTACTAGGATCACAGCTTTATTTGTACTATGGTGACCCACCACTGGTGGCTGTTGATAACAATGCAGTTCTATTCAGTCCACAGTATGAGTGTGTTCATACTGGGTGGTTGGTTCGCCCTTCCAGAATTTGCGATACCTCATTGGTCCATCATTTACAGCGGTGCTATACTATCATCTATAGGCTTAATTTTCGGACTCCCATGATCATTCACATCATTTATTAGTGTCTGCCTATCTTATCACATAATCACTATTGCTGTACATCATTTCTATATTACATTATGCATAAACTTATCTCTATTCAATTTTACATACACGTGGTTTGATAATTTAATTATTACATTTGATACATCAATTTATTTACAATAAAATTTGCACCTTGAAATTTCTATACACACTTATGACTATTACAACAATTTTGTCTTAATAATAATAGGTTTATTCCAGCGTGATCAGGTTTTTTTAAGACCCGATTCGCCATAAAGATAATACATTAAGGCGTGACTTGCAATTATAATTCCTATTTTCGCGTTTTTTACGAAAATGTGGGTTTATTAATTTATATCAGTAGTTATTCAAAAGATTTTACTTTTTTTTCAACTATTACTTAGATTGGAATTTTACATTGTTGAATGTTATTTGTCATAATTAAGACGATACGAATATTATAAGAAAGACCACGACCATTAGATGCATTTTAGGCATGGTACGAAATTGAGTCAATACGCCAAATTAATGCATAAACGAAATAAATTTTTTTATAATCTTGAAGCCATTAGCAAAATGTTAAAAATGAATAGAGTTATAATTCATTCAATTTGCAGTACATTTGATGAATTTTTGACGTTTTTAAAATACTTTGTTTTAGTAATAACATACGTTTTTAAATAATATACTATATTTACTCACATGCTTTGAGGCTTTAACTACTATTTAAAACTAAGTTTAATATCAGAAACACAATAATCATTTTTTAAATAATATATTTCCAGTTTTATGAAATACGATATTATTAATTATATCTCACACTGTTATCACGCCGTTCTACTCGGCCGCGGCGGTCGTGATATCCACGCTCCGATAAATTTTAATTAAATTTGCCTATAAAACACATTTTAATACAAATTTTGACGACAATATGAATGAATATTATATTTATTCTTGATACCAATTGCTTATTTTTGTAAATTGTATGATTTTGGGCTGTTTTTATACGAAAACAGATTTTAATTTCGATATTTCAACATAAAACATGTGTCAACCAATCGGTTCGTTTTAGAATCTGACAGCGCATGCACAGCTAACGCATGGAGGCCAGCGCATGAAATCCATTCATTCACAAGATTCAACGTGAAATTTGCGAACCTGTGATTTTTTTGTTGGATTTGGTCCTCATTAAAAGACAATAATATATTATTATATACATTATTGTTCTGAAATTACTGCCTCCTGTGACTCAAGATGCCTGTCAAAAAGTATCCATTGACACGCTCTAGGAAATGTTCCAACAAAATTTTAAATGGTTATATACGTAAGTTGATAATTTTTACCATTCCTATAATAATTATTTATTTGATTTAACAATATAAATTACATAGTTCAATATACATATATTATGTAGTGCGGATAAATTATTTTCTATTGGAAATACATATCCTTAAAGATAAATAATTTTATCAAAAGAATTATACATGACAGATCTGTCTGATTGATACAAATGTATTTGTTATAGTCATATAAATGAATAAACACATATTTTAATATTTTAGACATAAAAATACTGATAACTAAATACCAATAACAATAATACTATAAATTATTTTCAGGATGTTCCCGAACTGAGCATTGAATGTGTGGACTCGTGTGAACTTCCTAAATTGGATGGCAAAATAGTGGTTGACGTTCACTAATTCTTTTCTCAAATTAATCAAATTTACTCCCACAAATCGATGTTTGGGTGTACATGAACGAATATTGAATACGTGAAAGAACATAAAGTTTTATTTCTAAATTCAGTTTAAAGTGTAATAATATGTGTGGATCAAATTTTGTTTTGAATACGTGTAAAGAAAAAAACAACGAAATTCTTGAGAACGATAATATGCTCGATGAACAACTAATTATTTAACAGTGAATAATAATACTTTTGTCATATTTTCATTTATATTTTAATATTAAATATATATGTAATTATTAAAACAACAAATAAATATTTTTAAAAAACTGTTTATCTATTACAACCGGAGTATGATTATTATATAATATTAGCATAAATAGTTTTCTCTTCACAAATACAGCTGCTTCAAAAGTTATTAATATTATTTATCAGTATGAATTTACGTCAATTTTCCTTATAAATCGGCGCAAAATTATAATATTTTATAATCATATGTTTATCGACACAAACAATGGTTTTTATCATAAACATAACAATTCTTAGGTGAGAACTTTAACAAATTATTTAATTTTCGCTTGATAATTTCAAATGGCAGTACATGTGTATTATGAATGTTGAAGAAATGGCTATTTTCTGATAGCTTTATTACCTAGGAATTTAAGAAAATCAACAATTGTATACTTGTTCTTTTCTATTAATACCTTTCACTCTAGCAATATTTACGTAAAAAATAACGCACTTTTATGTTTACTTAATATTGTAAAAGAATTAACTACTAGTCTCATCTTGAAAGATTCTGCAAAATGCAGAAATATCTCGAAATTCAAACTGTAAAAATGAAAGTTGCCTCTTAAAGTTACGAAATATTATTTATATTATGAAAAAAAAAAACAAGGAAAAATATAAATAAATAAAAAGTTCACACATTAAGCCTGCCCATTCGTCGTTGTACATTATCAATTTCTTTTTTATTACATTGTTTTACTACGAATGATGCCGGAACTTATAAAAATGTTTTAATTCATTGCTCTTCACCTACTTAAGATTATTACATAATTCTTTTATAGCTAATCACAATCTACTTAATCTTAACATCTCTGCTACGGTGATAACCTTCCCATATCTATTATTAATTAGAGTACTGTAGGAAAGAACCTCTTCGATCTTAAATATTTATTATCTTAATCTATACGGATTATTTCCGCACATACATATAAAAATGCGATTTTTGGTATTTGAGAGGCATTCATGAACAGTTACTTTTTAAAATTAAACTAGAGGGAAAATGTATAAACTTAATGGGTGCCAAGATTAAATGATCATCCGAAAATTATCGATTTTATACTCGAATACATGGTGAAATCTACAAAATGATCTCACCGATTAAGTAAATTAAATAAAAATATATATATATATTGATTAAACAAATTGGGAAGATTTTTTAAAAGCTGAAGGATTTTGAAATATTAAACCAAACTAAAGAAAATTAAAATATTAATCCAAAGATTAGAAAAATGTGTTTAATGTGTAAATGTGTTTATTCCAGCGTGATCAGGTTTTTTTTTAACCCAATTCGTCATAGAGATAATACATATTATGTTATACATTAAAGTTATGAAATAAATATTAGGCTATGAAAAAGAATACCAAGGAAAATATTAACAAATAAAATAAAAAGTTAATAAAAAGTAAAAAGTTCACACATATATACACACAAAATATAAATATTACATATATAACTACTTCAGTCACGGCCATTGTTGTATATGTAGCTATTCTGTAGGCGTTGCCATGGTCAGGGAACCAGCTTTTCATGAGAGCGCCGCTTGCACCAGAGAGTTGGTGCTGAGCTCCAGCCGCATCTTTACGCTCGCAACTTGATGTCTCAGAAGCGGAACGAATCCATATATACGGCCTTCGGTAAACATTGTAGATGCGCTGTAATAACGCGCCAATTCAAACAGTATTCTGTGTGAGTTGTACTGAATTCGGAGATGGTTATACGTCACTTGCTTGTATTTCGACCAGAGCTCGCAGGTATACATGCTGGTGAAGAACGATTTAAACAGGATACTCTTCACCTGCTTACTGCATCGGTAGAAACACCGTGACAGCATATTTGTACGAACGCTCAACTGTCTCCTCTGCCGTTCTATATCATCATCGTCTTGTCCATCTTCATTGAATATATGGCCAAGGTATTTGACCTTATTTTGAACGCTCAATTTCGTCCCGTCCAGCTACACGGGAGGGATATTATTTGGCCATTTTCCATATGTGAACGCCATTATGACCGATTTTCTGGCATTGTATGAAATATTGTGTCTACTGGCATATGTTTCACATATCTTTAAAAACTTTCTTATCCCTTTTATAAATTGCGCTAGTATAACCATATCATCGGCATAACTAATGTATGTAATGACTCGAGCACGGTGAAGTTAATAATTCTCTTTTCATTTTTCTGATGTTCTAATAATATTCATACTATGTATAAGAATACATACCAGAAAGCCGTATGTTACGAGTACAGATAGTTTTTTTTATGTATATGGCTTAATTAAGGACTTGGATGAAGAGAAACCATAGATAAGGATAAACTAACCATTTGACGGTGCGCTCGATTGAGCACGATGATGGCACGATGTTTGACTAAACATCGTGACTTTTTCAACGCTTTATTCGAAGGCTAGAGTAACCCAAAGTATCAGGACGTTATAATTTCAAAACACTGAGTTTCTAGCCTGACACGCCAGATACCACTAGTCCATAGATAAATAATCTGCATTAATCGGAAGTGGCATAGATAAGAGATATACGATATAGAAGAGGCAATACTTGTACGATAGATATTAATTACTTTATCTGTGGCTAATTTTAAACCTTACTGAACTTTACCGATCTTTTCAGTTTCGCTTTGTTTTTTGTTATTTATATTTGTTGGCGTTTGGCACATTTTGGCAAATTGAGGACTGATATTACATTGGATATTTTACACATTTAAAGTGAAACAATGTATGAGTTGGGCATTTTTTGTTTTGTTATTTGGAGTGATTTCCATCGAACGTTACAGACATTTATTTGTTATTAAATTTATGAATCGAAATTTTTTGATAAAGTTATACAATTAATATAACGATTATTATACTATTTAATTTCGCCAAGTCTGTATATTTGTCATAAAGCGCTGGTAAATTAATTTAAGAATCACAGGTTCAGTCGACTCAGGTTTGAATTATTTTTCTCTTACGAAATAATCAATTGGATTTGGCCAGAATAAACTTTCGATTATTTGTTAAGGTCGAAACCTTGTGTAAATTTAAAAAAATATGATATCCGTACATGTTATGTGTATATAGCATGTTACCCGTAGATATTACAGGCTTGCGAAACAATGTATTACAACATATATTTTATGTCCTGATCATATGATAAGACATAAGAAAAAAAAATGTGTTAGAACATAAAGGAAAAATAGAAATTTCCCACTTTTTTTAATAATTATTTTATTCCAGATGCACCCAGCAGAAGATAACATTTTTCTGGAAGAAGTAAGACTCGCTACCTTCGATACATGGCCGTATGGAAATGAAGCAAAGTGTAATAAGAAAAAAATGGCCGAAGCTGGGTTTTACAAAAGAAAGGGTACACCTAATGAAGATGTTTCTGCTATATGCTTCATCTGTGATAAGGAAATGGATGGTTGGGAAATTGATGATGACCCTTGGCAAGAACATATCAGTCACGCTTCATACTGCAAGTTCGCTCAGATTGGCAAAGCTGAAGAAGACTTAACGGTAAATATTCAGTATATTAAAATCAGTTTATTTTATGATAGAAAGATTGTTTATGAAATCACATTGTCTTTGCATCAATTGAAGGCATTTTAAGTACATACTTAATAATGAAGTGAAACTATTTTTTTGGGGGAAAATGTTGTCAGAAATAATGCTAAAAATGTCAGGCATCTATGAGACATTTTATGTCTTAATACAATCCGATGATGAGAAAGACCGCTTGATTTCTGGTAGTAGGATTGTTTGTTAATTTTTTTGTTGAAAAATTGTCGTTTCTTTTTAATCAAACCTTGAATATGTAATAATAATATCTTTAATTACGATTTGAATTTCATCATAAATATGTTTACGGTATTATTTTTTGTTTTTATTTATTTTGTACCAATGCAAAGCATAAAAAGTTAAAGCAAACAAAAAATCAGCTGGATATGTAATAATAATATCTTTAATTACGATTTGAATTTCATCATAAATATGTTTACGATATTATTTTTCATTTTTATTTATTTTGTACCAATGCAAAACATAAAAAGTTAAAGTAAACAAAAAATTAGGCAGATAAATTTATTAAAATTCACTTGATATTTATGACAGTACATATTTAAACGCTCTGCTTCGTTTTTTGAATTTTGAATTACGTATCTTGTTATTCATGTGGTAAGGTAATTCAAAGAAAAACTCTAACCATAGGTTATGAAACACATTAGTAATTTTATGTGTCAAACGCGGCTAAACTTAAGAAAACAGTATTTCATATTTTTGCAAAATAAGGACCTATTATCTAAGCTTTGAATATGATTGGGTTTTTCGGACACCAAATCAATTAAGAATGTTTGCATAGTTAAAGTTCAATATTAAGGAAAATTAAATTAAATATTAATATGATCAATTCAGCTCTTGTAATGTGAGTACAAGACAACAAAATAATTCACGACGGCTGTTCCTTGTTTTGTTGAAACAAGGCTGTTGGTTTTATTGGCCTTAACAAATATGACCGTTTTTGTCAATGGATAAAGATCTTTAATGATGGGGCAAAACCCATTCAACGAGCGACTAATTTTATTGCACCCATTGAAAGAATACCACTTTAATTTTTAGAAATGTCGAAAAAAAAATTACATACTGATAAAAATAAAGGTTTATTTGTAAAGATAAATAGAGTTCCGTTATAAAATTTTTAACTATTTAGGCGGGAAATTGGATTAAGTGGAAATGCATTAAGCCTAAAAATAATACCTAATGTGTAGGTATGTGACTTTTTCGAAACTGAAGAACGTAATTTTATTTGGCGGGAAAATATATTAAAGAGGAATGTTTTAGCAAATTTCACTGTATCTCATTACCATAAAGCCAATAGTATCACATATATATTAGGGAAAGTGAAAAGAAATGTTATTTTGAAATCGGTTTGCTTTCGATTCGGAATCTAAAAGATAATCCAAAATCTGGAAGACCTCAAAAAATCGATAACGACGTGTTAAACTTACTGTTAGAATCAGATCAAAACCATCAAGGAATTATCAGAAGAGATCAGCTGTCCCTGGTCGATGGTAAAAGATCATTTGAAAAGGCTTGGCAAAAATCATAGTCAAGGAGTTTGGGTTTCGCACAGTCCATTGCCGTTGGCCTTGGATTAACGTGTGACAATTTGGTCTTTGCTGCTAAGCAGGTATGAAACCGATCCATTTCTGAGACGAATTATTACCGGAGATGAAAATCCACATAAAAAAACAATGGCTTTTCCCAAGTCAAACACGAGTTTCAACACTTTGACCATCATTAACCTTAAAAAAGGTTTTTTTATGTGTCTGGTGGGATATTTCGGGTGTTATTTATTATGAATTATTAAAACCTGGTCAGGCGATCACAGCTAAATTTTATTGTACTCAATTGGAGAGATTAAAGGTGGAATTATTAAAAAAACCATCAGTCCCAGTTAATAATCAATGGCGCATCTTACAACACGACAATGCAGCGAAAATTACAGGACAAAATAAAGGAACTAGATCTGGAACTTTTACCAAATCCACCTTATTCTTCTGACATAGGTCGGATTATCATTTATTCTGGTCTATGAAAACATCTAGATTCATTTTTTAAATCAAAACTGCAAGAATTTTACAAAAAAGTCATCAAAAAATTACCCAAATTGTGGCAAAATATCATAAATAACAATGGAAATTGTACTTAATAAATATTGTACATATTTTTCTCACTATAATGAAAAACAACATTTCTTTTTGCTTTACCTAATATAATATGTCGCCAGATGTAGTGATTAAACTTGTGTTCATACAAAGTATATATAATATATAATTTTTATGATCTTGAAGCGCTCTTGAGGTGAAAGTTTTTACAAAAATGGCACTATACAAATTATCCATTATTATTTGGGAAAAAAATATATCTTTCAATTTAAGCTATTATCTATTCCAAACTTGATTATATATCTCTAAAATCACTAATTTTGTGACACTGTTTACTTACCTTTAATATTGCATATAATGCTAATATGTGTGTTGTATTTCAAACTGCAGGTGTTAGAGTTTTCCCAAATCTTTCTGGAGTACGGGATCTCAATAATAAAGAAGAAAGCGGAGCGATGTAAAGAGGCCCTAGATGGAGAGCACAGAGAAATAGAAACTAAAGTAATGTTGTGTTGATGTGTTCAGTTATTCATTCATTATATATTAAAAGCATTTTAAAAATAATACCTCACTTATTTTTAAAACAGGATGTACGTAAAATATCTAGTATTTACCATTATCATGTTACACTTCATATAATATACATTGTAAATACATTTAACAAGATTAAAGATTTTAATCAATGATTGCGATTTATTTTATTTGAGATATATTCCTATACAGTGGTACCTTGACTCAAAGAGTGTCTGAACTAACGAGTTTTTTGAGATACAAGCCGTTTCTCGGACAATTTTTTGCTTTGAGATGAAAGCTAAAATTCGGGTTACGAGCCAGTTTCAAATACCCTATTGCTAGTTGGTGCAGCGAATGCCACAGTAAATGCCACAACATCCACCCAGCGTCCTGTTGGGCAATGGAAAGCATCAATGTTGTGCTAGTGGTTATTTTGCAAAACTTTGTTTTTCCAACCATGGGTCTGAAGGAAGTGAGTGCAAAGGTGCTGAGAAAAAGAAGCGGATGATGCGCATTAAATTCAATAAAAAAATTATCAAATAACATGACTAAGGTATGCGCGTAGTCGACTTGGTGAAGCAGTACGAGCATAGCACTTCTACGATCTGCATCGTACTGAAGCAGGAGCCGATTAAGGCTATAACACCAACCAATGGTATTAAAATAATTTCTAAACAGTGGACAATCTATACATGAAAATATGAAGAAGCTGCTGATTGGCTGTATGATTGTGTGTTTATTGCAGTACATTCTATTATATTGTTTTTTTATATAATATTTGTATAAGCACATTATTTGTATTTAAAAATATGTCACAAAAAAAAGGTTTTTTTGAGGTCCTGGAACGGATTAACGGCATTTCAAATAATAATAGTAAAAAGAAATGTGAGACAACAAAATAACAATATATTTATTAACACCAAAAACATTATTTTTTAATACAATACCAATATTTTGATTACATACCAAGCAAAGATGTATGATGTGGGTGTCAGAAAGACATTATTTTGGCTACCTAGGTGGAATGTTCTTGCAGGTTAGTTAGCCAATCCCTCTACACTGGTATATTTAATCTTCTTTTTTGCATGTGAGAGAAAATATTTAAACCATTATAATCATTGATTGGCAAGAATCATACTAAAGCTTATCATTGGCAAAATTGTAGACCAATATTGTCTCGTACATACATTGTTCTCCAACTTTTGGCAGTTTGCTATTCACTAAACTGGTGATTTCCTGGGATGCTCAATAGATAAGTGTCTCAATGCTAAACCAAATAAGTTTTTTTGCAAAGAAAATTGTGCAACATTTTACAGGTTCATGACTATCAAGTACCTAGGAATCATAATAGATATCAAACTCAAATGGAAAGAACATATTACTAATCTTACAAACAAAATAAGGAAAACTGCCTACATATTTTTAAGACTCAGAAACACCTTATCACTTTCAAATCTGAAAATAATATATCTATTACATATTTGTACAGTCACATTTGCAATACGGTATTATTGGGTGGAGAGGAGCATATAAAACTTCAATATCACAAATAGAAATCACTCAAATCCAACTCTTCACAGATTTCAAAGTACCAAAAATAATAGACATACAAAAAAAAATTCAATACAAATTTTTTAAATTATAGAAGCAATTGATATTCTAAAACTAAAATATACTGCAACCCAAAATCACTATAATTATCAAGACATCAAATTTTTTAACAATTTTCCCATCATAATTAGAAAAAATACAGACTACTATAAATTTTTATCTGAAGTCAAAAACTATATACACAGACTGACATAAATTACACACTTGTATATACTCCTCTATACGAGAGTCTTACTCTCATAGAGAAGAAATATATCCTACTGATTATTTTTAAAATGTATCATATCTTCTAATATTAAAATAAAAATGAGGATGAAAAAATGGAACAAAATACATGTTCCCATTAAGTATATTACAATGATAAATAAGTCATATTTTCTGTTACTAAGGGCATGACAGGGATGTGTTTAGATATACATACATTCATAATTCACATATTGAACTGTAATATCCATAGCAACCTAATATTTATAAAAATATTTTTTGCAAGTGCTTATTTCTCATAGTTAAATTTACTAAATATTTTTGTAATGACTGACCTGACTAAGGTTAAAGAGTTAGAAATTTTTTCTGTAATTGGTTATGATGGTGAGATTCTAAAAAATAATATTTTTCATTTTACGATTAATATTTTGTCTATTGTACCTTGTGATTATTCTTAGGCACCACAATCAATGGTCTCAAGTGCCATCCTGATGGTATTCACGTAGTCTATCCGATGGGCAACAAGGTTTGCATCCTGAATTTTAATACAAAGAAAATGAGTTTTCTTTCGGGTCATACGAACATTGTATCAGCTGTGGCTATTTCACCCGGAGGGACATTTGTTGGTTCTGGACAAATCAACCACATAGGTTTTAAAGGGCCTGTCATTCTTTGGGATTTCAAAAAGAAAACTTTACTCGCAAAACATGAATTGCATAAGGTATGAAATTATAATTTTGGCAAAAATTGTTCATTGTTCATATCAAATTATGACTTCTGTGGCAGGTTTTAGTTGTTCTATACAAAGATGCCTTGAGATTTTTAGTAAGTAAAATAATAAAACCCAAAATCGCAGACAGACCACATTCAGATAGAAAGATATAGATGATCTCACTCACAGATTGCGGGGATTATATGAAACGTATTTTATTGATGAAATTGAGTTATAGTTAAGTTAATTTTAGACATTACAAAATTAGCGTAAGCTGTAGAAATTATAACATGTCTCTGAGCTTGAACAGATGGTGTTGAAAGCCTTATAGCTGGTCACCTTACTTGAGACTCACTAAGGAACAATTATTGTATTTTTCTTAAATTTCATCTTTATATTTATGCAGGTTAGAGTTGAAGCTCTAGTTTTTTCTTGTGATGAGTCACTCATGATTTCAATTGGTGGTCGAGATTGTGGTCAGATAGTTATCTGGGACACTGAAAGGAATATGGCATCCTGCACGGTTACGGCTGCTAAAGTGACATCTGGTGATGCTGTATCTGTAGAAACATTGAATAAGCGACCTAATTCATTTTTGACGGGAGGAGATGGTAAATATTTTAAACACGTAACTAGAATTTATTTTAACATGTACATTTTTAAGATTATCAATTTGAATCTCTTGTGTGGGTTACAGCTCAGGTTTTATGTGGCCGTTGTTGCCCATATTATACCTCCTTGACTTCAGACATTAACCCAAAATACCAGAAATGACAGGGTTGTCTTCTTTGTTAATACTGAATTTTTATTTAATTCACAGTGAGATATGAACTGCCTTTGACAAATCTTTAGAACAAAACTGATTAAACAATAATTTGGGAGAATTGCAGTCTTTATTAAGGTTATTTATTGCACACATTTTAGGGACTCTTAGAATATGGACATTCAATCCAGGCAAAAAATCAATCTCTGTTATTGACATCACCTTAGGAAAGCTGAAAAGATATATCACCTGCATGGCCATTTGCCATGATGATACAAAGGCATACTGTGGTACAACGTAAGTATTAATAAAATATGTCATTTTTTAGGCTTTCATACTTTATTAATTTAATTTGGCTACTTATCATCGTCTGTTCTGCATCTTCTGGAATCAATTATTTGATTCATAATCTAAGAACTGGTTTGTAGTATCTGTGCTCTGCTGATGACAATGCATGTTCATGTTAATTTTTGTTGTGAATACATCAAAGTAATGGCTAGGATCTGGAAATTTCCTCAAATGGCCTGCGTACTTATTTATGCTCATCACCCATCTGTGAGATTAAATGAGCTTATTGGCATCAGTGACATTATAATAACAGCGAAATATGGATTTTAAAAGTGGCTACAATGAAAAGCATTGATCTGGGTCTATAGACACGTACTGAAGTAAGAGGTATTATAGTTTATAAAGACTATCAATACAAAGTCCTTCATTTGATAATGTTAAGGAAATGGTGGATTGACCAAAAGAAGTTGATGTGACTGGGGAACATATGTTTGTGTACTAGACTAGATGCTGAACATTCAATTATTCCGTAGCCCGTAGGAGTTGATCAGGACGGGGGATTCATTAACGCCTGACATCGTATAGGATACCAGAAGAAGATGAATTCTACCAATTGTAAACATTACAATTTTTCTTACATATTTATAAATTTTCCTAGGTCAGGGGATATTATAAAAGTTAATCTCGGGTTTGATGCGAACTCAGATAGTGAAGAACTGAACCATAACCCATCAATGATAACATGTAGTGCAAAATGTGGTGTTTGGAAAAAGGGGGCAACCAGACCAGAAATCATATCTTTCTGTTCAGGTGAAAATATATTTATTTAATATATTATCTATGTAAATGCAATATGTATGCAAACGGTTTGTAAAAATATTCATAAAGCCAAAAATACTGCTCACAGCTGCTAGAGGAAATGCCTATTTTGCGATATTAATAAGCCAAATACAAAAAATCTATTGGTCTGTTCTAAAATTTGAATACACCATTCAGTACATCTTTTACATGTAATGGAAGTCGGCAAAAAACCTTATTTTGAACGCAGTTTGTACTTTCATAGACAATATATATATATATATAGACTTTTGATTTGAAGTCACTTTAATTGAAACAGTAAAAAAATCAGATTTTTTTTATAACATTTCGATTTGTTTAAAATGTAATAAATATTATATTTAAAATTATGAACACATCAACAACCAGAAATCTCAGTCGATGAAGTGTTGTCATGTTCGCAAATTATTATTTGGGCACGTTTAGATTCAGTGTATACTTTTGATGCAAGCAGGTGTAATACACCAAATTGTGAATTTAAATTATGCGTACAATTAATGTGAAAATTGTAATTGCGAAAAAAAAATGCGCATATTATGTATAAATTAGCAGTTGATTTATTGTTGACTTTTTAATTGTCATTTTATATCCTCAATTTTATATTTTTATATCACCGTCGTTTTCCAATATTTTTTCAGATATTTTTATGAGTTATCTGGATTTTCTTTATCCTGGTCAATTATTTTCCCAATAATCTTCTAATCTAGTCTAGTGAATATACTTTAATATTTTGTTTTTTAGTACAACAATGAAGGTGGAAAATTTTTTTTTCAGGTGTCCGTTGTATTATCATAACAAAGAATAATCATTTAATTGTTGGCGCGGGTGATGGGACAGTTGAAATTGTAGAGGAAATTATAAGGAAGACTCCGTTTCCTAAAACTAAACTCTGCTCGCCTGTGTTTCCAGATTTAAAAGTGGTAAGTGATAATTTTTTGTGTACAGAATATACAGGATGTAACAGACCTAGTTCGCAATATTTTATTGGTGGATACCTGATTAAATTACGAGTCGAAAATTTTCAGGGAATATGTGCACTGTTACAGAAAATATTATTGCTTAAATTTTTTACAAAATCATGTTTAAGCTTGATGTCTACGTACTTTGAAATAAATAATTGTGAAATTGTTCCATTATTAATGTATATCTTTGTTTCAGGCCCTAAATCACCTAACAAAAAATCGTCTAGCTGCTCGAAATTCGATGACCTTTAATATATTGTATTCAATATACAATTTTAAGTTAATAAAATATTTTATTTAATCGAAATAATCATATAATTACGATTTTTTTTTAAATACATATATCTCTGACATGGTTAGGCACATATCTCTTGAACATTTTTGAATCATAATTTAGTCAGGTATCCACCTAAAAAATATTATGGACTAGGTGTGTTACACCCTGTATAACACACATTTACTTTAGGTAGTGCGTTATTTATATTGGTAATGTTATGTTTGCAGTTGAAATCATTCAAGCTGAATGCCTCTGTAACATCAATCCAAATCATGGATCTCCCGGGACGTAAAGTAAAAGAAGCTAATCTTTTAATTGGAACCAAGAAATGTGAAATATATGCTATCAGCATGATAACGTTTGACATAAAGTTACTCATAACTTGTCATAACTCTGCAATAAATGCTATATCATTCCCACTGTAAGTCTGTAACATAATCTGAATACATAATTTTTATTGGATTGATGCAAAAGTTTTCACAGGTTTTCTTATGGAATGTTTGATTAGTCTTTTCATCAATTAAACATTTATATTTCAAAGAGAACACATTATTAATTGTGAGGTTGTAATTTTTTCAGAAACAGTTCTGTGATATTTTAATACAAATTAAATGCAATAATTAAAAACATACATACAGATAAACTCAATTAATCAAAAATTTTTAGCTGTCATCTGTCTGATCTCTCCCTATCCGGGGAAGTGCGCACTTCCTCGGATAGGAAGAGATCCTGGTTCAAGTCCCGGTGGCAGCTAAAATACTTTTTTGATAAATTGAGTTTATCATTGTTTAGTTTTGAGCATTGGGGCTCACATTAAATAGGGGCCCAAAAGGTCTGCACCCTAAGCAACTTAAGTTGAAAAAGCATTTCTCACATATACATTATTACGAAAATATGTGAAAACATTAACATAGTAGTACCCCCTGCTAATACGTCGGATACGGACCAGACCATCGCCACAAACTGAAAATCACCTTAAAGCGACTCAAGGGATTTTTTCAAATGCAAGTGCCTAATACGTAAATGCCTAAATATATATTGGCTCTAGTATTTAATGAGTGCACTATTATGCTACACTGTAAAATGATTTAGTTAAATGAACATTACACTCCTAATGGTGCTTGTTTTTTGTAAGGGATCAATACATGTATAAGAGGCAGTTTTTTACATTTTGCATTGAGGCCCAATTTTTTAAATTTGTATTATATATGGGATTTATCATTTTTTTTAAATTTGTAATGATCTGAATAAATGAAAGCTGGAGGGCGCAAGGTCAGAGAATATAGTGAGTGCTTAATAATATCCCAATTCAATTCCTTCAATTGGTATTGGATCACCATTGCCATCTGACAACTGATTCATCAGGTTAGCCAATTACAATTGATGTGGAACCCGAACTTTGTATTTGGAAATTATCCCCACGCGATAAAGACGCCGTATTAGTTTACAGTTTACTCCCATCCTTTGGTGTTCTGACAAGTATCTGCATCAATTATCAATTATACCCTCATAGTATCCTTGTCAGCTATCAAAGGTTGCCCGGTTTGTCGTCTATTTGCCAAAGAAAATTCGCTAGAATGGTATTTCGAAAACCATCATTGGATTACTTGGATTTTTTATTTGTGCAATACCGCGTACATCACAAATGTTTAGTTTCCCCAATTGCATTACGAAAATGTTGCATTTCACAAGCTTTCACAGAATCTTTTGTGTTTTGATGGACACGCAATATAATCCAAAATGTCAGTCAGAGAGATTGGATACGCATAGCAAAATAGCCCAGGAAACTTTATACAGAAGATTCTGAATGGTCTGAGGACATTCTTCAAAGAATCACCTACTTTTTTCATCTGCCATCAAAAGTGCTTGAACGAAATGTTTTCTCATCTTCGTAATTTACTTGATTTAATTAGTTTTTTTTTATGAATTAAGTCTGCTTTAAACCTTATGTTTATTATTTATAACTAACAGAAGCAGTTGTCTTGGTCCACAGTTGGGATGTATAATATAAAATTGTCTTTTGTTTTTCAAAAGTGTAATATATTATGTACTGCAAACAATTATTAATTTATCAGAATATTTGACTAAACTTGTTTCTGAAATTATGAAATCTGTATATTTTTTATACTTAACAAACTGTCAAAATCAAAAATGTACATAAGACTGCTTAGTAAACATCGCCAGTAAAAATAATTTTTATTAAAATATAGCAGGGTGATCCAAAGTTGGTGTGCTGGCCCTCGATGAGGGATATCTTCCATACACAGTATTTAGTGCTTTTTATTTATCGTACAGTTTTTATTTTCAGAGGAATGTCAGAAGTTTTTGCAACAGCTGGTAACGGCGACATCAGAGTATGGGCGTTGAAAACTCGCTTGGAACTCTTACGCATTCAAGTTCCCAATTTCATTTGTTCTAGTGTTTTGTTTTCTGGTGATGGAAAATCTATTGTTTCGGGTAAATATTTTAGAAACTAATTACATATGTTGGTTACTTATATTTTATGTTAATTGATGATTTTATAGACAAATTTTAAAATTGTGATTGCATGGTGAACTTTCTAAGGCTGGAATGATGGGTGTATCCGTGCTTTTACCCCTATCACTGGTCAGCTGCTGTATTGCATTCTGAACTGCCACAACAAAGGAACATCAGCATTGGCAATGACAGTTAATGGCAAGACTTTGATTTCTGGCGGATGCGAAGGACAAGTATGACTTTTGTCTATAATTGAAGAAGTTGTTTTTTAATGTTTCAAAAATATGCTTAGCCATGTTATACACACAATTATGTCAAAAATGAACTATATGTACATTTTTGACATAGATAATTGCTTTAAATTCTACTGGGGTGTGAGGTCTATCGCATCCACTGCCGTTATTATCGCTGACGACCCCTGAACGCACATCACATTTACTGATGCGTAAAACTAGAGCTCCTAACAGCCGCAAAAACGTGCCCCGCACCGATGTCGGGTGCTAATAACGTGCGCCCGCAACTATATGGAAAACCCACTCGTGAACTTCATTACTCTCACTGCCGTCTTCCAAATATCATTTCCAGGAAATGCTCCTCCGTATAGTCATTTTATTGCTTTTGTATATTTCTAATTTATAACTGTGCTCAACAATAAAACTTGTGTCAACTGTAAGTAATTTATCTACTTCAACCTGCTCTAGCCACACACACTTCGACAACGAATTTGTGAGTGAACGGGTGGTTGTCGGGGACTCAGCACTCATACCACAACATATCCTTCTGATTCATCTGCCAAACCCACACACATATATTCATCTACATTAACCAACGTACCCACTCCACAGTGTCGATACATACATCAATTCATATTTTTCATTCCCAAAGAGGTTCATTTCTGTATTAGAAATCAGATCACATTTTTTAATGGCCCCTACATGTAAGTAATATTTATATTTTTAATTAGGTTCGGATTTGGACAATAGAGCCCAAGAAGCAAACTTTAAAAGCTGTTCTGAAAGAACACAAGTGTCCCATATCTGCAATAAAGATCAATAGTGCCAACACGGAAGCAGTTAGTGCAGGAACAGATGGCTCATGCATTATTTGGGATATCGAGTAAGCCAAAAAATATGTATATATATAGTTATATGTATTTTTGAAAAGGAGACTAAAAACCTAACTAGCAGAATCAGCTATCAGCTATATATCGCTGATTGATTGCTGCTAGACCCTGCAGGCGACTATTGTAGCGGCTACGCATCTAGGTTTTCTGTAGAATCTATATTTCAATGGGGAAATCCCTTATTATATCATTTTAAGAATAGAGAATAGTAAGAAAAAACAAAATATTAGTAAAATAATACATGCTGTATATAAATGTATGCCTAGAGCAATCTTAAATTGATATGATTCCAAGAATTATTCACAGCAGTTTTTGACAAATATTAGACATCGGTGACATCTATTGCACAAGTGGAAAGATTTTAAATGAATATTAATATTCATTATTGCTTTTGCTAATTTGTACTGCCATCTAGCGGATTTTTAAAGAATATTGATGACACTAACATAAGATGCAATGGATACCAAGTGCGATATTATAATAGATAACTTCCATATTATGCACAAACTGAAAAAAATATCATTATGCATGTTAAATTAGAAACAAAGATGGCAAAATCTACTGAAGCAGCAAAACGAAATCTAATAAAGAACTAGAAGAGTAAACAATATAGTGACACAAAAATAATTTAATTAACTTTGTATATAAATATATGCAATCTTGCTTTATTGTATTAATAAAACCATTGATGCTTGAGAGCCAAAATGACTGAAGCACCAAACAATTTTTTTATAGAGGCGAATTTTGAAGGACTTATCAAAAGTCATTCTGTAAGAATAAAATAATATTTATATATTAATTTATTAAAATAAATAAATACTGTTTGATGAAATATTTATCGAGTCATAATATTACAAAAAACAAATACATCTATAAAAATGAATAAAGAAACACAATCTTAATTATTTATATCAAAAAGTTTTCTACTCGTAATTATAAAACGATTTTTGTAAATATATAATATAAAAATAAGAGTTTTATTTTTGCAAGGCGAAATAACGTTTCAGAAATACCAAAGCATTCAGTGATGTATCGGAAAGACGATTTCTGATTTTTGTAACGAATATTCCTGCTGTGAGAATACGTGTTCGCTCTCCGCTGACATAGGTTTAATTATACGATACATTTAGATTTGGAGTCCGCGCTCCACTTGACTGCAAAATCTGGTTTCTTTTTGATAGTTCAATTCAGTATTGTTTTTTATATTTGTGGCGGCCCGCGCACATCATCCAGATGATCCTCGCTTCTGTATTTCTTAGTATATGCCATCCGATGCGAACAAAGCGAAAACGTCCGTTAGAGGCCAAGTTACGCTGCGCGGCGGGGATGACACGTGCACCACATCTGCACCCTGTATAACAATGGTTTTTACTTGAATATAACCAACCTTCCCACATATTTCTAATGTTCTATTGGTTTAATAATTGTAAACCATCGAGACGGTTATTTCTCCTTTCTTTTAGTTTTATTTTCAACTCTGAGAACATTTTTAACGACAAAGTTGTACTAATTTCATCCATTTTTGAGAGTTTGGAATATCATTAATGAAATTATGGAAAATAAACAAGGCAAAAAAGGAAAAATAAGTTTTATCATACATGACATTCAAAAATAAATTTCTCAGAAAAGCCCCAGGAAACAGCAAACATTTTTAATAATTTCTTTGCTAACGTTGGTAAAAACTTGGCTAGTAAAATCACAAAGAACTTGAATATTGACGTAGCTACTTCTAATACAGTATATACAGGAAATAAAATAGAAATTTTTCAACCCACAACAATTAACGAAATTGAACAAATCATAACATGTATGAAGGGGGGAACAGCACCAGGTTATGACATACTGTTAATACATTAAAATTTATAAAAAAACAAATATCCAAACCCCTAATGCATGTAATAAACCTAAGTTTAAAAACAGGGGTATTCCCAACATGCTACAAACGAGCCATCATTTCCCCCATATATAAATCAAATAACCCTGAGGTAATAACCAATTACAGACTAATCTCTCTTTTGTCAAACTTTGGAAAAATCCTAGAAAAATTGTTAAAAAAATACTGTCTCAATTTATTAAAACAAACAAAGTAATTGATGAAAACCAGTTTGGGTTCATGGAAAACAAAAGTTCACAAGACGCAATAGGTAGACTATCTAATATTATCCAAGAATCTCTTAAATGTATTGGAATTTTCGTGGCCTTCGACAGTATCTCCCACAACAAACTAATATTAAAATTAAAATCCATCGGTATAGACGACAAAGTATTAAGCTGAATTCAAAGCTATCTTCACGAAAGACCGCAAAACATAAAAATTAACGAAACTCTAAGCCAACCCCTAATCAGTGAATTTGGTATACTACAAGAGCAGTTTTGGGCCCACTTCTTTTTATAATTTATGTCAATGACATTTTCAAACTAAAATTGACCGGAAAAATTATATCATACGCCGATGACACTGCTTCAATAGCCTCCCTACACAAATTAAAGAAATAAAAGATACAAGTTTAGAAAGAAACTAAATGAACACTTCAAAAACACATAATTGGACAATAAATAGAATATGTAAGGTATTATATAAAATTATTGTAGTGTAACTCCCTCTCCGAGCACAAGAGCTGGTCTCTTTTTTAGAGAGGTAAGCAAAAGAAAAACCATGTAATTTTAAAAATGTAAAATACTTAATTCATGTTATAAAAAACTGTAAAAATGTCAAATAAATAAAAAATAAAAATAAAATCTAGCTTGCATAATAGAAAATTAATAATAATTTCCGACTCAACGATTCAGTGCGTCAACCGCTACTTTTATGGGAATAAGTACTTTCAAAATATTTTCCAAAATACGAATGTTCGCTTAATTCCAAGTACGGCCTATACTGAAATCAAAGCTTTTGATATGCAATTACACAATTTTAAAAATCTACCGATCATCGTAATTAGGGAATTCCACCTTATTTTAATATATTATTTTAGTATATTAAATTCATCCCAAAAACTGTTTTCAAATGATTTCATCTTATCCAAATTTTATTTCATCAAAAGATGACACTGTTGATGTAATACATATACATAATAATATAACGTCATCTTCACCTAACTGAGTGATATTTAATCTACGAGGCATGTTTTTTAAGTAAGTACCATTATCTGATATTCCCGGTGTAGCTCTGCGGTTGCGATGTTGCGCATGCGCAATGGTTTCCTTCATCTGTTGACTCACTATATGCAACGTTAGAGACATTCATATACTGTGGCCATCTTGTAGTGAGTGGTTGAAATGTTCCAAGACAATAGACCAGCCCGCCGACTGTGAGATACGATCCGTGATTCGTTTCTTGAATACACAAAACATGAAATCAGCTGACATTCATTACCAAGTGTGTCCTGTTTTGGCACCAAGTGATTTCCATATTTTCCTTCATCTGAAGCGGTTCCTTGGTGGCAAGTGTTTTGATGACGATGATGGAGTACAGATATGGTTTTTATCTCAAGCGGCGTCATTCTATGACGAAGGTTTACAAAAATTGGTGCCCCGTTATGACAAGTGCCTTAATAATGGTGGCGACTATGTTGCGAAGTAGTTTAAGGTGTGTAGGATCCAAAGAAATTAAAGTGTTGTAAAAATTATGTTGTGTTTCTTCCGGTACTTTCTTAAAAAACGCGCCTCATACATAGGTGTTTTTAGGATTCAAAAATATTATTATGATGGTTATGTGCTACATTTTTGATTAATTAAAAAGTATGGTCTTAACAACTAGATTGAGTATGTATTTGTTGTATCATTTCTGCTGATTCTAAAATACTTAATGTTTGAAACAGAAATACTTGCAGACGTCAGATCTTGTTTGCTAACACGGTATTCATGTGCGCTTGCTACCATCCCAGTGATTGCCAAATACTGACTGGAGGCTCCGACAGGAGGGTGGCCTATTGGGAAACTGGCACGGGAAATCTCGCCAGGGAGGTTAGTATTTTGAACAAAACTGGTACTGCAGATTTTCAATTCAATACTTATAATATACCTGAGGACGGAAGCATACAGGAAAGAGAAACCTGGAATACTAAATATAGCAGTCACTAAAGATAGTTATGTTTTTGAACGGTGTATGTATAATGGCAGAGACGTATCTAGATAAACATCATGAAAGTATTTAAATTCAAAATCAAAGTACAAGTGCGATCAATCCATATAGAAGATGTATCGGTGTGAAATCTTTTGCCAAAGTCAAAAATCCATAGCATCGATTCACTTGGTATGTATATAAATAATATATGTATTAAAAAAATCATTAAAAGTTATTTTCAACTCCCTTTATTGCATAGTTTTTTCCCTTCCTTCAAACACGATTTACATACCTATGTATACAGTAAGACCCTACAAACAGTACCCCAATTAATGCTGATTCAATATAATGTGTTTTTTTTCAAGGACCCTAAAAAAGCGCTAAATACTCAATGATTCATTATAACCTGTTTCTAAAAAAGTGTTAAATTTACATTGATTCAATTTATTACGGCATTTCTTTCGATTCATATATAATATAAATATTCCTGAACCCAAATAAATCAATGAAAGGTGATAATTTGAAGATGTAGATGAGCAGGATATTGAAGAATTACTGCAGGTTTCTGGTGAGAGCCTTACCAATAACAACCTTCAAGAACTAGCAGAAAAATAGATTTATGCAGAACCTGAAAACAGTGATTTTGAAAACAAAGAATTTGCTACAGATTTCCTCAGTTAACTGAAAACATAGATTAATTTGTAGTGATTGCGTGTCACCTTATTCGTATTTACTGTGTGTAAAATGACCCCATTTTACAATGTTTCATTTAGTGTTTTGTCTTCATTAATGCATCCTGACCGTTAATTGGGATATTACTATAATTTGTTTTAAATTATTTACATATTACTTGATCTTACTCTATCTTTGCTCAGCCAGATCTCATTGTGGAAGGAAATATCAACCCTTCCCACTTTGAACTAAACAAATTTGCCATTATTGTACTAAACAAATAGCCTTATAGATAAAATTAATGCAAAGATAAGTGAAAGGTAGAAAAAAAACATTATATGGTTTAAAAAAATAGAGATTTTTGTATTCGTATTTCACTAAATTAATAATTTGAATGAAATATAAATATGGATGTAAATATAACTGAAAAATAGTGCACCACTCCTCATACATAAATCATTATATGTATTTGTATTACTATTTTATATTTCAAACACTTTCTTAGGTTATTCTTGTAATATGAAAAGATGACAAAAATTGTTCACAATATCTTTAGGTTGAAGCATCGAGAAGAGATGCCGTGAATGCTTTGGACATAAACAGTGGAGGAGACCTGTTTGTGACAGGGGGCAACGATCAGAAAGTCAAGGCATGTATATTATCACAGTATTGTCTACTCTTAAGTGCTATGGCTAAGAAAATAGCTACCGATTAATCCAAACAGAAAAAAAAACATAAATGTATTTATTTTTAATTGAATTGTCCCTTTGCTATAAAAAAGTCATAATTATTATTTTATTTTGACGGAGTTGAATAGATAGTAAAATATGTACTCAAATTTGCCATAAAAAATACGAAAATAACTGATTCATTTATGGTTGTTAGATGCCTATATTCAACCATTGACCTTTGAATCAGAAGTAGTTTGCACCTAATGGGCCACCAAACCAAACCAATTCTAAATTGTGCTCTCCTATAGTGAGAATATGTCGAGCTTACAGTGATTTGTTCACCAACATTGACATATTTTCTGTTTCATTACCAATATTTAAAAACCTAATTAACAATATTCTTTGATGCAATACGAAAATAATTCTCCCTTGTTTTTGTGTTTAACTTTTATTATAACTTTTTTACACTGTACTATGCTTTTTTGTGTCATTTTCTTGTGCATATGAAATATGTCACCATTTTTTTTTTCTATATCCAATGCCCTTATACTTATATCTGTGTTATTTACAATAATCAAATACATATATAAGTTGCATCTAGCTGAATGATGTGATTGTCTTTGTTAAATTTGAGAAAAAAATCACATACATTTTTTCACATCTATTCCTAAATAAACTCATTTATAATATTCTTTAATTTGTTACACTTTTTATAATTAATTTAGTTATCTATCTGAACCAAACAATTGTAAGATGTTAAAAAGATAGTAAACAAATAAATAAACTAATTGTTACAGACATATCTGCAAAAAAGCATTAAAAGATTATCTTCTTTAAAAAGATTAGTGTACAGCTAATATTAAAATATAGCGATCCCTTCCACGTAAAGTAACGTAACTAACAAGTAGGTCATTTTTAGTTGTTCTAGTATTTCCCATGTACTTGATGTATTTTTAAGTGGCAATAGTTTTTTTTATATATTGTCACATGCAGCTCGAGCTGACTTGTATAGAACACCAGGCCTCAAGCTTCACGTCACCGGCTAGCTACAATCAGCACTTATAAATTACTGATTCTTACCGGGTGAAGTTCATCGACTGTAGGGGAGGTTGGATACACAATGATATACAATTTTGTTCAACTTTTACAACCCACCCACACTTCTCTTGTCATACACAATTTTTTATCCTTGTTCTCAAGTTCCATATTTCACTACACTTTCTGATTCTTCAATCACCTTTTCTTCTTTGAGTAATCAGTGCGAATCAGCTCCCGGAACCTGGATCCACCGTCTCCGAATTTGTTAGTCCCAAAGCACGCTACCATCACAGAATTTGCCAGCACAACACGCCCCCATCTCATCAAAAATATCGCCAAGAACACCCAGCCTCTTCAAATATGGTTCTTATGAGCCTTGCCTTCCCATCTTGCGCCTTTCCTTTCCCATCTTGGCCAGCTCTCCTTCCTTTAACCCTTCAGTCTCCATCCGCTCTCAAGTGCCAGCTCCGCCATCTTGCTTCACGCTCCACCCTTCTTAGCCGATCAGCAGGCTTCTCATTGGCTGCTGGACTATGGCCTGTCCCATACGCAGTGTGACATTTTATATCTGACATTTTTGGTGGGCTCTCACACGTGGACGCATGCATTATAATGAATAGAGTACAATATATTTAAAAAATATTTAAATAGACCAACTGAAAATGACCCAATTGTAGGAGGGGTGGATATGTGAAAATGATACATCTGTCTGACATAATGTGTAATTGTAATAAAGATATTACAAAATAAATATATAAGTGTAATTTTAAGAACCCTTCACGTACAATATTATTCTTTTACTGCTCTATTCGATTCCACTCTTGAAAATTAACTATCCATTATTTTTCATTTTATGATTTGATGATGGGCACTTTGAATTGAAGCTATGGCAATATCAAGCAGGCATCTACACACACCTCGGACTTGGTCATGCAGGAATTGTTTCTACTGTATGTTTTTCTAACGATGGTAAATTTATTGTCAGCGCCAGTTCTGCCGGAAGTATCATTATTTGGAACTGCCCGGAAGTAAGTGAAATATTCTCAAAATTACACAAGTAGTCCTAATTTTTCACCTTTTGATTAAATCAAGCAGTCATTATATGATATTATATGTTACCAGAATTTATTTAAACTTTAACAATCATAAACATCATTCAATTTTGTTAAAGTATTATGTTTTTAAAAAAACAGTATAATTTTTTAGATGTATTTGAAGAAACCTTCTTCTGACAGAGGTGAGAAACTCGAAACTCCGAAAAAAGACCATCCACGACCACCACATAAATTTGGACCAGATAAGGAAGAAAATATTTCAACTATAAATACATCACGCAGTAGTGTCATATCGTCATGTCCATGCACGCGCAGGGAAAAGGCTACTGAAAGTGCTAACAAGAAAGGTAATGAAAGTTGATACAATTATGGGGACACGAGGAAGGTATATATCGCCGGTATGAGAAGAATGTTGGCGATATTAACAAATAGATGATGCAGGAGTGTGCGCATGGGTATATGTTGCGATGTGAATCAGACAAATTACGCAGATGATGTTTTTAATGATGAAAGGTGCAGAGCCCCAATATTTATCCACCACTCTCATGTCCGATTGATAGTCGCAGGATGTATTGTGTGTATGATGTGTATGTCGCCAAAGCAGATTATGAAAACGATAAACTACTTATGGTTGACACTTGATTTACTGTTAGGCACAGTTTACAAATATAGAAAAGTTTGACTGTACAATATAAAGTTACTTTGCGCAAATAGTTTACGGAGGCGGCGGTGAGAAGAGTAGCATTCGAGAGATAGCTTTCCAAATGGTCGCTTGTCGCATTAGTATTGTTACATGACGTCAGTACTGAATGTGTTTATGGCTGCTAGGAGTTTTTTTTTGCACCAGTATTGCAGAGTGCCTTTAGTATCACCGGGCGGTGATGACAAGAACGGAGGTGATAAACCTCCGCACAATGTTAGTGCCAATAATAGTGTTCAAAAAGTTATTTATAATAACGGCCTAACGTTGCTGTCTCAACTATTTCTTAGCCGATGACAACTATTGTGACTAAAATAATCAGTACAGCAGTATTAATAATCACTACTCTACTCTTAGCTTATATTCGTGCTGCTATATACATTTATTATTTCAATTCACAGGTGATGGGGACGGATCTAGCAGATCTAGTTGCGTGAGTTCTTGTAACTATAAACAGAATACACGGTCCAGTACGCAAGCCTCCCCCAAAGATGGTTGAGGACTTAGCATTTCGTAATTTTAATAATGATTTATAATAATGGTATATAAATGGATTGAAAAGAATTATTGCTTGTTTTTTTCACCGGCATATCATTAAATGCACCACAACACATCTCCATAGATGTCTCCTTCTGCACACCTTCAGATATTCTATTTATACGATTCTTGATGATTATCTACTTTTTTTAATGACTCAAAGCATCTAATAATCAAATCATTCAGAAATTTCTGCCAGTTTTTTGGGTTATTCTGCATACATATACATATATATATATATATATATATGCAACTGGCATCTCTTCTGGGTTAGATCATGCTCATTTTAGGCACGGTGACACATGCCATTGTCAAGGCGTTGCCTCAAAAAAAAAGCAGAAGATATAAATCTCTTACAGTTGAGACTCTCTCAACTCAACTGTTGGAGATGTATTAGATGAAACGTAGTATTTCTCACCATATTTATCAAATTTAATATTCATTTTTATATGTGGTTAATAGGAAGAAATCTTCTTTATTTTACTGATTTTTGATATCTGTTAATTATTTTGGTGAATGTACAAAAATTAAATTAAATTTATAAACATCCCATCAGCCACTATATGTATATACTAGTCCTGATAATGGATCCTTCAGAGTTGAGAAACATCAGTTGACAAGAAGATAACCAAAAAAATGATCACGATAAGAACATACCGCTGTTTTATTATTATTTTTGTGTAAAAGAAAACATATTCAATGTTAAAATATTTGTATTGCCTGAAGAGTATAACATAAATCATTTCGAAATTTATAATCAAATAAAAATTCGCAATTAATTTAATTAAATAAATAATTCTCTTGAATTATAAACTAGTAAAAAAAATAACACATTATAAAAAAAAGCAGCTGCTTATAATAAAAAAATATACACAAAGTACAGTTCATTTGTGACAAACTTTTAGAGCGTATCTAGAAGCTGTAACGAAACTATTCAATATTATTCAACTTTTTCACTGGATATTATTTTTATTACTCGTGATAAAATTATTTTATTTTAACATAATTTTTTAAATTAAAACAAAATACATAAACATACATGGAATCAATATACGTACTTACTATTTTCAAATTAAACTAGACGCTTGAGCTATGAAAATAAGTCTCCTGGTACGACGCTCAAACCCCCCCCCCCCGACCACTAGACAAACAAGCATGTCTATTATTGCGTGTGTCAAGAGCAAATGAATTGAAAACATTAGGACACATTGTTATATTAATTAGCAATATAAAGACACACACTAATTGCTATACATGCTATAGTATGTGTTTAATAACAATGTTGTTTTTGGATTTATTCACATATTTGTAAATGGGCACGATATGCTATTGAAACAAGTAAGTTAGATATATTTCCTACTAGTGGCATTTAGCCCGTATCAACACAGATGTTTCTAGTGAGATAGGCACAGTCCAACCACAATTACATACATATACAGGATGTAACAAACCTAGTCTACAATACTTTATGGGTGAATACTAATAATGAGCTAAACGTTATTGTGACTGTGATTGTGCGTTTGGTATTTCTTTGATAACGATGATTGGTAACAGATATTTTACTGTTAGAGGTTTAGTTTACAGTATATCAGTGATTGCTCGCTGAATTACGAATAATCAGTTACCAATCATCGTTATAATTTAACACAAATTTCACAATCACAGTCACAATAACGGTTAGGCTCATCACTAGTGGATACCTGACTACATTACGAGTCGAAAATGTTCAAGGGATATGTGCCTAATCTCAACTATGTCAGAGATATAAGTATTTCAAAAAAATCGTAATTATGCGATTATTTAGATTAATTGAAATATTTTATTGATTCCAAATTATATATTGAATACGAAAAATTAAAGGTCATCAAATTTAGAGCGGCTAGACTATTTTTTGTTAGACGATTTAGGGCCTGAAGCAAAGATATAGATTAATAATTGAACAATTTCACAAATATTTATTTCGAAGTATGTAGACTTCAAGCTTAACAATATTTTGTAAAAATTTCAAACAATATTTTCCATAACAGTGCAGAATTTGCACATATTCCTTGAACATTTGCATTGACTTGTAATTTAGTCAGGTATTAAAATATTGTGGTCTGTTACACCTGTATATATATTTATCGTATAGATACGTAAATAAATAAATAAAATAAACAAATTAATAATGAATTATTTGATAATTGGCTGAAAATAACCTTATTCCTTATACCCTTCATTTTCCTCTGAAGTTAATCACACCTGAACTGTTACACCTGTATATTGAATGACTTAGATTATTGTAAAAGCATAAAGTAAGTTGGGATTATTTAACCCCAAGCCTGGCTCTTGCAGTAATGTAAAATTAATTTTCCATCGGTTCCAAAACATTCATAAAGGTTTCTAACAATTTGGTCAGGTGACGGTGCAAACGTCTGATTGATGTACAGGAACTGGAATCAAGAGAAACACCACACAATGAAACATTATCATTTTAAATTGAATACAAATATATACAGAAAAAGAAAATAAGATACAGTAGAACCACGTTAATTCAAAACCCTTTAAGGATATCGAGTAATTCAGAATTCAAAATAATTCTGAACCCCTTGCATCTTAAATCAATACATTTTTATGTTACATAATTCAAAAGAGAAATCGACAAAATCAAAATTTACAATATGCAACTCGTATCAAATGATTGCGACCATCGCTGGCTGCCAGAGATTCCATGTACATTTTTTATTGCAAATAACCAACATTGTGTGACAGTGTTACGTAACCCCTAATCCAAGAGATAAAATGCATTTTAAAATGATGAAACTGAAAAAAACAAATTATAAATTTTGTATGAGGATTTCTAATTAAATTTTTTCATTCTTTTCAATATACCCACTTGTTTAATACCCATGTCAATGAAATGAGACAAGATGAGATAAATCTCAATACAATGCACTATTATAATACAATATCATGGTTCTAGGTGAAAAACGCCACCTAGAAGCATAGATACTTACAACTAATTATTATATACTTACAACTAAAGAAGTCATCAAATTACAAACATTTATTATGTTTTGCTGGGGAGATTAAAATTCATTCAACTAACGAATGAAACATCAATGGTTAATGGACTGACTTTGACATTTGATGTACAACAAGCATGAAGTGAGGCGCGAGATGGCAAATCTCTGAGACTTGATCGACACAATGGATTACGAAAGCGGAGAGTTGTCTCCAAAGAATCTCAAGGGAGCGTAATCCCTATCTCAGAGATTGCAGAGTAGAAATCTCCTTCATGGACATGGGCCATAAAGATTGAATTGCATTATCTTAATCCGATATTTTAATAGGCCTAACTTATTTAAAAATCACCAGAATTTTCAGAATTTACAATAGTTTTGTTTATATCTGACTAATCTTGAAAATATGTTATCGCCACAGACTACCAAATATATAGATTAAAAAATACGTCTTGTTTACACAACAATTTAATTTTCAAAGAGTAAATACTTTTACTGTTGCATAAATAAGTCAAACTATCAGATTTATGTTTCCATAAATAATGTGTGTAGAATGCCCCTCATCCCGCAACTAATGTTCCAAAACCCTCTTATATGTACACTTTATTTCATGTCTATTAATTTACTAGTCTGTGGTTATCGTGTTAAAAATTAGGAATTTTTTTTCACTGATTTGTGCTTGACCTAAATATTGAATATACCCATATTTAATCTAGATGTTAATTCCCCCTGATCGTCTTTCATCACTCATGAATAAGTCAGTTCAAGGCTTACATATAGAGTACTTTTCATGGTAATTACTCGTTCTTGGTATATTTCCAATTCCTTGTTTTCATTTTTATGAATTTTAAATAATTTGTGCTTGTTAAGTTGTGTTGAAGCTTAGCAATGAATGAATAATTTCTCACGTTATCTCAAATCACCGATATTTATGAAATTCAAATCAGCAGAGTTTTACATAATTCAACATTTTTCTTGCCGGCTCCTTGAATTTCAAATTAATAAGGTTCTAATGTTCTTGTAGCAGCTTTACTTGGACTTTTTTAACAACAAAAATAATTTATTTTAATATATTTTCATAAAATTAACATCCATTTTTATTACATTATTAATAATAAAAAATTATGTCACGCAGAAATTTTAATTGGCAATACAGCTTATTAATTCTAAAAATAGCGTGAAATGTGAAAAACAATGGTGCCTGCCTGTAAAGTTCACCTCTAAGAGGTGGGCAGCCATCAGGTAATAACAAAAATAAATTCAATTAAATAGAACACAATCACTTTTAAATATGAATTAAATATATTAATTATAAAGATATGCATATAAAATCAATTCTATCGAAAAATATTGTTGTTGCGCCACCGGGATTCGAACCTGGATCTCTTTCCTAACCGGGGAAGGTGCTTTATCCAACTAAGCTACAGTGACATTATTTTTAGTGACAATTTTCGACCCTATATGTTACCTTTTTGATATTAATACATTTAATCGTTCCATCATTTGACAGAGCCATCTACCTTATTTTTACAGAATCTCAAATACCTTTGAGTAAACTGATAGCAGACGCCAGAATTATCAATTCATTTTTATTAAATTTTGGACACATTGATACAACTTTATTATTTAGGAGAACACATTCTTATTGTATAATTACAACTTCACAATAAGAATGTGTTCTCCTAAACAATCACTTTGTATAAAACCACAAATTTTATTAAACGCCAACCGGTTTCGCTTAGCTCAAGCTTTGTCAGGGCGTATTTAAAACTAACAATAAATACAAAAAGAGTGCACTTATATATAAATAAAGAGGGAGACAATATAAAATTACATGCAACAGGGAGAAACAGAATACATATACATTTATGAAAAAGATAGAGACAAACTAAGACAATAGACAGAACATCAAGAGAGGGAAAGTACAATGTTGATGGATATTTAATTGATTTAAAAGGAAACATACATAAAATGATAAAAAAAATCATTAAGTGGTTAAAAACAAAATTAAATAATCTGTATTATTTGAATATTCTCACTAATTTTTCATTGGCATCGAGTTTCAAATATTTCTTTACAAACTCCATTATCCAGCCAATTGGTTTTTCAGCATCCACTGCCCATTTCTTCTTCTTCATTATTGGAGCATTTCCTGTGGCTTTCAGCAGGATGTCGACTAAAATAAACAAAATGTAATTTTTGAGAATGAGTTGGTGTTCACCATAAACTAACAAAATCTAGTAATTACATACTCAATAACAAAGACATCTGCCGAAGTGAAGCTAAATAATGAGTGGTCTTACAGAAATATCTCCCACTCAGAACAATTCAACCTAATATTTTAATTTGTTTCACTATTTATATACTACACATATAAATTAATTTCACAGCAAATCATTCATCTATATTGTATTTTTTCTACCTTTTGTATTACATATTTTGTACTAGGTACTGCTTTACGTTATGTACGTCGTATCTTGTTTGTTTTATCGATTGAAAATAAAGAACCATTTTCGTGTTATACAATTACATTCGTAGTGACTGTCATGCGGTAGCGGTCAGTGGTGGTCAGTATTTTTATAAGACATCATTTTAAATGTTAAAATTATAATTTATACACACTGTTAACTCGGACCCCACCCGTGACATCTCGTTAATAAAGAGGTTTGTATTTTACTAAATGTACAAAATGAAAATAACATTTGCAGCCAGTAAGATCTGAACTTGACCTTAGTCCGTTATGTCATGAACGATTCTCGAAGATATGTCAATACTACCATACTATATATGTACAATATCATCCAATGGCACATTACATTGTGTTTCTATGGTAATTGTAATATAGGATAACTCATTGGCTACCGGCTTTTGACTGTGAAACATTAACAAATGCCGATTATATATTTTGCTCGAGCACACATCAACAGGTTGCGGGGAATGCCAGCGACATACTGATGCGAATAAACACTTATGGAAATGGTTCGCCCTTAGGCGTTGGCGGCACCTAGCGAGACATCGTTACAACGCCCGTGGTTGCGATCGGCAGTCAACGTGATAATGCCTGGGGCCACCGGGCCATGTCCGTGCTGAGCCCTTTTACACATACAATATATTATATAGATGCTATTTTACAAATTAAAAAGTCAAAAACAATATAAAGGCTCAATATAGACTTAATATTATAATTGATGATTTTTTCCTGGCAAGGATATTGAAAAAGGAACCTTTTGGCATAAAAAGCTCTATTTCACTCAAAAGTGCACTGATTCGAGTTTCAGGGATGATGTATACATTTATATTGAAAAATCTTTTTAATGATAATAAAATGGCAGATATGTATTTGCTGTTTTTACCTACCATTATATTTTTAAAGGATGTGTTTTTTAGATTGGTTTATATCATTTTTGACTTTACCTAATGAAATAATTTGTCATTTACGTTATTATTTAGAATTCCTTCAATCTTTCTAGTAGCTCCCTGTTATTCTTTCATAATAAGTGACGATTTTCATACATATAAATTAAGAAAAATACAAACACCTATATTATTTTACATGTTAGAAAATTAATTGTTTTAATGGCCGATTGCTGTCATGAAACTCGAAAATTATCAATCTGACAACTGGGAGAGTGGACCTTGAAATTTCGTATGTACACAATGCACTACATGGGAGCGAAGTTAATTAGCACCCGTGGAGCACTAGTTCCAGAATTAAAAAAGGTGCAATAACATGGATAAACAATATTTTATAATAATAAATTCTTACTTTTCTGTTTGTCATTTTTCATATTCGTATTCCCTCCGTTTACATCGTCCTTTTGACTAGAATCCTGATTATTTTCCAAAGACATCATCACAACTCCCATTGACACTTCAGAAGGTAAACTTTCATCTTGATTGTCTTCGCTCATGTTTTTATTATTAACTATTACAGCGTTATATTTTCGTTTGATGACGAGATTTTCCTTTACCACGGACCGGCAAGGACTCTTCCTACTCACCTTATGTTGATTGATAACTAAAAACGTGACCCGAAAGAATTAGGATATCTGCTTGTTTTGACAGTTGACAGCTATTTGACGTACAAATTGTAGGTTAGCATTAGCTCTGCGTCATCGGATATCGGTTCGGTCGTAACCGGTATTACAGTACTGGCGCTACGGGTCCTCCGCCTTACCCGGTGGACCTCGGGCGGGCGGTTTCATTTGCCGCGAGCCGGAAGCGCAAAATATATGCAATTAAAAATTAAATAAATATCCTTTTAAGTTTTCAAATAAAAAAAATTGGTGGACAATGGTCACAGATACGATCTATTATTAACCAATATCCAATGACGATAGATCTAATGCTTAATAGTGTTCTTTATTTATTTATCCACGATTTTTTTAATTTTACAATTCGATTTTTACTTAAAATTGTTTTATTAAATTGATTTTATTTCCCATTTAACATATTTAATAATGAATTTATTTAACACTAAGAATTATTATCAAGTGATAAATTTAATTAAACAAAATCTCAGATTAATACATTTTCAGACCTTCATGGACGTATAGTCTTCTCCTAAAGATTTCTGGGTTGTCATCTTGGATCCCACTAGAGTCCATCATCAGATGATGATAATTATTATTATAAGAGTCACTAGTGATGACAGCTGACCTTACCCCCAAATTGATGAACCTTATACTACGATCCAAAACATTAGCCTTATCTTTGGCCCGTTGCGAGGATGACGTCTGCCACGGTTTATCTGTGCCCTCATGTGGCTGGGGAGGCCTAGCTTCAAATATAATGTGCTTAGCTTCCACATAATGTGTAAGTGCATCCACTAGGCAGGGGAATTCTGAGGGATGGATCTTCCCCCTTTTCCTTTCTCCTTTTTTTAGTTATCGCAGCAGCCTTTTTCCGTTTGCGTGTTCTCCTGGCCCAATGTATTTGTTAACATCATTACACTCAATCATGGGCTGTAGTTTCTCAGTGTTTAGGGTCTATGCAATTTCTGTTCAGATTCACATTATTAATTAAGAGTGCCTTTGAATCTTTTCCTTTGCCAAATCAGCCTAATAGGTCAGACACGGCACAATCCCTCAAACAACTACATAGAATATATCCCTGATGTTTATCGAAATAATCAAAATGAATAGTTTATCCATTGAAAATTGACATTTCATACCATCTCAAACACATATGTTCTACACTCCTGGCTTAAATAAATACATATACTCAAACATTTCCTATTTCTGTACTCTTTCCCTCACTGGTCTGCTTGATTTGATAGTTCTGTTCATGAAGTCCAATTATTATATAATATAATATATATGTCAGTGATCACACAGATTGTGTGATCACTGACTCGTTTGAAAATAGAATTTGTCTGCCTTCTTGATGTACTTTACTCACTTCAAAACAAGTCATAAATGAAGAATGTGCAGAACCAAAGGAAAACTTCATGTGTGATTACTGAATTTAGATTTTAAAAGGAAATCAAGAAAGTAGACAATTTTTAATTATTACGTGCCTGAGCATCTTGGGATAACAGTTCCTGCACCATTTAAATTTTATATGGAGACATTTTAAGATTAAGTTTCAAAATTCGTTGTAGGGATGTTCTGGTTATGCCCAATTGAGTAGAACGATGATGAGTACAGACAAATTGATTGTTGTTTCACTCTCTGCGATACAACCACAACAACTGCTTTAGTGCAAACGATCAATAAGTACCCTTTCCTGGAAGATCTGCCACTGAGCCATGTTCCTCAAAACGGGAGACTAAGTATTTTAATTGAGTTGAGATAATAGACCTTTCAGAATAATAAGAAAATTCTAAAAATTTTACACATTGCACATTATAAGTCGCCATCATATTTCTTCAAAAAATGTTTTATATCCTGCAAAAAGAAAAATGAATAATAATTTTAACCCTTCAGTCTCATTTGGGCCACCCTATATAACTGAAGATATATAATATTTTTCTTATCTAAGACCTATATTGGACATTATTTCAATAATTATTTTAAACTGTTTAAAATTGCCTTTTAAATTAATCTTACAAACATTCTAACCTACATCAACTTTCTTCATGTTCATGAGTTGCACCTTTTTGTATGAAATTACAATAATGAAAAAAAAAATAGAATTACAATAAAATAAAAATTATATATCTAAATAGCAGGGGCGTACAGTGCATACAAGCAAAAAAGTTGTGCATTATTAAAAATTCTGGGAAACAAATATAAATGAAATAATTGGATTAACATAAACGGAAACATTATTTTACAATTAGCGCCATCTGTGTACCAGTAAATACATTAATAGCTTAGTTCTAAAAACTACCACAACTCACCGCTGTACTCATGGCGCTCTTGTGTATTTGTCGCATCGAGCTATTCACATTGCTCTGTTCTGTCTTTAAGCTAGTGAATTACTCCAGTCATATAATTGGCTATTTACTGAATTGAAAATTCCTTCCAATTGATCCGTTTTGTATGGAGTCGTTATCTATGGTGTTTTTTAACAGAATAACATTAGAAAGACTTATAACTGCGTGCAAATCATTGAAGTGTCTACTTCCTCTTTTACTAATTTGAAAATTTTACTATCTTACTGTTTTTAACGTGTTGATTTCATGATTGTTCTTTAAATTTGGTACATGGATTGGTTTTTGATTTGGGAAAAACAAAAAGCAATTGGCAGAACTATATCCTACATTAACCTTTAATCAAAATAATTATTTCCTTTAGTTATTACGTGAAGGATTTTCAAACAACAAATTAATCATGTTCAGTCATAGAAAATGTTCTTAAAAACGTTCATACATTTTTATATGGGTAAGAAAGTACTATTTTACATTAAAACTTAAACTTTAAAAACACTATTAATAGTACTCTAAAATTACAAATAAATACATGGTAGGGTTGTATAAATGACAGATTTATTTTGTCTAAAGACATTGGTTAAACAAAAGTACATATATTATATATGATTGTATAATATCATTGGTAACAGCATAACCTAAATCTATACCTACTGAACGCCACTGCTAAATAGGTAGGTTTCACATGGAAGAAACACATGATACAGTTAATTTGGAACTCACAATTCCTAAACCACTAACAAGTATAGATTGAGGACACTTCAATTTGCTGTTTTCACGTTGAAGTATCCATATGTACTTGTAAGCTAACTCCAAACTTTGAGGCCAAAATAAAGAATTGCTTATAATTAGAAATATGGCTTACTTGTAAATATAATATTAAATTATGACACTATATAAGTTTTCATTTTATTTATTTAAAATATTGCACATTTCATTTATTGTATGTCAATCTTTTAAATGCCATGAAGGCATTAACACGCCAAACTTTGTATGTCATGCCAAGCTATAAGTATATTAATATGTACTTTTGGACCTCGCAAACTTGTAGGGATTAAAGTCATATTTTTAAATCATTTTGCCATCTGTGAACAACAGGTCTCAGCTTTTGATAGATAAGTCAAGTCTTAATGCCTAGTCTTACCCTATGTGGTGTCGTACATTTCAAATAGAGTTGGCAGTTAAAAGGTTAAGTGAAAATATCTCTGGATCGCGTACTCATCTTTATTCCAAGTGTTGTCTCTAAATATTACAAATATTAAGTGATGTCAACAATATTTATGTATTTTAATTGCATAATAATAAAAACCTAGAAAACCATCTTGTGACGCAATACCTGGGGTAAAGTCAAATTATTCCCAAAATATAACAAATTAACAGATTTCAAAAATTTTACAAAATAAGTTTTAGAAAAAGGAATTCTTCTTATAGTTGGTATTTTGTTTAAATAATTACAAAATAAATTAAGAAAGATATAAATTAAGTGATAAAATTGATCGGAAAACATGTTAAAGTAAAAATATATTTTGGTTCCACAGAATGCTACATACATTTTCTTACAACATGAAACAAAAAATGCATAATATTTAAATATTTTGCATACCAAAAGAATTAAAAAATCATTGCATCTTCACCAAATTACAATTTACAGTTAATAACTTTATGGCGCAACATTCTATTGACTAGACCAATATCTGATTATAAATAATAGATATAAGGATTCTGCCTTGTCACCAAACTATTTCTGTTTATGAATTACCTTTCTGTTGACTAGGGCGGCATCTATTAATAAACAATACGATATAGTGACGCAAAAATAAAATTGTGTAAAAGAAGATTTCATATTTTTTCACAAAAATTAATCTAGGTATAGTAAAAATGAGGTATAGTAGAAGTTTAAAATAAATTATATTTGTACAGTTATAATATATGTTACGAACTTGCATAATAGTACGTATTCGTTGTACACTTCGTAGTTATTGAAGGTCTAAGTGAAAACTCTTAGTAACAATTATATATTTATTATAATCAGATACAATTGAAATACAAGATGTATAACTAGTAACGAACAAGACGAATGGTAGCACTGAAAAGAGAGCCCGCCCCGCGTGTTATCCCTTTTATCTTCACACATACACACATCGGCGGCGAGGCTCAAACACACACACACTCACTATACAATCCAAGGACATCACATTATATAATAGTAAAAAAAATGTAAATACGTTTGTTTAAAATTCCTATCATGACTGCTTTGATAATTACGACATCGAAAACATTGATGAGATATTTAAAAAAAATTCTTTACATGAAATTCGTATAACATGAAAAAATATTTTGGTCGCCATGATTTCATTTTAACCAATTTCCTCTGTATTTACTATGTTTTCTCAGTTATAGTAGCGAACAGTTTACTAAGTTATTATATATTTAAATATTATATACTTTCCACCCCTTGCAAAGAATGAAGAATGCCAAAGATTTATAAAAGCTACAATATTTTAAAATTGATCGCTAATAAAAAAATAATAACCATTTTGTAACTGTATCTGTATGTAAATGTAAATCTGTACCAAAAAAATAATGACTGATTGTATAATCCTACCCTGTTAAAATCAATACTATCCAGACGCAACTGGTTACATAACTTAACAAACACCTACTTGTATATTTGTTTGAGGTAGGTACCTGTTTATATTGAATCGTATTCCAATTAACAGGAGGGCGAGAAAGGACAAAGTGTTTTGAAGCCTGGACATTCGGGTCACTTGTTGCCCATCAGTTCAAGTAATTGGTTGTCTTGTAGCACCAGGCAGCTTGGGTGAGTTCATTTTCACATTATTTTACAAAAATTAATAAGAATTGAACCATATATATATATATATATTTTTTTTTAAATCATAAAGATTATATTTTAATATCTCATCCCATCATTATTTCATATACATATATTTAAATACTTTCTAAAATGAATTCATATTTTACATAAATTTTTTTTTTTTACTTTCAATATTTTTCTAAAATATCTGGTATTAAAAAAACTCCTTTATCAATAATTTGAAAAATATTTTTAAATGTTTCTTGATTATAATTTGTGCAATTTGCACAAGAAATAAATATGAACTCAGTTGTAACAATATTTAGCACCGTAGTAGTAGTTAATTGAAGATACAAAATGTTTAATAAATTTATTGATTTTCCTAAAATACCTATCTAGAACTTAAAATAGTGAGTTTTCAATACTATTTAATGTGTTTAGTTGTGCCCTCACCCTTTATTTTGTATTATGGAATTTATATGTACAAAGAGAATTAAATTTTAATAATCCAGAATTTATCAGTGAACTATTATGGACTGTAGAAGTACATACTCTATTAACTTTTTTTTATTTTGATATTATTTCATTAATCTGAAGAAATTTTTATATACAAATATAAAACACCAAATTAAAACATTGTCTATACATACTAGTATGTGAAATTCTAAATTCAAAGATACACAAAGAAATAGGCAATTCTACGTTGACACTTTTTTGTTGTAAAGCTTTTACAAAAAAAATATTTTAAACAAATTTAAAACCATTTTACTCTTAATAATGTGAAATATATATTTTTATACAAATACAAAATATTTACCATTAATATTGATGTCTGTCATTGATAAATATTTTATAAATGTTCTTCGACTGTCATTCAAGGGTTTTGTTAATAAAATTATTTAATTTTCTGAAAAAACAGCCAATAAGTTTCCCCCTTCTGTGTTGACTTTTCTGGGATATTTTGACATGTGTCTCCGTCCTCTCTGGCTGATGTTTTAGATCCCTTTGCAGGGTCCATCAGGACTGTGTTTTATTTGTATCGGCTTGCAATACCGTGTCGAAAGCAGAGTGTGTCTTATTATAGTTGTATATTCCATCTATTGATTTTCTGATTTCAGTGCTGATAAATTGGCATTTATTAGCAAAATAACTTTCTTTTGAAGCTTGAATCAATATAAACATTTTTTTCATTATTAATACACCAGCAAATATAAAAGTATTAAATATTACAGCCTGTTAGCCGCTTCCTACCTCGTTAAGTACATATAAAGTACCCGTTCTGAGGTAGGTAGCCATTAGATTCCATTAGCAAATTATTATTGTCTTTAATACTCCTGAAAACTGATATGTGTATAAGTAGAAAGTAAGGTAGGACTTATTTAAACAAATTAAAAAGTAAAAAACAGAAAAATCGAAAAGGAGACATGTAGAGAATAAGTAAATACAACAAAGTAAAAATTTTGATACCGACTAAAGTAAGGAACAAAGTACAAAGAACATTTAAGTAAGAGCATTTAACCCAGCCTTGCCAAAGCGGGGGATCCTATGTCCCCCAAATCAACATTTATCCCGATAGCTCAGTAATTAATGGAGCAATTCACCTCATACTTGATGTAATCTTAAATTGACGGATATAGAATATATATTTCTATAATTTTTCGGTGCAAACTAAGTATTTATGACAAAAATGTAAATATTACAATTAATTACAGAATCACAATGTGTAGGGTGTATATGTTTCGGGTTTTATGTTTTGTTTCACTCGGACAAATACATTTTGAAGGCCCTTGCATCAGTGCGAGCGAGAAAACAATACCCACCCTGTTTCTGAGAATCGAACAATGAATTACGATCATGCAACAGAGACGAGTCAGTGGTTCCCAAACACCTATTGCTAATAGTCGGTATGTAAATTTTTTATTAAGTTGTAAAAATTACATAATATTCATACATTTTGTGTTCCTGTTAGATTTATTTGTTTTTTATACATATATATAAAGTTACATATTTATGTAACTTTATATATGTATGTTGATTATTACCGATAAAGAAAGCATATAACGGCGTTGAATAATGTAGTTTCTAAATGCACAGACTAACATATCGTCTTTTTCTGTAGTATACATCTTGATGGATTGCATGTATATTCTCGGAAGTTATACTTTTCTTGCTTTTGTTGAGAGGAACCAGTACATTAAAACGGTTCCAGGAAAGGGTGGGTTCCTTTTGATAGTGATATTATATTTATGTGTCAAATATACATTGTGACCAAGAATTCTGCTCCCGTGTTCAACACTTGAAACCGTTACGCCGGCCAGAGTTCAATGAAATCTAATTTCTTCGGTTTTTCCAACTTGTTACGTTTTCGAAGAAATATATTGTGGGTCAGCAGTGATGGTAAGTACTAAGCGACTAAGTTCTTGCGCCTTTTGGTTATTGATATTGCCCCTTGTTAAAATTATTGTCCTGAATTAACACAAATGATTTCAAATAAAGTACCAAATCAAACGAGACAACATGAAGTGTTTGTAGGTACCCATGGAAATACCCATGCCGTAAACTCGCCAATAACACAGATGCATTGGCTTGACAACAAGTTGAATTTCGTTGCTGGAGCATACCTGAATTGAAGACATATTTGTACTTGGAACATACTTAGTTTTAAAATTATGTACTGTTATATCTAAATAAAAAATATGTATATATTGTTGTTTATGTCTACAAGAGCGTTGATGGTAATAAACAAATAATTTTCTTGTGTGTTTCTAATCTTTTATGTGATTTGTATTTGATTAAATTATGTTTCCATTACTTCCACGCCTTGTTACTTACTTGCTCATAAAAATATGAAACGGAATTATTGAACTCCCATATTTTTAATAAAATACTTTATAAAAAATATTAAAATATTACATTTTGAAAAGCACTGCAAGCATATATTGGTCAGTGGTATGCAGGCCATGCAGACAAGTCATAATGCGATAAACAGAGCCGGTGAGATGACAGAACTCAGGAGTAATTTTGTATTATATAAAAATCGCCAAAATCTAAAAATGATAGCAATTCTCGTATATATATATATATATATACCAATATTTATGCAAATAATAATTATTCCCACGCACTTATAAACACATTTTTGTTTAAAAAAAGCCTTTATAAAAGGAAATGTTCTAGGGGTCTTTTCGTCCCCCTGTTCGGAGCGCTAATAATTTTGTTATACTTCATACAGGGAATGTTAAAGAAACAGTAAAAAATAATAACAGGGTAAGAGCAGGTTAAAATAGATAGACATGAGAAATAAGTAAAAAAGCATAGTAAAGATATGGTAGAAAGATCAGAGTATAGTAAATAGAAGATAGAGTAAAAACAAGGTAAAAAGCAAGATTAGAATAGAGACAAACAGGAAGCAAACAAAACATGATTATTGCCAGATCACTATTTATCGATTATGATTACTGATTTTGTGAGGCCGGATACCAAGTTTTCTAGTTACTCCACTGGTAAATTCAGTTATTCCATTACAAAATAAAATTAATTGTAAGCTTACACATTTTATAAACATTGAATATATGCTTCGTTTCTTTTATCAAATTTCAAATACTCGTTTTGCTGGCCCACAGTTTTACAATAATAATTGTAATAAACTTTTTCTTTAATTATAAACCCTTTAAACTTTTTCGTTATTAAAAGAGGCAAACAGTCTTATGGCTTTTCAGGCTGAGTAATTGGAACTCTTTTGTTTTGCTTAAAGTTTACTCGAAAGAATTGTAAATTAATTAATATTGGTGTTCAAGGAAACCTTTCAATCAATTAGCAAAGTTCCCCCTTACGTTTACAATTAAAACATAATTGAAATATTGTGTTTGATTTTTCTGGCTCCGGTACATTTGTAGGATATACTTCTACCCAAGCATGGCAAAATGTAACATCTTATGATAAAATATTTTAAGAATGAATTATTGAAGTTATTTGGGAACGAGGGTATAACCAGGATATTCAGATTCAGTCACTTTATATTGCAGAAACATTATCAAGCAACATGTTGATACAAAATGATGATCGCGTACCGGATCAATACAGAAGTATCTTTCATTAATTCAGGATAACAGATTTTTTGATAATGGGATGTCTGATCAGGTTGAGCCTCAAAATCAATATTTTTAAATTTTAACCATTCTGCATTCTTTCGCTCCCAAACCACAAAACTTGTTATTTATTGATAAATTATCCCCATTATTGAAACTGTCGCACAAGCTAGACACTGTTTTGAACCACATTTGAAGTTCTATGCAAAAACAGTATGTAACCTTAAAACAAAACTACTCTGTATCTGTTTATTTTATTTATGCGCATGAACTATGAAAGTAAAGCGAGTGGGTGGTCTCGTTCGGCGCGCGTGAGCCGGCAAGACCGCCGTTGCGGAGTGGCGAAAACAGAAGAGAGATCGTCAATGAGGGATCAGGCCAGACCTGTAACGCCAGTCGGCAGCGCTATTTCGCTGGCATCGATGCCGGCTGAGACGGCGGTAAATTTAAAATCCTGCCCCCTACAAGAGTAATAACGAAGTCTGCTTTACAATAGTCCACAACGTATCCAAAGACTGACTGCTCACTAGCCTACTACTGAATTCATCAGCTACATTGGCATCTTCTTCTTTGCTAGGAAAATGTAGTTTAACTGGCACTTATTAGTTAAAGATTACCATCGAAATAATAATATATTACAATACAAATTAAATGTATCTACTAGAAAGATGTACAGAAACAAATTAATTTACCAGTTACACCATGCCAACCGAGTAAGTTGACAACAAATTTTCGAATTTATATGCTGCAGCTCTTTCAAATTGATATATCTGTTATCCCATTTTTAAAACGCTTTCACCTTTATATTGCAACAAATCTCAAATACCTTTGAGTAATTATATGCTTGGAGACACCAGAAATTAAATCAATTCATTTTTATTAAATTTGGATAAACTTTGATACAATTTATATATTTTTAAGGAGAACACATTATTATTGTGATGTTGCAGTTTTTTCAGAACTAACTCAAGGTACTTGTGAATATTTAACATTTTCACGATAATATTTAGATTTTCGCAAGAACATTTATACAGTAGATGCCTAAGTTATCATTATCAATGACTTAACAGCTTGCTGTGAGCCCTGGCCCCTTAAGTAAGTTTCGTTTGATACCGTCTGCGATTTGGGTAATGCCATCCAACTACTGCAACTAAGTCTTTCAACACAACTTCAGCAAATATGTTTTGCATGAAACACTTTCTTCAGTGGTCGCTCTGAGTCTGTGTGTTGAACGTGGCCAGCCCACCTCAACCCTTGATAAGTTGGACAATGTTGAGCTCACATTCAAAGACCACTAGTGAATTTTCATCTTTCTTACTAAGTATCCAATATTCAGATCCAAACGTGAGATCAACAAGATAGCAAGATCTAGCACCATTTTTCGTACAAAATAAGCAATTATAAGTCTATATTTTGTCAACAATTCAAATGGTAATGCATTCTGCCAGCAAGTGAAAGTTCCAGGTTCCAGTGATAACCAAATATATTTTCGATTGATTATTTTTGTACATCTATTTATAAAATTGCGACTTCACAATAAAATGTGCTATCATTAATGCTCAATTGAAATATAAATTGAACTCTCAATGAAATATAAATTTTTAACTACTATTTAAGTAACTTAGATTAAACCAATATTGAGAAAAAAAAAATGTTTGGACAAAACTAATACCTAAACTGATTAAAATTATTATTATTATTAGGATATCCGGATATTCAAAAGAAGATCTGGCTTGTATAATAAGTGGTCAGAATATCCACCTTGGCAACAAAGTTTTGAAATCTACTAACAGTCATCTAAGTTAATCCCATTTTCACAGTACAAAAACTTGATTTTATTGCTCCTATATATATCTTGCATTGGCTTTGAATTATCACAGTTCAGAACTTTTTACGAGCCAACTCAGAGGCTTTTCTAAATAGTGGTGATCATTACATTTATTTATTTATTATAATAACTAATTTAAATAATTTCAGCTTCCCCCTGATACATTTTACAGGCCTTTCTGAACTGTCTCCATCATGCCAGGTGGCAGCGTGCTGTGGTTCAGACATGGGCTTCGACTCCATGATAACCCGGCATTACATAATGCCTTGACAGACCGAACCATTCCTTTCTTTCCAATATTTATTTTTGATGGAGAAAGTGCAGGTGATTTGACATTAATTTTTAATGTACATACATACATATAATGTCACAATTTGATATTTTTATTAATTAGCTGATATTGATTTATATTTTATTCATTTATTTTTTTAGCATAAAATAGTACATTTTATAAAATATAAAATAATAATAATGTATAAAATAGATGTGGTCTGTTCTAAAGCAATTACCTGTAAAGTTTTTATAAGTTGTATATTGTTAAGGTACAATCAGAAATTATAAGAAAGAAGTTTGTCTGTAATATAGTTGGAGACAGAATGAGTAGATAGTTAGGTTAGCACAAATAACAAATTGGTTTCATTTTGCTTCCTACCCACATCAAGCAACCACTTTGTTATTTTTAGTTTAAAATCGTTAATCACTTTAGACCCTTTAAGGTCTAGTGGCAAATTATTATATACACGTGGTACACAAAACAAGAAAGTTCGTTCACCAAATTTGGTATTCATTTTTGGCACAAAAAGTATCCTAAGGTTTTGCTCCTAGTTTCCTTTGAATCAGATTGTGGATGTGAAGTTAAGTTTTTTTTTAAATGAGCCATAAATAGAGAATCCATTAGAGTAAGTATCAATCCGAAATGTATGTATGTATTTTAATAGTTTTTGGGATGAAATGGTTCTCTTGTTTTTTTTTAACGAAAAGGCAATAAACTATGTTTTTTTTAGTTAAGTGTTAGTAGGTGATTGTCTAGAATACTTTTGATTTCTGCAGTGGCTGATTTTGCTCTTTTAAATGTTTTAGCTCATGTGTCACCATTTATAATGATTGCAATGTCATCAGCATATTTAATTTTAACTCTGTTCTTCAAAGTTTTTAAAAAAAATCATTAATATATATTATAAAAAGTATCGGACTTAGTCACTCTATATTTATTTTACATTGGATCACTGCGGATGCCGTTGATTTCTACAGTTTGTTTCCTATTTTCAAGATAATTTCTGAACCAATTCAAGCGACTGCTAGTGATACCAATATTATTGAGTTTATTTATAAGCAAGAGAATCGATCCACAAATCTAAATAAAATAATTGTAACACAATTATCAACTAAGTGTTTAATTATAATTAATGGTTTACTGATATTTATATATGTATAAAGTTGAATGTATATCTGTCTGTTTTACATAAAATCCCTTTGACCAATCTACTTGAATTTTTACATAGTTACTCTATAAGATTCTGCCCAAAGCATAGGCACCCTCCACTCTCCCTGGTCACCCCAGCCCCCTCGCTCTGATAAAATAAATGTGTATTATATTATATACTATACTTTCTAAATTTTGCTCAGTTGCATTCTGGGACCATGAGGAAAATACAATATGTACTAGTTTTTTTAAAGAATGCTAAAAATTATCCTATTATGTAAAATATACTAGATTTTTGAGATCAAAATGTGCATTTATAAAATTTCAACTAGATTGTATTTAACGACTAAAGTTTTATTTTTTAACACCAACTGGTCCAATTTTTTCGTAAGGCACTTCATTTAAAACTACTTCTATTATTATTTTTAAGTTGCGAATTTTTTTCTATTGCTTATTCTAAAAAAAACTACATACATTTTTTGTATGTAATTCATGTGTATCAAAGAATATATGTAATCTGTTTATAACTGCAATATTTTAACGCATAAGTAATTCTGTTTTTAGGAACCAAAGTGGTGGGATACAACCGAATGCGCTACCTTTTGGAATCATTAAATGATCTTGATAAACAATTTAAAAATGTTGGTGGAAAACTTCTTTTGTTTAACGGAAAACCAGATGTCATCATCAGGAAACTTTGGGAGGAATTTGGTAACTTTTTCTACCATTTATATCTCTATTTTTTTTTCATTTTAAGAATAGTAATTTTTCATTTAAACAAATCTTAAATATCCTGTATTCTAATTATCTTAGATATTGTACCCTTATTATTCAAGCACAAATTAAAAAAAACAATTTTTGAAAATCATTTTTACATTACATATCGACCCCTCTTAAGTAAAGTATCATAAGTAAAAAAGTAATTTTTAATCATTCTAGTATTTCGCATGTATTTGATACTTATTTACATAGCAGATATAAAAAAAATATACATTTATTGTATTCTATGATGTAGGTACTAATAAACATAATATTCAAAAAATTACAGCCATTTAAAAATGTATCAAATACGTGCAAAGTACTAGAATGATTAAAAATGTAATTTTTTACTTACAATACTTTACGTAGGAGGGGTCGATATGGCACGAGTATCTGTTACTCTAATTGTCAAATTGATTGACTATTTTCATATTTTTAGGTATAACTAAGCTGTCATTCGAGCAGGATTGTGAACCAATATGGATACAGAGAGATAATTCTATGAAATTGCTCTGCAGAGTTATTGGTGTCGATTATAGTGAACATGTTTCCCATACTTTGTGGAATCCAACCTCAGTCATCGAAGCAAATGGAGGAATACCGCCTTTTACATATCAAATGTTTCTGGTAAATATTATATTATATATTTTTTAATGAAAACACATTTTTATTTTGAAATAGCAATTTTAAAACATAGTTCTTTAATAACTAAAATTAGATTAATCACTTTGAAGAATAAACAGAAAAAATATATAGTTACCACTTTAATTTTAATTTGGTGAAAATGATTTAATTTATTTTTACAAAATTACAAACTTATATGAGGCAGCTATTTAGGAGATTTGTAGACATCCAACCGTTGTCCTGATCTCTTCTAACCTATTGGATTAATATTTTATCATATATTGAATCTATTTTTCATCATAAGTAATAATTCACTTCAGGAATAGTCCTCTATTAATCAGATGTAAAATATTGACTATTGGACAAAGCAATATGGCCAGTATTTAATTTAATTTTGAAACTAATTATTGAAAATAAAATTATAAAATAAGATTGTATTTAAATTTAATATGTATGTTGTGATTAGAACAAACAAACACATTATCTTTATAAATTATTAACATGTTTTGTAATAAAAAAATATAATTTTAAAATTAATGTAATCAAACAAAATAATTTATTTAAAATGTCTAAGTTACTAATATATAATATAATGAAAATGGTTTATCTAAAAAATATCATCTATTAATTTCCAGCAAACTGTTGAAACCATTGGTCTTCCGCCTAGACCAGATAATGATGTTGATTTTAAAAATGTCATATTTGGTCAAATACCACAAAGTCTGCGTGAATCATTTCAAATGTTTGAAAAGGTGTGTATTTTGAAAGATCTCTTTACTGTTTGTAACTTAATCTCGTTTCCTTCTTAAAAATGATTGCTTTATCCAATAAAATTATAAATTACACTTACATAATATGTATAACTAGTTTGTACTGGTGAGTCATATGGAAAAAAAATACTCTAAAAATCTTTATTATTGAAAAGATTAAAAAAACTTCAAAAGTAAGTTATATGTATATTTTAAAATTGAAATTGTAAATCAAAAATGTGAACCACAAAATAATGTAATATATTATATGATATATAATTATATACCAAATACAATATATTATATAGACCGCAGCTGTGGATAATTGCTCTAAAACCCTAAAATTGATTATCTTCAAAGTCCGATGAATAAACAAGGCTAGTATTTTTTTATTACATACATATAAGGAAATTATAAAAAATTAGTAACATATTTAAATATTAAGTAGTTTCAAAAGTCTATAAGCATTCATTCTACGGTTTACCTTATTTAAAATACTAGAATAATGAAGAAAAGTAAAATATTCTGCCATTTAATATTTAGTATACTGTTCATACATAAATGACTTTCTGTCATCACTTTACTCTTCTCAAACTCGGCCACCTTAGATCCTTTACTGTCAACATTCAATAATGATAAATACATTTTAATTTCTTCAACTTGTGCAAATTTCATGTTACAGGTGCCAAATCCTGAAGACTTTGGAATTCTCCCAGAAAATATTACTAAAGAGTTCCCTATGATCAGGTGGATGGGTGGAGAAACTGTTGCTTTGAAAATGCTTGATAACCGTTTGCGAGTTGAGAAGGAAACTTTTATGAAGTGAGCTTATTCATTATTTAAAAGAAAAAGGTGAAAGACAGGCTCAGATGGGTCCAAATAATGAAAAATAATTCAATGATTTTAAAATATGTATTATAGTATAAATATAGTATATAGTGCCGGGAAAGTTTTCTATTTGAAATGAATCTTGATTAACAGATTTGTTAGTGTGCATTACCGATTCTACTACTATAGTCTCTATTGATCTCCTCAGGACTTTTATTTCAGTGATATCAGTTATATGATGTTTCTCTCCAGTTTTGAATCTCTAAGACAGATATGTCGTTAAGGATGTAGTTGCTCCTTAGCTTAGGTCTTCCCAAGCTTCCGTGTCCTGTTAATCTGATTTAGCAGTAACTTCAATGTTAGTTGTTCAGTCATCCTCTCCACATGACCCAACCACTAAATTCTTTCTATTTTTATAAAGTTTGAGATGCTCAGTTTTAAATGTGTTATAGAGCTCATTATTGTAGCACCGAAAATCATTATCTAAATCTCAAAGATGCGCCTTAAAAACATTCAGCACACGCTGTACATTATCAATGTAGGCTGGGATAATGTTTGATGAGATGTAAGAGGTCAAGACATTACTGTAAGGCCACCTGTTAGGGCGACATTAACATGTCTCGCTCCAATTATAAAGGACGACATCTGTCACCCTATGTATGTGTATATGAATGAGAAGCAATCCCAATGTTTGATCACATATGATCTGGTCTGAATCGGTGTGATGAATCGATGTGTTATGAAAAAGGATATTTCTTCCTTTGTCCACAGAATTAAAGGGAATTAATTAAGAGATGTTTCTCTTGTCAAAGTTTTATTGCTTCTCAATCATATACACATACATAGGGCGACAGATGTCGCCCTTTATAATTAAATATATACTTGGAGCGAGATATGTTAGATGTCGCCCTAACATCACCTGAATACTTAACTGCGTTCCTGTCATATTATTTGCAGAGGTTCCTGTTTACCAACACACTCCAGTCCTGACCTGTTGGGTCCATCAATCAGCTTGAGCCCTGCACTTCGCTTTGGCTGTCTGTCTGTCAGAAGGTAATCCAAATTAATTTCTTCATTAAACATCTTCAAAAATTACCTCAATTTATTTTTAATAATATGTTACGCAATACTTTTTAGATTTTACTGGTGTATCCATGATATTTTCACACAAGTCCATGGTGGATATTTGGCATCCACTTCTCATATAACAGGTTGGTCACACGTGTTATGAACAAATTATTTATTAAAAAAATTCATTAGAATATTAATTGAGTGTTCATTTACTTATTATTCTGACAGACTATTAATCAATTACGTGCTGGATGTTTAATTTTATTGACTTTTGCTCTTCACTTTGTTTATATACATTTACATATATACAAGCATTAAAACCCTTTTTTAAATTTTCAATAAAGTGACTATTTTTTACAGGACAGTTAATTTGGCGTGAATACTTCTACACCATGAGTGTCAACAATCCAAATTATGCACAGATCCAGAACAATCCAATTTGTTTGAACATTCCTTGGGCTGACCCGAATCCTTCAGTTATTAAAAGGTACATATTCACTGCTACACCTAATCAAAATAAGAAAACATTTGAAGCTCAGTAAATAAGAAATGTAAACATATCTTAAACAAGTTATAATAAAGCTTTTATAAATAAGTAATAAAGACATTATATGTTACCCTGTTGTAAGATCAGTTAGTTAAGTTGAAATATTAAATATTGGCACAAATTATAAAAATACTATAAATTTGATTAAAAATCTTAATTTTCTGTTGGTCACTGTTGTTGTACTAAAATTCTAAATTACCATTTGCAGAAACAATTATCTACATAAACTGAAATAGAGCATTATCATTACATGTAAACACCAAAATTGTAAATTCTAAATTGAATACTATTTTTGACAGATGGGAATCGGGTAAGACCGGTTTTCCATTCATAGACGCTGCCATGAGACAGCTGAATCTTGAAGGATGGTTGCACCACACTGCACGTAATGCTGTAGCTTCCTTCCTTACCAGGGGAGCCCTATGGCTCTCCTGGGAATATGGAGTACAGCATTTCCTGAAATATCTACTGGATGCTGACTGGTAATTAATACTATAAAAAATGATTACACGATTCATACGGAAATAATTCAATTTTATGTATTTATCTTCTTTTATAATCTATTCAATATGGCAATTCACATATGTATTGTGATAAGTTAATCTGCCAAATGAGTTTTGATCAGTTAAGGTTAATCAATTTACAAAATACCTCATTTGGTGTATTTTTCTGTTATGAAATGTTTCATGACAATAAGCAATGTCGTAGCTGTCGCCTGGGCTGCTTGAGCAACCGCCCGGGGGCCCAGGCACCAGGGGAGCCCGGAATTGCTGAACAAGTTCAACAATCATAACAATTACAACATAGGTTTAAAAATCTTAGTTATAAATAAATGAAAAAACAAATTAAATGAAAGATATACAGAAAAATCTACCAAAAAATATTTGGTTGAAAGCGGGATACAGACCTGGAACATTTTAATCATCGTTTTATATATTACAGAACTATGTTCTGAAATTGCAACTTCACAATGAAATGTGTTTTCATTATAAACCAAGTTTAAAATACAAATATAATATAATTTCATGGTACAATCGAGGAGTAGTATTAACCCCGTCCAACCAGATAATCCCAATTCAGGACAGCAATAGTAGTAAAAGTGTTTGTAATGTACAGTGATACTTTGCAGGTCAGTATGTGCTGGCAACTGGATGTGGGTGTCGAGTTCTGCTTTCGAGAAGCTCTTGGACAGTTCTGCTTGTGTCTGCCCGGTACAACTCGGCCGCAGACTTGACCCCAGTGGGGAATATATTCGTCGCTATATTCCTGAACTCAGGAATATGCCAATAAAATACATGTGAGATATTTGTTTTACATGATTGATTATTGTCTGAATAATCTGTAGTAAAAAAGTAAAAATAATTTACAGAGGATGAAGTCGCAAAAAAATATAATTTTCCAGTCTAATTCATGTTCACAAAATTTTTTAATATTTATGAAATAAATCTAAAAATGAAGAATTTGAAAAAAAAACTTTTTGACCTATTTTACTAGAAAATTTATTATTTAATTTTTATCCATATTAAAAAAAAATACTACATATGTATTATTATTATTTTATTTTGATATTATTATTATATTACTATACTACCGATCCCTATTACTGATGTACAATATTGAAACGAGCAATATTTTACACATTATCATATTACAATCTAGTAATATATTTCTGTGGTGGCTTAACTACAAAAATTGGGTCCAAATGCAAAATGGAATGAAAAACAGCAATGTGCTCCAACTCAAAATGAAAGGGTCCCCTGTAAATGTATTATGTGTATGTATGAATAAGAATATTAAGTACTGCATAGTTTTATTCATTAAACAGTAAAATTGATTTCTTGTTTTTTATAATTAAATAAACAAAATTATTAATGGCATTAATATGCACGCACAACTGAAAAAAATCCTTGCTTCGCTTTACAGTGATTTTCTCTTTGCGGCGATGGCCTGGTCCCTAATCTGATATACTAGCAGAGTACTATTGTATAACGCACTGAAAATGTTTATAAATTTGTCATAATGCAATTTCTTGCTATGGTAAATTAATAAAAAAATACTGGTCCACATTAGCGCTGGGAAAAGTATTGATACTAAATATATTTTTGATTGGCGTGGACCTTTTGGGCCCCCATACAACATGGGCCCTAATGCACTGCATTGGCGTAGTTACGCCCCTGTGTTACTAGCTCCCATTCTTGAAATTATATGTTTTCCCTCTTTCACAGTAATGAGCCGTGGAAGGCGCCTATTGACGTCCAAGAAAAAGCTAATTGTATTATCGGGAAAGATTATCCTAATCGCTTGGTGGACCATGAAGTTGCTATGCGGAAAAATCGAGCATCAATGGAGGTAACAAGTTTTTTCATCATCATTTCAAATGTTCTCGATAAGATCTTGATTGTGAAAACTCTTAAAATTTTGTGAGACCACATTGTAAATGAAGTAAATATCTTCTAAAAACATCTAAACACACAATAGAAAATATTAAGATTGCTTAAAAAGTCAAGATAAGGTAAAATCTAAAAAAAAAAATGCCAAAAAAATCTAAAATAAAAGCTACTATATAAAAATGCAAAAATCGGCAGATGGATATTAGAATACAATATATGTATATATATTATGGATATAGCAAGATCTCATAGAAAGTGCAATAACAAAAATTATGGTTTCAAAAATACTAGTACATTACGATAAATTGTCTCCATGGATCAAAGAATTTGTATTGTTTCTTTTTAAATGTGTTACCAGCTGTATTTTAAATCGTAAACTATATTTACAACCCAAATAAATAAACTGAATATACTCTTTTTAGAACTTACGTACTAATCTCCAGAGTAGGCCACCACACTGTTGCCCGTCCAGCGAGGAAGAAATCCGTCAGTTGATGTGGCTACCTGACGAAGTGACCAACATAGCAGACTAAATATACCATTTTGCTTTATATAAATGGTAGTTTAGCGTAGTTTAGTTTACTTTGGTGTATATTACTATTTATATAATAAAAACAAAATTTATTAGAGAATTTAGTACATGAAAGTAATTATATTTAAGGTAAAAAATATAATTTTGTTTAGAGTAGAAGTCACAACTCATAATTCCAGATCATTATATAGTACAGAGCAGAGTTTAAACCATTTGCATACATGATATGAAAAATTATACATATTACAAATTTTCACCAAAATTGGTCTGCTTGACATATTATACTGAAAATGCAGTGATTCTGGCTAATTATGAGGATGATGATTTATAAGTATGTAAAAAAAAGAAAAATACATTTATAAATTATTATACTTATGAAGTTGGTGAAGTTATGTATGTATCGTAGATAAGATTTTGGGTTTCAAATTTGATTTTGCGTATATCAAATAAAAAATTGATGGGCAAGTTAATAAATATGTAAGCTTAATTATAATTAATATTAGGTCCAAATTACAGAAAGTTCATCTGTAATGATAAAAATATGTCAGAAGTAAAAGGAATGAAATTATCAAAATTAAATGATTTTTTGAGTCTCACATACTAAGAGATAAATTGAACCATAATAATATAAATTCTTAGCTAAACTCATTTATGATAAACTATTACGCATGCGTTTTATATTTAAGTACTTTAATTAAAATATTTAATACATTTATGTGAATAAGTAATTTGTATTCAAGTAAAAGTTAGAAATTTTTCTATCAAATATTTGACACCACCAAGTAAATAAACACCAAAAAGGAAATGAAAGGAAAAAGGAAATGAAGGAATGAAATAATTTGTATTTTGCCTGAGAACAAAAAACATATCGTCTATGTAAATTCAATACCGCATTTGAGCCAATAATTTCAAAATACGTTTTTTTGGCGTTTTCAGTTGAACGGCACACGCCGCATTGATTCAAATTTTGAAATTGACCACTGTTTGCACTCGGCTAAAGTCAATACCGCAAATAAACTATTCCCACTAAAGAAGCAAGCCCTTTTTTGTGCCCCTTGAACATTTTGACAAATGATTTTTCCACGGTATTGGACTTACACCAATGATATATTAATTAGAGAACTATATTTGTATGTATTTAAACAACAAAGGATTTTTATTACACATAATTCTATGAAAAGAAAGATGTGTTGATTGAAAAATTATATTTATTATGCATGTACACATATATACATGATATATTATATAAAATTAATTATAATAATTTTTATTTAGTTAATTTTTTGTCATTAAAACCACGTTGCCATCTTTGCCCCATTCAGCCTTCAAATCTCTGGCACAAATAGTTTTGCCAATACTTATTACTTTGTGTTTATTTATTATCGTAAGACCATTAATACTACAAAGAAACACTGAAGTTAAAGTTCAACAGAACAGGATTTAAGGTTAGGAATGTGCGAGTGAGAGTGTGGTTAAGAAAGTGCTAGTACCGAAGGGAGCAGTGATAGAAGACAGAGAGGAGCGAAAGACCTGGCATCATATTAGGTAAACCAGACACATATTAGGAGATAGCCCTATTAGAAGCCTAGAGCGACTTAAACGTTCTGAATTTTGACATTAAATAATTTATTATAAAAATGTGAAAAAAAATATTTAACAATGTATAACAATCGATTTGATAAAGACACATGTATCACTATCGACTTAAACATACAACAACATATATTTATTCCTTATCAACTCTCTATATGCATTGATTTTGTCAATTTATTCACAATTTCAACAAACACCTTTGCTGTTGTCGAGTCTGGTAACTCTGACAGAGCGCTCTTGCCGGATCCAGCCAATTTCCCAACTCGGGGATCGATGGGAAGCGTACCGAGGAAAGGAATCTTCGAAATTTCAGCAAGTGACTCTCCACCACCACTCGAGAAGATATTAGTGCATTCCTGACATGTCGGGCAAACAAACCTGTTCAAATTTAAAAATGTAACATGTAAATATAATATAAAAATAGTAATGGAAGTATTTTAAAATATCGAAAATTAGAGTTGAGACATTAAGTTATCTGTTCGGCTAAAGAGAACAAGAAATACTTTTTACATGAGAAAGAGCAAATAATGTTTTAATAATATGTAATTAGAATTTGAAGTTGAATGTAGATGATGATATATTCTGCATTTTTGCTCTAAATAGATTATGCAAAATTAATTTTTTTAAACATAAGGTGTTTTGTCTGACAAGGGTGAGTCTACCATCAGTCTTAAAATCAATTTTCTTTCTTTGTAGCCTGTCGCTACGAGACTGGCAAACATAAACAAATATGGAGGTTTGAACGATTTTTAATGCATGACAATTCCCCGCGAAATCCATTATCCATTCAAAATGTATAGGTGTACGACACCATAGTTACAAAAATGTGTGTTTTCTTTTTAACATTTCGGCGCTATAACAGAATAAATGATTCCAATATTTTTTGCCATACACATGTTGTACCATCCATTGGATAAAGGTTAAAATGAAAGATGCATATCAATAGATAATATTATATACATAATTTTACTTACCCACTCATATTTTCTATTATCCCTAGCAAATTAATGCCAGTCTTTCTACAGAAAGTTAATTCTTTCCGTACATCCTCAATGGCAACTTGTTGTGGAGTTGTCACAAGTATGGCGCCATCACATTTTATTGTTTTTAAATTTTCCATGACAGTTATGTGTTCGTCGGAGGTTCCTTAAACATAAATTTACCAAAACAAAATTGTAATGCGATAATGTTACAATTTTATCCTTATGCAATTTGCGGGCAGATGGCAACTCTATACATATTTAGGAATTTGCAGAAAAAATAAAAATAAGTTTCTAATGCATGTACACACACATATAATATATTTCATTGTAACTTGTATTTCTAAAACTCAAATCAGTAACATAATTCATCAATGGATTTATTAAATACTGCCTCAATCTCACAAAAGGTAAATTAATTTTTAAATAATTATTAGTGATTTCACAAAGTTGATACCTCAATTATAGACAAAAAAATCATGAAGTGTAAATGTTTGGTAAGTTACAAAATCACTTACAATAATTTAATGGTTATCGAAACATAATTACAATAAAATGGAATGGATAAAAACAATGGAAATGTTATAAAGTGTAAGGAAGAAATATAATTATAGCCATTAGGTAACCATACTACCAATGAACAAGAGAAAAATAAATTAAATAGTTAAATAATATTATAACCTCAGACCAGTAAATGAATAGACATGAAATAAAGTGTACATATAAGAGAGGGGTTTGGAACATTAGTTGTGGGACGAGTGGTATTCTACACACATCTTGATGGAAACATAAATCTGAAAGTTTATGAAACATTTATGCAACAGCAAAAGTATTTACTCTTCGAAAATTAAATATTTGTGTAAACAAGACATATTTTTTACTTTAATGCATATTATATTGTTAGCATTTAAGTTTTCATTCCAAATAAGTCATATTTTTTTCAAAAGTCGCGGAGCTATTTGATTGCGTTGGTGACACCAAAATGAAAATATTAGGACAAGAAATTTGCATTAGTTCATGTTCATATATTAGGTGGTCTGTGATTATAATAATATGCCGAATTATACAAAAGATTTAAATAAAAAAAAATATTATTTACCAAGACAAGTAATTACAAGAATTGTTAAAAAATATTAGGCAATAATTTTAATAATATAATTAATTCTAATTAAAACTAGATGCACTTATTACAAATTAGAATTTTTTTTTTCAATTATGTATAATGTTTCAATAGAAGGGTATCAGAATTGAAGGTAAATAAGCATATTATATTATGTACCTATGTTGTCGGAATACCAAATATCAGCTATAGAAAAGTTCAATAGTATGTAAAGTTTAATTAAAAAGGTAAGATTTCAATTTTTACCTGGTGGAGTATCAATGATCAAGTAATCCAGATCTTGCCAGTAAACATCTTCTAGGAATTGTTTCACCATGGCAGTTTTCTTTGGTCCCCTCCAAACTACCGCATCATTGCGATTTTGTAATAAGAAACCAATTGACATTACAGCCAGCCTTTGGTCTTTATCGGTGTAGACTGGTACCCAACCTTCAGGGCACTGATGAACATCGCTGCCTTCCAAATTTAAAATATATGGAATGCTTGGACCACACAAATCAATATCGAGTAAACCAACCTACAAAAGATAAATATAACAATAACATATATGGATTCAAACAAAATTAATCTCATAGCGTATCAGCACATGAACTGATCACAGTAGAAGTTTGACAATTAAAGCCAAAATCATATTTTTTTATAAAGCGCTGTATGCGTTATGTAGCAATCAGAAACTCTTTAAAGTGCTTGTATTTGTCTTATTATAACAATTGCTTGCCAAAATTTGAGAAAGGTAAAACAAGGTTCTACGGAGAATGTGAAATTTAATCGGAACAATGTTAGATAAAGCTTTAGATAAAAAGAATAAGTTTGTGTTAATATTTAATCTGTATGTTTAACTAAACTTGGCAGATATAATAGATGTATGTATAAATTTATTTATTTAAATCTTACTATTATTAACTTATTGTTGTTGGTGGCAATAGTTACAATGTTGATGACCACTTTATATTCTTTAGTATAACATTCTCACATAAACATTCACAGTTTTAGTATGAAGCATTTGACATCATGTATAGCCATATAAGCGACACTTCTTCAAAAATAGTACAGGTGAAACATTGTAACAGTCACAAGCACTAAAATAGTTGATATTTTTAGAATTTTGTAACTCTCTTGGATAGATAGCTACCAAATAAAGATTTAATCCAAATAATAAAATAAAAATTATTTCATTAAGAACACATTCTTATTGTGAAGTTGTAATTATTCAGAGCAAAGGTCTGTGATATTTTGAATACTAATTAAATGTATTAATTGTAAAGATATACATATTAAAAAGTTATTTCATTACCATTACACAAAAAAAACCTTTTCCTGTAAAGTTATGAATCTGTTAGTTACAATGTTTTGGCTACCAGGGCACGATTTTACAATACATATAAACATAAAGCATACATTTAATCTTTTGTAATCCTCTCATAGATTTTCACGTTTCAGATAATAGAATTTAGTTTATAATAAAACACATCAGACTAAATGATGGCCATTAATATGTGCCCCGGAACATCAGCTACGACATAAACCAACCCATTGCAGTATAACCAAAAAGAAATCCTATTGTTTAAAAAATATTATAATGTATTTATTAAATTATAACCTTGTATCCCATTTCTTTAAGTGTTAGGGCTAATTGTGAACTGACAGTCGATTTTCCAACGCCTCCCTTTCCAGACAAAATGAGAATGATATGTTTTACGTTGTCTAACATTATAGGTGGAATTATAAAAAAGTTATTTTGAAAACACGCAAAGCAGCAGGAAATGTCCTAGAAAGCAATCTGACAATTAGCGATAATAAATGACATATTTTAATTTTATAGATAAAACGAATAAAATTCTAGTTTTTCTTTGGATTTGTAGTCTTGCCGGTTAGAAATAATAAAAGTACATACACATAAAATAATTAACTCAAGATGGTATACATTTAGTATTTCACCCTCATTCTTACTCTTAAATATTTATCTTAATTATTAAAATTGTTTTTTAATTCAAGAAATAATATATAAACTTTATTATTCTCTAAAAATAAGCACATTTGCGTTATCATTTGCTCATCCTTAGTTTAAACCCTCTTTACCAAATAATTTATTTTTTGATGGCAACATAGAAGAATCGCCATCTTTTCTCAGTCAAAAAGAAAAGTCCGCGCAGGAGGGCGCGTTTGTGTCACGACGTTTGATTTGCATTTATTATTTTGTTGTCATGTGCTTACAATTTTGCAATGAAATAAATTGTAATTTGTAAATGACACATTTCTCGGTTTATATATATTAAAGTGTAAGAGCTATGTGTTCTTTGTTTTGCGTTTGACAAATGAATAATTAAATGCTTTTTAGAGTGAATAGTGAATCATAAAAGTTTTTCGATTCTCTTGCTTGTCCATAAGAATATCGTGCGTATTTCAGGTTTGCTTTTCCATTCAAAATAAATGTAAGTTTATTTCAATCATAATTTAATAACCTCTATACTTTGCTACCGGTCCATTTCATATTCTGTAAATTCATTAATTCAGTTAATGTAAATACTGAAATAAATATCAGTGTTTACTCACAAATATTGATTTTAGATTCAGTAACTTATCATATTTAGCGATTTAATTTTCCTAAGCTGCCAAAATACGTTTCATTCATTGATCCGTTAGTCGCGATTGTGACACCCCCTTGAAAGATTTTCGGTAATTCTTAAACGTTATCCATCATCCATGATTCCAGGTGCAGAACAGACTCAGAATCTGGTGAATGTTTTGAGACTGAAGTTGAGTAATAGTTGTTTTCGTGTTGTGTGGTAAATGAATCGAATGGTGTAAAGTGTTCGGTGTTTTCCGAGTTCACAGCGGTTCAAGTGCGCCGAGGAGCCCTGCGCAGTGCACACTCCACCTGGGACGGGACAGATACACACCCCCACGTCTCCTCGCTTATCCGGTATGGCACATTTTTTATTTCTTTTCTAATAAAGCATGCTTCTAATATCTCATCTTTTTACTAATACTAGAAACCAGAAGCACCCGTCGCAATAAATTTATTGTGTTTGATTATATCTGAATTCTCACTTGGAAATCTTTTTTTGGTAATATATATTTTTTTAAATATCAAAATTGTGTATTAAAACAATGCTTTGCTGCGTATGTATAAAATAAAATCGTCTATATTTATTTAATTGCTTATAATATTCACAATATATTAACGCCTCATATTTTTTAGCCTGCCTATGATACTTACATATTTTATTTCATAAAAATATGGTTGATCCCTATCAAATTTCCTGTAGAAAGCGGAATTTAAAATATACGAGATTTGAAATACTTATTTGCTTTTTTGTTTAATTTTTTTTTCTAATAAAAGGATTTGGTTATTATTTTAAAACAATCGTGAGATCATACTATTATGATGACAGAAAATATATTAATATTCTTTCGATTTCGTCACAGATAGGAGTGCACTCAATGGTACATAAATATTTTTTACCGTAAAACTGTTTATAAGTTGCAACTTCACAACAAAATTGCGTTTTTATTAAAAACATTAATATTGACTAATTAGTGAATCTACTAACTCTCGCTTCAGCCACATTCATAGATATCGAGCATACTCATCGATTGTATAGACTTAACGGGACCATCTTCCAATATCTGATTTACCTGGTGCTTATCGCGGACGTCCTTTATTTTTGGGACCACCAATGACGAAATTCAGATACATTTTATATGTTTAATTACAGAGTATTATAATATGAATGAATCGTTAAAAGAAGTTCCTAAACAATTATAAAAATAAATATATATACACGACATATTAATAGATTTAGAACATTTGGTTTCATTGAAAATACAATGTTTAATTGACACGATGCTTGTAAAAATTAAATGTAAGTTCAAACTTTAAATCGAGGTCATTTTTATGTATACTTTAGCGCAATTGATAGCAGGGATCTTTCGTTGCAATTATAAAGTAGGTATTTTAAAATTACACAAATATTAATATCGGTACAAATTGTCAACACCGATTACTGTTGTTCCCAATTGTCACAATAATCGGCCTAATCTGGTGACAGTTAATCCGTATGGCCGTAATTTTTATTGGTATTGGAAGGTGGACCTATTAGAAGCCCTTGACAATCGACGAGCTTGCTGCAGGATATTTATGCATATGGAATAATTTGTTGTCGAAACAGAAGAGTGTGGCGTCCTTTCCTGTCTACTCCGGTGGTATAAACATTTGGAAGACAATATGTTTGTTGCCCCAATTTGATTAATATTGGTAATATATTGTCCTACTGGTTTGATTAACGATATATTTATAAAATACATTGATTAACTTTCGTTGTTTTTTTTCTTCAATTTATTATCTTGACTATGCGTACGCTCATTGAAGATCGTCTCAATGATTTCTTTAAAGTTGAATTATTTTGTATTTACTTACTTTCATCCAGTTTGAATGTGTAAAGAAAAAATATTTATTAGGAGAACACATTCTTATTGTGAAGTTGTAATTATTCAGAACATAGCTCTGTGATATTTTAAATATGAATTAAATATATTAATTAGAAAGATATACATATAAAATCAATTTTCAAATCAAATATCGTCGCTGTAGCATAGTTGGATAATGCACCTTCCCCGGTTTGGAAAGAGATCCAGGTTCGAATTCCGGTGGCGCAACAATATTTTTCGATAAAATTGATTTTATATGTATATCTTTTTAATTCATATTTATTCAAAAAATAATCAAAGTAGAAGGGACAGTGACCTGTACTGATTAATCGACGCAATTCATATTCGAGACTATTTATAGACACAACGGTATTTACAATTTTTGATGCCGATATTAATTTTAAATGTATACCTATGCGCATTCATAAAAGATTTCAGTTGCATTAAAATTTAAATAATAATTATCCGGCTTTCTCTCCTTCCTATCTGCACACTTCATTAAGGCGTGAGTTATTAATACTTTTTATGGATGCTAAGGACCTGGTGCTGGTGAAAATTTGTAAATCTGCAGCAGAAGGCCAAGGATTGAGCGCCTACGAAGAAAAAATAACCTATAATTATGTACACCAATTGAAGTTTATGTTTTGCTTTTGAATGATGCAAGGTGTTCAATCTATCATTGTATATTGTTTTACTTATTATTCTCTTTAAAAGATTATTAACATTATTTATTAAAATTTATTTTAGGTTTCGCAATTTGAACCTATGTAAATCACTAATATACAGTTTACACTTCCAAGCGCCCGAATCTTATCTGACGTCACGGTGCATTGTGGCCTGACGACACCGGAGACCTTTGAGCTACGTAACTAATTACTATTCAATACACCAATTTAGTTTACCTTTGTGCGGAGCCACTCGACCTCGTATCCTTTGTTCTCATCTTAACGGTGCGATTCTGCATTTATCGGCGGAGATTGCTAACGACTGATACACGCCACGTGGCACTGCACTCACGGCGCTCGAGCATCTCAATACAAACACGCATATGACTGTTCATGCCAGGGTTGTGGAGTCGTGAGTCGAAGTCGTTAGAGTTCGACTGTTAGGTAGATTTTTTAACGATTCCGCAGCCCTGGTTCATACACCGAAATAGTACTCCTCCTATCTCAACACGGGATATAATTTACAATAAAAGCGTAAAATTTAGTCAATGTATACACTTACTAGTCAATGTATGCATTTAGGTAAGATTTTAGAAAATGTGTCAATTAAATATTAAAATGTCTTCTATCGCAAGTCCAAATTATTGTTGTTCGTTTAAATATTTGAATTTCAGAACACTTTGTATAACCTATCCTAACCTTTATTCCAAATATTACATTGTTCTTTATTTAATATAACATTCTTAAACACCCGCAGCAGATCCAATGTATAGGTTGTCTGGTTTTCATTTATATTGAAGGATTTTTTTTGTGTATACTTTTACCAAATCAGGTGTAAAAACTATGCTTCTACTAGTAAACGTTTAGATCTCCGTGCTTGTTAATATCAATAATTTACTCATCAAATTAGTTGACCAGTAGATGTATATATATTTACTGTTTTAACACATTTATTACTGTGGTATATACACACCATTTATATGTCATTATTTAACTAAACAACAATAATTTTAACAAAAGTCCTGGCGTATCGTTATTCCTCGCACAGAAAGAGAGGGCGTGCAGAAAGTGGGCGTTTTTCACGTGAAAAGGAAAGAGACGGATGGCAAATTTAATACCCACTTCGGAAGTTCTTTATGATCGTTATACATATATTCGTCTCTAGATAATTGAAGCATTTTCTGGTCAGTGAAAAGTATTATTTTTTCACGTTGTTTAGTTTCCGCCGGTGTCACGCGCGTTTTCTTTTGATCAAAGGTGTTTAATGTTCAGAGTTTTCTGGGTTATTAAGCCGCGAGTGCCGTGCCATGTGTGTGAACGATCGACGGACCCCACAATTAGTACAGTTGGCCAGATAACAAAAATCAATGTATATATATATATATATATATCCTGCTCTTACGACAGTACATATGTATATCATTTGATCATTCATATCAAACTTAGATATAGAGTTTCAAATTTTTGAGTTTTTAATTTTCGACTTTTCGGCGGAGTTTGATTCATCGCCTACGATATGAAATTTTTACAAATATGTCGCTTTTTGATTTACAGTAATCGCGTTATATAATATAAAATTTAACATTGTTTTCTCGTTATCTCTTAAATTACTTACTAAGAAATTTGTCATGTTTTTAACACAATTTTAAAGAGAAAATTTTCAAAATTTATATACAAAAACGGCAATTTTAATGGATAATGTGTATAGCGCCATTTTCGTAAAAACTTTCACCTCGAGGGCGCTTTACACATAAACTGTTAATAGTCATGCATTATCTTTGTTTTTAAAATTAAAAATTGTTATTTTAGCTTATGGAAATGATTTTTTGAAAAAGTGCGTTTTTAGTCTCTTTTTAAATAAAGTCTCTGACGCTCTGTTTCGTATGGTGGAGGGCAAGAGAGCAAAATCACGCTTTTGGTTCACATATTGAAGCCTTTTAATAATGTCAGATGTTTCGCAACATGTTTAATAAATGTTGCTTGGATTGGATCATCCCAAACGAAAATACCTGGTTAGAAAATCTGCGCTCGTCTTTCTAAAAGAAAAAAAAACTAGAACATGATATCATCTCTGCCCTAAACTATAAATCAAGTATTCAAATTTATATCTATGTTATTATTGATAATAACATAGGTATACACAGTTATATTGAAATCTGCCAATATTGTGCTATGTAACTGTGACACGTCATACCTTGTTTATACCAGCTCCCGTCAGACATTATTCATACTTTAAAAGGAAGTTATTTAAGCTATAGTGTTGCCGTATGTACCTTCGATAGCTAGTCCTAGGTTTTCTATTGGTATTGTTGAATACATTCGTTCAATCCATGCAAATGAAAACATACCGACCTTTGTGAAACTGGGCTGATTGTCGCCGATTCTTCTACCGATGATCGCTCCCCTTGCAGTCTTGAATCTTCTCAAACTCTGCTGGTCAGCCTCCGAAACCTTATATAACCGATAACCGAAAAATAATACACAAAATGTTTTTATATCATCGCCGTAAAATGTATCCGATTGAATCCGAAACCGTATCTCACCAGAAGTCGTTTCGCTTTTGTTTGCTGTTTTAAATTTACAAAAATGGAATGTACTCGTACATATTCAAACATTATAACCAGGCTTACCCATCGAAGTATAAAAACGCGTAAACATATAGATACCTATGTATTTCTATTAAATATTTCAAGTTTTAGTTTGATAATTCACTAATAATAAATACATTTTTAATAAAAATATATAAGTTTAATAACGGTTACGATTTCTTCATAATTGATTATTAAGAGAATGCATGTACATATTATATGTCTGTATGTAAAGAACATTATGTGCACGAAGACGCGGAACTAGAAAGAAGCTAGATGTAGTTAATTAATAATATTAGTTTTATAAGTGATTGAATAAAAAATGAATCCACTTACTTTTAAGAGGAAATGTCTATTTTCCGTAGTATCCGCAGCTAGAAATTTTTCGTCAAAGAAATCTCACATTTATCTCGAAAAATACAAATGCGCTTATGCTTTCAACAAGGTAACTACTTTTAAAAGGATCTGTCCTCGTCTACAGAAAAGGTCAACATAAAAAAATTAGGAAAGATTCTTGGAATGAAAGTACAGCCTTAATTAGATTTTCAGTTGTTTACGCTTCAATCCCCGCACAAATATTATACTCGCTACATTTAAAAGCTCTCATTTTGAGTTAATAAAGTTTTCAAACGATGTGTATTTGTTATATTTTTTTGCGCGTTGTATTTTAAAGTTATGTGATGAATAAATCCATTAAATTCGTCAAACCTTTAACACCTCGCGCTAACAAAGGCCGATGATGATTGTGACAGGGTGGGTATATTTGATATCGGATATTGTGTTCATAACGTTCGACACCGAAACGTTGTATGCGGATTGGTATTGGTCCTGAATGGTTGTATACGGGACTAATTATAATTAGTCTCGTATAGATAATTATCTGCCACTGTATTTGCATCTTTTGTTATACATATTAAAAAATTCAGTTAAACACTTTTATTATACTATATTATATCAAGTTGTGCATATCTTATCTTAATCTTATATATGCATTTTCGAGTGTCCATATATATATATAGACGAGATGAAAGGTTTTAAAGGCACTAGGTAACTTATAGTTACTCAATCTACTAGGACTTTACGACGGATAACATAGATCTTTGTGGTGGTTAGAGGGGCTGGGGGGGGGGGGGGGCGTAATGCGGGGGTTTAGATGGTTCTCAAAGAGTTCTAGAAATTAAATTTTTATACCCGTCCATCGCCGGGTAGATGTATTTAATATTTCTTAAAGATATTCGATTCTACTGTGTTATCGCGGTTGCCACTTCAGCCTTATATATTTATTTATTATTTCTAAATGAATAACTGTGTACACATCTGGACCTTGAAGTAGTCGCCAGATGGTCTTTAGTAGCGCACAAGTGGTAATACATATCTCAGTGACAAAGGTATTTCAGTAGGTGCTTAAACACTTGTTCTATTGCTCGTTTCAATGTGTCGTGCATGCTGTCAATTCGCATTCATTTCTAATGTCCACCATATAAATAATGTAAAACTTCTAACATAATTAATATGCTAGAACATTCGACTGTGGTCGCAGATTTCAGTTTCATATTATTATGAAAGTGGTCCAAGTCACGTTTCTTTCGTTTCGAGATATTTAAAGGTTTGCGTTAGAATTGATTAAAAAAAATGTGCTTATATTACACAACGATCATATTTAAAAATTTATTTAATCTGATGACTACCTAACTACCTCATACACGCATTCGTATAATTGAATGCGGTATATTTCCAACAACTTCCATGTACTTGTCATACCAATGTAAACCTGTTGTAACCGCTGGGTTACTTATTATGCCTGTGTGTTATAATAACCTCTACAACTTGTCAGTATACAACTGTTTCAATTTTGAAATAAAGTGCCTGTTGCCCTTTCCACTTGGTCGTTGTTCCAACGAGCGGGGGATCTTCCTCTTCCTCTACGTCCTTCGACGATGCTCAAAAACTCATCAATCCATCTTCTTTCCCTTGCTTTTCAGGGTCGATGATTCCACATCATATAAAAATATAATCGTTCTATCAATTCTCTTTATTTTTTGATTTATGAGAAATTTATCCATCTGTTGTATTTTCATTGAAGTTTTGATAATATGAAACTGATTCGTTTAGAGACTATTTATACGGCATTACATATCGTATTGGATTGGTCATTCATCCGACCAGTGTCTCAGATGAGAGAACCGAGCACACCTTTGAAAGATTATGTCATGATTGCTGCATTATAAGAATAATAAAAATAGATTTACGTAACAACTTCGCCTTCTCACTTCTTGGTTTCTTTTATATTGTTCGTCTGTCTGGTCTGCGAGTCGACACGTACGGCTTATCGTAAAAAATGTATTTAAATAGTATGTACATACTTCGCACGTACTGTGTACACAAAATTCGTGGTTATTTGATAGCGTAATGGACCGGTCACAAAATGTGTACGTAATTACACGTAAGAATTGAAATAAGAAACGGATACAAAATATATTTAGATAATATACCTATAACTGTTGTTTTCACTTGACTTTAGTTTTTGTATGTCCGTGCGTGTATGCCCCTCTTTTTGTCATGTTATGTAATGGTTTTGGAAGCAAACACAAACTGTTTACTTTAACGTATTGGGAGCCTTGTAGGCTGGTTTTATGTAAGTGTACATTCAGTAGTGGTCATGAAACCGGCATTTCAACGATTTTCTTGAATGTAGGGACGAAATTGAGCGTTCAAAATAAGGTCGAATACTTTGGCCATATATTCAATGGAGTTGGACAAGACGATGATGACATAGAACGACAGAGGAGACAGTTAAGCGTTCGTGCAAATATGCTGTCACGGCGTTTCTACTGATGCAGTAAGGAGGTGAAGAGAATCCTGTTTAAATCGTTCTTCACCAGCATGTATACCTGCACGCTCTGGTCGAAATACAAGCAAGTGACGTACAACAGTCTCCGAATTCAATACAACAACTCGTACAGAATACTGTTCGGATTGGCGAGTTATCGTAGCGCATCTACAATGTTTGCCGAAGGCCGTATACATGAATTCGTTTCGCTTCTGAGACATCGAGTTGTTTGTGTAAAGCTGCGGCTGGAGCTCAACACCAACTCTCTAGTGCAAGCGGTGCTCTCACGGAAAGCTGGAATAGCTACAGATACAATAATGGTCGTGACTGAAATGTTGTATTTATATTTTTTTGCTTTTCTTTTCATAACATAAATAATATTTTGTAACTTAAATGTATTATCTTTATTTATTAAAAAAAAAAACTCCGATCACGCTGGAATAAACGCATTATTATTATTATTAACACGTTTTCATAAATTTGTATGAGTTTCGAATGCCTGTAGCAGACTGAGAAGTCGAAGCCGTTCATGCCATATGTTATAAGAGGAAAGACGTGCAATTGCGAAATTCATTATTTCTTTCAGATTCACATTATTTAGATTTGAGCAAGGTGTCCTCTTGCTGAAATATATACCCGGCTACTTCTGAAAGATGCTGTTTGTTTAATTCGGAGATACGCGATACGATGGCCGCCGGCATCTTCGCAATATTTGCGTTGGTAGGAAGTCGTCACCGTTTCCTTCTCTTATTTTCCGGTAGTGGATATTCGTTGAGCCTTAAATATAAATGTACGTTCATCTTGAAAATATTTTTTATTCGCTCGTATTTTAGCTTTGCTTGTGTGTCCATTATTTAGTGTGCGGCCATCGTTACGGACGGCCTTGCCCTAAACAGTTTATCACGCAGTTATATATACCTATTTTTAAATATGTACTCATGTTCGATAACGCCACTTATTATTATTATTATTTTAATGATACGCTATTAATGTAGAGAATTATCATTCATCCAAATTTTATAGTAAATAGTCGACTAAATTTATATTAAATGTGCTACCCTCGTGATAGTAAATCTTTAAGCCTAATGACCTCGTTTGCCCGAGCGGCAATAAGCACACTTATAAACACTTGATCAGAATTTTGATTCTGCAGTCGGCAGCCAGAATGTTAGATGTATGTGACATACGTGATTTTGCATAGTTTGTAAATAGACGATGTCATTGACGACAAGAAAATTCTCATGAATAATTCTTAATACAATTGGAATTACGCGTATAGAATGTTTTTTTTAAACTACAGTAATACCCCGAAGTTACGCGATAGGTGGGACCGACGAAAATCGCTTAACTCGAATTCGCGTAAGTCGGGGGGGTACAACTTTGGGTATAAATACGTACAATTTTGTTTAATTGGGACCAAGGACTAACAAAAGAACTAGTTTAGAAGAAAAGTATTTAATAAAATTGCACTTCTTTATACATATTAATACAAAATATAAACGATTTACATAAAAAAGTCATTTCGATGTCGATGGCTTCATAAAATCTAACAAATTCGTCTGACGACACAATGCCTTCTTTTTTTCACGCAGAATTTCTTCGTAGCAAGCTAATAATTTTTTTATTCCTTTGTAGCTATAACGCGTTCTTCGTTGGACTCTATGTTTTCTAAAAAATTTAAGCCATTTTCAATTGAGCTGAGACCTTCTGTCAAGCTTGCAATTGGAATTGGGTCTGAAGTGTCTTCATTGTCGTTTTGCTTACGCATCTCTATGAGCTTATCGATTGTTAACTCCTGACTAAAGGAATCCAGCAGCTCGCGAAACACATCCAACGCGTATCACAGTAAGAGAAACACTGAATATAGCGGGCGGCAGTCTAGCGGCAGTGTTGTCAACGGTCAACGTCTAGTGGTAGTGTCGCCAAACCAACCGCGTAACTCTGAGTTCGCGTAAGTCGGGGTATTACTGTATTTCACGTTTTAAGTCGAACCTCAGAAGAACTATTAATTTAACTAGCATTTTCAGCTTAAATTCGCGACAGCCGAGACATACACAGAATAATATTTTTACGTCCCGAATGCGCCACTGCTATGTACCGGCAAGAGCGAGAGATATGTATATATATTTTCGGTAGCGAGTTGTCACGACAAATTGCGAGTAACTAATGTCCACAATTTTCGAGGGCTGTCGCCTGATGTACGAAATATAAGTGCCAATATTTCATCGAAAACCGGCAAAAATATCATCGACGATAAAATATCGATGTTTTAAGTCGTTTTTTCGTAATCGTTTTTATGACCGCTACCGTAAAATATGCATATCGCGAACGTGTGTTCCGGTTCCGAACGCGCATATCAAAGGTGACCAGACGATCTAGAATTAAATCTCTACCAGTCAAAGTGACCGGAAAGCGACTCGGAATTGAACAATTGAATTCGGTTCGGGTTCCCGACCTTACCGCCGGGTCGCTGAAAGGCCGCGCCGCCAAATTAACCTAATTGAAGTATTGGATGCGCAATGCACGCTGCACACACGCGAACTTGCGGCGAGAGTTGCATTTCCACACTGCGAGAATAATTATTGTGTATGGATTGCGCGAAATTATCGATTTTTACTTTTTTTCTATTGTTTAAAATCGTTTGCCTTCGTGAGTTTCTTTTTGTCGGACGGCGTAGTGCCTACATTATATTTTATTGGTTTTTGGTTATCGTCTCAAGGAACAGAAACATCAGTCCAATCGATGAATTGATTGCGTTCCGTAATTTATAAAATATAAGCTTTATAATTCTTGAATGAGCAACCTAACCTATTACACATTCACTGTTAAGGGTGTCATCTATTTTCTTAACTCCCCCACCCCAACCCTTGTTTTTTCGCTAGCGAATTGTCTTATCAGTCGAAGGTGATGGTATTTGAAAAGGAGGAAAGCAAGAAGTGCAAAACACTTGTAGGTAATGAATGTTTGGAACAAGTAGATGAGTTTGTGTATTTGGGAAGTATGTATGATAGAAACGGAAAGACTGAGAAAGATATCGAAAGTAGGGTGACTGCAGGGAATAAAGTGAACGTCGCTTTGAATGGAATTATAGTTAATGAGAGTCCTGGTACCGACATTAATGTATGAAAGTGATGTCTGGAGTTGGCAGGAGAGGAATGAAACTAGACTGAATGTAGTGGAAATGAGATCACTTAGCAAATCCATTTATGACAGAGTAAAGAATAAATAAATGAGAAAAGAATGTAAAGCTGGTCTTATATGGAACGGATGGATGAGGAGAGAATGGTAAGAAATACATATGACGCAAGCGTTGACGGCACCAGAAGTAGAGGACGTTCGCGGAAGACTTGGTACGACCAGGTATACCAGATACTGAAAGACGGTCTTGTTAGCAGCCACAATAACCGGCGAGCTTATATGAATGATATGAGGCGAAAATTGTGTATCAAGACAGAAGAGTGTGGCGCTCTATCCTTTCTGCTTACCCCCGTGGGGAAACGGCGTGATGGTAATGTCTTCAATAAAATTCTCCAACATTTAATTAACAAATATGTATATCCTAATATATGTGCTTGTGCTTCACTTGACTTCAAGGCGCTATATTAAATCGTCGAAATAAAGTTTTTTTACAGACTCAATTGTACGGAATTTAGATGGCCGTATTACGTGCCCTGTACATTTCCAATTAGTGTTCACTGAATTTAGATTCGTTTTAAAAGTGTAATGATGTGTATTTGGATCCTGCCTGTCCATAATGTCAACTGTCCACCCAACGCGCGAGTCACAAAAATGATAACACTGATAGTGGATTTTCCTGGGCTAGCATCGCTGACGATGGAAGCTACAACGATATCGGTCAAAGAGGTCAGATACAAACAGCCAAATAGCCCAAAAAAATATACAGTTGTAAACGTCAGCTTAGAGTCCCCGCAGACTGCAGACTTTTCATCGGCAGATAGTTTAGTCTGATAGGGCAGCTTCCTCGCACACTAAGCAAACCAAATTTATCCGATTGGCAGTTGGTGCGCAGACTGTCTAAATCGACTGATACACTTGGATATGGAAACGCTAATGATAGTTTAATGAAAGTGGATAGCTATACAATTTTGTGTAAATAAGATAGAGACACCATTATTCTTGTTAATTCTTAGGGCTTTTTTTACACATCTTTTTATATGATTCTAGTTAACATTTTATTGTCATATGTGTGATTATGGAGTTCCACAAACTTACCTCCAAAACAATAAATGTGTCGAACGATATCAAAACTGATATATGTATGAATATATTTTGAACTGATAGCAGAGAGTATCGCCGATTGGATAGTCGGCGATTCTGCGCACTCGCATAGTCCACCATACTGAATATAGTCGGCCGACTTTGTAATTGAAAGGGAATCGGGCAGCCCATTCAATTACGTATTTTATCGGCCGATTTCAAATCGTTGGGTGTGCACACTCACGTATTATGCTTATTGAGCAACCGATTAAACTGTCGGCCGATCAAAGGTCCGTAGTCTGCGGGGGCTCTTATGTTTGAAAGTTTGGGTTACAAGTCATAATCCATGTTTCTTCTATTTTTTGGATCACTGTGTGAAATTTTTTTTTGCAATTTTAAGGTCTAATTCTTTCATTTGTGCGGTGGGGAAGAAATTAAATAAAACATTTCCTTACGAATATAAGGCTATTTAAGTTTCTATATATACAAAATCGTAACAAGAAATTAGATTCATATTGAACCTTTTTGGAATGTATCTAACAATTGCGGCTGAACAAAAAGATATCTGTAAAAAACTCGCGTAGAGCTTTATGGTTGCAGTCGCGTTTCACGTGTATTTTAACACATATTTAATTTTGACACTGGTGTTGTAATTTAAATCAAAGTAGTCGATTATTATTTTTTGTTGGTGTCTTGTTAAAACTTGCGCGCGCGCTATATATTTTTATACCATATATCACAATGATTTTTTTTGGTTTCTGTTTAAATAATTATTAGTTTTTTTTTTTTTTTACATTAAAACACCGTTACGATTTCATCAAACTCACCTTCGTACCAAGAAATTGAGTAAACTTTCCTGGCACGAAGTACAAGTAACGTTTCGGTTGGTATTTATTCATTGGCCAAGAAGTAATTTTTCGTTACTTTGATTTATTCAGTTATTCGTTTATTTTAAAAACAAAACAAAAACAATACTATCCCTACTATGGTTTTGAGTGCTTGCGTAATCTCCAAATGTCGCTGAATTACGCGGTGTTGGTTCGCGATTAGTACTGCATCCGCCAATCGTTCGACATACCTTTTCCTATTATGTTATTTTTTGCATCCGGAACTCGGACACCGCATCGATGTATCGAATTCAGTTTTGAAACTTTTCGATCACAAGGTTATATTCGTGTCCTGGTCATTGATATCCATTGTTACGTTCATGTTGTAAAACTCTTGTGTTTTTTTTTGTGCAATATATATATAGGTTTTTTTTTTGTAACGCGTCAAGCCGTGAAGTTGCGTAAAATTAAAATTATTTTGTAAATAAGGATTGTCATCATCATCATCCCTGGCTTTACAACTCGGTGTCGGTTCTGATCTCTTCAAGAATACACCTCCATCGGTCTCTGCACTAGGTTGTTTCCCAACAATAATTAATTATTCTTTATTTACATTATCTTGCACTTCATTTTGGGTTCAAGTATTCTTCGTCTTCAGGTTTATTATTGCGCAACCATTTCGGAGGTTCATTCGTACCTCGTAATCCAGGGATATCGTAATCTCTGTACGGCCTAGCCATGGAAGCCTCCCTAATTGTATTAATTTTGTCACTTTCGAGTCATCATACAGGTCATGAAGTTCCCGGTTATAGCACCTGCGACACGCACCATTTTTTAACAGCTTCATAAATTCTTCTTTCAAATACATCTAGTGTTCTTTCATTTTTCTTCGTTTCAGAGATTATCTTCAGGTTTCTGGGGCAAACACTGGTTATATACATCATTTGTTTTTCTTGATACATATAAGGATTGAATACTGAGCATTAGATAGCTCTTCATATAATTTATGTATATTATATACAAATGACAAGATAGTATAGACTAACCTAAGTACAGACATTTACATAGAAGGTTAAGAAATTAAAAAGAGAGAGAAGCAGCATATTAGAATGGGACTGAGTATCAGCTAGGGGATAGGAGGGAAGGGTAGGGGTTGCATGGGAACTACTTTAAAATCGGATTATTGGATAAGTTTATCAGTCCGATTTTAAGTTAACTATAATATATATTTAGCTCTAGTTGATAGTCTGTTCCACTCTGATACGCTTATTCTCTCTCCTTTTAATTTCTTAACCTTCTATGTAAATGTCTGTACTAAGGTTAGTCTGTATTATCTTGTCCTGAAGAAGGTTGAGGTCCAACCGAAATTCGTTGACATTTGTATATATACATAATAAGGTAATTTAAAACTAAATATTATATTATTTAATTAAAACATGAATATATATTTTTTTTCAACTTTGTCATTGATTATTACTATTTTTAAATTGTGGTAATAAAAATATTGGACCCCTTACCACTTACATCCTAATCACTAGGCGACTGTCGTACCGCTAGAACAAACAAGCCCGTCTGATGAAAACGTGCTTGAAACGAGAAATCTAATTAAAACGTAAATGTCAAGAATTTTCACATAAATACTAATTATCTAAACACTAGTAAGCGCCTCAGTGTGTTCGTGTTACCGCTAGATCTTCCTGTCCCAATTTATCGGCAACCTTGCAAGTTTTTCACCCCCGGGAGAAGCGCTGGTCGACACGCCGCTGGCCGTGTCCTTCCGCATCCCCTTCCTTTCCCTCCGGCATCTGCAGCAAAAACCCAGCATCCCTTTGATACGGAACATTTCGCCGGCCCGTCGGGCGAGACACGCCTACTATAAATTCCGTACAATGTACAATGGAGGCATTGTGCCCCGCACATAATGCCCCGAACACCGCGAACACATAACTCGAATAAAAGATGCACAAATTACGACCCCCCCGAAAAAAGGGCAAATAATCTACCCTGCATATGTCCTGAACGCCCGGGTTATGAAATATATTTTTTCCTCTGTGCTAATACGCCGGGCGCGGATTTCGAGCCGGGGATTGGAATAGCTCACCTGGGAGACGATTTCATTCGTTTGGGGGCGAATATTTTGCAGTGGGTTGGCTGTATCTTACGAATGCAGTGAAATGGTTTAGTCTGTTTTAGGTACATTAAATAATTTATTTATTTTAATTTTTTATGAGGTTTTTTTTAAAATCTTTTCTTGAATTATAATTTACATTACGCACTTGAATACGCTACGTGTATAAAAATACGTCATCTTTACGCTGTACAGCGACATTTTGTCCAAGCTACAATAAAACATAATCATATTATCCTCGCTAGGGCGGTGAGATCTTCCAGGATTGTAATCTGTCGCCAGGTAGCACGTGTATCGTGAGAATTTTAAGTTACATAATTAGTAATATGAATATATCTGATTGTATATTTTGATTATTATTGTTGATTGCATGAGTTGGATTGTACTGTGGTGACCACTCCTCTTGTTTAAATAATACTTCAATTATATTTAAAATAAATTTTACGGAAAAGTGACATTGGTTGCTGCGCAGCTATTAAGAAAAACAAATATAACATGATAGGAAATTGAGTTGAATTGTGTAATTTATTTAGTACCGTATGTTAATTCTGTTTTTTTTTATCGAATTCATGTCATTTTTGTTTCGTTGTAATAATAATAAAGCTTTTAGAATAATACTCAGAAAAAATAGATGTACTCGGATCAGTGCAATGAATGATCTGAATATGATGACCTTTAAGCAAAAAATATATTTCATTGTTATGGTATTTATTAAAATATCGGCAGAATTTATACGAAAAATGGATGCAAATCAACCATAAGCACGAACATAATACAAGAGGAAAAGATAGAATGAGACTGCCTATTCAGGAAGAAGGCTAAATCTCAGAAATCGATGATGTACAGTGGGATGAAGATATTTAATGAAATGCCAGAAGATATAAGAAAAGAGGAGAAACTACATAGATTCAAAATGAAACTAAACAAATATGTTGTGGTAAAAAGGAACATTTTGATTTATGTTTATATTAGAGCATATATTAAAAATAAAAACACCCTACGTTTTTAATTGATTTTGCGTTATAAAACAGCCGGTATTTAGTCACTTGTTTCAAACATAGCCATTACGGAGAAACCAATTATTTAGCTTTAATCAAAAGTCTAGTTAATACGTGTCATAAACTTAACGTGACTATTAACTATTAATTATATTCGTTGTTTCAAACGTGGTGTAGCTGTTTTCATTGTACTTTGGACGTGATGTTTTCGTATGTGTAAATGATGCCCGTATCGTGGTCAGGCTCGGGAGTCATGATGGATCCCACGCGCGGCCGCCAGCCGCCACGTCATTCCGTTTTTCAGAGAAGGATAAACCCTATTTTATTTTGCAGTCTAATTGTCTCGCTGCCCCCGCCGCAGTCGAGACCCTCGTCCGACGAGCTTGGAAAGTAAAATGCAGCCACCCGGTAAAAGCGCACAGCGCGCCCTCCGTGTTCTCGATCAGTGTGCACGTTCGAACTTGACGATTTGACTCGCCGCTGGGCCGGATAGCGGCCGCTGTTCGGACGGATTTATTCCTCGGTTTATTTGGGAATGTTTCAGATGAAAGTGTGCGTTCATCTTTTTGGTTCGCCTTTCCCAGACAACTCTGGCCCGGCTCTTCGCCCCCTCCCCGGTGCCGACGCCGGCGACGGGGTATTTTCCTCGTTTTTATCCTGCGAATAATTATACTTTATAATGCTTTCGTGCCCGAGTCAGGAATGCCCTCATCTTGTGTAACGTTTTGTTTACACGCTATTTTAAAGGTATTTACAAATTTTTGATCGTATTCGTGCAGGAAGCGGCGCAATCTAGACTTTTGTTTTTCTGTGATGAAGTAATAACTTTCATTTTATTTAATATTGTTAAACGATTTTTTTTTTAAAATGAAAACACATTTTTGTTGTGAATTAGCAATTTCAGAACGTGTGATATTTTTAAGACAATTTAATTTAATCATATTATTAATATTTGCAAATTTTGTGGTTTATTACGTTCATTTATTTATAGTTTGTTTAATTTTGTTTTAAAAAAAAAAATTAATCAAATATAATAAATTTATCTGTCGAAAAAATATTTGGTTGCTACCGGGATTTGTTTTTAGATAATAATGCTTGCAAAAGAGATAGTAATCTGAAGAAATTTTTAATTTTACTAATTACTATTAAACTCTTTTCAGCGTACTCCATGAGTAGTTTTGTTTCCTTTGTTGCATTTAACTCTATAATTACTATCTTTGCCATAAAACTATTATGCAATTTGGCGAATAATAGAAATTATAAATAATAATAATAATGGATAATTTGTATAGCGCCATTTTCGTAAAAACTTTCACCTCAAGGGCGCTTTACACATAAACCGTTTATAGTTCTACAATTATCTTTGTTTTTTAAAATTAAAAATCGTTATTTGCACTTATGGAAATGATTTTTTGAAAAAGTGCGTTTTTAGTTTCTTCTTAAATAAAGTCTCTGATGCACTGTTTCTTATAACGGAGGGCAAAGAGTTCCACACTTTTGGGCCTGCCACTGCAAATGCCCGTTCACTAAATTTAGACTTCTGGCAACGGCTGATCGGTTCTACAATCCTTCCTGCAGCTGAAGTAGAGGCTGATCTGAGAGTTTTACGTCTACCATTCAAATTGTCCGAGGTACAAAGTTCTTGAAGATATAGAAGCGCCATGTTGTGTGTCGCCTTGTACATCAACCAGCACAATTTAAATTCAACTCTTTCAGGGAATCGGAGCCAATGTAGCTGATGTAAAAGGGATGTTATATGAGAGAATTTGGAAACTCCATATATTATCCGTGCAGCCGCATTTAGAATAGATTGTACTGAAACATTGGTAGGCCAGCAATAGATGCTGTTACAATAGTCCACACGTGACACCACAAATGCATTTATAAGTTGACGGGCTGCCCCAAGAGGAAGATGTCTCCGAATACTTTTAATCTGTCTCAGTTGATAAAAACATGCACTGACAGTTTTACTGATTTGTGTATTCATTGAAAGGTCTGAATCAATGTGCACGCCCAACAACTTAACTGCAGATTTAGCATTCGTAGACATTGATTCCTGTATTAAGTTTTGCCTTCTGGGTGTTGCTGTCCATAGTAATTCTGTTTTGGATGGATTCAATGTAAGTCTATTCTGTGCCATCCACTCGCCTAATGTATATATATGTAATAAAGTTGAAAAAAAAATTCTATTCTCTAAACTATATACCGAGTGTACATTTTGTGGTGGTAACGAATAGGCGGGCTTAGATTATTATATCTTATGTGCATAACTAGAATTTACGCGTGTGATTGTATAACCAGAAATAACTCGTCAATCATGACGGAAAATTTAACATTTTGTATAGCCTTTACGTATTTAAAGAATTCACGAAAATAATTTATTTCGTGTGACCCGATAACCGGACACTTTCACGCGAATTGACAGCAGACGTTATTTGTTTTATGTTGCTATTTAACACGATCGGACGGACATAAGGAAGTTATATATGTAAGATACGGTGATCGGTGGTTAAATCAGTATTTATATTTCATAAATATAAATGCCGCTTTATAAATATTGTTACGACCTCCCCCGCCCCCCCCCGCCGAGCGTGTGATCCGCGTCCCTTGATCAAACAATCCACAAGCGGCCCCTGCTTCTATTAGTAAACTTACTTAAAAGGTTTTCTCAGTCTTTTCCACCATTTTTGGTATTTTGCTTGCATTTTAAATATACCGAGGTGCAAATCTAGGAATAATCTTAAAATTGAATTTCATATATTTGCAGTAGCCGTCGTCTTTTCTTTTATTCCCTTTACTTTCTATTTATAACTAATGTTTAAAACCCCTAGACTTATATAAGTCATAATTTTAATAATTACGTACCTACAGTATAGCAGTATTCTAATATCTGACAACAAAATTTGACAGAATAAAAAGGTCTCCCATCCACCTGATTCGTACATTTCATGTAAAATTGACACATCACTCCAATTTACTGTATGAACTTCCTTTCAAATTTCTCCATACGTGACACACTGAAGGTCATTGGGATACGATTAAGTAACAGGACGAAGCAGAGTAACATAATTGAGATGCACGACTCGATCTATTGAGATGCCGCGTGCTTGGCATAAAACAATCGTAGACCTTCCATTAGTTATGATTATAGCGTGCGATGGCCACGCGGCTGATCACACCAGAACAATTTAGATAAGGAGACAGGATAACTTCGTCACTGAATGCAATGACTGATGTTGATGACCAACCGCCAAATGCGGTCAATTCACTGGTCATCATAAAACCGCAAGACTTTTCAGAGAACAACAACCACAGTATTGTTCAAGAAACGATTTAATTACAATTATGACAAATAATAATTTAATATATATTTTTTAATTAGCTAAACTTTGTACTACGGACACGACTGAGTATTATTTTTATGTTTTGTGGAGGTCTATCGCCTCCACCGTTATCATCACACGCCGACGACCCTGAACGCACTTTGCATATACCGATGCATAAAACAGAGCTCCTAACAGCAATAAACATACTTGGTACCGACGCTGGGCAACAATCATGCGAGCCGCAACCATCTAAGAGACCAGCACGTACACATGCCCCCGCAATCATAATCTCAAATTTCTGAAAATTTCCTTGCGCCGCAAAGTAACTGCAATATAAATCATTAATTAAAATATAACATCTTTAATTTTATATGCATGACATCATTTTAAAGGATTCCGAATTTATTATACATTGAATTACTTATTTTCTCTCGTTTCTTCGATCCATGAAAGCCCCCAACACATCAAAACAAACTTTCATATTTATATGTGTCACAACCAGGTGTATGTACATCGCTCCCGTAATTTGCGAACATAATTATGTATTAATGCCGATGAGTTACTTGGAAATGCGACCTAAAGTTTCTCACACTTTGATATAGGCTGGTTTGACAATCACCAAATTATAAAAGCAAATTTGGCAATCCCCAAATTAAATATTCTTAGCTATAATTATTATTATGTCTCAGCCTTAAGTTCTCTGTCTTAAAACTTCAACTTTCAAGTTTGTCGATTGTTTGAAACTCATACTCACAGTTACCTTTTAAAAGTTCAATCACTTTTGAGAAAGTTGAAAACTCTTCGTGAAATTTAAAGCCTCTCGTATAAATTCAATACATTTGCATCCAGAATTGTCCATATAACCACCAACCTGAATAGATTCAAGATTGAATTTTTCGAAAAATACAAGACACGTGACTAAAAAGATTGCTAAAAAATCTCACTTCTGGGAATGATTAGAAGATTAGAAGAGAAGTACTGAGTCTTGTAAAATAGTATTATTCCTCACATCAACTACTTCAGCAGCATTTTTGTTTTTGGTTAATGAATAAGAAAAGTTTTGTAAAATAAAGCTTTGAGAATAGTACTCAGAAGAAATAGATATACTCAAATCAGTGCAGTGCTGAATGATTTGAATATGATGATTTTTAAGCAGAAAATATATTTCAATGTTATGGTATTTATTTATAAAAACCTCACTAATTAAATATTTGCAGAATTTATACGAAAAATGTATGCAAATCAATATGAGCACGAACATCAAACAAGAGGAAAAGATAAACTGAGACTGCCATTCAGGAAGAGGGCTAAATCTCAGAAATTGATGATGTACAGTGCGATGAAGATATTTAATTAAATGCCAGAAAACGTTGGAATGGAGGAGAAACTACACAGATTCAAAATGAAAGTAAGCAATTATGTGGAAGATAAGTTGTAGTAAAAAGGTACGATTTTGATCTTATTTATATTAGAACATATATAAAAATATGCACTTATGTAATACACTGTATTAAGAATAAATAAATAAATTTTCCCCACAATAGGTGAAAATTTTGAGGTGTAAATGTGTAACTGTCGTACTAGTTTTTTCAGTTTAAATTGATCCCATTATTGTTACGTTAGAAGTAATTTTGTCGTGCCGATATTAGTTGACTACCAGGAATGTGAAAACGAACAAATTAATCTCAACTTGTAAAATATATTTCAGCTCCACACCAGCCAAATGTTCTTGTAGGTACACCAACATTTTTTTTCCGATTGCGTATTACGCCTGCTGATGTAACTTCACGGAATATATTTCATCTTTCGGCGATCTGTAAATTTCAACACCAACAGCTGAGAAGTATTATGCCTTGGCAGCGTTTCGCTCCAATGCTTTGAGTAAACAGCTCGCGGTTCTTCTGCCGAAATTATTATCCCAGTACATTTATATATTATTTACTCGGTCCGAACGATTGAAAGTTAGTACGCGAGCATATTTCGAATGAAATAATTCTACAATCGTCTGGCAAAAATTATTCTTTGCCACTTGATTCGATATGAAAAATATTTCACTCTCACGTTCCATTTTTTCAAATTTAATCGATCGCTGCACACAGAAGCCTGGTTCTGTCGGGAATGGGAGAAATGAAAAAGAATTGTCGATTTCATTAAATTGAAAATTCAATCGATATTTGTAATCAATCTGCTTTGCATGGAAGATTTTGAGGAACGTATATGTATACTAAAAAATATTATTCTAGAAAAGACAAAAAATTAAGTTTTATGTGTGGAAGTTGGATTTTTGGATGAAATTTTGAAGGAAATTATAAACATTGAAATTAATTTACGAATGATCAATTTAAAAAATTTTGAAGTTGCCCAACTTTGTTACTCGAATAAAATATAAATATTTATCAACTGTTTGTTCTGTGTAAATTTGGAAAAATGCTTTTTCCCTGTCATTATTGATGGGCGTGTGTTTTTTTTTCTCTTTTGTCAACTTGACATGGTGTAAATAGAACCTTAAAATCTAGCTATCGAGTTAATAATATTTAGATTTTATGAATACCTTAACGTTAATCATCAGGACAAGCGTCCAAGCAATGATATGCTTCATAATTAAAAAAAAAAAAAACTTAGTAAATACATGATATTTTTATTATTATGTGACTTATGATAATATAATTTAAATCAATCAATAGCTCAAATCGGTACTTAAGGCCTCTCAGTTATCTGATGGCTTCACTCTTTTGTTCTAGCTAGGCAGATACAGGTGAATAATATGTTCTAGACCGATGTTGTTTTTGAATAACTAGGAAATGAAACACAATTTTTTAATTTGGATTTACTAATCGATTTTTTGGTTTATTACAATTATGATAGAATATGACATCGGTCAAGTGGCCGCCTTTGGCATCGGCACAAGTGCGTGGTCTTTGACCATATTTTTCGTAACAATCTCGCACACTTCGCGTGTTATTTCGGCAATATTGTCCTTTAGCATCGGAATTGTTGTTGACTTATTGGCGTAGACCTTTCCTTTCAAGTACCCCCATAAAATAGTCGGGAGCTATCGAATCAGGTGATCGAGGAGGCCAGTCTACATCACCACTTTTTGACGTTATGCGGCCGGGAATTTTTTTCCCGCAAAATTTCAAGCGTAGCTCGAGCTGTGTGTGTGGTGGCACCGTCTTGTTGAAACCATATGTGTTGCAAGCCAAGTCGACCCAATTCAGCTACCAATAAGTTTTCCTACATGTGACGATAGCGATCTCCATTAATGGTTACAGCATTGCCATTATTATTTAGATAAAATGTTTTAATGACTTTCAACACGTTGTTAAAGTGTTAGATGCTCCATTATAAATTGTAATCAACTACTCTCTACGACTACCAAATGCGAACTGACAAATGTATGACAAACCAAAATGGCGGCCAAAAAAAATCGGCCTGGAACATAATAGTCACTCTGTATGTCATCCCTGTAATACAATCAATACAACTTGATAACGGACTTCGGTATTCATGTTGGATAAATTTTGTAATTATTTAATTGGGGGTGATTACTTACTTACAACATTTCACTGGATCCAGGTGTAATAATAATGGACCGGAGTGCTGAATAAATATTATCGACGAGAGAGCGTTTTAAATACAAGCTTGGAAGATGATGAAAAAAAGTTACATGAATAGGCTTAGCTTGTTTATTTTTTGTGTAAATTGTTTATTTTTTTCTCTGCTCACAATTAATATTTCTTAAATAAAATTTGTAATACTCTAAAGATCAACAAACTTTTTAATATAACCAGTTTCTTTCTAAAGTCTGCCTTTTTTGTGTGTCGATGTTGTACGTAATATGCCAATAAAAATTTAGGCGACTGATTATATTGAATCAATTTTTTTAATCGTTAGAGTATTACAATTTATCTTTAAGACACATTACTTGAGCAACAGAGAAAAAACAATCAATTTAGTATAGGATTAAAAGTGACGATCTTAAGTTTATTACTAGTTTGTACAAACCAATTTGATTATTTTAACGTCGGCCGGTTTCGATATATCTCGACTGTACTTTCGTAAGGACTGGTATACACCGTTCGTCCATCAGTGTAGTGGTGTAATCAAAGTGGTTTTTTCAATGTCTGTTATTATTTGAAAATAAATAACTGTATCCACGATGTTAAAGCTATAAACATCAAAAATATATTAATACAAATTAAATTAATCAATTGGAAAGATTTACAGAAAAACAATTTATCGAAAAAATATTTGAGTCTAACGTGTTTCTGGGAAACGTGTTTACCATTCCAATGCAGCAATCGATTACGTTTACGACAAATTTAGAAATTATATTCTGTATATTTTAATAATTGATACATCTATAATTCAATTTTTAAAAGCAATCAACTTTATATTGCGATGAATTTCAAATACATTTGAGTAATACACTAGGAAACGCCAGAATTAAATCAATCCATTTGATTAAATTTGGATAAACTTATATACCTACTTATGTATTTTTAATGAACGCATTTTTATTATGAAATTGCAATTTGTATTAAACTATGAATTTTGTTCTGTAATTACAACTTCACAATTAAAATGCGTTTTTTTTAAGGAAAAGGAAAACATATTGTGAAGATGCAGTTTTTTTCAGACCTGTGGTATTTTAATAGTGATGAGATCAAAATCACGAACCGTGAGTCAATCACTGATATTTTGAGTCACACTCACTATCAGTGATTGAATATTTGGGAATGTCGTGATTCATTTTTTTATTGTATTTATATTTGGTTGTGACCTTGGTTCGGCGCATGTGCATGTGAAACGAAAATATTCACGAAGGAATGACGTTATAATTTGTGATAAGGCACCATCTAGTAGATTCTACCAAAACGTTTTACGAATTTGACCCGAAATTTTTTTTTTTCCATTCAAAGGGTTTTCATTCTCTTTGTGGTGATATTAAATTAGATATATATTAATTTATGTACTAGAATATGTTTTTTACGTAAATGAAGATTGAATAATATAAGTAAATACACTAAAAATTATGTTTTTTTTATATATTCATTTATTCGTGTATTGTAATATCGTGCGGCGCACGCGTATTAGTAATGAAACTGATCACTGTCACAGTTTTCAATCACTGATATTATTGAATAACAATCACAATCACACTAGTGAGTCAAGAGTAGCATTTTTTCTCATCACTATATTTTAATACAAATGAAATGTATCAACTAGAAAGATATACAGAAAAAAATCAATTTATCGGAAAAATAATTTAGTTGCTACCGAGATACGAACCTGGATCTATTCCTATCCGGAGAAATGCGTTACCAGTTACATCACGCCAACCGAGTAAGTTGACGACAAATTATGGAACTTATATGCTGCAGCTCTTTCAAATTGATACATCTTATTATCCTTATTTCATTTTTAAAAAAGCTCTCACCTTTATATTGCGACAAATCTCAAATACCTTAGAGTATACGCCAGAATTGAAATCAATTCGTTTTGATTATGTTTGGATAAACTTTCATTCAACTTATATATTTTTAAGGAAAACACATTATTATTGTGAAGTTGCAGGTTTTTTTCAGAACATAGTTGTGTGGTATTTTAGTTGCTACCTACCAGTAGGTACCAACTAAAATATTTTTTCGATCGATTGATTTTTTCTGTATATCTTTCTAGAATATTAATATTAATTTATTATCGTTTACAATTTTTAATGCCATTTTATTTAGTACTACATTTAATTTTCCCGGACACAGTTCTAAATCAACATAGGGTCGCATCTTTTCGTGTTTTCAACAACTTTAATGTGTACACTGATCCAGATTAATGCAGGTCTTGAAACATTGCACGTTCGAAAAGCGGTTTTCGTTCCTTGATAGCTGCATTAGCATGCTGATGCTGCCTACGGGGAGAGTCGTACATCAGACATCTGCACGTTCGATCGCCTGCCGAGATTTATGTGACTGCCGTGATTGATAATGTCATTTTGAATACAAAATCATCACTTGACAGTTGACGTAGACATCGTCAGACCTTTGAATGAGTGCTATAAGGATGTGCAAAATATGATTATTGAGATTTCACTTATGCGAACCAACGGTGAAATTAACAGCCCTGATGTTACTTTGGGCAAATGTCTAAAATATAAACTAGTAATTTCTCTAAAATATTATACTTATTAACATTATTATAACATCTTCATTCGTAACTCTATCCATCCAGCTTATTTTAAGCATTCTGTAGATCCACGTCTCAAATGCTTCAAGTCGCCTTATCATTTCTTCGGTAAGTGTCTATGCTTCCATTCTTTAAAATAATATCGAGAACTCATAGTATCTGAGAACATTGTACAATATTCTTCTTCTTTAGTGACATATCACTAAAGGATCTGATGAGATTGAGCTTGTAATACACCTCTCCAAGTCGCGGTCCTGGGTCGCCCTCGCGGCTGACTCCGGGGTCTCTTCAGCGAGATTTAATTTACCTATCCACCGTTGTGGGTACCCTTCCATGTTTTCTTTGTCCCAATGTTGTTTGTAGATAATTTCCCTTTCTATGCCGTCACTTGGATGCATAATTTGGACAAAGAATTGGAAATATCTTTTGTTCACTGCTGTCGTTGGATTGAGACATTCGTGCGTCGTGCTGCCCACGGGATGGGTAAAATGATGTATATTGTTAAATGTCGCTTAAACAGCTGAATCCATGCTATTTATTATTGGATTATTTTTCAAATTACCGTTTCTTTTATCCTTTCCTATTTCATTTTAGCTCCATTATTGAAAATTGGTGTAGTGGTATTCGGAGCGAGACCACGTACTAACATATATACAACTTTCAAAAATTTGATAAATCTGGAGATTGAGGGGTGAAAATTGGTATATATATAAAAAGTGATCACTCCAGCCGAAGACAGGTCATAAGTCCTGTAATTACCCTATATTTTTTCTATATATTTTCCATTAAATATAATAAAAATAGTTTCGTCTCTATAAGATATCTGATATTTATTTAATAACAGTGCCTTTTTAGGTAAAAATCCAGTAATTGTGTGTTCTTGGACATATTTAAATATTGCTATAAAAATAATTTAATTAGAATATAATAATAGCATAGTCGCACTGTGCAACTTTGGTTTTACAAAAAAATTATCAAATGTATTGGATATCATCACATCAGATTGTACAAAACCTATGTACATAACAGGCGCGGTCGCTTCATACATGCTTTGGATGCTCCGCATCCCTTGTGTTCTAGTGTTAAAAAGCTTTGGACTTTTTGTTTCTAGTCGAAAACTGCACTGCTGCAAATAAATTCGTCCTGTCCTTTAGAGACCAGTCATAACACATACTACGACACGGCGCGCGTATGGAGCGAGTCTAAATACATATACATTCTCAACAGCATACATATACATACCGGCAACAGTGGATTCTATCATTCGTTCCGTATCCACAAAGTTTGAAAGTATTCGACTTTCGCGCATGTGCATTCAGTGTCGCCTGTCAACGTTTTCGAATACGTATTCGTTAACAGCATCTAACGTACAAAAAACGACTTTAATGCTTATGTATAATACACAAAATAGCATACATATTACGAAGCGAGCGGATTGTTTTGAGAAATTTGTTTATGTGACGCATTTATGACAGTTTAGCTTGAATACTTGAAGCCGAATTATTGAAACATTGAATATCCCTCGATTAGGGGTTGTATTTGATAGTAGGTGTAAACTTGTTTTCCAGCATCCCTTCTACAAAAAGTCACCGACCGCCACTGGTACATAAGTATATCTATACAATAAAATAACACGTTCGATGAATTTATTGGTTAAAAATAGGAAGTTGTCAACGTTAGTGAAAAGTGTATGTTTTACTATCCGTCTTGAAAGAAATAAAGAAAAATTGTACTGACAAACCATTCCACCCGCGCCTCGCGAATGTTAGCTTTCATCAAACAGACCATGTGTTGCGCTGTTGACTGATTTCTTACCGTGCAATGTGTTATTTCTTATTTGTATGCATTGTGTAAAGTAACCGAACACAAATAGCCATCAAGCGTCGGATGGTTTCTGCCCAAGAAGCGGTGCGGTATCTTGAACGGTGCTAGATTTGGTGTGTCGACGGTTACGTTACTTTCTGTGGAGCACGTTCCAGTGCCGACCATACTCAGTGTCACCGCCCTTCCTTCTTCAGCCGGAAGTGAGGCGGATATGTTGGCACGTCGCCGTCATCAGGACCCCCGAGTTGGTAATTATAGTCCCAGAACCGAGTGCATGCATTTCGACTTGACTTTATTCTCTAACGGCACTAAGTCGAAACGACTGTCGTTTAGGTCGCCGGATTCACTAGGATGAGTAGCTAAATATTTCATCTTTTTACTAAGTTTGCATCATGATTCTATTTTGATGCGCTATTTTGAAAATAGTCGCAGTAATGAATCCTTGATGCAATAGTCAGGTCATTGCCAGCGACGACGTAAATGGGAGAATCTTTTGCCAAGTTTGGTCCACAATAATCAATGCATGATTAAAAATTCTACTCGCGTTGGCTATTATTATTTACGACGGAGGTGATACTTATCTTAAAAAATACGATAAAGTAATGAGCTATCTGTTTTCGAATTATTTTTAGATTTGTTCTCCTGTTAAGTTAATTTTATTATTTTTGAGAAGAACACATTTTTGTTGTGAAGTATCATTTTTAGAACATAGTTCTGTGGTATTTTATTACAAATTAAATGGATCAACTAGAAAAATTCATAAAAATCTATTTATCGACAATATATTTAGTTGCTACCGGGATTCGAATCTGAATCTCTTCCTATCCGGGGAAGCGCGTTTACCATTTTCGGTATAGCAATCGAATACATTTTCGTTAAATATTGAACTTATATTCTGTAATTTTTCCTATCGATACATCCAGAGAAAGATGTTCAGGTTCGAATCCCGGTAGAAACTAAATATTTTTTTTTTTATAAATAGATTCTTTCCGTTTATCTTTATAGTGCATTAATTTAATTTTATAAAATATTTTCTCCACTTCAATCGATTATCTGATTAATTCTTCTGTCATAATGTGTAGCAATAGACAATAACGTTCTTTAGGAGTAAAGTGTTTTTTGCGTGAGCATTGTTTACGTTTGTAGTGTTTTTTGTATCACGCCCGGTCTTATAAAAGCGGGAAAATCTAACTGCCAATGATGACTGTTTGGACGCGAGCGCTCTGAAGGTTTGAACCTGACATGTTATCGGAGTTTGAAGTTGGCGATCAAAGCGAGATTGTTTACAAATACTGGGCCGTCGAGGACGCACCTATCCTGACGTTTTGATGGAAGCATTTTGGCAGAATAGGCGGGCGAATGGTATTTTCTGTCTACAATATATATTTTTTAAGTCTTGTCTCGTGTACCTTTACAATCTTTATGTGAATTATTTTTCATTTTTATTTTAACTGCTATTTATAAGTAAGTATACCTACACTTAATGGGGACTAGAAATTCGGAATCCACGTGTAGGTAAATAGGGTGAATTATATAAATAATATTTTTGTTACTGTCAATGTTATTATTGAATTTATGGTTCTATGATATTTATCTGCGTGTTATCAATAATAATCAGTCGTTGAAATTTGTTTTAAACTTTATTTGTGCTTTCGAAATAAAATTACTTCAATACGGTAGGTCAATACGGGTGCCAGAAAGCGGTTGAGTTTTAGATAATGTAGTCTCGATAACGAATGTGATTTGTGTATTTAACCCGAGTCTTATATCTATACTTATCTGATATGCATACGTTCCGAAGGGCTTTTGGTTGGCAAACATATTTGTACTGAGATATGAGAAAGCAGCTAAATTGAAAAGTACTGCCTGGAAATGACGTCAAATATATATTTTAAGACATTTCTGCGCAGGAACACCGAACAGATATAACTCTTTTTGAAAATAGTGTTCACTTATACCTAAATGCTATTGTGAAATCCTTTTAGTACTTTTAGTCTTATGTTATTTGAATTTGATCCCACCTTTCCGGCAGTATATCTCCGAATGTACATCTTTCCACGATTGCCAGAATCCATCCTTAAGCTAGACGGCTCAGCGAGTGAGATTTCGAGGTTCAGCAGCACTTCAAACAGAAATATATATATATATATTATGTACGATCAATCCGTTTTGAAGTATTTGCATAATTAATTAAAGCACATTATTATTATGCTCAGGATTCTTGATTTACATTAATTAATCTACTCGTAGCGTAGGAAATTATAATACGTTTCCTTTTGATTAGTATACATCTGTGATATTATAGCTATGTAATCTATGAAAAAATAGTACTATTTTGTTGTTGTTCAAAACATAGTATTCAGTCATGATTCATGACGTGGCAAAAATAGAATTCCGCTGCTGTAACGATAAAGCTGATTTTTGTTCATGTCAGAAATAAATATTTATAAATAATAATGTATCTAATAATATGAAAATAGGATAAATATAAAGACTACAACAAAAACGACTATTTTTCGACAAATCCTTGACATATCACTGCATGGTTTTTTTTCATACTCATATTTAATTATTATATTTATTAATATTATACATCTTTCAACAAACGAAATATAAAATGTCAAGTACATATATACGATTACTATTAGTGATTGTTGAATTATGCCAATATTACATCAGGCAATGAATGCTTACTACAGGTATATAATAGATCATTTTTTTTTATTTGTTATTATTATTTAACTGTCTACACGATTTTTAAAGATCTACATAAAATGTTGTTTTAGGTGGTAAAAATGGTCTACTATCTACTAAGAATATCCCCCTTCTTGATTTTCTTTGATCTATTAAAGTGTCTGTGCGTCTTGGTCTAGTGCTTAAGACACTCGCTTATTGATCGAGTACTCGGGGGGGTTCGAGCCCCGTCGCAGGAGATCACCAAATTAGTCTTGTTTTCATAGCACAAGCATTTTTCACTTGAAAATAGTAATAATATTAATGTGACACCTATACTGTGCGCATAATTCTATTTTAAAAAAAATAGTTTTTAATTATTCTAATATCTATACTTTTTTTTTAATCAAATGTATTCTTTGAGTTTTATTTTCTTCATTATCGTAATTAATATCGCACGTCTAAGGTTCCGCTCTTGATACAGCAGTTACAAAATTGGCCGCCACACCCGTCCCCCCATTTCCGACAGCGTACACTATTTGCCTTTTAGTACTATCGTGTGACGAAGAACAAATACGATGTAAGTGAAACGAACCTTACGAAAGATGCACGATCCACATTATGCGAAATGTAGAACGCGGTCACCGAAAGCCATTTGCGATATTGAAGGTTTTATGGGCAGTTCGTGCAAACATTTAATACACCCACCAAATAAATTTTCTGCTATAAAATTTTAATTCAACGTATTATATACGTTTTTATGTGTTTTTCAATGCAGGTTTTTTGGTTGACGTGTTTTTTTTTTACATACCTTAAAGACAATTGCCTCGCAGAGTCCATATACTCGTAAATGGAACCCGTGAGCTGTAACAAACTTCCATTATTTATTGTAAGACTTTTTGCTAAAATCTATAAATCCTCTACCGTGGGAGATGTCGTAAGCTCTGTTTGTCGTTCCATTACGCGAAGGAGATACTTTAGCGAGACACTGGACCGGATTACGTTGAAAATTATTTCGCTAGTTTTAGAAAATAATTTTTTTCCTCGCTCTACTATTCCATTATTATTATCGTTTACTAATCGATTAACGTGACGTCTTGGAAATCGCTTGTGACGTGCCATCTATTCTATTGTGCCTCCACGACCAGCAACACCGTCCTGAACGCACATACCTGGATGAGAACCTGAATCTCTGAACGGCCATATAATCTCTCCAGGTACCGGCCAGTTGACAACTATAATATACACGGGAAGCCGGCCTTTTAGTCCCACCTCCAACGAACGCTCTCGTCATAGATTTTATTTTTATCGGTGTTCTGTAAATTGTGCAACCAACTTCAATAAACGCCTATCAACTGCAAATTACTTAATACTTGTTCCACCTAATGACTCTAACCACATCTATGCACACACTTCCTTTGTTGAACATCACTTAACCCAATTACCGTATCGGTTGCTACAATAGATGAAGGGTTTAGTACCCGGGACTCTGTTTGCCATGAGATCAATGTCAAAAACACACTCCGTGATATCTTTCTCATCTGAACTTAATGGAGAGCTGGGAGATATACAGCCCCAAGTATCATTACGCCTGATGACACACATAACCACACTCACTCATCCCACACTCTATACCTATAATTGGTTAAACACGCATAAACACAAACCTCTACACTATCATTTTAATGTCAAAGCTTTAATTGTGCCACATCAACTGACCTAATTTTGATAACACTCTGTTGAATTTTACAATGGTTTGCATTTTGATACCGAAAAATAAAAATATATAAAAACTCGACTGATCAGATTCGGATTCGTCGGTTGCTGAGGCTTTTAATAAGAAATCTTCCAGAAAATAGTTTACGTGGCGTCATAAATATATTTATTACTATTTTCTCTTCATTTATTCGTTTCTACATATGGTAACTATGTGGAGGAGAATGCCGTATCATATTAATCAGGCTTAATTTCTTAATAAACCAACTTTTTTCAAAAAGTATTATGATTCTGTTTTGTTTTAATATAATATAAAATTATGACTATCGGCTTTTGGATTCTGAGACAGAAAAGTATTTATTAAATATTACGTACTTGTCTCTTAAGTACGTCTTCAGTGTACACCTCGTAATGTGAAGGTCCAAAAAATAGACTTTGCAGCAATTATACGTTTATTACAATATGATACAATTTAGTACAAGGTATATCACTAGTATAAGTCAAACGATAAAGCCGATGGACACGCAGAGAGAGAGCGCGCCGCCTTTTATAACCTCGCACACACGCGCCGGTGGTGCGGCATTCACACACACAACTATACAATTCCAAGGACATCACATTAAATATACGGAATTTATTTTTATAAATATTTTTACTATTATTGACGACCCTCCCCTTTTGGGGGTGTGTGATTTCTATACCTTCTTTCTGGCTGCCTTTTAAAAATTAATGTGACAACAAGTCTCTCAGTATGGTTCTGGTACGACGATACCGGAGCCAACCTATGATGGTACTATGATGATATGACTGAATGTAATAAAATATATAAAAATATATGTAATTATGATGAATCGAAACGAGGGTAAAGAACTCTCATAACGATTCGGGATAGGGTGTAAATAAATAAAAAAAATATATTATTGACGACATTTATTGAGTAATATAATCCCGTCTATTTAATCATCTGCGATAACTCAATAGTATAGCAGGCTCGTGGGTTTCAGGTATCCCGGGCTATTACGACGATTTTTTTGGACCATTTTCAGTGGCTATGTAGACTGTGTAAGCGTCATTCTCGACCATATCGACCGACCCATGGCTAAATAGATTAGAATAAATTAATTTTATACCACTTTTGTGTTCTCTCCGCCGATTCTAACGCCGACTTTATTAATAATATGATGCTCATATTATTAATAAAATCGGCGTTAATTTTGTAGTTTCATCATAATGGATGGATATAAATATAACAATTTTATAACTCTACTTGAGTTTATTTGCACTACTCGGGTGTCGAGAGAAATAGTGACTCTCATCGATAGGTAAAGTGTTAAACTAAGTACACACAAATATAGGAAACAAGGGTTAGGTGGTAGACATAGCAGTAATTAGGTACTGAGAGATGGAGGGGGAGGGGGCGGAGTTACTGGTGGATGGTGGAGGTGTGGTTGTAACGGAAATATTGAGAGGAGAGATGAGTTAGAAAATGTAATATTGTTTAACAATTTAATACTCGAGTTCAAATTTCCTTTTATTTCTAAACTTTCAAAATTATTCATTTTATTATCTTTACGCGGAAAAGTTGTTACTAGTTAGACCAAGGCGATGCTCTTTTAATATAACGTTGAGATTTATAGAGGTTTGTCCGATATATTTACGAGTAGTGCAAATAAACTCAAGTAGAGTTATAACATTGTTTTATCCATTAGATGGAGCTCGTTCCGACTAATGACTAATTTTAGTTTGGCGATTCGTCGACTTATCGGGATACTCCGGCCCTGCTGAGGCGCCACTTCCCGCGGACAGGCCCGTCGCGGCGGTGTGCGGCGAAGGCTGTGTCGACACACGCGTGTGCTTGTGTTTATGTTCTTTCTCCACCGCGTGTAAACACTGCCGCCGCAGAACCTCACATATCTTCCACTCGCGCGGGATTACACGCGAAACAATGATCTACCGGTTACTAGCACGCTTGATGTATAAGGTCCATAATGAAAAAGGGTACAATTTTCAAGGCTAAAGGGACACCGGGACACGCTTCTATATATTTTTTTTTACTTTTTGGCAAGTATTCTTTATTTTAATGGAAGCTTTTGTTCATAACAAGTTAATTTTTTTTATATAGATTATTTAACTTCGTTTTTTTAATAACCGCGTAATGAGTAATTTTAAAAGACCAACCGGTTTCGTAAAATATCATTTCTTTTTTTTGGATTTCAAATTAACTAACCAAAAACGTATATGTCACGTTATTCTAATGTTTTTAGAAATTGATAATTATTTAAAAAATAAATCTAGTACTTAACTTAAATTGTTACGATGATGTGAAAAATGACTTGATGTTACAAATTATTAAGAAAAAAGTGTAGTATTTGTGGTTAAATTTAGTCGCTTATTTATAATATTTCAGTTAATTTTACACGCTTTATTTATTTCTAATGATTCTAAATTATTCAATTCAAGACCAGCACTGTTTATATGTAAAACAGACAATATCGAATTTTTATCAAAAGTATGAACATTTTCTAATAAATGATTGGAAAATTCTGAAAAACCATTACTATTTAAACATTTTAAATACTCTTTGATTCTTATTTTAAAATTTCGACATGGTTTACCAATATAGAAAGCAGTACAAGCTTACATGTATGTTTATAAACACCGGAATTATTAAATTTATCGTCTTTGGAATTTATGAGTAATTTTCCTATGTTGTTATTTGCATAAAATGTCGGTCTAATGTTTAGTAGTAGGTGTTTAGATATTTGATTCGGAAATTTATTTATTAATAAAATCCTACGCCAATAATCATTATTATTGTTTTATCTGAAAGCTATATAAAAATTGACTAGTAATATTTTATTTTTTAAAATCGTGTTATTATGTATTTGTACCCGTTATTAAGTGCTATCTGTTTAATGGTATTTAATAATTCAATATTGAAATTAGATAGTAACATAGGAATGTTGACTAGACGATGTATCATGGAGTGGAACTCTGAATGCTTAATGTGATAAAGTATGATTAGATTTACTATGTATGATGAGTAAAAGTTGGTTTTCGAAAAATGTTAAATTCAATTATTGTTTCATAATTTGTTTATTAATCTATAAAAAATGAACATAATAAACCACAAAGTTAAATTAACAAATATTAAAAATGTGTTATCTCATAATTACGATTTCCCTTACGCTGTTTTATGTGATTTTTACAAATATTAAATTGGTTTCATCGTCATGGATGTATTTAAATTTAATGACTGTCGACGGTTTCCAAACATTTCTCATCCCGTAAAAAAGTGTTAAAATAAATGTGTGTAAATAATAAAAATTTATTATTTCATTCAATGCATAATTCTTTAAATTGAGAGTCGCTGTGAATATTTTTTATAAAAAAAACAATAAGCACATTGGTGCCTAATTAATTTGAAAATTTGTAATTATTAATTTGATGCTACAAGTGTTTTTTTCTCCTTATCTTCGATTTTTTTTATACATTCACTCTTTTATCAACTTACGTCTATATGTACTCCCAATTTCTCCGCTGTTTCCGTCTACATTATATTCCTGTTTATCACTCAATCAACATCATGGGGTGTCTCCACCGAGGAAGGGGATAAGAACGGATCGCCTACATTTTATCTTGACACAGTTTCTCCTCGTGTTATCTTTGTTGGTCGCTCTCATCCCCGTCTTATGTCTCCCTTTCTATTCTTTTCACATCGATAATTTATTTGAAAAGCTTGGGGTACACCGGGTAATCAGATATTTGATCGGTTCGCATTTTTTAAATTATTATTTTTATTTAAGGCTCGTCATGAGGGCTATAATGAACAATGTGTTTTTAATAAAATCTGATAAAATAAGATGATGCTTGAAATTTCTATTTTATGTACGCACTTATGCGAATTTTTAAAACCCCAAGTTGATTATTAAAAAGATAATTATGCTGAATATATATATTTACAATATTCAAAATTATTAATTCATCATTCACCGATAATAACACTTCGACGTGTTTTGAAAAATTTAAGGTCAATAACGAATTACAATGTTTTCATTAAATTAATATTCCCGTCTTTTTTTCATTCTAGTTTAGAAAATTATCTAATAATTATAAATTGTAATAAATCACATAACTTTATTTTTATTTTTATAAAGGGTGATCCAAACTCAACCGTTATTTTTAATACTTGTAGCTCTGTTTTTTGATCTTTCAAGATTATAAACGTCATATATGATATCGGTAAAATAATAACGATTCCTCCGAGACCTCGCATCCGGAAATGTGTACAATTCAACATGATATATCCGTGCGCGTTCTCGTTCCGTTCTCTCAGTTGCTTCAGACCTGTGTTAGTCTAGACATCTTTTTTAAACGATGAAAAATGTTCAGTCAAAAAATATGCACATTGTTGCTAGGATTCATTCTTACGAGCTGTCCAATTAAAACTTTATTGTCACTACCATCACCAGGATTGGTTTTCACTTTTATATAAATAACGTAAAATTATTATTGGCTACAATCTAACTTACTAATTTACCATCACGCTGCAGGCAGAGAGGATAGAGCGCCACATTCCTCTGTCCTGACGTTCAATTCTCGCCTCATCCGCATTCATACATCTTATACAAGCTCGCAGATTGTTGAGGCTTCTAACAGAACAATCCTTCATTATCTGGTTTACTTGGTCGTGCCAGGTCTTCCGCGGACGTCCCCTATTTCTGGTGCCATCAACACTTGAGTTATATATATTTCTTACCATTCTCTCCTCATTCATCCGTTCCATATGACCAAAACATGTAAGTGATCCTTTCTCAATCTTACTCATTAGACTAACATCAGCTTTACATTCTTCACTAAATAGATTTGCCACAAATACGCCTAAGTGATCTCATTTCCGCTGCATTCAGTCTACTGTCGGTCCTCTTCTGCCAGCTACAGGTCTCATTTCCATACATCAGTGTCGGTACCAGGACTCTATGACATATTCCCGTTAGACATAATAGTGCGTACAATCAATTCAATGAATATATTCAAATGACGGAAAATTCAGTTCGAAAATTAAATTGAATATTTAAGTAAATACTCAATTTTTCTACTAAAAGCGTATTAATGAAATAGTGTTTCTGTCACAACTGGCCCTGACCTCATCTATTACAGTAATTAAAAATACATATCGCATCTAATGATCATTCCAAGCTACGCCGTAACGATAGGCGGTCAGATTGGCCAGGCCAACAAGCCAAATAGTAAGTTTTATTTTTTATCGCCCGCACTTTTTGGTTGAAATATTTTTTGTCATCACCACGGGAATCAAACCCGTGACGTCATGATAGGCGCTCAGCGCTATCGCCTATCTGATCTGACGCTTCTGCAGATTTATGAATGCTCCGAATACAGAGAGAAAGTTCGAAAAGGGTTTACGAAATGGCAAATAATCCTGATAATCCACACTCTTTTGTCGGACCACCTAATCAAAAGGTATCTTTGTTCATTTTTATCTCTTTTATTTTGTAAATGTGAACCGTTTGCCGAGCGCCCGAGTTTTGACCTTTTAACTAGTAATCTGTTGCAAGCTGGAACCAAAGTTTGCCGTTGGGAAGCTTGCTTATCAGAGCGGCCATTATAACTAAGTGACGTTTATTATCCGAAATCCACGTCATTTTTAGGTCGAAACCTTGCCAATAAGTTGTGGGAATGATTTTAATTAATTACCAAAAGGGTTATACACTCTACTTATGTGCCACCATGTCTATTTATTCATGAAATCTTCGGTAATATTTATTTTTATTATATTTTTACTAAGCCGAATTTGTCCAGTAGGGCGGTGGTCTGTCGAGAGACATGCGGGCGAGCGTTGTCGTGGTGCAGCCTAACGCCCTTGGTCAGCCTTCCTCTCCGGCGATTTTGGATGGCTCTTTTGAGTTTTGTCAATGTCTCGCAGTATCTGTCCGAATTGATGGTGGTCCCTTTAGGCATAAACTCGGTCAGCAAGACGCCTTTTCGGTCCCAAAACACCGTAGCCATCACTTTCCCTGCGGAAAGCGTCTGCTTAAACTTTTTCGGCCTAGGCGATTCAGGATGGCGCCATTGTTTGGACTGTTCTTTTGTTTCTGGAGTGACGTAGTGACACCACGTTTCATCTCCCGTAATAATGGAGTCCAAGAATTCTTCGGTATTCTCGGCGCATTCTCGAAGAAACCCCTCGGCACACTTGACACGATTGTCTTTGTGGGTTTCTGAAAGCATGTGTGGGACCCACCGCGCGCACACCTTGCGATAACCAAGTTTATCGGTCAAAATGTTGTCGATGGTTTTTTCACAAATCTCAGGAACCTGGACAGCAAGCTCCCGAAGCGTTACTCTCCGATCTTCGAGGAGAATGCGCTCAATCTTCGCCACGACTTCGTCCGACACCGATGGCCTCCCACTCCTTTGCTCGTCGTGGACGTCTGTGCGTCCTTCGGAGAACTCCCTGCACCATTTGCGGACGTGTTGGACGCTGATGCAAGCTGTGCCATAAACTTCTTCCAACTGTCGATGAATTTCAACAGGTTTAAGCTTCTTCGCGTTTAAAAATCGAATCACCGAACGGATTTCACACCTGGCGGTAACGGCGATGGCGGGTTCCATAGCGGATGGCTGTCAGGCCTTTACTGAGCGTCGCAGCGTTTGCTCCCGGTAGTGGGGATGTAGTTAAGGGACCAACAATCAAGGCGGTGTTGCCGGATTTCGCCTAGCATCTCGCGTGGCGAGTGTACAGCGTAAGGAACCTTATTTTTTACTTGGCCCTCGTATAAATAATAAGACAAAATACTTCGTTTAAACCGCTATTTATTGATTATTCAACATGTTTTGATACCTCTGGGATCTTAAAGAAACAATGTATACTGAAATTAAAAATACAAGCATAGATAAAAACAAAACTATAAAGTGGTGGGTAACTAGTAGTAGGAACTAACATGAAAACAATTTAATTTCAGTATACATTGGTTCCCGAAGAAGATATTATAGGTATCGAAACATGTTGAATAATCAATAAATAATGGTTTAAACAAATTATTTTGTCTTATTATTTATATAATATGTGACCACAAAGTAATTTTGCTAATATTGAAGAAGTATTTTTTTCTATTTTGAAAACCGTAGCATTTGACTGTACAAACTAATTGCCTAATTTAATTTAACTTGCGAGATTAATTAATTAATAATTCAATTAGTCGCCGGCTAATCACTTGGCGACAGATGTACCAAATTCATACACACCGCCCTACTTATTAGCTGACAATTAATGTATGAGGGTTGTACGCTATATACTCGTAAATCTATATATCGTTTCCTACATATTTACATACTCGTAAATATCTGACTAATAATATATCACGCTTTCAGCAGGAATTAGATATTATACATTACCAGGGTTACCATTCATTCGTATTTTTCACGAACAGTGTGTAAAGTTTATTTATTTATTTTCTAAATAATTGTAATGAATACGCGTATTAATAACAATTTTAAAGCTAATATGAGAGCTTATGCTATGAGTGTAAGACTTAACTTGGTGTCTCTGGGACGAGGCTCGATTTATACTACATACTTTGCTCATTCAGCGAATTCTTCCTGTTGGACCGAACAATGAAAGAATGTAATGAAAACGAGTTAATTTTTTTAATTTACCCTAATAAATTTAGGTAGTAAGTTTTTATACCGCCAGCAGCAATTAGCAATTACGTTCCATGCCGAAGAAAATTAAAATGATCCTATTTCAATTCGTCATATTATCTGCTGAAACATCTGATATTTTATAAACTGAGTGATAAAATGCTTCAGAAATACCCACATGTTGTTAGTCATGTATAATTTTTATATAATTATTACAGATACTCATTTTAGTAGTGTGAACGCAGGAAAGTTAAATTAAATTTATTCGAGGATGTTGCGATTTTTTTTAAATATATCCTTTCTTCATAAATAGCCAAATTAAATATGTTACTGGGATATTAAATTAATCAACTAGAAAGATATTCAGTAAAAATGGAATATATTTTTAACTTATATTCTGTAATCTTTCCAATAATTTATACATCTATTATTCCATTTTTAAAAGCTATGTGAATATAAATATGTAATTATGTTCTGAAAATGCAACTTCACAATAAAAATGTGTTCTCTTTAAAAAAATAAATAAAATAATGAATTATTTTTCATATTCCTTTGCCGCTATATTTAGCTTCTCTCAAAAATATTTCAACCCTGCTATTCCATCCCAGCGTTGACTGGGGAATAGGTACCTAAATACCCTTCCAATCGGTATTACTGTTAAAATGATTAGCCTAATAGTTCATTAAATTATTGATATTAACTTTGAATGCCGTAATTTGTATTTCTTCAAAACTATCCCACCATACAAGCAACCAGATTCTGCGGTGTTCTACTAACTTTACATCCCTGAAACTTGACCATTGCAATGTTTCTACGTTTACAATATGCAAGTATTACATAGGTAGTAAAATTACTTCATAAATTTATTTTTTAATTAATTTTTCTTTATAAAGATCTCTGATAATAATTATTTTCGGGTTACGCCTTTCATCGTCTTGTATTTTTGCGTCGCTGTTTTACAAAAAAAATCTTTTCACGATCGTCACAAGTGTCGCTATACAAAAATAAAAATTATCTTTTGAATGTTTTTTAATTTAAATGAAAAGCATTTACCCGGGTACGAACTTTATTTCTAAAGTCTGTGTACCCCGATGTATGAATAGAATATAAAACCACTACGAATAAGCTCAAATTATATTTTCAGAGTTTCTTCCGTGCCTGACTCGCTTTACAATTTTCATGGTTTTATGAAAAGGGAAAATTCTACAAAATAGTGACACAGTCTCCCCTTTATAAATATACTAGATGGAGTTCAGCATGTTGAAATCCTTGTTCTTTCTATTTAATGTACTCCCGTATTGAAGCGCGATTGTGTGTATACAATCATAAATCGTCGATATTCACGTTCATGACCTATAATTTGTATTTAATTAAAATAGTTTTGAAAACCTGTTTTTGAGCTGTTACATTGTATATATTTTTATTTATTCTAAATCTTTAATCTAATCTCTATATTGATATTCTTTTGATAACAAGCCCATCTACATTTTTCTTTTTTGTTATTATTTTTGTAATGGCTCTACTGTCCTCATTAAACTTTCATAAGTGTTTTGAAAATTGATTTGATTTGAGGCTTTTGGGAGGGGGACATGGAATTCTCAACTTTTGTTGCTTGAAAACAAATTCTTAGTCATTTTTTTTTTTTCGTCGTTTGAAACCATCAGAATAGAATATTGTTAATACCTTTGCATACGAGTGTTTTGAAGACCTACAATATAATGATAGAGGAGCAAAAATGTGTCAAAATTGTCTCTCTCCAACTGACATCAAGTCTAATTAGAAACAACTTGAGATAGTTTGCAGAACTTTGTCGTGAGTTGGATGCTGACATTATTATAAAACAAAAACCAGTATGAGTCTTCCTTGGAGATCTTTGAAATGTTGAAGGGTTTGCTACGTAACTATATTTATCATATATGCCTTTGACATTTTATTATATAATTATCCCCCTGCTAGTGCGACTTTACATTTCAAAATATACTTTTTATATTTTAAATAAAAGTTTGCTTTGTATATTGTTTATTATTTAGTTCGTGAAACAGAATATCTTGAATGTTAAATAATTTAAAATAGTTCAAATTTAATCCATAGATTAATCTTTAATATTCGAGTCCTAAAAATAACGCAACTATAAATGAAAACGTTAAGATTACTTTTTATATTGACCTAAATCATTGTTTCTCTACTTTTACAAGGTTGTCTCGGTCACGCAATTTTTGCGTGTACACCGATGAAATTTTACTCTCGAAACTAAATTATTGCCGGTGCGCATGGTCATTCGTTTTCTATTGTATTCTGTATGTAGACCAGACCGATCAACTGCTATATACCGACTCCGAAATATCTCGAGAGCAAAATTTCATCCATTTATTCGGACCATAAGAGGACGAAACATTTTACATATATTTTATACTTCATGTCCAATAAACGATTTCTTATTACCAAGTTTGTTTATCCTGGCATTTTTTCTGCCAGCCATCCTATGCCTTCTTCCGAAGCACTTTTTCCCTGGACAGAGAGCTACGCCCCCTTTTTTGCGTAGTCCCTCATTTATATGTTATTCTGAAACAGTTTCAGTATAGATTTCTTTTTTGGTTAATCGCCATTCCAAACCCATTTTCTGAAGATTATTTCCGGAACCCTCGAGGCAAAAAATATGAATCGAACAAATCACTGATGTGGAAAATACGAATTTAATACGAGGTCGTGCCGCTCTCGTAATGTATGTCTTGTTGAAAATGCAAGATTGGTTCAATTAAATTAGTAAATGTTAGAAAAAAACATTAACAATTCGCTTAAAGATGCGTTAAAAAATGCATTTATACGAACTGTTTAGATTTCATTAATGTAATACATTTTAAAACAAGACCCGTCAACTATTTTTTTCAGCAAATAATAGAAAAGTTTAAAAAAAAAAAGGAAATAAAATATAGTCAGTCAATACTTAAATATCAAAATATAGATCGTAAGTCATTGCAAATGATTCATATATAGGGTGTCCAGCGGAAAAATTGAATTGTAATTGCTCGTAAACCACCAGGGTGAGGTAAGTGGGAGGGGATATTGTTCGACACGCGTGATTTGCGGATTTGCCAGTCGCAATGAGCCACTGATCGGGAGCGCACCGCGCGTTCGCAGTTGAGCAATATTTAAAGCGCGGTGATTAAAGCGTCGCACTTTTTGTACTCACTTTAATATACGACGAGTAAGTGATGAGCCGAGTACGCAACTTATGTGGTGCTGGGTCCAAAAGTTCATACAAGAAGGGACAATGGTTAACCAAACTCCTCAGGGACCATCAACGTCAGCAGCAACGCCAGAAGATGTGGCTCAAGTTCGACGTGAAATGCGCAATCCGCTTAAATCGATAAGGAAAATTGAAGCCTGTACTGGAATAAAAATATCAACAGTACACGTTATTTTGAAAAAGAAACTACAGTTTCACCCATACAAACTGCAAATCGTGCAGTTTCTCAACGAAAATGACTATTCTTTACGTGAAATCTTACCGAGAATGATGCTGAATCGTTTTGGAACAGCACGAACGCTTGGAAACATATTGTTTACCGACGAAGTACATTTTCATATCGGTGGGTATGTTAATAAACAAAACATGAGATACTGGTGCCCCGACAACCCAAGGGAACACCATCAACGTTTGCATTGTCCAAAAAACACAGTGTGGTGCGCAATTTCTGCCCGAGGGATAATTGACCTTTATTTTTTTAACCAGCGAGAGACAGTTACTGCTGACGTGTATTGCCGAATGATCGACGAGTTTTTGGTACCACAACAGAACACAATTTGAGCGAGACAGGGCCCACGGCACATAGCTAGTCTCAATGGAGAAGCTGAGGGGAATTTTTCCCAATAAATTAATCAGCAAGTACGGAGACATACCCTGGGTACCTCGGTCACCGGACCTTACACCATGTGACTTTTGTGGGGATACCTTAAGTCGAGAGTTTACAGCAACAATCCTCGAACAATTTTGGCCCTACAAGAAAATATCCGCCGTGAAGTTGCTACCATTGAACCAACACTTTGCTCTCGCGTGTTCGCAAATATAAGAGTCCGATTGCAAGTGTCTTGAGAGAAATGGACGGCATTTAGACGATATTGTTTATAAAACGTAAAATCGTTAAACTCCATTTTGCATAAATAAAATATGAGAATAACTTTGTAGTTTTTTTTTATTTAATATTAAACTTGAAAATTTTCCGCTGGACACACTTTATAAGCCCTTTTCAAATTCAAGAAAACGTGTGATTCAATTTTCGTATCATAAAAATCTTTTTAATTTGCACTCCTGATTTACCCTTAGTATAACTATTAATTAGTTAATACGTTATATCTAGATTATAAAACGTGCTATATATATATACATATAGAATAATATTTAATAGAAGTTAGGTTAGGTATTTCTGGGCCATCATCCTCGCGGTGGTACCTCGTGACTGCTGGAGACCTGCTGAAGTTTGTACTGTAAAGTTTAGACGTATTATTTATCCAGAATAAACATATCACGAATGCCCCGGTCGAGCGAAGGGCGCCCGTATTATTATGATTGAAATCTCCCTCGTCAACGCTTATCGGCGAGTGCACGGGGTGCGCCGGCCGGTGGCGCGCCAAAGTGTATGGTACAAATCCATTTAAAGCGCCAGGGGGTCGTGTCGCGGCATCGGATACAACTGTATCGAATATTCGACGAAGAATGAGTTATTGGCCGTGAATCTAACAAAACACTCAAATGTTTTGACTACGGGCTGTTGACACATAATAAATAACGTTTAGGATAGTTAAAAATACTGTATTTTTTAAATATACTATATTGAAGAGGCAGAGGCATGAGAAGAGGCACCTAGTCATTTTTTTTTTTTAATTTTTGGTTTGATGGTAACAGCTTATAATTTTCAAACCAGATATTTAATATTTTAAAATCGATACCTTTTACATGTCATCTTTGTACGTCACTGTTTATTTGTTGATTTTTTTTTATATACCTACACCCAACAGCGCTAATTAGACGTCATCGTGTTATCTGCAATTATACCTAATTGGCAAATACTCTATTTTGACTATTTACAGCTACTGTTTATAACGTTCACAGTAATTAACACGCGTGTCATAGTTCTTTTCTTAAGTGTTAATATATTACTTATTTATTCGTTTTGAAGAAAAAACTTCGTATTTTATATTTTAACAGAACAAATATAGTCTTCCATTATTTATCGGTTTTTGTAGGTATCATTTGTTTGCCCGCCGCATCCCGGACTAGCGGGCCCCTGTAGCGGTGTCGCGTAGTATCCCGCCGGCACGGGTCCGGATCGCTAGGGGTGGGGTGCGGTGGGGTGGCTCGGGGAGACGGCTCCCGGTCCCGGGCAGGGCGTGGCGGGATCGATAACGGAGCTCGCCCGCCCCCATCCCTAGCGGAGTGGCGGCGAGGTGAGGCGCCAGCGATAGGGGAAGCGAGAGTGTTATCAAATTTTGGAATATTTCGGGTACTTATCTCGAGAGCCCGTCGCCTACTTTATACTGCAATTTTTTCTTATCGAATCTTTCTCTACTTTATATCGCAAATAATTTATAATATATACCGATGGTCTAATAGATAAGATGATAAGTAAGTACATACCTAATAGCATTTCTTCGAGTCTGCTCGTCTGCTGTCATGAAATCTGGGATGGATTTTATTTTTATGCCTGTCGGAAACATACAGTTGTAGAATAGATTAGATACGATAAAATTTTATTGATACATTTTATAGTGATTTTCCTCGCGTGACTGACTACATTAACAAATAACATATCTATTAGAAATTAATTGGTATATTAAATTACAATACTTTTTTTGTGGGATACAGTAGATAGGTATCATCTTTATTAGATTCATCCATGCCTTGACTACTTTTCTAGAGATTTTACTCAGCGTTAAAGTCAATTTTTTGTGCTGTTTAGATGATGTAATATAATAAAAATATTTGGATTCTAATAACTAAACATTATTTATGTTTTAGTTTTTGTATTCAATTTAACCGAAAATGTTAACGCTGCTTCCGACTGATTTCTACCCATTTTAATAAATTATATTGGGTCCATACAATATTTTTTTTTTCAATTAGTGTTAAATATTATTATGTTGTTTAGAGAAGCTATAGATAATGTCTATACATTATTCAGGATTTAAAATAATCATTTTTATAAATCTGGCATGTGAATATATGATTATTTGTTGAATGTTATTTATTATAAATAACAGTGTTTAAACGGATTGTAACATCCGAGGATTGTGTCACCCGAGGTGACAATGTCGCCGGGAACGAATGACAACTAATCCCTCTAATACTTTTACTTTTTACGGATATCCACTAAGCTCCTTTGCCGGGTTAAAAGCTGCCGTTTGAATATTTTATTTTATTTAAATCGTTTTATAGAAAACAATACGATTCAATAATTACGGCCGTTAAATACGAAAACTTTTCGTATAGATGTTCTGATATATAATGAGTTATTCTTTCGTGACAATATTATTGCTAGTGATGATATACCGTTATGTGACTGTTATTGTGAGGATGATTAGTAACTGAGATTTAATGATGATTAGTAACTAAGATTCAACTATTGGAAGTTTACTTTCTAGTGTACCAGTCATTGCTCGTAGAATTACAAATAATCGTCGTTACAACCGAACACAATAACGGGTTAAATAACAATTTAACCGTCACTAATTATTGCCAGTAAAATAAATATTTCAAATTTCCTCTCGAGTATTTTTGTTCGTTCATATTGCTCACCTTTACTTCTTGCGGACTAGAGGGACCGATCCACGAAGGTTTCGTCTTTCTCGACTCGGGTCGCTGACCTCTTTTATAATTTACACGAGTATTATTAAGCGAGGTTCGTCCATATCTATAATCTTCTTTTAAATAAATTAAATAAAATTTTCTTATAAAATACTCTGGCAATTGCTAAAAGTAGACGATAGTCAGTTTTATTTTTACCAGTCCGGTGCATTAGAACTACCCGCTTTGACAACATACTTTCTAGTTTGTGTTTAGATATTATTTTTTAAAAAAATCCCTAGCTTCTGTTCAACAAAATGATTCAAAATAAAAAATCCCAATCTAACTAATAACCGAATGATTTTCTTTTAAACTATCTACATATAACAATAATATCATGTATTATAAGTAAATTGAATTTTGTTTTTTATGACAAACATAATAGGTATACAAAATGCTAATTGCAGTAATAACAAAAGTAAAATAACAAAATAAAACTGTTCCGCCGTTTGTCCGACGTCTCTAGCCGATATTTTGGATTTTTTTGCAGGCGTCAGAATAGTCCAGAAAACTCAATCGTGCAATTCGGCCGTGAAGGTGAGAATATTTTTTTATTCAGTATTAGAGTTAACATACTTTTAAGTGCTTTATTAATATTTACATTTTATACGCGTGTAAATGTTTAGTCGGTGTTTTTATTACCGTGCACTCGGCGTGCGCTCAAACTACAAGTATTTACTTATTGACAAAAGATGACGGCGACTCTATACGAGAGTGATCGATTAAACTACTAACAGCTATTCATATAATAATTATTATTATTAATTAATCTTATCGTCAAAATGTACACAGAAAGAACTTTATCACATTTACCGAGTATTGATGCACGTATGTATGATAATTAGAAGAAATATACTGTGTTCTAATCATGCCCTTTTATCTAGTTGCCTCCTAACTTTGATTTATCCATCTCCCGGTAATGAAGTGTCCCCGCCGCTGTGAATGGTGGCGCCAATATTGCGGTCTCGTGTCGGGCGAAGATTACGCCGAGATTCGCTACAATGTGGAACCTTACAGTGAAGTGATGGCAAACATTCGTCACGTGTGTTCAAATGGCTACGCCAAAACAGTTACATGTGACATTCTGTCTGAAAATATTACTACTCAAAGTTTTTTTTACAATTAATTCATTTTTACTGCCGTATAGCATATTTACAAGAAAATATTCATATTTTAGGTATGGGTATAGATTACGAATGAGAATGGTCAGATGCTATGTGTTTTCGATTTTATTTTATGAATTTGAAGCATGGACACTTACCGAAGAAATGATAAAGCGACTTGAAGCATTTGAGACGTGGATCTACAGAAGAATGCTTAAAATAAACTGGATGGATAGAGAGAGTTACGAATGAAGATGTTATGGTTCGGATGAATAAAGAAAAAATAGTATTTAGAACAATAAAAATATGAAAACTTCTATATCTCGGACACGTAATAAGATATCCGGAGATCTTGTACCTCACAATGCAGGGAAAGATTTCTGGAAGCTGGAAAAAGGAAAACAGCATGGCTGAACCAGTTTGGCCAGTCTATTGTAGAGCTGCACCGGGCCGCAGTAATCAAAGTCCGTTGAACGGATAGGGCACAAGAAGAAGAAGTATGGGTTAAAATCGAGCACGAACGTATTGCTATATTGTTCGTTATCACGCGTATACATGCATATACATATTCATTTTAAATGTCTTTAGAGTGTTAAATCGCCATAATTTGCATGTATTTTTTCAACTTAGCAGAGACACGATCAAACACGACTTTTAATTAACATAAATTTGAAATTATACTGTTATATTTAGTTTTTACAGCAAGTTTTAAGTAACTAAATAAATAAATAGATGCGATTAGAAAGTTTTAAATTTAAGTAAAGTCAAAATTGTCGAAGTTGAATTGTTAAAAATGTCACGTGATTGTAGTGACAATTAATTGATAATATTTATTTAGTAGAATTAAATCTATATTTTTTAAGGAGAACGCATTATTATATACATTACCAATTATGCTACAGACGAGAAATTTTCGAACCTATATGTTACACTTTTCAAATTGATACATATATCGTTTCATTATTTGAAAGCCATCTACTTTAAAATTTGTCGTCAATGTACTGTGTGCTGTAGCATAATCGGTTAATGCGCGTTACCCGGATTGAAAGAGATCCAGGTTAGAATCCCGGTAGTAACATCAATATTTTTTGATAAAATTGATTTTATATGTATATCTTTCTAATTAATACATTTAATTTGTATTAAAAATAATCAATTTGGCCTGCAACTATTTTTTTTTAATAATCATTTCGGCACGCGAACACTCAGTTTGACATCCCTAAGGCAGTGTGTTGTGTGCGCTGGCGTCGCGTGGTTTGGCACACACCGGGTTCTCGCAGGTGGCAGCTCACGGCAGTTGATTACTCCGTATTAGATACTTGGCTGTCGAATCGGGAGACTCGTTTGTTTATGAGATTTGTGATTGATCACATTTTTTGCAACATTCTTCGGCGTTAATATTACGAAACAATTTATTATATTCAAAATGGACACCGACTCGTGCGAAAGGGCGTAACCCACATTATATTGGCAACTGTCTTAATATGTTATTATTTTAAATAAAAAAGATAATTGTAAAATTTCACATTTTTAATTGTTTTAACTCTTTCTACCCCGAATTATTAAATTTAAATGCGTAGCAACTGTATTTTTTTTGTAGTATTCTACAAACATAAAATAAGCAAATTGTCATGGAAAATTTAAAAAAAAAAATCTAGTTACTTATATAAATATTATGAATCATAATTAAAATCATCGAAAGGATAGTTGAAAATGTAGGAAGAAAAAAAATAGATCAAAATTACTGTGTTAATAATATACAATTCGTTGTAATTATTAAATCACAAGGAATACAAGCGCGTCAAACCTCACCTTGTAACGATGCGCAACTGACCAATTTCACTTGCCGCAGTGTTGACATATTAAAAAAATAACAAATATTAGTAGTCTAAATAAATCTAGTATATAGACTATTATTTACGTAAACTTTGTAGTATCGTCAGGCTAGATAAAGTTGATGGTACTTTAAAGTACCGTCAGGGTAGAAAGGGTTAATGTGTTTCGTAAATATCTTACCTCACCCTGGCTCTTCTATGCCAAGGTGTTCCATCTTCATATCATATTTATTAGGTTTTTTTTTTATCTATTCTGTTTTCACGTTGTATGTTTTTGTAGAACTATCTGTTAGGAGGGTCATTAGCGATCTGTTGCTAATCTGTTTTATTAAAATAAACTCTAATCGTTAGAAGGTATGAAAAACTGACATTTCAATATACAGTCAGACTCTTTTGACATTTGACTTTAGTCAGCTACAAAAAAATTATTAAATATGAATTAAGTATATTAATTATAAAGATATACATATAAAATCAATTTTATCGAAAAATATTGTTATTGCTACCGGGATTCGAACGATCTCTTCCTATCCGGGGAACGTGCATTAACCGATTATGCCAACACTATTATACCAACACAGTGCATTGGCGACAAATTTTCGAACTTATGTGTTACACTTTTCGAATTGATACATCTATCTTCTTCAATCACAAATACTTCAGTTAGTAGTCCGATAGAAGACGCCAGAATTAATAATTATTTTTTATTAAATTTTGAACACACTGATACAAGTTATATATTATTAATTATTATGTATCACAGATCTACGTTCTGAATAATTACAACTTCACAATAAGAATTTGTTCTCCTTAATAATGATTTTTGGACATTCATCGTGCTAGCGTTGTACCTTCATATCATATTGAGTACTTGAATAGATATGTAAACGAGATACATTATTGCAATATCGAACCCCCCCCCCCCCCCCGAATAAAGTAGATTCTAATGGATGGAGCATGGAAGTGTGAATTTTCTGAATGCTGGGAGAAAAAAGGGTGAGAATGTAGCCTCTGCCTATTCCCGCGGAAATGAGAGTAATGGTCAGCAGACAAGACTAATACCTAAAAATATGCATGAACACTTAACACGTTTGTATACAACTATACATTCTGATATACAAAATAATGTGGTTTTTAAATAACAACGTAATATGGTTATCATTTATTAAATGTGTGAGGGTTTTGGGTGTGGTAAACACATCGTTGTTGACACAAAAATATCGGTCACATTTAACCCGGGGCGAAACAAACATATTTATTATTGTATTTCCATAAATTCGTGGAAATGAAAACAAGTTGCTTGAAAATACTTAAAACATTCACTTAATTTATTATATATAAATATATACGTATATGGTTTATTTGTACATTTGTTTTATATATATACATATGTAGCGCCTAATTCCAAAACCCCCTAAAACGAACTTCGGATAATTTGAATTAAACATGCAGTTTTGTAGATTTTTTTTATCAGATACATGCAAAACACATTGTTTCTCACAAAAGCCACTTAAATCCATAGATATTGCATGTTCAAGATCAGGGTTTGTTCCAAAATACCCCAAAGCAGACAGAGTGTAAGTTGCTATTCCTCCTAAAATGAAATCAGCCAAACACAACGCTTGTTGATTATCACCTGAACTAAAATCCAGTACAGCTGCCATAACGATATATACAGAAAAAAGTATATTACAGATTGTCTCTTTAAAAAATGGTGATGTAAAAACAAACATTATGTACATTTGCTTTCAAAATATACATTTTCATCCATAACATAAAACCACATAAAGTCGTTTTAGGGGGTTTTGTTGAATTAGACGCTACATATACATACATTGTTTTTTTTTTTTTTAAGAAAAGATATTCATCCGAATGTTCAATGATTAGCTAATTATATAATTTAACGAGTAGCCTTTATGCCTTCTTCCATTTCGTTATGATTTAAGCTCCGCCATTATTACTTCCTTTTTTTCTTCATTTCTCAGTCAAACTCTCCTATTGTAAAAAAATATGCGTTTTATGAATGTTGAGGGTTACGCCCCTTGACCTAAATGTTATTATACGTACGATTAAAATTGTTACCAAAACCCTTTCCAGCAATGTGATCATCTAGAAGTTTATTTCACGTGAGACTTTTTTGTTATTTCAATTTCTGATCCACTATCGAAATAGCTTCAAAATTTTATAATTTCTTACACTTAATATCATAGAAGTAATAAAATACGTTTATAAATCAAAAGTAAGTTGAAATTTGTGCACGTGGTAATTTTATTTGGAAACTTTTTAATAAAATTACTTCGTGCACGTGGCGTGACGTAAATACCCACGTGGGTTGCACCCTGTTTGTAAAATCGGGAGTTACCGGGACATTCGAGACGATACGCGTTTATCGACCCGAATTCGGGAGTTTGGCGTCGGTACACCTACCCACCTAAAGGATTCTTGGAAACATTTTTATTCTTGGCACGCGTCTCCCTAAACACAATTCTGGCCATTTTTACATTTATCCATTCGAGCGGTTTACGTCATGTTATTATTACGTAGGTACTTTAAATACTGGATACATCTAAAAATGTTTTTATACAGTTCGTGTCTCTGAATTTGACGTTTCGCGAAAGCCGCCATTTTCGACCGCGAATTGGATGGGGGCCGCGCCGTCATATGAACGTTAAACTGTCAACTGTAGGGCGGTAGAAATATTTTCGAAGCGGGATTTGCTTAAATAGGCATGAAATAAATCATTTTCTTTTTACATTGGTGTTATCAATTGTGAGGGGTATTTTAAGGTTCAATTGTAATTTTTAAATGTTTTTTTTTTTTTTTAATATTGTGCGCAGGTAGTTTATGAAACAACCAAAGAGGTTATACTGTACGGTTGTATACATATTATAAATTCAATTAAAATTTTTCATCTGCCTACTTGTTATTAATGTTACCGCTGTTGTTAAGATGAAATTTGTTTTAACAATCACAGTGATACGGAATTTCTATATATTATTTAGCATTTACCTAATTTTGGCACTTTAGCTGATTTATCAGCACATTACTGCCGCGCACAATAATAAGCTACGTATTTTGGATGCCAACAAAGTGTTTTTCAGAACTGAACATGTTTTGCTGTTTACCCATTATCAGTTGTGTTTTTATAATAGCACTATTCTAAAAAATGGAATATAAAGCTGGTGAACAGAATTTTATTTTAATGTTTATTACTCACCAGGTCTGAAAATAGTGCTATTGCTAATGTTGTAATTAGATAGTTTATTTTGGTTTTTCTTGTTATATTATTCTACTAGACTAATTGTTACATTATTCCTCATGAAGGACCATACCCTCATCCAGAAGCGACATTTAATGGTAATTATTTAATCTTGCGATCGTCCGCTGGTCCTCGAAATAGACCCTGAGTTGATTAACCGCAAAATATTAATTTCTATTAATCAAATTAAAATGTTCGCTCCTCGAGATCTAGAACTTCTGTTTAATATTAATATAAAATGAAGTATTAGTTAAAGAAGGTGCCTAATCTTAACCCCAAATATTTGTCACTTTTACAATTTATAACAATTTAGAGAATTATACAATTTGTCTTTATATAATTTTACCTAAAGACTTAGTTAAGTCCCTTTTACCTTTCTTATTTACAAGAATTTAGTTATTGTTATTTTACCGTTGATAATTCAGTTTCAGTGCCGATAAATCAGCGTTTATTTGTAAAATAACTTTTGAAGTCTGCATCAATATAAACATTTTTAAATTAATTAATACACTAACAAGTACAATAAGTATTAAATACTAGATTCTATTTATATGCAAACCTATTAGCTGCTTTTTACCTCGCTAGGTACATATAAAGTACCTGTTCTAAGATAGGTAGCCATTAGGTTCCATTAGCTATTTATTATTGTTTTTAATATTCCTGAAAACTGATATGTGCATAAGTAGGAAGTAAGGTAGGACTAATTTAAACAAATTAAATTGTAAAAAATAGAAAAATCTAAAAGGAGACAAGTAGAGAATAAGTAAAATGAACAAAGTAAGAAGTGAGGAACAGAGCATAAAGAACATTTAAATAAAAGCATATTCAAGAAATGGAGTAAAAATAATTATAGATTAAAATAAGTAAAAAAAGTAAAGTAAAGATATGGTAGAAAGATCATAGTAAAAACAAGGTAAAAAGCAGGATTAGAATAGAAACGAGCAGGAAGCAAACAAAACATGATAAGTACAGGGTAGGATGCAAGGACAGAAAAGAATTATATAGAACGAATAGCTTTGATCATTTGAGAACCTCTTCCAGCTGACTTCTTCCAATTTTGAAAAGCCATTGAGGATACGATCCCATTGCCATCTCTTTGGTAACTTGTTGTATATCCGCGGTCCTATAAAACATGCATGTCTTTGAGCAAATGATAAATTTAACAATTCTGGTGTCTATAAACTTAGTTGTAAGGATTGTGCTGCATTTTGTATTGGTAAAACGGGTCGAAATTTTAATATAAGGGTAAAGGAGCATTTAAGATATTTGAATAATAGTGGGTTTTCAGAATTTTCTAATCATTTGTTAGAAAATGGTCATGGTTTTGATACAAATTTGGGATTGGTTTATTTTGCATGTAAAAGGTGTTGGTCATAAATTAAATAATTTGGAATCGTTGTAGATGAATAAAGCGTGTAAATCTAATCAAAAAATTATAAACAACCAACTAAATTTAACCACAAGTCACATTCCAAAAATTATTCTAATAATTTTGTATCATCGAGTAATAATTTAAGTTAGATACTAAATATATTTTTTAAATAAATATTGTTTTTTAAAAATAGATTATGTTAAAAAAACAATAACATACGTTTTTGATTAGTTAATGACATCCTGAAGAAGAAAATGATATTTTTCGAAACCGGTAGATGTATTTTAATTCATTAAGTGGTTAATGGAACAAGGTTAACAATTTAAAATAATGCTTATTTAATTGTTGATAGGCCACTGGTTCATTCTTACATTATTTTGCAAAACATTATAAACTCGTCAATGCCAGTCAAATCAGATGCGCATCTACAAGTGAAAATTTTACTTGGTATTTTGCAATTTATTAGAGAACTTTGCTTTAGTGGGGTCGGTCCCAGATTCATCTCTCGCGGATGAGAGTCGTGGAATACCTATTCGCGTGCCCGCTGTGTGGACTGGGGAAGTGGGGAGAGGCACTTGGGCACATTACGAACATGAAATTCAAATGTGGAGCTAGGTCTCATTAATTCAAAAGCCTTGGCTTTTATCTCTCATTACACATTGCTTATCTTAAAAGCATACGTGAATGATTTATCATCTATTCGCTCATTTTACGATGACACACTCGGATTGTAGCCACTCACTGCGACAAAAAAATATTTGACTTAAATGATGCGTGAATTATTTATTAAGTGAACGATGTACAGGTGAATAATATGTTCCAGGCCGATGTTGTTAGATAGGTGTACATATTTTTAAGAACACGTTATTATTGTGAAGTTGCAGTTTTAATTTGTATTAGTACATATATGTATTTGATACATTGGAGACTAAAACATAGATTTTGTTTAAAAAATAACGATTTACAGGATGTTACAATATGTTCCAGACCGATGTTGTTTTTGAATATCAAGGAAATGAAACACAATTTTTTAATTTGGTTTTTATTCAGCAATTTTATTACAATTATATATGGAATATGACATTGGTCAAGTGGCCGCCTCTGGCAGCGGCACAAATGCGTGTAAAATGCAAATACGAACTGACAAATGTCTGCTAAACCAAAATGGCGTCCAAACAAAATCGGCCTGGAACATAATATTCACCCTGTATATTGTACATTTTGTTACCATTTAAATTATATACTTTTAATTGTAGGCTAATGTAATGGCAGGTTATGTAGTCTAGTGGTTGTCTAACTCGAGGGTTGTGAAATCGATTCCAAAACGGTCAGATGAAACAATCGAACACATCGATCATAGGTATTGTGATTACCTTCATCATTTTTGATAAAGTATACTAGGTTGCGATACACTTGTCTGTATTAAATATACATTAAAGACAACATTGTTAATTACGTTATGTATATTATTATTTATTTTCATCGTATTATAATATGTACTAAAATGTCTATGTGCTGTAAATAAATAAATAAAAGATCATATAAATTAAATTTTAGATTTCTCTGAAAAATAATGAAATAATGCAGTTAAGGAACTACTTCAACTTCTCATTGACAATAATTTTCATATTCTGTATTTAACAGGTCTTCGTAGTTAAATTGTTATACGGGCGAAAGCAGTTCAGGAAGTCGAAGAATAGGTTGTCTCAAAGTTAGGAATAGCGTGTCTCCCGCTATAGAAGGCTGTATAGAAGGGTTTTACAGCCGCCCCACGAGGGGCTAATGCGTCTTCCAACTCGAGGGCTGATGGCCTAATTGCCAGGTCCGCCCCCACCCGCCCCGCGCAGTGCCCATCCGACGATATTCCTCTTTATGGATGCTAAGTAGCTTTTTTCACGTTTTAACGCGACAGTTTTTGCTTCCAGGATGGCTGATCGCGTCGATCTCGCCCGGGGACTTCAATTATAAAAGCTTTCATGCATTACTCTGAAGGTCGTGATCGCTCACACCAGGTGTATATATATATAAGAGTATTAAAAATGACACACTTTTTAAAAATATTACTAAGTAAAATTTATAATTATTAATTATTACTAACTTTTAACAAAATTTGTAACTTTTAAAAAAAAAAAAATATTCAAATAAAACACGTTATTTGCTTCACTCTACACTTTAATTAAAAATGAAATATTAATTTAAATGTTTTCCACGCTTACTGCGTCATCGTCAGTAATAAACTAAAACTTGATTTGACCTTTTGTGATTTCAATTATCTGTTATTTTCCGATTATAATAATACTTTATCAATATATTTATTATGTTATAATTGTTTATAACGTAAACATTTGGTCATTTTACATACGCGCAATATTATTGAAGACAACGTGTATTTTGTATATTATTTAATTCACTGCTTCCTAACCATTGCCAATTATTATCAATTAAGGTTTCAAAATAATAATTACAGTAAAAAGTAAAATAATTCAACTTTTTTTTATAATTACAAAATATTAACACACAAATATTTCAGTTTCTTTTAGAATAGCGCACAAAAGCGTATAATTATTTTTTTAGTTTAGATTCAGTCGTTCATGTGCCCATTAAATTTTGACTTGAATTATTTATTAATAATTTGAACAAGATAAATTGCATATTTTTATTTATTATCTTTGTTTTATTAACCACTAAATTGAGTTTAAATACATCTACCGGTTTCGAAAAATAACTTCTTTGCCAGAATCAAAGAAACAATAATATATGTTTTAGTTAGTTATGACATCCTGAAGAAGAAAATGGTATTTTTCCAAACCGGTAGATGTATTTAAACTCAATTTAGTGGTTAATAAAACAAAGATAATAAATAAAAATATGAATTTTAACCACAAAGTTAATATTGCTAATTTTAAAAGTATAAGATAAATTGCGACTCGACAACTCAGATCACACATTTAAGATCCTCAAGAGTCAATAATAGTCTACGACGACAGCCCCTGCATCTACACGAATTGAAAGGGTAAAAAGTTTAATAGAAAATTCAATTTAAAAAGAAGACATCAACTGGGCGCACACTTTATTCTAGAATAAGTTCTCAAGAGTTAAATTAAATTATACAAAATTAGCTTGTTAGTCTAGTGGTCTAGTGATTTAGTGGTTGCGAGCTCACGCCCCGTATCAGGAGACCAGCACATTAGTCTTATTTTCATAGTACAAGCGTTTAGCTTAGTTTGAAAATAGTAAGAATATTCATGTGGCATATATTTATTGTATAAAAAATACACTAAAATAAAATTTTATTTTTACACATAATTTTTTAGTGTTCAAGCCGCTAGTCGGCATCTCAATTAGTGATGGAAAAAATGCTACGCTGGACTCACTGGTGTGATCGTAATTGATATTCGATAATATCAGTGATTGAAAACTGTGACTGATCACAGTTTAATCACTAATACGCGTGCGCCGCACGATATCACAATACATTGATAACTTATTACATAAAAAAAACATAATTTTGAGCGTATTTACTTTACTTATATTATTCAAACTCCATTTGCGTAAAAAATATATTCTTGCATATATAATTAATATATATCTAATTTAATATCATCACAAATGAAAAACCTTAAAAAAATGTTAGTGTATTTTTCGGGTCAAATTCGTAAAACGTTTTGACAGAATCTACAAGATGGCGCTTATCACAAATTATAACCTCATTCCTTCGTGAATGTTTTCGTTTATGTGAAACGAAAATATTCACATGTGCAATGTGGCACATGCGCCAAATCAAGGTTCACAACCAAATATAAATACAATAAAAAAATGAATCACGATATTGCCAAATATTCAATCACTCATAGTGATGTGAGTGTGACTCAAAGATATCAGTGATTGACTCGCAGTTCGTGATTTTGAGCTCATCACTAATCTCAATACGGAGAATCGAGCGCATCAATCTGCTACAGGAAGTAGTGCATGGGCGATCGGTGTTTGCACCTGAAAAGCATATGCTTATGCAAATGGAATATTGGAAAAATATCAATATTCCACATTTTATTTTATTCCTTATTCAACATTTTATTTCTCTTGTCCTATTTGATATCCTTAACTTCCCCTTTGCCGGTCACGTCGCTGGCCACCTTCCGGTCGGGAGACATTTCTTTCCTACCTCAAAATACTTCAAAGATCTTTTCCAGTCTCATTAAATTCCTATTCTTTAAAGTTTCTGGCGCCAGAAGCTGAACAGAGGTGGAGAACCTCTCTGTGGTTTTGTGGCTCAATGATTAAATTAACAATACCAAAAAGGTAAATGTAATATAAATGTTTTTTTCTTAAATAATTTAATCGCCATTTCGTTGCCTAGATCTAGATATGCCGTAACGCCAGTGACGTAACGATCTTCGTATACCAATACGTGAAAAAAACCTCCCATCGCCAATGGTAGGTAATTACATTATCAATTACCTGTCTGCCCGTGATGGACTGTACAAGCAACGCCATAATGCTAAATTAATCGTCGATTTGCTGTGAATTCGATTACACAAAACTACTTGCCCGGTATGCCATTCCAGTCTTTCGAGTATGAAATTGTGCGGTCGTAGCTGTATTTAGCGTTGCCATTGCGCCCAATGAATTGTTGGGGTTTTCCTGACAGTTTTTTTTTCATTTGATGACCCTCTGTTTTTGCGCGCTGTGCGTCCTGTGGGTCTCGTGTATTTGTAATAAAGCACGATTACTATGATAATATTTACGTGTTATATAAATATGTAGTTTTCCAATCAATATATTTAATAAGGAATTCATTTTTTTCAAATGCTCATTTGATCTTGAAATTTTAGTGTACCTACGTTTTCTTTTGTTTTGATAAATAACTGACAAAATGAAATTATATTAATGTTTTATTTGCGTACATAAATGGACAATATTTATCGATAGTGAATTTGGATATATTTATGCTTAAAATATTATTACGCTATTTGATTTGAATAATATTGATTCAAATTGTAAGAAATAAACATCGATAGTGTTATTTTTATTCAACAAATTGATTGCTGAAAAGTATATTTGCAAATTGAGCATTGAAATAATATCAAAAATTGTAATTTTTTACGTTTTCAACATTAAATATAAATGAATAATTTGTATTGTGCCTGTTATTATTTTTGTGTAGCCTGCAAGTACACTGTGTGATGACGAACCGAATATTTATTATTATCCATACTTCTTCAGTAACCTGTTTAAAACCTGTATCATTATTATGTGAACTTCTTCAAAACTTGGAACTGGAACCAGCTCACGTCTCTGCCTTTCGTCGGCCTACTTAGTGCCCGAGTCCCGCAATCGCAGATTATTGAATATTAGGTATTACAAAGATATATCGAATATTATTAAGGAGAACACATTCTTATTGTAAAGTTGGAATTACATATTCAGAACATAGGACTGTGATGTTTTAAATATGAATTAAATGTATTAATTATAAAGATATACATATAAGTCAATTTTATCAAAAAATAATGTTGTTGCGCTACCGGAATTCGAATCTCTTTTCCAATCCGGAAAAGGTGCATTACCAACTATGCTACAGCGACAGTATTTTTAACGACAAATTTGTGAACCTATGTATATGTTACACTTTTTCAAATGACTATATCGTTGTATTATTTGAAAGCCATCTATTTTGTTTTTACGAAATCTCAAACCGATAGCAGATGCCAGAATTAACAATTTATTTTTATAAAATTTTGGACACATTGATACAACTTATACATTATTAAGGAGAACACATTCTTATTGTGAAGTTGTAATTATTCAGATCATAGGATTAGAAGTATAAAGGTATACATATATCCCTTCCTCGTTAGAGCCCTTTCCAAAAACATTCCAAAGTTTGTAAAATCTGCATAAATACACGCGAACATATTATAGTAAATGATTATAATATTCAATCATTATATGTCAATAATACTATAATAATATTTACGCACAGATAATCAGGCCTATTCTCAAAATTGCAATATTGAAATGAAGGTGATTGTTACACCAACCCTCAAAAATTGAGAGATAGTTTTGACAGATTATGGTACGTTTATCTCCCTCACTCCCTCACTCTCTCTCCCTCTCTCTCATTCAAATATAACACTATTTTTGAGGGTTGGTGTAACAATCACCTTCATTTCAATATTGCAATTTTGAGAATAGGCCTGATTATGATATTACTGACTTAAACCTTTAACTACTGAGGTGGCGTCTCACAGACGTTCACGATTGAAATCCTTCAATTTTTACCCCAACTACTAAACGCAACACGTTATCTCTCGGTGTGGTTTCCTTTCTACACAAAATGTGTGATCGGTCAGGGCGATGTGTTTATTTATATAATGCGCCTTACAGACATCACCTCAGTCGTACCTCGGTACCGTCGGTTACCTTATAAAGGATTAATAATTAACAATTTTTAATCCGTTGAAATCCAAAAAAAAAAAATTTGGAGAAAACACTAATTAGTAACATAACATTCCCTAACACTTCGCCTTTACTGTCCATATTCCCGTTAACGACCGAAATCTCTCCCCGAAACCAGAATAGACTACAATACTGTATTTAGTTTAGTTATCACCCGATGATGAGATAGGCTGCACCTCTCGAAACTTGTAGTGAAAATATCCTAACGTGTGTGTGATACAAAGTTATATTGTGTAAATTAAAATAATCACGTTACACTACAAAGTAACCGCCATGTCAATTAATGAGATGCTATATATTTAACTAAAGTTTTACCAGGCAGTATATACTGTTTTTTTTTTGAAATGTCAAAAAGTTAAAAAATCCACTTCAGAGCGTCTTCTCGTCCGTGTCGATTGAATAAAGCTGAAAGTGGAACAAATTTGTTCCGTATAGTAAAGCCGGTCAATTATCCGATTACATCCGAGAGTTGGACACCAACACATCGATCCACGGACCGGGGTTACGATCGTCGGGAGATTAAATTTCATTTATGCGCCCTTTTGTTTTCCTGTGATTAACAACCCCCATTTTATAGAACCCCCCCCATCCCCGACCCAGCCGTTGTTTGCTCACAATCGCCGCCGGTAATGATCCAATTGACAGGAATGTATTTTTATTTTTAACGTTTTACTTTGAAATGAACAAAATTTTATTTGAACTTAATTATTTATAATCTTAAAAATTGGTTTGATTATGTACTCTAGGGTATCTCTGCGGTGGCTATACCCTGTGTGGGATAGTTAACACGGAGCTTAAATTCTGGTGACGTCGAAGGTGTGGAATTGGAACGAGCCGACTCTAGAGCCATCCACGTGTGCTGCACTACACGAGTGTGGAATGATTTGCCGACACTCGTGTGTCCTATTGTTTAGAACTCGGTAATTACCCCTTTTAAGATTGATCAATCGATCCTTCGCAACAACCCCACTTATATCATCTCACACAACACCCACCTCACGAGTCACAAGTGACGTGGACAGCGCCCTGTCGCGGGGCGGACGTCCCTGGTGTAGATTCGTAAAGCCATATTTTCATATTAACTTTGATTTTTTATTTTATTATTCTTAATATAGTGCATACATAAGTATATTTATATATGCTCTAATATAAACACGATCAAACTGTTCCGTTTTACTACAACTTATCTTGCACATATTTGCTTAGTTAAATATCTTCATCGCACTTGTACATCATCGATTTCTGAGATTTTAGCCTTCTTTCTAAATGGCAGTATCAGTATATCTTTTTCACTTGTATGATGTTCGTGCTCATGTAGATTTGCATCAATTTTTCTTATACATTCTGCCGATATTTTCTTAGCGAGGATTTTATAAACAAATACATTGAAATATATTTTCTGCTTAACCTTTTCCTTACGGTGCCAAAATAAAAATGCGCCTTCCGGTGCTGTAAGTTCAGTGTACATGTAGATTTTTAAGTCGGATAAATATGAATATTTTACATTTATTACATATATTAATCATTATATACGAGGAGCGTTTTTTAAGTAAGTACCGTTGCCGGATATTCCCGGTGTAGCGCTGCGGTTACGATGTTTCGCATGTGCAATGATTTTATTCATCTGTTGACTCACCACATGCAACGTTAGAGACATTCACATATTCTTGTAGTGAGTGGTTGAAATGCTCAAGACAGTAGATCAGCAAGGTGACTGTGATGCATGGTCCGTTCCTTGTTAGTAAGCGTTTTGATGACGATGACATGGTTTTCATCCCAGGCGGCGTCGTTCTATGACGAAGGTATACAAAAATTGGTGCCCCGTTATAACAAGTGCCTTAATAATGGTGGCGACTATGTTGAGAAGTAGTTTAAGGTGTGTGGCATCCGAATAAAATAAAGTGTTGTAAAAATGGTGTTGTTTCAATTTTTAAAAATCCTGTACTTACAAAACGCGCCACATATATTATCTACTTTTTAGAAAGCTTATATACCACTGTACATTCTAAGGTTTTTGAGAAACATTGCAGTTAAAAGATTGTCTCTTCCAAAGGGAAAAATAAATGTCTCACTAATAAAGGGAAAAATAAATGTCTCACTAATAAAAGTAACATAATATGTAGATGAACTTTGACGATAATCTATTAGGTCACTGTAGCGTAACTGGTACAACGGTCTACTAACAATTCTAAGATCCGGATTTGAATCGCGGTGGTGACTATATTTTTTGGCAGATAGATTCCTCTGTGTAATTTATCAAGTATTTTTTAAATATATGAATCATATCAATAAAAATATAGATTTTAATATCTATAGCTTGATTTTATAAATATTATTTTTATTAGAACACACAAATAGTAAGTTAAATAATGATAACAATAATAATGTAATTAAAGTTTTATTGTTTTTTTTACTTAAGTAGATACCTAATTTTAAGGACATTATTTGTTAAATGAGAAAGATAATATATATTATCAACTGTGGCGATTCCAAAATATACATTTAGGTATATCTCTTCACAAAGGCAAGGAGTAGAAATTTAAAAAAATATATTATCTAATCAATTTACAATGTACATGTTTTTTTTTTACGTTTTACGCGTTTTTTAATTTTGGTCACAGTTGCTTAATCTTGGTGCAATAGTGACAACTTTGCATGATCCCGCTTTTCAATCTCTTTCCAATTCACAATAGATTGTCTGAAGGTACATCGGCATCGTTTAGATGTAGCAGTTACCTCTCCCGCGATTTTCTTGTACTCAACTGCTACCATATTCGAAGACAGATTGCGTTAATGTTCGCTTTTATGGCTGGCTACGACAGTCGTATTTGTTGTTTCACGAGAAGATTCTGGATACCTCAAGATTATTCGGAGAATGAACCGAGCAGAGCCTTGTATTGTAGGTAAACGGCGTATTATAATCTATAACATTGCCCGCTGTATCTGCATTAGGATAAATGCAAATGAAAAATGTAATTTTAAATCCATCCGAGCATATGTATATCAAAAGCCAACGGAAGAAATTGATGAGATTTGCTTATCGGCAGTCATAAAACTGGCACATTCGCCCTCCGCCCGGGGCAGGCGGAGTATGCGGAAGCGAGGCCGGCACGTGACACGCGGACCCGAGCCTCCCATAAATCTCTGCTGCCCGCCCGAATCCTTTACCCTTTGCCTAATACCACCCTCGTAACGGAAACACACATTTGCTGCTCTAAATGTCGGTGAGCGATGACAAAATTTACCCCGAAATAGGTGATACGTGACAGACTTGGGAGATTCTCTTGCTATTGAATATTTCTCAATCACAGTAATGATAATAGGTTTTTTACGAAAACATTTCATTCATTATCTACATTGATCAATAAAAATGAATAACCATAAAACAATTGTCATATAGAATTCGCTACATTGTAGTGAATTTATTAAAATATTAAAGTGTTTTAATAAAAAATTTAAAAATCTACTAGAAAGATATACAGAAAATTTTTTTTTTTTCATTAAATTTAATATATTCTCGATAAATAGTTTTTTTCTGTATATCTTTCTAGTTGATACATTTAATTTGTATTATTATAACTGTTCTTACGGTTCCATAATACAAAGGGTCGATATCACCGTTTATAAATCTGTTATCGTTCACTTTTTAAAAAAATTACACAAATATGGACTCAATACGTGATTCAATTTGTTATAGATCAGTCAGTGATATATATATATACTGTCGAATCTTACTTTTTCCTTTTAATTTTAATTAAATAACACCGCAACAACACGGATAAAACTCGTCTTATCAGACCTACTACATTACACACAGTAAATTAATAAGTATATTATCATATCATTGTATGTTTACTTCTGGTGTATAAAAAAATTATGTCAAATAAATAAAATATCGTACGGCATTTTTAATAAGTATTAATTAAGGGGCTATGCCCACTTGTCTGGGTCGATAAATTATTTTTGAAATATTTTCAAAGCATTACATCTGGAGAATATCACCACAACATTTTAGAATGATCCGAGCATTTTTCACGAAGTTACACGAGTATACAGGTAGGTAGCTGCACGCTCCCCTCACCGGCCCCTTTTCCTGCGTATCTGACTCATTGTATACAATAATACCGTTAGGATTCGGTTATACATTCGTATTAGCAGAATTTCTCCTATATGTGCCTGGAATCGACGATTCCACATGAGTTGAATTTTTTTTTTTTCATACGTATGTAGATTCGAACTCGAAACTTAAAAATATTAATAACTTAAAATGATATATACGATATCTCAAAAACTATTTCATCAATCGGCATAAAATTTTAAGAACTTATTCTACACATAAAGGACTGTTGAATTTTCAAAGGATTATTTTTTCCACAGAAATTTGGTATTTTATTAAGGAAAAACGAGAATATTGAAAGTCAAAAATGTGATTTTCCAGTAAAACTACAGCTATTTTGATCAAAATCAAAATCTCGAAAAATTCTTTGATCATTGTTAACAGATTTTTTTTTTTCATATGTTTCAGATAAGGCGTACTTAAGTTATCGTGTACACCGCAAAAAAAAGTTACCGGTATCTCGCCTCTTTTTAAATATGTATGAAAATAATTTATATTTATTTAATAGTTCTAATTCTGAATTCTGGCTTGTACTATAAAATCAAGCAAAATTGTAAAAAAAAAATTTTAATTTTGCCTATGACAAGTAGGCGTAACCCCTTAAGATGAAGATTCCTATTTCTATTCGATCATACTAAGATTTATGTGTGTTGATTCACCTCGCTCGAGTGAATTCGTAAACTGGATGATTTGGAGCATACTCCGCCGTTTCATTCATACTTAACGAACATTGAGCTTTACGGATCCATAAAAATTTGATTTACCAAAAATATTTCGTTTTATACACCGGGAATGTAATACATTGTACGCCTGCCCGGTGGACAGGAATGGGAATTTATCGCCGGAATGGAGACGGATTTTGAATTTAATCGTCCTTATGGACGGTTTTATTAGCTACGTGGGAAAACACGGTAATATTCATTGTGAAAATATATGATTTTCACTGTCCGTTTCGTCGTGTGTCACGCCACGACTATTTAATCTCTGACAGTAATCACGCACGTATGGAAATCACTGGCAAACTATTTGGTTTAACGTCATCATTATCATAACAGATGAATCTTCACAATCGAATGCTAAACACGTTGTCATTGTTTACAATGTTCGCCCGTAAAGTGCAATATTGATGGTATCTGCCGTAATCACATTTACTTCATCATAATCAATCGTTTTAAGTTATATATTGCTTTGAAATGCTTAATCATTGAGCATGGCTTAATATGGAACATTGCACAATGAACTTATTATCTTCATTTGGGCGTAACCCAAATAACATTATTTTTCTAACTTATCTAATTGATGTTGGGCGATTTAATAATCCCTAAGCACAGACCACCAAATATATAGACATGAACTAACGAAAATTTCTTTCCCCAATATGTTTATTTTTTTATTACTTTAATACCACTTACGCAATCAAATAGCCCCGCGACTTTTAAAAAAAATATGACTCGAACGAAAATAAATGCTGACAATATTAATATGTATTAATGTAAAAAATACGTTATGTTTACACACAGATTTAAGTATCGAAGACTTAAATACTTTTACTGTTACATAAATGCGTCACAAACTATCGGATTTATGTGTTCACCAAGCATGTGTGTAGAATGCCCCTCGTCCCTCAACTAATGTTCCGAACCCCTCTCCAATATGTACACTTTATTTCATATCTATTCATTTACTGGTCTATGTCCCTAAGTATTTTTTGTAACATTTTACAACTTACAAAAATATTGTCAGTGCAGAACAATTGATTTACTGAGTATGACCGCTTTGAATATAAGTCTTACAATTTCAAGTAAGTATATTATCAGTAGATATTGTTTATTTTCGCCAAATATTTGGATTAATTGAATTAAGCAAATACCTAATTTCGCATTTGTAAGTGTATGTATTATGAGTAGAGTAATTTTTATAGTGATGAATATATTTTTGCAATTTGTGGGAAATCCAGATGTACAGTATTATACAATTGTACGATTTCCATAGAAGCACTACACATTTTCCGTATTTTGCGATTTCACAATATTCCGCGATTAATTGTTTCGCTTTGTTCAATCGAAAATTCCGAGTTCTCCGTTCTGGCTAGTATTGACTGGCAAGAAATTAATTTTCCTATTTCGATTTCTGTTTAATATAAATGTTTATCCAATTCAATCAATGATGTTTTCCTTAATCGGTTAGAAAAAAACTGTCACCCCCCAATCGATCTAATGAGACCTTTTATTGGTAGCTTTACGGTTACTTACGTAATAATTACTACAGTAATATCCAATCGACCCGAACTAAACGCCGCCAAATTACCTAGTTATATTTCTAATAATCTCCCCGTCATCCATCTTTCTGGGGTAAATAAGTTCTCCCTTCTCTATCAGATTGGGGAGGGTTGAAAGGGTCGTAGATGCTTATCGTTTTAAGTAAGATTGCACATCAGAGATATACGTCACGCCGTGCCTTCTCACTCATATATATAAAACAGCGAACACTTTGAGTACCTAACACACGTGTTGCTTTTCAACCTGAAATACTTTTACAATTATGTACGTGTTTGCTATTATGACTTAGTGCTGTGATTTTTCATATTTTGTCTGTATAAAGATGTTATTATTTGCGGAAAAACAGCGATACGTTATTAATCTTATTTGATTTGCTTACTATGAGATTTTAACTAATTAATTTTATTAACCAAGTCCGAGTATTCTGTGCTATGAAATATTAGTTGAATCGAACATGACTTAACCATCCAACCAATTTATCAGACATATGTGTTTGTCATTTTATCTTAGAGGTGATGATATAGCCCCTTTGAAGACACATTTTATGTTCTAATTAGCATTAAACTCTGGTTATGTTCTGTTTATTCAAAGGACAAAATGGATAATGCGCTTCACGACCTCTGGCCACCATGTGAATCAAGTGATAATTGATTACCTTGACACGCACAAGATATTTAAAAATACTGAACAAGAAAAGTGACTAAACCATCAAATAAAATATATCCAATTAAATGGGGGACTGGGCAGTGGGTAAGTTTGTTTAAATAGTATTCTACTTTAACACAGGCATTACACATATGTTCAGAATGACACAAATTAACACTTTTTAAATGCGTATTTGAATTCACGAATTCTTTACAGGAAAATGGTTAGTCTCCTATAATATCTGATTTTTAAACTTTTCTCAATCAGTTTAAGTGCAATATTTAATTTTAAAAATTCTTGTGATAGATAAAAGTGTAACACATGTAGATTTTTATCTTTCTCACTTCTTCTGTCACATCACTTTTCACGATTTTCTCAATTAGTATAAGCATAATTTCTGTTTTTACATGATCTGGACATTTACAAAAGTGTACTGCGTCTTACAAGTCTTCTTCATCACGTCGTCTTCATCTTCTTTATATAGAAAACCAGTTTTTATGATACTTCTATTTTTAATATTTTTCGTTATTTTGTTATTCTTACTCTTCATCGTCTTTTAACGTATTTGCTCTCGTGGGGGAGCAACGGGCAGGCTATATTCAATTAAATTAATTGTGAAACATCCGCTAAATTCACATTTTACGAGTTGATGGATATAATTTACTATTATTATATAATAAGTAATAACCATAGTTAAACTTTTATCAGTATTTCAACTACATATATAACATAAGCACACTTTCAAACATGGTTGAACACATGATTTAGCATTTCTGGTCATTGACATTATATTAATAGGTTTTAAAATTAAGTTGGCTAACATCAGTCCATAGTGGATTTTATTTACAATAATATGTGATTATGAACTTTTTGTACACTAACAATTTCATATTGTTGATAATGAATACCGACGAGTTTGAAAGAATGCTTACGTAACTGAAACGGTTTGCAATTTTCCACGTATACAGCTAACGTTTTCGACACTAAATTTAGAAAGCTACTTATCCACAAAATATTGTAAACCACGTACGTCTTTGACACTGTATAATTTGATTCTATCTTTTATTAGATGGATGCTCTCATTAGTTTATTCTCACCTCCATTTATTAAGTGTGGCTGCGGTGTGGCGTGTATCTTCAGTGTTCAATATCATCAACAAAGACAGGTTTTCCGCCGGTCTGATTGTTTCGCAACATTAATTATCCGCCTCTTAACCCATTCACGACCTCTTTACCCGTATCCTCGCCTTGGCCTTTGATCGATGTTTCCACCTCCCAAACATGGCTCCATCGTGTTGAGATTTATGCGAGTGAGTAAACCGTTATTAAAATTATTATCATTACTGTATATTAAAATAGACCAAATCATTGATAACATAATTTATACTTTAATTTGTCGAATTAATCAAATTAAATCGGATCATGACTTAATGTCGATGGGGCATAATAAATATATAATTATTTAAGATAAATCTAATATTATTATTAGTTGCTCTAATACAACACATCTATCTCTCGTTTTAAACTTATAAAACTAATTTTAAAATGTTACACCAAAAATTAAAATATAAATTTTGATACCATACTAATCGAGATTTCTACGCAATGGCGGCACGGTCGTAGACAAATGTGTGCTTTTAACTTCATAGAGCGCGTTAACACGCCAAACTTTATATGTTACGCCAACCTATAAGCGTGTAAACACGCACTTTCGGACCTTACAAACTTGCAGGGATTAAAGTAATTTTTAAATCATTTTTCCATCTGTGAACGATAGGTCCCAGCTTTAGATAGATATTTCAAGATCCGTATAGCCTAGTTGGGTGTTAAAAGGTTAACTAACATGCGTTTAATAATCACTTGTAAACACAATCTTTATGAAAATACTAATTTATCTTTTTCGTACATAAATAAAAAATGCTTATTATAATATAATTTTTTTCTTAATATGTAGGTCTTTTGTATGTTCAAAAATAACTTGCCACAATTTTTGTAATTCTTATATTTGTTTAAATAAAATACAATCACTTTGCATGAAACCACGAAATTTATTATACGCCAACCGGTTTCGCTTAGCTCAAGCTTCGTCAGAATGTATTTAAAATTTATATTATGTACGAATATAAACGTATTTAAAATGACGTTTTAAATACATTCTGACGAAGCTTGAGCTAAGCGAAACCGATTGGCGTATAATAAATTTCGTGGTTTCATACAAAGTGATTGTATTTTATTTAATCTATTACGTCAAACCACAAAGTGATTGCTTTCTACGGAAATATCGTTTATTAGTTATACAAAATATTGTATGAGATTAATTATAAACGAAATAAACAAATTGATTTACAAACCTGGTTAATTCAATGAAAATATATTTTTAGGGTAAAAAAAATGTTTTAGACTAGATTAAGCAACTTTATCCCCAATTTATGGGTCTACTTATAGCATATTAGTATAATAAATCTATTATTTAAAGCATTTCGCTATAGACAATAGACGGATATTCCATGTTTTTTATTGTATTGTTATAGAAATAAAGGACGTACATTTAAAAGTTAAAATAATCCGCCTCAACTCAGAATAGTTGTTCTCCAACAATGTTAAAATTACATAAAATTGCGTAAATTGAACATCTTTATCCCGGGGTGACCGCACTAGGAGAGCCACGGTGTTAGGTTGGCGTGGGTTGCCGGCGATTCAGGCCGCTTGCGCTCCCTGACTAGTAATTGGTTCAGGTGGACCCGCCTCGTGGTTCCGATTTTCTGTGTGAATTATCCAATGTTGCTAATGTGCTATTTTAGAATTTTTTATTAAATATAATTGATGTTGTTTACGTTAGCCGTTCGAATATTATATGATGAAAATATCTGAAACGAATTTGTTACCTCCGCTTCTAAAACATATCTATTATTTTCTCATACCATTTCGAATCCGTGCCGATACTGTTTTTATAGAGAGTAGTTTTTCTCGAAACATCTTTGAATTTGGACACATTAATTGCGACCATTATTATGAAAGTGGTCTAAGTTGATATTTAAAGGTTTGCGTTTGAATTGATTAAAAAATAGTTTTATCACACAACACACTGTTTCAAAATTTATTCAGTCTGCTAAATTTATAATTTATTTCGACATATAAATTTTTCATGTAGCTTATAAGGAAAATTTAAGGTTGAAATGAGTTATATACTCTATTATTAAAATAAACACTAGCGGAATACCGTTGAATATAATTCTTCAAATTTTTCACAATTGTAACAACTTGCATCATATTGTAATAATTTAAAACAATGTGACGCGAAATAACCGATAAACACATTTTTTTCCCCCCCCAATTTCTTGACTTAGACCACTTTCACAATAACGGGCACAATTGTCATATAGCATCATGTAGCTTTTTAATGAATATCTGTACGAGAATAATACAGGCAAAATCAGTTATATTATTATTTTTTTATTTTTATTTTTTATTTATTATCTTTGTTTTATTAACCACTAAAAAGAGTTTAAATACATCTACCGGTTTCGAAAAATACCATTTTCTTCTTCAGGATGTCATAACTAACTAAAACATATATTGTTTCTTTGACAGAATCTATTTAAAAAAATAAAATAAAAATTTAGTACCTAACTCAAATCATTACTTAATACAAATTTACTCGAAACCGGTAGATGTATTTAAACTCATTTTAGTGGTTAATAAAACAAAGATAATAAATAAAAATATGAATCTTAACCACAAAGATAATATTGCTGATTTTAAAAGTATAGTTATATTATTGTTCAAAAATTTTTAAAAAGCACACAACCAGAATAAATGATAAATTAATGGTAAAACTGCAGACTAATTTCAGTGGCTTATTTTTTTAACGTAATCCTTTATACCTACATTATATTAAGTTTTTATCACCTACTTATTTAATTTATATGAATCGCTTGTCGAAGAATTTCAATTATGTTCAACGTTCGAAATCTTAAAGTATATCTTTGTGTATCATGATTGTTCTATTTAAACGCTTCTTTCTCCACGGAATGTCCGTATTTATCGGCGTGAATGTTCTTGAGTATTAAACCATTTCACATGCGCGTCGATTGGGCGTTACTTTCGGACCGGTACATTGAGTAGTGCGAGTTAGTTCGATCGTTCCCAGGCGATTTATCCAGCTTACATTTGTTCCGAGGCGCGGCTTTTGTATTGCTCTTCCAGTAACTCAAATATCCGTGCGGGATAGTCAACAGTTTACTGGCGCCGAGTAAACGGCAGCTGCACAGAACGACCCAAGTCGGGGCATTATTCGCCAAATCAATATTTTACGGTCGTGATAATGGCTGAGAAGAGTAAAAAAAAACCATCGATGTTCGCATTGTACGTCGCTGCAGTCTGGTCGGTACGGTACCATTACAGGCAGATTATTTCCTTTCTTATTGTTTTTTTATATAATCATTTTTGATTTACTCGGTAGATAGATTTACATATTTTTAAGGAGAACACATTATTATTGTGAATTTCCAGTTTGAATTTGTTAGGTGTACATATATTTGATACACGGAAGACTAAAACATAGAAATTTCGAATTTTTTTAAATAACGATTTACAGGGTGAATATTATGTTCCGGACTGATGTTGTTTTTTGAATAACTAGGAAATGAAATACATTTATTCAATTTGGTTTTTATGGAATATGACATCGGTAAAATGGCAGCCTCTGGCAGCAGCACAAATGCGTGCTCTTTTAACCATATTTTTCATAACATTCTCGCATACTTAGCGTGTTAGCTCGGCAATTTCATTTCAAATATTGTCCCGTAGCATCGGAATTGTTGGTGAAAATAGTAAAACAATCAATTAGTCTTGTTTAAACGAATTTTAATTTATAAAAATACCACGCATAATCATGATATGTATGTCATGTGACGCTGTATCTGGGTTGAAGTCAAATTGTTCCCGAAATAGAACAATATAACGGACTTCGAAAATTAAAGAAGTGTTTTAAAAATAAATAGCATAATCTTATATTATAAATAAAATTCTAAGTACTTAAATGTCTGTTCGCTTCAAATGTAAAATTCATACATTTCATTGAAGAGAAGTGTCAAATTTGTTAATACGATCTTTTTGTTCTGAGATTATATTATTTTCAAAATATCAAGTGCATAGTAAATAATAATGTCCATTTATAATATTGTCAAAAATAAGAAAATTGGAATTCTAACAGTAACATTATTGATACGAAAATTTTGTAGGTAGTTCGTTTTTTAAAATTAAATCGTCAAATTATTTTCTCAATGTTTCAATATGTTATCAAAAAGTGTTTAATTAATATGGAAAAAGGTCCAATTTAGAAGATACGACACTTTTATGACGTCTTAGGACGGGTTTTAAAAACTAGTTTAGAAATAAAAATAATTATGATAAAGAAAATGTATTTTTTTAAGTATTCTTAGTTACGTAGTAACGGGTTAGTAACGGACTAGTTGTACTATTGCATATATTTTCTAAGGGGTAATTTTCTACAAAGCGATGAGTATAATTCACGTTACGACGTATTCGTGAGAGTTCATTTGAGAGGTTCCCCTTTGAGACACCGTTGCGGGTTAGGCTCTCCGATCCTTGCATAAAGCACCCGCGCCCCACCTGCCCCGGCTGCCTTGTTGAAGCCTTCCTGAAATAATTAACATAGCCTTTGTAGACTGTCGCACTGTTGTTAACCTCCACTAAACTCGGTATAGACTGGACAGCGAATTAACATATTATCAGAGAGAAGAATTAACAATTTTATTTATTATAGTTTTTTTTACCTTGGACACGTGCCTTTTGATAAATGCAACAGTGCAAGGCTAATGGAGTTAAGAAGGATTTCTCGTCTGAGAAATATTCGCTCGTGTGGACAGGTGTCGAAGGTGCAGAGTAGCGTGGAAAACCGAGAGATGTTTGTAGAATGTTTTAACCTTTACCATGCCATGATAGAAAATACATATTCGTAGCCATGCTGTCAACGCGTGTCACCGTAAGAGTTTTTTTTAAAGTTTTTTAGAATATAATAAATTTATTTTACTATAAACATGGATTTTATATTATGCGTATTTTAATATTATTATCTATTTTCATCAACGCCCTTGTTGGCTTTTACATAACAATAATAATTTATTTAATTTAAATATAACATAATAAGTTAATGTAACAGTTTAAATATGACAATTTTTAAAAGTACAAATATTTCTTCAATTCAGGTATTATGCTCCTGCAACGAGAAATGTCAACGAAATTCAACTTGTTACCAAACCGATGCATCCGTATTATTGACGAGTTATCAGCACAATTATTTCTATGTGTACCTACAAAGAACACTTTATGTTGTCTCGTTTGAGTTGCTACTTTTTACGAAATCATTTGTGTTAACTCAGGGCAGTCCAACATGCTATTCATCATTTTAAGTAAAAATACAAAATCGCTCACATCTCTTCTCCAGGCTATTTTTGTCAAATGAAGTAGACTGATTAAATAATCGTAACTATTTTCTATCGGAATATGCAATTTAAAATTGATGAATCTTAGAAATTTATGTTGCACTCTTTCTATTTTTATAATATGTAAGCCATAGTAGGGAGACCACAGAGTGGCGCTAAATTCCAGCGTACTTCTTACAATAGATGTATATAAAGTTGTTAGAGAGCGGAGCGAGTTGAAGTTTTTGGCTGTCCTTAACACAAATCCTAAGGATTTCATCGCCTTGTTACAAATTTCGTTGTAGTGCTGAATAAATGATGTTATTATAAATATTATAGAAGGTAGACCTATGTTACTGTACGGATAAGGAAGGGTTAAAATAATCTGTAGACGAGTTCTTTAGTACAGTCGTACATATTTATCCTTTTTTGACAGCCTATAGTATAAATGTCATTTAAAACTATATTGAATGGTGGGCGGATTGCGTACGAATTAAATCATTTTGAACGGTCAACAAAATTGACCATTATTTGATTGGATTTTTGGTTAGTGTGGATTTATTTCGGTCTTCTTGTTTGTTAATCATGTTTGTTCACCCACAATTCGCGACTTCCAAATGTTGTCAGCTGTAATAAACTAATACATGCGAGGCGCGTTTTTTAAGTACCTGATTTTTTTTTTAATGAAACAACATAATTTTCACTACACTTTATTTTCTTCGGTCGCTACATATGTTAAACTACTTAACCTTAACATAGTCGCCACCATTATTAAGGCACTTGTCATAACGGGGCACCAATTTTTGTATACCTTCGTCATAACGATAAAAACCATGTCATCGTCATTAAAACGCTTGCTAACAAGGAACCGTTTCAGATGAAGGAAAATATGGAAATCACTTAGCGCCAAATCAGGACACATTTGGCAATGAATGTCAGGTGGTTTCATGTTTCGTGCATTCAAGAAATGAATCACGGACCGTATCTCACAGTCGGCGGACTGATCTACTGTCTTGAACATTTCAACCACAAGATAAGATGACCACACTATGTGAATGTCTTTACCGTTGCATGTGGTGAGTCAACAGATAAAGGAAACCATTGCGCAAGCGCAACATTGCATCCGCAGCGCTACACCGGGAATATCCGGCAACGGTACTTACTTAAAAAACATGCCTCGTATATACAATATTTGCAATTTTCTGTAAGTCAATTGTTTTAAAATAATTCTGATTTTTATATTCATTATGAGTCTACATTCTGTATTACTATGATATATTTTTATCATTTACGTAAATTATATAACTAACTCGCAAATTATAAACATTTCGTTTTGTTCTAGTTTTTGTATTTTTTTTAACAGTCTTTTGTTGTGACTTAATGCTCTGCCGTAATATTATATTATAATCTGTATTCTACTTAAGATGTTCGAGACCGTTTTGCGAAGGGTTTTTTTTTGGGTGCCTTATTAATTAACTGTGGAACAGCGTCAACTTTGCGAGGCATGCTTTATCATTTACATTAAATGAAAACGCCCGGAAAATGTGAAACATTTAAAAATCCGTTGTATTCTGAAAATTCTTGCCGTAACATTTTTAATTTCACGGCATATTTTTTACCCACATTTTCTTTGCTTACCTTACTTTAGTCGACATATTAAAAAATTTGTATCGCGCGAAAGTATTCGTAAAATTCTCGTCTAAAAATATCGTGCACTGAAATAATTCATTAAGAATGGGCGTTTGAGATTTTACGATTATATTTTTCCGGTAAAAATAAATTTCTGTAATCAACACTAATGAGGGAGGAACTTACATTTTGGACACGTTTTCAAGATTCTGTACGTTTCAGTTAACGCGAAATGAAAATGTTTTTCATTTTAAGTGTACATTCCTGAAATATTTTCACGAGGTACTTTTCGTTTGAACATGTATTGTATTTATGAGCCGGTCCATATTATTTTCACGGTATAAATTTTAACGTTACCTTTCAAGGATCAATTTGTCAAGGATTTTGTAAATTTCGCTTTAAAAATGTTTTTTTTATTTATTTGACATCAATTTTTTATACGTCAAAAGTGAACATACAATAATATTATAATACACTTATTAATTTACTGTATGGGATGTAGTAGGTATCCACCTCTAATGAAAGTCCGACCGAAGCTTCGGCTTCGGCGGCCTTCGACCAAAAAATACACCTTCGGCTGCACGAAATTTGCCGAAGATTTGACCGAAGCCGAAGCTTTGGATTTAGCCTCCGAAAAGTGCCTAAAATGCATGAACTATTTCGAATGTGATATAATTACAATTATTATCAACACCATAACGCAGAAAACTAAGTAACAGTGTAGAATTTGCATTGTTATGTATACTTTCTAGTCGGTGTTCTAAGAGTTCTTCGGACACTACCTCTGATATATAAAGCATTGTCCTGGCTGCTTTGCTAGACTACCGTCTGTGTTAAAGTAGACACTTTTTTAAAAATGTGTAATGAATGTGTTGTAAATCTATATTGAATCATTAGTGTATTTTATTGTAATTAAGCTAGAATGTTGAACAGCGATACTTCTGACTGATCTTTACCCAATTGAATCATGTGTTGAGTACATACGATTTCCTCTCAGTGTTAAGTGTGCTGTACAGTTTCGGAGCTAAAAACGTATAGAAACGTTGAAAGAAAAAATACATTAAATAACTATTCTCAGTTCTTCTATTTTTTGGGGTTTAATAAATAATAATGATAAATAAATATCTCTGTTGTGTAAGACACCCGTCTCATAAGTTATCAAACTAAGTAAGGTAGGTAAGGAAATAGTTTGCATACCTTAACCGCCGTGGTATAATCCAAACTATTATAATGGATTTTCTTCCTGTACCTGCATACGATTTATAAGATAAGCTTATAATCCAATTACTGTACTGTTACCTAAACGAGCCGTGATGGCGAAACTCTTTTCTGAGTTGTTGTTTTTCGGGTGGAGTTAAGGCTATAAGCTGATAATTCGCCTTCTTTCCCGATCCCCTAACGAAGAATTTTTTTTGAAAGCGAAAGTCAGACTGGCGAGACTGGCATTTTCTATTTGAGGGCTTCAAAATATTCACAACTTACCTTTAATATCATCGAAGTGTTTCATCTTAAGGGACGCTCGAAAGCGACGTCTGTGTTGAATATTTCACGTAACGATGTAAACTGGTGCCATTATGCATTGTTAATTTCGTTCGCGCTTCGCGTTCTGCAAAGTAAATTGATATGGGGAGGTTGTGGGTGGTGGAACGCGCGGGATGATACATTATTCAAGTATGAAAGGATGTTTTATAAATATAATACTACAACCATATAATAAAATGTTGTAATTTCGGCTGGCATTTTTCTAAACGCTTCTCAGGGAATGGCGGTAATTTAAAATTTTAAAAAGCATGTTGGGAAATCGAAATCTCTTTATAATCCTTTATAACCAACCTAGTGGGGATTGTATAATACGAACGTTTCCTTTTATGTATACTTGTCTCATTTTATCGATCTTTAATATATTATATATATTTTGAAAGAAGGAAAGGAACATGTTAAATGCCTTCGAGATGCGGTGCTGGAGGCGGATGCTGCGTATCCCGCGGACCGTGAGGCACACAAATGTAGCGCCTAATTCAAAAAACCCCCTAAAACGACTTTTTGAGTTATGGATGAAAACGTATATTTTGAAAGAAAATGTACAAAATGTTTGTTTTTAGTATTTTTCATCATTTCATTTTCATCAGCATTTTTTAAAGTGACAATTCTGTAATGTAATTTTTTTTTCTGTATATATCGTTCTGGTAGCCATACTGGGTTTTAGATCACGTGATCATCAACAAGCGTTCTTCTTCTTTTAAATAGGCAATTCACCCTTCAAAAGTGATTTGTGCCATTAATCAAGTTAAAACTTTATTTTATAGAAAAAAGTACAATGATATTATAGAATAGGAAATATTACATTACAAGTCAATACCATTGTCGTTCAACATCAACATGCGTTATGATTGGCTGATTTCATTTTAGGGGGCAACTTATGTTCTGTCTGCAAATAGTACCGGTGAGATTTGCTTCCATTTCAGCAGCCAGAACATCATCGTCTACCTTTGTCTGTCTTCCACATCCTGGACTATTCTTGATGTCATAATTTACCGTTCGAAATTTTTTTAACCATCTTTGACATTTACGGATGTCTAAGGTATCACCTACCACTTCGCAAATGTCTTCAGTGGCTTTAGTTGCCGATTTTGTTTAAGAAACTCATATAATATGCAAGTTCGTATGAATTGTTCACTCTATATAAATTTGGGGCAAAATATTTTTTTAAACACAGGAATACAGCGCCTAGTTGTGCACCAACACAAATTTAACAAAATACGTTGTCAGGTACCAACGAGCTAAGCTCACCCGTCCATCGAAACTTAACTTATTAAAAAACGACATTCATTTTGGATACAACTATTGTCTTTAGCACGTCAATCGTCGTTATGCAGCTGGACGAATTTCAACGGAGAGTAAAAAATGAGTAATATTAAATTGAATTAGTTTTTAACAATGCTTTATCTAAATATTCGAATAGATAACAATGCGTTATTCGGTTCGGTCGATGCGTTGTCATTCTTTTTCTAATTTGAAATAATGGGTTTTAATTTAATGTAAAAATTTTGAATGACACTATTTAGAAGACGAAATAATTTTTTTTACATTTTCGGTATTGCACGTCAAGCGAAGACGTGTTATTCACAATTTAATCTCAAATTTCTCATTTTCATGCAATTTTATAATCCTAAATATGTATTAATATTTTTCGCTTAGATTAGAGAAATTGTGATAATAATTCATAAAATATTTTTAGTCATCTTATCGCGTATCGCCGGGGACATTGTCTCCGGGATAATGGAATCCTCTCAACATCGTCCCACCTTGCCGGCAGCCGGGGACAAGCCAGACGATTCGCGTCAAATTAAATTATTTGAACATTGAACAATTTTAAGACTTTTGATCGTTTCCTCTCTCGGTGTCTTAAATATTGACAGAGTCGCCGAAGATAAATTGGATTTATCAAACTTTAGTTTTTTTCTTCGTTTTGTTGTAAATTTAAAGATTGAATAATTTCTTCAGACATTATTTTGTCATATTGTATTTCTGTTTCCAACCAGAATAAAATCGAATGTGATAATTTATTAATTTAGTTAGTCCTTTAACCATATATTATCTTTTGTGAACAGTACCAATAAGTTTTATTAATATTATTTTGACACATCGCTGTTGACTTGTACATTTCGCGCGCACTCGTCTATTTGCTGAAACTTCTGATAGGACTGTTCGGATAAAGTTCTGGTTTACATCATCACGCCAGATCTTTCACGAAAGTCCTCCTTTCCCTTTTCCACCAACACTAGCGTCATGTCTCTTTCTTACCACGTCTCTGCATTCATTCATTCGAGTGGCAAACTACATATGCGGTTCTTTCTTGATACTGTTTACTATAATGTAATCCAGTTTGCTTTTTCCATTGACGCACGTGAGCGACTACCAAATATATAGACATGAACTAACGCAAATTCCTTGTTTCAATATTTACATTTTGGTGTCACTCACATGACCACTTTGGTACCACTTACGCAATCAAATAGCTCCGCGACTTTTTTTTAAAATATGATAAGATTGGAACGAAAATTTGAACGCTGATAATATAATATGTATTTATGTAAAAAATACGTCTTGTTTACACATCGATTTAATTTTCGAAGAGTAAATACTTTTACTGTTGCATAAATGTGTCATAAACTATCGGATTTATGTTTCCACAAAGAATATGTGTAGAATGCGCCTCGTCCCGCAACTAGTGTTTCAAACCCCTCTCCTATATGTACACTTTATTTCATGTTTATTCATTTACTGGTCTGTGCTCAATAAATATAAAAGTACGATAAGGATCTTAATTTAGGTACGCGTATTGTTTTGACAAGGAGAACCATTAAGTGAAGACAAAACATTTTAATTTTATTTTAAAGAATAATATGAAAACTATTATATTATTATATTTTCGTAGAAAGCAATCACTTTGTGGTTTGACATATTAGATTAAATAAAATAACAATCACTTTGTATGAAACCACGAAATTGATTATAGGTCAACCGGTTTCGCTTATCTCAAGCTTCATCAGGACGCATTTGAAACTAAATAATGAAACTAATGTCAATAGTCGTGTCAAAGAACATCTTAAATGTTTAAACAGTAATGGTTTCTCAGACTTTTCCAAGCATATTTTTGAAAAATACCATTATTTTAATAATAGCACAGGGGTCAATATCCTCCATAAAAACGGGTTTGGCCTCCGGTTAGACAATTTAGAAGCCCTCGAAATAAAAAAGGCAATAAATAATGGTACGCCAATTATTAATAATCAAATTAACTTATCCATTAACCCCATATTAGGTATATTTCCTTTAAAATCAATTGAATATCCATCAACACTGTATTTCCCCTCCCTTAATGTTCCGTCTATCTGTATATGTATTCTGTCTCCCTTGATATTCTATTTAACTATATATGTATTCTGTCTCTCTCACTTGCACATGTAGTTTTATATTCTATCTCCTTTATGTATGTATATATATATATGTGCACTCTTTTTGCATTTATGATTAGTTTCAAATACGTCCTGATGAAGCTTGAGATAAGCGAAACCTGTTGACGTATAATAAATTTCGTGGTTTCGTACAAAGTGATTGTTATTTTATTTAATCTATAATATTATTACTTTTCTGTGTAGGAAATAATCGCTCATTTCAATGCGCTTGTCGATCTCTCTACCATTGTCTTCTCTACTAGTACGCCCGTAGAAAAACTTTGGAGAGTTATCCCCAGCTTTTGGGTAGAATCGCTCGCTTCAGTTTGTCTTCTATAATTTTTTTGTATCGAACACAGGCTAATCAATTAAAGGTTTCTTCTTCGGGAATGTCTCATTTCCATTGATTACATTTACTTTCCACAAACTTCTTTATTAATTTATGAAATGGTTAATCTTTTGCGTGTGTTTGATGCCGCGCCATCCACACGCAAAAATCATTTACCACTCATTATTATTGATACAGTCTGGTTAAGAACAACATAATATTCAATATTCAACTATTATTATTGTTATATGTATATAATGCTACTCACCAGCGATGTGTAGTCGATGCATTCAAATAATATGTATTTAACTATTGTAGATAGTAATATCAAAATTAAATGTTTTTAATATAAAGTAATATTCTAATAAAAATATTTAATTTCGCTTTCTTTCTTAAAATATATAGTTGCGTATAGTTTATTTGAAGGTATAACCGCACGTGTTTGTTACATACGTATTGACGACATACACAACATATAAATATAAAGGATAGGAACGGTTATCAATTTGTTTATAATAGTTTATTGTTTGCCACGTAAATAATAATTAAATACATGTATTAAATTTTTGTATGGTCATCTAGCCTACCAATAAATACACTAGTATCGGTTAATACTGTGCAAATATAATATTAAAATGAACCATTGTTAGAGTTATATTACGACCATTATTTCGAAAAGGAAATATAGTAAGATGAAAAAGTTTACAGAAGAACGAAGCCTTTTGAAAAGTCATTTATTTTTCGTTAGAATTTCCTATAGTGGTCGTTCACAATACGAATTTTCTTTAAAAGGGGTTGCTATTGTAAATTGAAGAGAAGCTCGGTTCACCGAGTTCTTATCGACTTTATCCTTCCTACCTAGACACATATAACCTGAACAGTTCACGTCGCACGGGCGGCGTCCAATTCGAAATAAAAACTCGATTTAACAGCCTTAATAAACTTAAAATTACTTCTTTTATTTTGGAGATTTTGCTACCCACGTGTAAATGACCGGAAACTAAAAAAAGTCATATTGTTACATAACCATGAATAATAAGAGCAAAAATTGAAAATTGATTTGAGCCAAATTGAATGCACATTCTGTGTATTAAAACGATTATAAATTATATAATTTAAAAAAAATCTTAAAGCGTGATTTTTATTATCGTTTTTGGGCGAGATAAATATATCGAGTTAGGGAAGTTTTCCCATTTGGGTCATTATTGTTCTTACCTTGATACACCCCGTGGCGGCAACCGGAAGGCGCTCCTGTAATGTAAAAAGCAATTCACGCCGTAAAGTTCCCCTTTCTACCCACCCTTAAAAGTTTCCTATTAGTACAAAGTTGACATCATAATTGGAATACACTCGTTTAAAAGTTTGCGCGTGTGCCTTATCTTAGCTATAGATACTTCGTATGTACGTAGGGTGCCAGTGTATTGTAGGTGCTTGCATATTATATACTTGTATATTTATCACAGTTATTTAATTAGTGAAATTTGTTAATAATTTGTTATTTATTTGTTACAGTTTGGCGACGCTAAAAATGCTCATTGAGAAACGGCGGACGAATATGTTTTGGTAAGATTCATTAAAATAATTTTTCACCTATAATATCTATCTAATACTGTATATCAAAATATAAGATTTAGCATGTTTTCTGTCGTAAATATTCAAAAGAGTGATTTATAACTTAACGTTGAATTTCTCATTTTTATCTTAAATATTGATTAATCAAAAGAGTTACATTAACCTCTGCCCTTTTTTCGCTAATCGTACTGATTTTTCCGACTTCTCTATTCCGTCGTATAGATCGTCTCGTTAAAATGTTAAAAATGTATTTTCCCGGCGAACAAGAAATAAACAAACGTAAATAGAGTTACAATTGTTATCAAAAACATCGTAAAATTGATGCCCACTCAGAATTCCGCAATGTGGGATTTATTTTCCATTATATTCTGTCACTCTTCGCCTTTTTTTCCGTAAAAATTAATTCATGCGAAATGCGAGCGACCTTTTTTTCATCGAATGAATTTTCCATTAAATGTTATTCGTTGGACATTGAGTGTTGTTTTCCAAGTCGATGGTCCTCGGCGTTCAATGGGCCCTTCTGGATTATGATACGATACCGCTCGCGCGAACCGTCGATCCAATTAATCTATCGAAAGTTGTACACTTGACGGTTTTGCTAGCCATTATATATATATAGTGGTCGGTTTCACTGCGACCGATGTTTACAATGCATGAGCCAGAAGTATACTGCAGTAGGTACTGTGTGACTAAAAAGTCGGAACAATGTTTATTGACAAATTTAATTGTTTAGTAACTCAAAAATTCCCTATGCAATGTCACGATTGTTAATTAAGACGCCAACGATCTATCTCTCTGGTTTATTTCAAAAAATATACTGCATGGAATAATGTTTATATTTTGAGATTTAAAGGCGTGGTAAGATCCTGTATGGACCAAAACTTACATCTAGAATTTGCTACCTAACTTCGGGTGATGAGGAGTCTACCGCGGACCGCTAATTACTGTACATTTGTCTTTGCCTACGCTAGTACTTATTCATATTTAATAGTGCTACTGTCCAAACCGAGCCCTTCTGCCCGTTTCCAATTATTTGCCAGGTCTTTAACATCCCTTTTCACATTATCTCCCTAGCGGAATCTCCCTAGCGGAGTCTTTTTTCCAATCAGTCTTTTCCGGTTTCAATCGAATAATCTTTTTGTGATTCGTGAACATCATCAGTTGCGATTGTCTCGCCCGAGTCTGGGTTCCTGGTACGGACACTCCTTCATTCGTAGGTTCTTAGATACGCCGCAATCTGTTTCTTTCGAAGTTCCGAAACATTCTTTACCGTTGTACTCCAGGTACATTCTACTCTAAGACAACAATAATAAAGACTTAACAAAAATAATAACACTCGAGTTTACAATACATTTTTATATTTTCATTAAGGTCTGTATTTTTCTCTCTAACGGAGAAGTGTTTTGTATACACTTATATAAAACACGTAATAACGAGCAGTCCTACATTTTACCAGACTTATTTTTCAGCGAGCCACCCTCGCGTTCCGAAGTGCGTTCGGCTTTTATCGAAAATGATTTGTCGTCGCGCTGTCATCTTGATAAAACTGCTCCATAAATCTTTACTAATAATATATGACAGAGTTCTTAGTTCTTCCGCGGAGGCAAATACGAAAATATTCGAAATAAGCTTTCTCGGCTGGTAAACATTGCATTGCGCGTTTGCAGCGAGTAAATCGAAATTAATTTTCAATTTAGATTTTTAATTGCAGTTTTGAATTACGATTTTTTTGCCATTCAAATTTAACACATTTACATTATAATAGTCTAGGACTTTTTATCATTTGAAATTTTATTACTGCTGCCCTTTTAAGTAAAATACTGTGTCAACGAAGCAAACTGCTAATATATATAAAACTATAAAAAGGTAAGTGGTCACTAACCGTGGTACCTAACCCAAATCGACTAAAATAAATTAGCAGTTTTTGAGCGCAAAATATTTTTAAAAATCTGTGACCTGCACTTGAAAATGGAACTTACAGAATAAAAATTGATCATGAGCTCGAAAATGTAAAGCCTGGTACAGGTTAGGAAAGTCGGGAACTGGTGAAGAATGGCCAGGGATAGGAGTCGGTGGAGAGCACTTGCGGAGGAGGCTGAATCCCACCCTGTGATGTAATGCAGCGCCGTGGAAGAAGAAGTCATTTTAAGTAAATAAATGTTCGTTACATTTTAATATAAACTAATACGTATATTTTCTACGAAACTCGATATTTGTATCAATGTTATGAGATAGCATGAATGGCAACCTGGTTATTGTCACATCACAGTGATGTTATTTTGTTGTACTATTTTTCGCCCCTTTAGTTTAAGAAATAATAAAAAATATGTACACATGTTTAGTGTACACATATATCTATTTAAATAAATATATATTCACTCTGTTATGATGACTCATAAAAATGCAATAAATTTCAATTGGCAGCAGTTCTTAGTATTCGAAAGAATTTTTACATGTAGTTGAGTAAATGGCGATTCGCACCATTGAAGATAATTGTTTAATTAATTCGATAATTGTTCGTTAATTTTTATAACAATATGAAAAATGTGTGCACCTGTATTGTTAATTAATCTGTGTACCTACATTTTAATAATATTCGTTTAACGTCATTATTTTTCATTCCCATTATAAATTACAATTCCCCTGTTAAGCCAAAGTTACATTTGATTATGGTTCAAAGATACAAGAGGACAATTGCGATATGGATTAACGTTTTTGTAAATGGTTTGTTTTGTTCCGAAAAATACGTTTGCTTTTTGAAAACCAGTAAGGGTTATTAGGATCTCTCTAGTGCAACAAAAAAAAACTTTCTTTAAACGTGTAAAAAAACTTGGGAAAATTGGGCCTGTACTGAAATGCGATTACCATGCCCACCATCCAAAACGCTGACATTCATTACAACCTCATCGTTATTCAAAGCCAGCCCCACTCCTAGATGTGTTAATACTAAAACGGCGGTAATTCGGGGCTGAACTTTGGAACTGGCTGCGCAAATGGACGGTGGTTCGGAGTAAACTCGGTCATTTGGCTCGACTTCTAACCTCCCGCTGAACCGCGAGCGCGCCCCGAGCCGCGAAGCGGTCGGTTGTAAAAGTCAACCTAAATTCGTAATGTTCTTTCGGGATCAACTTCTAGCACTTGTAATAAATTAATGTTTTTTTTTTACATATAAACATTTCCAAATGATTTATTATTTTTCTTTTCCTTTGCAATCGATCTACCATTTCCGGCCTGCTTTTTTATCTTCTAAACTTTTTTAACTGATTTTTAATTTTAAAATTTAGCGGATTATTGAAGACTCGGGAAGTTTCGTGTAATATAGTGTATCTTATTTGAAAATTATATTACAGCCCAAATGTTAGCCAACTTCGTTATTAATAGTTTTTAGATGAATTTAATATAAAGTTAAGAATCTTTGCAAACTTTACAAACAAAAGACGTTTTCTGTAAAAATGTCGCATTTAATGCAAATTCTATGGGTCTGATTTATATAAAATAAGAAAACAAGTATAAAATATACATTTTAATATAAATTATTTTAACTTCGTTATAAGTTAGATTACACCAACTGGTTTCGGGAAATAATACCATTTCCTTCATTAGGATGTCAAATAAACTAACTAAAAACCACATGTCAAATTGTTGTAATGTTTTTAAATTTAAATTCGACAAATTTTAAACTTATAATCTGTATTCTTTCCAATTGATACATCTATTATTCTAAATGTTTTTTCGATAAATAAGATTTTTTCTCTATATTTTTCCAGTTGATTTATTTAATTTGTATCTATTAAAAATACCACAAAACTATGAAACTTCTGAAAACGCAAATCCACAACAAAAATGTGTACTCAAAAAATATTTTTAGAATTTAATTTTAATATCATGTGAATTTGTGAATACGGGTAATTACAAATTCTAACAGTATGACGTCACCGGGATCGGGGGTACTTTTAATACGAGTCTCGGAATTTTAAATCCGTCATCCGGCGTCTTAACCGCCCGATCTCCATTAAATGCTAACGAGACTCCTATTACAATGCGTTGTTATCCATTCACTGCGTTTGAAGTATAGATAGATTCCTTCCACGTTGAAAAAAATGTATTCCCTTTAATAATTTTAACATATCCGCCTGTCGTTTGGTTTTCATTATAAAAACCTGCCTGACCAGTGTTTAACCTATTTAGATCTTTTTCATTAATATGAAAAAAAAAATGGTAAAAAAAAACAAATAACTCACAATAGAAAAATAAACTAGTGTTTGTGTTTTATTTCCTGTGTAAGCCAAGAGGGTCTACCCGCACACCTATTTAATAAAACAAATAATTCTATTCACGTATCTGATTTTCTCATTTTTAGAACTCAAGATACAAAGTACACGATTTTACCATAAATATTCTGAGAGAAGTACCGACCAGTATAAACATCTAGTTTGATACCTGGTTGAACTAACTATCGACGATCTCAAAATCTTCTACAGTAAAGAGATCAATTTATGTTTTGCCAGTTTCAGAGATCATAAGTAAAGCGTATCGTTGTTTACCATTTCGTTTTCTTTGACTGTTCAGGTTCATTTGGTGTTTATATAAGTCTCAAATATTTATTGCTAGTTATACATACTGAAGTTTGTCTTTGACAGCTGAATTGTGTATTGAATTGTTTACTGGCGATAAATTCTCGAAAAAGCGTTAAATACTCCAATGTGTTGTCTATTGTGTTATATAAGTATATATATTTATTTGAGTGGGCGGATTCATTGAACACTAGTTGGGCTACCCTACCTACACTGCGATGTAGTGTCAAACTAATGTTTATTTTATCGCTCCGGAGGACAATGAGCCCTACAGAGGAAATAAAAAGAACTCTCTTTTCTTACATGTTCGGATTCGGAGTCAATTGTTCGTTCGGTTGTTCACCTTTGTTTTATTACCTTCTCATGGAAATAAAAGCTCTCGTTGTAATCTCAACCAATAACGTAATCTTAATTAATTAACATAGGAATTCTTTAATATACAGATGAAAATGCGTAACTACATATTTAATAATAATTATTATTTATTTATTTGATTCTTAGTACAGTGTGTTATATTATAATCGGATAAACATTGAGCAAAGTAAGACATATATTTGGGTACCCTATCTGCTACACCAGTATTTTACTGTATTATAGCAGACAGTGTTTTTCCGGTATAGTAGTAAACAAAGTCATCAATGTACAAAATTATGTATATAAAGAGTTAAAACAAGATGCATTAGATTAGGTAAATACTTTGTAAAACTTAACGCAAATGCATTGTTCAATGTATAAGATATAATATATGGTATATGTAAAGAGTAGAACAAGATGCAATTAGGTAATTCAATATACTGTTGTAGCAGTTTTAATCTCATGTTTGGACCTTTAAAAGTTCTTGGGTCTAATTTCTCCTCGTTTTATTGAATTCTCGGTAATGTTATATTGTATATTGATGATAATGCGTGGCTATTAAAAAAAAATTCTTCTTGGTTTGTAGTTCAATAGACCTCACGCGAGACTTTGAAACCGTTATCCATTAAATATCCCGTCTACTTAGAAACCTTCTCGAGAATAGCTTCAAATGACAATTTTGACTATAATGTGTATTTCACTCGAGACAAGTCTCTTATTTTCTTTTCAAAAATAATTACTATGTCATACTTACTAAGCCTACTACAATTTTTGGCAGAGACCACAACTTCTTAGTACCAAGAACATATTAAATTAAACACAATTTGAACGCGTACGGTCGGTGGTAAGGTTACACAATTAAATAATTAAACAAATAATAGATATCTCACAGAGATAAAGCTATTTTTTAATTATATTTAATAGAAATGTATGGAAGTATGGGTAATTACAAGGCTTACGACCTATTATTGTTGACTAATTATTTACTGACAAGCAATAGACATCTGATTGACACTATTCTTGGACGACTATAATTATATATCTAGTACGTAATTGCGATGTTTATTTTTCTAAATAATTAAATCTATAATCTACGTGCTTGTTGGTCCAATGGTTAAGACTTTCGCTTAGTGATCTTAGTGACCGGAGGTTCGAGCCTCATCCCAGGAGACCAGCAAATTAGTCCTATTTTCATAGCACAAGCGTTTAGTTTAGTTGTAAAATAGAAGGAATGTTGCCGTAACGTGTATTCCGTGTACGCATCTTTATTTAAATTTAGATGTGTATATTATTGGTTTTCTATTATAATTAACATAAGAGATATCAACCTAGTCAAACGACACTAAGTGACATAACTAAATACGATAGAACATACATTCGTTATATTTATGCCACAATTGCATCTAGATATAGCTTTATCACAAAGCGTAACCCACAAACTCATCTCAACTTTGGTCGTGGACAACTTTTTTTATGTGTTATTTAACGAGAATTTCGCGATTAACGGGTTACTTTGGCCGATAAGTTTGATAAATTATTCTTCTTTGAAGGCTAAATTATATATTTAAAAAGAGACCACCGAGGGTAGGTACTGGCTGAGATTTTTACAGGGTAATCCTTATTATCGCACTTTCGCTCTTTATCCTGATACATCTCCGGCCAGCCTCCTTACGGGCCCATAAAATATAAATCAAGACAAGTTTTTTTTTTTTTTATTCAGGCCCGACCCGGTGCTCGCGCCTACGTCCGTTTTATATCGCGGCAGGTAGCGGGGCATTTTGGAGGTGGTCTTACCATTATCGCGTCTTTTATGAACTTTTGCGACTGGAAAGTATTTATATTAACACTTATAAAATATAGTTCATAAAAAATACATTACGTTTTTATTTGGATTATAAAATGTAGAAAATACATGATATACGATGGTGACAAATGATCGGGTAATGTTCAAATAATTTTACGAGAAATTGTCGACATTTTATATAATCGTTAAGTGTATATTTTTATCCTGCTCGCTCATCAAGTCACGACATATAATAAAATAATGTTATTATTATAAAAACACATTCTTATTGTGAAGTAATTATTCAGATCATAGGTATGTGATATTTTTTTAAATACAAATTAAATGTATTAATATATAAAATCAATTGTTGTTGCGCTACCGGGATTCGAACCTAGATCTCTTTACTTTTTGACAAGTTTTTTGAACCCATATTTTACACTTTTCAAATTAATAAATCTATCGTTCCATTATTTGAAAGATATCTACTTTATTTTTACGGAATCTCAAATACCTTTGAGTGGTCCGAAAGGAGACGCCAGAATTAACAATTCATTTTTATTAAATTTTGTACTGAATAATTACAACTTAAGAATGTGTTCTCCTTAATAATATATAAGTACTGTCGCTGTAGCATAGTTGGATAATGCACCTTCCCCGGTTTGGAAAGAGATACAGGTTGCGTAACAACAATATTTTTCGATAAACTTAATTTTATATGTATATCTTTATAATTAATACATTTAATTGGTATTTAAAATATCACAGACCTATGTTCTGAATAATTGCAATTTCACAATAAGAATGTGTTCTCCTTAATAACATTCTTCTTTTTTTTCTCAGGCCATCCACTCTTCAAGCGTGATTTATGCCATTAATCAAGTTAAAACTACATTTTATAGAATAAGTACAATATCATTATAGCAAATGGGATATCGACACCTCAAAATAACAAGGTTCCATCTAACACTGTTTTGAGATAATGAGCTCAAAAATGTTGATAGAATTTCAACATATATTCATGTATATTTAAGGGGGGTCACTTCCGATGACCATTTACGTTGAAAAATAAGACCCATTTTCTCAGCAACCGCTAATACAATTTCAATGAAATATTACACACTTCTGATTTAACATTAAATAAGTTAATGTAATTAAGGGATTAAAAAAATAAATTAAAATAAAAGCTGTAGCATCTTTCAAAGTTTAGTATTTTTTTCCTCTTTGAAAAAAGGCGGTAATTGAACAGCTGATTCGTTTGACATTTAATCAGGAATACAGTCAATGATGCTATGAACGTTAAAAAAAATACCTCAATATCTTTTATGCTTTCCAAAATAATGGGACTAATGTACGAAAAAGTAAACTTTTCAGGAGAGCCGAAAAACTAAAAAGTTCCACTCTCAACACTTTTTTTTCACTTTAGAACTGTTCATTACATAATAAATAATACCTATTCATTTTATTTACTTATATAAATGTATATTTATAAATAAAATTATTTTTAATATATATAGTAAAAAACATGTATCATTTATAAAAAGTTGGATATGGGTGAGATGCAGCGCGGGCTCAGCGGACTGTCTCACCGTCTACGTTGATGGCTCATACCTTGGCCACTTTGTACTAAAATTTCAAGCAATTATACTTATCGTAGAAATATACGGATTAAATTTTCTTGTACCAAAAAAAGTATAGAATAATAAAAAGAAAAATGATTTTTTTTTCATTTTTCTCGGTAGAGTGACCCCCTTAACTTATTTTCAGTATTATCAATGACCACTGTGAGATGAGGGAAATTAAAAATAAAAAAATCATTGTAAACTAACATGATCCATAAATTGAAATAAATAACTGATGCAGTTGGAACTTTCAGCTCTTGTTATTTCCTTAAATAGAGTTAATGTGTATGGAAGAAATAAAGAATAATGCATTTGGAACCCTTTTCACGCAATAACTCAAATTATCCCAAAGAACCTTATTATTCTAAAGGGTCGATATATCAAAAGTCAAAACAATTCATGTTTAAAAAATAATATACATATTATAGAAATCAAATGTGGCGAGTTTAAAGAAAGAAGTTGACATATGTTAGCCGAGAGTAGAATTTTACTATTGAGATCACTGTAAAATCACGTGGTCGAGGGTCTCATCGTCCGCACCACACTCCCACATCGGGCTATCTATTAAATTCAATCTGAACAAATGGGAGGCTACTTGGCAATGCCCAATTCTCATTCTACAGATAATTTAAATTGTTCTCTTGGGTATTTTCCTTTTGCAGAACCAGGGAATGCGGGGAATAAATATTTTAATATTTTTGAATTGATTACCTTTGTGATTATTTCGATCAATCCATTGTGAAGTCCAAATAGTATCCGTGCGCTTTTCAACAATAATTTAAATCTGTCATTCATCGGAGTACGGTACTGTTGAGGGAAAACTCTGGAAAGAGTGGCCCCCTTAGTCAGTTTGTCAGCACATTCAGTTACATTTTGGTACTATCTAATTAAATAACGAGCTTATTTGTACATTCTCGTATATACATGTGGGTACATGTATGTATGTGGGTATGGTACGCGTAAATTCTAGGTAAGTAGGGACTTCCAGACGAGGTGAAGTTTTGTACACAGAATCCATTCTCATTGAATTCGTACTCATTTTAGAAAACTTAAGAAAAATGAGAACGTTTTTTCTTCCTCCAGTAAATTTTTCAATTACATAGATAGATGTTCATAGGCAGTTCACGGTCAAAATATTTTTTTGATCCAAAAATATTATTAAATACTAATTAAATGTATTAATTATAAAGATATGATATCAATTTTATCTAAAAATATTGTTGTTGCGCTACCGGGATTCGAACCTGGATCTCTTTTCTAATTCGGGGAAGGTGCATTACAAACTAACTATGCTACAACGAGAGTATTTATGACGACAAATTTTCGAACCTATATGTTACACTTTTTCAAATTAATACATTTATCATTCCATCATTTGCCATCTACATTGTTTTTACGGAATCTCAAATACCTTTAAGTAAACCGATAGTAGACAGATATTATATATTTTATATGTATATCTTTATAATTAATACATTTAATTAGTATTTAAAACATAACAGACCGTCTGTTCTGAATAATTACAACTTCACAATAAGAATGTGTTCTTAATAAAAAAATTAAAAAAATATTTTTTTGAATGGCCGATGTGTATAATTTATCTTTTAACAACAACGTTTGGGTTCTTTTTTACTACTGTGCTTGTGTGTCATAAAATAACATAAGTAGGTTTAAAAATGATAATTTGATCATAAAATTATTTTACAGCATAATCAATATAACATACTTTATGCATGAAATGAATAACAAAATGATGGAAAGTAGATAAAACAATGGAATTTTCATAAATACGTGAGTACCGGCATACCAGCAGCGTCTCTTGGGATCCGACCTTATTTTTTCGTACCTCGGCAAGCTGAAGGATAATGAAATTCTTATTTATTAATGAACACTTTTGCCTGGATTTATGAACTACAGTCGAACTCTGTTATATCGAGCACGGTTATAATGAGGAAATACTTATTATTTTGATTCTGGCCTATTTTCATACAACTCGTCACTGTCGCAGTGAGCTCGCTTCACTGATATAATATACAAAAATATTGCTAACAAGTGAACAAAATACACTACACCGTTTAAAAACCCTAATTCTTGAGAAGTCATAAAATCGAAAGCAGCGTCTGCCGACAAGGTTCCTTATTATTTACTATTCCTTTCAGGTTTGTGAATTATTAGAAAAAAACAGCACTATTTTGAATTATATTTGAATTGTTCAGAAATAATGTGATTGAATGTAGTAATTTACTTTAAAATGTTTTTGTTCATACAATTATAGATTTTATATTTTTCATATGTATTTCATTTTAGAGGATATTAAATATTTTTTGTAATAACGAGTATATGACGTGTAACGGTTATAATGAGCAAATTTAGCTGCTCCGTTGGTATTCGTTATAACCGAGTTCAACTGTAGTTATAAATATCTCTCTCTCTCTCTGTAGTCTATTTATTACCCGTTGCTGGGCGTGCTGGTCCTGGATGTCATCTCACTCCCTTGGCTGCCTTGACAATCCTTCTCAATTCATCCCGGTCTTCTGCTGCGTGCAAGGCTGTCTAGAGTGATGATGTCTAAATTTGTTTTACTTGAACCCTCTATCATACAGGGGATCGCCCTCTTGTTCCCTCGCCTTCAATGCTGCCAAATATCGCCTGTTTATTCAGACATCTTCACCTTCTCATACTATTGATTTTATACTGGTTGATTTTTTAAATATGACAATTGGTGTTTTTTTTTTTAAATAAATCGTACCGGCTGCGGTCTGCAACTGAGAATAATCTAAATAATGTACATTTATTTATGTTACGTATTAACGACCTGTTATAACCTACTTATTATAATGTCAGTGGCGTAGCAACATATAGCCAGCAAGCACGTATACCGGTCCCCTACCCCCTCCCTTCCAAAAACACACCTTATTTAACTTTTTTTTTAATTTTGAAGGATTAAAACACTAACCGTAAAATATATTTTTTGTTTATATATATATTTGATATTTTTAATTTTGTCCATTACGTACATATATTTAAAATAGTGGATGTAAGGTACAAATAGCTGTTATTATTGACGTCCTACAACGAATTTATTTTGTTGGACGATTAGACGTTTTATACTTTGTTAATACTAATATATAATACAACAAAACTATTTTATATTTGAATTTAAGATATACTTAGACTGTAATATTATGGAAAAGAAAAAAAATATATATTGCATTCACTTTTATATATCATTAATCAATTATTTTGTGTATCCGTGTTACGTCAATGCATTACAGTGTTTCTTATACATATAGTTACTAGTTCAAATAAATAAAACTATTTGGTACTTGCCTTGGAAAAAATGTTATATCAAAGTGTGGTCCAATTTATCTGTAGTATATCGATAGCAATTTTTTAGGCTTCTTTTATAATCCCCGTTACACGGGGTTCGGGCTCTCCTGGGACCCGGGCTCCCAGGCGTCAGCTACGCCACTGTAAGACCGCGAGACACGCGAGACCTTGAAACTTTATTCTTAATTTTTAATACAATATTCAACAATTCCCGTCTACACTACGTACTGGCGATTCACACGCTTTCATCACTGCTAAAGTAATTCTCCAAGCAGTAAAAACTCAGCCAACTGTTCAAATGATTATAAATATGTACTCATTGCGACGTTTCAACGGACCTTTTGGTAAAAAGATAACGCCTTGAAAACAGAGCCATATGTTCGGCGTAACACCTTGAGGCCAAACATTTGATATTTTATAAAAATTCTGAATTATAAATATTAGGCGTTCATTTCTTTATTCTCTCATGGTATCTTCAATTCGATTTAGTAATGATTCCCCCTTAAAAATATATTTATACTTTAATTACATAATATTTCTATAATTTTCGCGAATTTTGTCTTCCCGTGAAAGATTTTAGAAATATAAATTTATAAGTAACATAAAAATATTACTAACATCTTTTTAGGGTTTTTTTTTGTAGAAATACTGTAACTGAACTAGCCCGGCGGGCTAATTTGCTTCGTGTGCGGAATTTCCTACAACACCAACATTTGTACGACGGAAACATACAAGCTAGCATTTATACACCGAGGATTTGTTCGATGTAGACTTTATATGACAGTACATTTTTTGCGCATACCCTGTAGCAATTCCACAAACTACTATAAAGGAGATTTTTGTAGTATGATTAATTTCAAGGTTTTTTAAAACAGTAAGGCTGTAGGTATAATGACATTAAATGTTGCGTTGGTATAATGTGGTATATCGTACCAATATATCGTTGTGCAAAAATGGTCGCTGTATTTATGCGATTGCCATATAAATGGTATCTTATAAGTTTTCATATAAAGCGTACAAAATTCATAGAATCAATTTATATCTACATAGCACACTGATGTAATAATAGATTAGGGAGTGAATTTTAATTTTTATACTTATAATTGTAATTCTCTGGACGCAAGAGGTTAAAATTTTTACTGCCCCTACGAATAACGAATGTGATAAGTATATGAAGTATTTTTTGATGTAAACGTGTTAGGCCTCTAATGTTCTTTCGTGAGAACTTTTCAGTGACTGACGTGTATGACTGGCGTCTGGTCGAGTGTTTAACATTATATTATTTTGAATTGGTAATATTTTTTATTTTATTTCCAATATACGCGGTAATACTGCAGATTTGGTTTCAATTATAATTTCACTTATAAATCTTTTCCGGCTATTAATCATTACTAAATAATTGAAATTTTTAATGGCGATTTATTTTGTGATTTTTTATATTTATTCATTTTGGTACAATTCAACTTTGATTAGTATATGCATACATAAATTAATTCAGTTTACATACGAATATTTACAATAACATGCATCACATAATGTCCTATCATAACGTAAATAGTGTAAATTACTGACTGTATGTATGGTCCATGTCTTTGTGAATGTGTTTATGTGAAATGCACTCGTTGAGGTAAGAAATTGATATTAATCAGACTGGTATATTGTTATGACTTCCATTTTTTTCCTAGCAATAAACTTAGATATATCCCATCTAGGTGTGTGTATTAAAAACTCATTATTTATTTTTTCTTTAATTAGTTTTTAATTCTAGTTCTCTGCTTCTCATAAATCATCTTGGGCCTTCACTCTTCACCTACGAAGCACCATGAGACATTTGGGCTTGTTACATTTTTTTATTTGTCTTAGAGTACTTCACCTCACGATGAGCAAAAATACTCCAGCCTTAATATAGACACGAAATCTCGTGTCGTAGTATAATTTACGTAACAGTGAACCGGCGCGGCACCACCAGTTCGTGAGGGAATATCTCGCCTCTTGTACCGTGAATAATCCGGTTATAACGCCAATACCAATATCTAACCGGTGTCATCCTAACTTTGAGAACACCATTTGTTGCATGTCATGATTGAATCTTAGAAAATGTATTATCTTCACAGTTATGTATGTATACACAAATAAACGTGTTCAGTTCAATCTAAGTTATCCGGAGTTCTGATTATCTTGAAATGGATGCATTTCTTCGCAACACTGAGGACTGTTGCGAGTCATGTGATTAGCCTTCTTTGACCTTAGAACCCACGCACTTCTGCACTTACGATACTTTAAAATATGTTTACTCCCCTCAATAACTTTATACTAGACTCACCACATTCCCAGGACTGTTGCTACAAAGGCGGCTGCTTGATTGCTCCCCGCATACAGTGACAGAGCGATACCGCGCAACCGCCTATAACAAAATTTGCCCTCATTATGCCCGAATTTTTTTTATTGTTACTTTATTAGAGAAAATAAAATATACAAATAAGTAAAAATAAAATATGTTCAAACGACACAGTAGAGTATCAAAAAACAGAGTAGTAACACATTGAATAAAGAAGAGAAAATACAAATTACATGTTAGTATCATACATAGCACACTCACTATAAGGCCGGGGAGCAGGGGAGACATTAGGCAGCACCGGAAAAGACGGAACAAAAAGAAAAACGAACGAGGGACTCACCCCACGCACCACTGCCGGCAGATTTAATCCTCAGAATTATCTATCAAGGTCATTAATTACCTGTTGATAATCTGTACATTAAAAATATAATAAAAATGATGAAACGAACTAAATATTATAAATTTTTATTAATTATTAGTATCAATATATGTGCATTTTAGCATGGCAGCACTGATGTCTGTAATAACATTCTTAAAAACTCAAATTGCATCCATATATATATCGATATTAATTGTATTAAAAGCTATATAATTATTCTTTCATTTCATTATTTATTAGAAGTAATAAAATTCAAAATTGTTTAGCTGCTAAATAAACAGCGAATGTATATGAATATGATCAGTGGAATTGGTTTAGATAGACTAGATATCACACATTTTCATGAATTCCGTCAATCTTGTTTAAATAATATGTTATAACCTGTGTTATATTATAAATAATCTATTTTTTTCAATTAATTATTTCGAATGTCCATTTAATCCCAATATTCCATCATAAAGCTAAACTTTGGTGAGAGGAGGCCCTAGGCAAACATTTTAAATCATGAAACCTAATATCAGTCCTAAAATGAATGAATTCAATATCTTTCGCTGCAGTAATACAACAATCGAACGGATAATCGAAATTTACTAACTTAGACTTAGACGTAATTTTAAGTAGTAAAAAAGTAGATAAAATAAGGAAATCAAAGAATGAATGAAAGGATAAAATAAAGAAGGAATATAATAAAGAATTAGAAAGAAGAAAAATTTCACTATTTTGTGCAACAATAGAAATTTTTACGATACAATTAGAATTTGTAATGCTACAAATGAGTGCGTTGTGAGATCGATTAATTATATGATTTTACCCTTCAATTAATATCCTTGACGCGACGTCCAAACGCCTCTCTGGCGTTGGCTCTGCGCCTGGATCCTTCACGGGTTCCATCATCAAATATGAATTCCACAACATGGCGGAAACGGCCAACAGCTGCACGCAGGGCGACCGTCCTAGCTCGAAGCGCGAATGGAAGTGTATGTACCTGCTAGCGCCGGCTCGTCACTCGAATCGATGGGCGCGATCCTAGCGGCAAATATCGCAATCTGCACTAGGCGTTTCGAACTGTGCGTGAAATTACTAACCAGGGTGATTGTTATTCTAATTAGGTATACTAACGTTACATTTTTTCTTATACTAAGAATTCGTAACGTTATAATATATGTATATATATATTTTTTTTATTTTTTTATTTTTTCATATATTCACGCACTAGCTCGGCCCACGTGCAGAACAACGAATTTTATTCATGTTTAGTTTTTTTTTTAAATCTACTCGACTTAAGGACATTTTGCAAACAAAATTCTAACTACTTGCGTATCATTAAGAATGAGGCCGCGTGTCATAGGTTTGCCATCTCTGGTGTATGTCATGCTGGCCAGTGGTCGATCCATCCAGCATGCGACTGCTTTTGGAGTCATTGGAGCAGAAAGGGTTACCTATCTTGACTGGTAAAGCGCCACGGGGCGAGTGGCAATGTTCCACCCCATTAATTTTATACTCCGTGACGTAACTGTCACGGATCGTTTTTTGCCCTAGCGCCCAGGAGATCTGATAGTGCATCGTAATATAATATATTTATGGATGTGGGTAAGCGGTTCTTTGAGTTAACGAATTATTTTTCCTCGCACATATGGCAGGATTACAAGAGACAAGTAACATTTTGTCTTAATTGTAAACCTCTGTGGCCGTTATTATGAACATTTAAGTATTTCTTGGTACATTTTTTGTTTCCTATCCCTACAAATACTATGTAGGTTTACATGGACATCACGTCATATAATTTATAATATATTTATTTATGGATATTCTATGTTCTATGATTCATAGTAGACTATCCTGATTTACTCATAGAGACGCATATCCATTCGAGTGCCATCTAGGTCAACTAGAACTAATCTCACATTCAACCTTCCACATTGTAACACTAATGCCCAAACATAACTCATTTTTCTACCGAGCCTCCCTTTATTTTAACTCACGCTTAAATGAATTAGATATTTTTAATTCTTCAGTTACCTCAATTAAATCAAAATACAATGTATAAACATTAATCGCCTTCATTTTATTTTTATTACGCAGATTTTATTCCTTATCCCATTTTCCTTTTTAACGTTTATCTCCTCTTTTTTTTCTACTTTTTCTCTCCTTTTCTTATTTTTACTCCTTTTTTTTTATTCCTGCAATAGAAGAGAAAGTCCTCACTCTTTTTTTATCACTAAAGTCTGAATAAGCAATTGTATCAATTTTATAAGTCTTACTCAAATTATTGTCTTTCACTGTATCCAATATATTATTGTTAATTCAGAAAAAACATGTATTTATTGGTTCAATTTTTCTTACACTTTCATTATGATTTGTTTTCCAAATAAAATGATATTCAATGAATATCATTGTATTTGTTATAAGTTATATTTTGATAGTTAAACTCCAGAGGTTGGGTATTCGTGGAAATTTATTGCAGTGGTTTGGTAGCTATCTTTTCAACAGAAGACTTTCCGTAAATATTAACTCCTCATTATCTGAGGAATTCATTGCTTTGAGTGGTGTTCCACAGGGTTTCCATCTTGGACCTTTATTGTTTATTCTTTCTATTAATGATATTGCCGATGTTTTTGATGATGTACAAATTTTAATTTTTGCTGACGACTTGGAAGATATTCAAATCAGTGAATAGTTTGTCTGATTGCATGATAATATAAAATAGTCCTTGTTTAAATGGTGTTCCAATAATCACCTACATCTTAATATCTCCATATATATTAGTTTTAAAAAATTAAAATATCCTTTGAAATTTTCGTACTCTTATCAGCGATGTTGACTTGGTATCAGTTAGGGAGATCAAAGATCTGGGTGTAATATTTGACAGTAAATTGTCATTCATTCCCCACATTAATTCGATAACTAATAAGGGTCTCAAAATGTTGGGACTTGTTTTGCGGACTGCAAAAATCTTTTCAGATCTACACACTTATAAAGTCCTCTCCACTAATCTGGTCAGACCTCAGGTAGAATATAATTCAGTCATATGGTCTCCACACTTCATTGTACACTCGACGGCGGTTGAAAGAATCCAGAGAAAGTTTCTAAGATTTATTAATTTTAAATTAAATATACACTAAGGATATCAATTATGATTATCTCCTTAGTCGTCGATGACCGACTTTATATTTCTATACAGGATCATTAATGGTATGATAGACTGCCCCCAGATTCTTAGTCTGCTTAACTTTCACGCACCATGAGGTCATCGAGACACAATTCATTGTTTTATTACAGTGGTAATGTCAGAACTCATGCACTAGCTAACTCCGCAGTCCCCAGACTGCATTCTTTGGGGAATGAATATGCGGAGGTAGTCGACATTTCTGCTGTTAATTTAATTCTTTATAGGACTATTATAATTTTTTGTGTCTCAACTCAATGGTGACGGATAAATGGCTACTTCACATTTTATATTTATTATTTATTTTTAATTATGTATTATGTAATTTTTTTCTTTGTGTATTGCACTTCTGTTGTAATTTTATCTTATTTTACAAATTATGTTAATGCCTGAATAGGGCGTGTATAAATAAATAAATATGAAAGTGGGAAATGTAAAATCGTCGCATTATAAAAATAAGCATTTGTTTCGCATTGTTTTGTTTTGATTTAACGCTGTATCCATTACTGTCGCTGTACGGGGTACGCCCCGGCTACCGGGAATATCTCAGTGTTGTGTTGTGTTAAATGTGTAATTAAGTTAATCGGTTTGCATATTTAATTCGATCTGCCATAATGACGGCGAAGTGTAATATATAATAAGCGTCGAGAACGGGAACGGCGATCGCTTTGCGGGATGTACGTAACATCGATTTCAATTGAAAAATTAACAGCCTTTTTTTTAACGTAATATCATTTTTACTTAAAAATTATGTGACTTCTCGCTGTATACATCACCGATGCCACACTTAATTATGTGGATGTGTTACGTACTGTATTATAATTATTTAACGATCATGTTCGCATCAGGTGGATGGTATTTATTTATGGTAAGAAGAATTTTAAATTTCAAAAAATATATTAAAATTATTTCTGGTATAATATATTGTATTTCAACCAGATATTATGTACAGCGTAAAATATTTTTATAATGCTTATCTGTGAGATATTGTATTAATAACACACAATTATAATGAATGTCTAAGTAATTATATAACGTAGATATTCTTCAGGGGCGTGTGCATTACTAAAAATTCTGGGAGACAAATATAATTTTAATAATTGGATTAACATAAACGAAAACATTATTTTACAATTAGTGCCACCTGTGTACTAGTAGAAACTTTAATTTCTTAGTTCTAAAAACTACCACGACAACTCACCGCTGTACCCATGGCGCTCTTTTATATTCGCCACATCGAGCTATTTACATTACTTTGTTCTGTCTCTAAGCTAGTGAATTACTCGAGTCATACAATTAGTTATTTACTGAATTGAAAATTTCTTTCGGTTGATCCGTTTTGTATACGGTCGTTGCCTATGCTGTTTGTTAACAGAATAACATTAGAGAAACTTACAACTGCGTGTAAATCATTGAAGTGTCTACTTCCTCTTTTACTAATTCGCGAATTTTACTATCTTACTGTTTTTAACGTGTTGATTTCATGATTGTTCTTTAAATTTGGTGCATGGATTGGTTTTTGATTTGGGAAAAACAAAAGCGATTAGCAGAACTATATCCTACGTTAACCTTTAATCGAAATAATTATTTCCTTTAGTTATTACGTGAAGGATTTTCAAACAATAAATTAATCATCTTCAGTCATAGAAAATGTTCTTAAAAACGTTCATATATATATGGGTAAAAGAAGGTATTATTTTACGTTAAAAACATTATTAATAGTACTCTAAAATTACAATTAAATACATGGTAGGGTCGTATAAACGACGGATTTATTTTGTTTAAAGACATTGGTTAAACGAAAGTACATATATTATATATTATTAAGGAGAACACATTCTTATTGTGAAGTTGTAATTATTCAGAACATAGGTCTGTGATGTTTTAAATACTAATTCAAATAATGGAACGACATATGTATTCATTTGAAAAAGTGTAACATATAGGTTCGAAAATGTGTCATGAAAAATATTGGCGCTATAACACAATTGGTAGTGTACTTCCCCGGATTGGAAATAGAGATCCAAGTTCGAATCGCGGTAGCGTAAAAACAATATTTTTTGACAAAATTGATTTTGTATGTATATATTTATAATTAATACATTAAATTAGTATATTATATATGATTGTATAATGTCATTGATAACAGTATAACCTAAATCTATACCTAGTGCACGCCACTGATATTCTTTATCTAAAGCATAGCCTCGTTTACGTTGTCTTGTATTTTTCTTCTTCTATTTTTCCATCCAAACCAATCCGTGCACCGTATTTTTTTGGCGTTATATTTTATTTTGTCATATTATTTTCATTTTTATCTCTTCTTGGAGTTGCATCCTCACTTAGTTATAGTTCAAATATTTAATAAAAATAAAAATTAAACACTTTTTCAAAACATTACATGCTAATTGAGTCATAAATCAATCTTAGAACAGAAAAAAGGTGCAAGGTTTACCATCACCTTTTAGTAGGATTGTAATGTAAGTATGATATCAGAATATTATCGATCGTTCCAGTTTGTTAAATTATTCATTTAGGGTCCTCAACAAAAGGGTGTTTGGATTTGTTTGTGACAACACATAAAAGCTGAGCAAAGTGACCACAATTGGGATAAGCAAAAGCTCTGTTGCCTGATTATTTATTTCATTCAATCTAGAATTAGTATAAAAGCTAGACCACTGACGTATCTGCCATATTTTCTTCAGACAATAAAATATTTTATGTTTTTTTTTTTATCTTACCTTTTTAGTACGTATAACGATGCATCTTTTAAACTAATCTTATGTAAAAAACTGATGGAAATACATTACACGCATTGTTTTTTCTCTCACGATTATTTATACTTCTTATCTTGCCGAATATTTTCATGAGGATAATTCTATTAGTATAAAATAAATATAAAAATTGTTTTAGAATTTTTTCTTTTCAAATTAAATTAAATTAAACACAATTTAAAAATGCGTAGCATTTCATGCTTACATACGAGGCGACTTTTTTTAAAGTAAGTACCGTTGCCGGATATTCCCAGTGTAGCGCTGCGGTTATGATGTTGCCCATGCGCGATGGTTTCCTTCATCTGTTGATTCACCACATGCAACGTTAAATACATTCACATAGTGTGGCCATATTGTAGTGAGTGGTTAAAATGTTCAAGACGTGAGATGTGACATACGGTCCGTGATTCGTTTCTTGAATGCATTATTGAATGAATAGCTGACATTCATCGCTATTCATCCTGATTTGGCGCCAAGTGATTTCCATATTTTCCTTCATCTGAAGCGGTTCCTGGTGGCAAGCGTTTTGATGACGATGATGAACGACGGGGCACAGACATGGTTTTCATCCCGGGCGGCGTCGTTCTATGACGAAGGTATATAAAAATTGATGAGCCGTTATGACAAATACCTTAGTAATGGTGGCGACCATGTTGAGAAATAGTTTAAGGTGTGTAGTGTCCGAGGAAAGTAAAGTGTTGTAAAAATAAGGTTGAGTTTCTTTTTAAAAAATCCGGTACTTAAAAATGGAGCCTGACATGGTTTGCGACTGAACATTAAATACCTAAACTATTCTAAAGTTAATTACTATCAGAAGAGCATTTCAAACGTTCGGGACCTACTCGGCGTCAATAAATATTTCAAATCATTTTACATATTAAAAGGTAAAAAAGGTATTATCGTATTATTATTGTATTATTATATTAGAAAAGGTATTAATTAAGCTATATTACCTAATTAACTTCTTTCGAATTCTGGTGTTGTAAAAAAGAGAAAAATGTATTTGTACAATTTCTAGTTGTGAAACGAATTTAAAAATCTCATCTCTTAAAATGTCATCTCGCGTATTCTATACCTTCGCTTTGTCTGAACACTTTTAAAGTTCTAGACTAAAAGTTTTCCAGCGCGAGACTTGCATCTAAATAAAATATTTAACGCCATTTTCTGAACGTAGCACTTAATGTTGTATATTTGTGCGCTTTGCGTACTTATCATGTTTTCGTTCTTTCATATCGTAAAGTGTGTTTGCAGAGTCGCATATTATCTCGCAGTAGCCTGCCAACCGTTCAACATGTGTGATTACTCACAGGGAATTTTCCCTGTTATGTAGATTTCGATAGAAATACTACCTATTGCAGGAGGTCTCATGACGAAACTTCCCGAAAATATCAATGCACTTCTATAATCATGACCAAAATCACCGCCCGCTAAACTTTGTTTACTGGGTTTTTTATTTGATAATTTATTTAACTCTTAAAGATTCATTATGGAATATATGGAACCCCACAACAAGGTATTGTGATAATTAAAAAAAAAAATACTTGGGCTGAACCGGAAGTGATTTTTTTTTTATTGAATTATAATAGTAGTGTTATTTATGTTTACATTTCTATCGTCACAACTCTCTTTATAAGTTTTAATTCTAATGCTTTAAGTATGAGTTATTTTACATTCGGTTGTTTATTGATGAGAATAATATGTTTCGTGTCTATTTTTCAATCCTGAACAACGTTATAGATTATGCAAGTCTTATAGTATGTGACGACATTTGTGTATGCAAATACAGTCGGTCTTATTTTTCTATAAGTTTGCGACATACATGTGTTCTGACGATGTTGTCATAAATAGCATCATCGGTAGTCTATTGAAGTTTGCATGTATAATTAATAAATTATACAAATTTATAGACTACTACATATTATTAATACGGTGTTAAAAAATAATGTTATGATCTCAAATTAGACTGAAAGTGGTGGTAAATTTTTTTTTTTTCACAATTTTATTATTCACCTCCCGCACATTTATCGCCTAAGACCATCGATTGAAATGTAAATAAGCAGCTCCTATTGGTTTTATTGCCTTATTTGTTTTTCAACCGGCTTCATTAGGAAGTTGTATGTTTTTGTCTCTTAACGATAACATAACATAACATTAAAGCTGCCAGGGAGTGTTATCGTTAGACGCGGGAATTTCCACCGCCTGATTTCAAAATAAATTCAAGTTATTCTACGTAAGTTGTAACCCACCCATTAAAGTGAATTTCTTGAAACTAAGGAAATCACTATGTAAATATTAGTTCTTGCGTATTTTTTTAAATATTTCCTCGTGTTCTTTGTAGTATAACATCAAAATTATAATGTGTAATTTATCATGCGAGTACGGGAGAATAATTTTTTTTTTTTAATTCGTTTGTATGTAAACATCGTCTTCATAGGATCCCGGTCTTCGTACGGCGTACCTGGATTAAACGGATTTATTAGTGTTAAAATGTCAGCAAGCTTCGGTTAATTTTCTTCCCACTTCTGACTAAGCGGAAACTAGAAGAGCGGTATTTATTTTTATAATATAACCTCTGCATCAACCTATGTAACCTTTATATAAAATTTTTAACGAAATTAAAATGTTGACCTTTCTTAAAAATATTATTAGGCCCAATTTCTCAATAATCACATTTTAAAAAGTCACTAAGCCTGGTTTTTTATAACTAGTATTTTTGAATCGTGTGTTTTGATTTATAAATTAATATGTCTGAATGAGTACATGATTAAATGATAATGTAATCGATATATCGATACCTTAATCCGCAAAGCAGCTAACTCCATTTTTCTAAAATGTTCAGGAAAAAAAAACTGTTTTATTTTGTAATTAAATGGATTACGAAAATTCCAAAATACACTTTGGTAGATTGTATTTACGGGTGGCCGAGAAATTTTGATTTATCTCGTACTTATAGGAAATATTTTGAGTTTTTCTGAATTTCTTTACCAAAATTGTAAAATATTATTGGGAGTTAGCTGATTTTCCATGATGATGTAGTGCAACCATTACGATTTCCGCGGACGTCCTCTGTTTCTGGTGCCATCAACACTCGTGCCAGGGGAAGGTATTGAAGGTTTTTGCAAGAATCAATGTAAGGTTTTTCAGTACCTAGTACTTATTTATTATTTTAAAACTCGTGATTTCACGTGTTTTGGGAATTTTTGGCTTTTAATATACCATAGAATAATAAAAGAGGAAAATAATAGCATCAAAGCGGCTTTTTGACCATGGGTGGAGCGGAGCTGCTTTGCAGATCAAGGTATCGATATGCATAATATTAAAAATAATTTAATTTTCTTAAAAATCATAGATAATTTTGTATCTCTTCGTATATAATCCAACTTTCAATATGCAGTTGTGCTTTTTAAACAACACGATATAATGTTTTAGTCATCGATTAGATTATTCGATGACATCACGATGTTTACGATAATCCTTGTCTTAAGATGTGTGCAGCTATGTTTTGAAGGTTACCGCCGTGTATCCAATCATGCTGATCGATCTGTCAGTACTGAGTCTTTGCATACATGTAGGTAGGTATGTAAAAACACACGGAAGACTCGTGTGTTTAGTCTCCCAATTCGAGTACTCGATACTCGAGTATACTAATCCATTTTTTAAGTAGTCGATAATCGAGTATTTTTAAAAATAATCGAATAATACTCGTAAATTATAAATGATGAAATATTTTAAAAAAAGTTACATATTTAACATTTACTGGCCAGGCTAGAGCAATTACTGTTAGATATGATTTTTTTATATAGTTTCGGTCGTTGGCTATGCTATACGGAACAATTTCTTTTTTGTCTTCGTGTCCTCCTGACTTGTCTTATCAATAGCAACAGACAATATAAAATATCGAAAAAAAATCTTTTGGATTTACCGACTAATGGAAGCTGTGGCGTAAACTGTTGTAAAACCAGGATATTATTATATGTATGTAATTGTACTAATCCTTCAAAAAAAATTATAAACCATCTGTATGTTTTACGCTTTCAAAGTGAAATCAGTTCCCTGTGAATCGTTGAGAGTAAAAAAGGTGTGTGAAAATTTTTGTGTTGCTCACTGGATTTGATAATTAGTATTAAATGAGACAATTTATTATATGTGCGTACATTTGGATTATTAATAGCTATTTTGGTACATTTTAAACTACTTAAGTATTTTAATATTTTACTATACTCTTCGATACTCGAGTAGTTGATGACGTCGAGTAATTGGAATCTCTATTCGCGTGTAATACATACGAGTATATGCTTAATACGAAAGCCGCAGAATTGAATCGGACTGGTTGTGGTTTTATTGACGTCGAGTTAGGCTGGACAACATTTTAGCAAATTGTATTAAATGGATGGAATGAACATACTTTTGATGCTGATGATGTTTTTGAACATTTGTACACACAAGTAGCCATATTACACTGAATACGAGGGTAGCTAATAAGTTATTTAATATAAATTAAATTAATCAAATAGAAACAAATATTTATTGAAAAAATATTTCCTGAAAATGTAGAACTTCCTAGCCGGGGAAACGCGTTACCATTTGCGATAAATTTGGAACTTATATTCAATAATGTTTTTTTTATAATTGACGCATCTGTTACGTGTCGCTGCATTTCAAAATCCGCTATAACACTTTTTTTTTAAAATTGAGTTATACATATATGTATATCACTGGATTTGGAATTAATTTTTTTTATTTAAAAATGTATGTTTCATTTTAAAAATAGGCTTTGTTGGCTAGCAATATTGTTAGGGTGAGCAAAACCCGGTATAACACAAAATGACTTTCAAAACCTGTCTTTTTTTCATACTGAAATACATTTTTGGGTTCAAATTAATATAATAATTAACGTAAATACATTTTCTAAAAAAGATGTATTTAGGTTCATTAAAGTGTGGCGGTTTTGCTTGATTTTTCTCTATATGAAAACGTGTTATAGCGGGGATTGAAAGTCAGCGACTCAATATCAATATTCATTATATTTCAATGAATCTCAAATACCTTTGAGCAATACACGCTAGAAGACGTCAGAATTAAACCAATCAATTTTATTAAATTTGGATAAAATTTGATACGACTTTTTGTGGTGATCTTGCAATTTCAGAACACAGTTCTGGGATATCTTTCAATACAAATTAATTGTTTTTTTAGCTATCAGCCAGCGTAACACATTCGTAGATTTCTCTTTTTTGTAACAAACTAAAGTGTAAACACATGGAAATGAGTGAATTCGGAACGATATCGTTTTAAAATAAAATATCCTGAGCACAATAATTCCAATAACAACATTTCTTGGAAATATTTTTTCTATTCTACCGTGTGGGGATAAGCGAGATGAGACGCGGCTCGACTTCGATTGGTTCAGATCCTATACGTGTGGTACTGTAAGACTTCTCTGACTTGTATCCCGCCTATCCCAGGCGCGGGTGTAATAATAAAGTACAGGATGGAAGCGGAGCCCGCGGGACATCTGTGCCGGCTGCGAGGCGCATTTACATAATAATCTAGTGCACGGATTGCCAGTTGTCTCTGCTGCGATATCGGCTATCGCTGTACGGGAGATGAGAATTCGAAAAAATCTCTACATAATCTTAGACTAATTAACGAAATTTGTTGAAATCCGTTCCCCGTTGCGAACTTTGTTGACAAAAAAAAACAATACTTTTGCATTTCAGATATTATATTTTCGTTGAGAGTGGGTTTTAACGTTGTTTGAATTAAGTCCACTGTGCGGTCCCGTCTCTAGATAAGAAACCATCGGCCGCCCTATTAACCAATCTGTCATGCCGACTAAAATACGTGCGCTTGATATGTTTAGTGACCGCCATCTTCCTTCTTCCTGTCGTATACTGCATGTTGCCGGGTCAGGTATCGCATTGTTTTCTCCGCTTTATAACCTCTTCATGTCTGCCTTAATATTACGTATTTCGGATAGTTAATTATTATTTATCTTATATTTGTAGTATAATTTTTCATTTATTTGAACACACTATTATATATATATATTTTTTAACTATGCGATTTTTATACACAATACTTATTGTACTATGCCTGTCTCGCCAGATGAATCCGCGTTGAGACGTGCAAAATTGCTTTTGGTTCTAGCAGTTTTAATTAATTTTGTTAATAAAGTAAGTATATACAGAATAAAATACGGAATATTGATTTTTAAGGAGAACACATTCTTATTGTCAATTTGCAATTTTTCAGAATATAGGTCTGTGATATTTTTAATACACATTAAATATATTAATTAGAAAGATATACATATAAAATCAATTTATCGAAAAAAAATTCCTATCCGGGGAAATGCATTAACCGATTATGCTACACCGACACAGTAAGTTGGCGACAAATTTTCGAACTTATATGTTGCACTTTCAAATAAATACATCTGTCTTTCCATTATTAGAATGCCATCTTCTTAATTAATACAATTCTCTAATCCACCGTATTAAAATATCATTTACATTATACTTAGCAAAGTTTATGTAATAATGTTACCGGCCAATCGGCTGTCAACTTTCAAGTGTCAATTTGTTCGTACGAGTGCACCAATACCTGGTCTACGCATATTTCAAATCCAAATTATAATATTTAATTTAATATTATCGGGATACTCACTTTTGGTTTTGTTATCCGACATTTTGTTAAAGAGTTTTGAAGCAAAAAAGATAAAAAAATATTTCAAGTATCAACTTTATCAAGCCAACAATCTGTGAAGAATGTAATTAATTAAAATGAATTTCATAAATAAGGTAGCTCCTGTTCCGCAACGTTTCTGTGTGTTTAAAAAAATACCAATTTAACCAGAGATGAAGCTAATATGCGCAATTATCGCACTCCGTCAGTTCGCGCTGGATTGCCCGGTTTCCGCTAGCAAATCACATCTCCCTGTACACAAATCGCATCACACAACCGGAAGTGGCGGATTGTGCACTATCTCGCCGGCCCTGCATTGGACGGGCACGAGATACGAGATAAGCCGACAGATCACATTCGAGAGACACGGATTTATCACGCTTGCAAAATTTTCAAAAAGGAGCGCTACTTTAAATTGACATTTGTGCACTGTAATATAAACAAAACATCTTCATATGCCTTATAAACAGAATTTGTATAGGTGTCGTTTAGCAAGTCTCTAGAAGCAAGCAGGTGCATAAAAGTTCACGGTCATCTCTCATGCATAATTGAGTAAACTACTAAATAAACTTTGTACTACACGCACGTTGAGTTACATTTTTGTTAAGATGTTTAAATGACAACTTATTTAAATCTGTTGATGAGAGGGATTGCACCTTTCGAAACTATAATCATGACATAAATATAACTTTTTGATGTCGTAAAAGTAAGTAGTAGTGAAGTAGAATGTTTAGTTTATTTAAAAATGTATAATAGTCATACTTTTAAAATTAGCAATATTAACTTTGTGGTTAAAATTCATATTTTTATTTATTATATTTGTTTTGTTAACCACTTAATTGAGTTTAAATACATCTACCGGTTTCGAAAAATACCATTTTCTTCTTCAGGATGTCATAACTAACTAAAACATATATTATTGTTTCTTTACCAGAATCTATTTAAACAAAAAAAAAAAACAATTATTTAAAAAAAAAAATTTAGTACCTAACTCAAATTGTTACTTAATACAAATTTACTTGAATAATTTTATGAAAAATTTTTAGAATGGGACTCGTAGTTAAATTTAGTTGGTTGTTTATAATATTTTGATTAGTTTTACACGCTTTATTTATCTCCAACGATTCCAAATTATTTAATTTGTTCCCAACACCGTTTATATGCAATATTGAAAATCCCAATTTTTTTATCAAAACCATGACCATTTTCTATCAAATGATTAGAAAATTCTGAAAACCCACTATTGTTCAAACATCTCAAATGCTTCTTTACTTTTAGATTTTAAATAGATTTTTTAAAAATAGATTCTGGTAAAGAAACAATAATATATGTTTTAGTTAATTATGACATCCTGAAGAAAAAAATTGTATTTTTCGAAACCGGTAGATGTATTTAAACTCAATTAAGTGGTTAATAAAACAATGATAATAAATAAAAATATATAATAGTCATGTTGCACCACAAAGTAACTGCCGTATCATTTAATGATATCGCTCGCAAATATTTATTATTTCATTTGACACATGCGGGAGAAAACGAAGATGGAGATCGAACATGTCTCCACTAAAAGCCAATACAATATAACACAATATTTGCAAAATTACTTTTTGGCAACATACGAGTATTATGTAAATAATAAGAAAAAACAATTTGTTTAAACCACTATTTATTGATAAATCAACATGTTTCAAGACCAATGGTCCCTTCTTCAGGATACAATGTATACTATACTAAAATTAAAAATACAAGCATAGACAAAAAGCAAAACTATAAATATAAGTGAAGGGTAACTAATTAAAAAGTGTTTATTTCTTATTATTTATATATTTGTTCTTTAAAAGTGATGCTAATAATTTGTAATTTAAAAAAAAATATTCTTTCTATTTGTTCCAGGAAGCGTACGTCCGAGCTAATCCTGATTAAATTTAATCAACACATTACAAATTAAATTAGGTTGGTTACCTGGTAGTTTGTTTTCTTAATTATCACCTTCAGTGATGCGACCATACATGTATTAGATTGTTGAATTTCCAAAAAAAAACTACGCTGTTTTGTGTTTTTATCGCTTAGTAATATTTTGGTTCACTTTTAAAGGCATTTAATTTAATTATTATCCTTACGTCGGTTGTTTACTGATTTTATTACGTAGATTGTTTACTTGCTGTTGAATTTCAAGAATTTTTTTTAAAGATTACAGCTTTTACGTTTTTTTTTCGCGTGACCGCAAATTTAATTATAATCTAATGTGTTTATCCTCACAGGGAACTGAAATTGTTAACAATTGTGGAATTAAAATGAAACTTGCGGGGTATTATTTATTTGTTTTACGTGGATTATCATAAAAATGGTACAATGTTAAGATTTTTAGGTATTACAAAGTACTTAGGAATAATATTACAACGTACATTTTTATTCAATTTAAAACGTCAGAATTAATATTTTTAGTTGTTCAATAGGTTTAATCTGTTTAAATCTTATTATTGTCTATGAATCATTTTATTGTTTTGATTTATTACACGTTCTTCGAATTTTTATTTCGCACGCGAAATATCGTGCATGGAGAACATCATTATTTACAAAGTACAAACGTATGTACGATATATTATTATTTATTTTTGGTTCTAAATGTGTTGTTTAAAGTAATAGCTTAATTACGGACCAATTTTAATTGTAAAATAACAGTGCAAACGCGAAAGGAAAAGTTTTTACTATTCTAAGGCCCCCGTACATACACGAAAGCTGACACAGGTTGCCACACGTGCACATCAATTACTAATAGCATTGTCTTTACGTGCCTTGTCTCGAATAATTGGCTATTTAGTATCTGATCAGATTTGTAAAATACATGTCTTTATTAAATTTTGCATTTGCGGACGTTTCAAATATTATTTATTTAACCACTGGTGTTTTATCTTTAGTTCAACACTCACGCCAACACAAAACTCATTTTCAAATCTTAATATCTAGTCACGTCGGCATATATCTCGAGATGCACGTTAGCTTTATCTGGTCATTGATCGCACGAGTTAACTTAATGTACTAACTGATCATTACTTGTTATTCTGTCTTATTAAATGTAGAAATGCGAGAAATGTATTCACGTGATTCATTAAGCACAAATATAATATTCGTATTACTCTGAAACCTATTGTAAATACAAAATATTTTACAGTTTAATAGTATGTTTAACCACAAAGTTAAAAGAAATTTCCTTTCACTATATTAATGCCTTTAAGCTAAATGGTATCAGCGCCTTCAATCACGCAATGTGCCATTGCACTGTGTGCATTGGCTGATTGTGCCTTTATGTATAAATTCCTCCTTAACGATTATTTATAATCGTTAAACACAATAAATAATTATTGTGTTGATATATTTTAAAAGGTCTTACCTTACGGACAAGAACCTTACGAGTATATTGCTCTTAACATGTCATTCATTTGTGTAGGGATGCGAAGTGGCAGAAACCTTAAAAGCGCTATATACAAATATATAGACATGCACTAACGCAATCAAATAGCTCCGCGACTTTTTTTTAAAAATATGATAAGGTTGGAACGAAAATTTAAACGCTGATAATATAATATGTATTCATGTAAAAGGTACGTCTTGTTTACACATAGATTTAATTTTTGAATATTAAATACTTTTACTGTTGCATAAATGTGTCATAAACTATCGGATTTAAGTTTCCACAAATAATGTGTGTAGAATGTTCCAAACCCCTCTCCTTTATTGTGCATTTTATTTCATGTCTATGTTATTTACTGGTCCTCTGTATATCATATTTCTGTACTTGAACATTTTCCGGTTTGCATGAATAAAATTTTACTTACCCGGTCAACAAATAATAATACTTCACCGGGTTGCCCTGCCCTTATCGACATGAATTATTCAGTAAAATGGTCAAAGGTCAAAACGCGATGTGATCTCTCGCTACAGGTATATTATATAGGTATCCACCGACTGCTATTCTCCTTTCTGCCGAGAGGTACTCATCGCTTGTTACGACCTCTTGTACTGTACCGGGATACAATGCGTTGGCAAACATTTTCAAGAATGAACCATCTATGAATTATTTTATTTTAAAATTCAGATTTTTCCTACAATATCATTGCTTTCTGTAGATTGACTCGGCGTTTCAATTAAAGTTTTTCCATATATTGTTTATTAATGCACAACCAAATATTTTAGAGAATCCAAACGAGCTAAAATGTTTTTTTTGCATGTTTACACTACAAAACATTTTTTTTCCACCGATACCGTGTTTTGTACCACGTTTTCTCCATTTCAGATAGAGCAGATTGAATTTATTCAACTCCACAGATATTTATTGTCATACAAATAATACAAAGTATTATAGGTACATTACGTAATGACGTGTTGGAATCTTCAAAAAAGTTTTATAAAATTCTAATCTTTATAGTAGGCTTACAATTGATTCTATCACAATTTTGAATATAGTAATACTATTTTATCCATGTGTAGGTTGTATGATGAAAATAACACGAATAATTAGTTGGACATTTTATTCTTTAGGTACATTGTCCAGATACAAAAACTTTATAATATTTTTCTGAAACTGTAAACGTACATACATACATACATACTGTATACCGTTGATTTGATATACTATTATATACGATTTGACTCGGGTTCCCCCAGAAAATAATCCGCTTTCTTTTACTCGTGAAAACCTTAAATATAACGTATGTACAGATGTAACAGACCTAGTCCACAATATTTTATCGGTGGATACCTGACTAAATTACGAGTAGAAAATGTTCAAGGAATATGTGCTAATTGTACACTATTACGAAAAATATTATTGTTTGAAATTTCTACAAAATCTATATATTATATAATATGAAATAAATATTTTTGAAATTTATCCATTATTAATCTATATCTTCATGCACTAAATATTCTTACAAAAATATATAATTTCAATTAATCGAAATTAATCCCATAATTGTTTTTTTTTAAATGCTTATACCTCTGACATGGTTGAGTTTAGGCACATATTCCTTGAACATTTTCGGCTCGTAATTTAGTCAGGTATCCACCACCCATAAAGTACTGTGGACTAGGTCTGTTACAGCCTGTATATAATATATATATATATTTCGTCGAAAAATGTAGGTCTTAAAATTTCATCTGTTTTCCATATTTCTTAATATTCTATTTTTTAATTGTTCAATTTATTTTGTAGTTTGATTTATTCAAACAAATAATGTACAATTTGTACCCACAGCATGAGCATTTGTAGACTGTGATGATTGTCAAAGTGTTGTAATTTACACACGCGGTGATCATTTGTATTTGTAAGCGATTCGATTAGATTTTTATTGTCACTTTTCACAATAATATATTCTCTATCCTGTCAAATATAAGACCGAATTAAATAACCTTAACGGTGATTTTTTCCTGTGATGAATTGTAGTTTGGGAAAATATTATCAGTGATGTCGAGTTTTTATTGTAAACAGTTTTTCTTTTACAATTTAATGACTCTTACTCCTTTAGATGTTAGAGTGCTCTCTGAATTGTCAATAAGCTGAAAGCCCCATCAGATTTTAAGTGAGTTTCAGAAAATTCATGAAAAAATTCGAAAAATATTTAAAAATTGAATATTCGTAATTTTTTATTCATTTTATTTATTATTTTCTGTCACAAAAAACCCATTTATTAAACAGTGTTAAGTGAGATTTGTTGAAAAGTCGAAATATCGGCTCAGGGTATTTTTCGCTAATACTCGAGAGCCGATGTATCGGCACAAGGGCATTTATTGTTAGGGTTAATATTCATGAGCTCGCATACCACAATTTATGTATACCTACCTACCTATACAGCATCCCCGGACTGTGTTAACTTCTCAGAATATTCTTATCATTACACGGAGATTTATTGTGTTTCGCATTTTACATTTAAATTGTGTATAGAATTACCGGAATAATTTGAAAGTTTTAATTAAGTTGTATGCGCCGGAAGAATTCCCGCTGCGGGATGTTGTTTGTCGCTGTAAATGCAAATTTCATATCTGCTATTCGGCCGTAATTCTTTGCTTACTCACTCTCACGTGGTTTACACAGATTACTTTTAAAATTGTGTTCTGATTTGTCATAACATTATGACATATGACTCGGCTTGTGTACATTCTAATTTGGCGTTCTAAGGTTAAAGAAAAATAAAAGTAACCTGTACGGCATTTATGATCTTAAGAACTGTAATTGCGGTGCGTCACCTTGCAGGACAAGTATATCGTTTACAAATTGTTATGATTCATTTTATTATAAAAATAAATGTGTAATGTCTCGCTTGAGAAAGGAATACCTCGCCCCTGAAGTAAGCTACATAATTTCTTTCACCAATTAACATAAATATATATTTTATCAATAGAAAGATAAAAAGTTTTGTTCAAAGTCTTTGTATTGTTTTTCTATAAAAAATAGTAAATATGTCACTAAAAATATAAAACTATGCCACCTGGATTTGAACCTGGGACCTTTCTATTGGCGGTAGACTGCTCTCCTAACTGAGCTATATCACAACCTCGGTAATTTCGTCAGATTTGTTCTAGTTTTTCCAATAGAAAGCCATCTTTTTAAAATACAATCTTTCTCGAATTATACTTTGAACGAAACTTCTAGGGTGGGGGCGGCCACCAAGACATCTATTTTTTAATCGGAATATTTTAATATAAATGATTTTACGATTAAATAATAAAGTTGTCATTCTCCAGATCACTTTAGATTAATTACGAAGAAACGATATGTTCTAAATAATCGAGTAGTCAATCGCAACATCACCAATAAATGTTATCGTTTTTACCCTTATTAAATAAACAATTTATTTTACTTTATTTTTTATTATTATTTTATTATGTATTTATGTTACTTTTAGAATATTACCAATTTCTGAAAAGTACGAAACATTGTTATACTTTTTTTAGTAATAATCATGAATTATAATTTGCGTATACTTTTATATACCCCTCCTTGGAAAAGTTAACAATTTTTTGCTTATTATTTATTTCCTGGAAGGCTAATTTTGTTTATATAGGATTCACTTATTCTTGAAAGAAGATTTTCATCTACAATAGAATTCTTTACTCGTTTTTTTTATCGTTCGGGTGCTTTTAAAAATATTCGCGGACTTTTAATTTAACTTGATCTAAAATTTAAGATTGCTAGCCATATTTAATACTTATTATCGGTTTGTAGCCAAATAACGATACAAATTAAATGTATCAATTAGAAAAATATACAGATAAAATCAATTTATCGTAAAAATATTTTGGTTGCCACCTGGATTCGAACCAGGAACTCTTCCTATACATGAACAGTTCTGAAAAACTGTAACTTTACAATAATAATGTGTGAAATTAAATAATACGAGCCGCCGCCACCTGTCTACAGTTACTAGCAAAACAAAAGGATCATTAATAATATTTGAGTATGTCAAAGAACACACAATTACTGGATTTTTACCTTGTAATTAAATACTCGTGTTGCTACATGGTAACATATATACAACATCCAAAAATTTGATAGATATGGATGTTGATTATAGACAGGTCGTAAGCACTGTAATTATCCATACTTCATTTTTTTCCCATTTAATATAATACAAATAGTTTCGTCTCTATGAGATATCTATAATTTGTTTAAAAAGGTTTGTCTATATTTATTTTAGCTATGTTACGATTTTGGTATAATCGGTCAGTAAAAATCTAAAGCACTGGCTCTAATCCGTTGTTATTTAGAAATCTTAGGTTATGTTTTTGAATTAAAAACTTTTGAAAAAATATTTTCGATCTCTTTTACTGTACATTTAGAACGAAATGTGTTTTCCTTAAAAACATAATGATACAATCAAACTATACACTTATTGTGTAAAATAATGGACGGATTATTTAAAGTTTACAATTTTAATACATTATTCCAACCAATACACCACTGTTCTTCTTCATATGGCGCTAAGGTTATTAAAATTACACGGCCAGGCAGCGTATCCAGTTTCGAACTTGATTCACCGTTTTCTTTTTTTATTGTTCCTACTGATTTTCAATTTTTTTTAATTTTTTTTTTATATCAAACTAATATTTTTTGTCAGTGAAATCAATTATGTATTACTAGTGTATTTTTATAGAAACGAAATGTTTATAAGGACATGATCCTCAATACATTTGATGAGATAGCCTGAGGTATATTGAACGTTACTGAAAATGAAAGAAGCTACACAGACGAATAAACAAATAATAGCGTCCAAGATTTTGAAATGGATTCAATATTGTTTCTTTAGATGCACAAGTCATGAAATGTCGCTACATCCGTGGTGAGCGGGAAATCCGGATGCTCAATACGGCTTATGCGGGGAAATAATGGAAAATATTAATACTATATATATATTATTTAAAACTGTTTCAAATCGGTACTGTGTTCATACGGTGCTAGTTTTGTTAATTTATTTATGTATTTATATTTTCAAAATACAGCCATTGTTTTGTGATAATAAATTTGGTTTCTGACATTGAATGTCATGCAAATTTTGAATGCGATTGTGCAAACGGGCAGTGTGCCGCGCGCGCCGAGCCACTTCAATGTTCGAGTTATATTACACGGGAACATCGTAAATACAGAATGACTTCAACAATCATTTCAACTTTGTCGCTGAGTTACCTTGTGAGCGCGCCTTACATTCATATGATTCTTTGCCTTCCTTTATGTGAACTGTCGAGCCGAGTCTTCGTGTCAAATACATATTAGAATGCGCCCTCAAATTATAAGTAGATTTTTGTGGGGTGTATTGCAGGCGATCCGTGCGACCACATGATATATTACGATTTAAATACTTTAAAACTTTTAATTGGATCAAGCCGCCGAATTATAAAAAAAAACTTATCAACATAAATAGACTGTGCAGCCCGATATTAAAATATTAAAAAATATATTTTAATTTAAAAAATTTCGCGGCGCCTTTAGGTCCTTGACGCACACACGACCTTCCCTTATGAACAGTGCGGCCTCGCCTTTATAATATGTTAAAACTATGAAAATAATGATGCTCAATGCGCTCATACACTAATCGATTTATGAATAAATTTCTACGCTTGGCCGAGTAACAACAACGGAATCAGTTTATCATGGCTTCTCTTAGAGTCCTTAGGGGGTCCCGAATCACGTAATTTGTTTATTTTTAAATTCCAACAAATTTTTATTTCTGCAATTGTAATATGTTAATAAATTCGGTATAATTTTTTTAATGGATTTATAAAAGTGTTTTTATTATTAATGAAAGTACATAAATTAACCACACCTTAAATGTATATATTCAAATAAAGTTACTGTAAAAAAAATCTTTATTGTCTATATGAATTGTTGTATTGTGCTCCACCAAAAATTATTTTAACCTTTACCACCATACCGTGATATAAAATACTCGTATGCAGCCATGCTGTCAACTCGTGTTACCGTAAGAAATTAGACTTCTATTAGCCTTTGAAATGTGAATAAATGATTAATGCCATAAATTTACTAAGTATTGAGCATTAAATATTAAAAAAAATATGTATTATTATAATTCGGAGCATTCATCAAGTTCTATATGGGAGGTTGCATTGTATAATACAACCTTCCTTTTTTATCTATCTTCATTTAATTAGTGAGAAAGAGACACCATTATATTTGTATGTTTGTTATTGTTTTCACTGTGAAATTAATGTGTGATTTTCTTTCTGTCTTGCCACAAATGAGAATTTTGTAATAATTATTTTTGTAGGATTCGCCTTACGTAATTGATTTTTCACTAATCATTTCTAAGCGTAAATATTTTCCTACAAATTAACTAAAATATAAAGTGTATGTTACGTATACTTACCGAAATATTGCAGATTTAATTAGAGCGGTAGACCTGTGTTACTGCATGGTTCGAGAAGGGTTAAGATAATGCATTTTCAGGAAGCATTCCAATGTTGAGTACTCATAAATAGATCGTTAATATGTCTAATTAACGTACGTTTAACCACATTACGTAAATTGGTTCGTTTGTAATTACGTCGTTACACATCACTCTAATTACTTCAATGACTTAACACGCTTCACAGCCTCGCAAATTACAATTAATTAGATTGAAGTCCGCTAACCTTTTTCATAATAAATCTCAATGCGTTGTTGGTTCATGATGGCTTGAAATTAGCTCACGCAGTTTTTGATACTTGCCGTGTATGTATTTGGTACGTAATATATTTTTTAAATGCATATATGAAACAATATATTTTTTTTACTATTTCGAGTCTAAAACGATTGGACTTCTACGGCTTTTGGTCGTAAACTCCCGCTCGTCGGAGCCAAAGTCGGACGCCCTCACCAATATATTCACTTGAAATTAAAATACAAGCAACGTACATATTATATTTAACCTTTGCGTATAATGTTATTTTAGGAAAATACTATAAGGGTACTATTTTTAATATTTAACGCAAACACATCGTGGTTCATTTTAATAATTAATAAATACATTATTTATGTTGCGATGAATCCCAAATACCTTTGAGTTATACACACTAAGAGACGCCAGAATTAATTAAATAAATAACATACAATTTTGGTAAAATACAGCTTATATATTTTTAATGAAATACAATATAGACGGAATAATAAATGTATCAATTGTAAAAAAAGTTTTAAATTTGTCGTAAACGTAATCGATTGCTGCAGTGAAATGGTAACACGTTTCCCCGGATATGAAGAGGTCCAGGTTCGAATCCTGGTAACTTACCAGATATTTTTTCGATAGTTTCGAAAAAATATATTATAGTACAGCAATTAAAATGCATGTTTTTAATTTTTTTTTATTCTACTTTGATTTAGATTTATTTTTATTTTGAGATGACATTTCGCCTTGTTGTGTTAGGTTGTTTGGGTATTATTAATCATATCAAAAAATACGATTAACAATCGGTCGTATTAATCGTACCTCACCCACAACCATTTTGTTATCCGCTGTGTTTCATAATCGCCGGGCAATATCGATTCCAGCCGGTTTAAAGCGAACGCCGGGCTCTAGAATCTGGTTCGCTTTCCCGAATTGTGCCATCGAATGAAAGAACGTTCTATGACTATGAATACTATTATCCTTATTAATGTTATCGTTATAGTAGAAACATGTGAGCTGAATAGATTTCATTGTAAGACCTACAAGTCTATTACATCCAGAGTCATTTTCGCGTGCTTCAAACATAATAATGTTCACCTAGACGGAAATATTATTATGAACCACGATCTAACTCGTAATCCACCAGAAGCGTTCTACTTCTAGAATATCGGTGACACGATACGTTCCAATGAATTTAATAAGTATTTTTAACAAAATTTTCATTCACAAATTGCTATTTAGTTTTCGAGAAAATATTATTTCGTGTGAATTACGTAAACAAATAATATTATGCAAAGGTTTGTCAATTTACCGTCATTTATGAATAACAATTCTTTATACATTGGTGAAAAATAATTGTTTGTTTCAAAGAGATTTATCAATATATATTTTTTAACAACTATTATTAAGAGATTGCAGTATTTTATAATAATAGCATTTATTTTAATTTTAAAATACTGCATTAAAATACAATTTTTATTTTATTTATTTTCACAACCAAAATAGATTATCTACGTGTCCCATAGATATCTACATTTTATTATTTTTTCAACAATGGGTAATTTTTTTATTTTTCTTCTAATTTTCTATACAATTTCACTTTAGGAATCCTGTCTTTTTCAGAAATAATAATATTAAAAATATTATTCGACAATAGCCTAATTAATATTTTGACTCAAATCATCTTTATAATGTCATTCGATAATCCAGTAGTATATAGATGATTAAAAAATAACTTGCGACTCTGATACGAGATACGAACCCGATACATTAAGAATTTAAGAAATTAAAAAAAAAATTTTTTACTTGATAACATTTCTCGAAAATGAATCGCGATTATCAAACTTCATCGATCTATCATATCATGTGTTCCATGAGAAAAATAAATAAAATGAATATTGAATGTGTGGGTGAAACCTGCGGTCACCGGTGTCGCGTGCCATAAATCCGATCAGATCGCTTGCAGCGCTCCATTGATATGACAAGCGCCGGTCGCCGCGCGTGACACGGTCACACGGATCGGCGCCCTGCCCCGCCGCCGCTGGTCTCCAGCGCGTCAGGCGACACGCATCGCTCTTGTGCAATATGCTAATTGTATTCCCGAAGGGCACTTTCAGCCGGTGTGCTGCGATTGTACACCGCTTCAATACTCAGTAAGGTGATTTATCAAATGTTTTTGACCTGAGGGGTGTAGAAACATAACCGCTCCTTTTCAATTGACTATTTCATTATTAAGGCGAACACATTCTTATTGTGAAGTTGTAATTATTCAGAACAGACAGTCTGTGATATTTTAAATACTAACTAAATGTATTAATTAAAAGATATACGAATAAAATCAATTTTATCGAAAAATATTGTTGTTGCGCTACCGGGATTCGAACCTGGATCTCTTTCCAAACCGGGGAAGGGACATTATCCAACTATGCTACAGCGACAGTAATTTTGAAGACAAATTTTCGAACCCATGTGTTACACTTTTCAAATTAATACATCTATCGTTCCATTATTTGAAAGCCATCTACTTTGTTTTTACGGAATCTCAAATACCTTTTGAGTAAACCGATAGCAGACGCCAGAATTAATAATTCATTTTTATTATAATTTAAATATTATTTGGAAGAACACATTCTTATTGTGAAGTTGTAATTATTCAGAACATAGATGTATTAATTTGAAAAGTGCAACATATGAGTTCGAAAGGTGTTTTTTCTTGCTAAAGTAATTTACTGAACGTGTTGGCTGAGTTGAATATACATTTTTTTTAAATATAAATAAATAATTATCAGTTAATGACATTATATGCGTTACGCGTGTAAAATTTTAGAACTGGACATTCTAGGTAGTAATTATCCAATTTAAAATATCTCATTCGCATCATGTAGACGCCCCACCAACAGTCCAACATTTATTTTTAATTATATTATATTACCCTCGTGTAAAATTTATTTAGAATTAAATTTATTTCTCTGGAATATTACGTAACGATGTTCGGTCAAATTGTACTAAAAATATTATAATTAACATGTCCACACTGTGCCTAAAACTTACCTACTCAAACAATGGCAAAACTTATCGTCACAGTTGCAAAAAGTGAAGGACGTGTCAACCTGACCCTTGCGTAGCTCATGCGAGGGTTTAATCCCAATCATAGTAAACATTTTTGGGAGATAACTCACTTTTTGAGGTTGCGTCGAAATCATGTTTCCACCCAGTTCAGTGTGCGAAGGTCGGCGCCCGCCTGGCTAGCGGCTCCACCACTGACCGGGGTGTACAGTGGTTAAAAGAGGGTCACTTTCCAGGAACTGCCGGGAGTACGACTACTTCATCGGAAATGTCTCTACGGAAATTGGATAGGTTGTTCAGTTTTATCGAGTGTTCGTTTTCATGAGTTGTTTATTATGTACTTCGTTGCAATATTTATTTTTAAATTATTTCAATCTTGTTCAATGTTTTTTTAAATTTTATTTTTATGTTCTTATATATATATAAGAGCGTCTGTGAGTGGGTGAGTTTCTTTTTCATACAAATCTACAGTTTTATTCCAAAATTGATGATATTTTGCACACTTAACCTCAAAAACAAGAGGAAGGTCACTGTCTACATGAGATTTCGAAAAACCACCCTCATCCCCCTTTAACACCCCTTTAAGCAGAATTTCGGTAGTTCTTGTTGAAAATTCGCACACTTGACGTTCAAAATAAGAGGAAAAGTACTGTTTTCGAAAAAAGACTACCTTCATCCTCCTAAATGAAGCCTCTTCACTCTGCGTACAGTCCGGGCAACGCCGGGTACTTCGGCTAGTAGAACATAAAGGTTTAAGTAACCTTTAAATACCTCACACTCTAATGCATTTTATAAAAAAATATTTTTGCTAAGTAGAAGTAGAAGTTTCCTCAAATGTTGAAGATTTCTTCAACCACAACAGTATTTGCAACACTCTTCACAGTAAACACTTATGTAAATACTTTATAATATAATTATTTTCAACTAGAATATATAATTCAAAAAGTGACTAGTTTCGTATCACCTCAAGTAGGACCGGACCAACTGTGGATTATATTATGGATGTTATATTCCGCCACCATTTTCTATGATCACAGAAGTTATTTAATAATTTACCCTACACCCCATACACCATACACCACACAGTATACCAATAGTAATATATTCAATATACAGAGTGTGCCAACGTGGACTGATGATGTAAAATGCATATAACTTTTGTAATTTTAATATTTATTATTTAAAAAAAAATTATTACACGAAAGTGTACTGTCTCCAAATTTGTTATTTCTGCACGAATATTTTGTTTAAGCTCCTGAATTGTTGCCGGTTTGTTCGTGTAAACTCGGCCTTTTAAGTAGCCCCGCAAAAAGAAATAAGACACCATCAAATCTGGGGAACGGGGAGGCTAAGCAGACTCTACATTTTTTGAAATTAGCCATTCACCGAAAATAAATCGTCGCGAAACATAATAAAAATCAATAATTTTAACGCGCTCTTGCACTGGGCATGTAGCCATTATAAACATTCATAAATTCTTTATTATCTGCAAAAAAATATATAATTAAAAATAAACCCCATCAAAATTATAAATTTTTAAAAACAGTCAGCCCAAGTTGGCCCACCCTTTATTTAGGTTTAAGAATAGGTATTTTGCAGACGATTAGTTCAACTCAACAACTGACGCGACTCAATTTTCCTGTCAAGAATTGGCGATGATATATTTTTTTGAAAATGCATTTATCTAATTAATTCAATAAAAACTACATTACCAAATTTTTTTTTAAAATAAACAAATTGAAATGCTCCCGTTAAGAGGGGGTACAGTCTGACGGGGATGAAGCTGGCTAGTCTCGGACCCCCGGGAAGAATAATTGTTGAACGTGACAGATAATTCGCTGAAATTTCATTACTATCCTGGAGTACACTCGTCCGAAGATTGATCGCTCGGCTTCACCGCAAACAGAGGAAATTGGTTTTCTGCGCTCATTGTACAATTGTACGAGTACACCCTTCTAATACGTGTGGACTTGCGGTCGTTACGGTCGCCCTTGGTAATAATCCGGCCGTGTCCAGTAATTTGACAGTCATTATCCAAACTTTTACGACTACCGGAGCTTAATGCATTCGCTCGCGGGAACTGGAAGTTTTCCCCGAATTTATTTTTGATAAACCCTTGATTAGGAATCAGTGGGTAGTTTTATGAACGGGTTGGAGCTCACGCAAGCCTCTTGTCTCATTTTCGTTTTGTTTTTCAGTCATTTTATAAAGTTCTACTTATAATACAAGTATAAAAATACACACACATGTATGCGTGTGTGAAATTAAATAGCACGAACCGTCGCCACCTGTCTACAGTTACTAGCAAAACAAAAAGGGTTATTAACAATATTTGAGTATGTCAAAGAACACACAATTACTGGATTTTTACCTTGTGATTAAATACTCGTGTTTCTACATGGTAACATTTAATAGATATGGACGTTGATTATGGGTGGAATGGTGAACGTTACATTGTGTAAAGCCAGCCGAAGACAGGTCGTGAGCATTGTAATTATCCATACTTCTATTTTTTCCCATTTAATATAATGCAAATAGTTTCGTCTCTATGAGTTATCTATAATTTGTTTAAAAAAGGATTGTATTCTATATTTATTTTATTTATGTTACGATTTTGGTGGCGAATAATCGTAAAAAATATGAGAATGGTGTCAAATTTGATTTATTTTTAATATTCGCCATTGGCAATACATACAATTTTATGCATTATCAACACCTGCGTTCGAAATCACTTTGCTGGCGAGAAATTTTCAGTAATATAAATTAAACAGCAAGATCATCATCGGACAACTCTCATCACTAAAATAGCGGGATATTTAATGATTTATTGTCGTACACTGCAATTTTCACTTTCAATTTGATAGATGATTTTTGAAACAAGCGTGAAGAGTTCACTATTTTTAACTAACGACTTACGGTTTTTACCGTCGGATATTGAATGGTAAATTTAATTTACCAATTTACCAACTAATTTAAATTGAATGTACTTTTTATGAGTAAATATTTTTTACCAACGACCGAACAACCCGTTTTAGCAATTTTTTTTTTACTTAAGTAACTATTTTTACTATAGTGATAGCGTCACGCGTATTTTTGTGAACATTAAGATGAACCCTACTTCACGAAATCCCGCCGAATGTGAAGAACGGAATGGTGTCAGCACTGGCGGTTTTGCAGTTATATCACGCAGACGGAGATGATTTTCTGATGATCAGATCTGGTGACGAGACCTGGGCGTCTTATTTCACCCCAGAGATCTAGCATGTCTCGTGTCCAGTCAACGGCATCATCTCACTGTCTGCTGTAACCCAAGCTTTGTTGAGCAGTTTTGGGTGGGAGGTTTTGCGATCATCTTACCTTACTACGAATTATTTTTATCTTAATTTGGCATGAAAATTTTATTTATCAATTTCTTTAAATTATTTAAAAAAATTATTTTGTTTTAATATTTATATTTGTAATAAAATTACTAAAATAAATTATTTAATTAATAGAATGCTCGAAGAATTTTTGGTTTTAAAAGTATTGACAAATTGCAATTCGCATACTAGTGTAAAAAGTGTTTTGTAATTTTTGCATCGTTGTTATACGAAATATATAGGAAACTAATTTTCTAAATAGTAGACAATTTAGTTGTCTTCAAAATTATTATTTCTCTAATTATGATAGAAATAAAACTGTAAGCTTATATAAACACCTCGATGGAAATGGTACAACTATCCCTGAACCCAGGGTCAGTTGCATCAGTAGGGGAATTAATTCAAATTTACCCAAAAAGTAGTCACTTTAATCATTTTGTCGAAGAAAAATACTTTCTTTCTTGTTTTCTAAAATTGTAGTTCAAAGTTTTCACTTCATTTAACATAATACAAAATTTATCTAACCTCATGAAAATTCTTATAATTTTTATTAATTGAAGTGTTAGTATAAACATTAACTATTTTAATATATTAAAATGATAAAAAAAAAACATACATTAATATCTTAACATATTTAAATCTCAATAAACAACGATTTTTTCTTTTTTACTTGTACTAGTACAATGTGGTACAACTGACCCCTGACATTCGTTTCAAATTAAAATATAGAAAACTCAACATAAAATAAACACAAATATCGAAAGAAGTATATGTATTAATGAAATGTTAAAAACAGAGCGCACAAATCATAATATTCAACTATTAATCTGATCGAAAAAACTCACCTTTGGCCCACAAAAATTCGTTTTTACAAATGTAACCGTCCGCGTTCCGCCAAGTCCTTAAAAAATATAAAATATTTTATTATTTTTTTAAATCTATAATTATGGATTACCTCGTAAATACAAAACTCTCAGATTTTAATATCTGCATATCCATACATCAGAAGTGTGCAATCTATACAGTCAAAAAAGCTGTACATGACTATAATTACATTTAAATTAAATATGTATTTGATATACGATATATTTAATATGTAGATCCACGCGTAAATAGTTCTCATGTTAATGTGTTAATTAAAACCATCTAGCGGAAGGATTTAGAAATGACAAATAAAGCTACCTATTTGTTTCGTACAATTTTTCACAATATCTGCCCCAAATGTATATCAACTAAACGCAATATTTCAGTTTCTCGCACCGCGAGTGTTATATGTCTTTGCTTGAACAGGCGTGTTGCAAAACCCCGCAAGCGTGTAAGCGCAATGAACTTGAATGTATACCTTCTAATACTTTAAACGTAGTATTATTTTATAATTAATATAAAATATATTAAGCCCTTTACTTCAAGAATTTTGCAAGGATAATATGAATACTTTTCAAGAACGGAAATTAACTTACTTAGGTATACTTAACATAGGAATACTACTTCTAATAACAATACAGCTCGTTATACTTTCACAGCATCGATATTAGCAGCATAACATAAGCCCATGCCTACTGCACGCCACTGGCATATGTGCACTCACACTTGGCTAGCTTGTTCCCTTTCGCGGCAAACGGGGCGGAATACAAATTAGTATTCGCAAATAAATAACACACAAGACCTAAAGCAGGGGTTATTATGAATTACGGGGTAAAGTAATCCAGCCGCGTGGATTCATCGCTAACACGTTATGGTGAAATATAGCCTCGAGAATCGAAAAACACATAAATTAGGTATCACGTTTATTTAATACGATGTTTGTCTGAATGGTGGCTTTTATTTTTAATGAAAATAAAGGAAAATTAATTCTAAAATGCTATTTAGATTAAATAAAAATAATCGTGATAGATGTTACATAGACATTCGATATAATGTACGAATTGTTTTATTTATTTGTAATAAGTATTTCTTTAATAGTCAGTGGTTTAATTTGTTTTCGTAGAAAATTAAAAAATATACCGAACGGCTAAAGATTATTTGTTAAAAAGTAAGTATATTGTATAAAACCAAAATATTTGGTGCGTCCTGGAGTGAGTTAATACATAAATGTATTGTATTATATTTTTTCCACTCTTATGGCCTCGCCAGCGACAATGTTACCCATTTATATTTCTCTTCACTCGTAACCTTCCTACTATTATATCCGAGATCAGGCCGTGTAAGAAGCTGTAAAAGAAATTGAAATGGGATTCCCCATTATAGTCTAGCGGCGTTTCATAAAGTCGACATGTTGAAATCTTGAAATATTGAAATTGAACAAAGGGAAGGAATTGTATTTACCTTCGCGGGAACGGATCGACTTGTGTATACACGCCATCAAATTTGAAGCCAATATAAAATAAAGTGAGTTCGTTTTGTAATATTTAGTAAAAACCTTGTTATTTAGAACAGATTCATGTGAGCGCATATTTACTTATCTAGGTTTTGAGAATTGATCTGATCCACAGGGATTGTTGTGGGATTCGTCCGTTTCCATTATGTTAATATTATATTTAAATAAAACATATTTCTGTTCTTCATATTCATATCAAAATCTTCGTTCCTTATTGCGCCTCGTGTACGAGGGTAGGTATAAAAATTGGCAGACTAGATAAAATACAATAGAGTATTGTTGAAATCTTATATGTTTTGCTATTTTTCAATTATATATATATATATGAAAGTGTTCTAAGTCATGTTTCTTTCGCTTCGAAATATTTAAAGGTTTGCGTTTGAATTGATTAAAAAATATTTTTATATTGCACAACACAATTTTTCGAAATTTATTTAGTCTACTAGATTAATAATTTATTTTGACATATAAATGTTGCATGTAGCTTAGAATGAAATAAAAAATTTAAGGTTTAAATGACTTTTTTTCTATTATTAAAATAAACACTAGCAGAATACCGTTGAACGTCGTAATATAACGCTTCAAAATTTTTACAATTGTTACAATTTGCATCATTTTTTATTTATTGTATTAATTTAAAACAATGTGACGCGAAATAATTGATAAACTTATTTTTTTTAATATCTTGATTTAGACCACTTTATAGGTATATATTATATACACACTGCCCTTTAAAAATGTGTTAAATGCACTCGAAATACTAGAATTCCCAAATATGCCCTATTCGTTAGTATCGAGATCATGAATGGTAAGAAACTCAACTCAAAAATACAAATACCTGCCACGAAAAGTTAAAAACCGTCCATGAAATTAATGAAAGACGTTCATGCGATAAAACAGGAATAAAAATAAAAACACGGAATTATATTAAATTTTGAGAGAACTCGTCAAATAAAAATCCATTCCATGAAAAACTACATTTCAAGTATCATTCAAAATTTAATTTTCCCATTCATCAATAATTATCATACTTGATCATCAAGCACGACAAAAAATTGAAAAATGATTAAACATGAAAAAAATGCAGAAAATGTATTGATAACAATTATATACGGTCTTTTGCATTAATGGCTGACCAACAGCGCTGTAACGCACAGAAAATTGAGATTTAAACACTTTTAGTTATTTTTGAAGTTTTTCAAATATTTTCATTTTCACCCTATTCGGTCGCTCCCGTGTAGCCTTTTATCACAAAGTTTCTTCATTTTTCTCATGTACTTGATAATCTCATTAAAATGTTCTCACTTAAATGTTAATTAGACAACAAACTTTTGATTACATGTTATTTAGCTCCACGACCTAAACTAAGGTACAAGGACATGGGGTTCATTGATCCTAGACTTTTTAATGACTTGCTTTGTAAGCTAAATATTAAGCAAGTCTATTATCAGAAATTTGAAAACTGGAACTCCTTAATGCTACTATATTGTATGTAAATAAATTTTTTAATTATTACTACATTTTTTCACAGAAACTGACCTATGTACATTTTTCGCGCTCTTTCTAAGACAGGTTTTAAATGTAATATACTAGGAGGAATATAAATACTTAATAACATTATAATCCTTATTATTAAAAGTATATTTTGCAATTTTATATTTCCTTCGTTTTACAATGGTGTACATAACATATTATGATTTAATTTTGATCTCATTACCTATGTTAGCGCCCTTTAAAATTAATTAAATTTTATTAATTTTTTTGGCATTTGACTTGTTGCCTCATGCATACATTCAATTCGCGGTTTACTAAATTTTAACCTGTGTATCTCCTTCCCTTTTTTTACCTCACTTATCTTTAAGCACAAGGAAGAAAGAAGATGTCGCAGTGGTTAAAGTCTTCCAACTGCAGCAAGTTCAGTGCGCTTGGAACTTTTGTACGGATAACTACCGTCGCTTCACTCCGCTTTTCTCCTTTTACGTTTATAATTAATCTTACTTTAATCTCACTTATATATAATAATCCTTTACGCGAGTGTTAATATACACCCCGCGACGCTTGTATTTATGGTGGAGAGGAATCAACAAATGAACCAGCATCCGGCCGACGAAAATTAAGTGCCTTTCTTTCGTCCTTATATTTCCACCAACCCATCATTTAAAAAAAAACCTACAAATTGATGTATTTTATTGTGTTGTAATAATAAAATAATATTTAATACAAATTCAATTATACCCACAGATATACCCACAGAAAAAAAACAATTGATTTTTTTTGTAAGTATATCTTTCTAGTCGATTCATTTAATTTATATTAAATACCACGGAACTGTGTTCTGAAAAAATGTAACCTTACAATAATGTGTTCTCCTTAAAAATAATATTTAATAATCGTATTGGAAAAAAGCAAAGTATGTTATAATATTTAGGTATAATATATAATGATGTTCAATTACGAAACGGAGTACATTTTATAAAAATAGTTTTATATGGACACATTGTCATGACACGGCGCTCATTTCTTACAATTTGGAATCGCACTCCATCGATACGAGGATGAACTCTGACTCAACTGTTCACGATATACTTGACCGGTGGGCGGCGGGCCTTGACTGGGAAGAAGTGACGCATTATGAATAATAACAGCTCATATAATTTCGGAAGCCATCATAATTTACCCCATCCCTGTACGGTATTTCCTAGTGCTCGTGTCACGAGGGGAAGTTTGAACGTCACCGAGCTCGTTGATTGCGAATGACTCACCATAAAACTCCATGACCAGGAGAAGGCAAAGCTCGAGGGGTGTCTTTGAATAACTTTATTTTTAAATTAACTATTTATTAAAAGATTCGTTTTTTACTATTATAGATACATTTGTGTGCACTCGTACGTGGCTAGAGGATACCACGATACCTTCCTCGCTCCTAATATTTATCGTCTTTAAAAATTATTTGGTTGTCCCACATTTTACTAGTGTCCGACCGAAGGTCAGTTTTTGGCCGAAGCCGAATGTTCAATCGTACTTAGAAATTTTAGAATACCGTCTAGAAAGTATACATAACAATGCAAATTCTACTGTGTTACTTTGTTTTTTAAGTAATGGTGTTGATAATAATTGTAAATATATCTATTAAATAAATAAATTGCACTTTTCGGCGGCTAAATACAAAGCTTCGGCTTCGGTCAAACCTTCGGCAGATTTAAGCCGAAGCCGAATGTGCAGCCGAAGGTGGCCGAAGTCGGAACCGATGCTTCGGTCGGACTTAACATTTTACGTGAACGCTCCTGTCTTCTGATATTATCCACACTCTACACTTTTATATGTACCTTCACCACTAGTCACCTTTTTATCAATATCATTATCTGTCCCGCATCTAGGGTACATTTTATTATTCGGTAAACAAATTCTCCAAGTCGCTCCAGATTTCCGCATCTATTTTTCGACATCAACAACATATTGTTCTTTACACATTTTTAAGTAAATTATTTACATAATATAATATACAATTGATGGTGTCTCACTAAATTATATTCCGAGTCATGCATTATTGTACGCAACAGCATTCGGTTAATCGATTTAAACATACAAAACAATTTTTGATAAATCACTTACAAACATAACTATTACGGAAGTAGGTATGTTCTGAAAAAATCATAACTTCACAAAAACCGTGATTTCATTAAAAATAAATTAAAATACACTCCGAATGTAAGAAACTTGTTTAATAATCAGACCTGAATAGTTAGGGTTACAGGTCATATATTTCATTTCATCTGTTCTTATACGAAAGGACCATCTTCTTGTTGTTTGAGTAAAACATACTTCTGTACCCAGTGAGAGACCACCATTCATTATTTAAACAGTGCTTGATAGTGTCTTTGGTATATTTAACCATATCAGGTTTCTTCTTTTCTATATTCCTACACGCTTCCGCGTGACAAAAAATCTCGCGTGACAAAAAATCTTTGGTATGGCATAAAAAATATCTCGCATTGTGGCAACCTTGTTTGTACCAGTTATATCGCATTACACGGATATCACCCACATGCCCGGTCACAACAATATGTACACTGACCGTCTGCCATCCAAAACTATTTACGCGGCCTCTCGAATTTCAACCAATTGACAATAAATAAATAAATACATTCCTAGATAACATACAAGCTTTATGTTTGAACATTGCGAGACATTTATTATTTATGTGTAGTAGTGATGAGATAAAATGCAGCTCTTGATTCACCGGTGTGATTGTTGTTGGTATTCGATAATATCAGTGATTGAAAACTGTGACTGTGATTACAGTTTTTGACATACACACATACACGAAATAAATAATTAAAACATATTTTTTATATTATTAAAACTTCATTTGCGTAAAAAAACATATTCTAGCACAAATAATTAGAATAATTAGTAAAAAAATATTGCATATACAAACATTCCTACAAAATGTATTCCCTGATATTCAATCACTGATAGTGAGTGTCAATTAAATATATCAGTGATTGACTCCACGGTTCGTGATTTTGAGCACATCACTAATGTGTAGTTTGTCAGATGCGTGTCTGGAAAGTCTGAGAAGAATAGACAAATTAGGAGCCAATGTAGATCTGAATGTAGCATAGTCGATGGAAATAAGAAAAGGTCGCTGAGATAATTTGAGCGTATGTGCGAAGATAAGATAGTAAAGATAATATATGAGGCGAGCATATTGAAGGCAACAGAAACAGAGGGCATCCGCGAAAGACTCGCCATAATCAGATAAGAGTTTTCATGAAAAGTTGTATAAGATAAGATAAAATATTTTGCAGTGTCTTATATTATGCGATAGGTGATTACAAGAACGATAATGTGATAAAATAATATTGTTGTTTGAGCCTCGTTCCAGAAGACCAGCAAGTTAGTTTTATTTTTATAGCACGAGCGTTTAGCTTAGTTTAAAAATTAAGAATATTGATGTAGCGCGTATCCCATGTATGCATCTCTATTTACATAAAAAAGATAATTAAAAAAATGTCATTATCAATAACTTGCTATTTTGGATTTTTAATTCTATTTATATTTAACTTTGTTTAAACCACTATGTTGTTTTTACGTCAACCGGTTTCGATACTGACGTATCTTCTTCAGGACTGGCGTACAACTGAACTATTCCATAAAATTTAAACGACATCCATTACGGGATGTAGGCGGAGTCTTGGTAAGAGCGGGGAGGTGATTGACAGGTTGACGTAAAAACAACACAGTGGTTTAAACAAAGTTAAATATAAATACCATTTTAAATTATGTCTAACCACAAAGTTAACGCTACAAACATCAACAATATACAAATTATTTTATCATTGATTGATTTGATAGTTACTTCGTAATGTAACTTTTTTTTTTAAATATATAAATTTTATTTTCACTTTGTACTACACACACACACAATTTTTTGAGTAATATCACTACTAGTTTCGGGAAGAGCTGTCCTTCCCATCTACATGTGTAAATTGAACTAGCCGTGATATTACTCCAAAAAAAATGTGTGTGAAAATTGAAAAAAGATTAGAATTAACTTTTTTTAAATATTTGGGATGCATTAAGTATCACCTCTGACAGATTCAACATTGTCAACTTTGGCCTGGTTAAAGTTACCTTTTTTTTGTGCCGTTGTGAAAGTGACCGTGGACAGAAGAGTGTAGCATTCTACGTATTTCAAACGTACTGTTCTGTAACATTCTGGAAGAGCTGTCAATAAACCATATTCTATGTTAGAATATCAATAATTGGTAGAAAATTCACAATGTAATTCTATTATATATTACATATAATTGACTGGCGCTGTTGTTAGGTAATAATTAAAAAATTTTAATAAATTTAAAAAATGAAGAAATTAAATACGGAACGATAATTCTTTATTTTTATATCAGCGATGAATGGGGTGTAGCAGTAGGGGTAAAAGGTTAGACAAATCCGGCAGCACACTAGCGATTTACAATCGTACCGGGAGGGATTACAGTACATATTGTCATGTCAACTAAGTACAAAATTCAGCTCAATTTAAGCAGTGTTAAGAATTCAGACACCACGTGCGTTACGTTACAAAAAGTGAATTTTCACTTTGATGAAACCTTTTACGCGAAGCCGTCAGTTTGTACCGTTTTACAAAACCAAATGTTTTCTCAATTATAGTTTGAAAATCACCGATCTAAATACTGTTTCAGTTCATTCGACCGGTAGGTAGGGGAGAATCGCGTCACGTCAAGAAATCGTTTTTAATTATTGTTTTTAAGGAGAACACATTTTTGTTGTGAAGTTGCGATTTTCAGAACGTAGTTCTGTAGTATTGGATATACAGAAAAAAAAATATCGGGATTCAAATCTGGACCTCTTCCTATCCGGTAAAAGCGTGTTACCATTTTAGCTATAGCAATCTAATACATTTTCGACAAATTTTGAACTTGTATATAATATCGTAGTTTAAAAATTATTATATAGGTGTCCATCGGAAAATTTTCAAATTAATATTAAATAAATAAAAAAAAACTACAATGTTATTCTCATATTTTATTTATACAAAATGGAGTTTAACGATTTTACGTATTATAAACAATATCGTCTAAATGCCGTCCATTTCTCTCGAGACACTCTTGCAATCGGATTCTTAAATTTGCAAACACGCGAGAAGCAAAGCGTTGGTTTAATGGGAGCAACTTCACGGCGGATATTTTCTTGTAGGGCCTGAATTGTTCGAGGATTGTTGCTGAAAACTCTCGACTTAAGGTATCCCCACAAAAAAAAGTCGCACGGTGTAAGGTCCGGTGACCGAGGTTCCCAGGGTATGTCTCCATACTTGCTGATTCCCTCCAGCTTCTCCATTGAAACTCTAGTTGTGTGTGGAGTGGCCCCGTCTTGCTGAAATTGTGTCCTGTTGTTGAACCCGGGAAACAGCTGCAGTTGCGGTACCAAAAACTCGTCGATTATTCGGCAATACACGTCAGCAGTGACTGTCTCTGGTTGGTTAAAAAAAAAGAGCCAATTATCCCTCGGGTAGAAATTGCACACCACACTGTCGATTTTGAATAATGCAAACGTTTTTGATGGCGTTCCCTTGAGTTGTCGGGGCACCAGTATCTCATGTTCTGTTTATTAACATACTCATCGATGTGCTTCGTCAGTAAACAATATGTTTCCAAGCGGTCGTGCTGTTCCTAAACGTTACAGCATCGTTATCGCTAAGGTTTCACTTAAAGAATAGTCATTTTCGTTGAGAAACTGCACGATTTGCAGTTTGTATGGGTAAAACTGTAGTTTATTTTTCAAAATAATGTGCACTGTTAATTTTTTATTCCAGTAAAGGCTGCAATTTTCCTTTTCGATTTACGCGGATTGTGCATAATTTCACGTCGAATTTGAGCCACATGTTCGGGCGTCGCTGCTGACGTTGATGGTCCCGGAGGAGTTTGGTTAACCATTGTCCCTTCTTGTCTGAACTTTTGAACACAACACCAGATAAGTTGCGTGCTCGGCCCATCACTTACTCGTCCAATATTGAAGTGAGTACAAAAAGCGCGACGCGCGCGGACCGACGAATCACCGCACTTTAAATATTGCTCAACCGCGAACGCGCACTGCGTTCTCGACCAGTGACTCATTGCGACTGGCAAATCAGTAAATCACGTGCGTCGAATAATACCTTTCCCACTTACCTCACTCTGATGGTTTACGAGCAATTAGAATGCATAATGCATTAAAAAATGAAAAATAATTTACCGAAATTACCGGTACTTAGAAATTTATTTACCGATAAATCGGTTTACCAAAAAACCGGTAATGCATGCCCCACTTTCTACTTTCCATTCAGCAAACAGATGGTCTACACACTTAATTCCGAGTACAAATTCTGAGTACAGCCGCCCCAACATAAACATTATCAAATTAAATCAATTTTATTCACGTTCATCTATTTAACTTCTCAAACAATATTTACGATTAAAATTGCGATCGCTGCAAAAGCTCGCCGTGCGGCTACCCCCCGCCCCGCCCTCCACTCGCTGTGGCGTGCTGGTGATCGGGTGAATTAGTTGTGGAACTTCGATAACCATCCGAGGAAGTTTGTGATTCAATTTGATCATAACAAAATACCGAAAACTTTACGCTTATATACAAGATTTACTTGTAATTTCAAGAGATGCCTCTCAGAATGTTTAAACAGACCGTTTGTGTTTGTATTTGCAGATTTTCACGTAACTAATATTTTTTCCTTCGGTAGCACCTTATTTTCTCTTGTAAAAGATGCTAATGCTAAAATCAACATCGTAATATTTTATTTTCTATATACAATTCGGGATAAATAATATATTTATATCTGAATGTAAGTAGGGGAGCGTGGGGGAATTGGAGGCCTACTAAGGAGAATATTGAAAAAAAGTAACAAATTGTTCTAATCTTTTATTATTACAACTTGTAATGAGTCCTTTGGTTATATAGCTACAATATTATTTTAATTTCAACTTAAAAAAATTAAATGTAAGTTATAAAAAAAAACCTTTCAAAAAAACGTATTTATGTCAAATTATCCCACCTGTCGATCGATTAATGGGAGCCATTTCTCTTATTTTAAACAATTACCTTGGTTAATTACAATAAAATGTCAACGAATATTTAAATAACAACAATATTCTAGCATTAAAATATTGAAAAATGATATTGTTTTTTATGTCTCTCGTCTAATTTCACGTACCAGCTGCTTTCGAAAGATGGATTGTGGTGGATCTCACGTTCTATTATGCAGAAGAAGAAATTAATTGAGAAAGTTGAGAGAGAAACGGGAAGTGACGGAGACCAAGTTGGCGTTATTGCCTTTAGTCCCGATTATTTGTCTTTCGACCATAAACTTTATTTCAACTTCTTCAATCCCGTTTGCTGTAGGGTTTACTATTTTCCCAAATACATCTCAAAACCAGCCCCGTGACTGTGAAGACGCATTGCTCCATTACATTACCTAATCTTAGTAACTATAAGATAAGTACTAATAATAGTAGGTATAACATGTAGTATACAATCTAATCTTTGAACGATTGTACATGAAAATGAAACGATATCGTTACTATGTCAATTAAGTTTAGTGTATACACTCCATTAATTTAGTACACATTTTATTTTAATTATTTATATTTTTATTAATGTGAACCGCCATTTCTCACTCATAAAAAAGAATCCTCGCCAATTCCTCCGCAAATAAGGGAATCTTTAAATACTCTCATAGGTTTGCGTCGGCAGATAATAAAGTTATTTATTCCGAATTCCACCACCCCATCAAATGTCATTTATGACAAAAACCGATCCACCGTAGAATAACTAGTAGAGATTCTATTATTACCTAGCGGCCGTGAATACCTACTAACAATGTTGTGTTTGGTCATTCTAACTCGTTTCATTGCGAAAAATATTACTAACAGGGGCGTGCACTCTATACAATTAAAATTTCCGTGCATAACTATAATTTCTATGAAATAAATCTGAATCAAATATTTATTTGATGTACAGGTAAATATTATGTTCCGGCCCGATTTTGTTTGGCCGCCATTTTGGTTTGGCAGACATTTGTTAGTTCGAATTTGGTAGTCGTAGAGAGTAGTTGATTACAGTTTATTATGGAGCATCTAAAGCCTCAACAACGTGTTGGAAGTAATCAAAACATTTTATCTAATGATAAGGTAGTGCTGTAACCATTAATAGTGATCGCAATCGTCACATATTGGAAAACTCCTTGGTGGCCGAATTGGGTCGATCGGGTCTGCAACACATGTGGTTTCAGCAGGACGGTGCCACCTCATACACAGCCCGAGCTATTCTTGAAATTTTGCGAGAAACTTTTCCCGGCCGCGTAATGTCAAAAAGTGATGATCTCGACTAGCCTCCTCGATCACCTGATTTGACGTCTCCCGACTATTTTCTGTCAGGGTACTTGAAAGGAAAGGTCTACGCTAATAAGTCAACTACAATTACGATACTACGGGACAATATTCGAAATGAAATTGCTGAAATAACACGCCAAGTTTGCGAGGATGTTATTAAAAATATGGTTAAAGGAGCACTCATTTGTGCCGCTGCCAGAGGCGACCATTTGGCCGATGTCATATTCCACATATAATTTTAATAAACCAAATTAAAAATTGTCTTTAATTTCCTAGTTATTCAAAAACAACATCGGTCTGCGACATAATATTCACCTGTACAATATATCGTATTAAATATGTACATAGGTCCACGCGCAAATAGTTATTATATGAATGTTTTAACTAAGAACCATCTAGAAAAAAAATTAGGAATGACAAATAAAGCTGCGCATGTGTATTGCATAATTTTTCATAAAATCTACCCACAAACATGTACGAACCAAGCGCAATACTTAGTCGTTCGCACCGCGCGATGTTCGGAACACATATCTTTGTTTGAACAGACGTGTTGCAAAATGCCGCAAGAATGTATACATTCCAATACACTTGGTATTATTTTATATTATTAAATATTTTTAACCCTGCTAATTACTAGATTGTAGAATTTCTCTACAATAATAGTAATAGTATAAATATTTTTGAAGAACGGAAACTAACTCAAACTGTATATTTTCATAAAAACATTATTCTGAAAAATCGTATTTCTTCAAGATGAACAGGATAACCTATGTCCGTATCTAGTGCACGCCGCAGTTAACTAACTTTAAATAACTCGTCACGTTATCAAATAAAATATTACGTAAATAATTTTGATCAAAATATCGGCTACGATGGAAGCAGCCAACGGCAGAATAACTCTAGAAATTCTATTATCGTGTCATTGTCGGTTTTTCTATCTACAGCTGATTACTTAGCGTAATCGAGTGACAACATTAACGATTTATCACAATTTTAATGTTAGTCCACCGATCCAAACTCAATTGAACGACTGGCTTCAGATTTATTTTGTTGTATTCTTAAATCCCATTTACACCCCACATGGGTAGAGGATTTCAGCAATTTGATTCGTTTTATATCGTTCTTTACAACCGTTTTATGCTTTGACACCTCTTAAATTGTTATCTACCCGTAGGGTCGCAAAACAATCGCAAAAATCCTTTTCTCACGTAACTCGAGATTTACGATGGGACTTTTAAAACAATGTCTCCCGTATACACTCTTCATCATATATAAAAATATCTTATATATAATATTCCGATGTCCTATGTATCACGCAAATTTTTCGGGAAAATTTGCAAAGAATCTGATGCATTACGTTGGAGTAAAATGTCAATTGTATTTGAAATTATTAAATTGAAATTCGAATTAGACGTATATGTAACCTTTTTTATTATTTAAATAATAAGACAAAACAAAACTACTATTTATTGATTAATCAACATGTTTCGATACCTATCTTATCTATCTTCTTCAGGAAACTAAAATTTAAAATACAAGCATAGATAAAAACAAAACTATAATATATAAGTGGTGGGTAGCTAGGTAAGGACTACTATGAAAACAAATTAAGAAGTAATTTTGCTAATATTGAAGAAGTTTTTTTGTTATTTTTATACAAAAAACAATCAAGTTCATTTTTATTGCCAGAAATTTACAAATTGTTATGCTGGTATACTGTGGGTAGGAAGATAATTATTAAAATTATGTCATATGTAGTTGTAGGTAATTATTTAAACTATGTGCATCTTTTGCAACCGTCCTAGGATGGGTTTTAAACACCAGCACATATCATTTAAATAAAGTATGTTTTGATGAAAGACGCGCATCCAATGGTTCTAACCGCGTCCCGAGATACCGAGAAAAAATGTTAAGAGAACATTGATTCGGTCTGTTTCCATGGTCACATATTAAATAATATCATATTTGAAATCTTTTTAAAAATGTATGTTGGGAAAATGTATTAATACAGAATACAGGTATATAATTTCAAATAACAATTCAGTAGTTAAAATGTCTATCTCGTGCCTACCCTTATTTTCAGAAGCGCTCCCCGGGCTCGCGGCAGCATCCCTTCGACAGCTGGCCGTAATTTATGGACGATCTTCGTCAATACGAGAAACTTTTACACGTTACGTGTGTATTGTGTATCGCGACCCGTGACCGCGTATCGAGCTGCCAGTTATAGCTTTCACCTTTCTGTCATCCCCGCTGCCGGGCCCGTGCCAATGCTGTACAAAATATCTTTTCACCATATCACAATGTAGTATTGATTTCTGGACGTGCTCCACAGAAACTAGTCTACATGCGCGAAGGTATATCTTGACGGCTGCCCCTTTCACGGAAGTGAATGTAAATAATGGAAATATTCGGAATATAGATGACGCAAAAATTTCTTATAACGGCAAGTTATGTTACTCTGATATCTAATTTAATATAATAAATATGATTAAAATGATAGTCCTACATACTTTTATCTGTCCCGTGGTCTCTGGGAACGACAAAATATTGGGGTGAAATATTCCTTCGACAAAATGTATCTGATTTTTTTAAAAACATGTTATATTATTAACATTTCAATTGAATGTCTAGTTTGTAGTTGTACAACGCAGTACGTATGGTATTTTATGTCATCGATTTGTCAATGTGCTACATGGAAGAATAGAGGTGAGAAGGTTGTAAAAGAGGTATGTATGATGGGCCGGTGCAATAATTAATAATCGAAATGTTCAATCACTTCTACTGATGTAAGGAAGATAGGCCTGGAGGTGGCAGAAGAGGAACGAAAGTAGACTGAATGCAATGGGAATGAGATCATTCAGGCATATATGTGGCAAATCCATTTACGACAGTAAAAATAAAGAAATAAGGAAATAATGTAAAGCTGATCTTAGCATAGTGAGTAAGATTAAGAAAGGATCACTTGGGTGGTTTGGTCATATGGAATGGATGAATGAGGAGAGAATGGTAAGAATTATATATGACGCAAATGTTGATGGCACCAGAAATAGAGGATGTCCGTGAAAAACTTGACACGACCTGGTAAACCAGATACTGGAAGATGGCCTGTTAGAAGCCACAATAACCGGCAAGCTTGTATGAGAAAATGTATGAATGCGGATGAGGCGAGAAGAGTGTGGCATTCTATCCTCTCTGCTTACCCCCGTGTGGAAACGGCATGATGGTAAGTAAGTAAGTAATAATAATTGGATAATTTATATAGCGCAATTTTCGTAATATCTTCACCTTAAGGGCGCTATACCTACATATAAATTGTAATAAAGATTTTGTAAAAATCTCAACAATATTATTTTCCGTAACGATACATAAATTTTACATATTCCTTGAACACTTTCGACACGTAATTTAGTTAGATATTATCCACCAATAAAGTATTGTGAACTAGGTCTGTTTACACCTTGTATAGCATTGGACCATAAAATTGCGCAAAACATTTTATTTGTACACAATTATCCAAAAATTACAGGGAACATTTTGGTGTAGATACTAAAAACGGTGTCTAAAATGATTGAAGTTTTGTAGAATTTAAATATTGGTATTATTTTTCCAATTTTTTGTAATGTTTCAAGTGTACATGTTTCTGCAGATTTTATTTTTTTTACCCTCGCCAGTTTCACGGTGAGAGAAATGGCCTATATTTTTAGATAACGACAGCCATCATTCTCTACGAGTTACGATACAACGCATCCTCCCCGCGATGTGTTTGATACTCTGATTTCGCGAGATTTATCGCGCTCTTGATGGACCAATTTCTCTCACCGAAAGGCGCCCTCGCTAAACTTCTGCAAAAATTTACAAACTTTAAAATGCGATTCGTCTAAACTGTGGGAGCTAAACAGATCGCATCTTTGTTTTTTATACTGGAATCTTTTGGTACATTGATATTAAATATTTATATTTACTGTCTTGGATTCGTCGTTATAGAAGACGTAGGTATATTATAATGGACACCTACACGCCCAAAAGGCTTTGCAACAGTTTGATCAAAAACAGCATTAAATATTTTTATCGATATGTAATATTACAGTGTAAAAACATTTACTAACATATGTAAATATCGTTTGAACATTTACATAACAAAAGTACATATTTCCTTAACATAATTTTACTTTACAAATATACAGATGTAACATTCCTAGTCCACAATATTTTATGAGTTTATACCTGACTAATTTATGAGTCGAAAATGTTCAATATTATTTTTTGAAATCTGTACGAAATCATGTTAAGGTTTAAGTCTACGTACTAAGAAATAAATATTTTCGAAGTTTATCCATTATTAATCTATATCTTTGTCTCAGGCCGTAAATCACTTAACAAAAAATAGTCTAGCCGCTTGAAATTCGATGACCTTTAATTTTTTGTATTCAATATATAATTTAGAATTAATCTTTTAACTGCCAACTCTATTTGAAATTAAAGACACCACTAGGCTTTAAGGGTGTTGACTTATCTATCAAAAGCTCGGGCCAGTCGTTCACAGATGGCAAAATTATTTAAAAATATGACTTTAATTTCTGCAAGTTTGCAAGGTCCAAAAGGTCCATACTTGTTAACACGCCTATAGCTTGGCGTGACATACAAAGTTTGGCATGTTATGCGCTTATGGCATGTTTCAATTAATCGAAATAATCGTATAATTACGATTTTTTGAAATGCTTATATCTCTGACATGGTTGAGATTAGGCACATACCCTTTGAACATTTTCGACTCGTAATTTAATCAGGTACCCATAAAATATTGTGGGCTAGGTCTGTTACACCTTGTACATTATGTTTTTAAGGAGATCACAGTTTTGTTGTAAAGTTGCAATTTGTTTTTTTTCTATACAATTTAAAAAGTTATAAAAAATCTATTATAATTTAAAAAATGGAATAAATAGATGTATCAATTTTAAACAGCTTCAAAAATGTGTCGTAAACATGCTTGGTTGATATAGGGGAATCGATCAACGCATTTCTCCGGATAGGAAAAGGTCCACGGTAGAAACAATTTTTTTCTGTGTATCTTTCTATTTATAGTTGGTTAATTAAATTTGTATTTTATATTACTTAGTCCAGTGAATCGATTTTTTAATAACCTAGTTCAGTAAAAAGATCCATTACATATAATGTTAATTGCTTAAATTAAGATCATATTGCTAAAGAAACTGACTACTGAAACTGTTTAAAAATTTACAATCTGAAAATAAATTAATATAAATAATTACTACTAAGGGTGAGAATTATTTACCCTAGCATATTCAATATATCATATAGTCTACAAAATCGATGCATTCGCGTTACGATACGATATGTATGTTTCATATAAATTGACGTTATATTGTTTTTTTTTTTAAATGGGATATTGTATATATTTCGGTAATGTATTGAAGAAGTTAAGAGTGCAAAATGAGATTAACGGGGGTTTGGGATCGTGTCCGTGAAAAGATGTAACAATTTAACATAATAAAGTCATAAATATCATCTTCAATGTATGTTAAATCACGAGAAAGGTCGGCATTAGAGTTAAATTCAGCGATGTCAGGCTTAGCACGGTAATAGCGTGGTAGTACCTAGTACTCACTGAAGGAAAACCGGCGGAGAGAAAAATATTTAGGAGAACCTCTATTATACGTACGGTCGACAATAGCTCGCGTTAATTGTTTCACCAGGGAGTTTGGCAGAGGGCGTTTCATTAAATTACAATTTGACGTTCGGCATACCATTATTCGCACTTATTTATTTGCCGCGTACATTTAAATCCACGTTAGGTAAACTCGCTTTGGGTGAAAATTTGCGGTGAACGATATTTGTATATATTTATTCAATACACGATAATTAAGGAAAGTATTATTTATTACAACACGTACACGGTTGCTGACAATTGACAATCAAATTATGGAGAGGCTTATTTATTTATTGCTTTTTGGAAATACAAAAATTATTTACAAAGTCGTATATAAGTATTCCGCTAATTTACAATTATTAAAAATATATTAAATATTGTAAATCAGTTATTGTACAATTTTTTTTTTTTAATTTTTCGGACTGCGTCTGGTCTACGCTTTGTTCGGCGAAAGCTCACATAGCTGTGGTGAGTTTATTGAAAAATAAATCGTATTTAAAGTTGAACTTTTTTTTTTCACTTGTCTATATAAATTTTTACAGGATGATGATAATATTATGGCAATTTCCCACATAGGCTAGGCCTGATCTAGGGAAACCGTCTTTGAGATATTTTCTGTAGTTTAATGAACAATAGTATGAATTGTTAAAAACACAGCAATGACAATTTAATATAAGTAAATATTTTAATTATAAAAAAAATAATTGAAATATAGGCAGTAACAAATGTTTATATACAACGAAGAAATTTGATTAAATTGTGGTTTATGATTTATGTATACCACTTTAAGAAATTAATTGTTGAACAGTATTGAATGGTAATTGAATTAGCAATATTTGAATATGTCCAAGAACACACAATTACTGGATTTGCACCTACAAAGGCAAATAATAGATATCTCATAGAGACGAAGCTATTTTTTTAATTATATTTAATGGAAAAATATGGAAGTATGAGTAATTACAGGGCTTACGACCTGTCTTCGGCTGGCTTAAGTGATCACTTTATATAAATATAATTCTCACCCATTAATCAATCTCCTGCATATTAACATATATACAACTTTCAAAAATTTGACAAATGTCGAGATTGATTAATGGGTGAGAATTGGTGAACGTTATATTTATATAAAGTGATCACTTAAGCCAGCCGCAGTAGCTTCGTCTCTATGAGATATTTATTATTTGTTTAGTAATTGAATTCTTTATAATATCGTTAGGTTAGGTTAGGTTAGGTTAGGACAGAATTCTGATTCGTCATTATTTATTACTCAACAAGAATGACAGTTTTCCTGGATGTTGCTGTATATCAAGAAATGCTTTTTCCATACAATTAATAATTTAATTATTATCAATATTATACCATTTTATTACTAATTTATCCCGAAATCCAACCGTAAACATTGAACTTGTACAAACATTTAGAAAGCAGAAAATGATTAATTAGAACAGAATTTATAATGTCTCCGCAACATCATTAGGTTACCCTAATTTGATCTATAACTCACAAAATGTAGTCTTTCGTAACCCTCAGTTCAAATTAACCGTCCGACATGAATACCTTCATTATTCATTATTTTAACACATGCTAGTAGCTCGATGGGCGCGCCCTGCAGTGTTTAAACGATCAGTTAAATTATTAATATTAACCATCTCCACTAGCCCTAACTAACAAGCCCACGCATGTCCCTTAGGATGAGCGGACCTTTAAATCATTCACAAAACCGGGCTAGTTAGCACATGCGCACTTGTGGGGAAACGTTGGTCTCTAGTATTCGCCGAGTTCGCTGACGAACAAACCACACCTGCCAGTCAGTACCTTTCTACTACAACTACCTTTTGAATTAGCCTAATAGAATCAACAAGTTATTTTTCAGTTTAAATACCTTATCAAGAAGAAGTTTAACGCCCTCTTTTTAACAACAAATTTTACTAGCAAAATTTTTTTCTGCATTCATTTACACTTTTACAAGTAAAGCTATCTGTTACCTTGACACATGTACGATTAACGATTTTACCTCTTTGAACGACTTATCGTCATCCGTACCCTATGTTATCTCCTGCTTAAAGTGGGTAATCCGCATATCCACACTTCAATTCCCTTTTTATTGTGTTAACAATGGGAAAGATTAATAATTTTAAAATACTGTTACATAAAAAATAAACACCTTCTAAAACAAGAAAGCCAATTTTACTGGTTTGTTTGTACAAATAGATACAAAATACGAGTATACCCTGTCTTAAAATCACATTAAATTGATTAATTAAGCATTTGATTAATTAACTTTTAATTAAGCATTTGAATTGAAATATTTTTTATTTGCCCCCCCCCTTCACAGATTTCACTTCCTTCCTCTTTGTATACTGTTTACGACTGGAAAGCTTTTTGATCATTTGTACATATGTACACTCATGATGACATCTGACGGAGATTATTAAAAGTTTAACATCCAAGTCGCGGCTAATGTTTGCTTGAAATAATAATTTTACTGTATATTATTTTTTTTTAATTTATTTGGTAAATCTGTACCTTAGATGGTGTAATTCATAAACTAAAAACTAAAACCAAATAAAATTTATTTTGATATACATTCGGCATTGAAAAATAGATAAGATAATGTAGAACGTATTTCTAGTAGAGATAAATCAATATATATTATTAGTAAAGTTTCTTGTCGTATAAACTATATATATATATATATTTTTGAAAATATAAGTATTTAAAAATATGCGTTAGAATATGAATATTCATGATTGAGTTTACCGAGGTTAATAAATAACTTTTTTAACCCTTCCCAAACCATGCAGTAACACAGGTCTACCATCATAATTAAACCTGTAATATTTCGGTAAATACATGCAACATAAAATTCATATTTTAGATAATCCTAATGAAACTATTAGCGCTTAGGAATGATTAGTGAAAAACCAATTCTGAAAAGGGAATCGTATAAAAACAATTATTTTTTCAATTCAATCCGTTGTATAATTAATATGATAGTAAAAATATAATTTGCGATATGAAAGACAGAAATTGCACACTATTTTCACAGTGAAAAGAACAACAAACATACAAATATAATTGTCTCTTTCTCACTAATTAAATTAAGAGAGATAAGAAGGAAGGACACATTGTATAGAACTTAATGAATGCTCTAAATTATGTTATTAATCATTTTTTCAATATTGAATGCTCAATATTTAGAGTAAATTCGTACCATTAAAGCCATTTAAGCTAATAAAAACATTTTTTTAAACTATTATTTACGGTAACACGAGTTGACAGCATGGCTGCGTTCGGGTATTTTATATCATGGTATGGTAAAGGTTAAGATATTTAAGGAAATAGCATTTAGGGCTGGTTGTGTGATCAGTAGTAACTTTTTACTAACGTATGTAATAAAAATCCTTTGCGGGTTGTTGATACATCAAATACCACTGTTAAAGCATAGATGGAGGTGTCTATAGGCGTGGCAAATAATCATGAAATATGCTTTATTCTATGCATTTTTTCGCCAAGCATTCGAAATCTGTCACTTTGGTGGTGAAATTTTTTCATAATATGTGCTAATGTATACATTCATTTATTAAACAACGAGATCATCATCGGACGAACTCTCATCACTAAAATAGTATGTTATTGAATGATTAATTGTCGGATAGTGCAACTTTCAAAGTATCAATGTGTCAGATGACTTTTGGAACAGCTGTGAAAAGTCCGCCATATTTAACTATCGATTCTCGTTTTTACTATCGGATATCGCAGATTAAAATGAGTTTATTACGGGATGTACTTTCGAGAAGTAAATATTTATTTACTAACGATCAAATAACCCATTTTGGCAAAAAAATTATAGTATTTTATAGTAAAAAGTTACTGTTGATCACACAACCGGCCCCTATTAATCCCGTTATTTTTCTTGTCTCCGATTTCAAGTAAGTAAAAGAAAACAAACTTGTCACATCCCTTTAACTTCTCTTAAAATCAAGATAATATCAAAAATTCTCTGTGTATTCAGATAAGTATTAAATTATGTGAAAGCGTACGTCTTTTGGGTGGAATAAATCTAATTATTCTACGAAAATCTAATTCTGTTTAAATTATTTGAAGCTGGAATGCTTTCTGAGAAAGGCGCTTGAATTTATGTATGTATGTACGTACGTATTATTTCTGGCATATGTAGAAAAGTTAAATGTGATGTGTACGTAAAATAAATTAGGATCACGCACTTCGAATCCATTTATTAGTAAGAGAGTTTTTCATCCTTTTTTGACGCTTTTTTAATACACACACATCTATATACATATGTGCCCGTTATTATGAAAGTGGTCTAAGTCAAGAAATTAGTTTATTAATTATTTTCTGTCAAAATGTAACAATTGTGAAAAATTTGAAGCGTTAAATTATATGCAATATTTATATGTCGAAATAAATACATTTTGAAACATTGTGTTGTGTGATATAAAAATATTTTTTAATCATATACATATCTCGAAACGAAAGAAACATGACTTAGACCACTATCATAATAATGGGCACATATATAAAACTAGAACTATCATCTATTCTAGGTTAGATTGCGTATTTTGTAGATGGTTTCCCCAAATAACTTATGACGATCTCATGCCCTTGCCTATTTAAAGCAACCAATCTTTTAATATTTGTTCTAGTATAGTGTTAAATAAATTCTAAGCCTTCTAATATCAATCCGAATCAATCGTTTCTTTGCCACAAAAGCCTTGATAAAAATGCATTTTTTTTAAAACTTCTTCAAATATTTTATGCGCTTCCATTCTTTGATTATTTGAGTTTTGACGTGAGACTCGAGACGAAGTTTTCAATATCCTCAAGACTCGCTCTATAATCTCAAAGCTCAATTCGACCAGTACAATCAAAACTATCGGGAGAATCGCACTTGTGGCCGGCTGGTATTGGCCGTTTTGATTGCCTCGACCAATCGCAGCCTTCCTGTTTGTCGTCCCCGGCTCGCGATTGATTGGCCGAGTCGGCAGATGAAGCGATCATAACTGCTGCGGGGACGATATCTCGTGGGACGTTCGGAAATTGAAATTTCCGATTGAGTGTGTTCGACACGAACGTTGCCGAAGTCTCAGGCCGCTCCCGATAAGGCAACGTGAATGTATTGAGAATATGTGTACAATGTACATATACAATATTATATTATCTTAAAGATAAGACTTTCATTTATAGAACCATCTATTATTATTTAAAACTAGGATTATCTCCCCCACCCCCCTTAAGGCGATATGTCTATATTTTAGTAATTATGTGATTTAATCAAATTTGTGAAAATAAATATGTAGGTTATAAATATCAGACGGATTTGTTTAAGTCTGAGGGCCCTAATATCCTCAGATCTCACGCGTGTATGTGAATATTGCAGTATATATAAATGTTGAGGAGCGTGCGTGTGAGTATAGGTGGTGGTGTTTGTGGCTAGAGCAGGTTGATGAAGTGAAATGAGACTTCGCCGAATTTACATTACGAAACTGCGTTTATGCATGTTGGAATTAGTTTCACGACGCCAAACAGTTGGGAAATTGTATGAAATTTAGTGTCGTGAAATCTTCTATCACAGCACAGCAACTATGGCACCATCAACATCAAATGCAATGGATTTTTTTGCCTTCAATGTTTCATTGTTAATGTTATTGAGGTATTACGAAGCGATAGTATTTTACTAACTACATTTTTCATAGTTTCCATCTGCATGGATAATGAAACAATCTGTTCACACGTGAAACTACCAGTGAAAATAATGTCATGAAGTGAATTTTGCGCCACGTAAATTCGGCTTTACAATCGGTTAGCGTTTATTGTAGGATGATGCAAAAATTAATTTACACAGGTTGAAAGTTAAGTTGCATGATGTGCTACTCACTTAAGGTGGTTCCGAGAAGGCGGCCAGGGAAGAAGTGATGCTTCAGCTAGCTTCTCTAACCAGTTGCGTCGCGATGTATTATCGTCTAGATTTTTGGTCGGCACTGGACGGACTTTAATAGCTGTAGAGCGCCTGGCTAAACGGCCAGGTACTGTGCGGCGCGTTCGACCTCTACAAATAAATAAAATAAAAATATTATTTATACGCGATTTAAATAATTAGATTAATTAATATTATTAGTAATTATTATTGGATTTATTAGTTAGAAGGTATAGTAAAATAACACCGATATACGGACTTTTGGTCAAACCTTTGTTTTATATTACACTTGTCAATATTTTTAGGATTCTATTATATATAACGGTTAAATGAACATTCATCTTTTTATTAGAATCAGTGCTATTTTTCCATTTACTATTTTTTTTTAATGCTATCAATTGTAAATTACAATAATGATCTACAGCAGTGGTCCCCAACCATTTTGTCGCCGCGGACCGGTCAGCGTTTGATAATTTCACCGCGGCCTACTGATGGTGGGGGGGTTACATTGCGGGGGGGAGTCACATTGGTTAAGTTATATAATTGACGATTTTTTGAAATTATTCGAGAATGAAGCAGGCGGCGCGGCCCAGGGGTTGGGGACCACTGATCTACAGGATAATTTTAAATTTATGCCGAAATTTTTTTTTTGTAATATTTTCTGTCTTAATTTTTCACCTCAAATAAATTTGCTAGGTAGGTGTTCTTCATCACTAAAGATATACAGTACAATAGACTCAATTATGCGGAGTGTTAGGGAAAGAAATTGATCCGGATAATTTCATATTTACCTTTTTATTTTTAAAATACCGCCCGTTTTCATTAAAAGTAAAAATCTAAGTGTCCCCAAATAATTATATGCGAACACGCCGACGACCGGGATGTCCTTTCCATAATGACGTGTTCTCCATTTCGCCACTTTTATTTTGCGTTACAAATTAATAAATTTCGTCAGTTTAACATTTTCGTACAAATGATATAAAATATATTTTTACGTTCTAAATTATTTTTGGAAATGGTTTTAAGAAAATTCTATTTTTTTTCAATGAATACTAATTATAATTGAGAGTGAAACTATAATTGTATTTCCCAAATGCCTAATACAGTATTGCATTAGTTGCAAGTATCGCTCGCAAATCGTGTTAAAATACAGTGTGGGGCGGCTTACTCTGTCACCGGCGACGTAGGAAGTTTACGAAGCCTCACTGATTGTTGGCTTTTCATTAAACTTTGGCTTTACTCTGTGTATGTAATTAATTAATTAATTTATTAAGTTTATGATTGTTTGTAGGTATATATTTTTACTGTCGAGTTTTTTATTTTATTTTGTGATGAAACGTATGATAGGTAATATATTGAAAAGTAAATATATAATTATATCACCAAAAATTACCTAACATTCACTTTATATGTTCCTGCGACAATGAATTATTTTTACTTATACAAAAACACATTTTTTGTTTTAAATTTTTTAATAGTTCAGTTGGTTAAATACGAGGTGTTCTATATAGGTCTGTACGGAGTCGAAACATGGATCCTGGGATGGGAAGAAAGGAACATCCTCGACACCTTCGACATGTGGTGTTGATGTTTCCATTCTTTAGGATCTTGACAACATGCAGGAAAAAAATTCTTTCTTATTTTGGGCATGTGAATTTAAATAATTTTCCTATTGTGTCCTAAATAAAACATATTATCCTTTGGTAATTGGTAGTTTTTGATCAATGACGTCTGTTAATAAACTAATTAAATTGGAGAAGGTTAAAATATTTAAATGAACATGTTTATTTTTCATTAGTGCGTGTAACATCTAAAATGACAATATTGGATAGACGCAACGACATTTAAAACTTTTAATACGGTATTATATGGAATATTATCGTTAATTATTTTGAACGCTATATAAGTCGAGAGTGAAAATGCTTTGTACGTATTGTATTTAGTAAATATTAAAAAGCAATCTCCAGTCATTATTGATGGATATGGAACGTTTACAAACAAGACACATTTTAAATTAAAAACGTTACATAATTTAATGTAACTGTGATTATGACAATGATTTGTAACTAAGATTTAACTCTAATAATTATGAATAATCAGTTACTAATCTTCGCTACAATCGAACACAATTATAGTTACAATAACGATTTCACCAACATTAATACAAATTTAAAAATGTTCTTAGATTTTCACGGCCGTTCAGAATTTTCTGTGTATAGTTTTGTGGGCTAATGTGCCGTGTACATTTGACCTTTATGGCTGATACACGACAGATTAGCCCACAAAACTATACACAGAAGAGTACAAATTTAAATGAAAAATATTAAAGGACAATTGATGCAAGTAAATAATTAATATAATGTTCAGTTTGTGTTTCTCTTCCATCCCTGACGGATGCAGCCTAAGTGGTGAGATCAATACGATATACGTATTATTTACCTACGTAAATAAAAAACAAAACCTTTTGCACCGATGCTACAAGGGATGTTCAGGGATGTTCCGTAATGTGGTTTCAACTGAACGTAACTCGTAAGCCGCAACCTACGTTTAACATAACCTGCAAACCGGTGAACATATTCATTTATATCGTTATATTTCAATTTGTTTTTATGTGTGCCTGAATCCGCAAGCTTACCAACCGCACGACACAACTACATCGTACATATATATTTATATGTATTACGGGGTGCGTGATAGCTGGCGCGGTCGGCATAAAATTAAAATTTCGTTAAAATTTTGGGAGCTTCTGAAATGTTTAGTCCGCTGACTTGATCCAAAGTGGTAACTGATTGTGCCGACACATGACATCCGCGATTTTTTTTATGCTATTTATACATTCATATATTATATTTAATAATATAACGGATTTTACTATTTTTTCATATATATTTTATTAATATTTTTGTATGTAAAGTGTATTCTATAGAGATTACATAGATTTATATATGTATTGAATATTCGAAAAATGATGAGACTCAATACGAAATGCGAGCGATAATCTTCGTTTTTTTATTAGATTTGATATGAATATGGGCGGCCTTCGGTTACGGGTTCGATTCCCGGTAAGGCTACAATACATTTGTGTAATTTTCTCAAGCCGTGCAAGTGTTAAAAATAAAATATATAAAATACGCTCAACACTCAAATTTCAATAAATGCGAAATACTTGTTCAGCTCAAAATAGTTTTTTTTATGCAAACTCGCTCGTCTATAAACTTAGGAGCACCGTGCATCTCTGAGTTCTCGCTTATGGCTCACTATGATATTGCAATTTTTAAATTAAATTTACAAGAGAGCTAGCGCTCGACGAAGTGACAATAGTTTTTTTTACAGATATAAAAAAAATCGGTCGGATTTTTTTATATTTTTTTACTTGTTTCGTTGCTTTACGTTATTAAATACGCGGGGATGGGTACAAAAAAGAAAAACGGGATATGAAAATCCCGCTAGCTGAAATATTTCATACATTTGTGCGAATGTATCTCGCGAGGTGATTCGGCCATTGTTTCTGCCTGTGGACATTGTGAAATGTATCCAATAGGAGAATCTAAAAATAACCCCCTTTGTTAAATTGATAGAACGTGTTTCTATTGGAAATGTTTGACATTATTATTTCGACAGACATTTAAATGAAAGTAAACGTAATTTTAATAAGACTTATTTTGTAGGCGTGCATGTGCATGTAGGTATGTAACAGTTTTTATCGATTTGTGTCTTTCGCTTTTTTTAATATTTTTTTGTGCCCGTAAATGAGAAAAAGAAATTCACATTTAAATTTATATCTCTTTCGGCATTGTCCGTCATCATACTAGGATAAATTTATCTTATTACTGCATATTTATCAGATCTAGCGCGAACACCAAGAAAATTTTCACATTAAACTTATTTATATAAAAAAATATTTCTCTTAGGGCCGGTTGTGTGATCAGCAGTAACTCTTTACTGTACTAAAAAAAGTTAATAAAGTAATTTTTTTTTGCGAAAACGGGTTGTTTGATCGTTGGTAAAAAAATATTTACTTCTTGAAAATACATCCCGTAGTAAACTCATTTTAATATCCGATAGTAAAAACGGGAATCGATAGTTAAATATGGCGGACTCTTCATAGCTGTTCCAAAAGTCATCTTACACATTAATTGCTACTTTGAAAGATGCAGTGTACGACAATCAATCATTCAATATCCAGCTATTTTAGTGATGAGAGTTCGTCCGATGATGATCTCGTTGTTTAATATAAATAATTCGAAAAAAATTAACCACCAAAGTGACAGATTTCGAACGCAAAGGCGACAAAACCCATAGATAAAGCGTAAAATAAAGCATATTTCATTATTTGTCAAGCCTGTAGCCATCTCATCTATGCTTTGACAATAGTAAATTTGACGTTCAAACGACCCGCAAACGATTTTAACCACTGGCGTTAGTAAAAAGTTATCATAAACAATTACTACTGATCTCACAACCGGCCCATGGAGAAACTACAAAATATTAAAATTGCAGCTTAACCCTTTAAATAAGCGTCTCAATTCCGAAGTGCTGATGAACACATCTGCTTCGCTTGCTGCATTATTTTACAAGTTGGACGGGGTTGACTTAAGAACGGCCCATAACGAAAGATACACCATCGACCATTAGTAAAAATGACGACCTTGCTTTTATGAACCGGATAGAGTAGTGGATTCTGGCTGGGAATATTATAATAATAATAATGGATAATTTGTATAGCGCCATTTTCGTAAAAACTTTCACCTCAAGGGCGCTTTACACATAATATGTTTTTTAAAATTAAAAAATCGTTATTTTCACTTATGGAAATGATTTTTGGTTTCTTCTTAAATAAAGTCTCTGATGCACTGTTTCTTATAACGGAGGGCAAAGAGTTCCACGCTTTTGGGCCTGCCACTGCAAATGCCCGTTCACTAAATTTAGACTTCTGGCAACGGCTGATCGGTTCTACAACCCTTCTTGCAGCTGAAGTAGAGGCTGACCTGAGAGTTTGACGTCTACCATTCAAATTGTCTGGGATACAAAGTTCTTGAAGATATAGAGGCGCCATGTTGTGTGTCGCCTTGTACATCAACCAGCACAATTTAAATTCAACTCTTTCAGGGAATCGGAGCCAATGTAGCTGATGTAAAAGGGATGTTATATGAGAGAATTTGGAAACTCCATATATTATCCGTGCAGCCGCATTTAGAATAGATTGTAATCTATCCAGCTGAATTCCATTATGTTCGCAGGAACCATCAATATTTTAACATTTCAAGAAAAAAAAAAAAATTAATAAAATATTTTGACATTGAAAGTAAATCCACTCGGTGTACTGTCTGCTACACTAGTTTTTTTTACAGCATTATAGCAGACAGCTATTTTCCGTTATAACATACTTATACTGCAAAATTATGATTAAATAGAATCAATTAAAATTTTTACTTTACACAGGTGAATATTATATTCCAGGCCGATGTTGTTTCATTCGTCAAAATTTCAAGCGTGGCTCGTGTTGTGTGTGAGGTGGCGCCGTCCTGTTGAAGTCACAAGTGTTGCAGGCCCAATCGACCCAATTCGGCAACCAATAAGTTTTTAAAGCATTGCCTCTTGCATCCTAAAAGACATAGGGCCCAATGATTCCGCTGGCCCACACGGCTCACCATACAGTATGTCTGCGTGGGTGTAATGGTCATTGGTGTATCAATTAAGGATTTTTAGTGCCCCAATAACGGCTGTTTTGTTTATTAAAAAAACCCGCCAAGTCGAAATGAGCTTCGTCACTCATGATGATTTTTTTCTATAAGTCGGATTTGTGTTTGTTTCAACGACTTCAACACGTTATTGAGACGTTAGATGCTCCATAAATAATTGTAATCAACTATTCTCTACGACTACCAAATGCGAACTGACAAATGTCTGCCAAACCAAAATGGCGGCCAAACAAAGTCGGCCTGGAACATAATATTCACCCCACAGTTATAAACTTGTGCAAAAATAACAATTATTAGAGATACATAACTAATTGAAATAAAAAATAGTAATCCCTAATAATACTTTTAAGATAAGCTTGTATGACTTTTTCTTTTTACATCGGTGGTGAAAGTCATTTCCATGAGTGGAAAATAACAATTTTTAATTTAAAAAACAAAAATAATTGTAGAACTATAAACAGTTTATGTGTAACGTGCCCTTGAGGTGAAAGTTTTTACGAAAATGGCGCTATACAAATTATCCAATATTTTTTTTTTTAATGAATACAGTAGGTATTTCATCTGATAAATTCAGCATTGTCCTGACTTATTGGCTACACGGCAGTCTGTGTCAAAATATCATGTCTGTACTTTTAAACGACGGGGTGTGACTTTTCAGATTTGTAATATGTTTGTTTGGTGCAAGAAACGTACGAAAATTTGTGCAAAAGATTTTTTCGTTTTTGGCACTGTATGAAGCGGGGGTGCGTTATTTGCCGGTGATGTGACTATAAAAGTTGTTTATCTTACTAAGTACGTACATCTAACGGATGTATACAATTGAAGTTTTTAATTTTTTTTTAAATCTATAATATTTAGATGGCTCCGCGTGTATTAGCGGTTGTGTTTATTTTTGATTGCTCTCAAAATGAGGGCTTCAACCGAGACTCTCCTCGGTCACACGGATCCGCCTACTCGTACTCGTAACAGTCGAATAGTTTCATTTATTTATTACTCTCTCTCGCGTTCGTTCCGTCGTTTAGTCGGCCCGGTGTCGGGTCGCCGGTCACGACCTCCTTGTTCGAATCCATCGTCTAAATGTCAACAGGTCAATGTTTCAAGAGTGTTTCTAGAACTTGCGGAGTAGGGGTGGGGGTGAATCGCTACTTTAATCGACGCTCTTACTCCACAAAAGACATAATATTCGGAAAATTGAACATTACGCCCGACGGACGGACCTATTGGACGGACAATGTCTTTCTGTATACTTGTCATATGTAGGTGTGAATTGTCAATTTCCTTTGATATACACGAATTAGGTGGAAATATGACGTCTTTATTCTGAAGATATATTACTCGGTGATTAGATAACTGCACACATAGACAATTGAACACAAAGTAATAAAATATTAGACACATTAATATAATTATTAAGGGGAACACATTCTTATTGTGAAGTCGTAATTATTCAGAACATAGGTCTATGATATTTTAAGTACTAATTTACTTACTCACCATCACGCCGTTTCCCCGCGAGGGTAGGCAGAGAGGATAGAGCGCCACACTCCTCTGTCCTGACACAATTCTCGTCTCATCCACATTCATACATCTTCTCATATAAGCTCACCGATTATTTATTTACCGCCTGTCCCGAATCGTTTTGAGAGTTGTTTACTCTCGTTTCGATTCGTCAATATTACATATTTATTTTATTATCATAATACCATCATAGGTTGGCTCCGGTATCATCGTACCAGAGCTATACCTGTACAAATAGCTCCCCGATTGTTGAGACTTCTAACAGAACCGTCCTCCATTATCTGGTTTACCTGGTCGTGCCAAGTCTTCCGCGGACGTCCTCTATTTCTAGTAGTGCCATCAACACTTGCGTCATATATCTTTCTTACCATTCTCTCATTCATCCGTTCTATATGACCAAACTACATCAGCTTTATATTCTTTCCTTATTTTTTCATTCTTTACTCTGTCATAAATAGATTTGCCGCATACACGCCTAGGTGATCTCATTTCCACTACATTCAGTCTACTTTCATTCCTTTTCTGCCAGCTCCAGGCCTCATTTCCATACATCAGTGTCGGTACTAGGACTCCATTGTGCACCGCTAGTCTTGCCTCGGTTGACAAATTCCCGTTAGATATAATTCCATTCAAAGCGCCGTTCACTTTATTTCCTGCAGTCACCCTCCTTTCGATATCATTCTCAGCCTTTCCGTTTCTATCAAACGTACTTCCCAAATACACAAACTCATCTACTTGTTTCAAACATTCATTACCTACAAGTATTTTGCACGGTGTCTTGATATACATATAAAATCAATTTTATCGAAAAATCTTTTCCCAATCCGGGGAAGGTGCATTAACAAAACAAAGTTGATGACTGTAATATATGGGTTCGAAATTTATCGTCAAAAGTATTATCTGCTGTAGCATAGTTGGTTAATGTATCTTCCCCGGATTGGAAAGAGATTCAGGTTCGAATCCCGGTAGCAATAACTATATTTTTCGATAAAATTGATTTTATATGTACATCTTTCTAATTAATACATTTAATTAGTATTTAACATATAATATAAGTTACCTCGCGGCAGCTTACATTCCTTTATGAGAGGGACTGCATCTCTCGAAACTAGTAGTGAAAATAACCCAACGTGTGTGTAATACAAAGTTTTGTTGTGTAAATTAAAATTATGTCGATTAATGATATTACATTCCTTTAAGTCAGGATACGTTAAGTTAGATACAGAGTCACCGCAGCAGAGCAATAAGCTGGCTTTGTGCTTTGCATCTGTCTTGTGTGTATCATATCTACAGTGCTTTCGTCAATTTAGAGATAAAAATAAATAATGCAGTGGCGGCACGACTTCCATTTGCAACACACATAAAAAATACTGAAATCAACTTAAGGTTTAGGAGTGTATTTTGCGCATGTATATAAAAAATGCAAATACTTATGGGACATCCTAATATATTGATTAATAACGTAATAATTAATTCCACAAGATGCAGGTGTAGGTGCTCTGAATCATGTAAAAATGACGTTCGATAATTAGTGAGACGCCGCCCCTCGTCTGTAGCTGCGCACGTTAATATCCCTATAACAAGTATGTAGGTAATAAAAGTACATAGCCAATTTTACGGATCGGCGGGTAGACTAATTGCTCATAAGATTCGGAATTTTATTCTCCATTAGTTGCTTGTTGAGTATTGAGTTTCGTTATCGTAACGATATTTTTAAAACGGTCTTTTATGTTTGACCGAAAACCGTATCGCAACAATAACGGTCCTTCTGTTGAGGCAATTAATACTGATCTCCGATCAAAATCTGATAAATTGTAATGTGAAACATGTAGCGACAAGCGCCACCGTATTTAATATTTCAAGTGACCGTTTAATGAAACATTTTAACATTTACTAATTTGTTAAGAAAATTGTTTTAGAAATATCGTTATACAGGTTGGGCCATAAGTTTTTATACTTTTTAAATCGCTTCTGCGCGGGATCCGCGCGAAGGAGGGGCACGCGAGCGACAGCGTGCGGGAGCGCGGTCTTTGCAAATTTAGTCGCAATGGATCGCTTCACGGGGGAACAACGCGCGTTCTGCGTAAAACAATTTTACATAAACAACGATACTTATATGATTGTTCTATTGCGACTAAATTTCCAAGGACTAAACTCACGCGCGCTGTCGCCCGCGTGCCCCCTGTCCACGCGGTTCTCGCGAAAAAGCGATTTAAAAAGTGCAAAAATGTATGGCCCATCCTCTATAAGTATTAATGCTGATTTTGCTATGATGTCAAATCGTTATATATGTAAGTATTAACGCCGATTTTTTTTGTGTTAGAATTTAATACATTGATTTGTATTTTTGATTCACTTTATTATTTATATATTGTATCTATATTATCTAAATTTTAGATCCAGACAATTCTTTGAATTTGGTTGGAAAAAACAATTTGTCAGTACAAACTAGTAATCTCTTCCCAGATTCGAATTTGTTTATTCAAATCCGAATTGTTTTCAATTTCCTCCGCCTTGGTGAGATTTGTGCGTGGAGTGTGCAATGAGCCGATTTCCTCTATGGCAAATTGAAAGATTGGCTTGCTATCTTATTGACACGTTATTTAAAAACCTGACGTTAAAAAATATATACGTTGAATTACTGCGAGTGGTCATTGTTGAGTTTATATATTTTTTTAAATATTTGGATGGGCACACGGCCCATTAAATGAATAGATATGAAATAAAGTGTACACATAGAATAGTGGTTTGGAACATTAGTAGCGGGACGAGGGCCATTCTACCGACATTCTTGGTGGAAACATAAATTCGATTGATTGTTACACATTTATGCAACAGTAAAAGTATTTACTTTTCGAATATTAAATCTTTATGTTAACAAGACGTATTTTTTACATTAATGCATATTATCAGCGTTTAAATTTTCGTTCCAATCTAGTTGTATTTGAAAAAAAAGTTTGAGCTATTTGATTGCGTAAGTGGTACCAAAGTAATCACGTCGGTGACACCAAAATGAAAATATTGGGACAAGGATTTTGCGTTAGTCCGTGTCTATATATTTGGTGGTCTGTGACTGGGCACCATTTTTAAACTAAACCTTAAGAAAATGTAATTACCGCCAATATGAAAATATTGTCTACCCTAATAATAATACGGGAAAACGTGGATATTATTTTTTTAATTTATTTAACGTTTTGCATTATTTGGAGAAAATTTATATTCTTTTCCACTCCAAAATAACGTGCTTTTGAGTTCTGGCGCCTGATTTTGAAAATTACATGTCTCATGTTCAAGCTTAGGACATGTTAAATTCTGTAATATGGTCTTTCAATATTTTCACTGAGATGTGACCCATCATTTACCCGGGACCATTCTATGAGAGAATACTACTATATCGGTCCTTCTCCTTCGCCGCCAGGTTGACATTTGTTTAATGCTACATGGCAACCGTGGCCAATAGACAAATACACCCCTCACTGTTCCCTGGCGAGAAACTTCTTTATATAATCATATAATAAATTGTATATTTTCAGTTTTGCACTCATCTAAAGTCATATTGCAGTGAAAGTGAATGTTTAAAGCAATTCTTATTTCGCCATGTTACAAACTGTCCCAAAAGTCTTTTTCATTATAAAAATTCTGTAATAAAATAATGGATGGGTTTTATAAAAAAATGTTTATTTTGCAGTAGTCCCTGGGAATTTATTTCTTAAAAATTATGTTTTCTGAATGTGATCCGTTATTTCGCTGGCACTCTTCTAAACGGGAGGCAACATTTTTGAGAACTGCTCGGCACGTATTCTTCGTGATTGCTGCCGTTTCTTCTCGGATATTTTATTTTAATTGGTCCAGAGAAGGAGAATTGTTACTGTATACCTTTGATTTGAGGTAGCTCCACATGAAAAAAGTCCATTGGTGTCAAGGCGGGGCCACGTGGAGGCCAGTTTATGTCACCTTATCGGGATATCAATTTTCCAGGGAAAATTTCACGAACAACTGGTAAAGACACGTTCCATAGCGACTTAATTTCCAAAGACGCGGCTAGCGACCGGCATACCCCCTGCCTCTCCCGCTCGTTGCGTTGGTACAGCGAATGAACCAAAATGAAAAAAATGCTTTTGGAATATACTGTCTTTCCCGACTCGCGATGCCGTCCACGTTCATCTTTTAATATCGTTCCTTCTAATTATTCTTCGTTCCAATTGTGTACTTATTCAAATTTCCTAAGCGTGGCAGTGGCGCGTTCGATTTTGCTAATACAAATAATAATAATAATAATGTTGATTTATCTCTCTTCCCGTTAAGGAGCAATAAATCTCCCCTCGGCAGGTCCGCCATTACAAGATTAGCCCGCGGCTCCCCAGGGACCTGGTTGTGACGTATTTTATAATTTATTGCGAGAGCCGAGGTGAAAAAATTGCGAGTAAACAGGCAACGCCTCTCGCGTCCGCCGACCCGGCCGGGGGTGCTCAGCCATTGAAATCAATGCTGCGTTTGAACATTTTGTCTCCGTTGGTAGCAGTCGGGTGCACTAGGCATGAGCTTAAGTTATGCTGTAAAAGAACGATGGACTTGCCACTAGGATTGTGTTCATCTGAAAGAAATACTCTCTTTCAGTAGCATGTTTCAGTGTGAGTTAATTTCCATTCTTGAAAAATATTTATATGATATTAGGAAAATTCTTAAGAGTTATTAAGTGAAGGGCTGTATGTTATTCTAATAATACTACGTTTATTGTGCATTGGAACATATGCATTTAAGTTCGATTCAAATTTATTGCGGCGTTTTGCAACACGTCTGCTCAAACGAAGACGTGTGTGTATTCAGAACATCGTGCGACGCGAGAATAGTTAATGTGAGAACTTTTAAATATTTGGGCTTAGATTTATACTTATATAATATATTAAGTAAATATGTAATTTACTTACTTATTTAGCGTGCACTCCCCTGCTTGGTGTGATCATTTTCGCATACCAATATTAATGTCTACATTTAAATTTGGTCTTGTTACCTGTACAAAATATACTTTTACATTTTACCGATATTGAAATAATATTTATCAGTACTACGTTCTGCTATATTTATTTAGCCTTTCTGATACAATAATATAAGAAAAGAACGTAATGTTAGAGATGTTCACTATCTCCTTAATTAGACCGAAGTTTGTGCTAAAGGAGACAGGTTCATCCGTTATACATATATCTAACAGTGTAATTGAAACAATATATTAAAAAAATAATCTTAATTAAAATGCATGTTACAAAATTGAATAATCACACATATTAAGTGATTTAAATAACATAAATTTTCTCGTTGGCCTATAATCATACCTACAGGGAAGGAAATAAACGAAATGATAAAAACAGAAAATTAAAATGAAGAAATTATGTTACTTCATGGAAGCATTTCCATCAATCTTTGTTCAGTTTATTTTCTGCCAACTTCTAATAATAATATTAGGACCGGTCATTCTAAATGATTTTCGTGATTGTGGTGGCGTGCGGTCTTTCACTATTTTAGCCAAAACACAGTTCGTATCTATACTTAAATTTGTTTTTTTTATTATTATTTATTTTCATAAGTCTATAAGTTGTCGAGTTAATTAATATGTATTATATATTATTTATGAATCCATTAAAATGTCGAGTTAAGTTGGGGAATTATTAGAAGTCTTGTTTGTCTTTTTCTTTTTAATTGTGTGATCAGTAGTAACTTTTTACTAACGTCCGTAGTAAAAATCCTTTGCGGGTTGTTGATACATCAAATTTACTATTAATTTAAAGCATAGATGGAGATGTCTATAGGCGTGATAAATAATCATGAAATATGCTTTATTCTATGCATTTTTTTCGCCTAAGCATTCGAAATCTGTCACTTTGGTGGTGAAATTTTTTCATAATATGTGCTAATGTATACATTAATTTATTAAACAACGAGATCATCATCGGACGAACTCTCATCACTAAAATAGTATGTTATTGAATGATTAATTGTCGTGTACTACTGCTACTTTCAAAGTATCAATCTGTCAGATGACTTTTGGAACAGCTGTGAAAAGTTCGCCATATGTAACAATCGATTCTCTTTTTTACTATCGGATATCACATGGTAAAATGAGTTTAGTTAAATATTTTTTTACTATAGTAAAAAGTTACTTCTGATCACACAACCGGCCCTAAGATTCGTATTACTATAATACTACTACCTTTACTCTCCAATGGTCCTGGTGAAACTGTTTGATGTTCATCCGTTCCTATCAGAAAATTTTTGTCGAGAAATATATTTCGCAAGAGTGTTTTTGAACAATGCAACTTAATCAAATATGTATTAAGGATAATCAGTAATCGACTGTTATAATCACCGGTCACGAACCTTCGACGCCGCCGATTTTTCGGGTTGTTGAAAGTGCGACCAACTTTTTTTCATTTCCTTAAAATTTCCCGAACCGCCCCTATTTTGTATTGTATTCCGGTCCTCGCCGGGTGTTTACGCGAGGAAATTAGCATATAAATATTGTTGCCTCCGCGATGAAGATATTTTGAAAGCGAAGACATCTCTTCCGCGCCCTTCGCGCTCCGAGGGAAATATTAAATATAAATATAAGGTTAAACAAAAGGAGAAGAACGGGGGCGGAGGAGTATTGGCCGTAAATAATGAGATTCAGGTTATAAAATAAGGTTACAGCCCATCATAAATCTGCCGCTTTTGTGTTCACTACTCGTCTTGGAAATGTATTAATGTACAAATTATCATAACTCTACGTTAAACATTTTAATAAGATGTCGTCAACAATTTCAATATATATATATATATGTCAACACGCCGCATTTTTCTAGGAGTGGAAACATGTTACATTCTTCGGCCGCCACTCATATTTCGCTCCTTCGACTGCCGTTCATCTTGAATCTTTTAGCGTCATGACGTTATTCAAAGTTTCTACTATCAGTCGCCCTCTTCTTGTCTTGTATTATTCTAATAACGAGCATTATTTCACTAGACATTCTACATCCGAACCTTTCAACTAGTGATGAGAAAAAATTCTACTCTTGACTCACTGGTGTGATTGTGATTGGTATTCGGTAATATCAGTGATTGAAAACTGTGACTGTGATCAGAATTACATTACTAATGCGCATGCGCCGCATGATATCACAATACATACATGAAATAAATGACTAGCATTCCTAATTAATATATATCTAATTTAATATCATCACAAAGAGAATGTGAGTTTATTTTTCGGGTCAAATTCTCATCGTTTCGGGTCAAATGCGTAAAACGTTTTGGCAGAATCTACTAGATGGCGCTGATCATGAATTATAACGTCATTCCTTCATGAATATTTTCGTCTCATATGCACATGCGCCGAATCACGGTTCACAACCAAATATATATATATTTTTAAATTAATCACGAATCTCATTATTCCTAGATGTTCAATCACCGTTAGTGAATGTGACTCAAAATTATCAATGATTGATTCACGGGTCGTGATTTTGAGCTCATCACTACTTTTAAGCTACCATACTCCTATGGAGGACCTGATCGCACCTCATAGTTACCTGGTCGTAAAACCAGCTCTCAACAGGTATAATAAACACTCCCGGTACCGATGACAGGCGACATGCCACAATGACATCAACTGTTGAACCGATTCAAAAGTTTTGTCTCTTTCGATGAATGGCGATATTAGCACTTCCGATAGTATCACGTGATAGCTTATAGATAAATGTATTTATTATTTAATTAATAAATCAACTCATTCTGTATCTATCTTTTTTCCATCAGTATTTTTATAATTTATGTCCCTTTCAATCAATTATTACTTTCATAATCTTTTTCTATTTTAGTTTGCTCATTGTAATGATAACAAAAATATGTATGGACGAAATAGGAATAAGTTATTTTGTAAAGTATTAATTTACAGTTATTTTATTATTTATTTATCTAGATTTGGATAACAAGGTATAGTTATCTATATTAAAAATGGTTTTCAAAGCCTGTTTGTGAAAATCGTACCGCAAAATGTCGGGCTCACTCCACGGTAAGAGCTTGACCGAGATTTTCCAATACGGGTGCTATTTATTTACCCGATAGTTTGGCGCAAATATTTTCTCTCGCCACTATTCAGAACTTGCATGTGTTCAAAAATTCTGCTCCCGTTCGGATTGCAAACTCAAACTTGAATTTGAAATTGAGTTTTGGAGTAGTGGGTACGTTACCTGTGTTTCGTTACAATCTGCATTCTGAAAGTTGGTCAGAAATTTACATCGGCTGCTTTGTGCAAAGTAAGTGCCTGTGTACACCCTAAAGTTAACCGACCAGTAAATGTTTGTTTCAAAGTATGCAATATATAGTTCAAACTAATTGTAACTAAAGCGTCTAATAGTTGTATGGACGGTAGTATGCTTGGTGCGCTATATAGCAACAAATGTGTACGCAGGTCCGGATTATTGCCAAACGCTTAGTAATGATTTTTCGTACGTAAAGAGTGGTTTTTTTAGAGGTTTGTTTTTCGAATTGGCAACACTTTTTCCAGCGTTAGCCAATTTGACAGCTGATAGCTGATTTGTGCTCAGTTTGGTTTGCCATTTCACCATGAATAGACTTACGGCAGAACAACGCCTTGCTTTATTTCGAAAATCGTGGTTCAGTTCGCGAAAGTCGACATAATCGTCCATCCGAGCAAATAATTCGAATAACCATGGATCGTTTTCGCACCACGCATACTCTAATTGACAATACGCATGCGCAGAGACATCGTACAGTGCACACCGAAGAAGCTATGTTTCTTCAAAAATGATGCCGGCCAGAATGTTACAGTCGATGAAGAGCGCTATAAATCCATGATTACTGACTTTTTCGTTCCCCAATTGAATGATATTAATGTGTAAGAGCTGTGGTTTTAACAAAACGGCGCAACATGTCACACGGCGCGCGCCACAATCAGTTTATTGAAGGGGAAACATTCGATGAGCGCATAATTTCGCGTAACATGCACTGCTTTGCGGGTCTTAAAATCTGTCATTGATGGATCCAGTTCCATCTCGATTACTACTAAAAAATCATTTGGACAATCATATTAAAAATACAACAAAGTAATAATAGTGGGAAATTCGATAAAATTGTAATAAGACAACTCAAAATGAAGCGTAGGAAATTAATTTGTTGATTATTCGGTATTATTTATTTGTTCCATTATTATTCGATAGAATTGTAATAAAACAACAGCACGTCATATTTTAAATTCAACTTAATTATTATTTTACTCCAATAATTTTAGATGCTAGTTCTCCAATAGCTACACATCCTGATGATATTTTGATCAATAAAACTAGCAACGAACAAATAGCTGGCTGCAGCGCTGGGTGGCCGCGGCTGCGGCCATTCTTACCGTAAAACCTATGTTTTCAATGTTGAAAACATCATTTATTACTAAAATAGGGGGAATGTTGGTCTATCAAAGTACAAAAACAAATACCCAATTATGAACATTTTTAAAATGATTTAAATACGTAATGTACCGATCCGGCGGTAACACAACTTACATCTGCCACGTTCCATGGTCAAAGGTTAACTGCCGTTCGACGCCGCCTGGCGACATATATGAACCCGTTGTGCATCGTACACTCGAGACCATTATATTAGGTCATCCCATAAATAATGCGCTTTTTTTATACTTCTTTTATTTTTGAAAATTAAGATAAACAAAGTTCTTTTTTTAATCTAAAACATCTCTCATTCATTTTCTACAATACTCTCCCATCTTTTTGGTAGACTTGCAAGGCCCATTTTCCAAAATTCACTTGTTCGTGACGAAAAACACTCCTGCAGTACTGTTCTGACCTCGTCTACAGAATTCATGTTTTTTCCGTCCAAATGATTTTGAAGACAGCGGAATAAATGATAATCAGACGGGGCAATGTTCGGCGAATATGGTGGGCGGGGTATCGTCTCCCATTCAAACTGCTTCAGCCTTTATAGTGTATGTGGCCCTCGCTGTATGTGGCCGAGCTCTGTACGCGATTAGACTCTGAAACTTTGTGAGGAACCCACTGAGCCAATTTGTTGACTTTTCCGATGGCACACGTGTCGTTGAATGACCAAATCCAAGCTTCTCTGCTAGTTCCTCAACAGTTACAATGGGATTTTGTCCCGCCGGGTTTTGCAGGACATTCTCGTCGAGCTCTACAGATCGTCCAGGGCGAGGCTCATCTCCTAGGCTGTAGTTCCCGGCTAGGAATTTCTGGAACCATCGTTGACACTGGCTTAGGCTTATTGTCTGATCCGCATATACTGCATTAATATTCCTCGCACTTTTCGTTGCGGTGTTACCTTTAATGAACTCATAAAGCAAAATATGCCGAATATGCTCCTTTGTCACTTCCATTATAACTTTGAAAAAATATCTATTAAAATCGAACTGCACTCTTAAAAACTTGCACTAATAATAAGTTACGTGCATGCATGTAGTTTATCGCGTCCCCCTCCGACTTTTAGTTCGTATAATTGAAAAAACTGCATTATTTATGGGATGACCTAATATATATGGGCTTGTTTTGTTTTTAAATGTAAATATATAATTATGAAAAAATTATTTTGTAAAAGAAGAATCTCAACATGTTTCTTTTTCTTTGGGGCAGTACTGTTTTCAACTTAAGTACCGGATTCATCGCGGCTTTTCATAAAATTTAACTCATAATATTTAAAAACATTCGCGTGATAAAAAGCTTTTCCCTGTTCTTCGCGCCCTGGGCGGGCATTCTCCGCAGTTTGGCTAATGGTTTCTTGGAACTTTAGTTTTAAATGTACTAAGTCAGATTTGTAGTTAGGAGCCACAACATTCGACTTGTGGCTCGACACAATTCACAATTGTTCCAGACGTGAAGTATATATATAAAGGCTTAAAATAATTAAAACCACAATTTATTTTATTAAACGTGAGACTTTTAAATTAAATTGTAATAATTATCTTTGATGTACACATTTTTAATAAAATTTACTCTATAAATAAAGATTTTTCTGGACATTCTAATTAACTTATTTTATATACATATAATTATTTTATTTCAGACATAAGTATTTGCCCACAAAAAATATTTTAAATTTAATTAAACAAAATTAAAATGAGAACACATTCTTATTGTGAAGTTGTAATTATTCAGAACATAGGTCTGTGATATTTTAAATATGAATTAAATATATTAATTAGAAAGATATACATATAAAATCAATTTTATCGAAAAATATTGTTGTTGCGCCACCGGGATTCGAACCTGGATCTCTTTCCTAACCGGGGAAGGTGCATTATCCAACTACGCTACAGCGACAATTTTCGAACCTATATGTTACCTTTTTGATATTAATACATTTAATCGTTCCATTATTTGAAAGAGCCATCTACCTTATTTTTACAGAATCTCAAATACCTTTGAGTAAACTGATAGCAGACGCCAGAATTATCAATTCATTTTTATTAAATTTTGGACACATTGATACAACTTTGGATAATGCACCTTTCCCGGTTAGGAAAGAGATCCAGGTTCGAATCCCGGTGGCGCAACAACAATATTTTTTGATAAAATTGATTTTATATGTATATCTTTCTAATTAACATATTTAATTCATATTTAAAATTAAAATGTATTATGTGTACATTTATTTATTAAAGATATGAATAACAGATTATAACCATTAGTTAAAGAATATTTTTAACTATTATTTATTATTATTATGTATTTATCCTTCAGTTGATAATTAAAAGAGTATACATTAATCAACTGTCACATTTTTAGTTTTTTCCTGTTTAAAATTACATTTCTTTTTTCCGTAGCTTTGTGCTACATTACATTATCCAAATATAATACACAATAAAAATAACGCTTCGTCAATTTATTAAATTACGAAACAACAACAATTGCCCCTTGAAAAATGTACAAGTGATTAGGGTTTCGCAATACTTTGAAACTAACTGTATTAAACATCACATCTTGCCCTAGTTCTCTCCTTAAGAGATGTCTTCGGTCTACCCACGAAGTTGATGAAAAGTAATGGACGGAGCGAGGACTTCGCCATCTATAATTGAAGAAGACTTTGTGGAAGACTCTCAAACATTTCTCCCCGGAGACGCAATCTGCTTATACTTTGTTTATAGTCTTGTTTGTGCCGTTCTTCCACGACCGATGGAACTTTATAGTATATTATTATGCCGCCGAGAATACAGTTATTATTATTGTATTAATTTTCGTGTTTTTAATGAATTACTGAAAATTGAATTTGGATGTATTTTAAAACAAAAACACCCCTCGGTGAAAATAATGAAGCGTGTTTTTATTAAATTAATTGGGTTTATGTAGCCGGATTCAAATAACAAATAATCAACCAATAATATAATTTATTTAAAATACCGCGCGCACTACTCGGCGCGCTTTCTTCATTTATTTTGTTCACAATTCATCACAAAATTCTTATGTAATATAAAATTCCAAAGTCCTTTGTGTCGCTAGTGTAGAAATATGAAAAGAAACTGACGCATTACTTTGGAGTAAAGTGTCAATTTTCTTTGAAATGTACGAACTAGAATAGCCGACTAGAATATGTGACTTTTTTGTTCTAAGGTAGATACATTTTTCAAATAAAATACAATAGAAGATTGTTTCCAAGTCCATTTCTATTGTCAGAATTTGAAAATTATATTGCTGCTGTACTATAGATATGCAATTATTTAAATTATGTCCTATGTACGTGAGTAGGTAATTATTTAAATTTTGTCCTATGTACGTAGGTAGGCAATTATTTAAATGATCGTTTATATGTCTGTCTTTCGTGTCCATCTTAGAACAGATTTGAAACATTTGTTATTAAATTATACACGCGTTGACCACTGATTCTATGAAAAATTATATTATTTTAATTAAATTTTATGGAATATTGATGAAATAGTTTATGTAGATAGTAGAAATAGTAAATGTCGCATTAATATTCTTACTATTTTCAAATTGAGCTAAGCACTTGTTCTATGAAAATACATCGAACCTGGTGGCCTCCTCAAACCGCCGACCATTTGATCACTGGGGAAATGTCTTACCACTAAATATTCAAGCACCGAGAAATTAGAATTATTTCCGATTTTAGAGCCAATTTATTAAGAAGTCGCGGAAGCTTTCATCTTAAACTTACTTAATTTATTTCAATTGCTTGAGGGACTTTCTTTTTAATTAAGTTATCGTATGAATTACCCCAGTTAAGGTACACAGAAGTAATTACTTGGTCCATTAGGTTTTAATGCTTAGATGTAGAAATTTCGGCGAACAACAGTCTTAGTGATGTTAGAGTAGACCTTGATTTTTGTGCAGATAACAAGAAAGCGAAAAATTAAATTAATTATCCAAGAGGTTGAATCTAGATACAAGCTGTCTCGCCGAGAACACTCGCTGGATTACGCCGCGATTCTATAATTATTATTTTGGAATATTTAGAAATTAAATCAGACTTTGAGATTTGCGGTATTTTCATGATTATGCCTAACTTCTTAATGAATTTCTTCAATTTTACTTGAATACACATTATGAATTCTTTCCACGTTTGTAAACAATTAAAATTTTAATGCAAATTAAATTAATCCACTAGAAAGATATACAGAAATAATCTATGTATCAATTATTCAAACTTGAACCTCTTCCTATCCGGGGAAGCGCGTTCACCATTTCGCTATAGCAATCGAATACATTTGTTGAATTTTGAACTTATATTCTGTAATCTTTCCAATTGATACACCTATTATTCCATTTTAAAAGCAATCAACTTTATATTGCGGTGAATGCCAAATACCCTTGAGAATACCCACTAGGAGACGCCAGAATTAATTAATGGAATAGGAAGAGGTCCAGGTTCGAATCCCGCCAACAATTAAATATTTTTTCGATAGATAGATTTTTTCTGTATTCTGTACATTATAGTTGATTAATTTAATTTGTATTAAAATACTACAGAACTATATTCTAAAAAAATGTGTTATTTTTAAAAATTCATATTGTATATTATATATTGTTTAAATTTGATTAATTTGGCAAAGGCGCAAATATTTTTTTTGCGAGTGCGAGTGTAATTTAAAAAATGGATCAATTTCATTTTTTAAAATTTTTCTGTAATTTTTAAAATGTATAAAGTTCGCGTAGGGTGTAGAGTATTGAATGATCGCGGTATTTTTTGTTCTCTGTGTCCAAGTAAGCGCTTAATAAATCGTACATTGCCAACCAAGCGGGATATCAAAAAACAATACACATATCTGAAACCGTACTCATTCTGCGCACATTTGTGCTTAGTGCAAATTTGCCGAATACATGGATCGGGCAAGGAGGCAGCATTTAATACTCCCCGCGTTCTCCAGACCTCGCGTCGTTGAATTTTTTTTACGGGGTCTCGTCAAAGCCAATCCCTTCTTAGCTACGCGATCTTAGGTTGGGGTGGAGATGGGAAAACTGCCCTTAACCAATTAGTAATCACACAAAAATCCATTCTCAGAATCATCTACAAAAAACCATCTAGGTTTCCCTCTGACTCACTGTTTGAGAAATGTTAGCTTCTTGATATTCGACAACTCTATGTAAAAAGGCTGATACTCTATTTTCACTCCATCAAAGAACTTCATCAATATCCATCTCATAGTTATGTTACGAGAGCAAAAAAGAATAGGATGACCGTGAAGCCTAAAATGAAAACAAGCTTTGGTCAATCCTTCCACATGTTTCTGGCCCCCAAAGCCTATAACATTTAGCCGAGCAGTATGAAACAATTCTCGATGGACAATCTCAAACACCATCTTAGGAGCTGGTTATTGGGTGTTGGCAGAAAGGAAACTGAGCAAAGATTCATGGAAATGATCACATGAACATAACGTAATTTCTTTATATTCATTTTTCCTTTTGCATAGTGTTCCAATCATGGGTATTTTTGATTAAGATAAAAAAAAAAAAAATTTCATATTTGTATGACTAACAACGGATGAACCTGTCTCCTTTAGTACAGACTTCGGTCTAGTTAACCCTTCCCAAACCATGCAGTAACACAGGTCTACCATCTTAATTAAACCTGTAATATTTCGGTAAATACATGCAACATAAAATTCATATTTTAGATAATCTTAAAGAAAATATTAGCGCTCAGGAACGACTAGTGAAAAACCAATTATGAAAAGGGAATCGTACAAAAACAATTATTTTTTCCATTCAATCCGTTATAAAATTAATTCGTTGGTAAAAATACGATTTGTGATATGAAAGACAGAGATCACACATTATTTTCACAGTGAAAAGAATAACAAACATACAAATATAATTATATCTTTCTTACTAATTAAATGAAGAGAGATAAGAAGGAAGGACACATTGTATAGGATTTAATGAATGCTCTAAATTATGTTATTAATCATTTTTTCAAAATTGAATGCTCAATATTTAGAGTAAATACGTGCCATTAAAGCTATTTAAGTTAATAAAAACATTTTTTCTAACTGTTATTTAAGGTAACACGAGTTGACAGCATGGCTGCTTTCGGGTATTTTATATCATGGTATGGTAAAGGTTAAGGAGACAGTGAACATCACTACATTATGAAGATTGTTCACCTTTTTTTTTGTAGATACTTTAAGAATTGTTTTCAATCAATTTTGTCGAAAAATATTGTTTTTGCGCTACCAAGATATATATTTATAATTAATACATTAAATTAGTATTTAAAACATCATATACCTATGTTCTGAATAATTATAACTTCACAATAAGAATGTGTTCTCCTTAATAATCTGACATTTCATTAAAAATCTTCATCTCACTATACATCATTGATTTCTGAGATTAGGCATGTCATGTCCTGAATGGCCGTCTCATTCTATTTTTTCCTATTGTAATGATGCTAATGCTGAATTACCTCAATTTTTGATTGGGTAGAAACTCAAGGTATATTGCGCCCAAATACTACTTGAAATGATTTGTGATGTTTGCAAATACTACTTGAAATGATTTGTGATGTTTGCAAATACTACTTGAAATGATTTGTGATGTTTGCAAATACTACTTGAAATGATTCGTGATGTTTGCAATTCCGTGCACCGGCGTTATCAACAGTGCCTGGAACAGATTGGCCATTAGTTTGAACACTTGCAATAACTGAAAAAATTATTTTAATTTGAATTATAAAACTTAAATTTAGCTTAATTAACATTAAGGGCCAGTTGTGTGATTAGTAGTGAATTTTTATCACTTGCCAGTTGTTGGTACGTCAAATTTACTATTGTCAAAGCATATATAAGAAATCTCGCCTCACAGCGTGACAAGACAAATAATCATGAAATATGCTTTGTCTATGGTTTTATTCGCCTATGAGTTCAACACCTGTCACTTTGGTGGCGAAATTTTTTCGAATTATGTGCTAATGTATATTAAACAACGGGATCATCATCAGAAGAACTCTCATCACTAAAATAGCGAGATATTTAATGATTAATTGTCATATACTGCAATTTTCAAAGTATCAATGTGACAGATGACTTTCGAGACAGCTGTGTAGAGTCCGCCATATTTAATCAACGATTTTAGGTTTTTACCTCCGAAGTTCGAGAATAAAATTAGTTAATTATTGCGTTTTTTTACCGACGATCAAATAACCCGTTTTCGCAAAAATGTTTACTTTATTATGTTTTTTTTTTACCACATTAAAAAGTTACCCTTCAGAGTGTGTATACAATTTTTTGAGACCTCCGTAAAAGTACGTCAAATCACGAAGCGATTTAACCCATTGAAACGTTGAATGAAAAGGTTCTCGTACTGTCTATGCAGTTTCCTACCGATTTCGAACTGTAATTTATTTTTCAATTGGTACTCACATAGCCAGCCGCGCTACGCTTTGACTTGGCGGGAAATTATCAGCTTTTGCCAATTTTCTCAATTAAAATAATTGTAGTCATCTCGTCGCCAGCGCCAGCGCGCAAGCCCACGAGGCTTCAAATAATTATACGACTGCTCGAAACAGATTTTTCCGTCCATCGATGGTCCGTGTACATTTTATTAGCAAACTTATTTTATTACGCGAAGGACGGATGTCGCGTTTTAATAGCGTTTTGCAATTCCCCGGTATGCCATTAGTCAAGCGCCGTGTTCCTTGGACTCACCCCTCCTCGTTCCCCTACCACCGTTCTCGTTCTACCCCGATATAAATTGACGGCTCTATTTATTTATTTTTATATATTTCAATATTTTAAATTTCCACATTGTTATGTTTTGACACCAATAGTGCGAAATGAACACACACACGTAGTTTGATTTCAATAATAACACAACGTGCGTGCGACGCACGAACGTACTAGTCATTATTTATTACGCGTTTTTTTTTTTTTTTTTCAAAATCTATGATATCAGTGGTTCACAAACTTTTTCGCTCCACGACACACTGCTCAAATTATAAAATTTTTGCGACCCGCCAAATAATATTTACGTACCTCTCACTTTTTTAAACTTTCAAATTTCTTTGGCATTCGTAATAGAATAATATAAAGTAAATTTTGTTGTCATCTCTAGTGAACACCGATGGTGGATGCGTTGTCGTACGCGTCAAATGTTTGAAATTAATTTTACTTTATACAATAATATCTTGCTACACACTTCCCCATCGCTCGCGGCACACCGTTTGGGCTTAGTTCTGTTCTAGTATGGTTAATTAAACCGATAAAGAAATACAATCAAAATATGTTTATAAATTTACATGGGAATAAAAAATTCTAATTGCATTATTTTTTCCTAAATACCCGGTACGTAAAGTTCTGTTTGCCAAATGTAACGATGAATTTCTGTACTCTAAATTTTCCTTGGTGGAAAGGAATTTTTCCAATGTTTTCAAACCCTGGTTAATCTGCAAATTATACGAGAACCCGTCGAAAATATTCTAAAGCATTTATGTAATATTTTTTTTCAATTCGAAATTTCGACATGCTGGAGAGGGTTGGGAGGCCAGTGTAAACAAACGTTATATCAGAATACATTGAAAATACCTTTTTATTTTATATCAGCGATGTATTATTACCATAAAATAATATATTGTACAAGATCTTTATTATCTGAGTTAATAAAAAACATGGTTATAATGACGCTGAAGTTTATCTTATGAGATGCTTGCGTGTGCCGGATTATATCCACACATTCTTCATGTGCCCAGTCTTTACAGCCATGGCATTGTATCCAGTCTTCATTAAAGTTTCGCCGCACATAATACAATCTACATCGACTTTTTTCTTTCCTCTAATCGCGAGTCGTCTGTTCATTTTCTTTCTCAGGAATATAAAAAGCGGGGGAATGAAATGGCCAGTCACGCTCATACAAAATATTAGTGTGACATTTCGACATCTCTTGGCAGATGTTAATTTACCAACTAGCCTTTTGCCTTTTACTGATTTTTTTATTTTTATGAACATTTGACACCGCTGTTTTGTCTGCATTATCTATTCTAGATGCAGGAAACTTATGTGCTTCCATCAATGATTGTAATTGATCAAAAAATCTCTCCACTTGAGGTTTGTTGAAGCCGACACACTTTATCATGCTAGTAGACTCGGGGGAGCGCAATACTATTTCAGGATACCGTTTTTTAAAAGAAGTAAATAAACTTTTACCTGCCGTATTTGGCTCTTCGTTGAAACTATATGGTATTTTTAATGATTCTGCCAAATCAAAAGCCAATTTCAAAAATTCTTTTTCTGTTACCGGCATCAAACGATTGTCTAAATCTTTGATGTAATCAATTTTTTATTGTTCGTAAGCATCCATAAAAGTACGATCAAAATAACCTAGCTTCGGTTGCAACTTTACTTCTTTCCCATTTTTTAATGTCATCATTCTCTCATGGAGGGTTCTTTTTGGTATTTTGTATTTTTATGCTGCACATCTCAACGAAATCTTCCCACTAGACACATTTTCCATTGGTTTATTAAGGTTGATAGCTATCAAGTTTCCTCTATTAGAAGTTTTTTTCTTGGTGATTCAGCATTTTTCGGCTATAAAAATGAATAAAGTGATAAATGTTTATTAATTTTCAATATAATTATACACATTAATAAATAGAAATATAAAGGTATTTTTAATTTTAAAATATGCACGAAATGTATTATTGGCTGTTACAATTTGTCCGGGGCTACCGGATTGTTCACTTTTTTTCAAAAAATACTTAAAAATTATAGTCAATAAAATAAGGTATTTATTATGCTCTGGTTTATGGAGTAGTAAGTAAATATAACAGTTAATTACAAATATTTACATAATACATACCTTAGGTCTGAATTATGTCACTTCAAAATTATGCCGGGATTAAAATTTTCACTAACAAAATACGTCAACGCTGCTTACAAATGAATGACTCAACGGGAGGGCCTCAACTGCTCACACCAGTCAAGACTTGCTAAATGCTACATCATTTATGGTAGGTACTAGCGCTATATAGCGGCAGTTACCAGATATTATCTTTTCCGGGGCTACCTACCATCCGGGGCTAGGTCCTTTCCCCCTACAATAAATAAAGTTAATGCAAACTAAAAAAAAAATCGTGAATGTTTAAATAATAATCATGAAGTAAATATAACTTCAATTCAGCAATCTACACTATTTATTTAATCAATGACGAAATATGTATAAAACTCGAAATTTAAGATAAAATATACAATAAAGACTGATTGTGAACACGATTCCATTCGGGATCTACCCAATTACGAATGATGTTGATTAATCATCAGACTTACTAATTTGGTTGTTATCATAACAGAATGGTTTCCATTCATTGTTATTATATAATGTTATTTTCAGACAGGGTTCCTATATTTTCAGACAGGGTTGCTATTGCTAACAGAAACAAAACACAGAAATTCATATTAAAATTCACACCAAAGACTGTACTCGAGAAAACTCTTGTGACCAATGTTCATCAATTGAAGAAAAAGATTGTATCAAGTCAAGTACCTTGCGATCATAATAGATAACAATCTCAAATGGAAAAAACATATTACTAATCTCACAAACAAAATAAGGAAAACTGCCTACATATTTTTTAGACTCGGAAACATCTTATCACTTACATATCTGAAAATAATGTATTACGCATTTGTACAATCACATTTGCAATATGGTATTATTGTATGGGGAGGTGCATATAAAACTTCAATGTCACAATTAGAAATCACCCAAAAAATGATAATAAAAATTATTCTAAAAAAAAAAAGTCTATCCATGTATACAACTTTTCAAAAAATTCAATAATTCAAATTATCAAAATTAAAAATCAATTAAATTTTAGAAGCGAATTCTGATCTACAAGATATAGAGATCAAATTGATATCCCAAAACTAAAATATACCGCAACTCAAAATCAATATATTTATCAAGGCATCAAATTTTTTAACAATCTCCCCACCACAATTAAAAAATTACGGACTATCATAAATTTGTAACTGAAGTAAAAAAAATATGTACACAGACTAACTGAAACATAAATTAACTCGTATATACTCCTTTTCTATACACGAGTCTTACTCTCATAGAGAAGAAACAAATGTTAAAATATATATATATCCACTGATTATTCAAATTGTATTATATTTTTAGTATTAATAAAAAATAAAAATAAATCTTTTTTTTCAGATGTTGAGAGTTCCAACAGTAAATAAAGGAATTTATTGTTTCAGAAGTGAGTTTGTAGAACTCCATAATTTCACGGAAATTAAATGAGTAGAACTAAAAAAACTTTTATTTTCATATGTGTGAGTAAATAAAGGGTTTTACAACAGCCCATTAACAATTACATAAAAACAGTGGGGTTAAAATATTGCCATTAATGTGGGTCCGTGTGCGAGTACAATTCTCCATATTGAGTAGACGTATGGGTTTTAAAATTTATTTGTTACATTAGTTCATATCTATTTTCTTTTCTTGACAGATTGATTCGACGTTGCAAATCGACTAACTGCACGAATGCTGTACACGAACAAGCTCACAAATGAGCTGGGAACACACCAGTTGTATTAAATCTTTCGATTGAACGATTCAAATAACTGTGCACCGTTACGAACTGAAGATTGCTCTCGCTGCAGCCAGGACCTTTCATGAGAACCAGAGCCTAAAAGCTAGCAAGACGGAATCAAACTTACAGATTTTCGGTTACAGGTAAATTAATCTATCTTTCGTTTTCTGGTGGATGGTTGTGTGGGTGTGTTTAAACAAAAGTCAAGAAAATTGTGAATTTTTCTTCAAATTTTATTTTCTTAGAGACCTTAATTTTTTAACGACAAACTGTAGTTATTAATAATTTTTAATTTCAATAATTTATAAATATTTGAACTTTAAATAATGTGTATTATACTTGTACTAATAATATTGTATATACTGCGTGATGGATGGGAAATTTGCCCTACATTACATTTTTCTTTACCTATATTACTGTAAAAAAAAATTACATATATTATAAACATATCTACAAATTGTCAGGATAGAGGAAATCTATCTATTTTCAAAATAGAAAATTGATTTTTAACTAACTAACAGTAATAACTAAACTAAATTGTAACACATATATAAATATAATTTTCTCTTTTAAATAGACTAAAAGGTTAAACACAATATTATTTCAGTTAATGGATCATTGTTTTAATTTTTTAACTTCAAACTCAAAGTTATTGGGAAAATATTTGTCTTCTGGATAGAACCATTTATCATAATAAATCTGAAATTATAAAACTCAAAAATGCATTTTTTATAGATAGGTTTTTGTGTTGAAAAGCCATTGAATATATGGTTTTTTAAAAAAAAATATCATACACCTGGCCTCAAAATTACTGAGATATTTTATTATAGTTTTGAAAGGACAGATTAATAAATTTTAAGTATTTGAAAGGAATCTTCTGTGTATAGTTTTCTCGGCTAATCTGCCGTGTATATCTGACCTTTCTGGCCAACGTTTCGGATCCCATTGCACACTATTTACTTCACACGACATCCTGCTTTCGATATGGTACTGCAAGCCAATACTTAACCACAACACTGACAGTCATACATCACATCAGCCTTGATGATGGACCCTGCAATGGGACCCGAAACGTTGGCCAGAAAGGTCAGATATATATGGCAGATTAGTTCAGAAAACTATACACAGAAGATTCTGAACGGCCGTGAAAACCTAAGAACATTTTTGAAGAATGGAAGGTTCAAGAAATATATTAGGAATGACCAGTCTAAATTTATATGACAATAAAAAAGATCACTTTTTTGACTTCTTTTTTAAAACTCTCAGCTAGAAAAGTTTGTACAATAAGACTAATTGTATTTACAATAAACTTTCAATTTAACAGACTCCCGATATAACGGATTTCTGATTTAACAGACTAGACAGTTTATTTCTGGCTACCGAGTCCTTACTAAAGAAAATATTATGAATTAAGTTCTGCATGGTAAGGCAAGGAAAGGAAAGAAGAAGGAAATATTAAGGAAGTACACTACACCAGCATGGTCTACACTGGACATTTCAATCTTCTGCTTGGGGACATCTTCTGACTCTGAAATTGTCCCTTACTTTGAACCTTTTTGGCATTTACATCGGATTCGCAAACAACTGAGGCTAGGTGCACTTTTTTTAAGCAAACGTCACCAACTTCCGTTCCTGTTTCACTTCCAACTGCTTGCTCATTAAAACCATCTACAAACAAATAAACAGACAATATTTCCTTGATTATAAGACACATGTTTTTTTCTATTTTGGTGTATCTGAATTCGGGGTGCGTCACTGATTACTAGTAGAGCTGAGTCGAAAAGTGATTCCAAAAAATCGGACACTGAATCTGAAGAAATTTCAGACTCTGATGGTGATGGTACATAAATAATATGCATATTTTTAAATCCATTTTATTGTGATTGTGTGACTTTTTATATAATGTTTTTATATTAGTGTATAAAAATAAGAGTGCGTCTTATAATGGAGGAAATTCGGTCATTAAAATTACATATTTGAATTTTTTTTAATTCCCTGAGTTATATTTCATTGTTTTAACGAATTTCATTATTAACAGATACTCCTTGTCCAAATAGTGTGTTAAATTGAGTGCTTACTGTATTTATAAAAGTGATTCATCTCTTTGATTGTTTCACCAAACAAATTAAGAAGCCACAAAAGGTTTGCTGAAGTGTTTTTCTTTACTTTCACCTGGAGGAAATCAAGGGTTACGATTAAAACAAATAATTTAAGTACCTAGCAATTAATTTTCACATTATTTTTATGTTAATTCCTTAGCTCCGGATGTGCGCATTTATATATGAATTCTTAAAATAATATAATTGTCCGCTCACCAGGTAGGGGGCTGGGCTCGGCCATGGCCCCCCGGGATGAGGGCTACCGGCCGAATCTCTTGGCGCAGCTGCTCCATGCGCTGCCTCATGTTAATGTCACGCTGCACAGGGTCAATTCCAGCTTTGCTCCACACTCGGAGCTCTACCTCGAGGTGACTTTCAAATCAATTCATCCATTTATTAAATATTTTTGCATGATCTTTTATCAATTATGAGACTGAGTACATTAGTAAGTGTGGCCAATTATTTATTAATACACTCAGTCGCTCTGGTTTTGTGTTCTTTAAGATGAATTCAATTGATCAATATTAAAATTCATATATTTACTTGGGATAGGCACAATATCTTGAAACTTATAGAGGAAACTTTCTTATGTGTACATTATTTTTGTAATATTCAGAGCTTGGGGATCCTGGGCTCGGTGCCAGCGGCGTGGCTGATTCTCACACTCTTGGTGCTACTCATTTACCTTCTCACCCGTTGCTGCGATAGGAAACCACGTCCTGCCAAAAGTATCTCAGCATTGAAGGTAAGTAAGCTTACACTTTGCTCATAACCTTTTTATACAAATTTTAAGATAAATTAAGGTAAACACATTCATTTTGACCATTTGAAACTAAACACATGTCTATACATGAAAATTATAATAAGCGGTGGTTCATTAGCTTATTTAATGGTTTAACATTATATTTGGGCTGTGACATTTTGGGCCCTTAATATGTACTAGGCTAGGGCCTCTCAAATGTAAATCCGGTGCAGAAGATATTTATAAAAACTGATCAGATTCTCAAAATTCAAAGTAGATATGTGAACATATCCTTATCTATAATTAGTAAGAGAGATTTTGAATGTGAGAATGTATGCATGTATTAAATAGGGACATACATACGTATGTACATCATGATGTCACTTATTGTATTTCATGTTATAAATACATTTATGTATATTGTGAGTTTGATTTAAATGGGACATTTTAATTATACTTGTATGAGAGTGAATTAGTTTTATTAATTATATTTGCAAGGCCACAAAGCTCGCCCGGAGGGCATAGTTGTTTTTAATAATGTATCCTAAATGTTGCTTTTTGTTTTTCTCAAAAGGTGACGTTATGTATAGTGGCAGTATTCTGTTGTGGCTCCATTGGTGTCGGTCTGTATGGTAATGATGACCTGCATAATGCTGTCATTCAGGCGCTTGATGCTGCTAAATCCATCAACAACATTGTTGGTTCCATTAGGAATCAGGTATGTGGTCTTTTCTTTATTCATTCATTTTATTATTGTTTACTTTCTACAATAAATAATTATTTATGTTACATATTTCTATACTTTTCATAAAAAATGGTAATATAAAAAATAGTATCATTAGTCTATTTTAGTTTTTTTTTTGTATTTGACGGATGTAATGAGAAAGTAACATAAATATAATCGTGGAATATGTATGCTTAATGATTTTTTTAAAATTAGTATATATTAGTATTATTTAAAGGTTTATTCTTGTTTGTTTGACATGTATCTAAAAACTTATATTTTATATTAAAATATTAATTCTACAGACAAACTCGATCGAACTGGCCCTTGTGAAGAAGGTGAAACCAAAGCTGACGGAACTGGCGGACATATTTGACTCCCCAGTGTCTAACCAGACGGCCCTGGGCATCTTGCTCAACACCTTGTCTTCCGTCAGGAACAACACCACGATGGCCGTATCCGCAGCGGCCGATATCAAACGCCCTCTGGCTGGTATTAACATGGACCGGTCGCTAGAGGTGATAAGTGTAAACCAATTTTATTTTTATAAAGTTTTATTATTATTATTGTATACTGCAGCCATTCATTTTTTATTGTAACCCGTACTGCATAAATTGTAAATAAGTACAGATAAATACTAGTGCCGGAACAAACTGACTGAATATTGTAGTGGATATCTATCTGACACAAACAAAGAATAACAGGAAGATGGTAAACTTTGTATTTGCATAAGAAATGAGACATACATAGCTTAAGTTTTGAAATACAATGTTGTTAAATTCCAATCCCACAAAAATGAACTGATTGGTAATTTTTTTCAAATTATCATGGTACTTGCAAGATTGTGATCAAATATGAATGTGTAAATAATTGTAATCTTTTTGCCTGATTTTTGATCAGAGCATAAGACCAGATAAGGAATTTGTGGGAAAATGTATTTTCAAGAGTAAAGTTTTCTGTATTTTATTGAATATCTAATTTAAATTGACTGATTTTATTTATTGCTCAAAGGCAATGATAATATTTTGCATTTGCAAAAGGGTTCGGTCTAGATTAAACACATGTGAGTCTACATTTGTTTTATATCAAAATAAAATGATTTCACTATTACAATATAAGTAATAATAGATTTATCGTCATTGGTAGCTCTCAGGAGTAACGAGGGGAAAGTTGTTATAACATTATTATTTGCATAACACTTGACACTGTCAAGACTCCACAATATAATCCCAAATAAATTAGATACAACATGGATTGCATTGTGAGTTAACTGTGTGTTAAACATGCTTTTAAGTGCGCTTACCTGGGATAAAAAACAAAAATATAAATTTAATATTCACTCCTTGCAAAAAGTCTACTAATAAACTGAATGTTATTTTCCATAATTAAGAAAATACTAGCATTATAAGAAAGACCATAACCATTAAATTTATTTTCAGCATGCCGCAAAATCGCCTTAATTGAATATACGAAATATATTTTCTTATAATCTTGAATCCACAGACAAATCTGCATTGGAACCATATTAGCAAAATGTTAAAAAGTAATAGTTATAAACCATTCAATTTGCAGTATATGTGACCATTATATTTTTAAAACTTTTAAATTCACTTACAGTGAATACAAATTATTGTAAATAATTTATTATATTTACTCACATGCTTTGAGACTTCGACTACTATTTAAAATCAAGTTTTATATAAAATAAATTCAGTTTATTAGTTTTACATTAGAGTAAAGGTCCTATTTCTTTATTTTTTTTATTTATCTATCTAAGTAATAGTTTAATAAAAGTAAAATCTAGTGTATAATTTCTGATATAAATGAATAATAAAAATCCACATTCTCGTAAAATATGCGAGAATATGAATTATTTTTGAAAGCGCACCCCTAAACAAACTTTTAAAGTTGTTAAAGATGTTTAAGATTATTTTCACACGTAATAAACCAAAAACTTTGATTAATTTCAAGGGAGATTGAAGAATGAAAATGGCAGGATGTAATACTGTATTCGTACCATTATATTGCACCCAATAAAATAAGAAGACGTGCCCATATCAGAGGTATTTAAAATAATATATATTTTAATGTTGATGAAATAGGCAAATAAGAGTTCTGGATACCAGCAACTCTCGAGTATTTTTTTGGTTTGAAAATAACCTTTATTGTATTTAAAATGACAGGTTTTATTGTATGGTGACAAAAAGTGTAACTAAATTAAAGGGTGTAATCCTGCTTACAGCGCTGGCGTCGAGGAGAATGGTGGCGCTGGGTGGGCGCTATGGCCGCCTGGTCCGCACTGGTAGCTGCCTGCGCTGTGCTGCTGGTAGGTGTGGCACGGCACTCACGGCGTGCGCTCATCGCTTTCAGTGTATGCGCTCTTGCTGCTCTGGTGGCCTGCTGGCTGGCTGCAGGGGCCGCGCTTGCTGCTGCCGTGGCGCTTGCCGATGCCTGCCATGACCCTGCTGCCGCTGTTACCATGATGGCTCCACCCGATCTGCCTCCAGAAGTAAGATATTGCAATTGTTTTATGATTATTGAAAACAAACAATGTCTGCACAGCTATCGAGCATTGGGAATTGTTGTTGTAATTAAGGATTTCATACATTTTTTTATTTAGTATTATTATTTATATTGTCTTTTAGTTTTAGTAAATAAATTTTATCTACAATTTTATCATTCTACTATAGTTATTGATTTAGGTTTATTTATTTTCATTGGAGTATCCATTTAACACAGTATTTTTTTCTCTGCAATATACCTACTCACTTTTCCTTCTTTTATTTTGCGCGTGCATCGGTTGCATATTTCATTAGAATTAATATTTTCAACAGATTGTCCGCTACTACTTGAGCTGTGAAGTGACCCACGGTAACCCTTTCACGCAGCGACTGAGGGAATCACAGCGCTCTGTATCTAATGTCCGTCAGGGACTCTTACAGCTTGGTCGCATCGCCACCTCCACATTCAATAATCCAGGTTTGTGTGTTTTTATATACAATATACTCTCGATTATCCAAGGCCACATCAACCGGGTTTTAGTTTTCCCGCGGTCGTAAAATATTCTGAAATTTTTTAATAACATTCAGAAATATTTTCTTAAAATGAAAATAATTTTTCATTTGACTACTCTATGTGTACTATAAATAAATGTGGTAAACTTGATAGTATGTAATAGAAAATAAAACTAATGAAATTGTGAACACATCATCGACCGGAAATCTCGGTCGATGATATGCTTGCAAATTATTATTCAGGTGCGCTTAGGTTCAGTGTCAGTGTCTTTTGCAAAAAAAAATCCACAAGTTGCTCAAACAATAAAACCTCATTAATACGAATTTCAAGAGACCAAAAAAATTATAGTTGAATTATGCAAAACCCCATTAATTCGAAATTCAGAAAACTGAAAACTAAATTTATTGTGTGGAATCAATTAAGTCAATCAAATGAATCAATTCAGAATTCGCAAAATTAGTAAAAAATCGTGAACAAATATGCTAATTTTGTTAAAAAATATATATCTCTCTCTCTCGGACTCAAATGCACGGTGTGTTGGCATGTACCGCAGCACACAAAGGAGGCTGACTCCCCACAGGCGGACAATTGTCAATGTTTTATAACTCTAAAATAATTACATTATGTGAAGTAAAAAGTTATTGATAGCACAAGGGTCTAAAAAATATCTCAAACTACGAATTAACAGGGTATTTTTGACATTTTGGGCCTTATGTTAGAATTTTTTTGAATAAATGGGGTTAGAATTATTGAGGTTTTACTGCATTAATACACCTTAAAGTCAAAAGTCTTTTGCCCTTAAATATTATATTGCAATAAACACGTTTCTATCGTACAATGCAAGTGACGTATCCAAAGCTCTATTAGTATATTTACTATAGGTGCAAACATAATTTCCATAATCCAAAATGTTAACAATTTTGTATTTAACTATAACACAAAATAAAACTATGAAATTGCGAACACGTCATCAATCGAAAATTGCAACATTTACTTATTGTTATTTGGGAGCTGGGGATGATCTTCATCATACTTATTCCATGTTTACGAGGTAAAGTGGGCAGGCGTATCACACTTAAAATTGTTTTTAATTCATATTGAAAGCCTACAAGATTATTTGGAGAAGCTGGAAAATAAGTTAATGTTGTATAAGTTCATTTTTAGTTTTTGTTTTAATTTTTTTGGCATAGTTTATCAGGGGTTTTTTTAACCAGGTAATTATTTTTTTGCCAACCACTTCGACATATGTAACTCTAATGTACATAAAAATCAAAAATATAAGAATATTAATAGGAATTATCATAGGTTTATAAAATACAGAATGTATAATTGTGTTTACAGGCTTGCAGCCGGCACTCAGCTCCCTGAATGCTGAGACCAATGCGGCTGAGCGCGTGCTGAATAGCCTCACGGCACTGGTGGGCTGTCAAGCGGTGCGCGCACACTACACTGCGGGCGCAAGGGCACTGTGCGATGCGGGTCTGTTGGGGTTAGCGCTACTTCTGCTAGCCGCCGTACTTGCCGGTCTGCTCTTCACTGTGCTTGTGTGGGTGGACAGCCACACTTGGATCTATATACAGAAGAAGTGAGGGACATTGTTATTTCCTTCAGTGTGTGCAGACGGGATTGTTACGAAATTAAATCAGATACCCTCTAGATATATATGCTACTTTAAGATTTTTTATCTCTGTTTCTTAATAAGTAACTTCTTCTCAAGCAACCAAAAAGCAATCTGTTTCATCAGAATTATGAAATAAATAAGGTTCACTCATTGTTTACTGAGTTAATTAATGTAAACTAGATAAATGTGGGTATTTTTTTTCCGGGAATCCCCCAATGTGTCAATGAGATTATTAAATAGTACTCGTTAGTGTTCAAGCTGGATAACACTTCCGGATGATATTAAATTAAAACATTTTCATATAGCATTCAGTTTTTTATATATCTAGTTTTCAATATGTGTTTAGTCTTTTAATTCTATCATTCGTAGGTCAGTATTTCAGTAAAATTTTATATGAGATATTTCTTGCATATTTTTTGGATCGTGTAGATTATGAATTACCCGCTTTAATTTTTTTTAAATGTGTTATAGGCGGGACTACGGCGGTGACGAGCACGCTCCTTTCCTGCCCTCATCGTCATCAGCCAGCGGAGCTCTGGTGCCCACCGGCGGTGGAGCGGCCCCCGGAGGCGGGGCGCGCACCCTGCCCCGGAGCCAAGGGTCGTACAGCCCGCCCCCCCTCCCCCACCACCACCACCCCTCGGCCCCCCCCTCCTATGGCTCTGCGCTGGCGATGGCCGCGCTGTCCCCCCCACTGCAGCACAGGCATGACAAGCAATAGAGCTTCTTTTTATTTAATAAAATAATCAGACTGTTGAAATTATGGAATAAAATTAAATTGGAAAAAGTCATGTTTCCGGGATTAATATCAATCAAGATGAGAGTTCCTTCTTTAAATTTAATATTATAATAGTGAGATTTAGCAGTAAAAGCTAAGGGATATGAATTGAATTTGTAAAATACAGTTTATTTTGCCAATTCCTTATTTTAATTTGGTGAGGTAGAGCTATTATTGTTTGCTAATTTTTCTTGGATATAAAATGTGTTACAGACATTAACATATTATGGCCACAATAAAAACTTGCACATCATATTCAGGGGTGAGATAAAGTAATGGGTTAGCATTAAAAATAAAAAGCAGTAAACATTATCTTTATATTTTTGAATAAAGGTTTCATGGTCTGATTATTTTTCTGTTATATTTTAAAACTGTGATTTTCCTGGTTGGCAAAGTGCGCAGAAGGCTTTAACCACCCAATCAATTATTTGATTTAAATGTCGTTAAAAATATTAGCAACTCTTAACTCTGTGTCTTCACTTTAAATTACTAGTACTTGATTACAATAAGTAAAGCCAATGCTATTTTTCCAACTTTGAAATCACACACACATTTAGGTCAACCTTAGTTATGCATTTTATGTCTTTAATATGTTATATAGTGATGCCATAAATACTCGGATTTAAGCAATTCAAGATTTTTGCCAAAGATGATTTTACTTTAAAATCGTTGATTGATTAGGCAGTTACTAAGTGATACAATATTTTAATTTTTAAAATATATAATTTTTATTTTCACTTTGTACTACACACTCACAAAATTTGACCCACATTTTACACTAATAATAATATTGGAAAAAAATTTCTAAATTCTAAAAACCGGGATATATAAAATATCTTGTGGAGATTGTAATAAAAAATGCATTGGTCAAACTGGGAGAAATTTAAATATGCAAATTAAAGAACATCTACGCTGTTTAAAAATAATAATTTCTCCTAATTCGCTAACCATATCATTAATATCAATCATTCTTTCGACAGCCACAATCTAAAATTACTCCACTCGGTACCATATAGGAGAATAATAATGAATATCCTTACAATGATATAAATGAAACATTTTAATTCGGAGAAAACATTAATGAACAATTCACATTTTCAAATCCTTTGCCGCTTTTATCAATGTTTCCTAGAAACAATAAAGCCACTCCCACCCTTACGTGCCCCGCCTCCCCAATAGCCAACTGTATTTAACCTTAGTTCAATTTACACCTGTAGATGGGAAGGACTGCTCTTCTCAAAACTAGTCGTGATATAACTCAAAAAAAAAAATATTGTGTGTGCATAGTGAAAATAAAAATTGTATATTTTTTAAAATTAAAAAAAAAATGTTTTACTTAATCAGCCACCTTTCTTTTACTCAATACCCTCTGCTTGCAAAGAGAATTATGTTGTTAATGATCGCCTTGTGATTTCCGGTGATGTATGTGAAGTCAGCATTCAAACAGCCTCATTTCTGGGATACTATTTGCCATTAATGTTGTCTGATTCCTTATAGTACACTTCCACCAATGTTCCCTTTATGTTCCCTCGGGCGCACACGATTCGGCATCATAGCGTGCACAAAAAAATATAGCGTCCACATAATTTTTAATAAGACATCTTAAAATTGCAGAAATTTTCTTTTGTGCACACACTGTGATCCAAAATTAGAGGGACTACCACTGCGTCATTTTAAAAGTATCTTCTGGCGTTTTCCTGTAATTGCAATAACAATTCTCTTCTCTTATGCCTGTTCTCTTGCAAATAGTGCTAACAGTGAGATATCCGAATATTTTTTTACAATGGTTTATATTTATCGCTATGTAAGCGTTGTGCATTGGAATAATTTTCTAACCTTCTTTGCTGAAAACGACATTTTCTTCATCAACTGATGACTACCTCCAATTGTATGAAATGAGATAATTAATTTAAATGATATAACTTATGAGTCTGACCACCGTGTTATGAAAGCAGAGATCAAACCAATAAAACTATGCTTTTGAATTATGAGTAAGTAAACTACTGCGATTATTAGAAATGTTATATTTTTTTTCCTCTTTGATGTTTTCTTAATGTTTTTCTTAATTTAGCATGTAGTCTAAGATTAAAAATAACATTTTCTTATCTAAATTTTTTTGCTACATATTAGCTATTGTCTTTGTGGTTTGTTATTTTACAATCTCTCTGGAAGATCCATTTTGTGTTTCTTCTTAAATGTAACTTTGGCTGTGCAAATATTTTATTTGGGTTAATTAGCAACTTCTGATAGAGAAGCATGATTATTTATTTTAATGTTGATGATAATTGGCTATCGTTTGTGTGACTACGTACATTCCGACTTCATTCAAGTTTCTGTTTTATTTTTTCCTTTGGTGTTTTAGGATCATATTCAGTGTATTATTTAATAGTGAATGTGGTTCATGCTGTAAGCCCCGCTGTGCTTTTATACCCTAACACCCCTTCTCCAGCCCTTATGACAATTCTCTCCTCACTGTACTCCGTGATTCATTCTATAGTCTGAAGAGAACATTCAAGATAGAATTATCTCAATTTAATAAGGATTCATATGTTGCTAATTAAAATATACAGTGGTACCTCGGTATACGTCCTTAACACATACTCTGCGGTGTTAGGTCAGATTTGACCCAGGTGTTTGTAAAAATATGAATTACGCTATAAATATTTGTTTAATGGTGTTTTCCTTCTAGCTAATCTTTTATTAAATATTTTAAAATAATTTGAGATACAAATAATTGTTATCGGACGAGATTCAAATGAGTTATTGATATAAATGTGAAAAAACGCTCAAAAACTGACCTAAGACAGTCGGATTGAATATCAGTGCTTACGCCCGAAACATATATTGTCAACATTTTGAGGGGGTAGACAAAGGATACCAGGATGTATTTGTTTTGACATATTTTCATCTGGCGGCCCCTAAACAATGCCAGTAATATAATTATTTGAGGGGCGTTGCGCCTACCTGTAAGTTTTATGACACTACCTACTCGGGTTCCTATGAGAAGATCACATGCTAAGTGTATGTTTGTATTTAGCCGTGTACGGCGTCTGTTGATGCGTGAAAATATGTACATTATTCGTAATATTTTTTAATTTTTAACTTTAATTTTTTAGCAGAAACATATTGCGGCACATCATGCCATTTCATTAAACCATATTTAAAATGAAATATTTATAAAAAATCTCCCACAAAACAGTTGAAAAACCGAAAACTTGATATGGGTCTAAAATGACCCATCACCGCCAGACGTGTTTTGTTTTGACCCACTGGGCTGTAAGTGTTAATCCGTTCCAGATCTTTGGATTTATACCAAACAAATTTTTCCCATAAAAAATAAAGGGAAAATGATTAATCCGTTCCCATGAAAAAAATCCTATTGCTATTGGCATGTTATACATTGATGAGGTTGTATAAAATATATTAAACACTGCTTAATACTAAAATATATAAATACAAAAGCAATTAAATTTAACAGGTTGAAGGTCATCAGGTTTGACGTTTAAGTACTAAAAATCTGTCCAAAGAAATTTGCTTCTGCCTTTATAGTGCGCGTTGTTCACCAAATGGTAGAAACAGTCGTATTGACGCTCGTGGGTAGTCATGGCAGAGATCCCCCTTACCAAAAACCAAATTCAGCTGAATGAGACAGAGGATGTAAGCACGCACCATTTGATGCACGCGAATCGTCACCAAACAAAAGTCATATACCAAACAATGGTTGTATACCAAACAAAAATGTTTGCGTCAAAACAGGACATATACCAAAGCAGACATATACCGAGGTACCACTGTATTAGCATTTCAAATAGCCTTAATAGCAGCGTTTTTGGTTGTGTAATAAATTATTTTCAAGTTATGTAATGCGTATTTCCTTAAAATCATTTTCTTGAAACCATAGTTTTCTATTGAATTTTTCAAAATAGAATCTTTTAAAAACATGAAAATAGAATTTTTGAACAGTCAATTTTATTTACAATTTAAAATATATTTTTTTGTAAATTTAACTTTAAAATATCTGAAGAAATAATAAGACACTGGAATAGTAAATTGAAAATAAAAATTTGAGTGAAAGTATTTGCAACGTATTGTTGTTGTATGTTTACAGAAATGACGGTGGCATCGGTCAGTACGGGTCCGGCAGAGGCGGCGGCGGTGGCGGGGGTCCAGGGGCCGGGGGCACCGGGGGGCGTGGCGGTCATCTCCCCTCGGGGGCCTGCCACACGTTGGGCCGCCTGCCCTCACACAGCCCCGCCGGCGCAGGACCCAACAATGGCAAGTACGCGACTCTGAGCAAGCAGTGCAAGACGCTCGAGAGTTCCGACTTCTACTGAGGGCGCGCGGGCGGCGCCGGGCCCCCGCCCCTGGCCCTTGACCCGCGCGGCCTGGCGCCCCCTGACCCCCGAGACATCACGCCGCTCACTAACCAGATCAACCGTTTCGACCCCAAGTATGCTTCCTTCGGTCCTAAGCATCTCAAGGCCGTGGGTGGCCCGCTCAAGGCGCAACCCCTTCCCGACATCGGAGAGCTACCTCCGCGCGTTGAACTTCCTCCTCGCGTGGAACTGGCCACTTTTCAACGTCCACCACCGCAACCTGACAAGTACGCAACCATCCGCACCGGGGGCAAGTATGACAAGAGTCATAAATACGCACAACAAGTGGAACGCGAAGAGGCGGCTGCCACACTGGATCGGCGTGCCCGCCGCCCAGCTCCCAAGACAGGCAACGGAGTATCCATCGTCCACCAACCCCTTCCGGAGCCCCCGCAGCCCCTCAGCGCAGCACACTTTACTCAGTATCGCTCGCCGGCTCCGCCAGCCCTGCCCTGCTGCCCACAAGGTGGGCAAACATCGCATCGCTCCCAGAACAGGGCAGGCCGCACCCCTGAAAAGTTTTTCTCTACCAGCAGTCAGCGACCTTCCCACTCGCACACTCTGGACCGTCGGCACCACACTAGTCAAGGTGGTAACCAGGGGGGCGGAGGGGGGGGCCGCAGCGGGTCCCAGACCCTGGATCGGAGGGGGCGCCAGGGTCCGCGGAGTGTACCCCAAGACCAGGGGGGCGAGGCCACCAAGGACTTGTACGCTGTCACCGAATTGTAATGATAACTTCCGAGTGAAGCCCACGTGGATGGTAGTCATTGCGTGGTTTCACTTATATCAAAAAAATGTGGCGACAAAAGCAATAAATTTTTCATCAAATATGAATGTAATTTGGGAAAGGACGGTGATAAAGAAGATAAATGCTGATTCGGGTACTTTGAGGGAAATTTTGTTGATGAGCGTTTTGCTCGCTGAGTGGGGGACTAGCCTTGGGTTCGTTCTGTTTTGATTGATTAGTGTCTGCCTGAGGAATGCTGAAATATTCACATTTTGGACTAAATTGCCTCGTGAAGAAATGATCAATTATTACAGTTTACTAAATAAAAGTATGTTTTGTAAAAAACCTCAGCAGGTGATTTTATATAATTAAAGGCAAAGCAGCCAGAGTGGTATGGAATGGAGTCGTCTACGTGTTGTTTTGTTCATTCAATGTTGTCGTACTAACTTTAACTCTACTCATAAAAGACTCAGTGTTTGTAATATCTAGAATAAATAGTCAGATAGGTAACACCGAACAACTGAAATGACAAACGGGATCAAATTTTACTTCATCACGCTTCCAGCGACGTCCTCATAACCCCCAGCACTTATACAAATCCTCATTTCTATAAAACTTTTTCACACCAAAACATAAATTAAGATTTACTGAGCACAAATTGTAAATAATATTGGAGTACATGAATTCACTCCATGTCGTGTCGTAACTTCAGACTGTCAGTTTTCAAAATTTTATAGTCATTATTTAGATAAAATTACACATTTCATACTCGGCATTAATACAATTATTCCCACAAAACAGAGAATTCAATTAATCTGTTTTAAGTTTTTAAAAAAAATAGAATCTCATAGAAAGAAAAAACAACGAAATTGTGAAAAAAATTATTAGAATTCTCGATTCACAAATAATAATGATATTTTAAAGTTATTCATATAAATTATACTCAAACTAATATATATATATATATATAAATATATATATATATATATATAGTATGAAATGTATCTTTTGAATTTAAGAAATTGATAAAACTGTACGAAAGGTGACGAATGCCGGGTTATTTGAAAATAATAAATAATGAGAGAGAAAAAAACTACAGTGTCCATACAAATGATGTCACATTATTTAAGACTAGATAGTCTTTAGGTTAAGATAAGGTGTTTTGCGATGGATTTGGTGTTGATGGTTATACTTAGGAAATAAGCAGATGTTATTTATTCCTCGAGTTATAAGGTAATTTACGAAATGACTTTTTATATGTAGTCGCATGGCATACCCAGGCTGATCTCGGCCCAGCGAGCCCGCACACAAGTCAGCTCCGGGTATGACTTGTACACTTCTGTTCATAAAATCATTGTATGAGCACAACTAATCATATATTAATTAAGTCTGCATTTTTTCATTCCATATTATGTATTAATTAATCTTTTACAGAATATCGTCTTTTGTTATTCACATAAATGTTTTTTTATCCAATTTTTAATGTTCATGTTGTTCCATTTATTTTCCTTTAACTGATTCAGTATACTAAAACAGTTACCGAAGACATAACGTATAATACATTTTAAAACAAGTGAAGTGTTTGACTTTTGTAGATATTTCTATCGAGCCTATTTATATAAATTTATTATATTAGAAATAAATTGTAGGTTTTGGTAAACTGTGGACACATACAGTGGTTTGTACTAACATTTTATAGGCAAATGCTCAAAATAAATTTCATGTATATGATAAGTAGATTAGTTATAACAAATTCATTCAAACATTTAATAAGCACGAAGTTTAATAAGAGCGTGTCGATCTGGAGTATAAATATTGAAAGTAAATTTCATGTTTATGAATTTTCATTGCCATCTTGTAATATGAAGATTTCTAGTAGCGGTTTTGTACGGACGGCATGAGGAATCTACATCTATCAAATTATTCAAAGTTGATCTTTTCATATATTTTTATGTATATTATTTCTGTATAAATAATTTATAATAATGAATTAATGTTAGACTGTACAAACTAGTCAATCTTATATGTGACCCCCTCATCACCCGATGAATATGGGCAACGCTACTTGGTTTTCATTATAATAAATTATTAAATATTTATTTTAATATCATACCATCTTGTGGGGTTTTAATGCTTGCAGTGTGCGGTGTACGATCTGCGTACCCACAAACACGCCTGATTAACTCCTGACAATCTATTTTCCTTTTTGGAATAATCATCTCTTTTTTTAAAATTGTCCATCTACGCCTCACATGTAAAATAATACAAATTTTAATATTTAGTTAAAATGCAACGGTGCATACTATTTGATACTTAATGTGTTTTTTGTGTACAAAGTTTATAATACATATTGTCGTGCCCATATTCTATACTGTATGTAATAATTATTGCAGAAATGATCGATTCCTTATTAAATTAAGATGGAATACTTTTAATTTTTTAAATTATTGATATAATTATCAATGTCATCACGAAAACTTTACAGGTAGTGTTTCGTTTACACCGGGGTAAAATGCTACACAAAAAGAATCAGCATAAAATGAACCTGATTATGATTCTTTCCAAAATAAACATGCAATATATTAGTATATTTAACATCAACTGGATCATCTCCCTTTTGAAAAAAAGTAGAGTTGGCAGCTGAGATTTTCTGATTAAAGGCCAGCAGATGTCAGTATACTACTTTTCACATTAGAATTTTGTTCCCAGTCGTGGTCAATCAGAGAGAATTCATTAACGAGGGCTTCCGTGGTTGAAAGCCCTCCGCGCATGGCCGTTAGTTAGGCGAGACACGCGCAGTGTGAGAATTGCAGATTTTTCCTGAAGCACTAAGCTAACCATTATCGTGGATCAATGCAAATCAAACTGTCATAAACCGAAGGCTACCTGTAATTTATATTTTGCCTGTATTGTATAGCCTGAATATTTTCGGAAGTATACAAGTTAGTAGAATGATTCTAATTTATTCATCACATGTATGTTCAAGTCATTTGGCCAATATACATTGTCTGAATTGATTGTAATGTAAAGCGTATGTAAAAAAATTACTGCTGATGTGATCATAATTATTTGTATTTTTTTAAGGAAAATTTCAATATATGTAATTATTTGATCTGTGTGTGCCATATCTCAGAATAGGGGAATAAGAATGATTCCTTAAGTTTCCCTTTTCCTTAATAATGCATATTGTCGTGGAAAACTTGTTTGTTGTAAGAATCGGTACATTTTTATTTATCAGAATTTTCAGAAAGGATTCCTTTCACACGTTATCAACATATATTTATTTAAGACCCACAATTGTATATGACAATGAATGTCATCCGTACTGTGATGATATACAGTTAACAAGAAATGAATCATTGGAAATAAATGATTTAGTTTTCATATGTGAGATGAATTTTCCTATACTGTCATGTAAATTAATTTAGATGGGACAATTATTTCCACAAGTTGATATGGCCATCAACTTAATACATAAATAAATGAGGTGAATTTAATTCTAAAAAAAAAGGTGACGATTAGTTAAAAGTTTTTCAATTTTATTTATATCTTTAAGAAAACATCCAATTGGCTCAATTGTAGCATTTTATAATTCCATTGTGATTGAATGTGTTAGTTTTTGTAATTTCTAATACGCATTTTAATATGATGTGTTGACTAAAATTACACTAAGTATTGTTCAGCCAATATTTTGCCAAAGATAATATTATCATTAACTTTTATGTTACATTTACAAATACAAAACAGTGTAAACTCACTAAAATATTCCTGCTTTTTCTAAGAGTATACAATCATTATTTTTGATGTTTTACTTCTTTTGGATGCATATTGTAAAGACGAGACTTTCTAAAAAATTGCAATTTTTTTTAATTATTCGCAATATGTATTGATTTACAACTGATCGACTTTTGATAAAGTATTCTCGACTTATAAGTAGTTAATTCCTGCTAAATATATTAATTAATCGATGGTACTGTGTATAATATACACTTAATAAAAATATTAGAATTCTTTGCGCTTTTTCATTTCATTTTCAACCTTATCACCATTCCATTTGTAATGCGTACATTATATTCTATTGAATACATCTGGATATTTTTTCATACACATGTTGTAGTCGCCGAGTGATGTTTTTCATAATTATTGTGTTTGAAAATGGATGCAATAAAATTATTTTACACGCTTTATATTTTTAATTATCATATATCATAATACTCAACACATACAATTGACTGAATACAACAAATTTATCACAGGAATGGTCCCCACCCAATATACATCTGACAGAGGTTGACGATGCTCGTGGCTTCTAGAATGAGATTATTAGCTTGCCCTTCCGGCGACAGCGATAAAGAAAACTGCTTATCTTTCGTGCGTACCTGAAAAATAAATTTGTTCACATTAAAATCGAATAATCTAAAATTAAATTGAACAGTATAAACATTTATTATATATTTTTAAAATATCACAATTAGTTTCAATATTATTTACATTGTTAAAGTTATAATGTTTTATGGAGAAATGTATTTATTTCCCTATAAACCTTTTCATATAAGGGAGTAAACTTACCATCCCCTGCAGTCGCTGCTCGATGTGAGCAAGGTGGTCCTTGGCAGATTGATTGGTTCTCTCCGCAGAGCTGGTGTCCCGGGCCACTGCACGCTGCCAGGCCACTAGGGGATCGTACACGAAGGGGCGGATTACTGACATCAGAGTGGCTGTTTGTGAACGCAAGACACGTAGAGTTACTTCACAGCATTTTCTGGAAATTTTCATAAATATTATACATAATGAGAAAAAAATACAATATAATAAATAAATAAAAATTTATACATTTTGGCACATTATACATAATTCTTACACTACACTCTTTTGTACATTAGGTAACCCTAAATTCCTGAATATTAATAGTTTCATTGTATGATACAAAATTTAACAAATTTTAATAAAGTAATTTTGATTTTTCCGTGGTTTTAAATCATTCGTGCCTCTATCTGTCCTGATACACAATTGTATAAATGTAAAACAATGATACCTGTAAGTCCCCTCGCAGGCCAGTGGCCCCATGGCGTGCTGCATGTTGTGCGTTAGGCGGAAGGGAACTCTCTCGGGCCACTCGAAGGCCTCGCCTCTGTTAAACAGGCAGTTGAAGTCGACGTGTACCGTGTCTCCGTTGGTTGAATCAAATAGAATATTCTCTCCGTGGCGATCTCCTAAACCTGTGGAAAAAAGGTAAATTATTATATGCCAAAGAAGAATGCTACGGTTATTAATCTGGTGCAATTAGTTCCATTAGGTTGGGCGCACACTTTAGAGCGAAGACACATTGAGGACAAAACAGTTGTACGACAGTTCGCCACCAACTGTTCTGTAATTTGAAAATTTAGTCATTAGTGTGTGTGCACTCTCATAGCTCTCGCCATCACGACAACTGTCGTATGACAACGTACGCACTTAAAAATCAAAATTAATATTTAAAATAAGACTGTTCCAGCATGCTGTGAACTCACCGAGTATGTATCCCACCATTGACATGACAGCTGTTGTGCGAATGTACGCTGATCTCGCTTGATACCTGAAACAATTCAAAATAAAGTATGAAAAATATATTTTTATAATTTTTGTAAATAAGGAACTATTTTAAGATTTCCTTAATCTAAACTTACCAAGTGTGAGGATCTGGGAATGTGTATCTAAACCAATCGCCAAATACTGGAGGATGTTTAGGAAATAGTTGTTCCTCAAAAACTTTCCTCTTCTTGGCGAGAGGGTCTTTATTTGCACACATCAACTCCTTCAGCTCCCTAGCACTGGTGTAAATACCTATAAGCAAATCTTATGTAAATAATATGAACATATCACAGAGAAGTTCAAATATTTTCAGTAATGCGTACAGGATAGTTTCAGATTGAATTGAAATTTTTACTTTTATGTTAAATTAATTTTACCAATTGATTTTATTTCACTGGTGCAGTTAATACAGGGTTTTGGAGAATTCTGCATTTTTTTTTAATAAGTACGCACATCAGTCTGATATCTGAGCTTCGAGTTGAAACAACATATTTTATATTACAGATTGATGACTATTAAAATGGGTGAAATATTTATTTATTTAACTATCAAAACATATTTTACGCCGTTTGATGCTGTGTGAATTTCATAAAAAAATCTGCATATGTTGCCACAAAAAACATTTCTGATATTTATAATAAGCTGTCAATAATGGCTTAAAAAGTTTTTGTTAGGAATTTTGTCTTTTTGATGAATGCCAAACTGGAAGGCTTGTATAATTCGACAATGCAATGTTACTAGCAGAAATCAAGACAGATTTATTGAGGCATTTTGTTTTGATAGCTGTTGAAAGTGGGCAAGTTTGTGCTCGTTTACAACCACGGAAACAGAGCAATATCGGTCAGTGATTCCTTTCTTTGGATGGCAAGTACGTATGAGGAAATCAAAGTGAAGTTACATGCCATTTTTGATGAAGCTAAATAATAGCAAGGGCAATAATATTCTGAATTGATGAATAAAGGTTCCATTTGACGAAGAATAAATTTTCTCTTTCACCAGCTCACTCGTCTGCAATTGTCACATCAAAACTGGTTGAATTATACTATAAATTGTTATCTCATCCAGATTTCCTATTTTCCAGATTTGGCCCCATGTGATTTATTTTTATTTCCAAACATGGCTTGGCAGAAAGCAGTTCACATCAAATGAGGAAGTCATCGCCGAAACAGAAGCCTGTTTTGCTGAGTTCGACAAATCATATTTTTTGGATAGCTTAAAAAAGCTGGAATATCACTGGACTAAGCGTGTCGAGCTGTACGGAGACTATGTTGAGAAATAAACAGGTACTTATCGTACAGCCCTCGTAAGTTCTTTATGTTGTATCATTTCTAGGCATATCTCGTTTCCTCGTCATTTTGCTGTTTCTAAATCTGAAGTTTCTAGTGGATAAGCGAATGAAGAAGAAAAAATGTACCTTTTTCTTTATACAGGTTCATCAATATGGGCCTGAAACCCAACAGATTGGGTACCCACTGAATAATCCCACACTCCTCATTGAGCGGCAACACACCATACGTGCGGATGTAGAGCCGTCTCTCTCGGCTCTCTGCATTGTCCTGAAGGTAGCGATTGACCACACCATTGAACTCCATTAAGCGGAAGTCCTTGCGTAGATCATCCTTTGGTTTCAGCATCATCATGTAACTCTTTCCGTCAGAACCTTGGATGACAATTTTGTTTAAAATATATATTTGAGCACTTTTCGGTTAATTAATCAGCAAAATTAATAATTGATTATTGAAGCAATCAACAAGTGGAATTAATGTTTAAAAACAATGCCAATATAGTCTTTGTCTCTATTTTTTATGTTATTAAATTATTTTCATTTAATGTCTGATATTTTGATTTTTTATTCATGTCATACTAGAAAGCAATCGGTTATTGGCGAAATCAAAAAACCCAGTATTGCTTGAATATAAAAACTAATATTTAGGGCCGGTTGTGTGATCAGTAGTAACTTTTTACTAACGCCCGTAGTAAAAATCCTTTGCGGGTTATTTATTGATACATTAAATTTACTACTGTCAAAGCATAGATGGAGATGTCTATAGGCGTGACAAATAATCATGAAATATGATTTATTTTATGCATTATCTATGGATTTTTTCACCTAGGTGTTCGAAATCTGTTACTTTGGTGGTGAAATTTTTTTGTATTATGTGCTAATGTATATTAAACAACGATATCATCAGATAAACTATAATCACTAAAATAGCGTAATATTGAATGATTAATTGTCATATACTGCAACTTTAAAAGTATCAATGTGTCAGATGAATTTTGGAACAGCTGTGAAAAGTCCACCATATTTAACTATCGATTCTCGTTTTCACTATCGGATATCGAAGAGTAAAATGAGTTTACTACGGAACGTTCTTTCGAGGAGTAAATATTTTGTTCACTAATGATCAAACAATCCGTTTTCGCAATATTTTTTACTTTAGTAACTTTTTCACTATAGTAAAAAGTTACTATTGATCACACAACCGTCCCTTAAGGTTATGACGATATTCAACAGCAAACTGAACATTATAAATTTCACCAAAAATGAAAATATAAAAACTCTTATTCTGAGTTGCCCTGGCCGACCTTTTTTAAAATACTGTAGTCATGTAATTAAGCTTAGTAAAAAATGTTATGGGGCTACTTTCAATGATAATTCAAATTTTCGCATTTTTTATGAAAATGTGAGTTTTTATTATTCATTTATATCAGAAGTAATACACTAGATTAGATTTTTTTAAAATTATTACTTAGATGGGACCTTTATACTCATTTAAAACAAATAAGTTAATGTTATTTGCCATAATTAAGACAATACAAGCATTATAAGAAAGACCACAACCATTAAATGCATTTTCCGCGTGCTACAAAATTGTGTTAATAGGCTAAATTATTGCATAAACGAAATATATTTTCTTATAATCTTGTAGCCAATATTACGGGGATAAATCTCAATTGAGACAAATTAACAAAATGTAAAAAATTACTAGTGTTAACCATTCAGTTTGCAGGACATATGATCAAATTTCGATATTTTTAAAATACTTTATTTTAGTGAAAACATACGTTTTAAAATAATATATTGTATTTACTCACATGCTTTGAGGTTTCAGCTACTATTTAAAATCAAGTTTGATATCAAAAACGCAATAATAATATTTTATTTTCTCGTAATTTTTGTTAAAAAATGCTGAAAATATATGTTTTCACACATATTTTACCCTTGGTTTGAATTAATATTGAACTTATTCACAACATTGGTAGCAAATTTTACTGATTTTAAGGAAAAACAACATTTTCTTGAACAAAGAAAACATTTTATGTACGTTATTTTTATGTAAGTCAGAATTAAATAATTAATTTATATATAACACTATTGCATTTTAAACAAAGCCGTCTGTTTCATAAAAAGTATATAATTATGAAACAACCATATCACCGAAACGGTAACAGGGCATTTTAAATCGATAATATTAAACAAAATAAACGAGAAAATCAACAATTTTATTATCGTCTCTTTTATTCAAACCTTCCTCTCTCGCATGATTTATGTAACAAATAATGTAATTAATTATTTATCTGATACTTATTATTATTGATAATAATTTAACTATTATATTAGCGTCATCTTGAAAGCATATCTAATTCGTGTCAAATTTCTCAAATTTCAAACTGGAAAAATGTAAAACCTTCCCAAAGAAATATCCACTATGCTGGAAAAAAACGTATTGAAATCCAATCTTGAGTTTTGAGACAAAAGATAGATATTGCCTTTTTATATATGTAAATATTGGTAATATCTCACTCAATCACAAACCTTTAAAGGTCACTTTCCTTGGTCTCTGAAGGGAGGGGAAAACAGTCACCGGATCTTCAATCCCAGTGATGTAGACCATGTGTGGAAATGGATTAAAATTGGTATCTTTTTCCTAAAAAAACAATACAATTATTATTATATAATCAAATTGGTACAATGATTTCATGAAATGTATATTTTTATTACACGGATGGGATCGCACCTTTTTAACAGAATGGAAGGGAAGAACAATCTTCACAAATTGCTCGTGCGGCATCATAATTTGGCTGAAATTATCTGAAGTCAAGAGACGCGGGAGTGACCGCACCAAAGTACTCACGTATGTTGACTGAAATCATTAAATGTTACATTTCAATTACAATTTAATACACCATTATAAGATTAAAAGAAATCAAGGATTATAAAGAATACAAAAACTTACAAACCAAACACATCATATTTTTAATATAAATTAAATGTATAAATTACAAAGATGTACATGTAAAATCAATTTATCAAAAAAATATTTTTGTCGCTACCGGGATTCGAACCTAGATCTTTTCCTATCTGGGGAAATGAATTAACCGATAATGCTACACCAACATAGTGAGTTGATGGCAAATTTTTGAACTTATATTTCGCACTTTCAAATTGATACATCTGTCGTTCCATTATATAAAAGCAATCTTCTTTATATTTACGAAATCTCAAACACCTTAAATATAAAGAAGATGGCTTTCAAATAATGGAACGACAGATGTATCAATTTGAAAGTGCAACATGTAAGTTCAAAATTTGTCATCAACTTACTATGTTGATGTAGCACAATCGGTTAATGCATTGAATCCCGGTAGCAACAAAAATATTTTTTTGATAAATTGATTTTATATGTACATCTTTCTAATTTATACATTTAATCTGTATTAAAAATATCACACAGCTCTGAACATAGTTCACATAGTTCTGAAAAATTGCAACTTCATAATAAGAATGTGTTCTTAAAAAAAAAACATAATATTTAATATATTTTAAACAATAATAGAAGTTATTATTCCATTTCAAAACATAATTTAAATGCTTAATGCTGTTTTAATATAATGTCAATTATTTATGGAATTGTATTACATGTATAATATTGTAGAATGGATGCATTCAAGCATTTTGCAAGAGCATTCGCGGAGCAGTCCAGTTCAACCTTTGTATGTATTATGTATTGTGAAATTAAAAATAATTAAATCATGGTTATACCTGAATATTATCCGCGATAGGTTTGTTACACAATTCAATCAGTTTTTCAGCCAATTGGTTGAAATCGTAGATGAATTTGAGCATGCCCGGTTCCTTGAGAAGGGGATCGTTTAAAATCTCCTGACATCTTTTAATTCTTTGAGGGTAGCTGGATTTGATGACACACATCATCATCCACAGGGAGTGTTGGGGATATTTCAAGATCAATTTGATGATTATGGATTTCAATTGAGCATACACCTGTAAGTAGGTGATAAGTTTGTATTTAAGTTATTTTTTTGAGAATCCATAGATATAATATACAGAGTGTAACAGACCTAGTCCACAATATTTTTGACTAAATTACGAGTCGAAAATGTTCAAGGAATATGTGCAAATTCTGCACTATTATGGAAAATATTATTTTAAAATTTCTACGTACTTCAAAATAAGCATTTTCGAAATTGTTCAATTATTAATCTATATCTTTGTTCTCAGGCCCGAAATCATCTAACAAAAAATAGTCTAGCCAGTTGAAATTCGATGACATTTAATTTTTTGTATACAATATATAATTTGAAATCAATAAAAAATTTAAATTAATTTAAATTATCACATAATTACGATTTTTTGAAATGCTTACATCTCTGATATGGTTGAGATTAGGCATATATTCTTTGAACATTTTCGACTCGTAATTTAGTCAGGTATCCACCCATAAAATATTGTGGAATAGGTCTTTTACATTCTGTATATTGTATATGTATATTGTAATTTGAGAAGGAAAAACCTTCAGCGAAATATAACATATTACAGTTTTTCAGTTGTTCTTATCCAGACATATGTATATTATTCCATCAATTAACTGCTAAAGTATTTGACTAAAAATAATGTTTTAGATATTTCATTAAAATGAAAAATTAACAATGTAGGAAAGCGGCTTATGTACATTGTGATCAACCATATTAGATGTAAGTAACATAAAAATATGTTAAAGAATTATAGTTATAGAGTTGGATTACATTAATTGCTATTTATAAATTTTTCCTTGTTTAAATTGTAAAAATATTTTAAAGCCCAGCGCCGAATATATCCATCATAAAAAACTTTCCACCACAGCCAGCGACGTATTAATCCGGCATGATATAATTTATTTATCTGACACGTCTTGTATTTTATCTTTGCTTTGTGTAGCGACATCTACAGGAGACCTTACTTCAGTCTCTAAATACGGCGAGGTCGGGCCGGCTCGGGGTTAAACTGATATTCTTTACCTAGTATTGACTCCCGATCACGCTTCATTATTTTATTCACATCTTTTTTACAAATACAACATATTATAGATAAAATATCACTCACTTCTTTAATAGGATGGCATATCCTGGAGATGATCTGTGAGAAGGCAGACAGAAAGAGATAGAGAGGAAGACGCTCGGTGAAGGTATCGATGATAGAGCATATTTGAATTAGAGTCACCATTGATGGACTCTTCGGCTCTGTGACTTCAAAATCCAACCTAATATTATGTATAAAAATATAAATATTTTATTAACAACTTTAATTTTATTTATGTATGTATGTATTAATTTTTTATTTTAAAGAACACATTATTATTTGTGAATTTTTTCAGAACATAGTTCTGTGATATTTTAATACAAATTAAATGCATCAATTAGAAAGATATACATATAAATAAACTCAATTTATTGAAAAAATATTTTAGCTGCCACCGGGATTTGAACCAGGATCTCTTTCTATCTGGGGAAGTGTGATAACCAATTACACTTAAGTTAGCCTCGTAAACAGTCGACAAATTTTTGAATTTATATGTTGCAGCTATTTCAAATTGATACATCTTACATTTCATTTATTTCTGGCGTCTCCTAGTGAATATTTGTCAAAGGTAGTCGCAATAAAAAGGTGATAGCTTTTAAACAAATGAAATATAAGATGTATCAATTTGAAATAGCTGCAACATATAAGTTATTATCTGTATGTATATCTTTCTAGTTGATGTATTTAATTTGTATTGATTTTTTGTTATCACAGATGTTTTATCCAATAAATGAAGGGGTTCTAGAGTTATTTATATAATAAAAATATCACGTGTATGTAAAAAAAACTATGTTCAAACAATGTTAAAGCACTTGTAGTGGGCAGCAGATCTGAAAACCTTGTTTAGTCTGATGTTTGAACAACACTAAACTAGAGATTAGAATATAGTAATGTAGCGATCGGAATTCAAATCCACCGCCATCTTAGTCGGCATCAACGCTAGCGATAGCGCTGCCGGCTGCTGCTACAAGCCTGGCTCGATCAATTCACCGCCAGGCAGTCTCTCCAGTTTCATCGTTTCACAACGGCTCGGCAAATGCGAGCCGGCAAGACCGCCAATTCATTTCATTTCATAAGACACGTGCACCTTCTACAGCTTCACTCATTCATTCATTGTCATAATAAACCTCCACACGCCAATCACATTTATTTCATTTAACCACCGTCCTAACCCCCAAAGTAATATTATATCTGAGAAAGGTAAATTCGTTACCATATAGAGAGCATTCGGGGCATACTCTGGTACAGTTTTGTATGGCCATGCTGCAAGGCCCTCCCGTAGCAGTCCAGAGCCCTGGCCCTGGCAGCACCACCGGAGGCCCCATTCTTCTCTTCCGGAGCCATCGCTGCGTACACTCTCTCGTAATAAGCCGCTAAGCAAACCTGAAAATGAGATTGATAATTTAAATAATATTTTGAAATACGAACCAAGTTAAGAAATTAACAAAAAAACTATTATTTTTACAGATTTGTATCAAATAGACTTACCAAACTTTTTTCCCATTGGCGATACACTTCAACAGCCTCTTTATAATGTGTAATATTAACATCCATATCTACATTTGTCGTCTCATCGTTGTATATGGCTTTCAATAATTTTGCTTTGGCACAAAGTTTCCTGAAATACAATTTTTTAAATACAGGGTGTATATTATGTTCCAGGACGATTTTGTTTGGCCGACATTTGTCAGTTCGCATTTGATAGTCATAGAAAGTAGTTGATTACAATTTATTATGGAGCATCTAATGCCTCAACAACATGTTGAATTCATTAAATTTTTTTATCTAAATAATAATGGCAATGCTGTAACCATTAATGGTGATCGCTATCGTCACATGTTGGAAAACTTATGACTTAAAACTTAATTAGGTCGATTGGGCCTGCAACATGTGTGGTTTCAATAGGAAGGTGCCACCTCATACATAGCCCAAGTTACACTTGAAATTTTCCAGGCCGCATAATGTCAAAAGTGGTGATATCGACTGGCCTCCTCAATCACCTGATTATTGACTATTTTCTATGGGGGTATATGAAAGGAAAAGTCTATGTCAATAAGCCAACAATAATTCTGATGCTACAGGACAATATTCAAAATGAAATTACTGAAATAACACGCGAAGTGTGCGAGAATGTTATGAAAAATATAGTGAAAAAAGCACGCATTTGCCTGCACTACCAGAAACGGCCGATATCATATTTTATAAATAATTGTAATAAACCAAATAATCAATAAATAAAAACTAAATTAAAAAATTGTGTTTCATTTCCTAGTTATTCAAAAACAACATCAGCCTGGAACATAACATCAACCCCTGAAATGGCAGATTAATTCGGAAGAAATTCAACATTTTTGTTTTTGACATTAAAAGCTGAAGTATGAAGTTATTCTTAACAGAAGAAAGTGATAATTGAATACAATAAAGATGAAATGATTAGCGCACCTATCGGCGGGTGACAGTTGCGTGAGAGATGGAAAGTGTTCCTCCAGTCCTCGTTTGAGGGTATAGAAGGCCGGCTCTTGTTGCCCACGCATCCAGTACAGTTTGGCCTTTTCAATGAAAAGCTCCTTGGGACTATATTTGTCACCATTCAGTATGTAAATGTATGCCTGAAAGAAAACAGTAAGCGAATGACAGCAAATGCGCTTCCTGCCCCTAAAGAAGCCCGACTGTTGCTGTCCAGTACAGTTTGGTTTTTTCTTAGCCCAGCAAGTATATATAGTGGAACCTCAACTTATGAGTATAATTCGTTCCGTAAACGCGCTCGTATCTCAAAACACTTGTAAGTCGAAGCAAATTTCCCCACAGTAGTGAACAAAGGAAACTCAATTAATTCATTCCAAGATCCAAAAATATTCATATCAAAATTACTCATATTTTTAATATTTTATTATTATTTAAATTTATAATAAAATACGTAATCGAATTAATTAATTATCCATATTGGAATCACTGATGACTCAATAAAATCTTTTTCTTTTCGTGGAACTTTAACCTTTCCCTTATGGTGCTAAAATAAAAACACGCGTTACAGTGCTGCAAACTCAGTGTACACGTAGACTTTTGCAGTTTTTAAGTCGGATAAATATGAATATATTACTTATATTAATCATTCAAATAATAGTTGACAATTTACATCAATTATTGTGTAAAAGTGCTAAAAATGAGAAAATACACAAATCACAAACGATAGCTTAAGACACGTCTATCTTGGCCGGCGCATGCTCTGTCACTAAGTGACAATCGGCATCCGGCACCCCGCGTCATCTGCACCAGTCCGCACGTTCACATATACGTATTGACAAATTCACATCAGGTTCTTCGAGAAAACATTTTTTATTGTTGCGTATGGTAAATACTAATATATTGTAATTATTTTATCCAATATATTTTATATATATTTATATTTATATATATTTATTTATATATATTTATAAATATTCACATAATAAGAGGCAATGTTAACTCAGTTTACATCATCAGAGAGGAAAAGTTAACCAGGAACCTCCATTGACATTTGCTTTTGCTTCTTTTTGATGATTTGATGAAAATGTGACACCGCATTGTCATTGAAAAGCTCACTAATCCATAACCAACAAGACAGTAGCAAATTTTTTTCCAAAATCGCCTCATTAAAGAGCTGCAGCGCGACCATGGAGATGCGCTACTCCGGGCACAGGCAGTCACGGCCGGTGCCGAGAATGTCGGCAGAGAGGCGGCAGGAGCCGCCACTCGGGACGAATCGGCAGCCCTGAAAAAGACTTTTGCGCCGGGCATAACATTGGACGCAGCGCCGAGCGCGGCATGGCTCGCCGCGCCGGGAACCGCATGGGCAGCGGGACCGAGCGCCGCGCCGCCGACCGGGGGCCAGCAGGCGGTTTCCCCGCTAGACATCGGAGGCATCGGGACCACGGGCCACGGGCTCACTCGGATGACACCATGCAGACATCACCTCAGGATGGGGCCGCGGCGCACGGTGCTACTTCATTCACGAGGGAGTGGATTCGCGATCAGCGGGACCCGATGACGATGGTGGCAACCGCCATCTCCGACGCGATCCGATCAGCGAGGATCGGAGAAAGCCCGGGGACACACTCGGGACAAGACGAGCCGCGCATGAACGCCTTCATCGCGCGGCAAGCGGTGGCAAAGGATTGCCGCTGTTTAGCGGTGATCCGCTAGACTGGCCGACATTCAAGGCGCAGTACGATCAGTCCACGGGCCTGTGTGAGCTGTCGGCTGCGGAGAATCTGCTTCGCCTGCAGAGAGTCCTGAGAAGGCGGGCACGGGAATCGGTGGCGGCGTTCCTGATTGAGCCCCGCAATGTGCCCGAGATCATTCAAAATTGTCGACAGCATGCTGGAGTGAGTGAGGCGCCATCGCCGCCTCACCGACACCGCCGAGGCGATCGTCGAGTGCGCGGTCGCCGTGAGGAACGTGGTGGCAACCGTAGAAAACTTTAACGGCAAGCAGCTGGCATCCGCGCAGCTACTGACGGAGATGGTGGGAAAGATACCAACCTGCTACAAGATGTACTGGATGGGTGAGCGCCGCGGGATGACGAAAGACGTCACCGTCCACGACTTCTCAGCCTGGCTGACTGAGTTGACCGCGGAGGTACCGCATACCGGGTGCTTGGAGTCGGCGGCGCACAGACAGAATGGGCGGCGGAACGCTCAAGTGCACGTCACTCAAGAGGACAGCGACCCTGAGGCGAGCGCGCCCGCCAGGACGAGCGGTCGCGGGCCGCAAGGAACGGTAGTGCGCGGCATGTAAATCGCCGCGACACGGGACGGCCGCCTGCACGGATTTCGCGCAGGAATCGTATGCGGACCGATGGGCCGTAATAAGAAAAAACAATGTATGCTTTGTGTGCCTCGAAACGGGACACAGGGCCCCGCAGTGCCGATTAACGCGATGCGGTGTGAACGGGTGAATCGCCTGCTACACGGGGCGCCGCGCCCGGAGGATCGCACTCGCCCGGCGGGACAGCGCCGGCAGCCGCATCGAGTGCGCGCCGGCGGTCGGAGGGATACGCCAGCCCGAGCGGCGGCGATCTAATAGGTCTCACGGGAGACCGGCGGCACCATCGGGTGCTACTAAAAGTGATCCCGGTACTAATTAGTGGCCCCCGGGGGCAAGTAAGAGTGCACGCACTACTGGACGAGGGTTCGACGGTGACCCTGATTGACGCCAAAGTGGCCAGTGCCGTCGGGGCCCGAGGATCAGTGCGCGAGCTGCGGATACACGGGGCGAGCGGGATGTGCTCGTCGGATGCCCGCTCGCAGTCGGTAGAGTACTCGCTGAGTAGTGCGGACTAGCTCTGCCCGCACAATGGACAATGCCAGCCCGAGAGAGAGGGGCGCGCGCGGGCCCGGCAGCAGGTGGTGCCGCAATTGTTGATCGGACAGGATCACGCACACCTCATCGTCACACGAGAGGTGAAGCCGGCACGCGGGTCGAGAATCCTGTCCCGCACGGCCCTGGGATGGACCGCAGGAGGAGGATGCGAGCGCCACGGTGCCACGGTGCACTTATGATTAGAAAATATGCAGTTCTTTGTTTGTGTTACATATTGCTCTATATGTAACACAGAGTAATGTTACATACTAAACTCACTGAATGTTTTATTTCATAGCATAAACTAACTTTGATATTAAAAAATAAATATGATTTATATAATGTAGTCAAATACAGAATTAAAAAGGTATTCACGAACCTGTTGAAATATACAAGCCTTCCTTGCAAATTTCGCACTCTGCAACCAAATTTTCCCTATGTGTGAATCAAGCAGCGATGCTGTCTGAGGATGAGATGACTCCAAAAGTTCCTGGAACACAAATTATAAATATGACAAGTAAATAATTAAAATTAAATGAACTCGTTTGATAGATAAGTCTACGTTCATAAATTTAAAGGTTTGTAGGTTGATCCTTGCATTCTTATTTTGATAAATAGGATACTACAATATAATTCAAAAATACTAGTAAGAAAATTAGTTAAAAATTTTAATTACGCTGTTTATAGATTATAGAGTATGTGATTTATTGAATATTAAAATTCTAAATAATATTAATAAAATATATTTATACCTTAGATTGCTCTAGTAAAATCCTCCGCAGTCTTAGAACAGGTTCAACAGTTCGGGCAGAAGACTGGACCAGTCTAAGTCTTAAATTCCATTCCTGAATAAGGTCATCGATTATTTCACCGCATGCGGTATCTCCATCAATCAACTCCTTGATTCTGAAAATACAATCCAAGGTATTTTACAATAGATTAATTTACACATTATTGGATTAATTTGATTAAATCATTGTTCTATATAACATACTGAAATTTGGCCAGTAATTGATAATATGATTTTACATTAAGTATTACACAGACATGACAAAATCATATTAGATCAACTTACCTTACCTTACCTTAAATGTAAATGATTGAGAAGTTGGGAGTGACCCATAAATCTGTTCAAACAATCGGATGCCGATTCTCTCCACTAGGAATATACTGTGATCATACAATCCGAAACTATTTTATTTTATATTTTTTTATAACTTACTTATATATAGCATTTTCAGAATGTTCAATCTCAGCTAACATGTGCAGTCCAAGAGCACAATTGTACGCGTGAGTGTACCCCCGCCTGAGTTCCGACATTGTGCTGGCACCTTCACCCAGGCGGCGGAGCAGGGCACAGCGTGCCACGGCCAGTCTGTCTTCTAAAGGGGCTCGTAAGCCTCCGCGTAATGCCAGTAAGCAGTGACCGACACGGACACCCCATCGGTCATCATTGGAGACCTGATAAAGAAACATAAATAATAAAAGTAATCGCCTTATTGACCATGGTGTATTTGAGATAGCAATATTATTTAAAATCAATCGAAAATGATTTAATATCATTGTAAATAAATAAAATATAAACTCATGTTTCCATGACCCTGCCCTAGTATGTGAATGATAAACTTACATTAGGCTGTTCTAGAAGTTTCTCCAAATCATTAAACATAGCGAGCCTCCAAAAAGGCTCAGCAGCGAGGGCTCCCTCAACTGAGTTGTTACTGTGGGCACCCTGTAGTAGGCGCAGCGCCGTGTAAGGCTGGTCAAGTCCTAGGTACACTTCTACCATACCCTGGAAATTATAAGATTTGCTGGTGATTCTTCTTCTTGTCTGTGGAATTATGATGAGATGAAAAAAGAAGACATCTAACACCAAACATTAGTGTTCATGAATAATTCTAATTGAAATTTGTTATTTTGACCAAACCTGTAGCCTCTCATCATCTATATCTCCCTGCTGTGCACACTTCTCATAGCAAGTGGCCGCATCTTGCAACTGCCCCGTCACCTTGTGTGCCAGGATCAGCTCGGACAGGGACGGCTCGCTTTGCTTCATTCTCATTATTCCTGATACGGACAATAAACAGATTAGGCTGATCTGATAGATCAAGAGCGGTGTGATTATGGCCTTAGCTACAGACAACCAAGGTTTAAAGTCACTGACCACTAAGTGACTATATTTACTTACAAATACAACAAAAATATTAATCCTCATGTGACGGGAAAAAAATTGCAAACCAAAAATATACATGCGATAAAATTAAATGACACACTCATAAACAAATGAAATTCTGAAAAATTGACTAAATTATACCAATGCAATAATATCAACGAATGTTGCAACATATTTGAAGACACATTATCTAAACCTTATCTAAATTCAAATCCTCTAAATACAAACCGATAAAACCCTGGATTACTCACGGTCTAATCGTATCAATTAGACATAAATAATTCCTAATAAAAAAAAATAATAAACTACCAAATAACGAGCAACTAAATAGATATCTAAAAGTATAGAAGAAAAAACTTTCATTCTTAATAAAATAATACTACAAAAAAATTTTATTATCTGCAGAAAATGATAGTAAGAGAGTTTGGAATATCAATAATGAAATTATGGAAAATAAACAAGGAAAAAAATAAAAAATAAGTTATATCACACATGACAATTGAAAAATAAATTGCTCAGAAAAGCCCCAGGAAACAGCAAACATTTTTAATAATTTCTTTGCTAACGTTGGTAAAAACTTGGCTAATAAAATCACAAAGAACTGGAATACTGACGTAGCTACTTCTAATACAGTATATATAGGATATAAAATATAAATTTTTCAACCCACAACAATTAACGAAATTGAACAAATCATAACATGTATGAAGGGGGAAACAGCACCAAGTTATGATGGACATACTGTTAATACATTAAAATTTATAAAAAAACAAATATCTAAACACGGGTATTCCCAACATGCTACAAACGAGCCATCATTTCCCCCATATATAAATCAAATAACCCTGAGGAAATAACCAATTACAGACCAATCTCTCTTTTGTCAAACTTTGGAAAAATCCTAGAAATTATTGTTAAAAAAAGATTGTCTCAATTTATTAAAATAAACAAATTAATTGATGAAAACCAGTTTGGGTTCATGGAAAACAAAAGTACACAAGCCACAATAGATAGACTGTCTAATATCATCCAAGAATCTCTAGACAAATCTCTTAAATGTATTGGAATTTTCATGGACTTGAGAAAAGCCTTCAACAGTATCTTCCACAACAATTTATATCAATGACATTTTCAAACTAAAATTGACTGAAAAAATTATATCATACGCCAATGACACTGCTATCATTGTTGACGGACAACACTTGAACACTACAAACGAACATGCAAATAACGTCATGAACACACTCAAATCCTGATTCGATAGTAATTTGCTTTCTTTAAACTCTGAAAAAACCTATTACATTCCCTTTTCAATCAAAAGTCTTAAAACACCGCCCCATACAAAAATTACTATCCATAACGACTCAACAAAACTGCAACAAAATTACCTGTAACGACTCATGTACAAATTTAAGCCCAAAAAAAGAAATCAAATATCTCAGTGTAATTATTGATCAACATTTAAAATGGCAGTCACATTAGCGAATTAGTGAAAAGAATAAGAAAATGTATTTATATATTCAAGAGATTAAGAAACATGTTAAGTATAAATAATTTTAAAAAGGTGTATTTTGTTATTGTTCACTCACTACTCCAGTATGGAATGATTGGGTGGGGAGGAGCATACAATAATATAATGAATTCGGTAAAAATAATACAGAAAACAATCATTAAAGTAATATTTAAAAAACAGATATACTTTTTCAACACAAACACTTTTTGTAAAATTCCAGTTCCTAAAATAGAAAACATTTACAAAAAAATCTCAATTAATAAAAGAAAATAACGCTGTAAAATTTGAAACAAACACATCATTAAGGTTTAAAAATAACTTTAAAATCCCTAAATGTAACACCAAACACTATCAGCAAAATTTTATATATTTAGGGATAAAAAAATTTAATAGCCTCCCTACACAAATTAAAGAAATAAAAGATTTATTCAGAACCACATAATTAGAAAATAAATAATATTATAGAACACTTCAGAAGCACACAAATAGACAATAAATAATTATAGACTACAAATGTATAACTCTATATAAAATTATTATAGTGTAACTCCCTCTCCAAGCACAAGAGCTAGTCTCTTTTTTGGATAGGTAAAAGAAAAAAAAAACATGTAATTTTAATAATGTAAAATACTTAATTCATGTTATACAAAAATTGTAAAAATGACAAATAAAAAAAAAAATCATTTAGGATGTTACCTGCGACACAATCTGGTTCATCCAAGACAACATAAATCTCCGCAAGAAAAGCGAGTTGTTCCTGCAGTCTGTCTGGAGATCCTTCTACGTACATTTCCAAGTATTGTAACGCTCGTTCCAGCTCACCGCACAGGAAGTTGCCTTTGGCTATGGTCAACTTACAAAAACCTTCGAGAAACTTTTTAATTTTTCTAGGAAAACAAAGACAGGAAATTTATATATATATATTTATATTTTGTGTATAATTCTGAGATCATATTTATATCATTCATGTACATATAAGATATTTTAATTCACTATTATTCAAAAAACACAATCATATTTTTAGATAAACTTATCAAAATGCAAAAGTGTACTTTCTATTTAAAAGGAAAATATATTGGCAGTTACAGATAATTCTTAATTTATTTATTGGAGTGGGTATTCAGGTTGAATATTGCTACAAATAAGTCTACATTGGACACGCTCCACCACAAAATATCTTCATGATAAAAGAACAAAGCTATTGAAATATTCAGTAAAAATTTCATGCATACACATAATTTTTATCAGTGAAAACATTCTTCTTTGCGTGGGTCCATTCCAGGAGCCAACGATTGAAGAAATCCAACAAAACATAGACCATTTTTCTGCATTTTAGCTAAAACACAAAAAGAAATTTGTCAAATCAGCCATTAATATTATCAGATATGTTTTATTAATGTATAATAATATGAAATAATGCATATTCCTCAAAATGTTAATAAAAAAGTACACAAAATTTACTGGTGGTATAAATTATTATAGTACTCAAATGTATTTATTACTATTGAACAATTTAAATACTTTATGAAAATTTCGAAATCAGAGTAAACCCAAGACATTTCAAATATTTTTCAGATAAAGAAAATAAGTTATTTATTAAGAATTTCTACAACGATATCACCACATTTGCAAGACGGATTAGTTACATACCATCCTCATATGACAGTGCTCTTTCCAAAAGGACTATGTAATTACTTTTTCAATCTTTCAAGAATCACCCAACGTAAACAAAAAAAAAACTTTTTTTTTTAAAACGGAATACATGTCACATCAATATTCTTACTATTTTCAAACTAAGCTAAATGCTTATACTATGAAATTAGGACTAACTTGTTGGTGTCCTGGAACGAGGCGCGAACCTCCAACCATTAGATCACTAGGCCAGCGTCTTAATCACTAGACCGACAAGCTACTCAAAAATGATTTGTATATCATTAAATATTTATTTAATGTAAATTTATGCTGAATATAAATGCCGAAAATGGCTGAAATGATTTTGATGCAGTTTTTTCAGTGAAATTTCTATGGAAAAGTTTTATGCTATATATCATCACGGTACAACAATAGAAGGCTGAGTAGTGAAGAATTATGTTGCACAAGTCGAGAAAAAATTGTACATGCGGCATATTAAATTCAATGTGGTAGAGATACATACATTAAAACAATGTACGAGGGACTTTTAGAATTTAATAGTTCTACAAAAAATTTTGCAAATATAAAAAAGAGCATATAACCCCGAATCAATGAATGGCTCACAATTTGAAATAAATGGATTGTTTTCACCTGGGCTGGTTTAGCTGCTAGTTTCTTAATCAGACACAATCAGTTAAAGATTAGATTGACTTACTTGGGTGCCTTCCTCCAGAACTAAAGGCGTTATGGCCGGAGTTAGATTCAGTGTCATGGAAGTCCGGTTCTTGGGAATATCTGCAGCATGGACTGCTTCATTATTAAAAGACTCTGGCCCTAATAAGTAAAATAAAAATACTAAAATTGAATAAAAATCATTAATTTTATTTTGAAAACCAACATTCCATTGTTTTAAATGAGCATATTGTTATCATTTCAATGTTCTAGACTTGCCCAATGTTCCAACAATGTATCAATTAATTCATTGTCTTCAGCAACAGAGAGCTCTCTGTGACCTTCCACTTTCTGGAAAACATCATTCGGTTCAAGTCAGAGGAAAATATTACTCTTATTACTCTTGTCAAGAGTGTTGAAGAAAATCTTGAAACCTCCACGAGAAGATGCTGCTAACATTTGGATATCTAGGCGGTCCCTCCAAAAAATTTAACAGCAGATAAACTTCTTCTCTACAAGATGATCTACATTTGTCTAAATATGCACATTATTTCCAACAATTGGCCAGAGAACAAAATGTGTTTATTCACAACCACACAATGAGTGATGAAGGCCCAATGGAGGATATTGGCACCGATAATCTAAGTATAGTGGTACCTTGGTATACGTCTGCTTTGGTATAAGTCCAACTTGGTATATGTCCTGTTTGGAAACAAAATTTTTCATTTGGTATACAACCTTTGTTTGGAGACGACTCGCATGCGTCAAAAGGTGTGTGGTTACGTCCTCAGTCTCGTTCAGCTGAATTCCTTTTTTGGAGAGGGGGCATCTCTGTCACGACTGCCCACAAGCGTTAATACAACTATTTCTACCATTCGGTGAATGACGCGTGCTATAACTCTGTGAATTTCGCGTGATTTTGTGTTTTTTCACAATTTTATTTATTTGGAATGATAAAAAATGTCACATTTCTGAAACATCCTGAGAAGGCAGAAGCAAATTTCTTTGAACAGATTTTTAGTATTTAGATGTCAAACCTGATGATCTTCAACCTGTTAAATTTTCATACAAATTAAATGAATCAATTAGAAAGATATATATATATACAGTTCAACTCAAGTTACCGAAAAAATATTTTAGCTGCCACCGGGATTTGAACTTTTGTTACTTTTAGATATTAATACATTTAATCGTTCCATTATTTGAAAGAGCCATCTGCCTTATTTTTACGGAATCTCAAATGCCTTTGAGTAATCTGATAGCAGACGCCAGAATTATCAATTCATTTTTATTAAATTTTGATCATGAATAATGGATTTCAAATAATGAAACGATTAAATGTATTCATATCAAAAAGGTAACATATAGGTTCGAAAATTTGTCACTAATCGTCGCTGTAGCATAGTTGGATAATGCATCTTCCCCGGTTTGGAAAGAGATCCAGGTTCGAATCCCGGTGGCGCAACAACAATATTTTTCGATAAAATTTATTTTATATGTATATCTTTCTAATTAATATTTTTAATTTTACTATTCGATATTCAAATAGTTGATGATGTCGAATAGTTGAAATCTCTATTGTGTGCCTACGTGTGGAGGTCTATCGCCTACATTTCTATCATCACCGCCCGATGATACTGAACGTACCTCGCAGATACCGGGGCGTGAAACAAAACTCCTAGCAGCCGTAAACACATGCAGTACCGACGCAATGCAACAATAACCATGCGACCAGTAGCTGTCTTTCGAGTCTCACTCTTCTATCTGCCTTCTTCCAGACAACAGCTCCAGGAATCGCCTCCGTAACTATTCCCGCATAGTAACTTTTATTGTACAGCTTAATTAGTTCACACCTGTAAACTGTGCCTAGTAATAAACCAACTGTCAAACGTAAGTAGTTTCATCATTCTCATAACCTGCTCTGGCCACGTACACTACATGTACGCAATACATGCTGGGGGGCATCCACCACTCGCACATTAAACACATCTCATCATTCCAAACATAACCTGCAAAACCCTTCTGATATGATATTGGCACACATTCATCAACTTATTCCCACAAACGCATACCTACAATTGCTAAATCCATAATTTTTAACCAGCATTCCTGCTCCACAGCGTTGATATTTCAATCTCCATAAATGTAGCCATGGTTTGAAGCAATTTCTAATTTGTAGAATTGTATCTCATCATCATGTGCAGTCTGATAAAAGCAAAGGAGGGACTCACCAATCACAGCCAACATTTCGTCCGTAATAAAGGTATTATCATCATTTGATATTATTGTATGAAGCAGGATATAGGGCAGAAAGAGTACTAAAGTTCGCAGATCCCTCTTGAGACTCGGTTGGACCATCCTCAGAACATCTTGAATAGGCCTGACGTCTATCAAAGGAATGAGTTGACTTGCCCAACTGAAAATTATAAATAAAATGTAAAATATATTTTTTTTGCCAGACGTTATTTGTCGAAAATTTTCGTCAAAGAGCAAAGACAAACATAACTAATATCCATGCATCAAATACATATATCAAAAAATTATTATGCATTATTAAACTTATTCACAAAACCTTTTAATTAAAAAATGTTAAGTAATTTACATTTTATATTTTCCAACACGGTAAAACCTCGATAATTATATATTAAATTTGTAATTGTTCATGAAATAATTCGCAATCAATTTTATACTAAAGAAACTTTGTTAATTTGAAAACTTTTATAATCTTAAAAGGAATAACTCTAAACCCCTTGTGTTTAATACAATTTAACATTACATAATTTGAAAATTCCGAGATGCGATTGAAAGGAAAAAACCAAATTATATAAGTAAAATTTTCTCAGTGGTGCCAGCTTTCAGGAAAATAATGTGAATTCTATGTATATTTTTGCAAAGCAAATAAGGAACGCTATGCGACAACCTTTCATGAATTTCGGCCATCAGTAGGCATATATTAGTTTCAAAAGTATGCGCAATGATATACATAAAATATGCAAAAAAATGTTCATTGAAAATATGTACTTGCTACATTGAAATGAAATGAAAAACTTGAAATAAGTGGTATCAATGTATAAACATTTCTAATTATCATTTTATTAATAATTTATGTTCAACGTAGATATTTAATTGATCATCAAATTTTAATCCAACTCCATCCGCATCCTATCTATCAACACTCTAAGTTCATAATTAATTAGTTTTAATATTAGAATAAGATAACACTTAAGGTGCCTTAACAATAATAACTTCTCAGAGTTTTCCAACCACCTTTAGAGACACAATTTCATAAAAGAAAACGACATTGAAATTTTACACATTAATAAAAGCTTTAGATTGGATAATTTAGAAAGTCTAGAAATCAAAAAATCACTCAACATAGTGGTTTATACAAAGTTAAATATAAATACATACAATTTAAATTATGTCTAACTACAAAATGAACGCCACAAACATCAACAATATGTAGCAATTAAATTCATTGTTCATGTTCACAATCACTTTCCTTTTCTTGATTCATTTGTGCATATTTTGTAAAAACTATGTCCTGAAAATGCAACTTCAAGACAAAAATGTGTTCTTCTTAATTTCCAATGTGTGAATCATCTGCGCTCATTTTTATATTTCGCTCCCGTTCTGCGGTTTCATGCCCATTTTTCTACTTTATGATATTTTAATTGTTTATACATCATATGACTGGTTTTTATTTATTAGACTTTTTAACTGGACCAAATTACACAATTTCATAGTGAATTATTTAACATAAAGTTTGAAATATTTAGTAATTTACAACATTTTATTTTGCCGATCCTTTTGATTTCAAATAAACATGGTTCTACTGTAATTTAAATTAAAACAGAATTAACTTAACTATGTATTGGTTATTGGGACACACAACTTAATCCAATCAAGTAAGACAGATCTAAATACTGCAGTAAATTATACAATAAGAATAAATCTTTTAAAAGCTCACTACTGTAGCTTACGCCCTGACATTGCAATACTCATATGCGGCACATATTTTTGAATACCCAAATGCGGATTCAATCATCAAAATAGACGACTTACGCATGATTTATCACCTCAGATAAAAATAAAAGGTTATCTTGTACAAAATGAAATTATCTCATGGTTGTAAAAACCTATAGGATGTTTACAAATGAATAAACATAAACTCCATACAAAAACATACATAACGGTACAGCAATGCGACCACTGCTCGAAATACGTGACAGATTATCGATGTTTTTACCGAAGTACGTTTTTATTTTTCAAAATTAGAAATCTTTTAATGAATGCTAAAATATTGTACGAAATAGGCGCACTATGTGATAACGGGCCAAAGTCGCAGTATCAACAGTTGATACGGCCACATACAAAAACCAATTTATACCATATCAACTGTTGATATGGTAGCATTCAATAGGTTAAGTAAATATTTATTAAATTCGAGGCTTACTTGAATGCCCATTCATTGAAGGTAGAAGCAGTTCCGTACACACGGTGAACTCGATTTGGACGCTTAGGATTCAATGGAAAAGCTAAATTGTACCTGTAAAATAAACACACTTAAATGAGTCAAAAATAATTAATAATTTTTAAGTATATATGCAAACCTGTATCATTTACACAACAAAGGTCGTCCATTTTGGAATTTGTTTTGAAATAAACGGTCCATTTTGAAAAGCCAATGTTATTTAAGGCAGAAATTAGCTAAAACTATGCTCACATATGTAAATGATGGTGTAAATCCAAAATTACAAAAATATCAGTTTATACCTCAGACATGTTGACAAACAAATTTAACACAGTACATATATAACATTGAAGAATTATTGTAATGTCGATTTACCTCCATAAATATTTGGTACTAATTCCTTAGTTTTCATTTCCTTCTATATTTTTCATATCAACAAAACGAAACCTTCAAAACATTGAAGTTATACCACTTTTATTCAATATATCAATCAATATTGGGTTGTCAGAAAAGTCACGATCATCTATGTTATTGCTATTTCATTTGACAGTTCTAGCTTGATTCTAAGAAACGATTGAGTAATTTGGTTGAGTTTTGGAGATTTTACAAGGGTAAGATGGAAGACCAAATTGGATTTTCACCGTATTTTACTGATTTATTTCCGTAAAGGGAAGAATGCGCATCAAGCTTGTGCAAAGTTGCGAAAAGTTTACGGTGACAATGCTCTACAATAACGTCAGTGTCAATGATGGTTCACAACATTTCGTGCTGGTGATTTTGATCTCAATCACACTTCCGGTCAGGGAGGCCCACTGAAGTTGATGACAAAATCGAGGCATTAATCGAGTCAAACCCACGTTACACAATATTAGAGATTACAGAAACATTGAACATCCATCATTCAAGCGTTCACGACCATCTGACGAAGCTGGGATATGTAAGAAAGCTCGTTATCTTTGAGTTCCTCATGAACTCAAAGAAGTTCATTTGATGACGTATATAAACATCTGCGATATGCTCATTAAATGTGAGGAAACAATCCTTTTTTGAAGCAATTAATAACTGGTGATGAGAAATGGATTGTTTACAACAATGTAGTGCGCAAACGGTCTTGGTCCCGACGTGATGGTTCGCCTCAAACAACATCGAAAGCAGAGTTTCATCAGAGGAAGGTTAAGCTCTCAGTGTAATAGTATTTTTAAGGTGTTGTGTTTTTCAAGCTCCTGCCAAGGAACCAAACAATTAATTTGTATGTGTACTGTCGGCAATTGGACAGTTTGAACGAATCCAGAAACGCTCTAGCTCATTAATCGTAAAGGAGTGGTGTTTCATCACGATACCGCGAGATCACACACAAATTTGATCACCTGTCAAAAATTGTTAGAGCTTGGATGGAATGTGTTGCCACACCCACCATACTCGCATGACATTGCGCTGTCAGACTTCCACTTGTTTCGCATTTTTCAAAACTCCTTGCATGGTATAATGTTCAATACCGATGAGGCCATCAACACCATGTTCAGTTTTTCGCCGATAAAGATAGGTCCTTCTATGAATGATGAATTATGAAACTCACTGAAATATGGCAAAAGGTTATCGAACAAAACAGACAATATATTATTAATTGATCTTTGTTCTTTATATAAATAAATTACTTTTCCTACCACCCAATATTTAAATCTATTGTTTAGAAGTTATTTCTTAAAGAAACTTAGATTAGTGTGACTGGTAAAAGAATATATTTGATTGAATGATAACCAACCTGGATGATAACAAAGGAAGCATGATTTGATGCATGTGATCAGGAAAACTGTCCCACAATTCCTTGTTCTCCCCGCCTGGAGAAATGTCAAAAGCCTTTAATATTTCTTGAATTGCTAATGCATAGGAATCCATATTCTAGAAAGATCACAAATGATTTCATTTTAATATTGTCATTTTACATTTAAAATAGAGCAAAGAAAAAATTCTCTGTGTTAGAGATCATCATATGTATTTTCTATAAGTTATTTTATTTTAAGCAATTCTTTTTAGAAGAATCAATAGACACTAGCAGATATACAATCTCTGATTGCAGGCGGCTATTATGGACGCTTCATGTCCAATAGTAACCGCTGTACCATCAGGGTCTTAATAGAATCTATGTTTTAATGACAGAGCTTTTCCTAAAACAAACCACACGTAAATTCCCACTTTTGTAATTAGCACTGTAAGCTGTCAAAATGAACAAACATAACATCTAGATGATATAAGAATCGCAGATAGGCAATAATAAACACAAAAATGCTATTTTATCAGTAAGTATAATGTGCATTTAAGTAAAGACAGATTCGAATGAATGGTTTTCTCAGCAGATTTTGACAAATATTAGGTTGCAAACGTTAACATCTTAAGAAAGTACTTTATTGTTAGAGATCTCTTACCATAGACAGCATAGATAAGAAAATATGACAGATGTCAATATACTTGCCATGTATGTTTTTTCTTACTCGTAATAAAAACAATTGTATATATATTTACGTACTGTTATTGAATATATAAAACAGGAAACATTGAAGTATTCTTAACCTAACTTGCACTTGCTCACGCCTCATAAACCTGGTCGTTTAACCAAGCACTTTACAACAGTGACATTATCACTATAGTCCGAATACAATACACACTTTTATTTTAATTTTAAAGATGATTGTAATTTATATTTAGTTTGTGCAAACCTTTGTATCCTTCTCGCACTGGAAGGCCCTGGTGAGTTCGTTAAGGGCGAGTCTGATAAAGCCAGTGTCCCTGACGCTGAAAGCAAAGGCCCCACTGCTTTGTAGCGCCGTTTGGTGGCGCGGGAGCAAAGATGGTTCTAGGGCCCCCAGCTCGCCCAGGCATCGCCCACTCCACTCACTAATATGAGTATCTTTGTCTCGACAACCTGAAACATTTAAAAAAAATTATTACAAAATTCAAATATCAACATTTATTCAGGTTCATAATAAAACATTATTAATTTTATAAAGTAATCTGCTTTTAAACACAATGACAAATAAATTTAATAACAAACCTGCTATTAAAATATCTATTAACTCTACTACAACAGGATTGATATCTTTGTTCCCAAAAATTGCCTCACTCATCTCCGCTTGTCTGTTCTTCATCAGATTCGTAAGAAATTTGAGAGTGTACACTCTTATTTCCGAAGCATCCTGGTTAAGGTATTTTAGATACCACTTCAATTTGTCTATAAAGTTTTGCGGCTGAATTCTTGAAACATGTTTAGTAACAATTTGTTTCACTTTAAGACTGATGTTATCTCCCTCCAGAAAGAACAAATCTGGAATGTGCGAGCACAAGAGGTTTTCATTGCTCACAATGAGGTATTCAAAAATTTCATTTATTTCTTTGATAGCAAATTGTACTAAAGGCAAGAGGGAGACAAAAATTGTTATGAGCAGCGGGCCCAAGGCGACTGTGTCTATGTTGTGAATAAATGCGTTCCACGCGAGCGCATTCAGTTTAGGGAATTCTTCCATCAATGCCAATGCACTTCTCAATATTGCTAATATTTTAAATCTCAGCGGAGTCATGTGTCGTGCACCCATCAGATTCAATATGTCTGGAAAACTTTGCAGCGCCTTTCGTTTCACAGATATGGCTCCTTTTGTGTTAACGAGTTTGGTATCAAAACAGGCGAGTACCCCCAGAAATCTAGGTTGAATAAAGTCCGCCACTTGAGTAAGAGGTAAATTCGTATCGGAAGGCATCGGAGAATATTCTGGATCAATACTCGCTAACCACCGACAAGCCTTCAAAACTTTCTCGGGGCCGCAGCAATATTGAAGTAGGAACTCGGTCAAAACAACTCTGAAGTGCTTCTTAATTAATTCGATTACCGAGCTTCCCGTTACCTCTTGTAGATACTGGAAGCATTTATCAGCTATATCTACAGATTCATATATGTAAATATGAGGATAGATGTGTGGAAATCGTTTGCTTAAAAATTCTCCAGGGGTGCAGTGAATAAGCGAAGCCATTTCAGTAATAATCGGTTTTAATTTATCCGTTTTCATTATGATTGGAATAAGATACGGCAATGCGTGATGCGTGTCTTTGGATAACCAATCCCTATACCCGACATATCCAAATACCTTCACTACCTGTAATATTAAACAATTTAGTCAAAAACATATATGTAAAAATTATATAACACATATACTCAAAGAGAGACAAAAAAAAATAGAAAAACACCTTTTCTATAGAGGATGAACAACTTTGACCGAGAAGAAAATTATGTGCAGCATGCTCCATCATTACACGGCAAAAATCTTTCTTGTATCTAAAATAAACTTTATTTGGTGTTGTTTTCTGGGCTTCACAAATGTCTCTGATGTAAAGAGCGGCTTTTGCTCCATACACACAATTTGAATACATCAAAAAGCATATCAACAACTTTATACTGGGCAGCACAACGTCAGTGGACCTTGTCATTCCAAACTGTCGTATACACTCCAGACAAAGTTCCTGTTGTCTCGAATCATTTGTTTCTAAACATTTTTTTGATGAACTTAGTATGTGACGAATAATTGAAGCCAAAATTAAACTCTTCAGAGAATCATCTATGTTATTATCTTGCTGTAAATAAAACAAAAACATTGTTGAATTATAAAGAATTACATTAAAGTGATAAATGAATTCACTCATCATATTTTAGGGTACTTAGGTCTTGTTTGAAAAGAAATAGAAGAATTGAAATTTACACAAAGTTATCTTAAGTTTTAAACATATTTAAAATGAGAAATACTGCATTAATTTGAACCAACCCCTTTTATTCTAAATTCTAAATTTTCAAACACTTCAACACCCAAATTGTGAGTTAATAATCTTCATTTTCCTTGATTGACATTATTGTTAACTTATTTTATTATTTCACGTGAAATTTTTCAAGTGATCCTGAGACACATGCGCTCATTTGATGCGGTGGTAAAAATGTGTATTGCACTTCTGATAAAATTTTCTGTTATTTTACAAATTATGTTAATGCCTGAATAGGCCATGTATAATAATAATAAATAAATATGTGTTGGGATCTACTGCACATATTTATGAAAATTTGGTAATTATAAACAAAAATATTTACCAAAACGTTTGTGGTTAACGGCTTCAATATATTAACTAAATCATTCAGTGTACCTTTACACAAAAAAACCTCAATTGAGGAGGGAACCAATATGGAATGCCTTGCAAAGGTTATTATTAAATTTCCTATATCTGAGTCAGGAACTCCAATGTACATCTTTATGTTTAAAAAGTCTGTAAATAATCTTTTGATAGATGCAACAGTGGTATCGGGGAAAATTAGAAAATCATCTTTGGCCATTATAAATGTCTGCCTCTCAATTGATTTATATTTAATTACATTTTCTTTAGATGTTAGAAGATCCATTTTGTAACAATGTTTACAAATAACATTGACATTCAATCCGTGCGTAGAATTCAGTTTGATGCCAACATTATTTTTATTATCAACAGTTGACTGGCTGATGATAAAATGCCCGGATGCAATGCAAACAATGGAAGGAAGTATCTGCACTAGCTCTTGTAGAATATCTGCATTCTTTGAAATGAATGCAACATAAAGATACTCCGTAACCAGCTCTTCTAGAGTCAATATACTATTTAGTAAAAGCAACGGCAAGCATCTTAGGACCTAAAAGAACAAAAATGTTTGTAATGGATACATTAAAAAAGGATACACAGGTTCAATGTGCTATCAAGATGTGTGTTCAGTATAATCATATTACAGCATGACTTCATTTTACTACCCATAACAAATTATATGAAATGTAACGAGAATTTCATACAGTAATTGCAGAATTCAGATGTATGCAGAATACAATGCAACAATTTGTTGTTATAATGTATAAATTTGTATAACTAATTGCAGAAGTTTAGAATCAGTACATATCAACCGCAGTGGCAAATATACTAGATGAATCACTTAGAAAGATACACAGAAAAAATCTATCTTTCGAAAAAATATATACGAGATACGTTTTTTAAGAAGCTGAATTTTTTTAAAGAAACTCAACCTCATTTTTACACTTTACTTTCTTCGGAGGTTACGCACCTTAAACTACTTTTCAATATAGTCGCCACCATTATTAAGGCACTTGTCATAACGAGACACCAATTTTTGTATACCTTCGTCATAGAACAATTCTGTTATTGAATTCATCAACGTCATCAAAACGCTTGCCACCAAGGAACCGCTTCAGATGTAGGAAAATATGGAAATCACTTGGCGGTGAATGTCAGCTAGTTTAATATTTCGTGCATTTAAGAAACAAATCACGGACTGTATCTCACAGTCGACGAGCTGATCTATCATCTTGAATATTTCAACCACTCACTACATGATGGCCACACTATGTGAATGTCTCTAACGTTGCATGTGGTGAGTCAACAGATGAAGGAAACCATTGCGCATATGCAACATCACAACCGCAATGCTACACCGGAAATATCCGGCAACGGTACATACTTAAAAAACGTACCTCGTAGTTACCACCGAGACTCGAACATGGAATTTTCTCTTGCCGGGAGAATGGGTTATTAATAACAATATGCAGAGGTGTGCACTACATACAATCAAAAAAGCTCTACATTACTATAATTTCTGTACAATAAATCTAAATTACATACTTTTTAATATACTATGTTGGTTCATAACTATATAATTCATTGTTAACAAGGTAATGATTTAACTAGAAACATTTAGCAAAAGAATTTAGAAATGACAAATAAAGCTGCACATGTGTTTTTTGAATAATTTTTCGCAAAATCTGCTCCAAACGCATACCAACTAAACTCAACACTTTTTAACTCTGTCTTTGCTTGAACAGACATGTTGCAAAACAGAGCAAATGTGTATATGAAACAAACTTTAATGTATGTATTCTAATACATTTTAAACGTGGTGTTCTTTTATAATGTCAAATATTTATAACTTGAAAATATTTCAAGATTTTTCCAAGAATAATAGGAATAATATTCATATTTTTCGAGAACGGAAATTAACTCACATAGGTATACTTTTTACGAAAACATATTTCCAAAAGGGTGCATTTCTTTCACACAACCTCTAGTGACAATCCAGCCCATCGTACTTTTACAGAATTGATATTAAATCTGCGCGTAGTGCACACCTCTGACAATTTGTTAATCACGTAATTTTACATTAAATTTTGTTTAATTATATGTGTCCCTACTATTTTAGTGAGACATTTATTATTTAATATTATTTGAATTATCAAATAATTAAAAATTGCAACTCTGCAATAAAAATGTGATTTCATTAAAAATATTCAGCAGTACTATATAGCAATACAATTTCAAATACTAAATTATTAACATAACATATAAAACAAAAATCATAACAAATGTACCTCCAAATGAATGGTTATATTTTCCATATCCAATTCAGACTTCAGTATAGAGATGGCATCTCTCCATTTTGTTGCATACATTTTATCATTTAGGCATAAATTTTGAATCAATAATGTTTTGAAATAACTGATTTTATGATAATTCTTATCAAATCCAAAATCAATTTTTTGTTGTGTTTGGACCAGCCAACTGTTATTTCCACTTTCCGTACTAATGTTCGGTAAACTGATTAATTGCAAGGTTAATTCTACGTCAGCAATGTTCATCTCATTTCCGACACACAGCAACTTTGTCAAAATGTTTGTTATTACATTGAATTCATGTGTTGGCTGGGAACTTTTGTGCAGATTTTTCTCAATTACATATTTCAGCTCATTGACAATTTGGTGCGTTGACTCGGAGGTGAAAAGTTTTAAATAAATATTGGATTGATTACTGTTTTTTAAGTTTTCATTTGATAAGTCCTGAAGAAACCCATTCTTAATTTGGCACCAATTATGAAAATTGACTTGGAAATTATATAAAATGTTGAACAAGTTAAGAGCTTTATTCAAGTGCGCACTTATAACAAACACATTTTTATTTTCATTAGTGGAGGACTTAAGAGCTAGCAATAAAGATGATAAAATATTTTGAAATGTTCTACTAATTTCCATCATATCTATGCTATTAAAATTAGGAAATTGATTTGAATATAATTTGGCATCTGCAAGCAGCTTGGTGGAAAAAACAGATGGTATTACTTTTATGTAATTGTCGAAAACCGATGATTCCAAAGAGGCAATTTCTTCTTCAGTGATAAACTTCTCGAGCAGTTGCTTGGAACTTTCTTTTAATTCCAAAGAGAAAATATTTTTCTGACACTGATCATATTCTATCTCCATTTTATTTACTTCTTTGATTTCTAAGATGAAGTTGCATAAATTTAGTACAATGGCTTTTTTATAATCGGATATATTTACTCCGTGGTAATAAATAATACCAAATAATTGAGACAAATGCCCATTCAGACTGTTGAGAAACTTGTACTGTTGGATGGAGCCTTTATCACTCAAAAGAGGCATAGTGTAAATAAGTTTTTCAATAACAGACAAAAATTTATCTGTGTGCTTTGAATTTGAATTAATACCAAATTCGTTAATTATCTTTGAAAAGAAGGTGATTGCGCAATTTTTTAACCTCATGTCCATATTTTCCAAAATATATAATGCTTCTTCCATAAAGAGATTATTGTTAGCTTTAAATAAGTGAAAATCTCCCGCTGTAAGGACTGTTTGACACAAAATATCCATTAAGAAAACAATCAAATCTTGGCAGACTCCCATATCTTGCACTTCCACTGGCATTGGACTAAGATCCAACACTGAAAATGGAATGTCTAATTTATCAGGAATAAATACATTTAAAATCAGAACATCGTTGGCTTTGTCGGTGTTGCCCTCGTAGTAAGTTCTGATTAAACGCAGACATGTTATATATTCACTTAACACTTCATTTAAAAATGGCGCCGCATTTGTACTTAATATTGACAATATTTTTAATTGAGTTGAAGCGCTGAGTTTATGGATTCTGCAAAAACAAATTATATCTAGTTATACTAATAATTATAAGTATTTAAAGAGAACATGTATTATATGAGATAATATATTGTGAGATTTGTTTGATTTTAATGATGATTGGTAACTGATTATTTGTGATTTGACAACCAATTACTGGTACACTAGAAACTAAACCTCCAACAGTTAAATGTTAGATACCAATCATCGTCATAATCAAGTACTCACACAATCACAATAATGGTTTAGCTAATTATTAGTTATCTCCCCATTCCTTGAAAACGGTCTAACTACACTGCATTAGAGTGTTGAAATGTGTTTTAGAGTTGGTACATGAATAATCCAAAACCGTACCTTTACAAACATTAAAAAAAATATTAATAGGTGCAACATAAATAATTCAGTATTTTTTTTCTGGGAATTGAAAAATTTATTCTGACTATTTGCTACCCAAAAATCTGAACATGGATGTTGCAATGTAATCCAAAATGTATGTCATTAGAGAGAGAAGAAAAAAACTCAATGTGGTATATTTTGAAAAAAAACCATATATTAACTACGACTATGAAAACAAAATTCATAATTTCAAATAGGAAAAAATTATGTTTATTACCTGGAGAGCTTTTTCACCGATAAAACACAGAACAGTCGTCCCAGAAGCCATTTATTGAAAGCGAAACATTGTTTCTTTACATTTTCCGGGGCAGTAGCCCGCTGCACTAAGAAATCCGAAAATTCTCTAAAATTTCCATTTAAAAGTTAAAATTCATATAAAAATTTACATCACCATCGTATTTACATTAAAACAAAGTTTGGTTATATATTTCACCGAATTAATGATAAATATATTTTACTAAATGAGCTAATGAGTTAATCATAAATATATTTTACTAATTGCGAGATACCTTTTTATATTAAGAATGTATGTCATTAGAGTTTCTAGTCCATCAGCAGCTTGTTCAAGGTTCTTAAACAACACTATTGTGGAAGAATTAAACGTCTGCCAAACATCTAAAGGCCCAACTTGACAATCATTATCTTGACAATCCATTGTTTGTATGATTAAGGGCCACAGGTTACCTATAATCTTTCATATAAAACTTATTTTGACTATGTCGCGCTAACCGCCAACACGTCAATGTTTATATTTTGACAGATAAGAGATAAACATATTTTGTCAATTCCTTGATTCCCGCCATTTACAACAGTGTTGCTATTGTTTGAGAAAAATGTTAAGAAAGGCCTACCCGAACCAATTAATGCATGATAAATAATGGGTCCCATGCATATATGTAGACATACTTCGAAAGGTCCCCACCATGTCCCAGAACCGTTATATTTATAAGTTTTCACTCATGTACCGGTTCCTCTCAACAGAAGCAAGAAAAGTTTAATTCCAGAGAATCTATATGTAATTATTTAAGATGTATTATACAAAAAAAGACGACATGTCAGTTTATAAATTTAAAAACTACACCTTTCGACGCCACTATGTAATTTCTTTATTAGTAACAACATACATGTATAATTAATGCTTCATAATTAATCCCAAGAACAAAAATAGTAAAACTAAGATTCTAATCGAGTATGAAGTACATCATAGATAAGATAGATTGATAGCTTGAGCCAAATTTATCTATGGCTTTAAGAAATTGAAAACCGCGCAGTCGTGAGATCTGGGCGAACTAAAATAGGTGGAGGGGGTACGTGGAATTGGCGCCAATTTTAAATATATATCTTAATATTTTGTACCCTGAAAATGAAAATGTGTAGAATAAAAAGATTAGCTGTTAAAAAAAATATTTATTTAATAAAATACAACTTTATAACACATGACAGAAAATAAAATAGTTACAGAAAATTTATAAAATATGCCAATGTTTTATTATGGAATTAAAAAATATATATATTAAGATAAGAATTATTAAAATTATTCTGCATGTAAAATACATTAAGACAATTATTTGGTATATAAACAGATTAAAAATGAAATAGAAATTATTTAAAAACTAACAGAAGTTACATTATAATGCATGAATTGATTGTAAAATTGGTACATATATTATAACATTATTTTTGTGCAATTAGAAAATATTATTTAACTGGTAAGAATAGTAGTACCGTGAAAGTTTTACACAAAAAACATAATATATTATAAATTAGTATGCTCGTGGTACAATAAGAGATTAGATATGGAATATTATTATTTCAACATAAATCGCAAACATGATTGAAATGATAAGAAAAATTTATGAATTAACATAATAAAAGAAATACAAAGAATTTAAATGATAATAGATAGTGCGTCTTCTCACTGCTCAAATGCCTAATCATATTGGATCAAAATTAGCAGCATCTAAAAACAAATTTAAAGTTATATTTGCTTACGGTGATAATTAATTAGTAAATTCAATAATCAAATAAAAATTATATACAAATTAAATTAATTTACTAGAAAGATAGATATACAGAAAAAAATCTATCTATCGAAAAATTCAGCTCTACACCGGATAGGATGAGATCCAGGTTCGAATCTCGGCAGCAACTAAGTATTTTTTGGTAGATAGATTTTTTCTGTATATCTTTCTAGTTGATTAATTTAATTTGTATTGAAATACCACAGAACTATGTTCTGAAAAATGCAACTTTAGAACAAAAATATGTTCTATTTAAAAAAAAAAAATTATATGCCAGTAAGTCTTATCTTGATATTTTACATTATATTCTTGCAATTAAAAAATATTACACATTTCATTGGTTAAGAGTATTTGCACAATTATTATTATTTTTTTAATATTAAAAAATAAGAGATTATATATTAATACATATGCTTTTTGAATAAGAGTATAAATGTCAAAAAGTTATTACTAACAAAACAAATATTTTAATTATATTCACAAAACTATTCTCTAGATTAAAAAAACAAATGGAAACTATTTTACTATTATACGTACAGAAATTATATTATCAAATATAATAACATTGAAAATAAATCTTGATTTTATATTTATTTTACAGTATGTTTATGCAAATATTTAATATTATTTTATTGGTTGAGAGTAGTTTGAAATTAATAAAAAATAAGAGATTATATATCAATACGCATATGGAACGATAAGAGTATAAATGGAAAAAAATTATTACTGCACAAAATAAATATTTTAATACCTACATAACATACATACATAATTCACAAAATTCTCTAGATTCAAAAACAAAAGGAAACTATTTTATTATTATAGTATATTATAAATAATAACAGAAAATATATCTTTATTTGATATTTATTTTACATTAAGTTCATGCAAATTAAAAATATTATTTATAATAATTATTTATTTTTGATTCAGTACAGTGTGTTATATTGTTATAATCAGATAAATTAAAGTAAGACATATATTTGGGTACCCTGCCTGCTACACTAGTATTTTACTATATTATAGCAGACAGTGCTATTCCGGTATAGTAGTAAACAAAGTGCAATATTCAATGTACAAAAAATATATATATATATACATATATAAAGTTAAACAAAATGCAATAAGATTAGATAAATTTCATTGCAAAACTTAGAGGAAATGCATTATTCAGTATATAAATATATATATAAAGAGTAAAACAAGATGCAATTAGATAACATATAAATACATTGTAAAACTTAAAGTAAATGCAATGTTCAATGTACAAAAAAAAAAATATATATATATATATATAAAGAGTTAAACAATATGCAATTAGATTAGATAAATACATTGTAAAACTTAAAGTAAATGCATTGTTCAATGTATAAATATATATATACATAAAGAGTAAAACAAGATACAATTAGATAATGTATAAATTAACATAAAACTTAAAAGCAAATACAATGTTCAATGTATAAAAAATAATATATAGGTACTGTTGTAGCAGTTTTAATCTCATGTTTGAACTTTTAAAAGTTCTTGGGTGTAATTTCTTCCTATTTCGTAGAGCCAGAACTACACTTTTATTGAAAAATATGCAAGGCTATGGTTGCAATTTACATTGGATTGAATATCATTTAATTGATTAAGAGTAGTTGTACAATTAAAAATAACAAAAAATAAGAGATTATATATGAATACGCTTTTGGAACGATAAGAGTGCAAACGGCAAAGTATTATTACTGCACAAAATAAATGATTAAAAAAAAGGATAATGCTGAGTGCATCTCCTCACTGCTCAAATAGCTAACAATATTTAAACAATAATTTTAAAATGTACAATTTTAACATTAGGGAAAATGTTGACAAATTGGGAGGAAAAAAAGGTTCATAGATATTCAGAAGATGATAAAGTTTTTGGTCTATTTAAGTTTAATTATGCATATTAAAAAAAAAATCGAAATATTCAAAATTAGTTGAAACTAAAAACCTTTGGTACATTAGAAAAGAAGGATCATTCAAAAGGATATTCTGAATTATTCATATTTTTTTTAATGTTGAAATATTAACAAAAAAAGCTATTACAAGATATAGTTGTTTATTACTCTTTGATTAAATTTCTATAGCGCCCAGTTTATTCTATTAAAATAGTTATGATCTTATTGAGGGTTTTGAAGATCTCGGGGACAGTTTAAGAAAACCATATTTTGTTTTAAGTTTAAGAAAACCATATTGTTTTTATGTCGAGGGGTTCCAACACAAAACGAAAGCAACCTACAATGCTTATTTTTTGTCTAAGAACCGTCAAATTATGTGATTTAGTTGTGGCGTTAAAAACAATAATTTAAAGAAGGGATTAAGATTAAGTTTTAGCAAGCGATCTAGAGTTAATAGTCAGGTTAACAGACCAAAGTTCCGCTAATATTTCTGCAATTAATATTCTTCATAAAGAAACCCAAAAATATTCTCGCTTAAATGTTGAAAACAGAATTGTAGATTTAGACTTGTTTAATAGGGAAATTATCTTATGTGACGATCCACGAGTATAAGAAACAATATGCTAAATAAATAAATTGTGCACAGAGTAGCAGATATTTCAGGGGAACACGCCAGGGGGCTCAGAATTGAGCATACCATGAAGACACAATAAACACATTATTTTTTAACATATTCATTTAGCATCACAAGTACTATATTGTGAAATCTGCCAAATGGGAATACTTAATTGAAACATATTATTACCGCATAAAAAAGCCATGACTTTTCTCAGTTACCTTAACAGATTAAAAAATGTTTGAACATAAAATCACGAAGATGAAAGTCATTGTTGCCATTGAACTGCGGGGGCATGCCTAAGGACCTATGGAGAAGTGGGTATAAGTCCTTTTCAAGTTTAAGAGGTTTCTTGATTATTTTATTAAAAAAATCTTCCATTTATAATTGGATCAACACAATTAATACAATAAAATATTTGTTGAACAAATTTATAATTATGTATCTATCAGTTTGAGTTTGTCCTACCACAAAATATAATGTGAACTATACGCAATGTGAATCCTACATCTTTTATATATCATTTAAATTGCTCTAAATAACCAATATTTTATCTGCCCACTCTATTTGGGAAAATTATGAAGATTACTTAGTTCTTTAATAACAATTATCATTTAGCAATTTCATTATTTATCTGGCTACATCGACATTGAAAAAGATCAATGAGTGATTTGTGGCATTAATAATAACATAGTTTTATTTTTCTTTAATCCAAATAATTATTGATTATTATTTAGTTATAAAATGTGAATTTTATTTAAAACTTCATAACTGTACAATTTTACTATTTACATGAATTCATTTTTCATAAATTAAAAAACTTTAAATGTTGACTATTTAATTATATTACTATTTGTAGATGGATTATTTAATTTAAACATTAATACATTTACTTTTATCATCTATTTCAGATAAACTAAACTACAATCGAGAGATGCTCAGCATGTGCCCTGCAGGCTTGACTTCTGAAAAAACTGTTCATCCGATGCATGAAATTCAGAAGGGTGATAAAAGAAAAGTAAAAAGGAGGGTGAAAGCAGCTGAGGTTGCTAAACTTTATTACCACAAATTCTTGAATGAAACAACTTCTTCTTTTATTCACTGTCAGATTAAGAAACAAAAAAATATATATGTGGTCGTAGATACACCAAAGATAACAAAAATTTTGGTTTAGCTTTATCTAAATATAGCAGTAAATGCTATCGATTTTTATCAAAAATATATGCATTGCCGAGTCGAAAAACAATAAATACTTTATTAAAAAAGTTTCCTTTTAGGTCGGGTATGAATATACATATTTTTTAAAATATAGAAATAATGACAAAAGAAATGAAATTGCAAGAAAAAGTTTGTGTTACTATTTGATGAAATTTCTATATCACTTAATCTAATGTACAAAAGTAGTTCCGATTATATTTAAGGTTTTCAAGATGTCGGAGATGGCTTGCGAAGACCAGTTTTTGCAGATCATGCATGTGTTTTCATGTTAAGAGAACTTAAGACTAAATGGAAGCAGCCAATTGGATTTTTATTTTGCCAAGGCACAATAAAATCACGTAATCGAGTTGTAGTTTTAAAAAAAATTATTGAACTAGTTTTATCAAGTGGTTTAGAATTAGTAGGTATGGTGTGTGTTCAAGCTTCTATTAATGTTTCTAATATTAATATGCTTAAAAGAGAAACCCAAGAAAATTATAATCTCGTAAACATAGAAAATAGTCTTGTAGGTTTTGAGTTACATGGTAGGGAAATTGTCTGTTTTTTTGATACTCCACACTTACTAAAGGGTATCAGAAACAATATGCTGACAAAAAATGTTATATTTACACAGGAAGATATAGTAAAGATTGCCAAGTGGGAGCATATTATTCAGGCATATAATTATGACCGCATGTTGGGTGACAATATACACACTTTTTCCAGAATAACATTTGGTTTCTTAAAAATAGAACAAAACGTGAGCGTGCATTTTAAATTGTTTCGAAAATCAAACGTATAATACCTGTTTGCTTTTTATTTGAGCACAGCATAAAAAGTACTCGTGTTAATTCTATGTTATATTATGTCGATATATGTAAAGTAATATTTGATAAGTCACTTTATATTTAGAAACTGAATAAAATATTTAGATCAAAATTAATCAAACACGCCACACTATATTTACTTAAAATAAAATTATTTAATAAAAATCTTTCAGTTCATAATAGAGATTGTGTTGGTGCAAATTAATTATAAGACCCTATTAAAATTAATATAATACATTATATTCTCTAAATATTCTTTCTTCTTTCTCATTAAAAAATATTTTTTATTCCAAAAAATAATGTCTAATAAAGAAAAATAAATATTGAGTTGATATAGTATTGTCAAAGTTATTTACTATTACTACTATTAATCAAAAAATTTCTTTTCTGCATGCATAATCTATTGTGAACACATCATCCATCGGGATATTTTGTCAACTTGAGATTGATTTATAATTTATTTTTTTGTGACATTATCAATAAAGCCTGTTTAATTTTCTGGTATGTAGTCTTTATGTAGTCGAATGAAAAATTATTTTTACATTTTAAATAATACTTCAAAATGTTCAACATTTGAAAAATTTAATGTCGTCCCAGTTAATCTGTAACCCGAGAGTCTACTGTATTGATTAAGTGGTACCAGGCTGTTGAAAAATTTAATTGTACCATAAAAAATAATACTAATATATGCAATCATTTAATTTATTGCAAATTATAAGCTTAAGTTGCTCAAATTTCTTATGTTTTTTGATTGAATCTAAATAAGAAGTTAAACATTATCCACCACTTAAAATTAGATTAACTTCTTTACATGTAAAATGACTTTGGATCTTCCCTTTATGGTTCTTTACGATATTAAGAATTTTTTTTAAACAAAAAATATGTTCATACATCAATTTCAGTTAAAACAAATGAAGATGAGCATGTGATGTTGAGATAACATTATAATTCTAGTAATAACATAATTAAATAAAGAATAGTTAATGTATTTGCACTACGTAACCATAGTGGAAATTGTGACCTGGTAATGGTATTGGTGACTTGACATTTTTTAATTTCCTTACGTATTATTTTTTTTTCAAAGACTGCGTCAATATAGCCACTTCTGTATTCTATCTGATGGTGAATTATTTAAGGTGGACGTCTCCTAACTTTGGTAGCAATATAAATCAACAATCAAATGGGCTTGATCTTTTTCAATGTCGATGTAGCCAGATAAATAATGAAATTGCTAAATGATAATTGTTATTAAAGAACTAAGTAATCTTCATAATTTTCCCAAATAGAGTGGGCAGATAAAATATTGGTTATTTAGAGCAATTTAAATGATATATAAAAGATGTAGGATTCACATTGCGTATAGTTCACATTATATTTTGTGGTAGGACAAACTCAAACTGATAGATACATAATTATAAATTTGTTCAACAAATATTTTATTGTATTAATTGTGTTGATCCAATTATAAATGGAAGATTTTTTTAATAAAATAATCAAGAAACCTCTTAAACTTGAAAAGGACTTATACCCACTTCTCTTACCAGTTAAATAATATTTTCTAATTGCACAAAAATAATGTTATAATATATGTACCAATTTTACAATCAATTCATGCATTACAATGTAACTTCTGTTAGTTTTTAAATAATTTCTATTTCATTTTTAATCTGTTTATATACCAAATAATTGTCTTAATGTATTTTACATGCAGAATAATTTTAATAATTCTTATCTTAATATATATATTTTTTAATTCCATAATAAAACATTGGCAGATTTTATAAATTTTCTGTTACTATTTTATTTTCTGTCATGTGTTATAAAGTTGTATTTTATTAAATAAATATTTTTTTTAACAGCTAATCTTTTTATTCTACACATTTTCATTTTCAGGGTACAAAATATTAAGATATATATTTAAAATTGGCGCCAATTCCACGTACCCCCTCCACCTATTTTAGTTCTCCCAGATCTCACGACTGCGCGGTTTTCAATTTCTTAAAGCCATAGATAAATTTGGCTCAAGCTACCAATCTATCTTATCTATGCGCCCACCCCCTGAAGTACATACTTAATCCATTTAGTGGGTGCATGTGAAAAAAATCAGTTTCCATAAGCAAGTACTGATTTCATAAAAATCAAATAGTGATTCATAAACAAGTAGCTTGTTGGTGTAGTGGTTAAGATGCTGGCCTAGTAATCTAGTGGTCAGGTCTCGTTCCAGGACATCAGCAAGCTAGTCCTATTTTCATAGTATAAGCATTTAACTTAGTTTGAAAATATTGATGTGACATGTAATCCGTGTACGCATCTCTATTTAAAAAAAAAATTGTCAATCAGACTTTGAAACAAGGCATAGTTATACCCCAAAATCATATCTAGTGCATTTCAACTTCCGGATGTCTAATCTGTAAATTATAATAAAATTGCGTTGTAGAAAAATATGACTTGAGATTTTTTTGCAAAACACAACTGAGAAAATTTAACTATCATTGGTTTCAAGATCTTATACAAGTTAAGGGACTATTGGTTTCTCTTGATTGGTACCATTATAATTCCCAAAAATATAGAGATAATCGAACTCTACACATTCCAGTCCTGGTACACAAGCTTGCTTCCAATGTCCTACTTCTGGAAGTACTTCGTTTCTCACCTCCATGCGGCCCTATGAGGGAATCTTATGGCTTCAGGCTCGACAGCTTTGATTCTTTAGGTCACTGTTGATAATATGTTACCCCAGATATTTATAGCATAAATAGTTACATAAAATATAGTTTGCAGCTTTTATCTTGAATATATGAATTTAGCCGCAGCACAGATCAACTGCCATATTAAGTAATTTTTTGAGATAAAATAGACAAAAACTCACTCGCTCGGCTAACTTTGTAACCCTTTGAACTTGGTTTGATATATTCCCAAAGTGGTATCAAGTCAAACATCCGGCCAAAGTGAACCAAGACTGCTAAATGTACTGACCAGTCCTATACACATGCCTGAAAGACTAAAGAAAAAAAGAAAAAAATCAAATAATGGATGTGTTGTCTGCGCGCAAAACGAAGGAATCCTGGTGTTAAGGATTTGCTAAAATGCACTAAGACTGTTTACTGGTACAAATCATGCGAGGTGTTCCTCTGTATTGGATCTGGAACTGTTTTGTATCATTCAAAGGTTGAGTTCTGCCAATAAATTAATTTTCACTTATTGTATTTACCATGTTGTTTTTACCTATTATATTATATTAGTTTTATGTAATATACGAGGGGCAAGTAAAAAATAAGGTTCCTACATTTTTTTCAGGTATAAGGTATTTTTTATTGCAATAAATAAGTAAACCATCTGAAAGCTTGTACTTTATTCTATTTTTCTACATAGTCTCCTGATTTTTCTATGCATTTTTCCTGACGAGTTATCCACTTCTGAAAACCCGCTTCGAAGAATTCCGCCGCTAGGCCGCCGATGAACTTGGTGACCGCTTCTTTCACCTCTTCATCTGTATTGAAGCGTTGTCCACCCAAGTGTTGCTTCAATTTCGGAAACAAGTGGAAGTCGCTGGGAGCAAGATCAGGGCTGTAGGGGGCATGGTCAAGCAATTTCCAGCCGAATTTGTCCAGTAGGGCGGTGGTCTGTCGAGAGACATGCGGGCGAGCGTTGTCGTGGTGCAGCCTAACGCCCTTGGTCAGCCTTCCTCTCCGGCGATTTTGGATGGCTCTTTTGAGTTTTGTCAATGTCTCGCAGTACCTGTCCGAATTGATGGTGGTCCCTTTAGGCATAAACTCGGTCAGCAAGACGCCTTTTCGGTCCCAAAACACCGTAGCCATCACTTTCCCTGCGGAAAGCGTCTGCTTAAACTTTTTCGGCCTAGGCGATTCAGGATGGCGCCATTGTTTGGACTGTTCTTTTGTTTCTGGAGTGACGTAGTGACACCACGTTTCATCTCCCGTAATAATGGAGTCCAAGAATTCTTCGGTATTCTCGGCGCATTCTCGAAGAAACCCCTCGGCACACTTGACACGATTGTCTTTGTGGGTTTCTGAAAGCATGTGTGGGACCCACCGCGCGCACACCTTGCGATAACCAAGTTTATCGGTCAAAATGTTGTCGATGGTTTTTTCACAAACCTCAGGAACCTGGACAGCAAGCTCCCGAAGCGTTACTCTCCGATCTTCGAGGAGAATGCGCTCAATCTTCGCCACGACTTCGTCCGACACCGATGGCCTCCCACTCCTTTGCTCGTCGTGGACGTCTGTGCGTCCTTCGGAGAACTCCCTGCACCATTTGCGGACGTGTTGGACGCTGATGCAAGCTGTGCCATAAACTTCTTCCAACTGTCGATGAATTTCAACAGGTTTAAGCTTCTTCGCGTTTAAAAATCGAATCACCGAACGGATTTCACACCTGGCGGTAACGGCGATGGCGGGTTCCATAGCGGATGGCTGTCAGGCCTTTACTGAGCGTCGCAGCGTTTGCTCCCGGTAGTGGGGATGTAGTTAAGGGACCAACAATCAAGGCGGTGTTGCCGGATTTCGCCTAGCATCTCGCGTGGCGAGTGTACAGCGTAAGGAACCTTATTTTTTACTTGGCCCTCGTATATATAAAAATAAAAGAAAAACATTTTTGAATTAAACATACAAAAACTTGAAAAAAAAAAATCCCATTAGTCGAAAATTGCTCTAGAGTCCAGGGTTGTGGCACCTGTAGGATGAAAAGCTTAGGGTTCTAAGGGTTAAAGAAAGAAGCATTTCGTGTAAATACATATTTTTAAAATAAATAAATATTTTAAAAAATCTATGAAATTATAAACCTCACGCATTCTTAGGCCACAAAAAACATTGTGGGTCATTATTCAGCCAACGCTGATCCAACACGTTCCTTATGAAAATATGAAGAATGCTGATCTAGGCTAACTAACTTACCATCACACCGTTTCCCCGAAGGGATAGGCAGAGAGGATAGAGCGCCACATAAAACAGAAAATCATCACAGTTCAAAAATAACTAGATTAAAATTATGGTCATAATCGCAAAAAATAATACATTAAAATTCCTTATTCAATTTTTAAAGGTAACTTTTTTTATTGAAAATGATATTAATAAGTTTCTTACAACAAAACTAATAATTTGGCAGACACACCGATATTTGCAGCCTTGAAAAGATATCAAGGAAGAAAGAAAACTACATCAAATGCAAAATTGTATTTATTTGACAGGCAATAAATGTTTTCTAAGGATATAATAGTATCTACTATGTATTAATTTTATTTTAGATTAATTAAAAGTCACAAAACAAGTGAACCTTCTTTTAATAGATTATTCATAATGATAAAAATATTAAAATAAAATTAGATTAAATGAAAAAGAAGGGAAAATATTAAAGACAAAAAAATAATAAACCGTCATGTACATAACATCTCATAGCTGAACATAAATAACACAATTCAAAAACTTTTAAAATAAATAAAATTAAAAAAGTAACCATTACTGATATATGATAATATTTTTCTTTTTATATGTCAAGTACAGAAAATATTTTTGAAAAAGTAATACACTCAAATATTACATTTATTTTTAGTGAATACTTTGTTAAAAGGATGAATAAATATGAAATGAAATATGAAAACATGATAAAATCAACTTTGTGCAGTTAAATACATTGAATATGTTTTTTGTTGTACCATTATACACCTGAGTCTCTTTTTGCACGGCTTTGAAATAACACAAGAAAATGGGTGAATTTTTTTTACACTGATAGTTTTGCTATAACACAGTTATAGAAAATAATATACAAAAAAACTTATCAAAAATATATTTTTATGATGCATCAATCGCCATTTATCAACCCAGACAGAGCGCCACTAGAGTCTTTAACAAATTGAACAACTTTTAAAGTGTTGATTTTTATTCACCCGTATTTGTGAAAAATAAGTATTTCAATTTAAATAACACAATAATTTAAAAAGATATCTTATCATTGAATATTTCCAGCGATGCGAGTGATTTTTCATCAGTTCTATGTAATGCATTTAATATCAGATTGTTGTGACATATATGTATTTAATTTGATTGAAATTTAAAACCATGCAAAATTAAGAAGATATGTGCATATTGTTATGTTTAAATGAAACTAAAATAAGTATTTTTAAAAATCATCAATTGATTTAAAATAATGAATACTTATTTTATATTACACTTTTTTTGCATGGTTGTTTCTAGAATTATCCACCGTGGAACAAGAGACACAGGTGTAGTTAGTTTATCACTACAATTCTAGTTGAATGATTTCAAATTACAAAACATACCACTTACTCAAATGTTAATTTATTTTTCTTTTAAGCTAAGCAAAAAGAAAACACAGAAGCCAAGATGTCTATGTTTAATGTGGTGAAAAACTACATTGCGCATTTATAATTTAATAACATTTCTCATTTAGCTGTTGGACGTGCATCCGTATTGATATATTTGCCCTCCTACATTAAAAGAAATATAATATTCGGTTAGTCAAAACTTATAAGTTCGGCTGTAGAATTTTCTTGAATCACTGGCTTTTGTTGTATCGGGGATCCCTGAGAAGTCTGCGGTCCGACCATAGACAGTGGAGGTCCCTGGCTACTGACATTACTATTAACAGATGTTGATGTTGGCGACAGGCTTCCCAACTTTGTTTCCCCTGTCGTATTACTGGGTATCTGGTTACTCTGAGGCATAGGCGGTTGATTTTGATTCTGATTGATCGGTTGAGGATGTCCTATCATTTGACCTCCTATCTGATTCTGCCCCATATGAGACATGGACTGTGGCTGATGCCCTGGTGGCATGTTTTGGTTTAAAGGTTGGCCCACCTGATTGCTCATCTGCGGAGGCACTTGTCCGGGTTGTGGGAAGTTTTGAGGTCTAGGATGTCCCATTTGTTGGCCCAGCTGTTGCGGCATTTGTCCCATCTGGTGACTGTGAGGCGGTATCCCTTGTTGATTCATCTGCGGGCCTTGCTGGTTCATTTGTGAATGTGGTGGCATTTGTCCATGTTGAGGAATTTGTTGCTGATTCATTTGAGGAGTTGGTTGCGGCATTTGCGCTCCTTGAGGACCTACCATCGGACCTTGTTGCATTTGCTGAGATCCCGAAATGGGCATTTGTGATCCCTGAGCTCCTTGCATGCCCATTTGATTTTGTTGATTCATTTGAGATGTTTGATGGGATAACTGAGGACCCTGCGGTCCATGCTGAGTTATAGGCAATCCCATTTGAGGACCTTGAGGCATAGACGTGACTTGTTGTCCCAGCATTGATCCTGGAGGAACCATTCCTCCCGGATGCGGTCCCATAGGTTGTCCTTGTTGGTTCATCTGCTGTTGCTGCTGGTTCATGGGCGGAACCTGCATATTGAGAGAAGGGAGGTGGCCCATCTGCTGTCCTTGCTGTAAGACCATATTGTGTTGAGGCATGCCTACTTGAGGACCAGGCTGCCTGATCATGCCAGGCTGTTCAGGCCCCATCTGCGGGGGACGGTGCATGGCAGACATCATGGGAGGATAGCCCTGCCCATATGGCGGGGCCTGGTAGGATTGTTGCGAGGGATGGAACTGGTGTACAGGACTCCCCTGCAGATAGTACGCTCCTGAGCCGCCCATCATGTATTGGTGTTTTTGTTGTTCTTGCCGCATCTGCATCTCTCTTTCTTGCTCCTGATGATAAACAAAAGATAAATATCGAATGGTAATATTCGCACAATTTTATAATTCATATTTTTTGAAGACTTTTATGTAGTATTTATACCTGGACGCGCTGAAGAGCCAACTGCCTTTGGTATTGTAGATATTCCTGTTTTTTCTTGCGCATGATGTCCAATTTGTGTGCCATCTGTAACTGTCTTTGTCTCTCTGCTTGCTCTGCCGCACGCCTCATGCGTTCGGCATGTTCTTCCCGTAGTACGTCCAAGGCGGCACGGGAATCCTTCACTTGTGTCAGCTTATCCTGCGAGAATGGAATAATTATTTATGAAGTCACATTGACAAATATAGAAAAATGTTTTTTTCACATTGGCAAATTTTAAATGAATAATAGATATAATGAAAAGTGAACCGACCTGTAAGCCCTCGTAATGTACCCGGCTGTCATCTTGTTGTTGAATGTAGCGAAGAAGTCGCGAATGCATCGTGGTGATGTTCATGAAAAGGGTCTGCACAGAACTGTCGTTGGCTATGGAGCGTCCTCTGTGAACAATACAATAATGTTATCAAAACAATAAGTTTCAACAGTTACATAAATAGTTAATAATTCCACCAACATTAATTTACTTTCTACTACGGTTATAAGGTGAATCTGAGCAGATGTGGCATGGCTCCTGAACACTGGGAAACTGTGGTCCATGACCGAGGACAATGGCGTCAAAAAATACACTGTGGAAGGGAAACTTAGGAATGGAAGAGGTCTGACACAATTACCAAAAAAAGGAAAAAGAGAAAAGAAAAGGAGGAAGATCCATCACTCAGAACATGTGCACAATATGAAAGATGTGTGATTCGAAAATAGGACTCCTCAACCACATTCGGCCTCGCAATCGATAACCATGGCAGATGTCATTCTCGTAACGAGTGATCGCCGAAGAAGACTGGTTATATATTATGACTGTCCCAATGTAAGACATTGTTTTGTGAAGAAATCTGAGGGGCAAGAATCTCTTTACCTAACAGATGTAATGAAATAATCATCTCTATGTAAATCAGACACGATGCAAGACAAAAAATAATTTAAGAGTATTAAATATATTGGAATTTTTGTGGGCTTGAGAAAAGCCTTTGACAGTATCTCCCACAACAAACTAATATTAAAATCTGTCAGTACAGACGACAAAGCACTAAGCTGGAATCAAAGCTATCTTCACAAAAGACCGCAAAACATAAAAATTAACGAAAGCCAACCCCTAATCAGTGAATTTGGTATACCACAAGGGACAGTTTTGGGCCCACTTCTTTTATAAATTATGTCAATGACATTTTCAAACTAAAATTGACCGGAAAAATTATATCATACGCCGACACATTGCTATCATTGTTGACGGACAAGACTGGAACACTACAAACGAACATGCAAATAACGTCATGAACACACTCAAATCCTGGTTCGATAGTAATTTGCTTTTTTTAAACTCTGAAAAAACCTATTACATTTCCTTTTCAATCAAAAGTCTTGAAACAAGCACATCATTAAGGTTTAAAAATAGCTTTAAAATCCCTAAATGTAACACCAAACACTATCAGTAAAATTTTATATATTTAGGGATAAAAAATTTCAATAGCCTCCCTACACAAATTAAAGAAATAAAGGATATAAAAGAGTTTAAAAAGAAACTAAATGAACACTTCAAAAACACATAATTGGAAAATAAACAATATTACAGAACACTTCAGAAGCACACAAATGGACAATGAATAGAATATGTAAGGTATTATATAAAATGATTGTAGTGTAACTCCAAGCACAAGAGCTGGTCTCTTTTTTGGAGAGGTAAGCGAAAGAAAAACCATGTAATTTTAAAAATGTAAAATACTTAATTCATGTTATAAAAAAATTGTAAAAATGTCAAATAAATAAAAAAAGAGTTCAAAACTCATTTATTAAATTTAAAAGATGAGACAGTACACCATAAAAAGCAGTGAGATTTCCACATGAAATATTAATAAACATTGGTATTTTGTAATTATGTATTGTGGAATATATATAATTCAATTATCTCTGAACCTACTAGCCGATTTATCAGGATTGGATCAACCGGGACGGTTTGAGTCTTGAAAGTCATTGAAAAAACTTTAAAAAGAAAATGTTCTACTTTGTTCATAACGGTCAACCACGTGTTTAGAGTTGAGCACATCAGTTGTCCATCGTTTCTAAAAAGTGATCTCTCATTTTATTAAACATTCATTTTACATTTAGTAGGTTTTAGTACTTTAGGGTTAGTTGCATCCAGTTGTCATTGTCACTTGTTTACATTGAGCGCAGCGTGATTCATTATTACGGGCGCTGCTTGCGTCAGGGGTGCAACAATTTTTGTTTTTTTTTGCGCAGTCAAAGCAAAATATTTTTATAACAAATTGAAGTTGCAGGATGATTTTAACATGTCTTCTGAATAGTTCTTCTTTCCTTATTCATGTCAGTATTGACATATCGCACACCTAGATCAAAGCTAATACAACTCAAAAAAACAAGAATTTTGAGTTATTATTGTATTCGGATACTCATATATGCAACTAACTTAGCCCCAGTTCTCGAATAATGTCATTTTAGGATACATTTATGACCTACAATGTTATTTAGTTTAATAACTTTAATAACAAAAAATGACTTTTTGAATTGTCTTAGTTTTGATCTAGGTGTGCGATATAGTGGCTTCAATTAGATGTGACTCGGCTCGTAATGCACCTCCACGAGTCCCGGTCCTTGGTCGCCCTCATAGCTGACTCCAGCGTCTCTCCAGCTAGATACAACGCATCATCATCACTGTGGCATTCTTCCAGGTCTTCTTTGGTCCAAAGTTGTATGCAAAATAATTCTAGGTTATCACTTTGACACATAATGTGACTGAAAAATTGGAAGAATCTTTTGCTCACAGCTATAGATGGGGTTTACTCTAGCTGGATTTGTTGTAGAACATTTGTGCATCTGCATCGGATTGGTTAACATAATCCAAACAGAGGCACTGTAACCAACGCATTGCCATTGGAAAACTATGCTGTGATGAAAATATAGAGAATTCACCTCTATATTTCAAACATTTATATAAATCGAAGATCTAATGCCAAAGCAAATTTATATCAATGAAACCAGACTGAAAGTGATGAAGAATTTCTCAAATTTGAAAAAAAGCACAAAAAACAAGTGTTACAAAATTTGCGACCTATTGACAGGTGTAATAATATGTTGATGAACAAACAGTACGTGATTGGCTTAATTCAGATGAAAGTGTAGCTGATCATGAAGTATTAAATGATGAAAATATTTTACAATGTGCAATGAATAAAACTGTGCAATTTAACCTTTTAAATGCCATGAGCGCGTTAACATGCCAAACTTTGTATGTCACGTCAAACTATAAGCGTGTTAACACATACTTTTGGATCTTGGAAACTTGCAGGGATTAAAGACATATTTTTTAATTGTTTTGCCATCTGTGGACGACAGGTCCCATCTTTTGATAGATAAGTCAAGACCCTTAAAGCGTAGTCTTACCCTATGTGGTGTCTTCTATTTCAAATAGAGTTGGCAGTTAAAAGGTTAATAATGACAAAGAAGAATACAAATTGATTTCTTCAGAAAAAAATCAACTACGCTATCAGTTTAAATTATGTGGGATTACTTTGAGCAGCAGGATGATGGCACTCTCGCTGAAAAAATGATGTAGAGAAATATTCAATGTAGAATTTGCAAAAACAAACCATCTTTACTTTTTTATTGCTTAAGAAGTAAATAATAATTGTGTAAAAATTTATCTTTGATAATTGAGTCTATTGTAGTGATGGTAAAATCGTTATTTAAACCGTGATTATGACTGTTATTGTGTTCGATTGTAACGATGATTGATAATTGATTAACCTAATTCTTCAAGCAATGACTGGTACACTAAAAAGTAAACCTCCAACAGTTAAATCTTAGTTACAATCATCGTTTATTCTCAGTTGCCGATCAGTGGCACAATCACAGTCACGTAACGGTTTACCATCACTAGTCTATTGTATGTTCCTATAACCTACCAATATAATATAATATGTACCAAAATATAGTAAATAGACAGTAATTTTGAAAGCAATAATCTAAAACAAATTTCTTGTATGTAGTAATATCACCACACCAATATGAAGCGGTCAAAACAATTGAACTCTGTAGAACCATCCAAATTAATACTAATTGTGAATATGTATATATTTTCATAGTATGGGGTTTTCTTTGAAAATGTACATACATATAAATAACTTATAAATATAATTTAAAAAAAAAAAGAGGAAGTATTTATTTACCTGGAAGAGTTGCTCTTCATTCTGTTCACAAATATTTCAACCTGACCTTTGAGGGCTGTAATAAACTCTTCCATTTCTGGATCGGTTGCGGCCCCATTCTCCAATTTCATTGAGGCTATTTTGCTAGCCAATATGTCATTCATACCCTGTAAATAAAATGATGGCTAGATCTTAAGTATTTATTGAAAGAGTACATCAAATCAAAAGAGTACATACATTTTCTTTTGTGAGTTGTGTATATAGTGGCTTAGAACATGAAATGAAAATTATTATTATTACCGTATTTGTTACTGGATGCGGTCCAGGAGAGGGTGTGGGGGCTGAAGGGGGTTCTTGCAGGGAGGAGGGAGTCTGCACACGCTGCTCCCAGTAGTTCCTATCCAAATATCTGGATAACTCCGCTGGGGGTGCTGAACCCGGAGGACTACCTGCAATGTACTGACTATTGTAATTACTATTGACTACTGCAACAATGCCTAGACACCAAGTGATGGAGAATCTGAACCTCATTCTACGAGACCACAAGTTAATCATATTCTTTATAGAACAAGCGTTCAACTTAGTTTGAAAGAAATAAGAATACTGATGTGACAAGTATTCCGTATCTGTATTTCTTTTAAATATTACAAAAATAAACATAGATGGTGACAGCGTAGTTGGTAACAAATAATTGAAAGGTTTCTATGTGATAATATATATACAACTTCCAAAAAATTTGATAAGGTATGGTAGTCGAGTATGGGTAAATTGGTGAACGTTACATTGTGTAAAGTGATCACTTAAGTCAGCCGATTCTCAAGACTTCCATACTTACCTTCCCATGTAAAATAAATAATAGCTTCATCTCTATGATTCAAAATTTGATGTTATATCATTTCTTGAAGAAAGAGACAGAAACAAGTGCCATTAAAAATATTTGTGAAATCCATTCATACTATGCGACTGCTGCTGTGAAGAGGGCGGGACAATCTGCGAAGAGAGCGGAGCCCTCTGTCTCTCTTTCTCCTTTTGTTCAGCTTCCGATTGGCTGAGAGCCAGAGCCAGCTGAAGCTCTTCTTCTTCTTGCAATTCTTCAGCCGTCTTTTGCGGTGGCTAGGACCAGAATAAAAAAGTATTTTCAATCATATCTATTAAAAAAATGTTCTGATGTAAAAAACATAACTTTAAAAGCAGTATAAACACTTTAAATCTACTAAATCAATACTATAAAATATATCTGATATTTTTCTATTCTTTAAAAGTGACAACACAATAAAAACTCACCCAATTCGGGATAGACGTAGGCAAATGAGGTAGTGGGTAAATTCATTATACACGAACATACTATAAATGATTGCCTAACTGTGAAGATCGACATCAAGGTTAACTTTATATATATATATATATAAGCATCACATACCTGCGGTTGTTGAGCCAGGGCGCTGCTGACATACTCCGCCGGTAAGTCGGAGGTATCTGACTTGGCAGGTGTCCCTGGGCCTGGAGGGCGACTCACTTGGTCGTAGCATGCATCGCACACACGTACCTAAGAAAATACAACTTTGCTATTAACACGCTAATGGCGGGAAGGGTATTAATATATGTAATTAAACTTGATTCATTTGGATATCATATTGCATCGTGTAGATAAGATGTCAAATTACTATATTAGAGCAATTAAATCGAAATTTCGTATTCTGTACAACTGGTCCATAAAAGATAATATTAGCGCTTAAATAAAAAGGGGAAAATACAACACAACAAACAAAAACCATATGTGAATGGCTATAGGCCATTGTTTTTGTGAAATATATATTATAATACGTATTCATAATATTGGAGTGGAGAGAGCATGTTACTAGGCCCATCCACTTGACAATTTACACTGAAGACAAGCACAGTATTATATTTCTGTCTCTCCTACACTGATAAACAGCATCAGTAAAAATGAGTCAAAATCTGGTTGAAAGGCTACGAGTATAAACGGTGTCGAGCGCTCACCTTTATTTGTGCAGGGATGTGTAAAAAATGTATTTTACCGCCAATCTATTATTATACATGCACGTTAGTATTTTTATGACAACATAGAAAAATAAAAAAAACCTTTATTTTATATTTAGGGAATCGAAGAACTCCAGTTGAAATGTGATGTTTTATGGGTTCACTAGTAGGTATTTTCGACTATAACTATTGTTTTTAATGGTATAGATATCTAGCGAGGACGTCCAATAGAAACTGTAAGAAAATTTGATTGAAAAATATTCAGTGGTTTATTTTTTTTTTGCAAAACCCTCATTTTTTACCCGCATTACGTCACCAGTTTGCACGGAGATCGCCCAAAGTAAATGTGTTAACAGGGAAGAAATAACTTGCATCTTTTAAATTCCTACTGCCTTTATATACATACTAAAATAGATGTGTATATTTTTGAAAAAGTTTACATAAGCGCTAAGTAAAAACGTGTAAAACAACCAACCTACATTCGATAAAAACTGATCATATTATGTGGTATGCTGAGTCGAAATATTAAGAAACAGAGCGGTGTTGCAATATTTTCTTGAAGTTGTAAACATACTACAAGCAGAACACGTATTGTGTGCACGGTGCTGGTATCATTCATTTATAAATATGTATATGGAAGGACACACAAGCACTGCTTGTGATAGAGATAGATAAAGATGTACATAATAAAGATTTTCCATCTTCACAAGGATGAAATTATGAATTACATAAAACATTACAAACCTCCTTTTCAATTCCAAACTTGGGAAGTGTTGTGGTCTTAGCACTACACTGTTGACAGAAAACTTGTCCACAAGCCCGGCAGTGGTGTTTCCTTTGCATTAAGGAAAAAATAACCCGGCACCTGAAATCAAAATCCAAATGAAGAAATGTGTAATTAAATTGTTGAATTCTAAGTGAAAAGATACTTTTTCAAAGACTCATCCAAAATAGCTTTAAAAATAACTTGAAATGTAAAATACTTAATAAGCAAAATTAATAAAGTAGAAATAAAAAAACACAAAATGCAATAATTACCTGTGACAGACGTCACCATCTGACCACTCAGGTGCACTATCAGCAGAGAACATGGCGTCAGATTCTTTTAGCACGGGAAACTTGTAGCCCTCAGCTTTCATAATGTTCACAGTATCCTAAAATAAAGCAATTTTAATTATATTTTACTTTCAAAATAACAACGACTAATGGAATATATAATAATTATCAAAACTATTTACCCTTATGAATGGCCCCGTCATTTTGGTGTATTGAATTGAACTAAAATAATATGTGTGTGACACTTAACTTTGTAACGCTACTCACTGGCAACACTCACGTTACAAAACTGATAAGACATCAGTGGTAAGAATAAGTTTGAAATAATTAAATTAATGTAAGAAATCAATAAGAAAACCAGTGTGAAACTAGTCAATGTGAAGCCATATAAAAAATATTATGTAGGTACATAGTAGCCTGCATAGGAAATTAATACGTTTGAAAAATAGGTTACATAATTAAGGTAGTACCGCTTAATTGGCAGCACTCATAATTAGGTTGATTATTGAGCTAGTCGGAAAGGATCAGAATCAGTGATCACAATCGGAATGACGTTTTCATCAATCAATACGATTTTTTTTTAAATAGCACCATTAAAATGTCCTAAAGGACATAGATTTCCCTTCTGATATCATAAAGAACTCAATTATCCCCCTTAAAAACGTACTGAAACCTCATGGAACATGCACAACATCTGGGATAATGAACACATTATATAATGATAATAATTTATGATTAAAATACATTAATTAAAAATGAATAATAATGTGATTTATAAAAAGTCCAAAGAAATTTTGTTCTTTAAATAAAAAAAAAAAACAACATATTCAGAGTGTATTGATTGAGATTGTATTAATTATTTTATATGGTCAAAATGCATTATTATAATATTTATTTTATTTCTGCAATTTTTTAATTTTAGCAATCATAGGGACAAGGACCCCTAACTTGGACACTAGAAGAGCATCTTTAATTAGACTAAATCAACTTTAAAACAGTGAAGTTCCATTTCCTATTGATGATACAAATATATTCAGTCATCTCTTCACAGGTGTTACAGATATTTCTATAATAAGATGGCAAAACATAATATGAGTCGCTGATTTTCAATACTCGCTATAACACATTTTCATAATTTCGAGAAAATAAAGCGTATTTTGAAAATGAAACATACATTTTTAAATAAAAAAATATATCCGAATCCAATGATATATATAACTCAAATTTGTTAAAAAGTGTTATAGCGGATTTTGAAATTCAGTGACACATATGTCCATTTTATCAAATTTTACAAGAGAGCAATTTTAAACTATGATTGAAAAATTAAAGCTTTAATTTATTGTTAATACGTGTATAAGATAATTGTTTATAGAAGGTTATTAAGGTATATTTAACAATTCTTCCACTCAAAATAAGTCACATGACATAATTTAATAATAATTTGTCACCTAAAGAAATTCAAACAATGGACATCACATATTGACACAGCTTATTTCTCCTAACTTATAAAACCTAGTCCTACCTAACACCATCTTGTAGATCCCACTTAGACAAGTCTGGAGGTATAGAAAACTTATCTAAAAATTGACATATCTTGTTTGACCATATTACTAGAGGTTTATATTAAGTGTCAAATCTAGTACGAGTTTTTGATAACCTACACCATTACCATAATACTTAAAAAAAATCAAATAAATTACAAACCTGGACAGCTCTGTACTTGGAGTTATTCCTGAAAGCAAATGCCCACGCCTGAATAAGCTCCAATGTTTTGGTACGGACATTCTCGTGCTGAGATGATTTAACAATTTCACGGAACATCTCGCAATTGGCTTTTGTTGTGATCTCATCATGGACTCCAGAGCCTAAAATAAATGATAAACAAAATATATTCAATCCAATCTCCATGTTATCATTATTAAAGTATTCACTATTTGCAAAATATACTATCTTGTTTCCATTCCGATGAAGAATAAACTAATTTTAAATATGAATTAAATATATTAATTAGAAAGATATACATATAAAATCAATTTTATCAAAAAATATTGTTGTTGCGCCACCGGGATTTGAACCTGGGAAGGTGCATAATCCAACTATACTACAGCGACAATATTTTTAGTGACAAATTTTCGAAACCTATATGTTACTTTTTTTGATATTAATACGTTTAATTGTTCCATTATTTGAAAGAGCAATCTACCTTATTTTTACGGAATCTCAAATACCTTTGTTGACTAATTGTTTTTTTTCTAGTTCATATGTTTTTTTTGTATCTTTTATGTAAATGTAGGAATTTTAATCAGCATAATATAGTAATGTAGATATAGCACATAATGCAGATATTTAAAATTTTATTAATATTGGACCATCAGATGAACTCCAGTAGTTTTCCATATTTAAAATAACATACTTTATGTATCTGGTGGCATATTCAACTCAAAACTTCAATTTTAAGATTAAATGACTTCTACTTTATTGGATAAAGAAAGTGGAACTGGCAAATATATTATGCACTACGTATAAAATTAGTGAAAATTATGAGGTTTAAAGTTAACAAAACTAACAAGGTAGCAATTACTTCTGTATTGTCAAAAGCAACATAAAATCTAAAACATTATAATATATTATTGTGTTTTGAAGCTCCTGAAGAGACATAAAAATTCATACATACCTCTAATAAAAATATATAACCATACTATTCTCAAATACTGCCAATCATTTGTAGTATCATAACAATCATGTTTTGAATGCCATTTTTAATGTCATATTCACATTTAATATTGTAAGAACCAATCTTTTGCCATTATAATAGAAATATTACACATATTTAAAGATCCTACATCTTGTCTAGTTTTAAGTGCTTGGATAAAAAATGCATTCAAAACAATATTGTTATTTATAGAATAGGCTAGATTAGCTGTGCATGCCAAGAAAAATCACACTATAGTATTCATTCACAATAATTTATATTCCTTCTTTAATGTGATAACTTTTTAAATTTATTTTTATTTATTTAAAATTTAATAATTTTGTATTTATATAGATTTAATGAAATTATTATTAATACAAATTAAATGTATCAATATGAAAGATATACAGGAAAATTCAATTTGTAGAAAAATATTTTTGTTGTTACCGGTTTGTATTAAAATACCAAAGAACTATGTCCTGAAAATTTACAACTTCACAATAATAATGTGTTCTCTTTAATAAAATGGAATTATTATTATTATTAATAATAAATATTCACTTTTTTCTCCAATATGTCCCCTTTTTCAGTTGAAATTTAGAGAACATCCTCATTTCACATTATGGAAATATGGCAACCTTATTTTAAACAAAAGAAAAAATTACAAACCACAATTTTTTACAATACTCTCTAGAACCAGTAGAGCAAACATAGCCTGATGAGGATTAGGGGAATACAGTTTCTTCTTAATGGCTGCAACAGCATATTTTGGACTGAAATGAATAAATAGTTAATGTTCATTCAATAATAATTTAAGTCAACATAAACATTATAATAATGCTTAATTATTATTTTCCCAACACCCCTAAAAACTAGGTTACAGTATTTGTTCGAACAAAATATTGTCAAAATGCAGATAAGAAAGTGACTCATGCATTGTCAAACGTCGTACAATAAGTCATTGACTCACGATTCGAGAATCGACATAATAAATATAACGTTAAAATAAAATTGAATAAAAATACATTACTTGCAATCATTCTGTCTTATCAAATCACAAATCTGAAGGATCGCTGGCCAGTCGGGATCAAGGCGTAAATTGCTAGTCGCCTTGTCTGAAAATTATAAATCGTAATGAAGCAATATGCACTACGCGTACGCAATGTCGTATTTTATTTATTATTACGTCATAATTGAAAATAAATTCTATTCAGAACGATACAATTATTTATTTTACTTACCCAATAGTTTGTCAAAATTTGTAGCAGTACGAAACATTTTTATTTTTCAGTCTGACAGAAAAGTGACAGCGTAAAGCAAAATCCATAGATTAATACAAGTCATAGAATATAGATAATCTTTTGTCTATGACACAGTTATAAAAACAAGGAAATGAATCATAGACAATAGAAAATGAATTAGAATAAAAATGCTGCCAGTGTCTAAAAAATATATTCATGATTGTTAAGTGCAGTATTACATCAGCAGATGAATCGTACACTGGTCGACTCATACATAAGACTGCATTTTTATACCTATTAAGTAATTAGAAAACGATTTCCTATACTTTTTTAAATAAATGAACAATGAATACTTACTTTGTATACTTACTTCTTTACTTTAATGATGTTGAAAAATATTTTTTTCAAAAGATATTCCAGCAATACCTAAAACATTAAAAACAATAATATTTGGAGTCAGATTTATCTATGATCCACACTAATGGCACAGCTCACTAGTGAATATGCTTGGTTGAAGAATTAAGGTACAATCAGTAGTAATTTAATGTTATTTGGCACTATTAATGACCCTCTGGTAATCTGACAACTCTTTCAGGGGCGTAACTACACCAAGCACCCAATGTGGTGCATTGGGGACCACGTTATATAGAAGCCCAAAAGGTTGGCGCCTAAAAAAATAATATTTTTCCAGCGCTAATGTGGACTAATATTTGTTTAAATCACCACATCAAGACATCGAATTATCTTAAATTAGAAAATAAAATATTATTAATACATTATACAGTAGTATCCCGATAATATGTCGAGTTATTCAGTTATCAGACCATCGCCGCAAAGCGAAAATACTATAAAGCGAAGCAAGAAATGTTTTTCAGTTGCGAGTGCATATTAATGCCACTAATGTATACCTGTATATATTTTTTTGTAAGCATGAATATTGTAGAAGACAAGAAATTAATCTTACTATATAATTAATGAAACAACATAACTTCGGTTCCAGCAGTTAAAGATTTATAAAATTTTAACTGCTTTTATATTATTTTACCCAAAATATAAACATGGAACTAACCCAAATTTCATGTTCCAATATTTTTATTTTGGTGTCGCCCACGTGCTCACTTTGGTACGTACAAATAACTCCGCGACCATTTTTAAAAATATGACTCGATTGGAACGAAAATTTAAACGCTGATAATATAAAATGCATTAATGTAAAAAATACGCCAAAGATTTAATTTTCGAAGAGGGAATACTTTTATTGTTGCATAAATGTGTCATAAACTATCGGATTTATGTTTCCACCAAGAATGTGTGCAGAATGCCCCTCGTCCTGCAACTAATGTTCCAAACCCCTCTCCTATGTGTACACTTTATTTCATGTTTATTCATTTACTGGTCTGTGATTTTACCCAATATGTATTTTATAAAATAACAAATTTAATTTTAAATGTTGAAAAAGTGTACAATCTTCATGACAAATAATTTAATAAAAGTCCAGTTGAAATAAATACACAATTCAAAGCCTTCAATGTCTATAAAATAAAGAGTTCAAAAATGTAGAAAAATAAATGCGATTTATTCTCACAATGAAACTCCTGGTTAATCTTAAACTGATCTTTAATATTTAGATCAACATTAATCTTCAACATCGACTTGAAATTGTCGAAACAAGTTAATTTTTTCTTAAAATGTTAGTCGTGTATATTCTTAACAAACTAATTCACCATCACGCCGTTTCCCCCCGGGGGTAGGCATAAAGGATAGAGCGTCACACTGGATAGTTCTGTCCTGACACAATTCTCGCCTCATCCACATTCATACAAATTTTCATACAAGCTCGCCGTTCTACCATTCTCCAGTATCTGGTTTATTTGGTCGTGCCAAGTCGTCCGCGGACGTTCTCTATTTCTGGTGCCATCAACACTTGCGTCATGTATCTTCCTTACCATTCTCTCCTCATTAAACCGTTCCATATGATCAAACCACATAAGTGATCCTTTCTTAATCTTACTCACCATACTAAGATCAGCTTTACATTCTTTCTTTATTTCATCTTACTCTGTCATAAATAGATCTGCCACATATATGCCTAAGTGATCTCATTTCTACTGCATTCAGTTTACTTTCGTTCCTCTTCTGCCAGCTCCAGGCCCCACTTCCACACATCAGCATCGGTACCAGGACTCCGTTGTATACAACTAGTCTTGACTCGGTTGACAAGTTCCAGTTAGATATAATTCCATATTCCCTGCAGTCATCTTCCTTTTAATATATATCTCAGCCTTTCCATTTCTATCAAACATACTTCCCAAATTCACAACCTTATCTACTTGTTCCAAACATTCATTACCTCCAAGTATTTAGCGCGGTGTCTTGCTTTCCTCCATCTCGAATACCATCACTTTCGACTTGTTGACATTCAAAATAAGGTCTCTTTCCTTGCATATATTCTACATTCTACTCACTAGACTCAAATACCCTTAAAACTTCGTCTAAGCCAAGAAAAATTTCACATAAATAATATTTCGCCCGTATGTTGATTCTTTTAATGTGGTTAGTTTTTTTTTTTATATAATATGAAAATATTTAATTAGTACATATTTTAAACATTAAAACATATGTTAAATCATTGTTTTAAGCTTTCTATTAGATCGACTGTTAAGATTAAAAAATTGTAATAAAATTAATAGTCAGATAATATTATAGACAATGTTAAATAAATATAATTCATTAAATAAAAATATTAACTTAGTAAGGAAATTGATAAAAACATTTCTCTATTTTATTCTTATTATAAATATTAGATTTTTTTCATAAAATATTATTAATATATTATACAATTTTTACAAAATACTCATTTTAATTCAAAACATACCACTAACTTAAATATTATATATACAGGGTGACCCAAAAAAAGTGAGAACATTTCGTAAAATGTGATATTGCAGCCTGTAGGTACATATATTAGAGATTGCTTGAATGAAGTAATAATAACATTTACATAAGATTTTTATATACATGTGAATTTCATAATAAACTATTATACATATCACTTATCCTTAAAATAATGACCTATTCTAAAAAATTATCCCAAAATATGTTAATTTATGTTAAAAGTAATCTCTATTCACTATGCAGTCAATATGAGTCAGTCAGGTCAGCTGCTGACAGGCGTTTCGAGTGGTGGTGGAATATCTGGTGGTGGGGCCTTACGTAAAGACAGGGTATCGCCACTATCTAGAAGAAAGTGAATGCGAACAAGATTAAAAATAACAGCAATCAAGTGAGTATTGAATATAATTTTATTGTTAAAGTTAAATAAGTTGATTGAATATTGCCATTTAGGTACCTACTGAAAATAGAAATGTAAAAATTCTAAGCGAAATATTTTCGTAAAGTCTAGTTTATCGAGTACTGACCGCGAATATTGTCCTCTTCCTGCAATTGATAGTATGCATCCAAATCCTTGCCGGAACACAGCGGTGTATTAACCCGCGTTGTTTCTTGGTATTTGGAATAATCGATTTGGTAGCCTTGTTTCAATTTGTTGTAAGATACCAAGGGCTCGAATCTGTGTCCCCATAGAATCTCACTTGAAATATAGCTAGTCCTCGCTTGGGTTGACTGCCCCGTTGATTCGACTGTCCCTTCCAATATAACGACAATTTCAAATCGATCCTGGATGATGTCATTGGCGGAATATGAGTAAAGCGGACTGGTGCTGTCGATCGTATGCACCACGGTTTGCGGCCAAATTAGGAACAGAGCCGAGTTGCAGTCGTCCGCTTTCAATTCGAGTTGTGTCTGATATTGCGAAAGACATTCTCCTTCCTTGGTGATCATGTTTCTGATCATTTGAGCTCTTATGCCGGCACCGATTATGTGCGATTTTCTCATGTCCGCCACTCTAAACATGAGGCATAATACCCCGTCTCTTTGGCAGATTACCGCGCATTTTGAAAAGAGAAAGGTTTGAGTTCTGTGTTTGGGGCGGGTCATCTTAGCGAACACGATGCCGACCATGAAAGCTTGCATCATGACACCAAAAATACTCTGAATGCACACCATGGTTATGGCCTCGGGGCATTCTTCATTCGGGAGGCGAGACCCGTAGCCGATGGTGTGCTGAGTTTCGATACTATAAAGGAAACATGAAGTAAAGTCGTTGATGTTGGTCACGCAGGGCTTCCAATTTGCCTCGGCTTGTTTGGCCGGCAGATGGGCTGGATCCAGATCCCCGTGCGTGAAGACTATGATCCACCATAGGACAGCAAAGCCGAGCCATGAAAATATGAAGCTCAAAACGAAGACTATAAGGGTCCATCTCCACTGAGTATCCACAAGAGTGGTGAAAATGTCAAGAAGGTGGCGCAGTCGTCTCCGAGAGTTCCCGGCCTGAAGGACGTTGCACACTCCGTTTTTTTGCACCGCACGGCGCTTGACTTTGCGCAACCCTCCGAAACGGAACACACGATTTCTGAAAAATTAAGTACTCGATAGTTATTGCTATAACTGCCTTAAAGTACACTCAATTCTCGATAACTTTAGATCCAAACCAAAAGAATAATTAATTAATACACTCATCACACTGCTTTCATTGAAGTCCTTATTTAGGTCTTTATACAGCACCATTATTGTACAAATTTACAATCTCAATGACTTATATTATTATATTTAGGTAATTTAATGCTTATAAATGTTTAGGTAATTTTAATTACAGGCGCCATGCGTTTTTGGTTATCTAGTCACAGTAGCCTGCGTGACGTCTTCCGTGACGAAACCTATCCAACTGAAAAGATTCACGTTAGTTAGAGTGAATTGTACTGCTTGTTTTATTAACAATATAATGCGACATTTAAAAATAATAAATTAATTAAACTAAACTTAAATATCTTTATCAATCAAGATTTTATTTTTTATATAGGACTAGCATAGTAGTTTTGCTAGTACTATGTACATGTACTTTGTATATGGGTGTTACTTTGTAAATTAATAAGATATTACACAGCTACAGCTGAGAAACTACCTATAAAAATATTGATATGTATATATTTTACATTCATTAAAAAAAATGGAATTCATCTTCAAAAGATTACAGATTTTTTTTACATAAAAATATCAAGGCTAATATCGCTTGTACAGACATAAAAACAAACGTTTTTGTTTCATATATGAATAATTTATGTATAATACATATAATGATCCCGAATTGAGTAAATTAAAGTACTTACTGAAGTTCTTGAATCGAGCACTGGTTTTTACTTTCCCTATTAGACTTCTTTTAATACAAATGTTTAAAGTTAAATAGATTTAAATAAATTATATTTTATCTAGCGATGGTTGAGAGCGGATGAAGATTGAGGTGCTGCTGAAATGAAGATTTTTTTCTAAATTTTTTGAAGCGCTGTTAACCTGGTTTTTAGCTACTTATATTATTAATATTTAATTGAATATATGTAGGTGTAATAGTATTAATTCTTACGTTACAAAATTAATAAACAAAAGTACGTATATTTTATTAATCTAGCCATTATCCAATTGACGAAATTGAGACAAACATATTTGTAACTTATTTTATAATCAGAGCGGAGATTTTAAAATTTATATGCTTTTGATAAAATGCTTCTAAAATACACTAACATATTTTCAAAAGCAGTTATTAATTGTAAAACTGCCAATATTGCCAGATAATTATTTTCAAACACGTGTCACCCTCTATCTTATCCATGTTGGATTATTGGGGTTTCGTTTCTATTCCTCTCTAGTGGTCAAATGGTCGGAGGTTTGAGCCACATACCGAGAAACCCGCAACCAGAAAGATCTATTTTCACATGTACGTATATTTAAAAAATAAAATAAAAATAATAACCTGATATTTGTTAACTTTACCTTTTTTCATTTGGATAGTAGATTCCGGGAGTCAGAGATCCATTTTCAATAATTTTGGCACTCCATCCGTCAGGTCGGTTTATTTGTCCATTTTCTTTAAGTCCAGGTGATGCTGGCAACTCCATTTTGCCAAGTACAAGTTATTATAAGTTATTTAAATATAAAATTTCCACTTGTAGCCGCGACCGTCAGCACAATTTTGAACCATTTTGCTTGCGGATATAATTCAAACTAGTGACACTTCTTCGTGAATCATTTCTTTTTATGATCTCGCACATTTTGGTACGTAAACAATTCCTAAATGCGCCATGTTTGCCGATCTCATCAAATTTAATAAACGATCTAATAAAAGCATCATGAAAATTAAATGAACGAGTCAGGTGATGTTGAAGATGATATTTATTTTTCATTTCGCAATTTTATTATTTAGCGGAACAAATGAACAAAATGGGCCGGTTATTTATATCTGTTCTTTTTTTCTGAATCTAAAGTTCTCTTATTTACGATCTCGCATTTATTTTTTACGATTTTAAAACAAATTAGATAAATCACTTAGAACAAAATATAAGGCATTAGTCGTTTATTTCAAAACCCTTCCATAACGTATTTTTAACAAAACACGGAAATCACGAAAAACGTCTAAAAATTTAATTTTCATCTAAATGCTTCATTAAATATGATGAAGATATGATGTATGCATACGCTACATGAAATGCAAAATAAATCACAAATATTTTGTCGATTTTGAGAAATTACGAAATTTATAATATTTATAGAGGGATTTGTCACATAATACCATTTATAAAGATGTCTGAAACTCAACACGAGTATTTTAAAGATGTTTGCCACTCACATTATTAAATTTTCTCTGGTACAAGCCAGTGGAATATCACTAAAAACTATCGGTCAGTTTCAAAGAGTTTTAACACGAAACTTGTTTTTATTTTTTCTATTACTTATATTATTATTGAACCAATCGCACGTATCGTTTTTTCTTAGTAAAACTGCATTCAAATATATATTTTTCATTCTTGATTATAGAAGTGTTTGGGGTAACCGCTCATATGTTATATCAATGTTTTTCCTGATGTCATCTAGCATGAATTACTCACAGGTTTTTGAGATACACGTCCATTGCAAATAAAAAATATGAAATTTTTTAATTGGAAATAAATGAAAAAGTAATCGGTTACTGTGGTCTAATTGGTAACTCATTTTACCAATAAATAAGAGTTCCGAGATCGAATCCTTGTAGCAATTACATATCTTTTTCTTGGTGATTCATCTAATTTGTTTTAATTAACAAAAAAGTAGGTTCTAAAATTGCAAATTCACAATAAAAATATGATATAATTTATTATATCTTTTAAATATGTTTATTTAAAAAATATATATTTATAGGTATATACATATTTAATAGATGGGCAGGCGGATTCTAGTCAGTGTTGGAAACACGAATATCAAAATGGAGTGTAATGTGTTCAACGTCGATAACATTTTTTATTGTTATTTTCATAAAAACTGTTAAGTTCCTATTTCAGTCGTGTTATCTTTATTTTCTTAAAAAATATGATGAGAAAGATTGCAATAATTTATAGTGTTAGAGCTCTGAAGTACGTGTATGTCCAGTTATGTCATTATGAGCCAGAATGTATTTCAAAAGCCCTCATTGCCTATACCAACTTTACAAATGACTTATTTTATAAACCTACAAACCTCATCGCCCATACCTACCAACTTTATAATCCTATTTATTTATTTCGCGATTTCAAATCTTGCGTGCTGGGATAATCGTTGAGAAATAAAACACTGCATAATTTACAATGCAAAAGATTATAATCGAAATTTATTTGAGAGCCCATTTCGTCAAACAATTTACGTGGATACAAGCGTAAACGTCCGAAGCTTCGATCTCCGCACTCGGTAGATTCTTAATTGTTTGTGAAGTCTAGACATTGAAAATGATCTTGGGTTTTCACAATCGTAGTTGACCATCCTGCAATAGAAGCCGGAGATGCGACAGAATAGCCCAGAAAACTGCACTGAACTTAAAATTGAACTTTTGAACCGAAGTGATTTGTTAGCGATGTTTAGAAACAAAGGAGCAACATTATCATATTCCGGAAAGAAACTGTTTACAAATTGGACTTTTTGTTTCATAAGTATAGTGGTTGATTAGATGAGTAAGTCAACACAGTGCCGCATGATTTTTTTTCAACTGAATGTTGTGTTACACGTGTACATAAATTTACATTGACTATGACGTAGACAACTGTAATGTTTACCGACTCTCAGATACTTAACACACTTAAGAATCGCACCACACTTGTTTTGAGTCATTTTATTATCAATATGAAGAAGAGGTGAAGTGTTGGTAAAGCGCATAAAAATAATAAAGCTTTAAAACAGTATGAATGCTATACAGTACATATTCGTAATGAATTAACATGGCACTTTGAAATTTTTTTAAAAGAGAATATAAACATAATAAAAAGTCAAAATAATTAGCCAGATATGTCATTTTCCAATGAGCATCCTTAAACTGTATAGGAAAATGGGTTCAAAAAACGGATGGACGGAAAACATCCATTACTATGTGTTGCTATTTTATATTGCTACTTTGAAATTTTTTCGATTCGATCAATTTACAGCGTTAAAAAAGTTTATAACAAGAGATACAATTAGATATCTTTATTCCAAATTCACGTCCAAATATCGGTTAACCTTTTGCTCTCATTTTTGATGGTATTAATCGAGAAGAGCATTGCGCATTTTGCTCCTGATTTATTAAATAATTCTAAAAAGAAATAGGTATTGTTCATTTTGGTAAAATAATAACAATCGGTTTAATTTCGGTTGTGCTTTGCATAACAATTATTCTGACGTAATATATATATTTATATGGAATTTAAAATAAACAACATGTACTTAGAAGGAAGCAAAAATTAACGTCTACGTTTGTAGATAGAAGAAATTACTCAAGTCGGTGGGATAACTTTCACTCGGAACGAGATTGTTCAAGGATTTTCCTACTTTGAATAAATAATACATACCTACAGTGTACAGTGTACAGTGGCGTAACTAAAATAAATAAATGTAAAAAAGGGCCCCCCATACATGTTTTGTAAAATATAGCGAGAATAAAATTGGTGTCTTGTCTAAATCTGTAAAATTCACGAAAGTTAATATAATAATTTATGAAACAAAAAAACAATGCGTGTTTTTAGGCATTTATATGTATTCGCAATCGACGAAAAAATCCTTGCTTAGTTTTACAATTTTCACTTACGGCTATAGTCCTGTCCCTAACTTGACCTAATTCAAGTAACGTTTTAACCTGACTTATCGCAATACTACTGTGTACATCGATGTTTTCGTTATACACGTGAGAAATATTTAAAAAAATTATATATTATTCCAATTTAATGTTGTGGGTTTTAAAAATTATTAGTCCATATTAAAGTGTCGGTACCAAAAGTATTGTAGTGCGTCAAACTTTTGGGTCCCAATGCACCGCAATGATTGCATTAGCTTAGTTACGCCACTGATATTGTATCGTGAGATTAATTTCACGTTTAGGGCGGGTGATGATTTCTTTGATATATAATATTATTATATATCAAGTACAATTACATATTGTGTATTAGTCAGCGAACAAATCATTCAAAATTCGCGTGTGTTAACTAGAACTATCTAATGGAAAATTTTTGAAGTACAAATAAAGCTACGCAAGTGTTTCGTACAATTGGCAAAATCTATACTAAACGCAATACTTATCTCGCTCGCACTGGGTGGTGTTTTTAATATACAATGTGTAACAGATACAGTCCATAATATTTTATGAGTGGATATCTGACTAAATAACGAGTCGAAAATTTTCAAGGAATATGTGCAAATTCTACACCGTTATGGAAAATATTATTGTTTGAAATTATTACAAAATCATGTTAAGCTTGAAGTCTATGTATTTCGAAATAAATATTTGCAAAATTTAACCATTATTAATATATATATTTGCTTCAGGGCCTAAATCATCTGACAAAATGTAGTCTGGCCGCTCGAAATTTGATAACCTTTTTTTTTGTATTAAATACAATATTTCAATGAATCCAAATAATCGCATAATTACGATTTTTTGAAATGCTTATATCTCTGACACGGTTGAGATTAGATAATATTGTGGACTAGGCATGTTACGCCCTGCCCTATACATCGTCGCTTGAACTAACGTATCTTTTAACGTTTTTAACTATACGAACGTACTTGAATATATGAGTTCCATTACTTTATGTATAAACGAAGTGTTATCTTATAATATTTTTGATTCACTTAATAATTAATTTTCCCTCCCATTAGCTCCCATTTCGAAAACAACTCCAGCTTTTGATAGATTGTATTTCTTTCCAAGCAAAGCGCCACCATTTCAGATGGAGACAACTTCTTGTGGCAATGCAGCCCGTCGTACTTATCTATCGTACATCCACAGCATCATTAGCTAGCAAAATTAAGTACATTAAGTGCGCGCCACTGCTAAATACATACCATTATGGACATTAATTTATTTTTCAAACATGTAGAACAGTACAGTGGATGTGTTTGAGTTTCGTAAGTAAGGACTCGGTAGCTAGTCGTGTTCAATATTATATGTCATCTCTGAAAAATGTTTAAATGTGCTTTAAGTAAATAAAATATACAAATCATTAAATAAAACATGTATTTTTAATACGTCAAACTCTTAATAATAAACAAAGTATTTACAATGTTTTGTAAACGCATTTCTTAAAATTCTAGGTAATATGTACACAGGATGCTGCCTATTTCGATCAGTGATTTTGATTATATCAAATTGTATTAAATAACATTAACATTATTGCGGGAGAATGGAACACATCAATGGCACTTAGTGTCATATAAATTAATTATAAATACAAACTATCAATTACGAATAAAATGTCTCAAATGGCATGCTAATAAAATAATATAACATCGTGATGCAAACACGTTCGTATAAGTAATGTTCACTACCAAGTTCCTGTGTTGTCAACAGATTGGTCCCACGAGCGATTCTAATTCAAATAAGGTTTCTCAAAACACAACTATTGTACTAATTCAATTCAAAACTTAAAACTACATGATTAGAGTTACAGTACATTCGATACATTTGTTCTTAGTCAACTAGTCGACATGATTATTAATACTATATTTTCTTAAGCAAAACTGGTTTAATTTGTTTATATTATCACTTTTTAAATCACTTTAGTCACTAGATTCGCCATCTCTAGTTGTCACTTGAATTAATGTTTTTTCAATATTAATAATCTCCTCAGCATTTTCTCTGGCTTGTTGCGCATCATGAGCGTCCACAAATACTTCAACTTTTCCTGCTTTGTCTCGGCAACTACTCGAAGACGACGAACTTAACGAGTGATTGTCTCCTGGCAGGGCATGAACGCTATCCTTTAGGAACTTCGGAAGTTGCAGCGGTGTCCGGTAACCTATCACAATTATCAATGTTTTGAAATCGGATTTGTGATTGACAATAGGTATTGAAACAAAACAATAAATATACATAGTTCGACACACACAAGTAAGCGGTGATTATGTTACATAGTGCGAATGATTTTTGAGCAAATAGCGATGGGTCCAGAGTCCAAACAAAATAGTAAATAGTTTGATCTCCAAACATTTCATTTCAAAATATTAATGGAATATGTGGGCTGCTGTTTAAATGAAGATGATGAGATGAGAAGCGTTCCCGGTCAGATGGTGATGGCTGTTTCTAGCGGAGGTGGAATTTCTGGTACCGGAACTCTCCGAAGAGACACAGTTTCTCCGTGATCTATGGGTACAGAGCAAATACAATACATTGACACAAAGCGGACAACACAATAATATACAAATGATAACATTATATTTTAAAAAAATGCAATGATTCTAAATTTAATGGTTTAATTTCTCTAATAAAATGTTTTCGTTTCTTTTTATATTAATGTTATATCCTTACATTTGGCATCCCGACAATTGCGCGCCGACGCGCAGACAAATACGCGCTGACAATAACGCGCAGAACAAAAAAACAAAATTAAAATGACCGTAACACCATGGAAAGTAATCATTATTTTAGTTTTAAGATGAAAAGCACAGTTTTTAATAAAAAATATTGATTTTCACTGTTATAGCATTGATTGTGTTTTTTAGAATCTATTTCGATTTAGCTCAAATTGCGATAAACATAGATCTCTATTTATCGGTAAAACGAATAAAGTGAAACACTAGTTGAGCGACGAAAAATTTAATAATGTAGAAGAGGGAGTGAAAATATATTTTCTTTCCACAGTTTTTTTCAAAAATGGAATCGATAAATTAAAAAAGAGATACAAGATGATTGTAAAAAATTATCTAAATCAAATTATAAAATAATATTCGTAATGAAACTGAAAGATTAAAAAAACGAACGACCTTTTTTTCGTGTAATGAGTATGTTTTATACGTAAAATACATTTTAAAATGAAATGCATGGGAATAAATGTCCTCATTTACTTTTTGTATTACGCGTTATTGTCGGCGCGTAGTCTTCTTGCGCGCAATTGTCGAGACATCCTTACATTTTGATACAACAAAAAAAAAAAGTTCTATCTATCTATCTATGATGATTAATTGATTTATTTATTTATTTGTCAGTCAAATAAAAATTAAAAATAGTATTCGTGAAAAGTATGTTGTGGCAGTGTTTCTAATAAACATTCAGGATGGGACAAATACACAATCAGAGAGAGTTTGACCCATTTGAATTCGAAAGATGTCAAGAATGGTACTGACCAACGCTTCGAAAGTCGTCTTGAACTTTATAAAAGTCCGCCAGATCCCTCCCAGAGCACAGCGGCGTGTCAACTTGTGTCGTTTCGTCAAATTTCGAATAATCCACCTCGTACCCTTGCCTCTCCTTGTTGTAGGACACGAGGGGGTCGAATCTATGGCCCCATAGGATTTCGCTGGCGATGTAGCTGGACCTCGCTTGCGTGGTCTGCCCCGTCGACTCGATCGTTCCTTCCAATATAACCACGATCTCAAAACGGTCTTGAAGCATGTCGCCAGCCGTGTACGTATACAGGGGACTATTGCTGTTGATCTTGTGCACCACGGTCAGCGGCCAAATGAAGAACAGGTCCGCGTCGCAGCCGTCCGCGGTCACTTCGAGCTCTGTCTGGTACTGCGTGAGGCACTCTCCTTCCTTTGTCATTTTGCTTCTGATCAACTGAGCTCTTATGCTGGCGCCGATAATGTGAGATTTCCTCATATCACCGACTCTGAACATTAAACATAATTCTCCATCTCTTTGGCAAACAATAGCGAATTTAGAAAAGAGTAACGTTTGCGTTCTGTGTTTAGGGCGCGTCATCTTAGCGAACACGATGCCGACCATGAAGGCTTGCATCATGACTCCGAAAATGCTCTGAATGCACATGACAAATATGGCTTCTGGACACTCTTCTGTGGTGAGACGTGAACCGTAGCCGATGGTGTGTTGGGTCTCAATGCTGAAGAGGAAGCACGAGGCGAAATTGTTTATGTTGGCCATGCAGGGTTTCCAGTTGGATTCTTCTTGGTTGGAAGGGAGATGAGCGGGCTCGAGGTCGCCGTGGGTGAAGGCAATGAGCCACCAGATGGCGGCGAAGCCGAGCCAGGAGAGGATGAAGCTGAGGGTAAACACAATGAGGGTCCATCTCCACTGAGTGTCCACTAGGGTTGTGAAGATGTCTTGGAGGAAGCGTAGTCGTCTTTGTGAGATCCGGGACTGAAGCACGTTGCACTCTCCGTTTTTGAGAACTGCGCGCCGCCGCACCTTCCGCATGCCCCCGAAGCGGTGGCCACGACTTCTGTAATAATAAACAAAAACAAAACATGAGGGAATGGAAGTTTAAGAAAAATACGTGAAGGAAGCCATCTGATTTAAAGATGCACTATTTTTGTATTACACGAATAAGTTTGTGTTTGCTATTTTGTATGTGAAATGAATCGAAACAGTTACGATGTTATTTATTTCAGAAATATTATAAAACCCAAAAACACGATAATAAAATAAAGAAAATAAAATAAAAATATGTGTTCACTTTTCTCAATACAAATTGCAGAGAATTAATACAATTATACATAAGTTTTAAAACAAATTAAATTGATCAAATAGAAAGATATATAGAAATAAATCACTCCATCGAAAATATATTTATATTTTTATTTATTATCTTTGTTTTATTAACCACTAAATTGAGTTTAAATACATCTACCGGTTTCGAAAAATACCATTTTCTTCTTCAGGATGTCATAACTAACTAAAACATATATAAAATGGTATTTTTCGAAACCGGTAGATGTATTTAAAATCAATTTAGTGGTTAATAAAACAAAGATAATAAATAAGTATATGAATTTTAACCACAAAGATAATATTGCTAATTTTAAAAGTAGAAAATATATTTGGTTACCACGGAGATAATGTTTAATAATATATTTTGTGGATAGATAGAACCTTTCCGTATATCTAGACATAATTAGTGATTCATCTAATTTGTTAAAAATATTATCTATGTTCTAAAATTGTAACTATACAATAAAATGTATTTTCATTAAAAAAATATACCTATAGATTTTAAAAATATTATAAATAATGATCCCATTACTTATATTCCCATATTATAAAATACACATTCCTTCTAAACGATCGTTGAAAATAATGTTAATAATTTTTTTTTAATTAATATTCCAGGGTTTCTATTGTATCATATTTATATAACTAAATTAAAACTATTTTTTTTATTTTCTAACGATTGGATTATACGCGATTAGAATGTAAATATTTACAATAAAAGTTAAATAATCAACTTTATAATTTTTTTAGGTACAATAGGTACTTGAACATAAGATATATTATCGTATTAAATAAATGCACTTTATTCACGTGTAATTCAATTTGTTTCAATTTTTCATTATTGCTGTCAAAGAGTTGCATATCAAATACCATTTTGTAATAATATTACATGTTACTTTCGCGTATAAATGATACCTACTACTTTATGTATGTTGTTTCAATGAATAAATATCAGGTCACATTTTGAAAAAAAAAATCTCAAACCTGATATAAAAATAATTTAAATCAATAATTGGAGAAATTAAAATCAAATAATTTAATTATGGGTCGACGTACGAGACGACATTATATTTTAAATTATGCTTTCTCTGTGTGAAGAAAAGGAAAGCTCGGATTATTCCAGATCTTTCCGCCTCTATAATATACCTAATGTATGTATTTATAAAGTTTACAGTAGACAAAATAAATTTACATAAATAAAATGTTACTGTTTAAATATATATATTATAGGTCGTGTGTCGATATCTTTCTAATAAGTTCTTCCATTGGCTAAGCTAATTCCGAAAACTGCCAATAAAAATGTGCTTAACTTTACAACGTAGAATTCTGAACGAAAGTTTTTTTTTGTAATAATGCTGATGTGAGAAAAAAATATGCTCAGAATGACGTCCTGTTATGTCGATGTTTTTCTTTCAGCGTTGAATTGAATATCGTACTCTAGAGAGTTTTTCTGTATTCTAAAATTAAATAAGCAACCATAGGACAAAAAAAAAACTATAAATAAGTGGGGGGTAATTAATTAGGAACTAATTTGAAAACAAATTTAAAAGGTGACTATTAGCAAAAAGGATTTGATTATTTATAATGTTTAATTTGCTATTAACACTTTATCTAATTTCTAAAAGTATAAGAAAAAGTTTATCAGATCATATGTTTACGCACCTATAATTGACAGTGGTAAGCAATGGAGAAAAATGGTTTTTCTAAATAATCATACCTCAAATTCAATAATAAAAAATATTCCAAATTCTATACAACCAGCTTTCTACACCAGCAACAAATTAAAGAATTACATGTTAAATAACAAGGATACGGATGACTTCAAAAAAAAATCAGGGGTCTACAAATTAATTTTCAATGATTGCAATTATTTTTATATAGAAAAAACTTGCAGAAATTATGATATATAGAATTAAGGAGCACTTGAGATGTCTAAATAGTAACAACTATTCTTAATTCGCCAATCACCTTTTGGAAATAAACCATTCTTTTGACATTAACAAAGGGTTTAGAAATAATAAAAGTGTTAATAGCAAATTAACCATTATAAATAACGAAATCCATTTTTGCAAATAGTCACCTTTTAAATTTTTTTTCACATTAATTCCTAATTAATTACTCAGCACTTATTTATAGTTTTGTTTTTGTCCTATGCTTGCTTTTTTAATTTTAGTATATATTGTATCCTGAAGAAGGGACCATTGGTCTTGAAGCATGTTGATTTATCAATAAACAATGGTATTAACTAAGTTTTTTCTTATTATTAATATAGTAATTTACCACAAAGTAATTTTTCAATTATTGAAAAAATTATATTTTTTGTTTAGAATTTTATGTTATTCACATTCAAAGTTGCACATTTTGTTTAGAATAGCTTATATATAAGGATACGCATTAATAGAGACTTCAAATGGTGGTCCAGTATCACAGGTTCCAAGTTTCTGTAGAAAAAGTAAGCTACCTAGTACTGGTTGTAAAAATCCCAAAAGCGAAGCCTTATTTCCTAGATTAATAAAGTTTATAGCAACTTTAAAACTTGATTTATTTCAATAATTGTAAAAATATTGACGTGTAAATATATATTTTTTAATTGGAACAACGTATAATTTCGGTTAACCTGTACATTTATGAATTTATTTATTTATTAGGGAAAAAAACATATTTATGTTGTGTACATTACTATATTATAATATTTAGACCAAAGTTGTTTTGGCTATTGCTTAAATATGTCATTATTACAAAATGTTTCACGAAGAGAAGCCAATAGACGAGGAAATTAATATAGATAAAGAATTTTTAATTTGCAAGTAACTGAAAAATTAATGGCATCCCGGCAGCTCGTATGTATTTAGTTTTAAAAAATTTCTTACATTTAGTATACAACACTTTATAAAACATAAGAAAAAATTAAATTACATAGCATCACTTAGCATTAAAAAGATTATAAATACAAAAGAAAATAAACACACGATCAGTTATTAAGCTTAGATACTACATAGTTTGCGTTTAACCTACGAAAAGTAGCCAGACTAGTTGCTTCCTTCACATTTGCTGGCGGTTCATTGAACAATTTGAAACCGTTATAGTATAAACTATTTTATGTTCCTGCCAGATTTGTTTGTGGAAGTCTAAAATTCCACCGACTTCCAATAATAAATATTTTAAAATATATATTGCTTCCGTATTGGAATTATATATATTTTATTCATTATTTTATTTATCCCGCATAATTGAGAATATACTGTATCGATATTACGTATTAATTTAATCATTGGACGTGAGACCCTCTAATAGTATATGAACTAAAACTATTTACAATGATTATATAGGTTATATTTGAAGGCGGCTTTAACTATTATAAATAAGTACCTAAATAAATCAATAAATATATATTCTTGGAGCAATCAGTGCTCGAAATGGACCGGAAATTTAAAGGCGGAAAACAATCCTTGCCAAACAAAAGCATTTTTTTAAACAATATAAAACGACCGTGAAAACCGTAAAACTTTATTATGATACATTTGTAAACATTAACGCAGTACGATTAAGGCATATTTGTTTAAACAATAAAGTATGGAACGTGAGTTATGATGGTTTATTAAATATTATGGGTAATAAAATAGTATACACTTTGTTAAATGATAAATAATTACCTCTTTATCAGAAGTCGTATTGTCGTAATTTCAATACCAACCATTCGCATCATCTACATTATTAATTAGCTCAAAGATATTTTGTGATAAACTTAATTTAGTAAATATCAATAATAATATTTAAACATAGTTTTCTGAGTAATTTCGTTTCCATACATACAATTATTTATATTATTATACCCTGTATTTGACATTGGCATAAATATTCTTGTTTTGTGGAAGGGAAAAACAAGGCTAACAATGATAATAGAAATACCCAAAATAATCTAAAAAAATCATTTATACAACAATGTGTTGTTCTTCCTAATTTAATCTACGTAGACCTGAAGAATTGTTGTTACTAAAATTAATTAAGTATGCAATATACTAAACACATTAATAACATATAAATCATTTTATTTGATATTTCATTTTATTCTGCGCATAATTAAAAAAAAATTACATTTCAGTAAATCTTACCAATTATTGAAACTAACTTTTCACTAAACCTCTTGCCGTATTTAATATAAAGTACGTACAGTATTGCGAATCAGGAATTTCACAGAATTATTATCAAAAGAAAATCATTGAATAATGTACCTTTTACCATTCGGATAATATATTCCTGGTGATAGAGATCCATTCGGTACTATCTTGGCGTTGTTCCAACCCTGAGGAATAAGATGAGTTTCCTCTTTAGTCCCGGGTGATTCCGGCGATTCCATTTTCAAACCCGATTGGCGTCGAAAACTTTTTTTTAAATGTCAACACCGGAATGTCAACTGTCAAAATCGTGAGAAATTCTCGGATTTATGGAAGATTATCGCGGCACTACCACATGCGAGAGCAACCATTTGTGGCTTGGTCTGAATGCAAACTAAGAACACTGCAGTCCGCAATACGTCCTTTTATCGTTTCTCGCATGTGTTTGATTTTGTTATAGGCACTTCTGGAGTGATGAGCTCGGAGGCAAGCGATGCCGTGTTTGCCATTTCCATCAAATCCAGTCAAGCTAATCAAGGTGTCGCGAAAACCAAATAAACAAAGTATTTAAATTTAAAATGGCAACCTGCGATGCGTCACGGTCCATTATAGCGACGAAAATCAAAACTTTTATAACACGTGATAATTGGTGATATCACAGAAATTAATGGAGTTTTTTTGGGTATACTTTTGAAGGCATACAAAGTTTACCATGTTAAAGATGATGCTAATAAACAAAGAACACAATATGTAATTGATATTCTAGAAAAATCTTACACCGAGTTGGTGATACGATATTTGTGTAAATCTTTAAGTGGGGCATTCAATAACACGTGTTGAAATCAGCCAATCGATTAATTCAAATCTAGGGAACCTCAAATTTTAATGATTGATATTAAAAATGTCAACATATTTTTTACATTTGAATGACTATTATTAAACATGTACTCATAAGGATAATTCAAAATATCGATGTTTCTTGTTATTGCGAAACTAAAATTTATTTTTAAAATATCGCAGTTATTTAATTAGTGATAAATAGAGGATTGCAGACACGAATAATTTAAAGGAACGCAAAGTTTAAATATTGCGCGCCGCCCGTGCCGCACAATTTTCATTTGTTTAACAAATCCATAATCAATTGTCAGAGATGGTGAAAAATATCGAACACCTTGCAATTCTTTGCCGTTGTTGAAAACATTTAAAAATGGTTGGAAGTTGAATATATGAAGTTGGAAATTATTTATAGACTTCAAAAAAATATACACAACGCGCACTTCATTACAAAATTCAATCTATTCCATATGTCTCCATGTTGTCGAGCAATAGAGAAGGTATAATTCTATTTTTAAATTATTCAGCGTGCCGCCGATTTACAAATCCAGTCCTAGTTATTCAAAAGTGGCTTTAGTTCCTTTTAAATCTTGAGAATTAACCAAGTAAGTACCTATGGAGTGAATACAGTTTTACAGTGAAAATATCAGTTAGATCCTATGACACGAGATCATAAACTTCAGTTATCAAGTTGAATTAACAACCGCTGAAACAGTAAAAATCTCAGTTAGATTCGCCATGAGATCATAAACTTCAATTGTCAAGTTGAATTGAAAACCGCTGGATTAGAATTTCTGAAGCGGGGGAAAAAATACTCAATCGCATAAAAAATTATTGGCTGATCGATAAAATCATGCAAATCGTGAATTTGTTAATTCTGTGAGAAGATATATTGTTTCCCAGCTGAGAAAATAATGTTTTATTCCAATTATGTATTCCAATATAATGGCGGTAGGTAAATTAATTATAATATGATGAAATCCATTGTTTCACTTTTATAAATATTTTTTACAATTAGACAACTGAATGCGATTTTTACATGACTCGTTCATGGAGACAAAAATTGGTCCCGAAATTAATTACGACACTCACAACACCAATCACTGTGCTTATACCGGATGGTGACGGCGACTATTTTGAAAAATCTAATATTTTTTTCCAAAATTAAAAAAATATTCTTTAAAAAGTCTTTCGTTCAATGAAAATCTTAAAAATTAAAATGAACTTTAATTTTCAATCTAATTCAAGCGTTAAGATCTACGTTTACGGAAGGGATTTTTATCCAAACACAAAATAAACTCTTCTTCTTCTTCTTCTAAGGAGAATTCTCAAAAAAAAGTGAAATTGTTGATAATACACATCTAGATGGAACTCACGTGACACCTGGAGCAGAAAATATATATATATTTTTATATGATTTTGATTTTGCAGATGTGGCCCATATTTATTGACTTCATAGATCATAGAGACCTTATGTTACACAAGTGTCATAATCTCGCAAGCGTATACATAACGCTACCAAAAATATTATTCGGTTATAATATCGAGATAAGAGTATAAAAAAATCTTACCGCCAGGATGGTACGACTTTTTTTCTTCTACTTACGCACCGCGCTAACGTACATACCGACAAAATAATTAAATAATAATTTGGATGAAAACCTTTAAAATCTGATTTGCCAAATAAGAACTAAAAATATTTCGGTATTTATAAAATGCCATCTTTGTGGTCAGACCATTAACCATAATACCGTATTTAATATATTTTTAATACATTATTAAAATTTTCTCGATAATTGCAAACAATATTAATTGTTTGCTTATTTTTCTATTAATATTTAATATATCATCATTGAATTGAAAACCACTGTAGTTATGTCTGCAACATCTATGAAGTTGCGAAAATATAACGACGCTTGTAAAAAAAATATTGCTAACTATGTTCAAGTAATGGATAATAATTAATTAAATAAATCTGTAAAAAAAAAACCAGTTACTATGTAGGGGTGGCAAAAAAATTAAGCGGAGTGTGGTTTCATTCATTCAAACGATTAATTTTGTATAAACCACGTTGATTCGACCTAATTCGACATTACTGTATCTTCATCAGGGCGGGGCGTACACTTACTAATCCATAAAATAAAGACGAAAATAAATTAACTATATATTTGCTAAAATATGAAGTGTTTTTAATTGCAAAACATCTATTTTTTTAATCTCAAGTCTCTATTATTTACGTGTAAAATTTCAATGCTGTTTTTTTAAATATAAAAAGCGTGGTCTACTTATATGGAGTTTCTAAATTCTCTCATTTAACATCCCTTTTACATCAGTACATTGGCCCCGGTTCACTGAAAGAGGTGAATTTAAATTGTGCTGGTTGATGTACAAGGCGACACATAACATGGCGCCTCTGTATCTTCAATAGTTTTGTATCCCGGACAATTTAAATGGTAGACATCAAAATCTCAGGTCAGCCTCTACTTCAACCGTAGTAAGGGTTGTAGAATCGACCAACCGTTGCCAGAAGTCTAAATTTCGTGAACGGGCATTTGCGTGAGCGGGCCCAAAAGCGTGGAACTCTTTGCTTTCCGTCATAAGAAACAGTGTATCAGAGACTTTATTTAAGAATAAACTAAAAAGGCACCTTTTCAATAAATCATTCCCATAAGTTAAATTAACAATTTTAATTTTAAAAACAAAAGATAACGTAGGACTATAAACAGTTTATGTATAAAGCGCCCTTAAGGTGAAAATTTTTACGAAAATGGCACTATACAAATTATCTAATATGTATTAATATTGTTATTTCTACCTGTGATAAACGATTAGAAAACTTAATTTTAATAGAGAATATTTCAATTTTGTTGTCATTATGTATGTGATATTTTTTTCGATCAATTCGTCTGATATATTAAGATCCCCAAATATATTTTTAAAACGGTTGAAATCCTTTCATTTCTAGGAACTTTCATTTCTCATGTCAAGAATGTGGCCGGTATGACGTCTGTTACCTCCCCACTCCAGTCATCTTGGAAAATCCTCACAGGTAAACGTACGGCATAAGAATAATTGATTTTGCTGCGTTTAACTGACTTCATAAAATTATTAACCTGTTATATGAATTAGTAAAATTTGGCGACGCCAAAACATGTATAAAATGGTCGTGACCAGGATTTCTACGCTCGTGTAACCAATCAAATAAAATTAGATTCTATATATGACATTTAACCCTTCCTATACCATGCAGTAACACAGGTCTACCATCTTAATTAAACCTGTAATATTTCGGTAAATACATGCAACATAAAATTCATATTTTAGATAATCTTAAAGAAAATATTAGCGCTCAGGAACGACTAGTGAAAAACCAATTATGAAAAGGGAATCGTACAAAAACAATTATTTTTTCCATTCAATCCGTTATAAAATTAATTCGTTGGTAAAAATACGATTTGTGATATGAAAGACGGAGATCACACACTATTTTCATAGTGAAAAGAACAACAAACATACAAATATAATTATCTCTTTCTTACTAATTAAATGAAGAGAGATAATAAAGAAGGACGCATTGTATAGGATTTAATGAATGCTCAAATTATGTTATTAATCTTTTTTTTTAAATTTAATGCTCAATATTTAGAGTAAATTCGTGCCAGTAAAGCCATTTAAGCCAATGAAAATATTTTAACTAACTGTTATTTACGGTAACACGAGTTGACAGCATGGGTTTTTTTAAATCATGGTATGGTTAAGGTTAACGTAACAACAAATTTGCGTTCAAATTTGTTGTTACAAATGCACGCTCGTCACAGATCTATATTAAAATAAAACTCTTAATCTTTAAACTAATTAGCTCTGTAATCACGGAACAGGGATTGGAACCTCTCGGTCACCAGGCAAGCGTCATACTACTAAATCGAACGAGCCAATCAGGGTCAATAAGGGTCATCGTTTTAGTTTTAAGACTAGCCAATGAGATTCAGCTAATCATTCAACGATTATTCCAATGACTACTGGTGAGCGGTAATGGATACGCATTGGAATATGATATGCACTACTTATGTATAGATCGCTTTGGTCTGTATCGCCGTCCGCAATTATCACCTGTGCGGTAAACAATTACCGAGGCCTCTGACGTCACGGCACGTGGGTGTACCGGTGTGGTTAATACGAGCAAAACAAAATAATATCCCTACGATGCTCCGAGACGGGAGAGTTGTAGTCGCGACATGCAATTATCATAATGCAATCCAATTATTGGGATGTCCGACAACGTCGGTGCATATCTTACGTTTATGGATATTAGATAAATTCGAATATATATATTTTTTTTTGTTTACTTAAAAATGTAATATCCTTTGCGCCGGCTGAATTCTGTCTGCGTCAATTTATGATATCTATTAACTGCTCGCGGTCCTCGTTGTGTGCGGGATTGGACAGCACAAAAATAATCCGATGATGTGACGATAGTATTTTATTATACCAAGCTTACAGTTATGAATACAAAACAAGAGATCCTTTTCGAACCACGGCTGCAATGCGAGAGAGCGCGCCCGAGTGCCGGGCGATATTTTATCCCTTTCGCTCGCGTCATTCATGCCAACATGAGCGCGTCACGCATTCGCTACATCCGGATACATTACAAAAAAAATATTATTATTTTGAAAACAAATTAGAAAGTTAAATATTCTCTTAAAAAATCTAACTATAAAAAAAATATTTGGCTACCACCGGGATACGTACCCGAAACTATTTCTTACCGGTTAAATGCGTCACCATTACGCTGTATCAACCATTTAAGTTAACAACAAATTCAAGACTGGTAATTATGTAGTAATATATGAAGTCTTTTATAAATAATATGTCCATTATTTTAAATTTATCAACTTTATTATTAACTGCAACATTACAATAAAAATGTGTTTTATTTAAAAACTAATAATGATTTTATCATATATATTTTTAAAATAATGATATAAGGAAAATACATAAGTTATTGAAATCAATCAATGAAATATAAATATTATAATATTATGTATCTACTGTGGAAGGGCGCGTTTTGTATAGATCGTGCCATGCATGATTTCAGAGATATTTTGATAATGTTTCTGAACTTCTATAAAACTTATTAAGAAGAACACATTCTTATTGTAAAGTTATAAAAGAGATCTAGGTTCGAATCCCGGTAGTGCAACAACAATATTTTTCGATAAAAATGATTTTATATGTATATCTTTCCAATGAATACACTTAATTAGTCTATAAAGCTGTTATATTATAATAATTATTGCAGAGCGTATCTTCTTTAATTTACAAAAGTGAAATTAATGCGATGCACGTTATTTAATAGAAATTAAAACTATCTAAATTGTTAGTAAGTAAGATTAAGTAAGATAGATATATGACGCATGTGTCGATGGCACCAGAAATAGAAGACGTCCGCGGAAGACTTAGCACGACCAGGTAAACCAGATACTGGAGGATGGTCCAGTTAGAAGCCTCAATAATCGTCGAGCTTGTACGAGAAGATGTATGAATGTGGATGAGGCGAGAATTGTGTTAGGACAGAAGAGTATAGCGTTCTATCCTCTCTGCCTACGCCCGCGGGGAAACGTAAGAAATAAATAAGTAAATTGGTAAACATGTGTCCTCTTTAGATGAAGAATTTTGAATTTTGATAATTCGATCGGGACCATCAAGAAAATCAATCAGTAGATCAGAACTCAAGTCCCGCGTTATCCAGATACCAGATATCAGATACCAAATAACTACGAGGCTTCGTTATATATAAAGTACATTTTGTCGTTCGTTGACAAAGGAATAATAATAACCAATTACAGAGACTGTAAGTCCTGTAATACACGCGACTTCCATACTTTCTTTATAAAACCAATAGCTTCGTCTCATGCGATAATATGTTTATAGACAAGTAAATTAATAATTATTGTATGTATATAAAAATTGAAAAATATTGATTTTTCAGGCGAATTCTAATATAATGTGTTAAAAAAATTTTACAGATAAAGAATATTGCTTTAAATGATTTTCAAAAAAATCAGATTCTTATTGAGTTGATATATAATATATGCTGTTTCAAGGAAAAATGAATTATCAAATTTGGTCCATAGTTGGTTACGTTGTAATGGTACTCGAAGCGAGTCCAAGTACTAACATATATACAACTTTAAAAAATTTGATAAATATGGAAATTGAGGGGTGAGAATTAGTGAACGTTATTTATATGCTTAAGCCAGCCGAAGACAGGTCGTAAGCCTTGTAATTACCCAATATTTCTATATATCTTCCATTAAATATAATAAAAATAGCTTCGTCTCCATGAGATATCTGATATTTATTTAATTATTTATGATTTGATGTTAAATTTACGCATAGCATCTCTGTATATTTAAAGGTGACGTCCGTCTGATCTGTTATCATAAAATTCGAAAACGGCTGAACCAATTTTGATGCAGTTTTCTCCAGCGAATTGGAAATTATACTAGAAAGCGTTTAAGTTATGAGCTTCATTACGATTCGTCAGGAAGCTGAGTAATGAAGATATACAATGTTGCGCAATTGGAAAATATCGATCGTACGTCACATTAAATTTGGTACGGCGGATAAACCATAAGTTTTTTAAAGTTTAATAGTTGTAAGATGCATGTATGGCACTCTATTATGTCTGCTGTCAAGGACATCCGAATCCCATGAGTCCATTATATAAGAATAAGAATAGTTCTACAAAATATATAAGCCGGAGCATACATCCCAAATAAAGAAACAACTCACAATTAAATATAACGCTTTATGTACATCCGAGTAAAGTCAAATTTTTTGCAAGCAATTAATATAAAACCAAAGATGTTAAAATATAATGGGGACGTCTGTTCTGGAAGGAAGCTGCTAGCGAAACATTTTTAAATAATTTTCACATTCCCATGACAGATTAATAATGATAGTCGATGAACTGTACTTACCACAATTAATAATGTGGTATATTAAATTTACGGTGCACATTATAATAAAGAATAAGGTTGCATTTACAATAAATGTTAACAGCAATGCATCTTTTTGACAGTAAAAACGATTGAATTAATGAGTTATGCAAAAATATACCTTCTATACTGAGTGTGAAGATGCTGATTTACATGACACACAAAGTATATGCGAGGACGAGGATTTATAATGCCATTCTTAAATAGTGAATTGCAGTATTTCATGAATTACTTAACTTAATTTAAGTTAACAATGGACGATCTATTGTAAAATATAATAATAAATCACTACATCCTCCGTGTCTGCATGTCATATGATAACAAAATTATATTAGTATATTAGCAACATATTTCAATAAATTATTTGAAACAAAAGCAGAATCAGTCGCAATCATTTTGAATGTGGAATTGTGTACGACACAATAAATGAGTAGGTATTTGCATTATTTTTAACAATCACAATTTATTGGTGAAATAATGATATGTAACGTACCTATTTTGTTAAATAAATTAAATCAAAAATATAATTAGCATGAGATTGTAATGCTTTTTACATCTTACTTCAAGTACTGCACTTTTTACTTCCTCAATTTATGATTTATGAAAAAAAAAACCTAACCTAATCTATATAAGATCATCTGTGTAGTTGCCGACGACAATTCCCAAATGCCAAGTAAATGTTGCTCTAATTCAGCAACCAACTTGAGATCTTTTCCGGTTACGCTGGTAACACTCCATGTACTCGAGGATCTTCAACACGCCGAGGCATTTTGAATACGGTCGACGTGAGGTACCCGAACGCACGCAACACACGTTCTATCGCGTCGGCTCATTGACGCGAATTCTCAATTGAGGTGGCTTGGACACCTCTTGCGAATGCGAATAATTGTATCTTCCAAAGTAAGATACATCTTTTTGGCAATGGATCGCTCCAGACTGAGTTGGGATAAACAGCACCATAGACTTTAGACAAATTGGGTCTCGATTTACCATCAAGTATTGAAACCAACATTTTTCAAGATGAGACTTTGGGCTCCCTCCCTCCCAGGATAAGGGAACGAAGGAAAAATCTTACATACTGAAATATTAGTATTCAATATAATAGATACATAGATACAGGTGTCCCAAAAAAGGGTACAGATTTTGAAGGGCCGAAAATTAAATGTTTGTCGATATAGATTTATAATTCAAATTAAAGAGAATATTTTTTTTGAGTAATATCGTGTTCGGACTGACAGCAATTCTGGTCCAGGTACTGCCGAGATCGTAAACCAATGGAATTTCAAATATTTGAATATGTATTATATTTAGGTGCATTATACCTCAATGCTGTCTTTAAGAGCTAGCGCACACATACGACTTTCTGCCATGCGACAGTTCCGACGTAATGGCGGGTGACTATGTAGTGCGCAGACTGACGACTGCATATCTTCATAGCCCTCTCCATTACGACAGAAAGTCGTATGTGTACATACACCTGTAAAAAAAATTCAGTGGCGTGAAGTGTGAAGAACGTGGAGGGTATTTAATACCACTTACGTTGAGAAAATTTTCATCAGAATGGGCCCTCACATCATGATGGTAGTGTGAAGGTGTTGGAAATAATCTCCCGCTCCTTCATCAACAAATAAAAAATTTCTAATAGACTAGCTTCTTCTTCTACTTTTTTTAAATAGACAATCCACTCTTTAAGAGTGATTTGTGCCATTAATCAATTTAAAAACTTTGTTTCATAGAAAAAAGTACAATAATATTATATAATAGGAAATACTATATTATAAGTCAAAACCATTGTCATTCAAAAAACTTGCTATTATATAGATTAAACGTGGCGAGTTTAGGGAAAGCAGATGACACAACCGGGAGCTGAAAATTACCATTGACGAGACCACTGTAAAAAAAACCTGTGCTCCGCAATGGACGGGCAAAAAATATAGACTTGCTTCAAAATGCAATGGACACTTGATTTTAGAATTCCTGTCTTGTGTGTAGATTCATATTTTTTGGGACACCTGTACTTCATAAATTTGTAAAATTTGAAACAGTATTTTACTCTCCGTAGCGTACCTATATAAGTTTTATGAATGATCTGAATACAAATATTAATTGTAACATACAGGGTGAATATTATGTTCCAGGCCGATTTTGTATGGCTGCCATTTTGATTTGGAAGACATTTGTCTCTTAACGTCTCAACAACGTGTTGAAGTCATTAAAACATTTTATCTAAATAATAATGGCAATGCGGTAACTATTAATGGACATGTTGGAAACATTCTTGGTGACCGAATTGGGTATGCAGCACATGTGATTTTAACAAGACGGTGGCACCTCATACATAGCTCGAGCTGCATTTGAAATTTTGCGAGAAATTTTTCGAGGCCACATAATGTAAAAAAAGTGGTGATATTCACTGGCCTTCTCGATCACCTGATTTGACGGCTCCCGACTATCTTCTGTAAAGAAACTTGAAAGGAAAGGTCTACGCCAATAAATCAATAACAATTCCAATGCTACAGGACAATATTCGAAATGAAATTGCTGAAATAACACGCGAATTGTGCAAGAATGTTATGAAAAATATGGTTAAAAGACCAGGTATTTATTATTTGGCAAATGTTATATTCATACATAATTGTAATAAACAATATAATTGATCAATAAAAACCAAATTAAATAATAAGCTTTCATTTATTAATTATTTAAAAACAATATCGGCCTGGAACATAATATTCACACTGTATTATATAAATATAATGTAGTGAAATTATAATAATAAAAAAATATTGTGAAAATAATATTCTGTAAATTTTTTTCGCGCAATAAAGTTACAGTCTTCGGCTCGTGTCTGGCCAGCAGCCACTTATCATTCATTTATACTTGGTGATTATTTCGTCATACCTATTTCACAGCAGGTAGATACTTCAGTCGGGGAACATGAGCACCAAAAAATGAGGCAATCGTGGGATAACTTCGTAAAAAGTCAATGATATAATACTGGTATTGTATGAAGTTCTAAGCATTCTATAAAACTGATTTTGACATTATAATAAAAATGATCCGCATTCAAAATTATTGCGACAGATCCGAAGTGAGTTTTTTTTAAAATTATTTATACTAGTTCGAAAAATTTTCGTACTATGTTAACGTGGTGTAATAGGTCAGTGCACTTCCCCGGATAGGAAGGGTTCCTGGTCCGAGCCCGGGTGGCGACAAAAATATTTTTTTGATAAATTAATTTCATCTGTATACCTTTCTTATTGATACATTTATATATGTATTAAAATAATGTTTAATATAATCTGCAGATTGCGCGCATTACGAATCGAAAAATGTTCATAGTAAAATTAATTGTAAAATCGAGCATTAAAAAGAATTTACTGAAAATACACAGAAAATGTATCGCCGCATTTTACATAACAAATAATGATTATAATAAGCAAACATAGTGATGAACAATCGTCATAAATCTCACGGAGTGTCCCGCGGGCGCGGGCTGTGGCAAGTGCTATTTTATTCAAATTATCCACGCGTCGTATCTGTCACGTGAACTGGTGTATTTATTTCCTACAGATATGCTAATTTTCCTTTCAACTGAGATAATCAACCGCTCATCGCGGAAGAAAAGAAGAAAAAATTTGCTATGTAAATCTGTGGATGAAATATAAACATTTGGGACCTGGGGCTCATTTTTTCGGAGTGTCTTGTCGTAAAATGCTGGTCAGACGTGTTACGTTGCTTATCATTAGGGCTGATATTTTGCAGCATAACCACACCACAAATCATACAAGCCACATATGATGACAAGCGTAAATAATAATACTTAATAATTTTAATTAACCATAATTTTGTAATTGCAATGAGAAAATGTGTAATTTTTATTTTAAACTGCTTTTTCTGTATACAATCCTACTTCCTTTGAACAACCTTAACCAAATTGTAGACACCCTCTTGCTGGCCTTCCCACTATGTAAATATGTATTATTATTGAATGCTATTTTATTAGGAGAACACATTCTTATTGTGAAGTTGTAATTATTCAGAAAATAGGTCTGTGATATTTTAAATAAGAATTAAGATATTTGAGATTCCGTAAAAATAAAGTAGACGGCTCTTTCAAATAATGGAACGATTAAATGTATTAATATCAAAAAAGTAACTTATAGGTTCGAAAATTTGTCGCTAAAAATATCGTCGCTGTAGCGTAGTTGGATAATGCACCTTCCCCAGTTAGGAAAAAGATCCATGTTCGAATCCCGGTGGCGCAACAACAATATTTTTCGATAAAATTGATTTTATATGTATATCTTTCTAATTAATATATTTAATTCACATTTAGAATGCTATTTGTTTCTAATTTTGCTCAGTTGTACTCTAGAACCCTGAATAGAATACAATCACCCCCCCACCCCTACCCGGATAGCTTAACCTTCTTCTGTCTAAAACTCCCTCTCCCCTAGCCAATATCCTTCTGTTTTAAATAATAATAAATCTGAATCCTGGGCAATGGACCATTAAAATAAAGATGAAAACTTGTATAACGAGTACTCTGTTGAGGATCATATACAGAAATAAGGATCTGAAACTACATAGAGGTATGGATTATTCTTCACGTAGATAATATGTTTCACTGCGTATAACTATTGATCTGTTAGGGATGATTGGTGGTGGTACAGAATCGAGGGTAGCGATGCGATAACCTCACGTCATATTATGGTGCTGGCAGTGCGTGCCTGGTACATATTTAAAAAACAATTAACTAAATATTTTTATCACTATTTTGTCAGTCGAATGAGAAAGAAGCCGATTGTTTTCTACGAGTCAATTTGATTTTTCGTAGTTACTAGTAGTTGTCGTAGTTACCAGTAATCATAAAGTGTATTATGCAAAACGAATGATATTTTCTGAATACTTATTGCATACTGTGTTATTGTGGCTTATTAGTTTATGGAGGTGTCAACTTCAATGCTGAAAATACCACGAGCCTTTAAATGATGAGCGGTAAATTAACACAATCTATTCTAAGAATATCAACGCAAACAGTGGCTTAAAAGCTTTACAATGATATTAACTCTATCAATTGAAAAGGACATTAGTTTGTATCATTTTCAAATCAACAGTATCAATACGTATTGATTATATGCGTAAAGAAGTAAGTCGCTATGTACACACCTAGTTTTCTCACCGATAAAAATGGTTTTTGAAAATTGACAGATCAAACAAACTATTTACTGTCAGCCGATATGTTGAACTTCAGTACAATTACATTTATTACATTGTAGATTTCTTTAATGTCCGTTCAAGACTCGTTTGCAGTCTCCTCACTAAGTCAATAATAAAATAACAGAAAATTCACATTTGATTCGCTTAAAAAAAACTAATGAATACATATAAAACAAAATAAAGCCTTCACCGTCCATTTTAAAGATATTTCTGAACCTAGTTAATATATGCATTTCAGTAAATATATAACACCAAATATTTAGCTTTAATTCATTAAAAATTTCACTTTAAATTTTATTTAAGGAAGCATTTGTTCTCAATTAATGTAACTTAAATTACGTTTAAACAAAAAACAGTAGACAGTAATTACGATTAACAGATAAGCAGTCGGCTCTCGCCGATTGCTGCTAGGCTCTGCGGGCGGCTATTGTGTTACGATAGAATCTATATTTCAATGATAGAGTTTTCCCCAAAACAAATCACACGTAAATAAAATATCAATGTAATTAAATTTATTCCACCTTTGTAAGTTGCACTGATAGCTAATAAAACGAACAAAAATGACATCTAGATAATCATGATATAAGAATCGCGGATAGACAATAATAAACACAAAAATGCTATTTTATCAGTATAATATGTATTTAGTAAAGACGGAATCGGATGAATGGGTTTTTCAGCAGATTTTTGACCAAAAATATAATTGTAATATAAAATATTGAAATATAACCAAAAATTATCTCTTTTACCATAGACAACATAGATAAGAAAAGATGACAGATCTTGCCAGTCGTCTCGTACTATTTCGCTAATGTATGTTTTTTCTTACTCGTACACTTCATTTTAAATTGAATATATATTTACGTACTGTTATTGAATATATAAAAGAGAAAACATTTAAGTAATCTCCTAGAGATATAAAAACGCTACTTTGACGAATTTTTTTTTTACTGGCAAAATGACATTACATCCAATACAGTTTAGTAAGTCATAGATAAAAAATGGAGAAGTGCAATATATAAGAAGGATTGCTTTATTTATTAAAAAAAACAGCTTGTACACTAGGCGTTGCACGGGTAGTAACCCCGACCACCACCTCCGTCTCACGCACTCTTTCTACCCCCTGATAAACCAACGTTGTCCGCCGTAAAAAGATACCCCTGGTAAAGCTTATCTGTTCCCTTAGAATCATTCCTCTCAGCTGATATCGTATGCATTTATATACACATAAACATACTACGGACGTCCTAAAATATACTTCACAATAAATCATCTCTGAATAATGATCCGTTTCTTAAAAACAGTCCATGTCGAAAAAATATATGAACGAAATTTATCACGTAAAGAAATGTCTTTAAAATTTATTGAATTTTATTGTAATTTGATCAAACGGTTTATCTAGTTTGCAAACGGCGATGATTTAAATAGGCATTTATTGTAATAGACAATAATATTACATAATGCAATAAAATGCATTTTATAGCTTTAATAAATAATTAACGAAGACTTGCACATGCATGCAGCTTGTGATTGAATTTCAAGGATAATGGCTAAGAAAGCAATTTCACGGCTCGATGCCTTTAAAATGAATTTATTTGTTTTCTAGAAAGTTCCACGCATGTCGTGTACGTTCCATGGTCAACTTTAATATTTTCAGTGCAGTATTATCCCAAGGTTGTGTTTACTTTTCTCGTGACAGTGCAATGGAAACATAAGATCCAATAAACAGAGATAGATATGATGCAAAATATGCACGTGACTTCAAGATCGTGACATCTCCTATTATTAAACATAATACAATTATAAAATAAATTGTATTCAGAGAGAACATGCATTTTTGATTAATGCCTAAGCGGATGACGCAAAGTGTTTATCCTCCTCGGTCCTAGCATCTCCTGTAGGAGACATAAAATAGTATCATAAAATCAAAAATATTCAGTTCGCATCTTCGATAAATCTTTCGCGAATAATTGTTATAATTAGACTTAGACTTTAGACCAAACAATTGTAAAAATAAGGTAAAATTTTTAAGGAAAACACATTCCTATTGCTAAGTTATAATTTTTCATAACATTTGGTGTAGCATAATTGGTTAATGCATTTCCCCGGATAGGAAGAGATCCAGGTTCGAATCCCGGTAGCAACAACAATATTATTTTGATAAATTGATTTTATTTGTATATCTTTCTTATCATTTAATTTGTATTGAAGGTAAAATTGTTGGCATCAAATCTTTACGCCATTTTTTGCCAGTATTGAAGTTTATAAAGGCATAGAAGAAGTCAATTTTACCTTATTTTAAAAATTGTTGGCATAAAGTTATCTATTATCTCATTATATCTAACAATTATTTGCGAAAAGATTTATCGAAAATGTAAACTGAATATTTTTGATTTTCTGATACTATAATATTTTATATCCCATATAGGAGACGCTAGAACTGAAGTAGTTATTCAATTTCTTTAGTTTAGCTTCAGTTCTATTCGAGGTGGATTAAAAAAAATAGAGTTTCGTATACAGAATACAAAGTACAATAATATTATACCTCTTGGTGGTCTCTCAGGCCAAGGAACCCCTGATTCTCTGGTAATTGGGGGAATGGCTTACTACTGAGCCCAGCAAGCACGTTAGTATCAATGGGTAATATAAAAACAAGTGTGTTATCGAAGAATGAAACAAAGCTTAAATCGCAGGTTTTTTTTTAATATTATCAACTGCTGATATTGTACGGGTTTTCAAAATGAAACGTTAGCGCAATTTCGGAACTCACACGATATTTATTAATATGGTGCGTGTAAATAAAATGACTTCTGTGAATCTTATGACCTGTATCCACAGAATGATACACGATAAGATAAATCTCAGAGATTCATTTGAGAAAAATCTTAGGACCACCTTACATGTTTTGTGATTTTCATACGGAGATAAACAGAGATTAGCTTAAGATTGGTAGAAAGAGACAAACTCAAATCAGTGTATACGACGTTAGGTCTGACAGTGAGACTTGATGTATGCAAAACTGTCTATTCTGAAAGTTAGACATACTTTATTAAACATTAATATAAAAACTGCTGGGGCGATTCAAAATCACATACTGACGAACGACAATGACACTTGACGTTTGACGCACGATGAGCTTGAAGTGAAGCGCAAGACGATGAATCTCTGAGACACGGACACTACGAAAACTAAGAGTTGTCATCAAAAAATCAGAGCTTGTCTCAAGTCGAGAAATTTAAAAAAAATCTTATTTGCTAGCCATAACGCTCTTTCCACCCTCCTAGCGAGATAGATGAAATAAAAGAAATATGTATATTTATTTGCAGAAATATATTAATTAATAAATTGACTGTCTATGGCCCTTCTAATCTATAAGATGTAAAAAGAGGCACGCGGGAGGGAGATAATAATAACTCCCAGAATTAATATGTGTCTGTTCCGAAGATAAACCACATATCCGTGAAAAATTTTAGCATCCTGTCTCACTACCCAAGACCGTGAACTGAAGACTTATTATGAGATAAAATTAGAAGTGATGTGAAATGCTTACGATCAGATACCCACCTTAGAACGGTAGGAAATCAAGTATGGCGGATAATGAAAATAATTATATATTTTATATTATTTAGTTAATTTACTTTAATTTTTTAAATAGTCGGTAATAAATTTGATTAATTAATTGACGGCGCAGAGAAATAATACTTGTGTACGGTTTAATGAGAAACCTTTTTTTTTCTGTAATTTATTATTTCTATTATTATTCTATTATTTACGTCCAATTTCCGAGGATTAATAAATTTGAGTAGAATTTAATGATTTGGAATTTTTCGCGAGAAATATGATATTTTAATTAAAAATATAAATTTACTTCTCACCTAGTCAGATATCAAATTTTTTACCTGCGCTACGTTGCGTCGTGTGTATAATTAACAAATAACTACCTAATTTTTAACAATGAATATAAATAATGAATGAAGTTCGTGACTTTTTTCATCAAATTAAATTATTTGGATATACTAACGATCATAAATTTATAGTTCTACAATTTTTGGAATATTACAATAAATAATTTACAATGTATTTTTGGTATCCGGAAAGTTCATCGACTGCAATTCACCGACGGAAAGTTCACCGATTGAAAAGTTCAATGACTAATTCGTTGAAAGGAAAATTCACCAATTCTGAAATACATCGACGATAATTTTTGGTATCCGGAAAGTTCGCCGACTGCAATTCACCGACGGAAAGTTCACCGACAGCAATTCACCGATTGAAAATAAGCATATAAGCATTTATTAAATTAATATGGTTTTGATTGGAAAATTCTAAAAGATTGTATTTAATACAAAAAAAACAGAATACCGTAGGCTAATTATTTGTCTTTTGATTGTCGTTTCATTATATCGGGGTATCTTTGTTTAGTTTACGTTCAGATTCGAATTCATAATTTTGTCAGTAAATTTCAGTAAAATTTGTAAGAAGATTTATTAGTTGACGGAATCTAAACGACTTCAAATAGTTTATTTCAAAATTAACTTATTGAAGTTTTTCATTTACTTTGGTGGGAACATATAGAAATATATAAATAGATAGAACCGTTTTGGGAGAGTTTTGATGAGTTGTTTTATTTATTGATATTATTTTAGAACTCAATTTAATACAGAAAGGATCAACAGTAACCCACCGAGAACAAGGTTTAATACATAATTATACGAATTCATAATAATGTGTAAAATATTAAATTCGCATAAAATTCAGATCGTAAATTTGTTGATAACAAATGTCTCATTTATTGTATTAATAAAATTCTAAAACATCAATTAAATTTTATGTTTGCATTTAAAATATGATATATGTATAAAATATTATTAAATTATACATAATAAATAATTTTTGTAATGTAAAAGCAACAAAAAGATGTTATTTATTAAATGAATATTTAAATCTAAATAAACTACATTCCGCCTTATTAATGGAACTTTATTATGTAATTTTGATTTTTAATTTCCATAGCGCGATAGCTGCGTTCTTATGTTTTAACGTATATACAAAATATATCAAAAAAATGATACATTTTCCCGACTTTATGTAACACGTGTTGGGTACGCACTTTAATAAAATCAGTATTGCCATATAATTGACTATCCATTATCCCGATGGACATACGCGTCACGAGATATTCGGAGACGAGTTTTGTTGTTGATTTGCACATATAATCACTTAAAAACACAGATTATTAGTACAACTCCTCGTGGACAAACGGAACGTACATAACTTGTTTAGGCGGCGTTTCAAACTGAATGCTTTAAATAAATCGTCCGTATAAGAATGGAAAATGTCAACGCGGACTGATAAGACTTGCGAAATCTCTCACGCCGACCGACAAGACTGACGAACATGTTGACTATCTGTCTTTTTACCTGGCCGATAAGTATCAAGATAGAATATTCCGTAGGTGTGCACGAGTGGAATATAATGTTACAACTTATTGATAAAATGAGACGGCGACAGGTGTGGAACGGAACAAATCGAGAAGATATTTTCAAACGTGACTAATCAATTTTAAGACATAAATTATCGAATTTGGCGGTATTAGGGAATCGTTATTTAATCGCTATCAGCGGACTTTATTCCATTATTTTAATTGGAACCAGATGATGTATAACGTTATAACAAAATATAATCACGAATTAAACTTAAATAAGTTATGATTCAAAACAAATTCTCGTATACATTAAACTGTTTATTTTTAAATAAAAAAATATGGAACTGCGGCGTTCGTTTTTCTACATCCAGAATTTGTTCATTTTGTCTCGTCACTTAGTCAAAAAGTTACTTCGTTCAGTTTTACAATTATTCTGTTATTGGCTAAATAGTGTTTACTTCTAAATAACTAGGATTTAGCCTGTCCCATGAAGTTGTGTCTTCTCATTACCGCGGATGAGATTTTCATCTCTGAGACATGGATTATGCTTCCGTGAGATTCTATTGAGATTTGTTGTGAGCGAGGCAGATATAAAAATACTTATATGTACATACAACATTTAAAATAAATATATATATTTTCAAAATTTAATAAATGTACGAAAAGGTAGCACAAATTTCAATTCACAGTATGTGCAAAGATCATGATAAAGTGGCTACCTATAAAATATTAAAATTATAAGTTCAGAACCAAAAGGTTGCTAATTAATTTAATCACTCCGATCTAATGATAATCAGTTTCCTTCTACAAAGAAAACGTTTATATTTTCTTAACGATTTTACTTGTTTTGTATACCTACTGATTTAAGTTTTAAACAATGTATTTTAATTTAATTTAAAAAATAAACTCGAATAAATAAATAAATAAAAAGAACTCGTTCATAAACAAATAATGTATGTTTGTAATATAATATAAGATTTGTTTAATAAATCCTGTGTTATTATGACCTTATAACTCTTTATCAATATTTGTACCAGACTCTTGATAAGAAACCAGAGTAAAATGAGTTATTATAAAGTAAATAATTTTACAGGTCAGTCAGATTTCCTCCTTGAAGTCGTGAACAGACGCGGTCGCGAATTGCAACAAAAATGCGTAAATAATTAACGAAACTATTAAAATTAAAAGTTTAATCTTAAATTATTCGTCTAATTTCCGTTTCTTATACGTACATTTTTGTCACTAATTGAAAGAACACATCGGCATATGAATACTTTCTTCATATCATATTCTGATTTTACACATACCCACGACGCCGACGAATCATTTTGCCGATAATATTCGCGGTAGCTGGAATTCAATTATGTCGGTATCATATCTAATTTAACGCTAAATTTTATAATACAACACAGTACATATTTCTTATATGTATTATTTACAGCTCAATTTAATATTTCTTTGAAATAAATACACCTAACATTAGATACCAATAAAGCGATATTTGATTTTATATACGTAAACACAAGTTATATAAATTTTTCCACACTCATAAATTTTCCTCTTCTATATACATATATATTTTTATGTATAACTGTTGTTTATTAAATATAAAATTTAATTCTGTACTTTTTCGGATGTTTATACGTTGATTCTTCGATTCGTAAATTCTTCTTAAGCCTTGTCACTTGTTATCCAAGCCACCTGACACACTGACCCTGACCAACAACTGACTCATTCTTAATCTAATGAATATCTGCTGAACTGCTTTTAATTAATTGCAGTTCATCTGGTCGTTTTTAGGTCTGCGTCACGGGTACTTTCGTATTCCTATATACGATATTAGTAAGAGATAGAATTCCTAATTCTCTTACATTTACTTTATCTTCAACAATTAATATCGGTGCTACAACTTTGTTACGATCATCAAGACAATGAAACGCTTTGATGTTATTGCGGCGATCGCAAGGTGTATTTCAATCCACCCTTCAAGAGTGATTTGTGCCATTAATCATGTTAAAACCTTATTTTATAGAAAAAAGTACAATAATATTATAGAATAGGAAATATTATATTATAAGTCAATACCATTGTCTTTCAAAAAATTTGCTATTATATAGATTAAATGTGACGAGTTAAGGAAAAAAAGATAACACAAATTATCCGGGAGTTGAAAATTACCATTAACGAGATTACTGTAAAAAAAACCTGTGATCCGCAGTGGACAGACAAAAAAGATATGGTCAAGGGTTTCCTCTTAGGGAATCCATTAAATTCAAACTGAATAAATGTGAGGCTACCTGGCGCAAGGTGTTTTTGTTTGATTCATTTTCAATATCGGTGTCGATAATGACATTGAAATCACCCGATGCATTGTGGCTAGCAGAGTAATAGACCAATTTTTATCGTTTTAGATGCCAATACCAAACAGATCGTACAATAACATCTAATAGTGGTTTGACATATTATGGAATACATTGTTTAAATGGAAAATCAACAAAAATCTGATAAATCAGTACCTAAAAACTAGTAACTCAACAAATAGTGTTTACAATAAATAGTACACAACATTATTGAATATTTTTGTTATAAAAAAGTTCAAATTATTGGTAACATAAGAACATGAGTCAACCTGCAGCTATCCTGTCGCGTGTACATCCCGTGTCCTATGGAGCTCCCGACCGTAGCGCTCCGGTGCAGACTGTGCGCGCTGACTCTCAGCCTGGATTCTTTGGAGCCCAGTGCAGCCCCCTGGATGACCAGGAAAGGGGACTCTGCTCGCGCAGTGTCGTGAGCGTCGCTGGACTCCGCCTCCTCATCGATGGTGCCAGGGCGGAAGAACAGCCTCTGGGACGGCGCTGATAACTTCATCAACTCTTCTTCGTTCTCGGGCGACTTTGTTTTTGATGACGACATTTCGATTTTGATTACTCTTACACGATTCACTAATTCACTGTTTTCCTATATTATCTGTGGTTATATCTGCTTTAGTTCTCATCATGCGATTTTGTATCACCCCCGTCTTTAAATATACTTTTGTGAAATTGATAATATTTTACAGAGCTATTTTCCACCGACCGTATACTCAAATTATTTGAATAAAATAATTAATACGCGGTACAAATTATATTTTTAATATTTAACGCAAACACGTTATGGTTCATTTTAATAATTAATAGTTTATTAACTTTATAATTACATCATATATTTTTTTAAAATAAATAGAATTTGAAAACACGAACATTTTGACACATGATTTTGGTAAGTTTTTTTATCATAATGATTAAGCAAAAAGCATTTTCCGAAACCGGTTGGTTGAAGTTAATAAACCATTAATTATGGTATAAATAATTTAAAAAAATATTTAGTGACAAATTGATTTTGAAATTGGTGTTGATCGGTCTATAAGAGATTGGAGTATTAAAATGCTAATAATGCAGCTCGACTTATCAGTGGGAAATGCCTCGGATAAAGCCTGCCGACTAGATTTTTAATACCGGATCAAATAATAGTTAAAAATATAAATTCCCGTCAAAAAATTATAAATTATTAAGTACCTACTTAACTATATTCGACCAATATATATTTTTATTTATATTTAGAAATTGTATTCACATATCATTTGATTAGCAGTATTTTTTTTTGACAAAATTATGAGCATGAAGATGAAAATGAGAAGATTGTAAAGATAAATAAAAAAATGTCTTTTTAAAATTTCAAAATGTTTATACATGTAAAATTATATATTTTTTTATGAACCCAAGCGACGCGTTATGTCGTACCGTCCGCCGTATCTGAATATTTTTAAATACTTTAGATTTCTGATATCAAAACTCTAAATTAATACAATTATTTTATTGGCATGAAAAAGTAGTAAAGGAATAAGTACATAATATATATGTTAAAATACAACTGAGAATATTTCCGGATACAACTGACTGCAATAATTTCTGATTAACTATTAAAAGGTTGAGATCGCTATAAGAAAATTATATTAACACCGAATTTTTAAGATAAAGCAAACTGTATATAAAAAGATAGGTAATACTCAATAAATCAAATAATATTTAATTTACAGTTTTTTCAACTAATTGCACGGTGCCACATGCTCCGTCTTATAGTATAATGCGTTAGGCGCCAGGTGCATCCTGCATTGTATACAGTCACAGCTATGTAGTCACAACTGATTAACCCTAACATCTCTAGACTTTTGATTCGATCAACACGAAGTCCTCTCAGCTAATGTCAATTAAGATCTGTGATCCTGAACCGTGGGGTCTGTGACCCGCGATGATTGTACCCACCACCAGGTCGCCCGAGGCTCGACAAAAAATCATGGTTGATGATGTCACGGTATTTAAATTCACTAAGCTACCGAAGGAGTTAACTTCATTGAAATATTTATCCGGTACTCTTGTATTATAACTGTAATCTATTTAAAACCAGAATTCGCTGTGTATCTTTTACATACTGGTTAAGTGAATATTGGTAAAGAAATGACTTTGAACGTACACTATTTTTCCTCATGGGGTTCTCATTCATGATGACTGGAACTACATATGAACTAAAATGGAGTTGTATATAAGTAAAAATATCTCTATGTATTTAATCCAATCAACGCTTTTACATTTGTAAAATTTGCATCAAAACACCTTTTAAATTCCTATATGTCAAAATAAAACCCTTGTTTTTTTATTCAACTCGTTTAATTTACTTGAGACGTATTTCGCCATGTAAAGGCATTATCAATCTAACAATTTAACTCAACAACTTGTATTTATAACTATAATGGGTGACAGTTGTACAATAATCAGAACCATTCAAAATGTATGGAAATCCTCAGAATTTCAATGATGTCCCTTTTCATCTCATGTAAATAACATTTTATGTTTTATATGTGATTATATAGTCCTACAAACATACCTCGGAAACAGTAAATATCTTTTCAATTATTGACAAAATTTATATCCATCTCACTAAAATTCTTTAAAGTATTCGTCGCCCTTCAAAGTACTTACAAGAAAATCGCGTTTAATTAAATTTATTAATAAACAAATTTATATATCACAATACAAACTAAATGTATGAATTAGATATTTAAGAAAATTCAATTTATTAAAAAAATATTTTGTGCTACTGGGATTCGAAAATACTGGGAAAATGTGTTAACCGATTACACCACACCAACATAGTATCAAATTGATACATCTATAATTCCAAATTTGTATTAAAATACAACACAATTATGTTTTGAGAAAACTGCAACTTCACAATAATAATGTGTTCCCCTTAGTACATATATTATGTTTGTTTTGTAAACATTTTTGTGTGTAAAAGAAATATGTATATGTAGGTGGCTGTGGAATTATTTAAAGTTTTTTTTTTACTTAATGAAGTGAAAAATCTACGTAAATTCGTAGTCAAGTATTCTAAACTCGAGGAACATGACAGTGGAATGAGTGATGTAAACAAGTTAACGGGCCCCTTGTAGTTAATGACATGCACGTCCTGTGTAATTGATATGAGTTGATTCTAATTTAAGTGCAATAATCAGCCTAACGTCTTGCATAATAGAAAATGAAGAGATGATTATCTATTAATACATAAACATGAATCTATTCTTGTCTATTATGTTAACTTAATCGTTAAATTACTGATATATAAAATTTCAAGAAATTAGAAACAAGATAAAAATAAGCTTTGCTATGAAATCGTATTTAATTAACCAATTTGCGTTAATTAATTTATAGAATCACAACCTCTCTTATTCAATTTAAATTTACGCATAAAAAATTACCTCCAATTTCCAAATTTATTTATTTGTTTATTAAATAATAATCACTGTCCTTAGTTAACTTCAAAATATATATTTTTTTTTAATGGATCACAATTTTTTTGTGATATTAGATTAGATAGGTCACTCAAAAAGATACTCAGAAAAAATCTATCTATCGAAACTATTAATAAAAAAGTCAAATAAAATACATGACGTCTTTGTACTGAAATTGCTAAAAAACACTTTAATCTAGTCAATAAAAAAAAATACTTAATTTAAAAAAATATAGTAATGCGATAAGAGATGAATGGATGAAAATATATGAAATTTCGTTTCAGTATATAGGTTACAGTGAATCTGTATTACCAGTGAGAATATATTTTCACTGATGAAAGTATATTTTCGCTAAGCCGGTCAGTGGACAATGAAGATACAAATTCACTGGTTACATTTAGTGAGTTTGTATTCGTTGACAAGCGAGAATACGTCGCGCGAAAATATGTGTGTCGCTTAAGTGTCGCTCTACAGCATGGCAACAGATAGTTTGTGGCGTGGGTGGCGTTTACAACTATCACTTTTATTCGCTTATAGTATTTTCATTTATATTATATTAAATAAAATTATTTACTGCATAAACTACCGTGTTTATAATCTCAGCCATTTTTATTTCCTTTTCAACACATAGGTTAGGTTAGGGTAGAATATACATTTGGTAAAACCTGCTAGTGAAGTTATATTTCCACCAGTAGAAATATATTTCCACTGGTAGAAACGTATTCGGATATGATTTCACTGAAACGCCAGTGAAAATATATTCTCACTGGTAATACACATCCACTGTAACATACACATATATTTTAGGATTTCAAATTGTAGATTGTGTGTTAATAGCGCATTTAAGAAACAAACATGTAACTTTATTATTAAATGTATTTTTAAGAGACTTAGTATTTAGATTATTTTGCATGCAAGCAGCACCGCTTGAATAGTATTTTGCAATTTATTGAGGCCATTGCTACTGGCGTACGGGAATATATTATTTATCAGTATGTTTAAATCTTATGGAGCACATTACATACCTCAAATAAATGTTTGTAAAATAAATTACTGTTCAAAGAATTGAAATTGAAAATATTATTATTAATATTAGCGTTTTACAAAGGCGATAAAATTATTAATAAAATATGATGCTATTCTACTATTATTATTACTAAGTTTTCTAGCAATATTGGAAATTGAAATAAACTTTAAAATACATGACATATTATACCAATCTACCCTTTTCATACCTTATATATATTTAAATTTACCCCTACCACAGAGCCCGTTTTAAAATGGTGATATGTTTTAGTATATATCAATTCATAGAAAAAGATTTTCTCCGAAAACCTGATTAAATTTATAAATTAAGATTTAAAATCATGTATTAGTAATTATTTAACGGGTAAATCGAAATATTGACTTAGTTCTTTTTTATTCTACTAATGGTTATATGCTGATAGTTTGTCAATTTTGTAGACTTCTCTTAAAAAGTAAAAGATAATTACGATTAATGTATCTTATGTAATAATCATATTTAGAATATGTCTTTGTTTTTTACGATACATTATATATCTTCTATCAAGGAGTACATTTTTTAATGGCCTTCTTAAATATTTAAAGACGTTGGCGAATTATATAAATTTCAAATCAAAAGTGAACATTTTTGTAAGAATATCAGTAACAATAAGATGTTGAATAATATCAACTATCAGGTTTAGTCAAGTCAAATTAAATACATTAAAGCATTGTAATGACATTTCCCGCCTTTTATAATAATAAAATTATGAAACAATTAAATATTTAAAAAAATATATGTGTACACTGTTGAAAAGAAATAAAACACATTAAAAAATGCTTAGGATTAATCTGAATATTTTCGTGAATGAAAATGCAAATTAGTTGGACGTTTATTCAGGAAATCCATAATTACATGTAAATGAGATGTAATATAGTATTTCTTTGAAATTACCCTCAAGCGATCAAGATTTAATTTAAAAAATTGAAGAAGCGTTTTTCTAACCTAAAAAACTGAAATAATTTAATCGTATTGAAAAAAAAGACTCATTCGGCAGTAATTTAGGCGGTGACACTTCTTGTCGCCCACTGAAGGTACCATTGTTAACAGGGCAGTGGTACCTACGTCAAGTGAAATAACTAACTTATTATTTGTCCAGAAAGTAGAATATTAATTTCATTCATCGGTCATTTTGTCACGTTGATTCAAGAAGATGATACCGGCTCATTATACATTCTCTGTTACGCTTATGGCAATACAACTGTGATTTACATATGAGTTAGGAACCCATGCGTATTATTGAACAAAACAACGTACAGACAGACAGCAGGTATTACTTGACATACAACCGTATTACAAAGCCAATTATTTGATCACAATAATGCTTAATTAATTTATTACACCTACATTTTTTTTTAAAACACGTGTTGACATTGACCGAAATCATGCGTGTCATAAAGAGTGAGCAAAGTATCTATTGGCAAAAAAAAATATACTCAATATTTATTTTGTGTTTACACTTGTATACGCGGAGACAAAACAAAATTCAACAATTGACGGACAAATAACAATCTCCGACTTATAAATAAAGTACTTCTATGTAGTTTGCTTAAAATTACATTTTTTCATTACACTTCTTTTAACGCGCGGTAAATTAAAAAAATAAATTATACTGGGATATTTTATTTTCCCTCAATGCGTACGCCCAGATCAATAATAACAATAATACAATCATATATTCCGAAGACTGTATTTGCCGTACATTTAAACATCTAAATAATACGCATGGAGCCGGGACTCATGTCATGTGTCAAGTGATTTCATAAATATTATTTTTATACATACATAATAAATACGTTTTATAATATATCTAGTACCTACCTATCTAGTGAAAAATATTATCGTTTTAGAAAAATAATAATACACTTATCGATGTGTAAATTCTAGGGTATAAATATTTACTACGAAACGTATATTTTATCCGAGAACTGAAAATATTATACCGTAATGAAATATTTTTTTATATAATTATTACGTTAAATACAAACATGATTCACTGTCACGAGAATAATTTCTGTAAAATATATGGAAAATATAAATATAAAACTAGGGTGATAAACTCACTGCACTCAGAATCTTCATTTTTAAATAATAATTAAACTAGTTAATTTGGACAAGACGTCTGGCAATGTTCGATTGCCACTAACTTCACGCTACTGATCACCGAAGTGCTTAGAAGTGTAGTTTCAGATGAGCAACGAAAGTGGATAATTAATATTGCACCCACGTCCTTACTGAGTTATTTACTGCAGAATACTTGGCATCTCCTTGAGAACGTCCTTCTCGCTTTCTTCATTAATAATTATTCAAGAAACCGAATGGCGATTACTCTAAATAAAACTTCGATCAACACGTCATTTCCAACAACAGAAGAAGGGAAATATTTAGATTGTTTTCGTTTAACGTAAAGGATTTCCCTCACTTACGTGCTGCTGATTTCCACGAAACCGGCTTTAAAAAATTCGTAATATTTTTTTAAAACAAAGATCTTTCTTTTGCACGTGCGAATTTGCGATCTACGAGTTGTACATGATAAACGATAAACGCGCGAAACAAGACATACATAGTTTTGAAATGAACTCGATGATTACAATATTTATATAAATCTCCGTCAGTTTTATTTGTTTAAATACATTAATCTGTAACGACTCCGACAGCCTGTCGGGAGGCTGCCGAGATCCAGGAGATGAAATTTGAAAAGAGACTTTATGAAAACAATTTTTATATCACTCGGGATTTGCAATCCTTTAACACTGTCGGGTGGGCAAGTCGGATTTTTGGTCGTGTATTATTACCGCGGACGGCTCATCCTCTGATAACAGTAGACCACTACACTAAATCATCCTCACAGATTCCCTCGCAGAAGTCGGATGATCACTTGTCGCGGCGGTCGGGCGGAGGTGGGCGAGCACTTATGTCATATGGCCAATGCGCGCGTTCTGTGCAGATTCATAAAAAGGTGCTCTATTATTCGGTACAATTAAATTGTTGATTATTTCATTATGAAAATGGAATCACTTTATTCAAAAAATTATTGTGTATCCTTCGAGAACATTCTTCAGTATGCCAACATAATCTTGAACAGTTATTTTTTTGGTAAGGTTCATAATTATAATTTTTACAGCCCATCAGGATAATTTATTTGTTTAATAATCTGGTATGAACCTCCTATAATTTTGTGAATTATCCATAATACCTCGCCTAAAAAATACTCGATCAATTAAAACACGAATCATTGTAGGGTGTTGAATTCATCTACTGGCTCATGTTCATCAAAATCATAAATTTTTAACAAGTTTAATGCGTATTGATTTTATGATCGTATCGAAATAAAAATATGAGAATTGGGCATTGCCAGGTGGCCTCACATGTGTTCAGATTGAACATAATAGACTCCCCAATGTGTGAGTGTGGTGCCGAGGAGGGGACCCTTGACCATGTCTTTTTTGCCTGTCCATTGCGAATCACAGGTTTTTTTTTACAATAATCTTGTCAATGGTAGTTTTCAACTCCCGACACAAGTTAACTTGTGTCATGTTCTTTCTCTTAACTCGCCACATTTAAACTATATAATAGCAAATTTCTTGAACGTCAATGGTATTAACTTGTAACGCAATATTCCCTATTCTATAATATTGTTGTACTGCTTTCTATGAAATAATGTTTTAACTTGTTTAATGGCATAAATCACTCTTGAAGGGTGGATTGCCTGTTTAAAATAAAAAGAAAAAGAAATAAAAATATATTTCGATTCTGTTTAAATATACGGAAAATTATTATTGATCTGGGCGTGTGCATCGAGGGAAAATAAAATATCGTAAATCTCTTAAATTTCTAAAATATAATATTAAATATCGACACAATAATATTATGGAAATGAAACCGATACATAGAACGCGATTTTTTAAAAAGTAAATGCTAATTACCAACTGCGTCGATGAATGATGTGTATTTTATTTACTCAAATTTAGATAAGAAAATATATTTTTTTACAATGTTGTATAATTTGAATCGACATAAATAACTTTACGTTGATCAAATGATAAAATATAATAAATAATCAAATAATAAAACACAAATAATCACAGTAACGTAGGTAATTTTTAAAAGCGTTATAAGGGCACTGCAAATATTTTCATCATTAAGGAGAACACATTCTTATTGTGAAGTAATTATTCAGAACAGACGGTCTGTGATATTTTAAATACGTTAAAAATGTACATTACCCGGATAGGAAGAGATCCAAGTTTGAATCCCGGTAGCAACATCAATATTTCCCGATAAAATTGATTTTATATGTATATGTTTCTAATTGATACATTTAATTAGTATTCGAATATTTTCAAACAAGGTCTGAGACTCCCGAATGGAAGGGTCGTAGTTTTTACTATCTAAGTAGGGCAGGCAGAGTTTTCTGCCAGTTCAATGCCCCTGAGTAGGTCTTGTGATATGCCTTCTAGTAAAGCATACATTAGACATCTAAGATATTCAGTTATCTGTGCTATCAATACACGAATAACTCTCTATTTCTAGATGCTAGGGGTTTTTGGAGCAATTTTCCATTCCCTGGATCACGAAGCTAATTGATCTTCAAAAAGTTGCCACAAATTCGTAAATACAAATACATTTATAAAATTATAATACAGTAATACCCCGACTTACGCTACCCCGACTTACGCGAACTCAGAGTTACGCGGTTCGTTTGGCGACACTGCCGCCCGCTATATTCAGTGTTTTTCGTACTGTAATACGCATCGGATGTGTTTCGCGTAGACTCGACGCGCACGATTACGATTCAACGATCGATGAAAGTTAAGATTGATTTGTTGTACGTTTTCTAAACCCTTAAAATAACTATGTCGTCCAAACGAAGTAAATTTGATTCTCCTGCAACTAGTAAGAAAAGGAAAACGATATCTTTGGAACGTAAACATAAGATTATCATAAATTTTGATAGCAGAATGAACATTTGTGAATTGGCAAAGAAGTTTGAGCTAACGGAATCCACAGTGAGAACAAAAATAAAAGATAAAGAAAGAATTCTTGAAGCTGTGAAAAATGCTCGATCCTTGAACTTTTTTACGTAAATCGTTTATTTTTTTAATATTTTGTATTAATGTGTATAAAGAACTGAAATTTTATTAAATACTTTTCTTCTAAACGAGTTTTTTTGGTTAGCCCTCGGTCCCAATTAAACAAAATTGTATATATTTATATGCAACGTTGTACGCGAATTCGAGTTTTTGCGATTTTTGTCGGTCTCATCTATCGCGTAACTTCGGGCTATACTATATATATTTATTAAAGTATTTTCAGAATGTGAGCAAAACATGAAATCATTATTGTAGACACGTAGGAATATGGTTCTCAATCCGTTTCTAAACTAATTTTTTCCTTTTTTTTTAGGTACTTAAGTAAGATTGCGGTCATTATTAAAATGCTTCCGATCATTGTTGTATTTTTTGATATACAACAATGTTACAATGATGTACCGTTTCTCCCGTGAAAAACATTATTAAAGAAACGTCAAAATACTAAACTTGGAGATGTACCATAAATAAAAGATTTTGAGGAGTTCCCACATTGACTTAGGTTAATATTCGTGTGAATGGATGATAATATAATGCGTTTCCTGTTCTTTTATTTATTTCATGACAATATTCTTATCTCCCGACTTCCTTTTCTAATCAGATAATTGCATATACGAACACTGTATGCATAAAAATTTCCAATCAATTTATATGAGCAATTTGAAATAATCAATGGAGATGTTTAGATTAATTTAGAGTAATTTGAAGAAATATTATTATATTTTACTGCGAATCAATTAAAGTGTACATTAAATTAAATTGATAGGAAAATTTAGGAGTATCTACAATATGTGTCAATTTTTTGTATGTATGTATGTATGCCCGTGTTCTATCCTAGAAAACGAATTTCAATATCATGTGCTATCGTTATTTCGCTATAGTCTCATCCGTATGGCCCGTGTCCACGATGATATCGCAATGAGACTTTGATCGCTGAGCGTCTGTAAAGTAGTGATGAACTCAAAATCACAAATCGTGAATCAATCACTGATATCTTCGAGTCACACTCACTATCAGTGATTGAATATCTGGGAATATCGTGATTCGTGATTCTTTTTTAAAAAAATTATATTTGGTTGTGAACCGTGATTCGGCGCATGTGCATATGAAACGAAAATATTCATGAAGGAATGACGTTATAAATCGTGATAAGTGCCATCTAGTAGATTATGGCAAAACGTTTTACGCATTTGACCCGAAATGCTGAGAAATAAACTCACGGTTTTCATTTATTTTGTGATGATATTAAATTAGATATATATTAATTATATATACTAGAATAAGTTTTTTACTCGAATGAAGTTTGAATAAAATAAGTAAATTCGCTCAAAATGATATAATTTTTATTTATTTCTTGTATTGTAATGAAACTGTGATCACAGTCACAGATTTCAGTCACTGATATTATCGAATATCAATCACAGTCACAACAGTGAGTCAAGAGTAGCATTTTTTCTCATCACTACTATAAAGGTACCTGGATTAGAATGCCGCATCCATTATACACGCACCTTTAGCAACTCTCAGAGACCAAAATCTCATTAAGAGATCACTATAGACACGAGCCATAAGACTGCGGACAAGAAAACTTGCCAAAAAATCAATAAACTAAAAAAATGATAACTTTTGTCTTGAATGTTTGTAAATGATGTATTTGAACATACTAATTGTAAAAAACAGATTTCACTAAATTTATACATAATGTATTCACGCGTAAAGAAAAAAAGATAAAAGTTTAGGTTATAATGATTTTAAAAGTGTTTCAAGTATCTCACACATAATTTATGGATGAAATTTTGCCGACATGTTAAGAAAATTTTACGATATACATCAGTTGTAATTCTGACTCCACATTGAATGTAATAAAAAATGAACGACTCAAAACGCTGAGAACTGATTCTATACCGACTTTTACGTGAAATTTGTGGACACATGTCTTAGAATACACACACTTTTTAATATTCACAGTGCACTCAAATATTTCTTAACAACACTGTACGATTGTATTGTTCTGTCAAAAATATGGCACATAAAAAAAAACTTGCAGATGTAAATAATTTTTTTATATTAAATAAAATAACAATCACTTTGTATGAAATCACGAAATTTATTATACGTCAACCGGTTTCGCTTATCGCAAGCTTCATCATACGTCCTGATGAAGCTTGAGATAAGCGAAATCGGTTGACGTATAATAAATTTCGTGATTTCATACAAAGTGATTGTTATTTTGTTTAATATAATATAATACGTCAAACCACAAAGTGATCGCTTTCTATGAAAATATAAATCTTTTAGTTGTGAAGTCGTTTTGTATTTCAAAACTTTTTGGTTTAAAAGAAAAATGATTTCACCATCATACAAGAATTCTAATAAAGGACTTATCCAAATAAAATTTACGGTAAGTGTCTGTAAAGGATAATAGATAGGACGAATATATATATATGGATTATCGCTGCAATGAAACGGAATGTTTTTCAGACATACAAAAAAGGTACATTTGAGTATCACCAAAAACTGAGGAAGTAAGAGTATATCGCTAAATACATACCGATGATAAATGTTCCCAAGTTACGAAAATAACTATTTTCCGTGCCGGCCTCGTGAAGATCTTTTATAGCTTAGCCTTCTTTAAAGTACACAATCGTAATTATCAAAATAATTCCGACCTTGAGTTAGTTTTGATACAAAAATATTTTCATTCATGGATCCATGTTTTTGATGACATTTTATGTTTTTACATTAAATTTATAACAGATTGACAATATTCTCTAGGACACGTAGACGGTTGTGGAATATGCAAGCGAGGAAGCCATTACCGAGCAAGGCTTAAGGCTTAATTAAATGATTCCAATAAAAAATATCATTAAAAAAAAACACATTAATTATATTGACGTCGACCGGTTTCAACACCACTGTATCTTCATCAGGATAGACGTACACTCTCAGTGTACTCGTAAGTTTTTTCTTCTTCAAAATTTACACTAAAATATTTATATTTGTGGAAGTAACATTGTGGTTAAATATAAAAAAATAACTAAAACAGAATTATATTTTAGCACTTGGGTTTCACTATTTGAAGAAGACTAGTTTCAGAGTGCCCACTCCTTCGTCACCTAAAATGAATCTATATACTTTTTATATGCGTGTATAGAAACTCATGTTCTCAGTGAGGGTGTCAAAATTAGACATTTTAGTTTATTTATTTTTTACCCTGATTGTATCTACAAAACTGTCAAAACGAAAAAAAAATGCTTTAGATAATTATGAAATAGGTTTGTACCTACTTAAAATATTGTTAGTGGTCGGTTTTAGATGGCTATGTATGATCATTAAAATTAAAGTTACAATATTATTCATAATTCATAACCACGAATTAAAATAAAATATCAAAATAATAAAAACGTAAATTTTAATTATGATTAATAAATTTAAATTAGCGCAAACTCGGCGTTAATTTTTGATTTTTTCATAAGTTGACTTGCGCCACTTCTTAAAACAATTGTCGACAAGAGATGAGTGTCAAGTGATTCATAGTAATTTAATCCCGAAAACGAAGCAAGCTTCCAGTTTCATGTAGTCCTGCGTACACCACTCTAGGTGACGAGACATGAGACCGTCTCGAAACATCTAGAGAAATCTAATTCTAAACGAACCGAATTATTTATTTATCTACTTATTTCTGAATTATTTCTTCGTGTGTGTTAAAGAGAATAGAACTTCACAACTTTGTTTGCCTTTTTTCAGTTTCCGGTGGGCTTTCCTGGATAGTACAAATAGTTCACTGACGTTCTCAATTACTGTTTGTCTTCTAAATCTACCATGTTCTCTGAGTCATCCTTTTCTATCGGAAACGCCTTTGGATTCTTTGATATTTCTTGACAGAGATTATTTTATCATTTGTAGGTACTATACTTCACGCCTAATATCAAATTTACCTAAACTTTTATACCGTATAATTTTGAAACATTACTTTCATTCTCTATTATAAATTACGTACGTTTTATAATATCTAGTGCAATACACAAGTTTAAAATGTAAATGTATAATTGTAAAAAAAAAATGGTTCGGAGTTCGAACCGAATGGCCGCAGGCCGTCACTTCGATGGCTGTGATTTATAAAATACCACTCCCTATATTTCATACTGTAGATAGGTTTTCGATAAATGGGTATTCTTCGTTTATTTTTGACAATTATTGATTTTATTAAAATCTATTACAAATAAGTATCATCAAAGAAAGAAAATGACAATATACCAAACTTTATCAATACGTACTTTTAACCTACTGTCTATCCTACGTGCGTAAAACTAAATTACGTGATTCACAAAATAACAACGTGACACCCCAGATTGTATTCGTTTACTCCGTGGAATACGCGTACCACAGTTTGAACATCGCCACTCTAAAAAACATTGCATTGAATAATGTAAATCTTTTTTTTAAATAATTAAATGAACACAATATTATGATGTCGTGTGTTACAATTTACTTTCACTTTCTTAAAATTTTTACAATCACGAAATAAAAACGACCTCTCGCTGCGGGTTCTGTGACAAACTAGAAAATTAATTTAAGGAAAAATCTAAAAAATCTGCCAACATATAATCTTATCTATAATGCTCGTCTCGACCTTACACAATGTCCTTACGTACCATGTATCCTGCGGAAACATCGGTAAACATGGATAAAAAAAAAAATTACAGCAAAAGATTGCATTTCACAAAATTAGGTAACTTTGTTAGTAACTCTTTTATTAGATGCTTGGACTGTAAGCGTTCAGCGTCCGTTGAAACGGCAGGCCAGCAATGCCGTCAAAATGACAGGAAGTAGGGTAACCTTCCGAAACAATGGAGCAAATGTACAGCGCTATGATGTGAGTGGTGTTGTTTGGAAAATATTACGTCGGTAGGTAGTTGATAATCTGGTAATGGACGGCGGCTGCGTCCTGTGCAGTAGTCGGTGTACAGTGTACCGCCGGGAACAAGTGCCGTTACATATTTTGATAAAAATGAAACATCTTTAATTTATTATAAAGACATAAATGTTAAAAAATATATATTTATTCTTCTTGGTAACATTCCAGAAATGGATTACGTTTTTCATAAGGTTTATATCTGTTTGTATTGTATTGCGCTCAAATGAATAACGTCGACTATATAAAGCTCAACGGGGACATGTTCACAATTTGGTCAACATACGTTACGAATACAACTCTGTTCATTCATAATATTCTTTCACACCACACAAATTACATATCTAATTTTTTTTTACGGTACAAAATGCGAACGTTATAAGTTCTTTCAAATAGTTTTCATAGAGCACTGGTGACAGAAAATTCAAAACGTATATAAGTACTCTCTATATTTAAAATATTGTTTTTTCTCTGCGATTTATGTTAAGTATTGCCAACTTAAAAGTGTTCTAAAAATGTTGATATTTGACATATTACCATTATGCTCTATAAAATCGATATATTGGTCCGGAAATGAGAATCAAATCGAAAATACAAGGGGTTTAAAAATTAGAAAGTTTTTTTTTAACAATTGTAATATTTGTTAAAAACTGTACTAAAATACCAAATGTATTTATTGAAATTTTAAATGCATGAATATTTAATATATAAAATACATTTATTTATTCCTAATTACTTTCAGCCATTACAATATTGATATGCACCGCGAAAAACAAACAGATGCGAACTTGAGGTCAAAGTATTCCAGTACCTAATTTATAAACGTGGTTAAAAAATGATTTTAACGTATGGCTCGTGCATTTTTAAATATCAATTTAAAACGGTACAGTCATATAATATATTCAAGGATAATTCAAGGAATTATTTAGACACTTTCATTTCATTGTCAAAATAATTTCGCACCACAGAAATAATATTATACTTGATATCTCTCACACATCATAGCAAGCAATGCATTGTCAGTTAGCGCGGAAATAAAATAAGTAACCCTACCTATACACAGTAAATAATGACATGATTATGCTCTATTTGTTTTTAAGAAATGTCTGCGATAGCGATCGTGATTTATATTTGTGGGTTAATAAAATTTATTGTACTGGCTGTTTTAAAGTGATGATTGATATATAGTATGATGTTATACATTTTCATAATGGGTAGTGAGATAGTTGAGATGTACAAGCAAATGGTTATTTATTGCAACTTAATGCAACTACACATATTTTTTAAATAACGTCATGCAGGTTAATTATTTATTATATGTTATCAGATAAAAAAACACGATGTATTTAGTAAAAATGTAATATTATTAAACCTATTTTTTAGAATACATTAAGAATACATTTTGGTTTTATAGGTTTTTTTTGGTTAGTATTTTATTTTTGCTGTTATTTATATATTTTTCTTTAAAATTTAAGACAACACAATAAACACAATATATCTCATTTAGAAAAGAAACAAATAAATATAAAAGTTTTTAGGAGAACACATTCTTATTATGTAGTTGTAATTATTCAGAACATAGGTCTGTGATATTTTAAATATGAATTAAATATATATTTCTAATTATTATATTTAATTCACATTTAAAATATCTCAGACCGTCTGTTCTGAATAATTACAACTTCACAATAAGAATGTGTTCTCCTAATAATAAAGTTGTATCAATGTGCCCAAAATTTAATAGAAATGAATTGATAATTCTGGTGTCTACTATCAAATTACTCAAAGGTATTTGAGATTCTGTAAAAATAAGGTAGATGGCTCTTTCAAATAATGGAACGATTAAATGTATTAATATCATATAGGTTCGAAAATTTGACTCTAAAAATATTGTCGCTGTAGCATAGTTGGATAATGCACCTTCCCCGGTTAGGAAAGAGATCCAGGTTCGAATCTCGGTGGCGCAACAACAATATTTTTCGATAAAATTGATTTTATATGTATATTTTTCTAACTAATATATTTAATTCATATTTATAAAAGTTAACCCTAACAATCAATCCATATACAGATCAGATTTGAAAAGATCAGACTAACGCTGCAATTGGAAATGTAAATCGTAACCCCATTGAATATTCTTAAAATACTAGCTGATACACTCGACGTTACACTGTTAGAGTTACCCCCCACCGCACAATACCACCGAACCACATCTATCACTCACCAACCCGTAAAAAGAAAACCCTAGAAAGCACTTTACTATTCCCTTAAAACCTTTCATCTCGACATCTTAAAATATGTATAAAATTCATATTTTTATGATTATTTGATGGACAAACATGAGCAAACGAATATTTCTAACGTATTTATTACAAATTTACTAAAAAACTCAAAATAAATTATAATTCAATAACTATGTTATAAAAGTGAATAATTAGCATTACAAACACATACATAAAATTCATAAACAATTAAAACAAAGAATTTGAAATTAACATGCATACGCGGAACATAGAAATATTACAATACGCGAATACAATATACGTTCATTTTTATCTCTATTGAGTGATTTATAATTATTGATATTAATCGGAAAACATATCCTGTGTCTGAATTACAATATTTCATCACATAGAGTACAATCGCTGGCTTTTCTGCCTCAGCATCTAGCTTTCATCACAGTATGATTTAGGGGTACAATACTTTTGTGTTTGTTCACCAAACTGGTGGCAATCTTGCGTACGAACACAAAGATCCTAGGCGTGATCCCGGCAGCGGTCAACGTTTTGAGATTTATTTTAACAAAATCTCTGATAACTTACCTCATCGTGTCTCATTCCATGAACACAGGGTGCTTGTACAAGGAGATACCTTACTCACACGTCTTAGGCAGGAAATATCAGTATGTATTCTGTTCTGCACACAAAATACACACACACACACACACACACAAGGAATGACAGCTCACCCCGCGCTTACCTCTATATCTTCCTTTGCGCGTCTTTTTTTTTTTTTTTCTCTCTTTATTATGGCCTTCGCCAATTAGGCGTAACTAGCCATTACAAGTATATACAAATGAAATAATACAATTTTTTAAATATATAAACAATTAACATAAATAAATAACTATGGGAATATTATTAATTCTGCGCGTCTTTCGAGTGATTGTATTTGTTTTAGTCCAGCGTTCGAGGGTTCGAATATGCAAATCAATTTTTTTGAAAAATGCAAAGAACTCTTTTATTAGAAAATTAACCGAACTGTCCCCGGGACATAAACCCGCGAGCATTCTATTGCTGGTAGACTACTCCTTCAACTGCTTCTAGCAATTAATATCATGAGTTATAGAGTAAAAAAAAATTAATTGTGAGATTTATATGTCGTGTTTATAAATTAAAGTAAAATCAAAATCACCGCATGTATATTAATTAATACCGTAAAATTATGTATGCAATTTTCCGTGGATCATATATTATTGTATATAAAGACTGAAAATATTTTAGATATTTCACTCACATACCTGTTCCCGATATTGGAGTCGGTACTAATTCGGAAACTATTATTATAAGATTATTTGAAAAAACATCGACATACTATGCACGAGGAGTACTTATTTTTTACTTTCCAATACGCCAATTCCTGGCTGAGAGATTAGAACACTCTAGAACTTTTATATCTTGCATAAATTTCGCCACGTTCACATTAAAATACATTTTCTTATAAACAAGATTTATATGGCGCTAGCTTTATCTCGGAGACACGTTTCGAAAGTTGCATAAAGGACAGTGCAAAGTTGATCGCGAAGCCAACTATGAACGATTGCCGCAGAGTAGAATGACATACGGACATTTACTGACAGATCTCATGAGACGAGAGACCAAAGTCACATCCGTGCGCAGGCACCATTAAGGCTTGTGATATTATTTTATGTTTTCAACAGTATTCTCTAATTTCTAATATTAAACTTTAATATGCTATTTACAATGCATTAGAATATAATGAACCTACCTAATTTAAAAAAATTGAAGAATTAACAAAAACAGACGGGAATTAGCGAATAGCTTCAAATAAACCATTTTCGATGCAGAGGTAAAGAGTAGGTGATATAGTATTTGACAGTTATTACAACAATGATGTGCCTATATGTTTATAATCAGAATACAATTGTGATTATTATATCCAGCAAAATATCACTGAAATAAGACTAAGTGGTCTTCACCCTTCCACATTAACACTCATTATCAAATCTCGCGCTTTGCCTTCAGCGGCAGGACAGGATGGCCTCCGTGACGGTGACGCTGTGGCGATTATTGGCCGGCCTTCCTGTCGTTCGGAGATTAGGTTAAATTTTCACACCACCTTGGCCGACACGTCTGGTCTATTATCTCATCATACGAGCGCATCTACATACATCCTGCATCCGAAATTAACGTATTTAGAATACATACAACACGCAGACACACTCTCGTTGTTTTAATCATGCATGTACTCGCTGAGCATGTGCAATACATTGTCGTTTTGCATTAGATGATGAATATGATTTATCTCAGTTAAAGTCGGACACGATTTGAAAATAAAGTAGTTTATGATCTCGACTCCGCGGGTCCCGCTACGCCCACATTACCACAAAGTCAAGTTGTCAAAATTGCGATAAAACGTTTCGAAAATCCAGTATCCTTATCAGTGAGATAAAGGCCGAGGTGTTTAAAATAAAACGTAGTGTGTAAAAATACACTGTTTACAATTTGATTCTGACAATTTACATGTTTCAAGTCAACACATATTAAAAACAAGCCTTTTTGTCGTCCTAAGATGTGACGGTCAGATCATATTGGAAGCAAAACGCCAGATGTAGAAAAAAAACGTAGTGAAAATCTATAAAAAAAGGGAGACCTACGTTCAACACTGGATGCAATTCAGAAAAAAGAAAACTGAAAGATGTAAGAATGATTTCAAATCTCCCATAACAAAAACTCGCGTCTTAACTCACACCCGTCAATGGATGGGTAAAATTATGAAAAAACTTCAAAAATGCTAAACAAATTCGGAAAGATAAAAATATTTTGTTACTTTTAACGATATGATTAAAATAATGGATACGATATTAAAATGATAGCATAATATCCATAAACAATTCTAATTTTGAGTATTGTGAGAATAGAAATGAATTCGTTTGTTTTTGAAAAATGTACCTTCAGAACAAAAAGGTTACATGTTACAAATTGATATCCCAAAACTAAAATATACCGCAACTCAAAATCAATATATTTATCAAGGTATCAAATTTTTTAACAATCTCCCCATCACAATTAGAAAAATTACGGACTATCATAAATTTGTAACTGAAGTTAAAAAAATATGTACACAGATTAACTTAAACATAAATTAACTCGAATATACTCCTTCTCTATACACGAGTCTTACTCTCATAGAGAAGAAACAAATGTTAATATATATATATCCACTGATTATTGAAATTGTATTATATTTTTAATATTAATAAAAAAATTTAAAAAATCTAATACGTATTTCAAATTGATACTTCTCTCTAATATAATGTATATAAGTTTCCTTTATAATTTTCCTACGCATTAGAACGCGTTAATACAATACTGGACATTTATTTATATTAAATTAATATTTTAATTATTTTAAAATGCAGATAGAACGTTCACACGCGTCATTGAAATCATTTCCGGTCTCGAATCAGCCAACCTGCGGTACCAGACTACTAGAAAATCTCAGCAAGTCAACTTTGTGAGATTCTCGGGGGAAATGAAAGACTCTTGAGACAATTTTCAGATAAAAAGTTTCGTTAAAACTCTAGAATCAGACTAGAGAAGATTCTCACACGGTAATGAAAGATCTTCATAAATAAAGGCGGTGGAAAGACCCAGTGAGTTAATTTACATGTGGTCATTATTCAATAGAGCAGAGTTACTAGACGCTGGCTTAGGTAGCTACCCGAGATGACATCCTCAACGTAATTCACCATTCAATACATAGCCATCGTCTCGTAAGTTGGAGACGAGAGGCACTACGGTGACTAGAGTTGTCGGAGAGTTTTCAAGCTACAAGCTTTTGCACTTTACTATTTAGGTATGCTTCGATACCACCCGCAACATAGTCCAAGAATATAATATTATCATTTAATGTAACAATATGTTATTTTATTATATAGTTATATGTTTCTGGTTTAGGTTTATTAAAATTTTAATAATCCATCAATGTCATTGGAATACAAGTATATTTCTAAATTTATGGATTATCATTTTTTTTCTTCATAATAATAACAAAAGGTTCCTGTTTTAAAAAGGAATATAGTTGTTCTACAAATATATTTTTTTTGATAAATTTAAATACATATAAAACCACACACTAGTAAATTAATAGACATGATGTAGTGTATGTATAGGAGAGGGGTTTGGAACATTATTTGCGGTACGAAGGGCATTCTACAAATATTTATCCAACGAAATATAAATCCGATAGATTATGACACATTAACGCAACAATAAAAGTATTTACTCTTCGAAAATTAAATCTTTGTGTAAACAAGACTTTACATTAACCTTTACAATACCATGCTAAAAATATCCTACGCAGCCATGCTGTCAACTCGTGTTACTGCAAGAAATTTGACTTTTTAAGCACTTTAAATGGGAAATAAATGCTTTTACAAGCTTAAATAACTTTAAAATAGTTAGTGTAATAGTTACAATTAATATAATACGTTCATTTTATTCTCAAACGTTATTCTTATAACGCATTCGCATAAAAAACCCATCTAACATGATCTTCATCTTTATCTGTCTTCATTTAAATTAATGTGTGATCTTTTTCATGTGGTACAAGTGGTATTTTTATCGCAGATAGCATGCAACGCATCAATTTTATAAAGTATTGAATTAAAAAAATATATATATTATGATTCGCTTTACATAATTGATTTTTCACTAGTCATTTCTAAGCGCAAATGATTGTGTTAGGACTAGGTAAAATGTAAGTTTTACAATGTGAATATTTATAGAAATACGGTTTTATTGGTTCGGTAGACCTATGTTACTGCGTGGCTAGAGAAGGGTTAATGCATATTATATTATCAGCGTTAAAATTTTTGTTCCAATAGAATAATATATTTTTTTAAAAGTCGCGAAACTCTTTGATTGCATGAGTGGTATCAAACTGATCACGTGGGTGTCACCAAAATGAAAATTTTGTGAAAGGGAATTTGCGTTAGTTCATGTCTATTTATTTGATGGTCTGTGTATAAAACATATTTTTAAATTTACACTGAATAATTGGTAGGTCTATCTTCTGGTATCTATCGAATAAATAATTACTAAACACGTGTGAAATGCACACCTACTTAGGTTGGAACGCAAAATTCAGTTGATTCATATTTGTTTTAAATGAAACGTTCAAACAACAATATTTATTCATATCCAGTAACAATCGTAAAATTATTTCGTTCGAAATATGCGTGCATATTATGGTTTACGTGTGACAAACAAATGGCGAGAATTATATTTATGATCTTTTCAGTTTGTTTATTCTTGTACATTGCAATTTGCTCGGTTATTTTACACCTTTAGCAACTGGAAAAGGATAAACAAATATACTTTCAGTTTATGCTCACCCATAATGCGAAAAAAATTATATAAATTTATATCTAAAATTAATCAACGAAGATTTCTCTTTGGAAAAGGAAGAGGAATAAAATTATTCTCACATTATTTCATATACAAATTCTTGCAGGTTAATAATTTTTTTTAAAATATCTACTCGTTGAGCTGTAATTACAAATAAAAATGTATTTTTTTTCATCTGAAAATGTCATAAATCGTCTCACAAAAAAAATTTTTTAGTACTGAATCATTTTTGGCAGTTGTTGGGGAATCAATAATATAATGGTCTATACAATTTTACAGACTGTTATTTAATTATAGTTCAATGTCATTATAAAAGTATTTTTTATAACTTTTGATTTTAATAATATACAACTTGTGATTTGAATAATATACAACTTATAAAAACTGTACAGGAAATTGCTTTGTAGCATACAACGTCTAGTAAAGCAATTACCTTTATTTCAAATGTGTTATTTTTATGCTAAATAAAATAAATTATTATAAATAAATTTCCATGTAGGTACCTACCAATATTAATTTATTTCATAAACTTATTTTATACCTATATTTTTTTTTTAAATGCTGTGTAATCAAACGGCATCGCTGAATGTTTATTAAAGATTATTAAAAAATATATTATAACTATTTTTTAATTTAAGCAGTAAAATTTAATCAATCACCGTAAGTAGTATTTTAATAACGTAAAGAAATAAAATAAAATATATTATCTAACATGTATATGGTATCCGTAGTGGGGTGCATTCAAATATTTTTCAAATTACATTGCAGTATATGAATTAGGTTAAACTATGTGTAATATATTTTAAATTAAAATTACTAATATATATTTATGAAGAGATTTTTATTAATGTTTAAAAACTAGTTTGAAACATAAATTAAAATTTTTAAACTATATCGAAATAAATCAAGTTTAATGGAATATACGTATTTTCTGGGACACAACGTTTTAAATCGCAATTCGTTTAATATATATATTTTTAAATAAAATAACTCATTTATCCATTTATTATTATTTATTCTTAAAAAGGTGCATACGTGCGTATTTTTATATATGCTTTACTATAAACAAGATCAAAATCGTTCATTTTTACTACAACTTATCTATCACATATTTGCTTAGTTTCATTTTGAATCTATGTTGTTTCTCCTCCTTTCTTATGTTTTCTGGTATTTCATTATAAATCTTCATCACACTGTACATCGTCGATTTCTGAGATTTTGACTTCTTCTTGAATGGCAGAGTCGGTCTATCTTTTACTCTTGTATGATGTTCGTGCTCATACTAATTAACTTAATTAAGATAATACGTTTAAAAAGAAAACTTACGGTACAACTATTATTTGTTTCGTAAAATAACAAAATACAATAATAAATTCACTCTTTTAAGAATACTATAATAATCGTTATATTTTTATGTTGGTCAAGGCGATAATAAAAAAATACGTAAAGTAATACAGGTTTTAATTATGTGTGTAATCTGGCAATACGGAGTAGATAAATATTGGAAGAATTTAAACATATAAAAAACATGACACAAAAATCTGCTTTCCATAGAAACTCACTAGCGCCAATTTTCTAACTGCGGGAAAATGAAATAATCAAAATAGTCTTACCGCTCTGGAGGTTCTCGGCGGCGGCGGCAGATGGCGCTATACGAAATCTGGCGGGGTTTGGTTCTCGGGTCTCTGCTGCTCGATGCAAATTTTCAGCAGCGGAGTCTCGGGGAGAGCGCGCGCCGCCAGATGGCCGCTCGGTGTTCTAAATTAAAACAAATAAAGAAAACACGTATTGTACAATGTACGAGACATAAGATGGAATACGATAAAATAAAATAAGAAAACTTTGACCGATTCGTCTGTGTGAGTATACACGGGCGAAAAAATACATCCAACGGACGACAAACAATGACAGGCTTGTTCGATCAGGTTCATCAATAAAATTATAAATCATGTTAAACGTTTCATTAAAAATATTTAGAATGCGGAATCCTCGCAGTAATTGTTTTGAAATTTCAAACAACCTTGCGAGGTGCGCACGTCGAACACAATATGCACGCAACTAATACATCCAAAAGAGACACAAGTAAAAACTCACGGGCAAATACACAAATACATACGCATTACAAATGCTATGATATAACACTATTTTTACCGAGTGAATTGGTTTAAAACCGTTAAACGATTAAAATAATGTAATACGTAGGTATTTAAAGTACCCTTCACGCTGATAACACACGGAGCGTGCATTATCAGCGAACGTTTGTGGTTAAGCGTAGGTATTGATGAGAACTATAAATATACACGAAGTGTATCTATACAGACCGAATCTAAAACGCCATGTTTAAATGATTAAAAGTGTAACAAACCTGTACATCCTGACGTGATTGTGGCTCCCGTTGGTGCCATTATGGGGCAGGCCATTGTGAAGTAAATGCTGGTCGGACCCGTGACGGTGCGCACTGTGAAGCAGGCCTCCGTTGTGGTGTCGATGGTGGTCGTGCTGCGCGTGAATATCGTGGTGATTCCCGTTGACTATGATCCCATTTTGCGCCGCGATCTGCCTCTCGTTGTGGTTCAGGTCGCCATTTTGATGCTGAACCGGTATCTGCACCTGGGACTCTAGCATTCTCCTGTTTTCTTCTATTCTGGATTCGGGAATCTTGATCTCGATGTGTTCGTCCAGGGACATGGAGTCTACGGAACAAGAGTCGAGGGTGTCATTTGACGGAGACGGTCCGAGGTGCACAGGAATGGCGGTGCTCACAGCGAGACGATCTGAAAAAAAATATATATCATTAACAATCAGAGAATATAATATTTCACGTAAAACGATTTGATTTGAGTGATTGCAAAATTTTAGATTTTGCTAAAAATATTTCGACATGTAAAATAATTATACTTAATAGAAATCATTCAATGAGAGATACTACGATCCACACCTAAGGCCTGGGGCAGACGATCACGTCATCAGTAATGAGTTGCGAATAAAACGTAAAGTTTACATTACCAAGTCTATTGGGAGCGCTGACAGTGGCTTTCAGCTCATCAAGTTGCTTGGCGCTGCACAGTGGTGTATCCACTTCGTAGGTGTTATTAAACAGAGTGTAGTCCACCTGGAGCACAACAATGGCATGAGTTTTGCAGTCATTTAGACGGTTTCGTATTTATGGTTAGTGTGAATATAAATGTATGCGAAACTAATCAAAAAGTAGATAAGTACATGTACATTTGTCGAAATATCAATTTAGCATTATCTTAGACAGAAACTGGACCGCAATGTAAAATGAAAGTGCCATCTGCATATGTTTAATACAAGGTATAAGAATATTAAGCATTATGCAGATTTATCCATTAAATTAAAAGAACAATATAAAATTCTCGTCTCTAATAATATACTAATATTAATGAAAAAAAAGGTTTAAACATTTAAAGCATACTGTTCTCGCAAAACGAAAAATATCTTTCCTTCGTTTTACCCGACATATTAGAGAAGTACCTACTATTGTATACATCGATAAATGTTTTATACAATGTGTGTATGTAATACCTAAATTTGCACTTATGTTCATTAAATAATTAAACTGTATATAAAATTATTTCACATCACAATTGAAACTGCGACATCATCTTAACACTATATTTAAGCATTTGTGGATTTTTATAATTAGTTTGTACATTTTTATACGGTCAACTACTGCAAAAATCCATCAATTATAAATAAATAAATTTAAATATTCAAATAATTAAAATTTAAAAAATGAATTTTATACAGTTATTCGGTAGACGGATAAAAAAGCACTATATTACCTGTATTAATAATAATGAATAAGTAAATTAGTTTGTATTTCATCTTTATTAGCCACATTGGGGCCGAAATAATGATCACTCTTCCCATCAAATACACTCTCGCCTGTCAGCATACGTTAACTAGATAGCGAACTAATAAAATTGGTAGTTCTCAACACTAATAAAGTGTGCGAGCTATTCACGACCTCTGTGTTTATGTAAATATTTCAGGTTTAAAATTCAGATCACAGCGTGTTTGCTGATTCGTCCATTCTGACAAATGTATTAAGTAAGATTCTGAACCACTTTATAAATAATTATAGTTTCCAGCTTCTCACGAGATTAAGGAATTGAGTGCGTGATCTTGGAAACTTGATTTATAAAGTCAAATTTTTGTTATTATACTTTACAAGTTCTATGTATTTAATACAGTTTTATTTTAATTTTATGGGCATACTCTTTATTATTTTAATCACAAACTTCAATATGTACTGACGATTAGTAGAATTATTAAATAGAAAGTTGTCGAGTATCGAATTCGCAATATTTAATTTTAAAAAAATTCATAATTTTTTATGTTTGGAAAAGATAAGATAAGATTGTTTATAATTTCCCTATAAATAATATATTTTTCTTATTATATACGTAAAATTTTAAAGCGTAGATAGATATAATCGTATTTAACAACTCTAAATAAAATATCAATAAGTTCTTTAAATACAAATTAAATGTATTCATTACAAAGATATACATATAAAATCAATTTTATAGTAAAATATTGTTGTTACTACCGGGATTCGAACATGGATCTCTTCCAATCCGAGAAACGTGCATAAATCGATTATACTACAGCATACAGTGCATTGACGACAAATTTTCCATTGTTCGAATCCTGGGTAGCAACAACAATATTTTTCTATAAAATTGATTTTATATGTACATCTTTCTAATTAATACGTTTAATTAGTATTTAAAATATCACAGACCTATGTTCTGAATAATTACAACTTCACAATAAGAATGTGTTCTCCTTAAAAAGTTCTTTACAGAATAAAATATCTCGAAGTATAAAAATATTCACACAATATATTCGGTAGGAAAATGTATAGAAATCGATGTAAGAAAGCAAATTTTTCATATTATGATTACCTCATATTCTCCGGTCTCCTTCTTGAAGGAAACTATGGGCTCGAACCGGTGGCCCCAGAATATCTCTGATGGAAGGAAGCTGCTCCTGGCTTGGGTTGTCATACCAGTTGATTCTATGACACCCTCTTGAAGACATGAAAATAATCATTAATAAATTATTTGGATTAGAATTCAACAATATCATTAAATAAGTACCCAATTCAATGTACATAAATATCATTTTGAGTGTTGAAGTTGTCATAACACAGTAATCTTAAACTTACCTAGCATGACAACGATTTCGAACCGTTCTCTCAACATATCGGATGCTGAAAGGCCGTAGAGAGGAGAGTTCTCATTTATCTTATGTACTATAGTCGTGGGCCAGATGAACATGAGTCTGTCTTCCTCACCATCCGCCCCGACTTTCAGCTCCTGCTGATAGAATGGCAGTAATTCTCCTTCGCGCGTCACCTACGAAAATTCAAAGATAAAGTGTTGGATATTAATAAATTATTTTGATCAAAATATATATAAAAATTATGATTTAATCAAAAAAACAGTATGTTATATGCCATATTTATATCCCTGTCCTAAGAAGCAAGCTCGATTTAATAATTATGAAGTCATTTTGAAGATTTTAATTTGCTAGATTTGTTTTTATTTTGAATCATGACTTTTTCAAATATCTTTTTGGTAATAATTAGATCCTCGTTGAGGACAAAAAACATTTACATTTACAGAAATAAGTGTTTATAATTTGTATTATTTTAAGATAATAAAAAAAAACATTTATTTAATATGCCTATAGTTTTATAGACTTTCAAAAATTGCGAGCGAATCCGAATACATTACAGCTGATCATCACGAAAAATCGGAATAAATTTCGTTACGAGATATTACTGTCAAGCCACTTTCACTCAAAGGATTATGTTATATGGACAGGGGCGTGCAGTGCATACAAGCAAAAAAGCTGTGCATAACTAAAAATTCTGGGAAACAAATATAAATTAAAAAACTGGATTAACATTAACGAAAACATTATTTTGCAATTAGTGCCATTTGTGTACCAGTAGAGACTTTAATTGCTTAGTTCTAAAAACTCACTTTACTCATGGCGCTCTTTTTTTATTCGCCGCATCGTGCTATTTACATTACTCAGTTCTGTCTTTAATATAGTGAATTACTCAAGTCATATAAATGGCTATTTACTGAATTGAAAATTCCTTTCGGTTGATCCGTTTTGTATGGAGTCGTAACCTATGCTATTTATTAACTGAATAACATTAGAATGGATTACAACTGCGTGCAAATCATTGAAATGTTTACTTCCCCTTTTACTAATTTGCGAATTTTACTATCTTACTATTTTTAACCTGTTGATTTCATGATTGTTCTTTAAATTTGGTGCATGGATTGGTTTTTGATTTGGGAAAAACAAAAAGCAATTGGCAGAAGTATTTCCTACGTTAACCTTTAATCGAAATAATTATTTCCTTTAGTTATTACGTGAAGTATTTTCAAACAATAAATAAATCATGTTCAGTCATAGAAAGTGTCAAACATCCTTCATTTAAGTCTTAAAAACATCCATACATTTTTTATATGAGTAAGAAAGTATTATTTTACGTTAAAACTTAAATTTTAAAAACACTATTAACAGCACTCTAAAATTATAAATAAATACATGATAGAGTCGTATAAACGACGGATTTATTTTGTCCAAAGACGTTGGTTAAACGAAAGTACATATATTGTATATGATTGTATTATATCATTGGTAACAGCGTAATCTAGATCTATACCTACTGCACGCCACTGTATTTAGATATCCCATAAATAAATCAATATATTTAAATAACAAATTCATCAAAATCTGACTACTTTTGTAAGATTTTATGGAAAATGGGAAAGATCTTCATGACTTTATCCCAAATTTTTTGGTGTCAAACGATTAAGTAATCTCAAATACAGGTCAAAACAAAAAATTGTACCAAGATCATGATGGGAAATAAGAGATTCAGGCGAAACTAAAAATATTGATAATTTTATGGGACGTAGATGATAATGGAATTGATTTTAACATGCAAATAAGAAGCACATTAACATTTTAGCCATGCATTTTATTTAACATTATTATTATTATAAAAAACAGAAGATAATATTGGAAAAATAAAACATGCGATGGCCAATAAAAATGAAGAAGCAGTGAGACATTATTATACATTCAGTTAGTCGTCGTGCGTCACGTTCAAGTCAACAAAAAACAGATGAAAATAATAATAATAATAGAATTTACAAAACCAAGTGGGTCTAATATATCTAGCAGGCAGATATTTGCGAACATGTTTTATATTCACATGTTTAAACTGTCCAAATATTACAGAAGATCGCCAAATAGCTTTAGATTCAAAAGGAAAAATAGAACCGAGCGACACTAACGTGTAACCAGTCGAGACCTCATCACTCAATATTTAAATTTAAAAAATAATTAATAGGAACATGTGACGAGGCCCTTGTATACTTCCCGAATAAGTGTTGTTGCCAATGAACGTTACAGCTGTGTTATACAGTTTGCATACAATACTTATTTGTAAAATATATAAACAGTATTAGTGTCTGGTTCGATATTGTGGTGCGTGTACACGGATACGACTTTAATTTATAGTCTCAGAAATTTGTTGATAAAAGTCGGAATGTATCAATTATGTCATTCTACCTGCGTAAAAAATACAAAAATACAATAGATCGCATCGCGCGACTTTCGAGAAGTTCCCAGTCAAGATTTCATCTGCATACACGCGCCATTACACTATTGTTTACTATGTACATTATTACAAATAGGTGGTACAAGCGGACAGAGAGCTAAAAACATCCTTATTTACATTATATTTTACACATACAGGCTGTCCCAAAAATGAGACAGAAATTTCAAAATCGCATTGTATTTTCAAGCGAACCCATTGAAAAAGTTTTATTTGACGAGGAGGGGTTTTATTTCCAACACCTCTCCATAACCATCGTGATATTGATGAAATTGATGACCAAATTTGCCCATCATTGGGACGAACTAGGCTAAAAATTAGCGTATTGACCGCGTTCTTGAAACCTTTTGCTGTCTTCTTTTATGAGGGCACGTCAAAGGTATGGTGCGAAACCGGCAACTACTAAATAATTAAAGGCAGCTATTGAGGTAGAATGTTCTGAAATATAACATGAAATGTATGCAGCTTAGTTGAAATATTTGCTCGATTACGATGACATTAATTTAGTTTAAAATGTATTGAATTTATAACTTCAAAGTCTAGGTACACTTTTTTGGGACCCCCTGTAGTTGGCCTACCGGCCAATTTTTTAATAGAAAATATATCTCTATATTATAAGTGCATGTTGATGGATTATTCAGATGTCCTTGTAATAGTACGTTTTTACCACCTATTTTTAACACCTAATATGAGATTTCTACTGCAGTATTTGAACAATTTATAGTGATTTATTAAATAGGAATAAATAAGTTGCAGCGAAGCAAAGCACAATCGCAATGGAACCTTACTTGGAAAAAGTGATTACTTCATGTTTAGATACCTTTTTCCGAATGATCTGCGCGCGCACGTGCGCTTCTAGAATGTGCGACTTGCGGATGTCGCCGACTCGGAACAGGAGGCAGAACTCTCCGTCCCGGAGACAAACCACCGCGTTCCGCGAGAACAGCAGCGTTGTCGTTCGCTTTTTGGCCCGAGCTAGTTTCGCAAATATTAGACCCACCTACGGACAAAGAAAAACAGTATGTGTACATCCCAGCTGTCACCGTCGAGCGGGAAACGGGACGGCGCCATCTTAGAGTCGAAGGTCGCCGTCTGGCACAAAAAATAAAACGTTGTCTTCTGACTCGTGACCGGTGAAAATAAACACCCACCTACGTACGCTTCGCAGACTATTTTCCTTGATATTTAATTACATCTGTTTAGACTATCGTACGTGTGTATCAATATGTTTTTCTTTTTTGTGTTTCCATCAGAATGAGACGAGTATTAATACGTTTCAGTTCGACATTGTACGTGTCAAGATTGTCTGCCGACGAGTGTAAACAGATACTGACACATCGCGAATGCCCACGGTGTTTGTAAAGTCGACTTCAGTAAAACATCGAAAATTTGATACATTTTTATCGCATTATCGCACACATTCAGCTTAGGTATAGAAAAATTATTCAAATATTTTAATTTGTTTCATACCCAAACAAAAATTTAAGGGTAAAATTAAAAAAAAAATATCTATTAAAAAAAAACCACTGGTATTATTATTATTATTATTATTATTCATTTCACGCATGAAGAATATGTGAACCGTTAAATTTTTTGAGCGAATGTATTGTACAAGTAAAAATGTTTATAGCGTTTACTTTGTAGTTGAATATAATTAATGATTTTTTAGAAAATAACAATTTTTTTTTATTTTAAATTCATCACGACAAACGTAGATTAACTGAATAAAGTTTGTTAATTTGTTAACATTCATTTTATTCATCCAATTGGAGATGCTAACTTCAAATTTCAGTGTACCATAAACAGATCTTTGGGATGGATTGTTCAATTGTCTTTCTAATTTATTTGCATTTTTATTCCTCAATATTTTTCTGAAGTGTGCAGAGATTTTATAAACATTCTGTATTAACCAAACGTGTCTACATTTTTATTTTTAAGTTAAATTAAGTAAGCTAAACATCTTTACGAGACCGTAACCTTGTGCATGTTGACGAACTTCGGAGCTTGGAGTAAATCATAAACTTTGGCACGGTTACAAAATTTCGTTTTCACATATAAATGCCTATTAGCGAGCAATTAGGAGTGGCGATAAATTTAATCCTTTTTAATCCTGACAATTATTATTGTGTGCTACCAAAATTTACTAAACGTCAGATTTATCATTTAACAAAAATCATTTTTTTTTCCATAAAAACTGTTAATATTTTAGTATAAATATATATTATTTTATCGGTTTAAAGATATCAAGTTATCTTTAGTTATCCACAACTCTCCGTAGTGTATATTTTCACTAATCCAAGATGGCGCCGTCAACGATTTTCCGCCCTAGCTACCTTCTTTCTTATCATCTGCGCCCGAATATGCGCCTCCACGATGTGCGACTTGCGCATGTCTCCGACGCGGAACATGAACACCAGCTGGCCATCCCTCTGACAGATGGCTGCTAAACTGGAGAACAAGAGGGTCTGGGCGCGATTCTTCGGCCGAGAAAGTTTGGCGAAAACGATTCCTACCTGTAATGGCGGCATGCAATAAAAATATATTTTCATGTTTCCTTCCTTCATAGTATTTGTATCCACGCGATACAACCTGCAGGTCAATTGTATTAACATTCAATTATATAAAATCACTCTGTTATCCTTTAGATACCAGACAAAGGTCACTAATGATCTGATGATTGTATGTTATTTTAAATGTCTTTGCAAATCAATCAATATGCCGAAATTTCAATAGCAAGATTGTCAACGAGCGACTGGTGTTTGCAGGAAGACAATATTGACGGAGGAGAGGATTGGCGGAAGAGCAGTCTGGCGCATTAAAAGGAGAGATGGAGGCAAGTCTTGGAAGAAGCCATTCATCCTCCTCCTCCACCATCCACTTTGGCGTGACAACCCACCCAGGATTGTCACGACAATAATTATGATGATGATGATGATAGTTTTGAGATCAAGTATTTTTTTATAAATAAAATTAAAACAATAGTATGTAGGTAATAAAAAAAATCATTTGTAATAAATTATTGTCGCTATCGAGTCTAGAAATTAAAAAAAAATCTTACTCTTTAATACAGTGAGTCCTCTACATGCGAATATTCAACTTAAATTAAATTAATTTAATTAAGTGCAATATTCAAAATTGTACCGTAATTTCAAATTTGGCTATAGCGCGTAAGGTTAGATCGTGTCTGTGCCGCTTGACGGCGCATGGGACCCACGCTTTCAGTTATGTTTGTTTACTTTGGTAGTAGCAGTCAATTACTGTGCGATATTTTAACCTCAGCTCTGCACGATGTCAAATGTGCAGTGGATGCCTAGGCTAACTATGTTCGACTTGCGAACGAGCTCTCGGAACGGAACTCGTTCATATTGTTACGATTTATTGTCATGACACGTAACACATATCATGTATATGAACATTATATTTATTACACAATACACAAACCATACAGTTGTTACAAACCATTATCGTCCATATAACACATTATTATAAATTAATTTGTATGCTAGTAACAACGTTTACATTAAATAATTCCATTATTTATTGTTAAAAATATTTTCGTACACATATAATGTAATTAAATAATTCACAATTCGTCTGATATATTTATTACGTATAACTATTTAAAATTTACGTAGCGACAGATCATTTTTACATCACAATCGACCAATTTATCATTTGATGTTATTATACGTACATTACAGACACAATGACTAACCTGTCCGTGTGACGACATAATGGATTATTTGTGATTTGTTTGATTGATGACCAGTGTCAAGTCGTCATTTTCAAACGGAAGTTTGATGATTTGATTGCAAACAAGTGCACACGTGTTCAATTGTGATAATATGGTTCTTCAATCGCCAGGCTGCGGTTTTTTAAAACATTTCATTTACGTTTAGTTCAAAGTGATTATTTTTTTACCTTTCTCTTTTCTTCGCACATACAGTGGCATCTGTTGTAGAATTTGAATGATTTAACATTTAGGAAATATAAAGTATTACTTAATTTTCTAATAATTATAAAGAAACAACGTTACATAATTTAGTTATATGTTTTAAAAATTGGTTCTAAACCAAATACTGCATTGAACACAGACCACCAAATATATAGACCAATATTTTCATTTTGGTATCACCCACGTGATCACTTTGGTACCACGTACTCGATCAAATAGCTCCGCGACTTTTATAAAAATATTTGACTCGATTTGAACGAAAATTTAAATGCTGACAATATAATATGCGTTAATGTAAAAAAAATGCGTTATATTTACATAAAGATTTACTTTTCGAAGAGTAAATACTTTTACTGTTGCATACATGTATCATAAACTATCGGATTTATGTTTCCACCAAGAATGTGTGTAGAATGCCTCTCGTCCCGCAACTAATGATCTAAACCCCTCTTCTATATGTACACTTTTTTTCATGTCTATTCATTTAGTGATCTGTGAAATTGAACAAGTTCTGATTTTCTTACAATTTTCACACACCGAAACGATATTCATTTGTCGTGAACTATTGGAAAAAATGCAGATAGCATGTCCCTAGTAATAAGATATTTTATCTTACCATAAATGCTTGAATGAACACTCCAACAATACTCTGAAGACACATGATGAAAATGGCTTCCGGACATTCCTGAGTGGTCATTCGCCCGCCATACCTGCAAAGGCTCAATTCATTATTACCACGCTTAAATATGTATTGAAAATAATAATACTTGCAGAAGCTGAAAGATGGACGGTTCCAAAGTATATTATTATCAAAATTTCGTGTGGTTAAGACAGTTTTATCTACATAGCAAAGAATCTCTTAGTGTGCACTAAATCATAGAAAGTATTATACATTTATGTACCGACATTGGCCAGGCTTGAATATAATATTTATACATATGTTATACATATGTTAATATATTATTAGAAAGATATACAAATAAAATCAATTTTATCGAAAAATATTATTGTTGCTACCGGGATTCAAACCTGGATCTCTTCCAATCTGGGGGACGTGCATTAACCGATTATGCTATACCAACACAGTGGATTGACGACAAATTTTTGAACCTCTATGTTATACTTTTCAAATTGATACATCTATTGTTCCATTATTTTAAAACCATATAGGTTTAAAATTGTTGTCAATGCAAGGTATCCAGGTTTGAATCCCGGTGGCAACAACAATATTTTTCGATAAAATTTATTTTATATGTATTTCTTTCTAATTAATATATTTAATTTGTATTTAAATTATCACAGACCGTCTGTTCTGAATAATTACAACTCAACAATAAGAATGTGTTCTTTTTAATGATAATATTTATGTATAATACATACTTACATATAATATAATAGAATATATAAGTTGGTAGGATAATACGGGTTTTGATTTTACAATACTGCTATTATACATATTTCTCATATTTGGCAACCCTTAGTTTTTTTAGTAAAATTGTTGTTTTTTTATTCATTAAGCAATAAATTTCAAAATGTGGCTTCAATGACGAAGATCACATTTACAGTCATCTTTCTGCGCTTTTTGTGCCAAAGTTGGATTTTAATTACTTTTTGTTACTGGAAAATGTTTGTGAAATACGGAATTTAAAGATTTTAAATACCTGTGTGTTGGAAATATTATACAGTATGGCCCAAAAAAAGTGAGAGCATTTCGTAAAATGTGATATAATTACATCAAAATTAGTTTAACTATATCAATAATAGCTTACTAATTTACTTACTTACCTATATTACGTTTTATTTCGACTATTTCCGGTCTTTGATTATTAATTTTTCCATTGTTTATATTTGGTTTTTTCAAATTGTTGCCCAGAATGACAAAAATCACTGCAGAACAACGTATTTTAATCAAAAATTTGCGAATTAAAAAACATTGGGGTGCTAGAAAAATGATCAAAGAGTTTCAAAACAAATGCTAGACATTACAGCATAACTGGACATTACAGCAGGACGCAGCTCCATCTCACACAGCCAGAAATACAATCAACTTTCTTCGTCGTGAGAATGTTAATTTCGTCGAGCCAGGCATGTGGCCACCGAACAACCCAGATTTGAACCCAGAGATTATGCACTATGGGGTGTTTTGATGATTTTTGATTAGCTAAATATTGTGCTAAAAAAATTAAGAATTATAATTAGTTATATTATGTTTTGAAATAACTCGTGTGTTACGAGAAGTTTTCACTTTTTTTAGGCCACCGTGTACAATGACAGTTTAAAATTGTCACTCGTAAATACAATCCAAGAAACAATAATAAGTCTATCTTATAACAGGAAGGTAAGTTAGAACACAAGATTATAATATGTACTGAGACGAAATCATGAACTTTGATCAATTTTACAGTGAAATCATAACCAGGTGGATACCCCAATGGAAGCGACCTAGAGGCAGACTAAGGCGAGCTGGAGCAGTATGGGAGGGTCCGAGAACTGGAGAAGAATGGCCAGGGATAGGAGTCGGTGGAGAGCACTTGTGTAGGAGGCCAAATCTCACTCTATGATGTGGTGCCGTGGAAGAAAAAGAAGTGAAGAATTATATAGAAGCGTGTCAAGTAAAGCAATACTCTAGAAGAGAAAGAGTTAAATATATATACAGGTGAATATTATGTTTCAGGCCGATTTTGTTTGGCCGCCATTTTGGTTTGGCAGACATTTGGCAAATCACATGTGGTAACCGTAAAGAATAGTTAATTACTATTTATTATGGAACATTTAACGCCTCAACAACCTGTTGAAGTCATTAAAACATTTTATCTAAATAATAATGGCAATTCTGTAACCATTAATGGTGATCGCTATCGTCACATATTGAAAAACTTTTTGTTAGCCGAATTGGGTTGATTGGGCCTGCGAAATATGTGGTTTTAACAGGATGGTGCCACCTCACACATAGCCCGAACTACGCTTGACGTTTTGCGTGAAATTATTCCCAGCCGCATAATGTCAAAAAGTGGTGATATTGACTGGCCTCCTCGATCACTGCTTTGCGGCTCCCGATTATTTTATGTGGGGGTATTTAAAAGGAAAGGTTTACGCTTATTAGCCAACAATAATTCCGATGCTACAGGATAATGAATTGCTGAAGTGTGCGAGAATGTTATGAAAAATATGGTGAAAAGAGTACGCATTTGTGCCGCTGCCAGAGGCGACCACTTGGCCTATATCATATTATATATATCTATACATAATTGTAATAAAGTCTAGTAGTAGTAAAATATAGTATTTGTTTACTTAGTTATTCAAAAATAACATCGGCATGGAACATAATATTCACCCTGTATTAACATACCCGATAGTGTGCTGGGTCTCCACGCTGAACAAGAAGCTGGACGTAAACGAGTCCACATTAATGACGCACGGAGTCAGATCCTCGTTCTTATCCAAGTCCCCGTGGGCGTACGCTATCAACCACCAGACCAGGGCGAAGCCAAGCCAGGACAGCAGGAAGCTCATGGCGAACACGAGCAGCGTCCATCGCCACTGGGCATCCACGAGCGTGGTGAAAAGATCCTGGAGGTACCGCTTTCTCCGCTTGGAGACGTTTCCTTGCACCACATTGCAGTCGCCATGCTTGAAGACCACTCGCTTCCTGACGCGGCGGGACGCGTAACGGGCTTGGCGGTATCTGAAAAAATTGTTTTGAATAAGATTGTGTTTTTTTAACGGTGTACGAGGGTCGTTTTTAAAGTTCCGATTTTTGTTTTAATGAAACACATTATTTTTACAACACTTTACTTTCTTCGGACGCTACACACCTTAAACTACATGTCAACATAGTCGCCACTATTATTAAGGCACTTGTCATAACGGGGCGCCAATTTTTGTATACCATCGTCATGAACGATGCCGCCTGGGATGAAAACCATGTCTGTACTTCGTCTTTGAGTTCATCGTCACCAAAACGCTTTCCACCAAGGAACCGCTTTAGACGAGGGAAAATATAGAAATCACTTGGTGCCAAATCAGGACAAAACAGGACACACTTGGTGATGAATGTTAGCTGGTTTCATGTTTCATGCACTCAAGAAACGAATCATGGACCGTATCTATTGTCTTGAACATTTCAACCACTCATCGCAAGATGGCTATGTGAATATCTCTAACGTTGCATGTGATGAGTCAACAGATGAAGGAAACCATTGCGCACGCGCAACATCGCAACCGCAGCGCTACACTGGAATATCCGGCAATGGTACTTACTTAAAAAACACACCTCGTACATACCGAAATTTTTATGGCAGTTATTTTCACATCTTATCTTCGATCTGTTGTGAGAAAAATATTTTTTTACTTTCTAAACAATTACTTATTTCTAAAAATCTGTCTAAAGTAAAATTAATTTTCTGTTAAAGCCCGTGTCCATGGAAAGAGACACGCTGAGATAATCTCAGAGATTTGTCTCAATACCATGTATACGTGTTTATCGGTAAAAAGAGACATAAATTCGAACCAGTGTACACGACGTTACCTAAAACCACCATAGATACCTACAACTGTCTCTTTTAAAATGATAGATATAAATCTGAAACGTTAACATAAATATAAATTGATAAATTGCAAACGTTTATTCCATTTTAATTGTTTCTGGGAGATTCAAAATCATGCGTGATTCACATAGCCTTAAGGCCAAAACCTTTCGAAAAAAAAAACTATCCCGAAAAATATTTAAAACACTTAAATACATAGCTAACTCAGGATTTTTTTTATATGCATACGTCATTGGGTTGGTTACATGAATGATTTACTGTTGAGGTATTGGATCTTACGTTTTTAAATACATTTTAAAAGTGTTGTTAAGTATTGATGAACCTATGTATATATAACGTGAACTCTTTGGAGTAAATAATATTTATATCACTATATAAAACATTTATACGACTATATGAAACATCAAGAGAAATAAATAATAATAAAATCAACACGAGAAGAATACATTGTTGTAGGAATAAGAAAGTGCATACAAAGCTCTGCGTTCAATAGACATGATGTTATGTTATGGTTGAGAGTCTTATGAAAGCTTCGACGCAGTTCAATGCGCTCAATTAAATTCATTTTATAACCCAAACATTCGGCACTCTCGATTAAAATAGAGATTATAATGTTTGTAAGAAATTTTGGATGCGAAATTTAAACATCCATTAAATTTGACACCGCCGCTCGGCGGTAATTCGGTTCAAAATTGGAAAGACACACTCCATTTTCAAATGACAAGCCGCTATTCCAGGATCCAATAATAACACGAAACTAGATGTTGTAACAACACGGCCGATTGGTGGACGCACGGTTACTTACATTTACTAAGAAATGGTTCGTTAAAACTTGCAAGTATAAATTCATCGAATTAATAATGTTGTTGAATAGAATTATGCAAGAATTTAAGTTTAGTAATTCTATTAGTAATTCGCGTATCGTCTTAGTTAGTTATGATTTTTAATTACATATCAGCATGACTTAAAAACGTTGTTTTTTTTTAAAGATATGTGAGATGACAATATACCGATTTAGATTTTTTGGCGTTGTACCAATAATGTTACATTTCGAAATACGCGAACCTTACGTTTTATAAAGTATAACCCTTTTCAAAGGAAATTTTTAGGTTGCGAATAAAATAATATTTTTAATATTTAACGCAAATTTGGGATAGTCTGTTTTACATTTTTGTCTTAAATTGAATAATTTAGAATCGTTAGAAATAAGTAAAGCGTGTGTATTATAACGTAACCAAAATATTATAAATAACAAACTAAATTTAACTACTAGTTCCATCCTAAAAAAAGAATCCAATAATTTTAGATCAAGTCAATTTCCACATCTTTCATCATCATAACAATTTAGGTTACGTTCTAGATTTATTTTTTAAATTATTTAATAATTACTTTTTTTTTTAAATTAATTTTATTCGGCCGAACTCTTCAATTATACAATTGTATATAAAAACTTATTTTTTTACTAACTTGTTATCGATAAACTCGTTCAAATCAAAAGGCATTACATAATATGAATCAACAATACCAGTTTATTTTATGATAAAATATTGGTGGCAATATTCTGGTGCCAAAACCGAAGAATCCACGTGTCTCTGCTAATTTCGTTCTGCTTCATAATATAGATTCCACAACTATTTTTTCGTCATGCGCTTTTGTCAGTTCAAACAATTTATGTATCAAAAATATTTGCGTGGACAATATTGACGCAGATTTTTTTTCTTTTATTTGGTGCGACCAAATGTAAATATCTCTAGAAACAATATTAGAATACATTCCTGTAATACCGCTGGTTAACAGAGAGATAACAAAACGTTGGAGAGTTTCGATTTCTCAGAGGACTTTTAAAGATAGATTACAAAGATTATTTGACAGATTGCGGCGGCCATCTTTCAAACAAGCATCAGGCCAATTTTACATAACATATGTAGACATCTATTGTATTATCTAGTAAGTATTTGTGGTTTTGTTCAATTATTTATTATAAAATCAAAAATTACAACATTTCAATCAATGACATATTGTCTATTATTGTTCAGGACTTTATCCCATCTTCCAAACAATTTATCGATAAATTTTCTATAAAAATCGACTGGTCTGGTATCGAAATAGTTATCGACCCAATTTCTGAGGTCATCCGTCGTTGTTGAATGTAACGCCACGCATTTGATTGGAGAGAGACCAAAAAAGGTGATAATCTGACGGAGCGAGGTCGGGACTGTTGGGTGGATGCGGCCGAATTTGCCGGTTGAGCTTCAGAATGACCATTTTATAAAAATAATAAAATCAAATTAGGAGAATTTTCGTTGTACTGTCTACCAACATAATTTCCAGTGTTTAATATTAATTTTTTCTGAAGATTTAACAGCTCTACTAAATTAAATTACAAATCGAGTAAGCTATTGTACTCGTGAGTTTTCTCGAACATCAAGCCGTGATCTATATCATATGTGAAGATGCTATGTGAAAAATGGGAGATGAAAGATTGCAGAAAATGTAGGAAAGGGATGTAACCTGGCTTTTCATAGCTGGTCGAAATAAATAAATTAGTAAATTTACTATCAAGCAACGTTCTTCTAGTGAATAGTACAGTCTCACACTATTATAATACATATCATCACCGATAAATGATCATACTTATAAAATTAATTAAAGTACGGTAACGAGGTAAAAAAAAAATATTAATAATTAATTCGGTCATGCGAAATTTATTATTTCTAGAATAAATCTAAATAAGACGAATTGTGAAATAAAATTCATAGATGTGACAGTTCGTATATGATGTAATGTTTCTATGGTGGTTATGTAATTAATATTTTTCCTTATTATTTGTATTTCTCCCTAAGGTCAGTGGTCCCATTCGCTCGGTGCAGGGATAGGATGGGCACGTTTATGTTGTGATCACGTTCAGTCACATTCACGGGTCAATGATTCGATTCCTGTAAATTATATTCACATTCATAGATAAAATAGTTGTGGTTTTCATTGAGGACATCTTTATTTGTTTCGGTTGTGTGCATTTTTGTTTTGAATTTGTATTAATCACGATAATTGTACAGCTTCGTATTTTAGTTTTAATCTTATTGTGAAATACATACAGGGTACGCCGTTAGAATCCAGACAAAATTGTATTTGAAGTTCCCGCTATATTTGAATTCAGGGTTAGTTGGCGCTAAAGTTAACTAAATATGTCAGTAAAACTTTCATTACCTCAAAATGACCGAGTCTGTCGACCCATGCATGGAGTATGATAGAAGAGCGGCGATTATAGAAAGCCTTCGTGCCGGAAGAACTCCCACCGAAATTATTCTTCAGGTACCCAAGATCGACTGTATGGGATGCCCACAACCCCAAGGACGTCCCTGTGGTTGGCAAGACCAAGTTTCCGGCTAATATCTACGTCCTGAGCGTCGTCTTAAGTGAGGGTGATGTCATGCAGTTGCACTTCTTTCAGAAGGGCGAAACGCTCACGAAGGAGGTTTATTTAGATGTTCTGAGGACAGTGGTAAAGTTGTGTATGGAGACTATGGCCGCATATCTATCAACAAGATGGAGCACCCACTCACACGAGCCATTTAGTACAAAGTTGGCTCTCTTACAACGTTGACATGTTTTGGTCGAAGGACTTTTGGCCTCCTAACAGACCCGATCTAAACCCTCTGGACTACTAAGCGTGGGACATAGTCGAGAGACAAACCAACAAATCTAGGCACCCTAACGTCAACTCCCTCCGGGCCGCTATCGAGGCAGAGTTTACGACATGAATCGCGATCAGCTGAAAATACCGTGCTCGCGCTTTAGGGCGAGGATCAAGGAGGTAATAGAGGCGCAGGGTGGCTATATAGAATTAAAGTTCCCAGGAAGAATCCTTTTATTTGAGATATAACAGCATTTTTTAGTATCTTTGTATATTGGCTTAAATAAACAACTTTTTTTTTGTTCGGATTCTAACGGCGGGCCGTGTACATACATGTGAATGTTATTTTTAATTTCAATTCAATTATATTACATCAAACTATCAAATACGACGTATGAGGTACAGACGTACATTGAGATACATACTTTGAAATTATGGAAAAAGATACAGAGGAGATAAAAAAGATTTATATATGCCAATAACAACCTATTGACAAAACATTTTTAATTATGACAGTTATATATTGTAGGGAATTAAGAGTCTCATCCCGAGAGATCAGCAAGTTCTAGCAATCCTATTTTTATAGCACAGGCCAGCATAGTTTGAATAAACAAAGTGCGATTCACAAACTTTGTCAATTCTATGCGACAAGCAAAGTTTCCAGTTCATTCAATGACGCACGCAGCTTCAGAAAACAATGCAGTTCGCGGCAATTCGGAGGTAGAGTACGGGCAGAAGTAGAAGATAGAAAAAAAAAAAGGTTAATTGTGCATTAAAAAATTCTAAGAATTGAATTAATGGGGTACAAAAGACTGCAGGAATTACTTAATCACTATTTTTTAATGTTTTTGATGAGTTTTAGTATTATTGATCTTCTGCTGCTAGGAACAAGGAGAGAACATACTTATAAATATTTATGATTGCGTGTTGGAGTTGTAAGAAAGTTGGATATTATGTTATTAGGTATTGTTAGGTAAACAATATGGCGGTGCACTCGGAGGAAACTTGTGTACCGCGTCACACTGTTTGAAAACACGGCATTAGTATCTACACTTCACTGCATGCATATATGTACAATAAAAATGAAATAATAATATGGAAACAAATGAAAAAAAATCTTTTTTTTACTATTCATACAGATATTGTTAGTTTTTGTTATTATTAGTTTAAAATCTATTTTCGATTGTTTATAATATTTTTATCTACAGCCTTAAACGAAGTTGCGAAAGATCTAAACGTTAGCAACATATTATACGAGTATAATGATTGTGATTAAAATGGAACGACAAAATATGTATACTGTCTAAAAAAGTTATAGGGTTTTTATCTCACTTAAGAATTGTTATATGGTGTCGATAAGCGAAGTTTTAGATGTTACCCCTGCTAGCACCGCCATACGAGACATTGAATTGTGAGGATTTCGCCGTATGAATCAGAAATGTAGCGATTTCAGCGATTTAAAAAATGTGTATGTAACGTAGCGAGAAATAAAATATTTTTAGAACACATTCTTATTGTGCAGTTATAAGTTATAAGTCATATAAGGTAGACGGCTCTTTCAAATAATGGAACGATTAAATGTATTAATATCAAAAATGTAACATATAGGTTCGAAAATTTGTCGCTGTAGCATAGTTGGATAATGCACCTTCCCCGGTTAAGAAAGAGATAAGGTGGCGCAACAACAATATTTTTCGAAAGAATTGATTTTATACGTACATCTTTCTAATTAATATATTAAAAATATTTTTGATACAAAGGCTATTAACTGATCGGGAGACGCGCGTGCCCAGCCCTGTCTCATAATATGAAGAGATGGCCGTACTTGTTAAACTCCTCCCTCCACGCCGCTTCTCCTGATGATGTCGCTCTGGCCAGAAGAATGGACACTTGACTCAGGCACTTCTTGAAGCCACTCAGCTTCTCGCTCATGTCAGTTTCCCGGACTCGGCCTATGTGAAGCTATATTACCAACTGGAAACGGGTACACTTCGTAGCTTATTCAATACGTCGCGTAGCATAGTCGGCGATGAAAAAACTCTTCACGTTTACAACACTAATATTTATTATTTTCACTTCTGTATCTTTTTGTCTTTCTGTGAGCAAAACGTGAAGCAATTTTCAGATTTGATTTTTTCGTTTTTTTAATGAGTGCATCAGGTATCTGAGTAAATCGCTAGATTATTTTTCTAATTAAATCAACGAAACAAATTTACCAAATTTTACATTATAATTTAAAATAATTTACGTATAAAGATTTTTTCTTCATTTTTAGATGGCTAGTATCAAGGATTATTTTAACAGATAATCGTTGGCCATTAATCGTCTGTTAACACGAAGTAAAAACGGACAAAGTGAGGTCTTTAAAAAATAAAACAACAAACATATAGGGTGTTAAGCGGAAAAATTTCAAGATTAAATTGTAATTGCTCGTAAACCATAAGGTTGAGGTAAGTGGGAGGGGTATTGTTCGACGCGCGAGATTTTCGGGTTTGCCAGTCACGATGAGTCACTCGTCAGGAGCGCACCGCGCGTTCACGGTTGAGCAATACTTAAAGCGCGGTGATTCATTAGTTCGTGCGCGTCGCGCTTTTTGTACTCACTTTAATATTCGACGAGTAAGTTACTTATCTGGTGTTGGGATCAAAAGTTCAAAAAAGAAGGGACAATGGTTAACTAAACTCCTCCGGGACCATCAACATCAGTAGCGACGCCAGAACATGTGGCTCAAGTTCGACATGAAATTATGTGCAATCCGCGTAAATCGATAAGGAAGATTGCAGCCTGCACTGGACTAAAAAAATCTACAGTGCACGTTATTTTGAAAAATAAACTACAGTTTCAACCGTATAAACTGCAAATCGTGCAGTTTCTCATTGAAAATAACTATTTTTTAGGTGAAACCTTAGCGAGAACGACGCTGGAACGTTTTGGATCAGCATGAACGCTTGGAAACATATTATTTACTGGCGAAGCACATTTTCATATCGATGGCTATTTTAATAAATAGAACATGAGATACTGGTACCCCGACAACCCAAGGGAACGCCATCAAAAATGTTTGCATTGTCCAAAAACGAGAGTGGTGTGCAATTTCAACTGTCACTGCTGACGTATATTGCCGAATGATCAACGAATTTTTGGTACCGCAACTCCAGTTATTTCCTGGGTTCAACAACAGAACACAATATCAGCAAGACAGGGCCACTCCACACACAACTAGAGTTTCAATGGAGGAGCTGAGGGAAATTTTTCCCAATAAATTAATCAACAAGTACGGAGACATATCCTGGGCACCTTACACTGTGTGACTTTAATTTACAGCAACAATCCTCGAACAATTCAGGCCCTGCAAGAAAATATCCGCTGTGAAGTTGCTGCTATTGAACCAACGCTTTGCTCTCGCGTGTTCGCAAATTTAAGAGACCGATTGCAAGATTGTCTTGAGAGAAAGGGTTTTTTATCAGAATTTTTTACCCTTCCAATTCATGTATTAATATAAAACACTTATGATGTTTATTACAGTACGGTAGTTAGTAAAAGTGTCAAAACGATCAGCGCTGATGCACTTGTAGCAGTAGATTTGGCGGTCTAGCCGCTCAGAGTATCGTAGACTCTAAGGAATTGGAAAAAAAAAATTGTCTTGAGAGAAATGGACGGCATTTAAACGATATTGTTTATAAAACATAAAATCTGCATCGTTAAACTCCATTTAGTATAAAAAAATATGAGAATAACATTGTAGTCTTTTTTAAAAATTTAATATTAATCTTAAAATATTTTCGCTGGACACCCTTTATGTATGTAAGTATCGAAAATAATCATGACATTTAGATTGGGTATTTGTTAAAAATCTACGAACATCTTAATGAAGATCAAAAAATAAAAGTATTTCGAGGTATATTAGGTGATTACACTCATATATTATCACATCACTAATCTTTATTCCTGTGTATTACACTCGCGAACGTTTTAATGAAATAATATTAAAGTTTTACGATAGAATAACGATTTATCTTCGCGACAATTTGGCAGTTTTTTTATTTTCGAATCGTGTATTTTGTTTCGCCTAGATTCGATCCACTTATTTAGATCGTGATATCATTGGCGATCTGTATCTTCACGACGTCCGGGGAGAACTGTGAACAATGAGCGGACAGGAATTGAAGAAATCTTTCAATGTCACAGAATTGGCTCACCTTATATGAAAAGTTCACAAGGTATCCGCGATACGTGGTAACTTTAGACGTGAGTAAATAATCACGACACAACCGTGCCAATAAGGTGGATCACCTGTGCATTGTGTCAAACCCATCAGACCAAAATATGAACCGGTCCATACAGTGGCGGCTCCTTTAACAGTGCACTCTTGCGCCGAACCTCAAAAACTATTTAAAAACTTAAATTATTCAATTATTAAGTATTCATAATTACAAATGCAGTACAATCGACATAATGAACTTACGTGAAAATTAAAATGCTACTTTGATTATTCATCTATAAGCGCGCCTCCTTGTGAATCAATCTCGTATCTTGCACAGCCTTTAAAAGAAAAAAATATATAAAAATTCCGATACTGGGTACAAAAATCCTCAAGAGTTTGTCAGTGTTAAAGAAATAGATAATTCCCGTTTTTCTCTAAGACAAAATTTTAGGAATTCCTAAAAATTTTAAAGAGTTTTGAAGCGAAATGACGGACTTAGATAAGACAATTTTTTTTTTAAGAAAGTTTGATTGAAACCTGGTAAAACAATGGTTATTCTTGTCTACGAAATATGTTAGGTACATCCCATATATATAATATATATTTTTAACAGATGATGGTTTCGGAGAACTTATCATGATTGAAGAAAGTGTATTGAAATCTTCCGGAAGTTGTATCGCGAGATTTTCTGTACCAGGTAGTATTTTTATCTAAATATATCTTAAACCAAAATAATGTTGAAGGTGTTATCAAAATCGCAAAAAGTTAAAATACAAATGAGCGTGTCATGTAACCAAAATAACGGACGATCGTTGGATGAAGTGCTTCAGTTGGTACCCACGGGGTAGAAGAAACCCACCAAAGTCACGCTGGGTTGATTCACCATTTGGAAAAGTCCTGGCAGCAGGGTGTCAGAAACAGAAACAATAATACACGCGATATACATATATGTTCACTTTTTTTTGTTTTATTATCTACATTAGCGCGTCACGAACACATATCAAGAGTAAAAACGACAGTAATGTATTATTTTCGAAAGAAAATGTCATTTTATGTTTAATTTTGAATTTTTAGTCCGGACGAAATGCCTTGGCATTGATCCACCGCCGTACATTTAGGCGCCAACCGCCACCGGACAACAATATTAGGTGCCCAGGTAAGATGTTCGTATTGGCGTGTGTTAGGTAATTTCTTCTTTCTTCCTCGGCTTCATGTTCAGGGGGGAGGCATCTAACCTAACTGGTTCTTTTTTTTTTAAATATTGACAAGTCAAATGGTTATGAAATGAAAGAATATTTTTATATAAGAAAATTTATAATCTATATTTTAAGATACTTGCATGTGTTAAAAGTGGAAAATGAACAATTTACTTTAATACTTTTAAATAAGGGTATTCAAAAATAATTACAATAAAATTAATAATAACTATTTGTGTTCATCATGCCAGCATTAATTTCTCTGCCAAATTGTCTATGTTGACGCTTGTCTGATGTAGATTATTCAGGTCCCTCACGTAAGGGATTACCATCCTGGACGTGAAATGTGGTCAGCTCCTTGTGGTACCAGCGTAAGGTGACAGAGTTCAGGTTTGTAGTTGATGACAAGATAATGCCCAATTATCCAGGCAAACCGGGACTCTGGACGCGATATTCTTATGCTATAGCGACAGTCTGTTCTCGCTACACCAATTATATTTATCAACTTTTTATAGATCCAGCGGGACCCTTTTTGATACTTTCACATCAACGATTAAACGCAGAGTACATCACAGTTTAAGCTTAAACTCGAGGTGCACAGTTTAAATTTTCCCCGGAATTACAATCTATAAAGCGCTTGCTTGATATTTCAGAGACGATATAGATTTCATTTTCTAATTGAAAATAAAATCTCGTCTTTTGTGGAGCCAGTTCTCCCGGCTGAGGATTTGTCCAGACTGCTCGCCTGTGGTGATGCGTCCCTTAAGGTGACGTTGCCTACGTGACTTTAGTCACGTTCGTCGCATTTTTTATTGCTGTACCCACGCTGCGTCGGCACACCTGCGTCTAACAATACCGAGTTTTTATTACCCTTCGTCCCTTACTTCGACTAAGTGCTTTTGTATCCTTGAACAAAATATTGTTTGCGTAATTTCGCATTCTAACACGTGTTCTTCTCGAAGTATAGAACAAAGACAATACACTCAAATATCTTCTCCTACCAAAATTCACATTTTGAATTAATCAATTAAAAAGGTTTAATGTTTATGAGCAACTTAATTTTATCATTTTACATGAATAATATAAATGTGATGTGATATTCATGATTAAATCTTAAATATTAGTTAGAAACATTAACGGAATATGCATTTTGATAATAAAAAAATTACTTTTTTGGAAGAAATTTGAGATAAAACACAAATAATGAAGATAGAACTCGTCATGTATGTATATTTTATATTATTTAGAATTTTTGAAGGTGAGATGGGACTTTGGACCATTTTAAGGGTAGGTATGTAAGTATATTATTAGCCTTGACACACAGATTACCTATAATTTTGTTAAAACATAATATCTGTTCTAAACGATACTCGGATGAAAATTTATTCCACTCTTAATTATAAAAATCTTTTCAGAGAATCAAACAATCTGTCACCATGATACGAACCCGGTATTTCGGTTGCCAATAGACTACTCATATAATGAAAACTTTATAATGGTGCCACAATTCATAAACAATTTTAATAATAATATATTTACATTGATTATAAGTTAAAATAGCTAATCGAAAAAAAACAATATCATACCTTGCACCTTATTATTATTAAGAAACCTGATTAAGAAATTCACCAAAGATAAAACTATTTTAACTATAATGTATAAATAAGCGATGTTTATGAACGGATGGGAAAACAAATCGAATTAGATTTGAAATCTGAAGAATGCGAAGATTGGATGATTTTGAAATTTGCAATAGACATGCTTCAATTTTTTATTTTATTTGTTAAAAATGTACATAAGTATAATGACGAAATATAAATATATGTTAAAGAGAACATATTATTATTGCAAAGTTGCAGTTTTTTAGAAAATAGTTCTGTGGTATTTTAATACAAATTAAATGTATCAATTAGGAAGATATACAGGAAAATTCAATTTATCGAAAAAATATTTTTGTTACTACCGGGATTCGAACCCCGGCGTCTCCTAGCGAATATGACTCAAAGGTAGGTAAATGTAAGGTAAATAGATGTATCAATTTGAATGAACTACAGTATACAAGTTCGAAATTTTGTCGTCAACTTACTTCATTGGTGTAGTGTAATCGGTTAACGCATTTCTACGAATAGGAAAGGATCCAGCTTCGAATCCCGGTAGCAACAAAAATATTTTTTCGATATTTAATTTGTATTAGAAATATATGTTATATTTATATTGGTATTTATCAAAAATTATTAAGAATTTATTAGTTTTTATTAATAAATATTTAAGAACATTTTTTAATGCAATAATAGAGTTATGTACCTACCCCCAAATAAGACTTAATAAATTATGTATCAGTTAATCTGTAACCTGGTGGTTAATGGGAACTCTGATAATCGAGAATTTAGTTGTAGTGCATAGTTATCGGCGCGATGGGATATCAATATTATATTTTATACACGGTTTGCGCCCCGGGTGCCTATTTAACATGTTTCACAACCCCTCACAGTTGTTAGTGAGGCAATTATTTGGCAAGAAAATTGATCTGTCTGCGTACTACATCATATGTGAATACGATATGAACTTGTTTTCAGTGTGCAATGCTCACTGGCCCTATTATTGCATTCCCACAAAGACGACGCGTGCGTCATTTTAAACGTAAAAAAAAAAACACGTGATACGAAACCATTGTACTCGCGCGTGCCACCTCGCTCAATTTTCGACCGTGTAAACTCGCAGCATGTTACGTCACAAAATTACTACGTCATCGCTCATGTCGGTAGCGACAGCGCGTGGCAGTCTCCGCCTAGTGCCGCTTCATGTGGAGTGATAAACTGGTGTCATCTTAATATGTGACAACTCGAGATTTTTGAAGCGTGGTGATTTTTTTTCGTCAGAAAGTTTATTTATTTATTTGGAGAAAAAAATGTACGAGATATTATTTACATATTAACACCTTTTTATGAAATGTCCCCGTTATTTCATTCAGCGACACTTTGTAAAAAAGGTAATAATTGTTCGACCTCATACTGGCGGTCTGTTTGAACTGCAAGATTAGGACTGCAAGGAAGGGTGACCCCACACAAAAACTAGTTAATGCAAATAATAAATGTCGCTCGTCACGGCGGTAGAGTTTCGAACAAAGGCAGTATTAACTCTTTCTGAATAAGACATCTCCGTGTTGCATTAAAACGCCACTTGACGAAGTACCCTAAAGTCAGTGGCGTCACTAGAGGGGTGCGGCGGGTTGCGGACCGCACCGGGTGGCACCATCAGGAGTGACTAAAATGGCTGCCTTTAAAATTTTTGTGCAGTGTTAAAACGTAATTAGCTATTATTTATTATTTTATATAAGTTTATTATTTTCTTACTGATATTTTTACTGAAACTACGTACACTCATTCTTCGATTTACGCGATAGATATGTTTTGGGAATACTCGCGAATATCGAAAACGCATAATTTGAGACAAGAGAATGAATACCAAATTGAAAGATACGTTCTATAAATTCAAAATCCGCGTGAATTGACATACAGAACTCATACAAATATCGAAAAAAGGTGCCGAAAAAATGAATATATTAACCGAAAAAATATCGAAGTTAGGTGTAATCAAATATTTTTATTATAAGAATAAAATAAAGTGAAAAAGCAATACAGTGTATCGCAAAAATCTTTTTCATTTTGGTTCATTCGTTGCATCAACGCAACGAGCGGTAGAGGGACGAAGGGGTATGCCGATTGCTAGCCGCTTCCTTGGGAATTCAGTCGCTATGGAGCGTGTCCTTACCAGTTGTTAGTGAAATTTTTCCTGGAAAATTAATATCCCGACGAGGTGACATAAAAATGGACTTTTTCCTATGGGACTACCGTAAATCAAATGTATACAGTAACAATCCTTCCTCTTTGAACCAATTAAAAGAAAATATCCGAGAAGAAATGGCAGCGATTACGGAGAATACGTGCCGAGTAGTTCTCATAAATTCTGCCTCCCGTTTAGAAGAGTGCCAGCGAAATAACGGATAACATTTAGAAAACATTATTTTTAAATAAATTCCCAGGGACTACTTAAATGTAAAATAAACATTTTTTTATTAAACCCATCCATTATTTTAGTACAGAATTTTTATAATGAAAAATACTTTTGGGACAACTTGTATTACATTTATTTGCTTTGTCTTCACTGCTAATCTAACTAATGTTACAAGCTTTCCTTATCATCGTCCCTAAAATAATTGTACACTTCTAAATCAGATTCATTTCGAGTGCTAATTTATTAGACAACTGGACAAGTAAGGATTGACACCGAAATTAATTGTTGTAATTGTCTTGTAATTGCGTTTAGATGAAACTGCGTAAAAAACTCGAAATTAGTTCATTTTTCAAATTGTTTATGTCGATACTTAGTACCGTTACATTCAGTGGTATACTGGAATTACATTAGTACAATAAACGTTACTAAGGTTTTTGTATGGTCTGAAACGGAAGAAGATGTATGGGAGGTTACAGCAAAAGTAACAGCATTGGGTGACACCAACCCTAGTGACTCCGCTAACAAAAGTTATATTCTATTATATTTGTGGGGTGGGTAATTCAATTATTGATAAATAATAAATTCAAATGTTATTTTTTAAAATAAATAAATAAAAAACATCAATTATATTCATAGGTGTGGTCTGTATAGTACTCCGATGAATTAGAACACACAAACAGAAAGTGTTTTTCATTAAATTTTCCATTTGTATATTGGTTTGAATTTAAATATTTATACTAACTAATTAATTCGTAAACGTTTAACCGATAATAATATCTCAGCATATTGCGAAAAATTCCTTTTTGGCAGGCATATGTAGCAAACAATAATAACTTACGTTTATTCGTTATCTACACCCAAGCACAATATCTCCTCAGTCATCTTCTCGACCTACATATGATAGAAATCAGAACTTATTACGTCATATTTCCTCGGGTGACGTATATATAATATGTGTGTATACCTCGTTTGTGGGGTTTTTAGGATTGGAGCAGAAAAAAATCAATTAAGAACCTGGACTTATTCATGCCAATTTGTATTAAAAAAATAATAATTTAAAACTGATAAAAGATGTTTAAAATCGTAGTAATGGCCTTGGTATTGGCTTTATTGGAAAGATGATTTTATACCATTAATGTTTCAATATGATTTCGCGCATACGGTCGCCGCAGGTGGCTCAAATAAAGCGCAATCTGAAAGTCCAATTTTCGACCACTTTTTGGATCGTCTTGTTAAAACCACAGCTCTCTTACATTAATGGGGAAGGAAAAAGTCAGTAATCATGGATCTATTGCTGTGCACGATGGCGAATCGACTCATTCGGATCCTACTCAATACTACACCTCAATGCATCAACAGCTTTTTCGGTACCAACTGTACAACGTCTCTGCGGATGCGTATTATCAATTAGAGTATACGTGGTGTGAAAACGATCCATGGTTACTCGAATTACCTGCTCAGATGAACGATAGTAAAATGGACATAGCGCATGGTAAGTTTCGCGAACTGAACTACGATTTTCGAAATAAATTTGCGCATTTTACAAGCGTTGTTCTGGCTTAAGTCTATTCATGGTGAAATGGCAAACCAAACTGAGCACAAATTAGTTGTCAGCTGTCAAATTGACTATCGCTGGAAAAAGTGATGCCAATTCGAAAAACAAACCTCTAGAGAAGCCTTTATAGGCGAGCTTCAGCGGCCTAGTTCGCCATGAATTGAGAGACGAATGACTATATTATTCAGGAACTACGTATTGAGGAATAACGTCTTTTCACGCTGGAATATAATTCTTGTATACTTTGGGCGTATCGCTAGAAAAGTTGGACATAACCTGATGATCATTGGGAATGTTTAAGAACGAATGGCGAGTGATCGATCTCCAAGAAAGTGGACACACTGAGTCCGAGATAACTGGAACTTCGCTACAACTCGCACTAAATGAGGCTCAGGATCGCGAAGAATAGAGGCAAGCAGCCCGCGCTGTAGAACCAAACTAAAGGACCACGATTCTAAAGTCATGAGCACATCGACTGATACAGAGACTTTAAAAATCATGGTCACACGAGATTGGTGAACGAGATTAAGATAATAATTTTATGATTTATCTGATTTATGTGCGCTTTCCCTAAATTTAAAACGTTAAATATTTTATGTTGTGAATAATTTAACCAAAGAGGACAGATACGAAAACGTGAAATAATTTAGCCGAAGAAAACAGTTTCGGGCTGGCGAAAACATTCAATAATTTGGCCAAAGAGAACAGTTTCGGGCTGGCGACGCGATTGTTTCTCCGCTTAAAAACTGAATCAACCGGTGTAAAATCCCTCACCGTGCATGCTAGACGCCGATGAATGAATATTAAACGAATATTGAACGGTAATTTCTGCATTACTCACACTGTATTCCCTTCGACAGACGTTTGATAATGTACTTCCAGGGTAATATACGACGATTAGAAGTGGTTCTAGTCCCCTCGGCTCCACGGGCCCTGGCGACGGACTGGCGAGTCACGCCACTGGGGCCGGATTCGGAGACTAACCGTGATATTCTACTAGCTACTATATAAGTCTACTAGTTCTATTACATACTATGGTATTAGTCAATTATTTCATCATTAAATACTATAACCCAACACTAAACAGATTATTTTAAATAAATCTTCTAATCAATTTTAGAATAAAAATTACTTAAAAAATCCAGATAAAAGTTAAAAATTAAATACGGTTATTGAAAAGTGTTATAGTAAATAAATTTGATATAATCTTAATGACTAATATTTCAAAGCAACAGATTACCCCGCCTCCACTGTTAGTAATTTTATTGGAACCATGTAAATAATAAAATAATTTGAACATGTATTAAAGCATAAATTAATGACAAGATATTACTACAACATAAATATTAAAACAATATCTGCCGAAGTTTTATAACAAATTGTCAGGGTTGAATTAAATTTTTTAGGTTCTTTTTGTTTTAGTTTAACCTAAAATTATTGCACAAATAATAGATATCTCATAGAGACAAAGCTAGTATGGGTAATTACAGGGCTTACGACCTGTCTTCGGCTGGCTTAAGTGATTACTTAATATAAATATAACGTTCACCATTCTCACCCATCAATCTCCATATCTATCAAATTTTTGAACGTTGTATATAAGAAAATATATAAAATTAAAAAATATTGATTTTTCAGGCGTACTCTAGTATAATGTGTTGAAAACATTTTACAGATAAAGAATATTGGCTTAAATAATTTTAAAAAAAAAATAGATTCTCTTGTGTATGCTGTTTCAGGGAAATGAATTATCAAGTTTAGATGGCGATAGTGTAGTGATACTCGAAGCAAGTTCACATATTAACATATATACAACTTTCAACAATTTGATAAGTATGAAGATTGATGGGTGAGAATGGTGGACGTTATATTTATATATATATAAAGTGATCATTTAACCCAGCCGAAGATAGGCCGTAAGCCCGGTTACCTTCCATTAAATATAATAAAAAAATAGCCTTGTCTCTATGTGATATCTGATATTTGTTTAGATTAATTTATATTCACTTATTTAGTATTGACGATTCATTGTAAAAAATAAGCATAAATTCTGCTGGTACTTAGTGTTAACAATTCACTGAAACTGAAACCAGCCGAACACCCATACTTCCATATATTTTCCATTAATCTCAATAAGATATGTATTATTTGTTTAATAACAGTGCCTTTGTAAGAAAAAATCCAGTAATTGTATGTTCTTGGACATATTTAAAATTATTGTAATTTTTTTATGGTTTTTATATTTAAAAATGACTTTTGTTTGAATTTGAGTGTTAAAATTATAAAATCAATATGCTTTATATATATATAATCAACACGAGAGAATCCCAGTAAATTCGACATTAAAATTCTATGCAGGCATTTATAAAAAAATATCAAATAAATAATAATAATTATTATTAATTAAGAATTAACACAGAGTGAAACAATACACAATTTAAATTTCACTAAAATAATCCTTTATGGGAATTGTTATTATTTCATTGATGGGCGTGTAATAATCTAAGTAATATGAACAGAATACCCCAGAGGGGGTAGACCTATTTGCATGCAATGCACCAACCCCAACCCTCAACTTCCCACTATAATTTTCCTTCATGCCGCTCCAAATTGTACGAATAGCCGATGTCGTGTTTTCAGAGCATGATGTCAATGAACTGGGAAAAGCCTTTAAGTCGTCGGGTCAAGATAATTAAATGAGTACTTTTGGATAGAACTTTAGTTAATAAGCCCTTATGCGACATCTCACTACATTGTATTGTATTATAAATATTTACTTTGGAAAATATCTAGAAATTCGAAAAAAACCCAACCGAAAAAGTTTAAATCCGAAATAATCATATGTACATATTAATAAATTTAGCAATGTTATTGTTTTAAACAAAATATTAATAGTGCTTTAATAAATTAACTATTTAATATAATAAGACCCATGTCCATGGAAGGAAACACTATGGGATTTAATTGAGATACATCTCAATACCGAGAACACGTGTCGAGATTTTGATCTGAACTCAGAGATCAGCTTTAGATTGGTAGAAAGAGACAATAATTCAAACACGACGTTCGATCGAACAACGAGAATTGACGAAAATCTATACACGGGGGCTACTACGAAAGCTGAGAGTTGTCTCCAAAGCATCTCATGGGAGCAACATCCGTATCTCAAATATTGCCTCCAGTCGAAAATCTCTAAATAATCTCATCCGTGGACACTATTGACCAAATGCCAAATGAAATATGTTGGGTCAACAATCCTAAAAAGTGAACGAAACAATACTGTTCGTTTTTCATAATGGGACATGCATATTAAATCAAGTTAACTAAAACTTTGTTAAAATTGTGTATTTAAATATGTTATTATTAAAAGTCAATGGATTCAAAGATAATATTAAATAATTCAAACATACCTGTACATTCACAAATTTACTTGACACTTCACTATGCACTCTTACTAAATAAACATGATTCTTTGAAACACTAAAATGTAATGACACAAAATATTTTTTTCAACGCTGTAGATCTAGTAAAAAGTGTTTTATTTATTAACCGATACATTATCACGAAAATGATGTACCTGCGGAAAAACCACATGAGTTTGGTTCGGTTAATATTGGACATGACTGGACAAATAAATATTCGTACGAAGTAGGTATACAGTACATAAATTTGTACTGTGAGTTTTGGTAAACAATAAACATTCAAGTCATAGTTGATTTACTATAGTTAAAGTCAGGAAGTGCGTTGGAAAATTTAATGTTTATTGTATTTCTAGAATAGCACCACAAAATGTAACACCAACGCATTTATTGTATAACTCTAAGACGATTGATGTATAAATCATAAATTTTTCTTTACAAGAAATTTATTTAAAAGAAATATGTTACATTAAATTTTTAACCGTTAATGCTACGCACACTGGCTTTATTTATATATTTATTATATTAACAAATAAATCGTCGATGTCCAATCGAATAGGCTATTTTCTCATTTATATTTATATATTTTCTAGAAAGCAGGTATGTATGCAGTAAATAAAATGATCAGTAAAAAGTTACAGGAATAAAAAAAGAATGATATACTGAAATTCTGTTTTATTTTTATCATGTCTTAGAAATCATACCCTTTATTCTTTCTATCTTTGTAATAATAGTAATAATAATATAAAACGGAACAACATTTTTGTATCGTGAAATGTTATATAAATCAATATTTATTATCTCTTTGTATAACGTATTAAAATAAAATCTGTTTTTTTTTTTAAACATGAGAATACCATCGTACAAGCCTTATGAGTTTTGGTTGTCTCCAGAGACCACATTCACTCCCATCTGGTTTCTGCAACCTTTATCTGTTGCTTATGTCCAATGCTGTGCTGTTTGCCTCTACACCATCCTATCACATACATGGGCTTCCAGATATTCCTTCGTCCTACGGGTTGTCAAGGAATCTCGGCGGTCCGTTATTATATTTTAATAACGTAATCAAAATGTTCATACTATAGAGCTAGTTATTTTTTGATAATAATAATATATTATTATATTTTAGGAATATTATATCAGAATATTGTAATATTGCCTGTTTTAAAACGGTCTGTGCGGTAGTTGTATTTTTCTGTTGTACTTTAGATGAATAATTATTATTTTTAAATTGTATTGTGGTTTTACAAGAGTTCGTGTGAGAATTCATGGAACGGGATAAAATTTATGTTTTATATCGTTTAGTTCACTGTTGTCTATTTTAATTGATCGCGGCAGGTCAAGAATAGCTCCGTGTACCGAGAAAATGAAGGCAAAGGTTCAAGTCTGAAAATGTTACGCTTTATTTCTGAGTATCTATTTTCGTGCCGTTTGGGACGTAACTCTGGCATCATTATTTATGTCCCGTTCTAATAAAGACTCTGTGTTGGCTCTTACTCCTAGCGAAACTTGCACAACCATAGTGCAATCAATTCATTATTATAATCATTTTCTTTAAAGCGCATGTACCGATCACCATTCAAATTATTAGAGAGAGACAGAGACAGAGAGATACGAATATGTACTTAATTGAAATGTTTTGGCTAACGTTTTATGATGTGGACAAAACTTTGACAGATTATGTTCTTGAATATAGTGTTTACTTATTTTTTTAATGTTTTATTTATAATTTGTAAACAATGTTTTTTTAAATATTTTGATTTAAAAAAAAATTACTCCACGTTTGTATTAGCCATGAAATACTATCCATAAATGTTACGATCATATATTACAAATTATAAGTCAAAACTAGGAAACATAGAACGGCATTATGACCTATAGATGGGTTTATATCATTTTCATTTAAACTGTTTTTAACCCTTCCCAAACCGTGCAGTAACACGGGTCTACCATCATAATTAAACCTGTTATATTTCGGTAAATACATCTAACTGTTATTTACGGTAACACGAGTTGACGGCACAGCTGTGTTCGGGTATTTTATATCACGGTATGGTAAAGGTTAAAATGAATAATTCAGCGCCTGTCTATGGTTTTTAAAACTCGTAGGGCAAAATTAAATGTATGGGAATGTTGGATAAAGAAGAATGTGGTGGTTGTAAAACCTTCGACAGTGGTTTAATAAGGGTATAATATCACTCTTCAGAGCTGCTGTTTTAACCCTTCCCAAACCGTGCAGTAACACGGGTCTACCATCATAATTAAACCTGTTATATTTCGGTAAATACATGCAAAATAAAATTCATATTTTAGATAATCCTAAAGAAAATATTAGCGCTCAGGAATGACTAGTGAAAAACCAATTATGAAAAGGGACTCGTACAAAAACAATTATTTTTCCATTCAATCCGTTATAAAATTAATACGTTGATAAAAATACAATTTTTGATATGAAAGGCAGAGATCACACTCTATTTTCACAGTGAAAAGAACAACAAACATACAAATATAATTTTCTCTTTTTCACTGATTAAATGAAGAGAGATAAGAAGTAAGGACACATTGTATAGGACTTAATGAATGGTCTAAATGATGTTATTAATCATTTTTTCAAAATTAAATGCTCAATATTTAGAGTAATTCGTGCCATTTAAGCTAATAAAAACAATTTTTATAACTGTTAATTACGGTAACACGAGTTGACAGCATGGCTACGTTCGGGTATATTTTATCATGGTATGGTAAAGGTTAAAGATGATAGTATTAATATAAAATACAACCAATACCTGTTCCGGACAGTACGATAGTAATATAGAAAAAATAAAGCAAGAACAGGTTGTAATGAAATAAATAAAAGCTTACTATGGACATATGTATCGCCAGCATACCGAATTTACTATTGTTCAGGTAAGATAAACCCTTTTTCCATATCATAAAAATTGTTCGCATTGATAAAATGAGTGCATTCTTCAACGGACGTTTTAATGTCTAGATACCGATGTATTTACTCGTATGTCATAAAAATAACATTTTCATATTTATACGAATTAACACAAAAAAAGACTTACTTACTCAAGAAAAAATATTAATATGTTAGTGACTTGGAGCTGATTTATATATACCTACCAGTTCTTTAAAATTAAAGTTTATTTTTTAATGGAAAAAAATGTATTCTTGAAACTTGGAGAGAGAATGAGGCTGCCATTCAGGAAAAAGGCTAAATCTCTATAATTGGTGATGTACAGTGCGATGAATATTTTTAATGAAATGTCAGATGATATAAGGAAAGAGGAGAAACAACATACATTCAAAATAAAACTAAGTACACGTGCATAAGTTATAGTAAATAGGAAAATTTTGATATTGTTTATATTAGAGCATATACATATATGTTAGATTTGTGGTTTCCGCAAGCACTAGTGCATGGGTCGCTAACCCGCGACCCGCCGAGTGTCTACTTGTGGCCCGCGGAGCATATGCGCACACGTTTTTCTTTTAGTGTACATAAAACCACAAAAAAATCATTCCAACGTGCGTAATTCGTATCATATCTCATATGTGGAAGTATCTCAGTACATTGATTCAACTATCGTGACAATTTCTTGTATGGTATATTCGTATTAACAAACAATCACAACGTTAAGGTGATTTCAAAAAGCGCGCACGGCCACTTCTGGGGGATAGCCGTGAGCGTGAATGTGCAGTCTGTGGCAAACTCGCAACGCCGTCGTTTGCTTTGAATAATAAAATAAATTATGTTGTACAGCCCGGTAGAAAATCTCATTTCTAAAATCTGGCTCGGCTGCTGAAAAGGTTGGCCACCCATGCACTAGTGTAAAGAACTGGCCTAGGTTAGATCGCGTTTTTGAGGCAACGCCTTGACAATGGCACGTGCTACCATGCCGAAACAACGGTATAGGTTTTCTCAAAGAAACCGTCTTAAAAAAAACGGTCTAACTTAGAACTAACTAGATTAAGAATAAATTATCTAAATATGTACTAAGGTTGATAATATTCATAAAATATATATAAATCCCTCCCTACCAGACAGCGCTACTAATCGTTTGATAGTGTAAATTGTCTGGTTTATCTAGATCCAGTCTATCATACAACTTAACACCCGCACATGTGGGTGTGGGTAATGACGATTAAATAAAATAGACGCGTAGGTTTTCACGGCCAGAGACAATTTATAAAATATCTGGATGAGTTAAAGTTATAATGAATATAGTTATCTTTATCGCATCACAAATGTGTTGACTGCGACCAAAACAGAGTTAGGGCAAAAAAGCCCTCAAGGTACTTGTTTATTCGTTACTTCATTACAGAATATAATTTATAGTTAATATCTCTACACACACCATCTAAATCGACCAATCGACAATCCGCACTCTTCCACATTCCTAGAAGTAGAATATCTCACATACAAAATTTATTCATTCACCGGTCATAATGAGAAATTGACAGAAATTTACTTTTTCAACATTAACCTTACTACGCCTTAAATGGTTCCTTTTATGAACCACCACAATCTCAATTTTGGCCAATTATTCTACCTATAAACACATATTGCTCTCCCTTTACCGCAACAATAGTTGCAACCTCCCCCCCACCTTTTATCTCTCTTTTTTATTTTTATTTATCTTCTGCACCTAAACATATTTATGTACCTAAACATTTCTGTAGATTTTCATAAATAGTATCACATGTTAAATATTTATTATGTTAGTTATATTATGTTTACACTGTCAAAATCCCTCAATAAAATAGTGAATAAAGAAAAATATGTAAATCAATTAATAAAGACACTGTGATACCAATCACAAGAACCAATGTCACATAGAATACTTGAGTAATATAAAAAAATACAGTCACTTATGTCATGATTTAACAAGATCTACAAACTGTCTGAAAATTAGTAAAAGCATATTTTCAAATGAAGATTTAAGATCACTCACTGTGATAAAATGGCATAAACATATATTGTAAACACAGAATAAGCGTCTCTTGAAATTGTCCTGATGTTGATAGGTCTATATATAAAAAGAATATTTCTATATCGTATTTTTACAACATTCTAGATTCACTGTTTTGTAATCGAGCATATGACATAACTTCAGTAACCATTAACGCGCGTCACACGACGGCGTAGGAGTGGTCGATATCATATTAAATATTTACAAATGAGCCATTACTAACCTAACCGAAGATGCTGTGTACAAATCTCCCTGTCTATCTGGGTTAAGCCGCCCATCAGAAATAAGTCAGCAGAATTTACTGGTCATGCGACAGTTTCCCGAAAGCATTCCTCCGAAGAGTTGTCCGCTGCATCTCAGCCGGCTTTCCACCGCCCCTCGATGCAAGTACATATATATTTCCGTCGCGTCTATCTTTAAAGCTTGGTACTTCCTGGTAGACAGCGCGGCTTGCTGTATTTTTTGTTGCATGCGGCAATGCATCACATTATTGTTTAATGGCTTTTCGTGCACGTTGAGGATAGCGTGCAAAGAATTATCCAGACACTAGACGATTGCTGAAAATGAATTTTATTATTACGTGTTTCGTATATTATTTATACATATTTCTCTTCCTGACAATGATTGATTTTCTTACATTGCTTTACCTAAACGTTTAACAACATTTAATTGCTGCGGATTATTTGACCTGAATCTATACTGAGGGTACGACAATTAATAATTATATTCTTTATTTTTATTTTTTAGCTTTGTTTCATTAACCACTTTTTGAGTTTAAATACATCTACTGGTTTCGAAAAATACCATTTTCTTCTTCAATTAGTATTGACATCCCGAAGAAAATTGTATTTTTCGAAATCAGTAGATGTATTTAAACTCAATAAGTGGTTAATGAAACAAAGTTAAAAAATAAAAATAATGAATTTTAACAACAACGTTAATTTTACTAATTTCAAAAGTATTAAAAAAAAATTACATTATATTTAAGCTATGTTAATAATATAATATATTGCAATAATTAAAAAAAAATATTTCGTTTCATACTCTCAACAATATATATATATTTTTTTCTTTAGCCTGCTGAAGTAATCTGCGAGAGATAATCCTCTCTAAATGCTTTCCACAAAGTATAATCTTCTGGCAGTCTTTAAACTTTCCTCTACACTTTTATATATATTTTTAATCAATCTTTCTTGATAGAAATATGTTTTCTATTTTTGAGTTGCCTTGAAATATTTTTATAGTACACTGCATTCTTTTAACGCATGCTTTTAATTATATTTCTTTTCTCCTCACTCCGTTAACAATTATAGCATAACAATTTTTTTTCTGAGATTGCTTCTAACATGTCTATAAACTTCTTCATTATGAAGTATAAAATAATGCCTTTTTACCGCCATTTTATTCATATATAGGCAATATTTATCACTAATTTAAATATATGTCTATATAACTATATCCCAAGAAATACTATTACTTAAAAAGTATCGATAAATCAATCTACATTAATTCTCCTCATAAAATAAACGTTTATAGTGCACATTAAACACAATGTTTTGTAGAATTTTAATACATCTACTGACATAATAATTTACGTAAACAGATAAATATGTTTGTCAGAGATGAGCAATAATTTTTGCTGGTAAATAATCTTACAAGTGTAAACGAGGTATTGAAAATAATCTAATTTGACAACCTGTCGCATCACACAAAAATTATTATACAAAATTGTTACAGATATATTTTGGTATTACAAATTTTACGATTCGCGAGCGCAATTTGCCGCCAAAGTGTTTTGAAATTGGTACGATTTTAGGAGCGTAAATTCAACAGCCATCGAAAGTACTTTTGCTTGACAGCCAGCGATATTCATGTAGAGAACTGTGCCAGCGTTGCCCGCCCGCAGAAGTGTGTGGGTAGGTACCCGCCTAAAGTAAATATTGGCAGAGGCTCCAGACCAAGATACGCTTTGTGACTGGGAGACAGTTTAATTCGGGATAAAGACTTGGCCAATGATCGTTGCTGTTTTCAATACAATGGCAATACCGAGAAACACCATCTACGTGCTTCGAAAAAAAACAAAAGAGTTTCGTTATCGTGATTTTAACATGCTTTTATAATACACAATAAACACACTAGTAGCAGAGAAAATGTTGTAAGAAGTCCATTTTGGAAGTTAAATCAGTCTGTAGGCATTTTTAAAAATATTTTTCGCATGTGATCGCATTGATAATTTATTATTATAGGTACCTGCATTATTGATAGGTAGAACATCTTGATGTTGTTAAAAGATGGCGTGATAAGTTATTTTACGTGACATAAATATAATTAAGTAGACAACTGTTTGCGATGCTTTTGAAAGCCTAACGTTTAAAACGACTGAGTCGTTTATTAAGTTAAGGAGAGGATACATTAATAAAATGTTGTAAACGAGTAAGTAAATCTACAAAACGTGTTTCCATAAACTATAATGTATAAATAATGTTAGTTTAGTAGAAATGTGAACATGAAAACATGTCACTTGAAGTTATTGCAAGTGCGACGTTATTTATATAGTATTATTAAGGAGAACACATTCTTATTGTGAAGTTGTAGTTATTCAGAATATATATATTGTGATATTTTAAATACTCATTTATTTATTTATTTATATACAGTAATACCCCGACTTACGCGAACTCAGTGTTACGCGGTTCGTTTGGCGACACTGCCGCTAGACTGCCGCCCGCTATATTCAGTGTTCCTCTAACTGTGATCGCTAGAAACTGATATCGCTCATGCGGTAGAAGAAGTTGTTCATCTTGGCAGGCAATCAGATGTAGAAGTCAATGCTAACGATGTCAACGAGCTGTTGGATTTATTTAGTCAGGAGATAACAACCGATGAGCTCATAGAGATGCGTAAGCAAAACGACAATAAAGACCCACAAGAAAAGCACATGACAATTGCAAGCTTGACAGACGGTCTCAGCTCAATTAAAAATGTCTTAAAAATTTTAGTAAACATAGACTCCAACGAAGAACGCGTTATAGTTACAAAGCAAGGAATAAAAATATTATTAGCTTGCTACGAAGAATTTTTGCGTGAAAAAAAGAAGGCATTGTGTCGTCAGACGAATTTGTTAGATGTTATGAAGCCATCGATATGGAAAAGACTTTTTTACGTAAATCGTTTATTTTTTTAATATTTTGTATTAATATGTACAAAAAAACTGCTATTTTATTAAATATTTTTCTTCTAAACTAGTGTTTTTGTTAGTCATTGGTCCCAATTAAACAAAATTGTATGTATTTATATGCAGAGTTGTACCCCGACTTAGGCGAATTCAAGTTAAGCAATTTTAGTCGGTACCACCTGTCGCGTGGCTTCGGAGTATTACTGTATAACATTTATCATCCAAATTAATAACACTAAAATATTTATCAACTGATTATAAGTATTTTGTGATATCTTTATGAAATTAAACACAACCCGTTAATAATGATAGGAAATTATTAGTTTTTATTATCTTAATTTATTTTTAAAAAGTAAAGCAGCAAAATAATTTATGCATAATTATTATTATGACGTGCTTGTTGCTATAGTGGTGGGACATTAGCCTGGTGATCTAGCGGTCGGGGGTTTGAGCCTCATCCTAGAAGACCCCCAAGTTAGTCTTATTTTAATAACGCAATCAGTTAGATTAGTTTTAATATACTAAGAATGTTGATGTGACACGTATTCCGTGCACTTATCTCTAATGAAAAAAAAAAGAACTACTTGAACTATTTATTTTAATTATTTTTTTCCGCGAATGAATTCTATTAGTTGGAAAGTATGCAAGTACCTACTCATTTATTGAGTCAATCAATGTTTACATTTAAAATTATTGTGACAGATTCGGATTCTGTTTGTGTCAGATTATTAAATTAAAAATTAAAAATTATTTAAATACCTACTGTTGTACAATTTCGTGCGACATGTGCGAACGCAGATGCGTAGAATCAGTTTCATTTGTTGCATACGAATAATACTAAATGTTTAATTGGGTGGGGAGGAGCATACAATAATATAATGAACTCGGTAAAAATAATACAGAGAACAATCATCAAAGTAATATTTTTTAAAAAATCAACTTTTTCAACACAAACACTTTTTGCAAAATTCCCAGTTCCCAAAATAGAAAACATTTACAAAAATATCTCAATTAATCAATTAATTAATTAAAGAAAATATCACTATAAAATTTGAAACAAGCACATCATTAAGGTTTAAAAATAACTAAATGTAACACTAACTAACTAATAAACTACTAATAACTAAATATAACATCAAACACTATCGAAAATTTTTTATATACTTAGGGATAAAAAAAATTCAATAGCCTCCCTTAACAAATTAAAGAAATAAAAGATTTAAAAGAATTTAGAAAGAAATTAAATGAACACTTCAGAAGCACATAATTAGAAAATAAATAGTATTATAGAACACTTCAGAAGCACACAAATAGACGATAAATAATTATAGACTACAAATGTTATTATTGTGTAACTCCATCTCCAAGCACAAGAGCTAGTCTCTTTTTTGGAGAGGTAAGCGAAAAAATCATGTAATTTTAATAATGTAAAATACTTAATTCATGTTATAAAAAATTGTAAAAATGACAAATAAATAAATCCCAATCGTGATATCTTATCAAAGTATATGAATGATTATGGATACATGGTATATGGATCGTTCTAGAAAACTCTATTATGTTATTATTTGACCAATAGAATTTATCTAACGCCCTCATTACTAATTTAATTTCATAATTTAACGCCGTGCTAGAGTTTACATTCAAAATTAAAGCATTAAATGGATTCAGGTAAATTCAATATTCTTGAGAATCATAATTCTACTCCATAGAAGTACTTGCGTACCTATGTACACATGATGGAATGCAGTTTGTCCAGTAAATAATGCATAAAGAAATAATATGCTGTGAAACTGCACTTACAGAAAAGTCCCGACGACCTCTAGAACCCATTGAACATTCACTGAAAGTGTACTTTGAAGGATTTTCGCATAGTGCAATAATTCAAATGTTTTCGTTTAATAGATAATAATTTTAAATTTTCCGTTACAAAAATTATAATTGTTTAAATAAAAATATTTTTGATAATTTATTACACAAAGTATAATGCTAAGCAACGGTTTTCAAATAAATGAAATTTTAAAATGTCAAATACACGCGTACCTAATAAAATTTCATTCCTTCCTAGTGAACTGTACACATAACACGCGCACGACGTTTTCCATATAACCACCACAATACTGATTATACTCATTGTTTCGAAAATATGAATTGGCTGATTGAATATGGAAAAAATTATGTTACACGTTTTGGGTACACGATTTTTTTTATTATTGTTATATTTAAACTTAAACGTCCTCTATCGAAGATATTTATTTTTGACAACACAATAAAATTCCGTATATTTAATTTCCATAAATTACCGAAATTTTCCCAAATTTATCATCTAATCAAACTATATATAGCAATTAAATATATTTACGTTACAAAGTTTACGTCACTTCCTGCTTTGAGGTAAAAATTCATTATATTTGCCCTAATTCTACAAATATTATTAAGATAGTAAACATATTGTGATAAGGCATTAATGAATGTCAATGTCTCTCACGGATGACATCACATTTGTGACATTTTACACTTCCACGGAAACTTAACCGACATGTCAGAACAGCTGTGTGTGTCTGACATTGAAGCTCAAATACAAACTAACGGAATGTTTACAATGTTGTAAGCAGACAAAATAAAATTCTAGTTACATAAGAATCACGTTCTACCCCTGATGTAATTTCTTGCGATTTCGTGTTAGTAATTAAAACTATTTTTATTTCGACAAACATAATAATTAAAAAACAATTTATGTACAGAGACATATGTCTTAATAAACTATGAAGAAGTACAACAAATGTAAATGTACAAAAAAGATTTCGTCTTTTTCTATTATTTCTATCATCATTATCAGCATAATTTTCACCCCCTTATCTCTCAGAGAGAACCTCAAAAAGGAACTTCCATCTTTCACTATCTTGAATCATTTCCATATTTGGCTCAAGATAGTGCAAGGACGTTCAATCAAGGCTCAATCTGTCTTCATAAAATCTTTGTCGATGTTTATGCCAACTTTAATCTGGGACAATACACCAACCTTCGTCCCTCCAGAATAGAATGAACATTTTGATAATCGTTCCTTTGCCTAGCCACCTCAATTAAGATCTTTCTATTTGTAAACGTGTGTTTTTCCTTGTCGAGAATGTTCGTTGATACGGTACTTCTTACTTGGTCCACAAATGTTATTCCTGCTACTCCCCTAAGATATTTCATATTAAAATGGACCTTTTATTTCGGGCGGGGAAATTTACTTATTGTTGGCTATGCTGTCAATTAGATTAGTTGAATGTAGAGATTAAATTTAATGTATGACGTTTTCACAGAGCAAAAATTTTATAATTAGAAAATTAACTCTAACTTAATTAGTGCTAACTCATGTTTATTGTACGGAAGCTATTTTCACAGTTAAATATTAGATATTCACAGTTGTATCAATGTGTCCAAAATTTTATTTTTAAAAAAAATAAAATAATTGGCATTTCCTATCGGATTACTCAAAGGTATTTGAGATTGAATTTAAAGCAGATGGCTTTCAAATAATGGAACGATAGATGGATCAATTTGAAAAGTGTAACATATAGGTTCGAAAATTTGTCGTCAATGTACTGTGTGTTGTAGCATAATCGGTTAATGCACGTTCCCCTGATTGGAAGAGATCCAGGTTCGAATCCCGGTAGCAACAACAATATTTTTCGGTAAAATTGATTTTATATGTATATCTTCCTAATTAATGCATTTCATTTGTATTTTAAATAAATATCTAATTCGGCGGCAACCGGTTCAACAATGTACACATATAGTCAGTCGTCCATCTTTCAAAAAGGCGTATCTCGTATTTTGTTAAAATTGAATTTCAACGGGGTTTACATTGCCCAAACACATGTCCATAATTCATTCAAACAAGCATATCTGAGTTTTATTCCAATTAAGTAATATTACTTAAAAACATTTAGACATAACCACTCTTATTTGTCAATCTTACACTGTCTTTAAATGCAAAAATATCCATAGAAATCGGCAGATAATTTTCAATTTAACAGTGAAAAATTCCACACAATTTGTTAATATATCGTCTATTGTAAAATCGACAAATTTGACATATGCTTCTTTGAAAGACGGACGACGATATTATACAATATATAGTATGTAGGTAAAGATTTCATAAAGCTAGTTGCATAATATTTTAATAATTTAAATCATATTTTAGTCATGTCGATTACTTCAATAGGTATGTGAGAAATGTATGTAATAATAAATCCTATACATAGGTATAATAATATGATAAACTTACGTAATATGAGATATTTCTAAAGATCTTATTTGTTAACAGCTAATTTCTCTGTCTCTTTTCATTTTTAATGTGTATGTACACAAATGAAATTTTGCTCTTGCGTCTCGAAGATATGACGGTATCTGATCTGCGTATAAAATACAACAGAAAAGAATGTGTGACATCTCACTCCGCGCTCAACTCGGTAGTGTCTTTATATAAGTCTCGAGATGACTTTCGAAACAAGTCTAATCCATATCCTTATGCTTCCATTGTTTGATTTCTTCTGCCATATATAAATATCTTCGTAAACTTTAATCATAATCGTAACGTTACGAACGTTGTATATTTGTTTATTACATGATTGTTTGTTAGAAGAGTCTGACGTAAAAAACATTGTAAGGCTTTGAAAGCAAACCCTTTCGAAACAAAGGTCGGCGAACTTTGAAGGGTCGAATTACCACATGCGATATCCTCCAACTTGATCGCAAGTCGAATATTTTAATTGAAGCGCGTAGTAAATCTATTGAATACAGAGGCGCGTGTCGTTGCATAATTCAACCGAAAGGGTAAACATTTTGCAAAAAACTCTGCTGTCTGTCAAAAAGGACTTAAAAAAGACCAAATATCTCGTCGAAAGGTTTGATAACCTCCGATTAGAAGCGGGTGGGTGCCTCTGAGTTTCGAGAATAATAATAAAATATTATGGAATAAATGTGCTAAAAATAGGTATGTTTTTTACGCACAGTAGATAGGTTTAGAGTATAAATTTATCAGACTCATTAACCATAAACCATAAACGTAATTATAAATATTCATGTTTATTACATTATAACAAAACTAAACCTATAATTATCAAATTCAAGAATTATATTGGCTTTAATTTTAAAAATATTTTTACATCGATGGATAAAATGTCTTCATATTGACTATTCTAACGTGAATTTTTAAATAATGCAGAAAAACTATTTTTTTTTAAATTTATGTAGAAAACAAACTTATAAACATAAATTTAAGAAGGTTTTACCTAATCACTTTAAAAAAAGACAGTATAACTATATTGTTATTTTGTTTTATAAGGTTTTATAGTATCTTTATAATATATAAATCTCAAGGTTAGAGAGGAAGATCGTTTACGATTTTATAAATTATAATCATTAAATAGGAGTGCAGAAAAGTTTAATTGAAATATAATTTTGTATTTTATTTTATATAATATTAACACTTCAATTATACAATAAATGAGCTACATTAAAAATATGGTCATTGGACCTCTTAAAAACCCGTATCACATGCGTTCACTTTAATGTTACTACCCACCGCAGCCTATTGATACTACAGTGAATTAATAATAAAATGTATAAAAATGTTACATTACACGTCTGAACAAATTACAATACAAAATATATGAAAGCTTAAGAACATAGTTACATACATGAACATAAAAATTATTATAAATAAATATTTATGATATAGTATAGAGTAATATAATAATTCAAAGTATTACTATTGTAATTGTAAAAATATGGTTAATTAAGCATGAAATACTTTTTTTTTACATACTCGTATATTCTTTGTTCCTTTTGAAAGTGGGAATATCGTCAAAGTATTAAACTCTAGCGTAACTATTAGTAGTAGTATGTAGTAGTATTAACTTTAGGAATTCTTGTTGAGCCAATAGTGTAGTACAGTGGTCGACAATTTGTTTCGCATTAATTTGTATGCATCTGTAACAGCGCGTTCTTCTTGTAAATAAATTCTACCTTAAGTATACTATAAAAATTTCTAAGTTTCTTAACCTTTACCATACCACGATATAAAATACCCGAACGCAGCCATGCTGTCAACTCGTGTTACCGTAAATAACTGTTAGAAAAAATGTTTTTATTAACTTAAGAATTTACTCTAAATATTGAGCATTCAATTTTGAAAAAATGATTAATAACTTAATTTAAAGCATTTATTAAGTCCTATACAATGTGTCCTTCCTTCTTAGCACTTATTTAATTAGTGAAAAAGAGACAATTGCATTTGTATGTATGTTGTTCTCTTCACTGTGAAAATAGTGTGTGATCTCTGTCTTTCATATCACAAATGGTATTTTTACGAACGTATTAATTTTACAACATGAATGGAAAAAATAATTATTTTTGTACGATTCCCATTTCATAATTGGTTTTTCACTAGTCATTCCTAAGCGCTAATATTTTCTTTAAGATTATCTTAAATATGAATTTTATGTTGCATGTATTTACTGAAATATTGCCGATTTAATTATGATGGTAGACCTGTGCATGGTTTGGGAAGGGTTAATACTGATTTTCAGAAATTTCCTTTGAACTGTTTTAAGTGGTAAAAAAAACTTCCCGCCCCACGCGACAATTCCATAGGCTACGACGAAATATTATGTATCATTTTAAAAGGGTTTTTTGATAATATTAGTAATTAGGCATATATAAAATAGTTTACTATATTCATTAAATATTTATTTCACATATTTAATCACTGTTATTTTATTATAATATTAGGATACGATACATTTTAAAGATTCATTTACATTATAAAATGTATAAAAAAATATATTTAATATGAGTTTTCCGATCGTAAATTTAAAGCGACCGGGAAAAGCGGGAATCTGGTGGAGTGTCGTGTTTATTGGTTTAGCGACCGCTAAAAAAATATTTCTGCTTCTGATGCCATCTGGCTTCCATCCTCCATCCAACGAAGTCTTCTGAAAGTGGAAATTAAGCCTTCTTCACAGTACTTGGGGAAGTTAGTTCCGCGTACGAGAATACTATTAATTTGTACTTGTTGGGGAAATGTTTATTATGAGAAACACATTGCACCGAGTGCGACAGAAGATGTTCAATACTAAATTATACGGTCATACAACAGTTAGATAGAGTAACTTATTAAAACCCTTATTACCTTCGTCTCCCTGAGTGAGGTGGTGCAAGGCAACCGTCGTTATATGGTGGATCTTTATATTCTAAAAATGTTTAGAAATGCCCAGACAACTTGACTGGGAAGCGTCAAACCTTCCAGTCAATCTTTACTTCAGCCCCAGTAAAAACAATTTTTTTCAATTTTTTTCTGTTTACTCCGTTAATTTCAAAAGTGTGTAATTCTTCTATCTTTTGAAATAAGGAAGCAATGTGTCGGAAACATGATTTAAAATCAATGGTATTTATTTACATAAATATTTCATAATATATTTTACCTATGATCTATGTATACTACGGGTAAATTCAAAATAAATAGGAAAAAAACCATTCAAACTCACATTTTAACGTTTTTAATTCTTAATTTAAATTAATTTAATGTACTTATAGTTTTATACAAGATGTAACAGAGCTGGTCCACAGTATTTTATGGGTGGATACCTGATTAAATTACGACTCAAAAATGTTCAAGGAATATGTGACTAATCTCAACCATATGAGAGATATAAGCATTTCAAAAAAACCATAATCATGCGATCATTCCGATTAATTGAAATATTTTATTAATTCCAATTTATACATTGAATACAAAAAATAGGTTATCGAATTTCGAGCGACCAGACTACTTTTTGTCAGGTGATTTAGGGCTTGAAGCAATGATACAAATTAAAAATGGATATATTTTGCACATATTTATTTCGAAATACGTAGACTTAAAACTAAACACGATTTTGTAAAAATTTCAAACAATAATATTTTCTGTAACAGTGTAGAATTTGCACATGTTCCTTGAACATTTTAGACTTGTAATTTAGTCAAATATCCATCCATAAAATATTGTGGATCAGGTCTGTTACACCTGTATAGTAATAAAATTCATTGATGTAATTTACAAAAATATTTATAAAAAGTCAAATTATATTAAAAATAACGATCAGTTAATTGCTTTATAATTGTCTCCGCCTACTTTATTAAAAATTCAGAAAATAAAAGTTGTTCATTAATATATATATATTTTTTCATTACTTAATAGTTATTCATTGTATCTGTTTTTTGGTATATTACAATATATCAATAATTTTGGAAAATGCCATAATACGGAAAAAAGTTAAATAAAACACCGTCTCTTCAGAAACATCAGGAAATCGTTTATAGTATTTTTGTTAAATCTATTTTCATCATACATTGAATATATTGGTGGAAATATTGGAAGATAGGAGGCACTTTCTTCGGTCTGCCTGATACTGGATCAATTTTCTCTTTTTTCCAACCACAAGACATGCGACACAGAATATGTAAACACTGTTAACACTCGTGTAATAAGGATTGTTTTATGTGTTTGAGGAATTAAATATGTATTTATTAATTAATATTATCGGTAGTAAAGCGGATTGAAGCGACGGCAGATTAGCCCGTATACAGTTCTAAGCCCGTATACACACTGGGCTCGTTGCAGTTCGAGAGTTGATTGCAGCGGCCTATTTTCTTCTTCCTCGTGCGCAAAGGGACAGGTTAGGAAAAGAAAGAGAAGGAGATACTAGGTTTATTTTTTGATAATCGCACATAGATTATGTGCATGTATGAGTGCGTTGAATGGCGCTAACATACATTTTTAATCGTCTTTGTCCCGAAGATGACATGTTTAATAGTAATCCTGGTTAGTCTGTGTCTTTGACAGTGTATTTATAAAGAAACTGTAACGTTTTAGAACGGTGAATAGTTCCATTTTCAAAAACAGTGATGAAGAAAAAATGGTCCTTTAAAGGAACTTTGTTAAAAATAATAAATTAAATATTACATTTTGAAAGCAAGCATAAATTAAACGTAGTGTATAGATAGTTTACCTACCTACATATTTTATTCTATCCTTTCTGATTAGCAGTGCGCGTTTACTTTTCGGCGCCTTAATAATTCAAAATCATAATTTTTTTTTTTGAAAATACATCGCTTGTACGGCGCAATGTTACGCTGCGACGCACATCACGTGATGTGCGTGTCAACCCAGCGCAATCTTTATGATATTCGCGATTAGTTTGTTTTCATATGGAGTTTGCACACCTCGTGTCTCGTGCATATTTAAACATTATCATTTATTTACTATTTTCCTATAAAATATATTGTTTTTTTAAAACTTAAGTTACTACGTACTTAATAAATGGTAGTGAACATGTTTCTAGACTTTTCTATATGTCCTGGAAATAAATAAAAAGCCTGTGATTTTTCCATGCTATTTATTTTTAGTTTATTATATTTAAATATGTACGAAAACTGAATTACAGACGAGAAAAATTCTTTAAGGTGTAAAGATTTTTGACTGCTTTGTTTTGTTCGAGATGTGTTATTAAACGAAATATTATTATAATTTTCCCTACCGTCAACCGCAAGCAGAAGCGATGAATTTTAATCAAAAAATATTAATAATTATATTTAAACACTCGTGTTTAAGCATCAAATATCGATTTTTTAACTTTTTTGCGCTTCTCGATTTACTATTAAGTGTATGAATATTTTCCATTCGCAGTCTGCTTAATACCATTATTTTATCGTACTCGTCAGTTTTCCTATCTTTATGTACATATCTACGCGCCGCTTTATCTGAACTGGATCATCTTCTATATTAATGAAACCACAAATTTAACAACCAATTTCAATGAAATTAAATTATTATTATTATTATTATCAAAATTAAAATCACCTTATTATTTTAAATCCACATCACCTTACAGCGTTGGAGTGTTCCATTTTTTTCAAATATCTATTGATTTATTTTTTACACTTTTGAAAAAAAATTACCTTCAGAGCCAACCAAAAGATCATATACACAGTTTAAAAGGATTTGACGTTTCCCTTCAATGAAGTGTATGAATTTCACATTCAATTTTCATTAGTGACGAACAGAAGGGTTCTATTTATAAGTTTCTCATGCGTACGTAGGCTCATCTGTTCCAATACTGGTACGCGTGATAAATCATTCGGTAATTGACTTGGAATCCAGTCCACGGGATGTGGATATGCAGGCGGTCAGATTTAAAGCGAACGACCTGCCATTTCCCACAATTACTATCATTGCATCGCCGCAGCGCTGCGCCAAGAAAATGATGTCAGAGGAAGCGGCGCGCGTTGACCCGCGGCTGGAGGGTCGGGTCCGCCGCTGCTCGGTGTGCGCAAATGACATGGTGCACACCGATGAATTTCAGAAGGCTTTTTACAACAGACACTGTGGCGCGGATATAAACCAGATTGTATAACTCCATGCAACATGGCATTGTTGTTCCATATTGCATTGCGGCAACCGATGGCTTCGTTTTCGCCGGTGATAGGGTCTGTTTTTCTCGGTATTCAAATACTCGGGATTCGAGATATCATATTTTTGCTTCCCGGATTTGATATAATAAGATAAATTCCTTCCGAATTTAATACATTTACAGTGTGTTTTTTAAGTTTTTCTCTAGGTTCAAAATAAACGAAGTTTTTCAGAAATTTGAGAGAGAAATTCACAAAATGTAAAAAAAATTAATTATGTATATAAACTTTTTAACGGGGGTGATTTCAGGATCTTCTGGTTATGAAGAAAGTGAATTAAAATTTCTTGAAGGCTGCAGTAATAACCATTTGCAATATGTAGTATTTAGATTGTGAAAATGAAACATAAAACATCCAATAATTGCCATCAAATTTATGAATGAAGATTTCATTCATAAATTATTTGCATGTTTTATGATTTGATGAAATTTTCATTCATAAATTTGAAGTGTCGAAAATATCATTCGTTTGCCATAAATTTCATCATCAAGTCATAAAACAAACTAATACAAATGTTTTACATTACGAATACAAAAAATAGTTAAATGATTTGTATATGTATACATTATCACACGAATTGTTGCTGTCACAATACTAAAATTTGTCTATAATTCTTATAGGGATTTTATTTTGTTATTTTATAATATTTCATACCAATTGCATTTTGCTGTATTGCTGTGTTCATTATTATCATATAATATATGTATATATTATATGTAACGTAATTATAATATATCGCGCATGCGTGATAAAAACCATGAACAACTGTCAAATCTTTTATTTTTCTTTAGTGGTAGAAATAGGAACCGAGAAGATTGTTAGTGCAATTAGTCAACGAGATTAGTTCTTAGATTTTAGAATGCTTCCTTAATATTACTTCAATTTATTGTGATATTGCTATTTTTGAACATACTCGTAGTTCTGTGATATTTTAAAACAAATTAAACAAATCAGTTAAAAAGCTGTATGTCTTTCTGATTGATTCATTTAATTTGTTTATTGTACATATATTAATATTTTTTAAAAGTTAAATAATTAAAAATATTTAAGAGATGTTGAAGATTACTATTTTAAGATTTTATATATTAAATAATCCTTCGTTGTTCCGCAACCGTATTATTGTCAAAATCGAGTATGTACTACTCAATAAATTTATACAAAATTTAACGAACGTAATTCTCCGGTTTCCACATATATTTATATAAAGGATAGTGCTTAAAAGTCGGAATACCCGGGAATTTAGATTAGGAACTTCCGAAACAGTGTGCTAAATTTTAGCGTGTGAACGAACATGGACTGTGAAGCGAGATGAACTTTGTCATACAGTTTATTATAAATGTTTGACATGTGTAACGTTAAATTATTTTTTTAAAATTTAACATGTATGTAGCTAACTTTAATCAATAATTTATTCTGTTATTATTTTTTTTTTTTTTTATTAATATTAAAAATATAATACAATTTCAATAACCAGTGGATATAATTTGTTTCTTATCTATGAGAGTAAGACTCGTGTATAGAGAAGGAGTATATTCGAGTTAATTTATGTTTCAGTTAGTCTGTGTACATATTTTTTTAACTTCAGTTACAAATTTATGATAGTCTGTAATTTTTCTAATTGTGATGGGGAGATTGTTAAAAAATTTGATACCTTGATAAATATATTGATTTTGAGTTGCGGTATATTTTAGTTTTGGGATATCAATTTGATCTCTATATCTTGTAGATCGGAATTCGCTTCTAAAATTTAATTGATTTTTAATTTTGAAAATTTATGTATTGTACTTTTCATATGTTAGATTTCTAGAAAGCCGATAAATTCTGCGTGGTAAGACCTAGAAGATTCTAGAATGGCGCTGAAATGTCGTAAACGTTCGGGAGACTTTTGGAAAGTGGGCAGCGCGTTTTTAGAATGTTGTTGAAAATCATCTATATCTGTATGACAATCTCTCTGCCCCAACTGGAGGTAGAAGTTTCTACTAGTGTCTATATGCACGCCCATGATTATGAAAGTGGTCCAAGTCACGTTGTTTTAAATTAATATAATGTGATGCAAATTCAGAAAAATTTGAAGCGTTATATTCGGTGTATTGTTACGACATGCAACGGTATTCAGCTAGTGTTTATTTTGATAACAGAGTAAAAAATTTCAACATTAAATTTTTTATTTTCTCATAAGCTAGATGCAACATTTATACGTACTATAAATGTAGTAAACTAAATTAATTTTGAAACATTGCGTTGTGTAATATAAAAATATGTTTCAATCAATTCAAACGAAACGAAAGAAACACGACTTAGATCACTTTCATAATATTGAGCACATATATGTTATATATATATGCATCTATAAAATTGAAAATTTTAATTGGAATGCGGTATTTTTGATACGAATATTATATGGGTAGCTAATCTTATTTAACAATTACCTACATGATTAACTTCTTTTTAGAAATATCCTTCTGTTCATAACAACTTTGATTAATTTTTTTTAAATTACGATACCGTCTTGTAATTGTGCCTTTTGCACATATAATAATAGATTATTTGTACAATGAGATTGCGTACTGTACATGTGTTTAGAGTACGAAAATACCTTTCAAACGGAAGGTATTTTGGATTCTCAATTCCAGTGAAACCAAACCTCAAAGTCATAACAACAATCAAATATCTCTCTGGCAGATGAATACCTTGTTACTGCCCATCTGCTGCTGCATATCTCAACTACGGGTTGTGTGTCAATTTGTTATGACATTTGGCAGAGGCATTCAAAACATTCCTGTCTGTTATCGAACTTTAAACAAGAAAATGAATACTTTGATTTATAGCTTTTCCCCGCCACTCCTTCCACAAAAAATCTTCCTCAAATTTACTATTATTTTTTAATGGGCGGTATCTTTGATTATGATGGTTTTTTAATATGAGTATTTTAGTATTTATAATTTCGCATTTACACGAAGAACTCAGTGAAATGTTAGATATGTTCCACCTTTACATGAATTAATAATATTATATTTAAGTACTGTATTTAGAACTATTTAATATCTTTTCTTGTGATGCTCATAAAAATATACACATAAAATTTATCTCTAGTGACTTATAAGTGTATAATTAAATTAACTCAAACAATTCATTTTCAAAGCATAATGTGTATTAACTTCGCTTGCAGAAATTCTAATTTCGAGAAAAACTCAACCTGTTGAACATTGAACATTTAAATACTCGTCACATTACGTCACCACTGAATACGCTAGCACCGTGTGCTAAGATTGTTTTAAACATGGCTCGAAACTTTTGGAATTAAAATAATTTTCTCGATAAATTGTGAGCTTTTTTAAATTAATCGTGATTTTTTATTGATTATTTTAATAAGATAAGTGTTAATGCGCCGTTGTTTCGATTTTAGAAGATAATGTCTGACGTCATCGTTGGAACCTCGATGCTTGGGACCATGACTTTAAATTTTATTAAAATTCAACGACTTTGATGGGTGGAGCATCTGGTTCAGATGGCACAGTTTTCCCCATGTGCACACCGCACCTAACATTTTATAAACCAGAGGGTGATGGGTATATCTAAGTTCGCGACTCTGGCGGCTGGATGGAGTGATCTTGAGGCTAATGACCAGAGAATAAACGCGCCTACCTCTGACTATAGTGATGATGATAGTTTTTTTTTTAAATTCTATATAAATAAATCGAACATTTAAACACCCATTCTGTTCATAACGTAAGAGATGTTCACTATCTCGTTAACTAGACCGAATTTTGTGCTAAAGAAGACAGGTTCATCCGTCGTATCCAGCAACACAAATATTAAAAATAATTCATCTCAATCTAAGCCCGAGTAACAAGGTTATAAAATAATTCTAGTAAAAAAAAATATTTTCTTTTAGACAAAAATATTTTCGTTTGCCCATGATGAAAATACAATACAAAAAAGGAAGTTTAAAATAAAATAAATGATGTTCTGTTCATGTGATCATTTCCATGAATCCTTTCTGCCAACACCCAATAACCAGTTCATGCGATGGTATTTAAGTTTGTTCATCGAGAATTGTTATGCTTCTGAATTATTAATAAAATGGTGTTCACTATTTTTTTTCATTACATTGTATAGACAAAATTCGAAGGTATTGTGACAGTATTAAGTAAGTTATGATTAACTCTTCGCGATGTTTGTTTTCCTACTTTTTGAATGAAAATATTTTAACACGATAATTATTAATATTTTATAGATATTCATGTTAATTGGAACCCAGTTTAAACAAGACAATAATTATGTCTATCAATGACAATAAATTCCAATACCCAGTTCTTTAATTTCAAACTATGCTCGAGTACATTCGAACGTCTGAACATGATTTGTCTAAAACGATATATATTTCCAGTACTCACGACTTTCAACAAAAATAAGATCCACAAACTAAATAGTAACACAGAGAGGCATGGAAAGATGTATGTTGGGCATGTCACGAAGAGGTAGGAAAAGAAACATGTTGATAGGAGAACAGACAGAGACAAAGTAGTACACCACGTAATGAAAATGATGATGATATATTTATATAATGCATGTTTGATAGAAAATGATAGTACGTACATTTGTGTAACGCTTGAATGAAATAATTTTAAATGAGTACGGAATATTTCCGTTGTTTGTGCATTTTTTGCAAAAACATTTCAATTTTACTGCGTATTAATGAACCGCCGACGCAGCTTGCTTTGTTAGTGGAAATTTTATAAAATAAATTTCGCTCATTTTCAATACGTTTTTTTTTAATAACATATGTTTACACGAAACACGCAATCTTTTACTCAACATTTTAATTCAATACGCTGTATTTTTAAGATAAAATGCCGCATGGGTGAAAAAGAAAGGTACGATGTAGGAACACACCTGGCTATTTAGATCCGGTCTCTTCTAACATATTAAATTAATTATTAAGTAAAAAAGTATCCATCACTCTCGATACTTAAACCCTCCACCGCTTAGGGCCGCTGTAATGCAGGATTACTTTTAATTTTCTTATTTATTGTTTCATTATCGTTATATCAATAGAAAATAAATTGAAAGGGTGAAACGCACCCTCGCAGAAAAAAACGAGGGCACAGACAAATTGTCACCACAATACCACCAAAATAAAAAATCTTTTGTACAAAGGTTTCATTTGTTTCTAGGGCCAAAAATATATAACAAACTAAATTTACATTACATTTTTCGGCAAAGTTGAATTTCTGGCTGCATAAAAATGGAAGAAATCATGCACAAAACCTTTTGAAAGTACATATATATGTACATGATGTAACGAGTATGTAGCAATATTATTATACAATAGTATTTTTACTTCAAATTTTCCCTTATAATTTATGTTAATTATAGTTAATTATGTAATGATTTTATATTTTATTTTGCACTTATAGTATTTTTACCGTAATTTTGCACTAATTATAACAGAAAATCTATAATACAGCAGTGTAGCAGGCAGAACACCGAATCAAGTGTTTAAATTTCTGCCAAAATCTAATAAATTAAATGTCTCAAAGCAAAAATATTGAAGTACTATAAGTCGATAAAGACTTGTGAATGAATTTATTAATTAGGTAGGTACATAAATTCCATTGTTGAGTATCAACAATATTCACGCTTATACGTAACGGGGGTGAACATACCTGCATACATATGTACGCACTTTAATATAAATGCAATAGCCCGGAGCAAGGTTGGTAATTATTAAAGAGCGTGCAGCGAGCTATATGGGTCACACGGGGTCATCCACATGCATCGCTCCGTATTATAATTGCAAGGCGGTGCGCCAGACATAGAAAAGCGTCAAGTTTAAGAAAACTTAATGAGTTATTTTAAACTTAAGAAAAACTGACTGCTAGGAAGAGAAAAGCTGTGTCGTTTTGGGACCATAAAACACAACTCGGTATAATTACTCTAATGACCCATATCCATGTATAAGATTTTTGACTTGAGACATGTTATCAAAATAAATAGACAACTAATGACTTGCCTTTATTTCGAGTGCAAAGTTTTAACCGTGCATGTGTACACCGCACCCGAAGCATTTGTCTTCAATGTTTTAAAATCATAATACCTAGAAATTTCATGGATTACAATTATTAGAACAATATGTTTAATACATCTATGTTAGTGTATTCAAAATAAGTAGCATAATTTTATTTAAATATATATTGAATAACTCAAACACAATTTTTGTAAGCGAGTCACGGTACGGCGCATTTATAATTTTATATTACTCGCCTGCAATGAAATGCGTGTCCTGAGACCCAAAGATTGAGCACGTTATAAGAAGGTGCTATCATTTTGATTACTTCTGCACTTATGCATATATTTTCTTATTTCAAGTGTTACATACAGCTACGACTTCTTTATCTTTCAATATATTTTCAAACGATTATTATTAATGTAAATATAACAGATCATATAGTCGTAATACGAAACGCAATGAAACGAATCATACATGCCTATATAAGATTATCAACTATCTAGTCAATAGTCAATATTATACTGATTTCATGTAAATACCAGATAACTAATGGCCCGTATCCACGAATGAGATTTTTAAGAGATTTTCGACTCGAAAATATTTCTGAGATACCGATTTTGCTCCCATAAGATTTTTTGAAGATTTCGTAGACCCCGTGTACACACCATGTCTCAGAGATTCGCCAATTTGCGTCTTACTTTACGCCCGTCAAACATAAAATGTAATTATCGTTATGTCAGTTGAGTGATTTTGAATTTAAAATCTTATATTAATTTAATGACTTATGCTAACTTTTCAAAATAGATAATTGTGCGGATCTACGGTGGTTTTAGGTGACGTTTATATGCACTTGTTAAATCACTTTGTCAGATCGAACGTCATATATAGTGGTTTGAGTTCTTGTCTCTTTCTACCAATGTCAAGTTGATCTCCGAGTTTATGTCCAGATCAAAATCTCAACAATATTGACATGTATCTCAATAAAATCCTTGAGATTATCTCATCGTGTCTCCTACTATGGACACGGGCCCTAAGAAACCACGAAGCATTAAGACCATAGCAATATTATAATCCATGTTTACGTATGTGTAGGTGTATAATATAACGAGCAAAAAAATATAGTTGGACGCATTGATGTACAAAAAACTTTAATATTATCATTTTTTGATTAAAATTTTACGTTATACCTAGATATATGCAAGGTTACACACGAGGCGCAGAGTTACAAAATTCGCTCTGGACGAATTTTGAAAAAAATGAGGTTTGAGCGTCCTATGGTATAGTATCTAAAAATCTATCGAATGAGACTACATTGAGTCTTTGGAAATTATGGTATGTATATCAATAAAAATATTAAGATTTTTTTATGACATAGTGTGAAATAAAAAGATTTTTTTGTGATTTACTCAAAACCGGTAAAAGCCTCCAGAGCGGGATTTGTAACTCTACGACTCACATGTTTCGTTTAGTACATTCCGTATACTCAAGATACTATAAACTTATTATAAATATTTAAAGTCTAAGAAACTACAACAATAATTTATTAGCAGTCATAGTCAGTGGACATCAATGATGTGGGTCGTTATTAATTCCATACATGGGATATATCTAATAGGAATGCATCTGAAGATTATATAAATCACTTAATATTCAATATATAAGTATAGCGCATAAATATAATGCGGGTCGGCTGAATGGAGGATTTCTACTTAAAAATAATGTAAATAAGTGTAATGTAAATTCGATTATTTTGATCTCTTATGGACGTATACTTTTCAAAAATAATAAATGACACTAATGCTAAATCTAACAAAAATGGATACATTGGGCGACCAGATAACCGTACACAATTACAAGTGCACATATAATAATATAATAATTACTGTAGTATAATATACTAATATAATAATTACTAATATAATAAGTGCACATATACTAATATAATTATATTAAAGAGACCTTGGACATCTGCGTACTCCGGAACATCGATAAAGCTGTTATATTCTCCGATTCGCAAGCAGCTCTTGAATCCATCTCTGCTAATATGAAAGTTTGGCTAGATATTGAGATAATCTGTTCCATTAGAAGATGTCTATTTAATTTGGACAGCAACAATAAACAGGTGTCATTCGTTTGGATTCCTGCACATAAGGGAATTCATGAAAATGAATGTGCTGATAAACTGGCCAAGGAGGCCACTCTTTCCGAAGTTTTCTCCCATCAATTCCATATCCCGATATATGACAGACTAAACATGGTAAAAAAATGTACGAATTATATCTGGACTGCACAATGGATGGATCCAAATAATCGTTCTCCAAAAGAACAATATCAAATATCTCTAGAATGAGAATTGGGTATTGCCAGGTAGCCTCACAATTGTTCAGATTGAACTTGATAGATTCCCCAATGTGTGAGTATGGTGCCGAGGAGGAAACCTTTGACCATATATTTTTTGCCTGTCCATTGCGAATCACAGGTTTTCTTTTCAGTAATTTCGTCCATGGTAATTTTCAACTCTCGGTTAACTTGTGTCATCTTCTTTCCCTTAACTCGCCACATTTAATCTATATAATAGAAAATTTTTTGAACGACAATAATATTTCCTTTTCAATAATATTATAGAATTTTTTTCTGTAAAATGGAGTTTTAACATGATTAATGGCACAAATCACTCTTGAAGAGTGAATTACCTATTTAAAAGAAGAAGAAGAAGAACCTACATTCCTTTATGATAAGTTATATGATGCTAGGTTAGGTTAGATACGGTCACTTAATAGTTAAGGTTGTTAAATTACGTTAAGACATTTAATAAGTCACTGAAACAGAATAATGTATAATTTTGTGTGTTCTTTTGTCTTGTATGCAGTGGTCATGGAATCATATATTTATTTAAAAAATTTAAAGGTTATATTGACATTCCGAGAAACACTTCCATGTGCTAAAAACTAATCATCGAAAGAAATAATGTACTGGTTTTTTCTTTATCTTTCCAATTTCATAAAAAAAACACAACCATATTACTTTTTGAATAATGTTCAGGGTATAAGCTTGGTTACAGAGAGAGATAGGACAGAGTATGAACTATAATACAGTACGACCGTGAGAATACCGCGCACAAAACACTGACGTCCCATATGTACATAGGTACATAATGAATGTACAGAATGATACCTATACACATGATGCGTATGAAATGTAATATATCTAAAGATGTTGGAAAATGAACCAGAGAAACTGGTTTGCCCGGCATCCCGTGGTACAATCAGAAATACTTCAGACAATTTTACTTTCAGGCCCGACGCTCAACTCGTCTCGGGTTTAATAAATCTTCATAAAGAAACCAGTTTTGTTAAGCTCCACCACTTGCACTAGTTTAGATCTTGATGTATGAATGTACGTTTGTGTGTCGAAAAAATAGAATAAAAAATGAAATAATTTGGCAAACAATAATTTTTTGCAACTGGCTTACAAAAAAGTTATCCTAACAATATAATTTGCTTCGGATTAACATTTGAATGCATATTTTAAATAAAATAATTCTATAATCGACTGGCAAATATTATATTTGTGATATGACTGAATACGAAAAAATATTGCGCTCTCGGATAGTATATTTGAATTATTTCAAATTGTATCGAGATGTATGTATAAAGCGTGAATGTTATTTATTGACCGAAACAATATTTGAATCACAATGACTAGATTTTTACTTCCAAAGGCATTGTTATTAAGACAAATAATATATATCACATAGAGACGAAGCTATTATATTATATGGGAAGTATGGAAGTATGGATATTACAGGGCTTACGACCTGTCTTCGACTGGCTTAAGTGATCACTTTACACAATGTAACGTTCACCAATTCTACCCACAATAAACCTCCACATCTATCAAATTATTTATATGTTACCATGTAGAAATCTTTCAAGTATTTATTAAATTTTAAAATGTTAATGAAAGATGATGTCAAGTTAAGTTTTTAGATGTTTTTTGGAGCGTAGATGATGTTGAATCTTAAAATAGATATTTTTTTAGGTAATTAGAAAATATTGTAAGGCATAAAAATAATTCACGAATTTCGGAAGATCAATTTGAAGAACTGTTATAAAAATTTCAAAAGATTTTTTTAAGTTGCCCAGCTTTTTTTCGTAAATAAAATACTTTTATTAAACTAACAGCTCGTTGCTCGATCTGAACAGAGCTTTGCGTGAGCAAGAGAACGAAATCATGATAATCTTCACGCGCATGTTTGCGGTACTCGATTGCAAGGTAAAATTCTCTACGATGAACAAAAACGCTGTGATCAAAAAAAAAAGTTTAAAGTTTCAATATATATATATTATTTTCTCTGTCATTATTGACAGGCGTTAATCTAGTATAGATTTTATAATAATTAACTATTACATCATCAAATAAAATGTACAATCGATCGAATACTGTAGAATATATATTTTATTTTATAAATATTCAAATTCGCTTAAATCCGCTTACTAATAGAGAAACTGAAGTGTGTGACGCAGAACTAAAAAAAAAATACAGAAATAAAAACAATCACTTCGCAAGGGCATGAGATCATTTCCATGTAACAAGATACAGAAATAACAAAAAGTTATAAGACCATAACAAATAAATTATCTTTTAGAAAACCACAAACTGTAAAGAAATAAAGACAATGAATGTCACAGATAAAGAGCAGGACACGCATATATACTGTGTTGCTATGCTGTATCTAATTTAATTCGAAATAATTTTATGTTATTAAGGAGAACACATTCTAATTGTGAAGTTGTAATTATTCAGAACAGGCGGTCTGTGATATTTTAAATATTAATTAAATGTATTAATTAGAAAGATATATATATAAATAATATAATCAATTTTATCGAAAAATATTGTTGTTGCTACCGGGCTTTCAAATATTGGAACGGTATATGTATATTAATTTGAAAAGTGTAACATATGGGTTCGAAAATTTGTCGTCAAAAGTACCGTCTGCCGTAGCATAGTTGGTTAATGCACCTTCTCCGGATTGGAAAGAGATCCAGGTTCGAATCCCGGTAGCAATTGAACACTTTGCATTGTGAACTTTGCACAAGAATTGTACACTTTGCACTGTGCCACTCGCTACTTAACTACGCGATTGTTAGTTGAGGTGGTGCAGCTAGTAGTACTCTAGAGTCTGTAAGTAAAGCCTAAAAAATGATTTTGAGAGTTATTCATAAGAAACCCTTTTGTTATCCTTCAAATGAACTCTTCAAAGAATGTCACGTCCTAGACATTCGTCAATTGTAAAACACTTTTACCGGCATAAACAATATTACCAGCAACTTACGCACCCTCACTTAACAAGGACACAGGCTAACTGTCACTATCCTGTGCCAAAACTTTTACACTAAGATTCCATTTGTTTCTAGCACCAAAAATATACAACAACGGTCTAAATTCAAAGCAACCATAGTCTTGCATATTTTTACGAAAAGTGCAGTTCTGGTTCCACGAAATGGGGAGAAATTACGCCCAAGAACTTTTAAAGGTCCATACCTGAGAATAAAACTGCTACAACAGTATATTAAATTACCTAATTGCATCTTGTTTGCATCTTGTTTTATTCTTTATATATCTTTTTGTATGCTATCTAATTGTACCTTATTCTACTCTTTATATATATATATAAATTTCTTTTTTTCTTTTATACACTGAACATTGGACTTATTTTGGGTTTTATGTTGTAATTATATGTTATTAAATTGCATCCTGCTTTACTCTTTACATATATATTATATCTTATACATTAAACAATGCATTTACGTTAAGTTTTACAAAGTATTTACCCAATCTAATGCATCTTGTTTTAACTCTTTATATACATAATTTTGTACATTGATGAATTCACTTTCTTTACTACTATACTGGAAGAACACTGTCTGCTATAATACAGTAAAATACTAGTGTAGCAGGCAGGGTACCCAAATATATGTCTTACTGATATGTTGTATTTACTTTGCCAAATTTTATATGCATACCCTCGGTACATTTGTCTGATATTTGAAATATTACGCAACACTCATAGTAATGAACTAGATGAAAATGTATACTTGAATATTAATTTGAAAGAGTAATACGTCAGAACGTTAGATATTATTTATCAATGTAAGTACATAATACATGTAAAAAGTGAACCTAATAAATGTATTATTATTATTATATATTTCTAATTAAAACATTTAATTAGTATTTAATTTTATGTCGTTTTGAAATATAGTATAAACCTTATTATTTATAGATTAAAGGCATACGACATTTATTCAAGGATGTTGGTGGATTATATTATTTTTATTTGATTATTTGTTGGTTTGATTATAATGTATTTTTAAAAACCTCAAAAATATGTTAAGAAGAATATATCACTCATACAACTTCAGCCACCAGAGTATTAAATTATTAATTATAAACTAATTAAAATTAACAATATTAAATCTCAAAAAAAAACTATTATTAACAGACGTGCTTGTGGTGTAGTGGTTACAACACTCGCCTAGGTTCTAGTGGTCGGGGGTTCGAACCTCGTTCCAGGAGGCCATCAAGGTAGTCCTGTTTTCATAGCACAGGCGTTTAGCTTAGTTTGAAAATACTAAGAATATTGATGTGACACGTATTCCGTGTACGCATCTCTATTTTTAATAATAATTATAATAACTTACCTAGCGAGTGGACCTCCGGAACCATCCTTCCCACTGCTTCTGTCGCCCCTCAGCGAGAACCTCAACTGCTTGTGGAAGCTCCCAAGCAAGCCGTTCCCTCCTGATATCCGCCTTCCGCCCAGAGACTGGGTCCTGGTCAATCTTCCCACTCCTGGCGGGGGTGGGACATTAGGACTCAGACTGTTCGGGTCGTTGTTCAGACTAAGTCCATTATCGGTGCGAGGAACCTCGAACGACGGCCTGGTCCTGATGATTGTCGGGATTGATTTCTCTCGAGGAGAATCTCCAAGGAGTTTGTCCCATGGTTGGGACAGAAGATCAGAAGTAGAAATGTCTTTGGAAGCGTCAGATGTTAGGATCTCGTGGTCTGTTGACATGTTTCCCTTAATGTTTTTTTCCACGGTTTGATTAATAACTTTAGAGCACTTTTGGCGGTATTTAATTACACGTCGTCATGCTATGCTTTAAATGCTATTTAATTTTATACTTTTCACAAGGATATACGTCTATCACTCATATTTTACGACTGTTATTTCCTTTTTTTAAGCCATTATTAACTGACTCTTAATATTGTTTATTTTCAATTCTCTCTTAAATTTCCATAATTCAATATTAATTAACATGACGGTTACTTTGCGGTGTAACATGATCATTTTAATTTTCACAACTAAACATTGTACTACACCCACGTTGGGTTATTGTCACTATTAGTTTCGAGAGGTGCAATCCCTCTCATCATCAGGTGATAATTAAACTATATACACAGTATTGTAGTATATTCGGGCAATGAGATAGGCTGTGAGAAGAGGGGGGGAGGGTGGTTTCAGTCGTTAACGGGAATATGGATAGTAAAGTCGAAGTATTAAGAAATGTTATGTTGTGTATTAGTGTTTTCACTGAATTTTAAATCTTTTGTATTACAACGTTTTCTAAATTGTTCGTTATTAATCCTTTATAAGGGTCCGTTCGGCACTTTATAAAGGTTTTAGAATTTAAATTCTGAAAAAAATTTAATAAACAACATAAAATTCCCTTTACTGTCCATATTCCCGTTAACGACTGAAACCTCCCCCCTCTTCTCAAGCCAATACTACAATACTGTATTTAGTTTATTATCGCCTGATGATGAGAGGGACGGCACCTCTCGAATCTAGTAGTGGTAATAACCCAACGTGTGTGCAGTACAAAGTTTAATTGTAAAAATTTTAATAATTCCATAATTCAATTTATATTTAAAATAGTTTATGTTTCATGTAAATAATAAATCAATCTCATCGACGGTAACACCTTAATCCAAAGAAAAGTAAGCTAATCCTAGTAAAGAAATAAAAAATAATAGCATGTCATCATAATCCTTTTAAAAAATATTATGCTTTTCTTTATGTACGTAAAATAATACAAAAAAACTATTACGGTATGTACTCACTCTTTTATTTTTACTGATTTTTTTAAAAGCTTATGTATTATACAGGGTGTAACAGATCTAGTCAACAATATTTTATGGGTGGATACCTTACTAAATTATGTGCAAATATTTTTGTTTGAAATTTTTACAAAATCATATTAGGTCTACGTACTTCGAAATAAGTATTTGCGAAATTTATTCATTAATAATCTATGTCTTTGCTTCAGGCCTTAATCACGTGACAAAAAATAGTCTGGCCACTCGAAATTCGACGACCTTTAATTTTTTGTATTCAATACATAATTTGAAATTAATAAAATATTTCAATTAATCGAAATAATCTTATAATTACGATTTATTTGAAATTCTTGTATCTCTGACATGGTTTAGATTCGACACATATGTATTGAACATTTTCGACTGGTAATTTAGTCAGGTCATTTATTTACCCATAAAATATCGTGGACTAGGTCTGTTACACCCTGTATTTTATTTTTACTGATATACGACATTCTCTCCATAAGATATGTGTTGCTTAAATGAAAACGCGTTGTCGACAGACTATTCGTAATCAAATTATTATACTTGTCATGAGATCAATGTTAACGGGGATTGGATCACGTTACGCGATCTAACGTGACGCATTCATCGACCCCTCCCATCATTACATTAGTCTCACACACGTACACTGCAATAATATATTTAAATATTATTGCAACATAAAATTATGTTCTTCTGTATTTGAAGTTATTAATTAATGAAAGAGTTCTTATTTGATTTAACCTAAGTCTGATAGTCATTTTGCTAACAGTTGGAACATTATAGGGTTGAGGTCTTATTAAAAATTTATGAACCAAATATATTAACTATTTATTTATATGTATATAAAATAGACAATCCTCTCCTTACGAATGGGCACTGTACTGTTCTTTTAAGTACCCATAGAAAAATAACTGTATTATAAACTCGCCAATAATTTTTTAACATTTTTCATTGCAGATGTATATCTGAATTAAAGAAATATTTGTATTTGAATTAAACATAGTTTTAAAAAAATTGTTATATCTAAACTGTTATATTATTATGTTATCTTTAAACTGTACTGTTATATTTAGATAAATTAAATTATTATTGTTTATGTAAAAGCCTACAAGGGCGTTGATTGTAATAATAATAACTTATTGAAGTATTAATTAGAAAGATATACATATAAAATCATTTTTTTCCAAAAATATTGTTTTTGCTACCGGGATTCGAAGCTGGATCTCTTTCCAATAAAGGTAGATGGTTTTCAAATAATGGAACGATAGATGTATTAGTTTGAAAAGTGTAATATGTAACACATGGGTTCGAAAATTTGTATTCAAAGTACTGAGTGCTGTAGCATAGTTGGTTAATACACCTTCCCCGGATTGGAAAGAGATCCAGATTCGAATCCCGGTAGATACAATAATATTTTACGATAAAATTGATTTTATGTGTATATCTTTCTAATTAATACATTTAATTAGTATTTAAAATATCACAGACCTATGTTCTGAATAATTGCAACTTCACAATAAGAATGTGTTCTCCTTAATAATAATAATAACTCCATTAAATATATGTTTTTGGAAAAAATCATTTAAAATAATTTATTAAAAACCTTTAAAGTAATCTTCTCTCCCGCACCTAAATTATGTAGAAATATTAATCTTACTTAAAATCAAAATGATGTTTTCGTTGCTGTATAACTTAATTTAAAGTAATAATACATCAATCTAACGCACACCATACGTAAAATATTTATAGTTGCACTAATATTGAAATTGATACACATGAATACATTAGCCCTTCCCTCGCGGCTGGCACACACGTATGTGATCGCCCTGTAAATGACTGCTGCGCAGCTGACACACCAATAACAACATGTGAAACAACGATAAACCATGTTTCAAATTCACAAATACTAATTTTGTTCATTTAATTTAATATTTACAAAGTATTTTATGCAATTTCGGTATGACGTATGTGGGTCATATATTATATTAATGTAGTAAAAGAAGTTAATTATCCTAAGCAAAAAGTCATTTATTTTTAATACAAATTAAATTATTAGGAGAACATATTATTATTGTGAAGTTGTAATTATTCAGAACATAGATCTGTGATATTTTAAATATGAATTAAATATATTAATTAGAAAGATATACATATAAATCAAAAAGGTAACATAGTTACGAAATTTTGTCGCTAAAAATATTGTCGCTGTAGCATAGTTGGATAATGTACCTTCCCCGGTTAGGAAAGAGATTCAGGTTCGAATCCGGGTGGCACAACAACAATATTCTTCGATAAAATTTGATTTTATGTGTATATCTTTCTAATTAATATATTTAATTCATATTTACAAATTAAATTAATTAATTAGGAAGATGTACAGAAATAATCTATGGTTATCTATCGAAAAAAAAATTGATCGGTACCGGGATATAATTTGCCATAAAGATAATACATATAATTGAATACATTTAAGTAACAAAGAACCGTTTCGCTATATCAACCGATTAAGTTTTTAACAAATTTTCAACTTATATCATGTAATCTTTTTCATAAATGATACATCTTTTATTCCATTCTTAAGCGTAATCAACTTTACATTGCCAATCCCTAATACCTTTGAGTAATACACGCTAGGTGATGCCTGGATTAATTCGATTATCGATTGCAACTTCACAACAAAAAATGTGTTTTTAATTCGGAAATTGAGGTTATCAGAACTAATTTACCGAGTAGGTACTACAAGGGTTCATAATAATTCATCAATAGAATTTGCGCTGTATGCATTATTTTTTCAATTTAACTTGTGTACATATCCTGGAGAATAATTTTAAATTAAATAACGAATAGAGTCTTTTGTACACTTTCATAAATGATGAATTTCTAAAACTTATTTCACGATCAAAACTATACCAATGTTTTACTGAAATAAAAAAATTCAATTCGAACATACGGGGAATACTTTTGGAGGTAGAATGACTCTGGAAAAAGTAAAATTAGAGAATCGTCAGATGTCAGTCACTCTACGACTATTTTTAGAAGGGGTCATTCCATATGAAATGGCTCGGTAATTAAATAAATTAAATATGAATTAAATATATTAATTAGAATATATTGTGAAGTTGTAATTATTCAGAACATAGGTATGTTCTGAATAATTACAACTTCACAATAAGAATGTGTTCTCCTAATAATTAAATAAATAGTTACTTATTGCATGTTAATAGGACAAATAGGAGCTGAGATATTTCAGTTTCCGCAAACACTTTACATTGCAAAATATGCTACGCTCCGTAAAACATATATGGCTGCCACGCACAAAACCAAAAACAGTAAAATTAAAATTTTGGCCATTTCGAGAATGGTCAATCAACCAGTGCTGGATAATTTCATAAAGATTGACCCAAAAGAGCTACTTTTTAATGAGAGTTCATTTGAATTTTTATTCATAGTTGTGCATACGTTACACTCTTTATTTTAAAATATTATGAATAAAGCTATTAAAATAAAACTGGTCTTGGAATTTTTAATTAAAATTAGTAATAAATATGCAAATTGTGATAATGATACTATGATGTACAGGCAGACCGATCAATTCACCTGAGTAAACATGATGTGCCGAGGGACAATTTAGTTTTATTAATGAGGAATTCAAATATTTACCTACTCTGTATTGTACTGCGCATCAGGTGTATTCAATAATTTAATACTATCAAACACCCACGTCAAGTATAATACATACATTTTAAAATTACAATATTCATTAACGTTGCACATGTTAGTTAGTAATATAGGTACTACTCGGAGTAAATCACCCATTGAATACTTCATGAATTAAAACATTATGTTGCGTATACCAGAAAAACATGGAAAGAATGGAAGTAGATTGAACACAGTAATAATGCGACTAGCGAAGAATTGGAAACGAAGCGATAAGAAATTAAACCGAAAATCAGTGGAGTAACATAAAAAATAAGACCCAGCGCAAAATTGATGCTCAAATCATGAACCGTGAGTCAATCACTGATATCTTTGAGTCACATTCACTATCAGTGATTGGATATCTTGGAATATCGTGATTCATTTTTTTATTTTATTTATATTTGGTTGTTAACCATGATTCGGCGCATGTGCATATGAAACGAAAATATTCATGAAGAAATGGCATTATAATTAGTGATAAGCGTCATCTAGTAGATTCTTTCAAAACATTTTACCCATTTGACCCGAAATGCTGAGAATTTGACCCGAAAAATAAACTCACATTTTTGAGGGGTTTCCATTCTCTTTGTGATGATATTAAATTATATATATGGTATAATATATATTTTACAAAAATAAAGTTTGAATAATATAAATAAATTCGCTAAAAATTATGTTACTCATGCGTATTAATAATGAAACTGTGATCACAGTCGCAGTTTTTAATCACTGATATTATCAAATATCAATCACAATCACGCCAGTGAGTTAAGAGAAACATTTTTTCTCATATATATATATATTGTGGGTATATAAGTATATTAAGTGTTTTGCAGTCTTATCCCTTAAATAGTAAAACGACATTGGTTTTTTGTCTCCAATAATGTAGGAAAAGGAACGAACCTAACAATGCGGATATATACATATGTATGTAGTCACTAAAGGCCATTTTTTATATCATTTCGTTACTGAATAGCAATATTATATAATATAACTTGTGTCCAGGATTGATTTATATTATACGAAGTATTGTAATTTATGAAAATATGTGCACATATTTTATTTGTAAAAAGTTACAAAGGTAAGTTAATCAATTTAAATAACAAGTAAATTGTTCAATTATTCATTTATTCCACATTAAAAATGCGTAGCAGTGTCCGCATTTTTGCGAATTATTTAATTTCAAATGCTATAATCATAATAATATGTACGAGTATATTACAAAAGTAATTGGTGCAATACAGTTCGGGGTCATCCAAAAAACGTTACTATTTTTAGAAAGGTTTCGTGTTTTGTCAACAAAATAGAAAAAATGTATTAATTCCATCGTTGTTCAATCTTTTTAATCAATATATAAACGGAATCGTATAATTAAATTTTTTTTTTTTTTGGAATAAAATTTATATAATACTGTTAGATACAATTATTCCTTTTGCAAAAACATTTGATCCTCTGCAGAAATTTTACTATTGATTAGATATTTATACTTTACGAATCTTATTTTATGGATATACAAGTTAACAATATTTCCTAGGATATACTTAAATTTATGGAGCTATCACATTTAAATGTTTCCACGACGAACGAATAAAATTAACTACCTAACTAGACAGAAGTCATTTCTGAAGTAATAAGTATTCAGTATATAATATAATATTAGTAATCAAAGAATATTAAAGCCGAAGCAAAACATTAATGGTTATGCATAAGGTTTGGTTCTAGTTGTAAACGTACTTGAATTATTTTATAGCGAATGAAACCGCATAACCAAATAAGCGGGTGAATTATTTAACTTTTTTATTAGAAAGTATAATATCAACATTTTTCATTACATATGATGACTTGTTTTTAACAGGTACCTACCCATTATTTGTTTCAGAACCGGGTAGCGTTAAATAAAAGATTTTTTTTTTTATTCACAATTTTAAATGGATACTATTATGGTAAATAATCAGGGTAGAGTGTATTCTGATTTCACATTAAATACTGTATGAAATATGATGAATCCAACCATTTTACTCTCATTTCCCTATATCTCTTTCTTCTTCTTTCTTTCTTCTTTCAAATAGGCAATCACTATATCTCTTTCAAAACATTCAAATTTACACATGATCATCTAAAATTATAAGTCTCATCTTGAAATAATGTTAAATTGCAAAATATATAGTATATTTCAAAGTCGAAACATGAAGCACGACACTATCAAATGAATAATTTATTTTTACGTTTGATTTATCTTAATTTATGTAATAAATATTTCAGTGAATACCTGCGTGTATGGATGTTATTCTTAGCGGATGTTGGTGGGGTATTATTATTTCAAGGTGTATCATCCGTTACTGAGCAATTTACAAATTTTCTATTTACCCAGACAGTAAAAATAATACAAGGCATTTGTGACTGAAACTCAATAAAGAGCAACAATTATTATGTAATCATAATAAATATTTTTTTAATCAAAGTCAACACATTCCACGCCCTGTGGACATAGACTACCACCATACTCCACATGGCTCCAAGACAGGGGCACCCAACACGGAGACTCTGGTCCACCTCAATACATTTTTTACTACAAATTTTGATATGAAAGATATACAGGAAAATCCAATTTATCTAAAACACATTTTTGTTGCTACCGGGATTCGAACCTGATTTTTTTTTCGAATCCCGGTAGCAACAAAATAATGTTTTCGATAAATTTAATTTTCCTGTATATCTTTCTAAATGATACATTTAATTTTTATTAAAATACCACAGAATTACGTTCTGAAAAAACATGAATAATGTGTTCTCTTTAATAACATTTTTTACATTAATTAACTCTATTGAGAAAACATATGTACATAGATATGCATTCTCGGATCAGCACAATGCTAAAAGACTTTAATATGATGACCTTTAAACAGAAAATATATTTACGTGTTACGGTATTTATTTTTAAAATCATCACTAAAAAATATCAACAGAATTTATAAAAAAAAATGAGGCATATAGATATCATACAAGAGGAAGAAATATAATGAGACTGCCATTCAGGAAGAAGGCTAAATCTTAGAAATCGGTGGTGTTAAATGCCGAATGAAATATGGAAGGATGAGAAATTACATAGATTCAAAATTAAACTTAGCAACCACATGCAATAAGAGTAAAAAGTAAAATTTTGATATTGTTTATATAATTGATATTGTTTATATATTACTATCCCTTTTTGGGTGGTAGGTAGCCAGCGTAAAATATGTTAGTTAAAAATCGTAAAAAAAAAATGACAAGAAAAATTAGCAAAAATTGTAAGTCTAAAAATGTAAAATGAAAAATAAAGGTTTGATATCGATGTCCGGCAACCATAATTCACGTTTTTTTTCAAAGCAGATGATGATGAAACCTAATTGGTTGACAGAGAGGCTATAAAACCACACAGTCCTGTCAAGACACGTCTTTCACTATATGCATATTTAATTATATTTATTGTAAGCTCTTAACTCTTTTAAGATTCGAAAATAAAGACACCAAATATAATCTTCGTTGATTTCTAGGACTAGAGCCGCATCCAAAGATCGAAGCTTTCATAAAAATAATAAAACGATGTGGGGCACTAGTACTTTTGAATACGACATATCGAACTCACCTATGGACACTAATAAAAAAAATATTATTATTGTGAAGTTGCAATTTTTTCAGAATGAAGTATTTTATTTATTGGTATTTTATCATAAATTAAATGTATCAACAATTAGAGAAATTTAATTTATCGAAAAAATATTTTTATTGCTACCTGAATTTGAAGCTGGATCTTTTCAAATTTTCCAACTTATATGCTCTTTTAAATCGATACGTCTGTTACACCATTTTTAAAATCTATCCCCTTTTTATAATACCTTTGAGTAATATATGCTAGGAGACTCCATTTATTTATTTTCCCATATAGGAAAAGATCCGGTAGCAACAAAAATATTTTTTTTATAAATTAACATTATATGAATATATTTTCTAATTGATACATTTAATTTACGTAAAAAAAATTATTTTAAGAATTTAATTTTGAATAAGCCATATTTGGCATGTGACATTAAGAATTATTAAAGTGAGCAAAAAATTAAGAACATAAATAAAATCTTCTATTTTCAATCGCAATTTCAGTACATACCTAGTTCTATGGTATTTTAATACAAATTATAAAAATCAACTAGAAAAATAAACAAAAAAAATCTATTTATCTTAAATTATTCTCACGTGCCTGAAATCACCCCTTTTACAAACCAGAGCAAACCGTTAAAAGGGGGAAATTATTATTAAAATGTTTTAAGAGGCAAATCCTTGGTGCAGCCAAAACAAAATTATTGATTAAAGGATAACGCATTTTCGTTGTGAAGTTGCATTGTCAGAACATGGTTCTGTGGTATTTTAATACAAATTATAGGAATCAACTATAAAAATAAACAAACAAAAAAATAGTTATCGCGGTAGCAACTAAATATTTTTTCGATAAATAGATTTTTTTCAGTATATCTTTCTAGTTGTCATTTAATTTGTATTCTTTAATATTCATTTCGATGGTTTCATGATCTTAAATGCAGTGAAATATATTGTAATGTACATTTATTATATTACAACCATACTGAGCGAATATTTACAATATGTAGAACACTTGCATTAGTGATTTGTCTTCCACAGGCACGGAAAGTATTTTGAGCGCTTTGTTAAACAGATTGGACACGCCTGATTTGCCGAGGCACATGGGCCATTATCGGACATTCCGCGAAGCTTCCTGTCAGTTATGGAAACCAGATGATAACACAATTATTAATAATCCATCGCGAATACAATGACATCACGATAATAACAGCTGACGGGGCAAAAACATTAGTTTACAATGTTGCGAAAATGCACCAGTAATGTCACGCAAGGACACTACCTGAGAGTAGGCAGAGATTTTTTAATACCATTGAGTCGCGTGTTCGATTCACGGGATCTAATTTTATCAATAAAATTTTTTAAATTAAAACAAACAGGCAAAATTTATTTTTACAAATTAATTGTACTTATTTATTTTACCGCATATACAATATTGGGTGGAATTAGTCATTTTTAATTTTAAATAACATTTTCGTTTGCTTACTGATTAAAAACAAACCTAATCATTTTTTTTATTGATTTGATGATGATGTTGCAAGTAAAGAAATGTACGGGGCAATGGAAAACAAAAAGCATGATAAAACATTGACAATTGACGAAAATATCCGCAATTAAGTCAAATACGTAAATCTCAAAAAATACTATTTTATTATTTTTTTACTATTTTTATAATTTCTAAAGCACTATGATTATTAACTATAAAATTCCAGATTACGGCCAACTAATTACATATACTATATATGATCAAACTATGAAAATAAGCAGATTAGAATTGCAAAAAGTTCGATCAAATTTTTAAAAAATCCTGCATCAGTAAATTTGTTAGTTAGCGACAAAAGAGAAAAGATTTTTCTTTATAATAAAATTATACTAAATCTTTATTATTTTTTTCAGTTTTTACTGCGATAAAAACATGTTAAAACTTTTATACTTAAATTATTTACTTATTTGTAATTTGCAATATTATAAGAATTATTAATTAATGAGTAAATTTTTATTAAGCGCGTTAGTTTGATCGAAGGTTTAAATTTAATCAGTAACTAAATGCTATGTAATGCTGAATTTTTTATTTTATTTTGAACGGTCTTAAATTGTAAAATAAATCAATATTTTAAGAATCAAATACTTTTCTGCTTTATTCGCTTCGGGGTTTAATTAAATGCTGTTGCAAATCTCGTATTCACAATGTTCACAAAATATTTTTAGAAAATTTTGACCTCAATCTATTAAATGTTTTAAATAAATCAAGCCATTTTACCTGCGCCCTTCACGTCGACTCATTAAAAATAGAGAACCTATTCAATACTGCATTTATGAGACGAACATTATTATTTCACAATTGGAATTCTACACACTCGCGTGTTTTTTTCCTTACTTTTAAAATACGAATGCCGCCAACGACAAACACATTTATTTTAATTTATCAAACAATATAATGTAACGCGAATTTGCGCTGTCTGTCTCCGTTTTAAATTTAGAACTTTTTTTTCTAAATCACAAAACAAAACAAATTTTCGAACAGTTGTTCACTTCGTGTCAAACTGAGCCGCGTCTCGGTTCCGGCCGCTCGTCATCGGTTCACTTTTTAAATTCAAACAACAAGCTGTGACAGTCGACCGCACGTGTCGCTTTTCAGAATCTGTGTTGTTCTGTGGTTATTTCAAATATCGAAGTGTTTTCTGTATGAAATACGCGCGACGCACGCCGAGCGCCCGGCGAACGATACGAGACTGAGTTGGGTTTTCACGGAGAAGGCAGCGACCGGCAGGACGCTTCGTTTTCTTTTTTCTCCGCGGCGATGGCGTGTAATGTTCAGAAGAACAATCCTAAAAAACGAGCATTTCGAGACGCAATATTAATCGGACTGGATAAAGGGTTATTTCTCTGGTGAAGGTACAATTTTATTCATATTTCGAAACAGTCAATTTGACGTCTTTTGTTTTTAAAATTATTCTAACAGATTAAATATATTTTTCTGGAATGTAAGTGCTGTATAAATAAATAATAATTATAACTAGTTTGAACGTAAGTCTCCGTTTGAATATTTATTTAAAGCTACGATGTTTTACGCAAAATAATATTAATTATGATATTATACAAGTATTTGCAAATGACAACTGACTAATTTAAAAATGGCGTCTCTGTGCGCAACAGGAATGAATTTTAAATATTTCGTAAGACTTGATTTATCAAAAGAGCATTTGCATCAATGACGAGACGTCATTATAGTATCTTGAAGGGAAAACTCACGTTAAGGATTAATGAACTTCAGTATTATATTATACAGTATTATAATAGTATAAATAAGTGTTACAGTGACATTTCGCAATGTTTTAAAATTGGTTTATTTGGAATCATAAGTACTCGCTTAGGCGCTCTAAGTTAGTTAGGTGTCCTCGATAAAACATTCGCCAAGAATATATTTTAAAATGCGCTCTGTGGTATGTAGATATTGCAATGTTTACATCGCGCGGCCACCTGTAAATCGTTTATTTGCTCCTCTCGGTGGTAAATTTGTCGAGTTTTCGTATCTAAAATATTTTTTTTTAATTATTTTTGTATATCATATCAAAATTTCAAATGTTGTTCATTGTCTCAGATTTTGTACTGTCGTAAACAGCACTAGTTGTAAATATGATTGACGTTTTTCGTTTGATTCGATCTTTTTGTGTGACGTACCTATACATAATCTGGGAGAAATGAAAACATTTTTTTTAAATAACTCTGGTTTACTGAATATCGTTGCTTTAAACAATTGTATTTAAAATATGAATTAAATATATTAATTAGAAAGATATACATATAAAATCAATTTAATCGAAAAATATTATTGTTGCGCCACCGGGATTCGAACCTGGATCTCTTTCCTAACCGGGGAAGGTGCTTTATCCAACTAAGCTACAGCGACAATATTTTTAGCGACAATTTTCGACCCTATATGTTACCTTTTTGATATTAATACATTTAATCGTTCCATCATTTGACAGAGCCATCTACCTTATTTTTACAGAATTTAATATATTTAATTCATATTTAAAATATCACAGACCTATGTTCTGAATAATTACAACTTCACAATAATGTGAATGTGTTCTCCTAAAAAAAAATTGTATTTACAATAGTATTACGTACTTTTCTTATTTATTTACTATACAGATAAAATTATAAATTGGATATTGGACTATAACCTGTCTCACTAGAAAAATCTTACAAAGTTCTTGTGTAAGATAAATATAATAAATTTAAATTATGATGAAATTACAGAAATAAGTATAACATTGATTAGATAAATAAACATTTTATAGAAATTTATTGTAGTATTATTAAATTTATTTTACAAATAGATGCATTATTTTTTATTACAACTATGGGGGTAGGCACACGAAGCACTATGTGACGGTGATATTATGTGACATATTATTTCAATAGATGACAAAATTTATGCATCAATAAGAAAGATATACAATTTATCGAAAAAATATTTTAGCTGCCAGCGGGATTTGAACCAGGACTATTTACAAGGCTGACGTAGCGTAATTGGATAACTTCCTTGGATAGGAAGGGATCCTGGTTTGAATCCCGGTGGCAGCTAAAATATTTTTTCGATAAATTGAGTTTATTTGTATGTATATCTTTCTAAATGATGCATTTAATTGTATTAAAATATCACAGAACTATGTTCTGAAAAAATTACAACTTTACAAATAATAATGTGTTCTCTTTAAAATAGACTTAATTTAATGCATTTTTTGTCTTGAATTCTGCCTTAACTATAAGAAACAATATTATTTTCTTTACATATTTGCTGTACCGCATTAGAATTAAAATTTGCAGTCCCGTAGCTTAAGTAAAAATAATTTTAATTATCGTTTTTTATTTTTCAATTTAATTTAATGTTAATTCAATTTTCAGCAAGTTTTACCAGTTACGAGGCTTTGGCCAGAGTTCTCCGAGAGTTGAGGGCAGTCTACCGAGGCTGTGACCTTTTGGAATTTGCAGGAACCGAGCATGACGATGTCAGAGAGCAGTTGAAGCACTTTCTGGTGAGTAGTCATTTTATTTAATTATTAGTGAGAACGACTTGAGCCTTAGATTTAAATTATCGTTCTCCGACTGTTTTTCATAGCATATGTATGATTAATAATATAATTTCTTATTTAATAATAATATTTAAAATGACGCAACTAATACATACCGATCTTGATTGACAATTCACTGGAGATGAGACATAAAAATCTCATATACATGCACCCTTACCAACGAAAGACAAAAATACTAGAACTACCACTGGTCATCTTCATGATCACATAGCGTTTTAGTTTCCTCCGAGAATATCCTCCGTCTACCCCTATCTTGCGTCAGTGTCTCGGTCGTCTGCTCTATCCGCACGAGCATCCTTGGTGACAGTCCAACCACCAAAGTTTCGAGAATATGCATTATTGTGACTTAGGCGTCTCTCGGAGCCCAGTGGTCAAGACGCTGGCCTCTCATACTGGGGATTCCGGGTTCGATTCCCGGTGAGATCACAGTACGTCTATGCATTTTTTTCAAGCCTGGGTGTTTCGCTACAGTTATTGGACATCATGGCCCATTATAAGACAGAAACATGCATCGTGCATTGCTTCTAGACTGTATAACCAACTAAATTAGCTGCAAACATAAATGTGTACAAAAAAAGATTAAAAATCTTCAAAATAATTCAACAATTATGTATTCGACATCTTTCTTATTCCCATGTTCTAATCTAATCAATTTCTCAACAAATATCGATAGCCGTCCCCATAATTCTAGATCATTCTTATTTGGGGGTGCATAACTCTATTGCTGTATTATATTGTTGAATGTGTATATATTTTACACTTGTATGCAAAACAACAGTTGTTGTTGTTCTAAATAAATTAAATATATTTTACGTGTGTACACGCTCGTCGACCTTGGAAAGATCAAACACTTTTGAGCTGGAGGTCAATACAGGTCGAATCAGGAGTTTTGTATGGCAGGAGAGATTTATAGCCCTGTACCTGTATAAGTGATATTTCCAAATATTCTAATACACATTACTGCAGTTTAATTAATATAATATACATTTACATATTTTCCTTCATCGATTGCAAAGAATCATATCTTCTATTGCATTCCTTAAAGCATAATTTCTTATCAAATTGAATACATACTCTGATTATAATACATTTTTAATCGCTACAGTACTCCAATTTCAATAGTAAGATTTTGACTTGGACTGCTCTTATTTTGTATGAATATTTGTACACTGATCACTGATCTCATGGCAAACAGAGTTCCGGGTATTAAACCCCTTGCTTTTTCATCTTTCGTAGCAACCGATGCGGTGTAGAGAGGTGTTGTTAGACAACAAAGGGTGGAAAAAGAGTGAAGTTACTGCTAACTACTAATCTTTTAGTAAAACCATCTTGAGTCTTCTTATAATGAAGTGCTCTATTAATATATTACAATAGAAGCTCTCTTAACCGACTTGGCTGGGACTGGGCGTGGTTAATCAAAAAGTCGGTTAAAACGGAAGATCGTAAAAATGACGCACGTATAAAACTTTTAATATTTTATTATAACTTATACGTAAGTCCCGTGACACTGGCTTCTCATACCGAGGGCTCCGGGTTCGATAGAGAGAACACAATATATCTACTCGACTCGAGTCTGGGTGTTTTTGTGATGTGTTTCACTACAGTAATTGGGCATCTTGGCCTATTTTAGTGTTAAAAAATTTCTATGAATGTGTAAGAGGCGAGAATTGTGTATCAGGACAGAAGAGTGTGGCGCTCTATCCTATCTGCCTACCCCCGCGGGGAAACAGCGTGATGGTAAGTAAGTAAAATTAAAATACAATTTTATTTTTATTAAAAACATGTATGAAACTGAAACATGTTAACATTAAACACTTTATAGTACATAACATAAAATAAAATAGCAACATAATAACTACACTTATTTGACTAAATGAATAATTTGTTTTTTCACAGCATAGTTCTTTCGCTTTTCTATTATTAAAACATATATAAAGCATGTTTGTCTAATACTTTGACCAATTATTAGCGCTTCAATCTCTTCTGTTTCTTCATTATAATTTTTTTATTTCTGTCACAGCTGGTATTATTTCCTCATCATCCATTCCTTATTGCATTCATAAACTACTAAGCATGCCGTTTACATTATAATAATAAGTGCAGTCTGACTAAATATCGCCAAATCAGGAGCCAACACAGTCGGATAATCAGGCAAATCAGTTAAACGAAGCACGGTTAAGTGAGCTACTACTGTAATACTTATTAGATATAATTTTTTTGCACACTTGGATAATAAAACACATCAAGTAGTTTTTTATTGCAAAAAATCTACGAAATCTCGCGGACCTTTCAATCGAGCGGCCTTTGAAAGTTTAATTAACATCTCATGAAATGAATTTAATATGTAGGTCAGTACGTATACACCGCAATGCATAAATGAGATAATTACCAAGCCCACTTTACCAACAAGTGAGGCTTTAGTGCTATCTTACCAGACCAATCCTATTTCAAAGTTACACCTATTTATGATCAATGAAAAAAAAAGTCCTATTCCAACACAACTGTATTAAATTTTAATATTTCTAACCAGCGCTGGAGTTTTCTTTATCAAATATGTCATTATGACATTTAAACCCAACAATTGAAATGCTTGTATGCTAAGTATGAATGATCCTTAAATTCAACGTTAAACATTATTCTTATAGAATGAATAGAAGAGGACTTATGTATTTTGGTTACAATTATTGCAATTGTTGTAATTATTTCTCATAAAACACATTAAAATAAATAAAAATGTAGATTTTGATAAAATATTATTTAATGTGTTTCAAAAATCTATTTATTTCGAAGTACATAATTTTTGATACAAATTAAATGAATCAAATAGAAAGAAATAATATTCCGGTAGCAACTAAATATTTATTGTATAGATAGATTTTGTTTTTGTATCTCTTTCTAGTTGATTAATTTAATTTGTACTAAATACCACAAAACTATGTTCTGAAACGGAAGACAAATCACTAATGCGAGTGTTCTAGAGATTGTAAATACTCGCTCTGTATGTTTGAAATATACTAAATGTATATTACAATATATTTCACTGCATTTAAGATCATGGAACCATATAAATGAATATCAAAGAATTATAATTAAATGACTTAACTAGAAAGATATACAGAAAAAAAAATATTTATCGAAAAAATATTTAGTTGCTACCAGGATAACTATTTTTTCGATAAATGTTTTTTTTTGTTTATTCTTCTAGTTGATTCATACAATTTGTATTAAAATACCACATAACCATGTTCTGACAATGCAACTTAACAATAAAAATGTGTTTTCCTTAATCAATAATTTTGTTTTGACTGCACCAAGGATTTGCCTTTTAAAACATTTTAATAATAATTTCCCCCTTTTAACGGTTTGCTCTGGTTTGTAAAAGGGGTGATTTCAGGCATGTGGGAATTAGAATTTTATCAATAGAATGCAAAGGCATTCCAAGTGTGTGTGGAAGTTTTTGTTTGAGAACACAACATTGAAATAATTCGATTCGATAGCACTGAATTAAATTTCAACATAGTATAATGTACGCAGTGAATTTCAAAAATCGTATAAAATTGTTCCTTTATCACTTACCACTTAACCAACTAAACTCATTGTCTGATCTAGTGATGGTAAACCGTTACGTGACTGTGATTGTGTTGATGATTGGTAACTGAGATTTAACGATGATCGGTAACTAAGATTTAACTGCCGGAGGCTTACTTTCCAGTGTACCAATCATTGCTGGAAGAATTACGTTAATCAGTTATCAATCATCGTTACAATCGAACACAATCACAGTCACAATAACAGTCAAAATAACGGTTTTACCATCACCAGTCTGATGTAGTACAATGAGCAGTTATACAGAACCATCTCTACATTCGGTAGCATATCGACACCTACACACGTCGCATAAAGCACATAAAAATACCAACAATAGAAATTAATAATAAAGATTACATTTGGCCATCGTCGCTTTGCCTATTTATGATGGAACGGATATTCCGAAACCGGTTGGCGTTTAAAAATAAAACAACGGCGGTTTAAATACAACGTTTATTCTAGTTTAATAATCACAATGTCGAACCACAAAGTTACTGCCTCAAATATTATAAATATTAACATATATACTAACAATATTTTATTACTTCTTTCGCTTTAACACATAACTCCCAGTGCGATATGTAAAATAGGAATTTATTACCGCCCAGCGGTGTGGAAAACTATGGGTACAATGCTTTGCATTTTCAATTATCTATCGCTGTTCTTATCGCCCGTGTCCACGGACTCGAGACAATCTCTTAGACATGGATTACGTTCCCATGAAATTCTTTGGAGACAACTCTCGGCTTTCGTATTTCACTGTGTACACATAAAGTCTCAGAGATTCGCCGTCTCGTGCCTCGCTTTACGCATATTATACGTCAAACATTAAATTTCGGTCTAGTGACAATTGAATTTGAATCTCCCCAGCAGCATTTCCCGCCGGAATAAATGTTTGTAATTGAATACGTTCGGTTTGCGTAACTTTTCAAAATAAATACTTGTGTGTATATATGATTCTAGATGACGCATTTGTCGAGTCTCGCTGTCAAATTGAATGTCGTGTGCATGGGTTTGAATTTTTCTCTCTTTTTACCAATCTCAAGCTGATCTCTATGTTTATCTCTAAACCAAAATTTCAACACGTATACATAGTACTGAGATATATCTCAATATAAAAAAAACAAATCTTATTTTATTAAATTTATCTCGTCGTATCTCATTTCATGGACACGCCAGTAGCCATTATAATCAAAGATTATTTTTTGTATAAAGCTCTCAATGTCCTCTTTAACTACATACTCGTACAGAGCACTTTATACTCTGTTTGTATTTCCTTTTGTAGTCACTTGAGATGTTTTATGTATGATTATCTATTTGATCTTATTCCTTCATCTACATCATCATTTGCATCACAATTGTATTTTATAATATTATACCATGAATTGCAGCAATGAGACACGATGAGATATAGTTCAGATAAATTAATATCAGTATCATGTACCTACACGTGATGAGATTTTGATCTAGAGATAAACTGAGAGATCAGCTTACGATCGAAAGAGCAAACTCGTGTACACGTTATTCGAGTTAATAACGAGACTTGATACTTGAACAAACATCAACTAGAACTAATACACACCTACAACTGTTGATTCTCGAAAGTTAGACAAAGACAAGACATTTCAATTACAAACATTTATTCCGTTTTGACTGCTGGGGATTTCAAATTCACCCAACTGATAAAAGAAACATTGATGGTCATGGACTGATATACAACTTGAAGTAATGCGTGAGACAGCGAATCTCTGAGACTACGAAAACCTTGGTTTGTTTCCAAATAATCTCACATAAGCAAAATTTACTTCGAATCGAAAATCTCTTAAATAAATTAACTTGAATTAGTGAAAATGAATATATGGAGTGCAAAATATGTTTATGCAAAAACGTTGAATTGTTAACGACTATTATTAAGTAGGTTCATATTTAAAACGTTTTAACACGTAAACAATGTGCCTTTCAAATAAAGATGACGAAACATAACCTATTTAGTACGCTAGAATCATTATAACACTTACGCTGGAATGGTCCGCGTCGAGATTATCCGTTGCTAAATGATTTGCCGAGAAGTGATCGCAGCCAGTTGACTCCACCGACCCAAGGTAGCCTGAATATAATCAAACAATAAAGTATTTAGTACCTCGTGATCACGTGATATCACCATTTTTCAAAATAATAATTACAATTATTATCGTTGACCGCTTCCATAAATGTTGTGCCCATCCAAGTTCGGCTTATATGAATATGTTGTTACGGAATGTTTTTAAAATATAATTCACTTCGTCACCAGCAAGTGTTGTTTGCCGAATTCACGCCTGCAGATACGTGCTGGGTTGGTTGTGTGTAATTATTATAATTGACACTATAAAATTGGCCGATTATAATAATTGCCAATCGCGTTTGAATGGCTCCATTTCATTATATCCATTATAATATCGGAGGCCCACGAAACAGTTTAAGGATGACAAATTATGAAAAGGAAAACTGTTACACGATTACGCAAAACTTGTTTCTTTGTCAGCCGACCAGAAATTCCCCATCCATAACCTTGTTTCGTTGGCAAAAATAACGGTATTTTTCCTTTGAAATTTGCCATTTAAAAAACGCATAATCCTTTGGGGTGTTTTTCGAAAGGGTAATAATTTTTGAAAATCATTCATGTTTTTTTAATTGGTTAAAGTTCCCATAAAGCTTAATGACCAAGTGATAGGTCAGTAGGTAGTGTCAGTTTTCTCACGCTATTTGATAAATTCATTTTAATATAGAATATTTTTCTTAAAATGATTTTAATATGTTGTTGGAGGTAGTATAATAAATGTGCGTGTGTATTTAGATGAATCAAATAAATACGTGTAATGATAATCCACCCTCAAGTCGGCTTATCATTCGTGTTAGCGTATTTAGGCATTCATCTTGATTCGCCGTAATAGGAAAAGGAAGATGTACATATACTTGATACAGTGGCGTGAGCAATTGACACGTGATGCATACACGTGATGGTGCATACATGAAAAGCACTGATAATATTTATGTGATGAAATGCAAATAGTTGGAGTGAAACACTATTGGTCGATTCCGGAGAGGCAGAAGAGCGCTGGCTTTGGTGCACAGAACCAGTCCACCGGTGGCGCCAGCTGCGTTGTACTGCGCGTTGCGGTATGTGGCTGACGTCATACAGTTCTGTTTCAGAACCGTGTCGCCAGTCCAACCCATAATAGTATTATTTTTTAAATAGAATTAATGTTATAAAAATAATGGCTGATCTTAACCAAAATTGTTGTAGTTACTCTTTAGACCCCTGCGCGATACATAGGTACCCTCCCTCCTCTCTCAGACCACGTCAATTCATTCCTCCAATATAAATGTTTATTATATTGGATGCCGTCATTTCCAAATTTTATACGAATCTGTCGCATTCTAGGACCCAAAAGATAATATAGCCCCATCCCCTTCCAACCCGGACATCTCCACATCACATGATCATTCTCCCTACCTGGACCAAATTTTGCATACATCGTTACCCTTTAGGGTTTGCGCAATACAATAACACTCCCATAATTTCATTCCCTCTTTTATTATTACCTACATTTAATTGAATTTTCGTTCAAGAATTTTGGAGATTTGCTTACAACAAATCATTTAAAAATACATGTATATTTAATAACTAACATTGCATCTGTCTATATTAAATTATAAATAAATCTGAATCCCGGGTAACACCGAGCTAGTTCTTATTATTTAAGAGAAACTCTCACTCGCGCTATGAAATCCAGGACTCTCATGTTGGTTCATTGTTTACCTCTCAAGAATAAAGAATTCTGAATTAATTTCAATTAACGTCACTTCAGCTGACGAATAGCGTCTTACTTAGAATGAAAAAATCTTACTTTGCGTGTCCCTTTTGTTTCCGAAATATTATTGGGTCGTCATTTTTCAACGTGTATTTTTAATATTTAAGATTTGTAAGATGATAATTTATCACTTAAACATAAATTAAACTCGTATTATAATATGAATACAACATACTTAGCCCTGAATGGCGGTCGGTGATTTTTGTAAAAGGGATGCTGGATAATAAGTTTTTACCTACTGATAATTCAATTATACACTCACACAATTCACTATTTTCGTTTACAGAGTTAGAACACGTTAGTGAAGTATCCACGTTATTTTCTGTATGAATTTTTTATTTAAATGATGAATTAAATAAATAATCGAAAGATATTTAATGTTTCAATAATTTGGCATCAAGTATTTAAAACAAACTGTCAAAAATGCGTCACATAAACAATATCCTTAAAACAATCCGCTCGCGTCGTAATATGTATGCTATTCTGTGCATTATACTTATAAGCATTAAAGTGGTTTTTTGTAAGCTGGATGCTGTTAACGAATGCGTATACAGTATTCGAAGACCTTAACATTCGGAACTGAATGCGCGTGCATAAAAGTCGAATACTATCCAACTTTGTGAATACGGAACGAATGATAGAATCCACTGTTTTGAAATCTGTGTGTTTACGCAATTCATAGATATTCGAAAGTTGAGAATGTATATGTATTTCGACTCATTCTGTGCGTGCGCCGTGTCGTAGTGTGTGTTATAACCGGTCTCTAAACGACAAGACAGGACGAATTTATTTGAAGCAGTGCTGTTTTCGGCTAGAAACTTTTTGATTCTAGAACACAAGGGGTGTGGAGCATCCAAAGCATGTATGAAACGAATGCGCCTGTTAACCATATCATTTCAGTATCACCCACTATTCTTTACTGAGGGCAAAATTTATATTTTCTGAACAGTTTTAATACTACTTTTAAAATTAGCAATATTATCTTTGTGGTTAAAATTCATATTTTTATTTATTATCTTTGTTTTATTAACCACTAAATTGAGTTTAAATACATCTACCGGTTTCGAAAAATACCATTTTTTTCTTCAGGATGTCATAACTAACTAAAACATATATTATTGTTTCTTTGTCAGAATCTATTTTTTAAAAAAAATAAAAATTCTTAGTACCTAACTCAAATCATTACTTAATACAAATTTACACGAATAATTTTTAGGAATAAAATTTTAAATGGGACTCGTAGTTAAATTTAGTTGGTTGTTTATAATTTTTTGATTAGTTTTACACGCTTTATTTATCTCCAACGATTCCAAATTATTTAATTTGTGACCAACACCGTTTATATGCAAAATTGACAATCCCAATTTTTTATCGTAACCATGAGTAAATTTGTATTAAGTAATGATTTGAGTTAGGTACTAAAATATTTTTTTTTTTTTAAAAAATAGATTTTTAAAAATAGATTCTGTCAAAGAAACAATAATATATGTTTTAGTTAGTTATGACATCCTGAAGAAGAAAATAGTATTTTTCGAAACCGGTAGATGTATTTAAACTCAACTTAGTGGTTAATAAAACAAAGATAATAAATAAAAATATAGTTTTAATACTCTTATAATTTCTCAAGTCTGTACTTGTTTGAAAGATATTTGGTGAAATAAGTAGGACTAATATTATATAATCATAAATACTAAGTGAAATCCCGCCAGTAATGACGGAGAAAATAAGATCTCTAGAGAATGAAGAAGTCATCCGAAAATTAAATCATTTTTGATCTTTATAGCTAACTCTGTACCTACATTCGAGACACAATCTTTCCATCTCCGCGCTGCCTATTTAACCAGACACCCGACTTATTATCGTATACATTGTGATAGGCAACTTCAAGTAGTAGAGATGCCCGGCAGATTCATCAGTCGCTGGAATCAAGTTATCAAATGTATTTTTCTGCCGTCTGCTCGCAATGTTGTATCTGTTTCCGATTTTCTTGGAAGTAGACTAATTGTTCTGGAAGAAGAATGGCCGATCGTAGCCAGGGTCTTCCAGCGATCTCCGCGTCGCCGCAGGCACAGACACAGACACAGACACATACCTCGCATCAAGGTACTGGCGAATCTCGCGGTGAATCGCATCACCTTGTACTCCGCCGTCGTGGAATTAAACTGCAACATTGCCGTAGCGTTTCTAATGAACATACGTGAAGACATGCATAATACTTAACTGGCATGACTAGTAAAAAAGCTGTGCATTACTAAAATTTCTGGGAAACAAATATAAATTAAATAATCTATAATATGGATCGTGAACGTATTTTTACGGATTTATTACAATTAGCACCATCTGTGTACTAGTAGAAACTTGAATGGCTTAATTCTAAAAACTACCACGACAATCCACCGCTATAGTCGTGGCGCTAGTAGCTACATTACGTCGTTTGTAGCTATTCAAATTACTCTCTTCTATTTTGGCTATTTACTGAATTGAAAATTCTTTTCGGTTGATCCGTTTTGTATGGAGTCGTTACTTTTGCTGTTTTTTAACAGAATAACATTTAAAAGACGTACAATTGCGTGCAAATCATTGAAGTGTCTACTTCATCTTTTACTAATTCGCGAATTTTACAACCTTGCTGTTTTTAACGTGCTGATTTCATGGTCGTTCTTTGCATTTAGTGCATGGATTTGTTTTTGATTTGGGAAAAACAAAAAGCAATTGGCAGAACTATTTCTTACGTTAACCTTTGATAAAAATAGTTATTTCCTTTAGTTATTACGTGAAGGATTTTCAAACAATAACAGAATCATGTTCAGTCATAGAAAGTGTTCTTAAAAACGTCAGTATATTTTTATATTGATTTTTATATGGGTAAGAAGGTATTATTTTACGTTAAAACTTAAACTTTAAAAACACTAATAATAGTACTCTAAAATTACAAATAAATATATGGTAAGGTCGTATAGATGACAGATTCATTTTTTCAAAAGACATTGGTTAAACGATAGTTCATAATCCTATGTATAACATGTATTGTATCACATACGAGTATATTATGATTGTATAATATCATTGGTAACAAGATAACCTATTCATAAACCTATTATAACTAAAATCTATACTTACTGCACGCCACTGGTAATTTCATATAACCAAAGTACAATTTTTAGCAGATGATTATGAAATTATCTTATTCGAAATTAGCGAACCATATGGCTTACTTTCGCGAACTATTATTAAATGTAGGACAATCGTTCGGACAAAGGAAGTATTATATTGAGGTGGATACCCATGTTGCGCGTCGTGCTGAAAATTTCGCGATCCGATCAATCATCCTCATCAGCCTTGAATCGTATGACTCATCCAACAAATTTGAAGAGTTTGTAAGACTCACGTTTCACGTTATACGATCCGACCCTTCATAATTATTATTGTAGCATGTTTTATTACTTTAGTCTGACAGCTGTTATTTGCGGTCGAGTATCACGTCAATAACGTTTATTTTTCCAAATTAATAAATATATACATATGTTATATTGTAATAAAAATAATACCAACTTTGAGGGTTTAAAAATTCTAACTGCAAACAGAAAATTACTAAAATCATAGAACATGGAATAGTTATGTTATTTAACTCCTATGATCCAATGTTTTGAACAAGTAGATAGAAATGGAAAGGCTGAGAAAGATATCGAGAGGAGGGTGACTGCGGGAATAAAGTGAACGGCGCTTTGAATGGATTTATATCTTACGGAAACTTGTCAACCGAGGCAAGACTAGCGGTGCACAGTGGAGTCCTGGTACCGATACTAATGTATGGAAGTGAGGTCTGGATCTGGCAGAAGAGGAACGAAAGTAGACTGAATGCAGTGGAAATGAGATCACGCTTAGTATATGTAGCAAATCTATTTATGACAAGAAATAAAGAAAGAATGTAATTTAGTTTATAAAGTTAGTTAGTTAGTTAGCAACCTTTCAACGATATTCGATATTATAAGTCAATCGCTTAAACCACAGCGCCATCTCTCGGGCACTGTCACGATACTCGGAGGGTATAGTATCATGACTGTTTTAGGACAGAATATAATCTAGTTATTCCTGCCTAGCGCTGAATATACGCAATGTGCTAATTAAGGAGTAGTTTTTAAAAAGGAGAAAATAAAATGGGAGAAATACATCTCAGAATGTTTGACGAAGAGTGTTACATAATATGAATTTTATTTAGCGAAAAAGTAAACACTTCATTCGATGCCCTGTCTTCTGCAATAGTCTGTACTGTATTACAGCAGACAGAGCCTTTCCTTCAAACAAACTAACTCGTGCGTAACTAACACCGTGTATGGAGTGACCCATACATCATTGTGTTTCGTTCTAGTCCCGTCATGGGTAAAATTATTATAGAAAAAAAAATTAAATTGAAATACAACATCAAAACTAAACAAATAATATAATAAATTTAGTTATATTTTCTTTGTTATATATATAATAGTTATTACTCTTATTAAAAATAAAATACAAGGAAAAAGTAACAGCAAAAATAGTACTGTTCAATAAATACTGTTAGAAGGATTTGATTATGATTTAATCATTTTTCGTGCAGACAGAATTTCACTTTTACTGGAAAATATGTAGGCACGGCTGCGGATAAAGCTTTTCGGTTTTTGCTTTTAGACAGCGATATATTTTTGTGCTAGAAACAAACATCTACTGTGTATCTTTGCAGGCAGTACACTATCATCGTTTTATACATTTTTGAGATTAATATTAGATAATATAAGTTGTATCAATGTGTCCAGAATTTAATAAAAATAAATTGATAATTCTGACGTCTGCAGTCGGTTTACTCAAAGGTATTTGTGATTCCGTAAAAACAATGTAGATGGCTTTCAAATAATGGAACGACAGATGTATTAATTTGAAAAAGTGTAACATATAGGTTCGAAAATTTGTCATGAAAAATACTGGCGCTATAACACAATTGGTAGGTACTTCCCCAGATTGGAAATTATGATCCAGGTTCGAATCCCGGTAGCGCAAAAACAATATTTTTCGACAAAATTGATTTTATATGTATATATTTATAATTAATACATTAAATTAATAATTAAAACATCACAGACCGTCTGTTCTGAATAATTATAACTTCACAATAAGAATGTGTTCTCCTTAATAGTGTATTTTCTATAATCCCCAGTAAAATATATGGCTTCTTTACATATTTTTCTCTTTTCTTTCATCTGATCGTTGTGAGGGGTGTCAGAAAATTATTTTCATATTTAGCGACATCTGTCGAAACATTTTCAAAGCTGATTTTCATGTTTTAAAAAAGCTACCCGGGTATGAATCTCGGACAGACGGAACATTTTATACTGCTTTTAAAATTGCTTATGTAAAATTTCAATAGATGGTATAAATAGATTAAAGTGTTTTTTTTTTACAACGAAGTGGTAGGTATACTTAGACCTAAACGCTTTTATGTTGGCAGTCTAGACTTCAGACGCGGTTGTTACAGAGAAAAAGTTAATTACCTACTCATTCTTTTTATCTCGGCGTGTAAATATCAAATTAAAATTTCGGAGAAGACCATTGGTTCGCATTTCAAACTGGCACAAGATGATAGAATTTCTTTCACGACTCGTTTCCGATACATCATGCACGAATAATTTCGGGCCAGGGGCATAAAGGTTGAGCGCGGATAACGGTTTTGAGGAATGTGAAAAAGCAAGTAAGTTTCGACAAGCGTATTCAAAAAGAATATCTGAAATAGAGATCGAATATAAATAATATATGCCAATCGATATTTTGGTCTGCGATGTTACCTGTTTCCAAGTCCGTATATTATGTGAAACTAAAATCATCTATACAAGACTCTTATTAGACCAGTGTGGATATACGGGGTAGAGTTCTTAATAAATCTTAGCTCTGTTGACTATAAAATTGCACGTGTTTGAGCGTAAAATTCTGAGAAGAATTTTTGTCCGATTCGCCAAGATAATAAAAGAAATCGGGGTACCTATCATACCAGTTGTACGAAATATATCGTATAACCTCGATTCCTTGTACAAAAGGTAGGTAGGTACATACATAACAAACTTCAAATATTAACACCTTGTAAAATATATATACAACCAACATCAAACTATGTGACTTCTTGTACATAACCGACATCAATTCATTTAAAACCGATCTTGCATACAACCGACTTTAAATACTTTAAAATTTATATAATCGACTTCAAATGGTGACTCCTTTACACCATATATACATACCATATATCAATCCGAGACTCCATGAGCGACTTACTTAATTTAGAATTAAACTCTAACTTTGTTAATCGTAATTCTCATTTTTTTCCTATATACGACATATATTAATTCAGTATATTTTTAATGTTACATCAAGTATTTTTTCATATAACACTAATCATTGTTTACATATCACACAAGTATCATTTTGATTATATTTGAACTGCTTTATAGAATTCGTATTCGTACAAAAATACATTTATATTTTTGCTCCACCTTATCTATGGCTTCACCAAACGGAATATGTATTCTATGTCATATTTGCCAGTAACCTTAATATTAAACACTTGCAATACATAATATTCACATGTCTGTCTGTGAATTCGGATTTTCCTACTAAGGCCCCATATTTGCGAACCAACTTGCGTTACAACTGCCCGACTATTCTGCCAATACGTTAGTCTGCAATGTCCGCGCCTTGACCTTGGCGCGAATAGATGATGTCATATTTGAATTAGAATAAAAATGTTGTCGGGTTACCTACCAAACTTTTTATACGTACGCTAAAATTAACGTATGAAGTCTGTTAACGTTTAAAAACATGCTTAACCATTTATTTTTGGTTATAATTTTAATGAACCAACTCATTATGTTAATTATTTATTTGTGATCTTTATACCTCGCGTAAATTTGATTTATTTTTTACATCACTGATTTATTTTTAATAATATTAATCTTTAAATTGTCATCAATATTTAGAGCCTCTACAGGTTTATATATTATTAATATAGAAAGTTCTCAATTAACCTATTTTCATAAATAAAAAAAAACGATAAATCACCGATCTAATGACACTTTACAAAATAGTTAACAATATATTAGATACCACCTCAGTACCAGTGGCGTGCAATAGGTATAGATTTAGGTTATCTTGTTACCAATGATATTATACAAACATAAATATAATATATGTAATATAATACAATATACATATGTTGTACATAGGATTATGAACTTTCGTTTAACCAACGTCTTTAGACAAAATGAATCCGTCGTTTATACAACCCTACCATGGATTTATATGTAATTTTAAAGAACTATGAATAGTATATTCATAGTTTAAGTTTTAACGTAAAATAATTAATACCTTCTTATCCATATAAAAAATGTATGGATGTTTTTAAGAACACTTTCTATGACTGAATATGATTATTTTATATTGTTTCTTTAACAGAATCTATTTATAAAAAAACAATAATTATTTAAAAAATAAATTTAGTACCTAACTTAAATTGTTACTTGACGATACTAAATTATTAGAATATTTAGAAAACTTTTTTTTAATAATTTAGTAGGTAAAAGGTAGGTACATATATAACAAACTTCAAATATTAACACCTTGTACAAAATATATACAACCAACATCAAACTATGTGACTTCTTGTAAATAACCGACTTCAATTAATTTAAAGCTGATCTTGCATACAACTGACTTTAAATACTTTAAAATTTATATAATTGATTTCAAATGGTGACTCCTTTACACAATATATACATACCATATATATATATATTAATCCAAGACTCCATGAGCTACTTACTCAATTTAGAATTAAACTCTAACTTCATTAATCGTAATTCTCGATTTTTCCTATATACGACATCTATTAATTCTGTATATTTTTAAAGTTACATCAAGTATTTTTTCATATAACACTAATCATTGTTTTTGAACTGCTTTTATAGAATTCGTATTAGAACAAAAATATATTTATATTTTTGCTCCACCTTATCTATGGCTCCACCAAACGGAATGTGTATTCTTTGTCATATTAAACATTTGCAATACGTAATATTCACATGTCTGTCTGTGAATTCGGATTTTCCCCCTAAGGCCCCATATTTGCGAACCAACTTGCGTTACAATTGCTTGACTATTCTGCCAATACGTCAGTCTGCAGTGTCCGCGCCTTGACCTTGGCGCGAATAGATAATGTCATATCTGAATGAGAATAAAAATGTTGTCGGGTGACCTACCACACTTTTTATACGTACGCTAAAGTTAACGTATGAAGTCTGTTAACGTTTAAAAACATGCTTAACGATTTATTTTTGGTTATAATTTTAATGAGCCAACTCATTATGTTAATTATTTATTTGTGATCTTTGTACCTCGTATAAATTTGATTTATTTTTAATAATATTAATCTTTAATATTGTCATGAATATTTAGAACCTCTACAGGTTTATATTTATATTATTAATTTAGAAAGTTCTCAATTAATCTATTTTCATTTAAAAAAAAAAACGATAAATCACCAATCTAATGATACTTTACAAAATAGTTAACAATATACTGGATACCACCTCAATACCAGTGGGGTGCAGTAGGCATATATTTAGGTTATCTTGTTACCAATGATATTTTACAAACATAAATATAATATATGTAATACAATATACATATGTTGTACGTAGGATTATGTACTTTCGTTTAAACAACGTCTTTAGACAAAATGAATCCGTCGTTTATACGACCCCCTACCATGTATTTATATGTAATTTTAGAGTACTATCAATAGTAATTTCATAGTTTAAGTCTTAACGTAAAATAATTAATACCTTCTTATCCATATAAAAAATGTATGGATGTTTTTAAGAACACTTTGTATGACTGAATACGATTATTTTATTGTTTGAAAATCCTTCACTTAATAACTAAAGTAAATAATTATTTTTAAAGGTTAACGTGGAAAATAGTTCTGCCAATTGCTTTTTGTTTTTCCCAAATCAAAAACAAATCCACGCACCAAATACAAGATAGTAAAATTCGCAAATTAGTAAAAGAGGAAGTAGACACAAAATTTTAGAGGATATTTTTTTTTTAAATAATTTAGTTGTTTGTTTATAATATTTAACTAACCAAAATATTATGAATAACCAACTAAATTTAACCACAAGTCCCATTCTAAATTGTTTTTTTATAAATAGATTCTGTTAAAGAAACAATATAACACATGTTTTTGATTAGTTAATGACATCCTGAAGAAGAAAATGATATTTTTTGAAACCGGTAGATGTGTTTAATTCATTAAGTGGTTAATAAAACAAAATTAACAATCTGAAATAATAATGCATTTACTCGTACACTACGCCTGCGATAATATTATAGAGTGGAATTTGTTTATCGTTTGATTTTTATTAGGTTGTTACGTTTGTGAAGATAACAAAATAAGTAGTTGATAAATTTATAATAATATTTTAACACCCAAATAATACGAAATATAAAAGAAGTTGTGAATATATTTAATAGATAGCCATTCAGTTTTTTGTTATTTTGTAAATTGAGTTGAAAGTTGTTTTATTCCACTATACATTAGAACGTTTTCGGGGACACGTTCCCATTAACTATAATATAATTCAAGAAATAATAAAATATAGTGGAATTAAACAACGTGTCAACTCAATTTACAAAATAATCATGGAATTCCACAAAGTCTCACCAAAAAACTTTGAACGGTTTTTTGTTGTTTTTTTTAATGAGTTAACTCTTTATGTTAGAATTGAAATAAAGAGTACCTACTCAAGTGTCACAGATGCTCTGGCATTGGTAAAAAACATTTTAGTAAATACTCGATTTTCCTCATTGACTAAATAATGTGTCAATGGTTTTACCACGATCGAATGAAGCATCATTACTGTTGGGTTTTACAATAAAATCTACAGCTGGGTTTTAACTTGGAAATTATTCGATTTAATAAAAATATATCATCATAATAATAATAATGGATAATTTGTATATCGCCATTTTCGTGAAAACTTTCACCTCTAGGGCGTATTATTGTTGTATTTGCAAGAGGTAAATCATTTCTACGTTCTTATTTTTTCATGCTGTGACAACTTTCTTCAATATTCGTAAGAGATCCGAGAGCTTCGCGATTGGTTATCTAAACGGTACCTATTACAAGGGCACCAATGAACGCTCGTGTCATGAATGACTCTAACAGGTTGATTTGACCTTTAAAACCCTACCTAGCAAGTTGCTACGGAACCTCAATTTACGTTCCATACAGTCCCAGTCGCGTCGGGCTGGGATCGGTCTTGTCTCGGTGTCCCTTGTCTTAATCTAAACAGTTACTTATTGAGAATTTAAAAAAATTATGAATTAAAAAAAAAATCATACGTCGAGTGCACATGGGATATGTTGTTTATTATTAATTTAGGCAGTGCGAGCAAAAGCCACTGCCACCAAGTGACTGATCCATACCAATGCCGGCCCTAGCCTCTGTTGCGCCCTCGGGCGGAATTTTTCTGGACACCCCCATTCCTGATTTTTAAAAAAACGGTGTACCTGTTAAACCATTATTTTAGACTCTCAGATTCCGCAGTTACAACGTCCTCCTGCGACCAGACTCTCTTTTTCGTGATTCAATCTTGCGCTGATGATAGGAGAGTATTGTATTACATATATCTCTCAAGCTTCGCTTCACACGGGCAAAAAATTCCAGATTCTGAATCTTCATTTTTTTCTTAGTTCATTTTCCAGATATTATTAAGATTACAGCTGAGGTGAGTTTTTGAATAATCCTTTTTTAACAGCACCCCATAAGCTGTAATTACTATGATACTGGAGAATTAGTTGCCAGGGCAACACTACAACGGGGACGTTTGTGATGATATTTGAAGAAGCAGATGGATCATCTGAATCTATATGGACGATTGTCTTGCTTTTCTTGTATTATGTATTTTGTAATACTCATAACCTTTTTATTTTGTTCAAACTGTAACTCTTTCCTTTATTTTCGTTTTTTATTTCGGTTTGTTCGGCGCCCCCGCTTGCTCGGCGCCCTCTGACGGAGCACGAGCTCGTCCCCTCGGGCCGGTCCTGCTCTATACTTTCTCGATTAACACATAAAAATGTACATGTACATTATTGTAACTGCACATTACACTGCCCAACACACATTTTGGTGCCTGAAAAGTTTTACCTATTCCTGAATACAATTAGGCCGCTGATTTATAAAGTAGCATTAGATTGTCTCTATCAGCTCTAGTTTAGAAGATATAGCACATCCAGCTATTTAATTTTTTACTCAAACTCGTATGATTTTATTAATATTGTGTAGAAAATGATTTTTATTTTATCTCTGTATCTTATATATATTTGTAATAACAAACATTCGGAAAAAAATATTATTTTACATGGGTACAATTATTTATCCATAAACATAAAATATACCTACTGTAAATATGCTCAATATTATTATCTAAGTGTTGTATGTAATTAATTTCTATAATAACATGATAAACAGCATTGAAAAATATTTATTAATTATATTTTGTTATCCTAAAGTTGTATCTGTTCTCAGAGGCCACTTTTTTTGAGCCAGTGTTTAGTTTAGCTCTACTATCCCAGAGGCAAATGTAACACGAATATTTTGTGTGACCATTTTGTTGTCCAAGGAGAAAATAATATCTGAATCTAATTGTCAATCGAATATACTTAATGAAAAGCTGTCATGCTATAATATCTCAAAAGCTAGAGCTGCAACAGGACATCATTTTTGAAATCAGCTATCCAAATGCATATAAAGTCAAATCTAATTTCCGCGGCACGAAAAAAAATTTTTTTTCTGCTGGACAGTGTTGTGTATTTCGCTTTATGAGCTTTTCTCAGGCATCATATCTATACACCTTATTTTTATCAGTAGCTTTAATGTTCACTTAACTTTTCCTTGGTGATTTTCGTATATTGGAGGACACCCCATCTATGTTGTGCTGATTTCTTGCAAAAAATATTGAATGTTGAATGGCAAATAACCTATTCGCCAGCTACAAGATAATGGTAAAGATAGATATATGCACTGTCTAAAGAAGAAATGGTTTATTTTAATTTGTTTACTTCTCCATTTTATTAATTTCGGGGGCGGTATACTGTGTAGGTGCATTAGGTAAAAATATGATTATAATTAGCTAGCATGTACATACTTCTACATTCTATATATTTTATATTTTATATTTTTTTAACTTACATGGTTAATATTATTTTCCAGGCCGATTTTATTTGGCCGCTATTTTGGTTTGGCAAAAATTTGTTAATTCGCATTTGATATTCGTAGAGAGTGATTGATTACAATTTATTATGGAATATCTTACGTCTCAACAACGTGTAAAAGTAATTAAAACATTTTATGTAAATAATAATGGCAATACTGTAACCATTTATGGTGATCGCCTATCGTCACATGTTGGAAAATTTCTTGGTGGCCGAATCGGGTCGATTGGGCCTGCAACAACACATCTGGTTTCAACAGGACGGTGCCACCTCACACACAGCCCGAGCTACTCGAGCAATTTTTACCGGCCGCATAATGTCAAAAACTGATGATATCGAATGATCTCCGCGATCACTTGATTTGACGGCATCCGATTATTTTCTGTAGCGGTACTTGAGAGGAAAAGTCTACGCCAATAAGCCAACAACAATTCTGATGATACAGGACAATATTCAAAATGAAATTGTTGAAATAACACGCGAAGTGTGCGAGAATGTTATGAAAAATATGGTTAAAAGAGCATGCATTTGTGCCTGCTATCATAGGCGGCCACATGGCCAATGTTATATTTCATACATAATTGTAATAAACCAAGTAATGGATAAATAAAAAGAAAATTAGAAAAATGTGTTTTATTTTATAGAACAATATTGGCCTAGAACATAATAATCACCCTGTATGACTAAGAACATCTTATTTACATAATTTATACGAATACACGAATTTTTCGGAAGGAGAGGAAAACTTAATATCATTCGTTATTTAGTGCACCTGCAGCGCACAAGTATTCTCGATTCTTTTTTCGTTCATTCGAATGAAAGTAGCTGCAATTTAGTGCAGAATTCTTGTAGACCAGCTCTTTTCAAGTTAAATTTCTGAGGATCATTAGTCACAAGGACATAAAGGCAAGGCTGTGTAAAGCAAAACGGCGCCGAGGACCTACAGGACAGCGAAATTTTTTATTTAAAAAAATATATTAGTACCCTAAATTTGTCACCTACATGGGCTGTTATACTTTGGTGACTTAATCCTATTGGAAGTTTTGAGATCGCGCGGTAGCGGTGCACGGTTCCAAGCACCTGTTGATTAGAAACGTACCCGGTAGAGCGGTAATAGGCCACTACTGACGTCAGCCGCAACGAACAGGGCACTGGTTTAACTCTGTTACCGTTGCTAATCCCGACAGCAGAGTCCGCTTCGAACTCCAGATTCCATCGCGCTATTTCAACAGTATATTTTAGAAACTTTTTATAATCTTACTTCAATGAATTCCGTGTAAATACTAAAAGTGTGTTTTTTGTTTAAATCACCTTTACTGTCATTTCATCACAAATGACCAAGCTAGGCATCACAAGATCACGAGCAAGAGTGTTAAGTTGACTTTGGAGGCAGCTCTGTGGCCTGTGTCCACGATGATCTCTCAATGAGACTTTGTTCTCTGAAAGTCGCTAAAGGAACGCGTGCACTAGAAGCTTCATTCTAATCCACGCCCTAAACATGTGGACTGATGATTCGTAAATCTTCAATCTTGGAGAGAAATCTCACCGGTAGTCATGGGCTGTTACACTTACATAGTCTAATCCTTCTGATAGAGTTCAGTCATCTCTCATAACAAACAAACAGCAAATTCTCCAAACTGGTGACCCCTACGTAATCTGAATACGCAACAGCGCATAATATATACATTTTTTTTCAATCACGATATATCCCGAAGGGCTGCCACCCCCTCGGACCCCCTTCGGTGAACTCCACAGAAGTCTACACTCTCATAACTCCTTTGATAGAATTATACTTCCAAAGACCTACAATTTATATTAAAAATTGAGATAACGTGAGTATTTTTATATATTTATATTGTGGATACCTACACCGTTTATTTAATTGCGTGACCGATGAACAGGGTCGCGGCCATTGCCGAGGTCACGAGTGTTGCATCACCCGCCCTGGGCGACAACTCGGCCATTACAACACTGGTTGACACGTATCTCCACCAACCACTCTTCTATAACGATCTCGCCCACCGAGCAGTCGACCTCTCGCGCGGGCGCCCGACCGTCTGGCGCAATGTCGCTCCATCGCCAGCTGTCTGATAACACTTGATAGTGTACGAAGTGCAGGAGACATTCATATCACAGACTACAACAATATCTATTGAAATAGTCTGACGCAACTATAAATTGGTCTTTCCCAAAACAAACGAGCACTCTTGGAGTAATAATTGGGATCCAGCAGTGCGGTGCAGAGACGTACAGGAATTTAATTAATAATATACAAATATTATATTTACATAATGTATATGTAACTAGTTATTTTTTATTAGTTAGTTTTTTACTAAAATTTGAGGTTTTATAATTTATATCAGAAGTTATACGCTAGATAAGACTTTTTTTTAAAACTACTTACTTACTTACCATCACGCCGTTTCCCCGCACGGAAGGCAGAGAGGATAGAACGCCATACCTCTCTGTCCTGACACAAAATTCTCGCCTCATCCACATTCATAAATCTTCTCATATAAGCTCGCCGATTGTGGAGGCTTCTAACAAAACCATCCTCCATTATCTATTACTAAGATAAAACCTTTAGACGAATATACAATTAATGAACTAAATATTATTTGCCATAATTAAGACAATACAAGCATTATAAGATAAACCATGACCATTAAATTCATTTTCCGTGTGCCACAAAATGGTGTACTTTAATTTTTCCAGTTTGATATTCGGGAAATTCTACGCGAATTACATATTCTTTCAAGCTGGAACTAATAGTTAAACTTCTTGTGTTCTTGCTTAAGTGTCACCTAAATACTAAAGGACGTTATTTGTTACGAAAATCTTGCTAGAGAGGAAATCTATAATATAAAGAAATGACAATAATATTGTTGATTTTCTCGCATTTGAGACAAGTGTCAAAAATAACTCGTAAATAGTGTCTTTTCCACGTTTTTTCATATTAATATTATGGAATAAAATAAGATGTTTGTTATCATTTGAATTAATCATTCAAAATTAAATCATTTTTTAGAGTACCTAGTTCATATACGAGTATATTAAAATATTTTGAAATCACTCTAAAGTACCTACATATATTTGTATGGTTGCTTAAATCAACATTCTAAATTTGAATAAATTCAAATTACAGTAGTCATTCATCCAGATATAGAAAATATATATTTAATTCATATTTTAATAATTTTTTTTGATAAATTAACACCAAAGAGTTCTGATTTTTTCTCCTCTAAACAGAATTCAAAATAATTTAGGTGTACGACTCGGGACCTTGGAATCCACTGAGGTAACTAACTCTAGTCGAAAACATTTTTTATTAATATATTTTACACCTAAAATATGAATTAATTTTTCACACGCGTTTTGTATTTTGTGATAATCTTTCTCCAAAAATAGAATACTTATTCAAGGTTGTAAGTCGTGATGATATCAGGAAATTAAAAAATTGAAAAATATTCTACGATACGTAATATGTTATGTAACTATATATATGTTATATAACTTAAGCTGAAGGAATTATTTGATTTTCTATATCTAGATGAATGATTATTGTACATGTATAATACTGATAACAAGTGTATATTATATTTCTTAATATATCAAATATAATACATTGCTCAGACTGAATGAAAATGTCAGACGCATTTTTGGTTTTATTTAAAATTATCGATTTAAAACACCACATTGTCGTTCTGCGAGCTGTTTGTTTCATAATTACGTATGTTTAAAAGACAACGGTATTACATATATACGGAATATTCAGTTGCGCTTTACATATAAAATAACGTACATAAAATGTTCATTTTGTTCAAGAAAACGTTATTTCCCTTAAAACCGGTAAAAAAAAAACATCTAATTTATAAAATTTGCAACTAATGCTGTGCATAAGTTCAATATTAATTAATATTGTGGCTAAAATATGCGTGAAAACATATATTTTTGGCATTTTTTAACGAAAATTACGAGAGCGCTAAATTAACGTCTATCATGCCGCTCGGGGCCGGCGGAATAAAGCGAACAAAAAAATATATATACACATTAAACAAGTATTTTATGGATCGCAAACTTAAACGAAGATAAATAAAAGTCTAGTTTTGTGGCCACCGCTTTCTTAGTAGACAAATTTGACAACAAACTCATACATTTCATCGAAGTAAAGTGTCAATTTTCTTTGAAATCCGAATTGAATTAATGTTGATAACCTTTTGTATCTGAATTTGTAATGTCAATTATCTATCACCCATCGAATGTCATAAATCATTCTCATTGAAGTGACAAGATTTAGAAATGTATATTCACATCAGAAAAATTATAAGAATTTTGAATTCCATCGAACTACGTGTATGTACTATTTAAAATCATTTAAAATTACTACTTCTATTTAAAAATAAGGTATTCTTCCAATTTTTTTAAGATTATGAGATTTATAATTAAATAATAGATATGGTATTTATAGTGCAGAGGCTCACGAGGCTTGGCTACCAGGATGCGATAATAGTGGGATTTTGTGGTTTACAATAACACACAGTCATTATCGCGAAAGGCTTTAACGATTATATTTATAGTATAATTTCACGGATATAGAAAGTATAGCGTCATAATGATGGTGAAGACAGTAGTGTAGCATTAGCTACAGTATTACTTACAGTAATCAAAGGGAAATATTAGATAATAATTGTTTGAATAATAAGACAAAATACTTTTAAAATTAGCAATATTATCTTTGTGGTTAAAATTCATATTTTTATTTATTATCTTCGTTTTATTAACCACTAAATTGAGTTTAAATACATCTACCACGAAACATTAGACCGGCATTTTATACAAATAATAGTATAGGAAATTTACTCATAAATTCTAAAAACAAAGATGATAAATTTAACAATTCCGGTGTCTATAAACTTAGTTGCAAGGATTGTGCTGCATTTTATATTGGTAAAACGGGTAGAAATTTTAATATAAGAGTAAGAGAGCATTGGAGATGTTTGAACAATAGTGGGTTTTCAGAATTTTCCAATCATTTGATAGAAAATGGTCATGGTTTTGATAAAAAATTGGGATTGTCAATTTTGCATATAAACGGTGTTGGTCACAAATTAAATAATTTGGAATCGTTGGAGATAAATAAAGCGTGTAAAAATAATCAAAAAATTATAAACAACCAACTAAATTTAACTACGAGTCCCATTTTAAATTTTTTTCCTAAAAATTATTCGAGTAAATTTGTATTAAGTAATGATTTGAGTTAGGTACTAAATTTTTTTTTATTTTTAAATAGATTCTGACAAAGAAACAATAATATATGTTTTAGTTAGTTATGACATCCTGAAGAAGAAAATCGTATTTTTCGAAACCGGTAGATGTATTTAAACTCAATTTAGTGGTTAATAAAACAAAGATAATAAATAAAAATATACTTTGTTTAAACCACTATTTATTGATTATTCAACATTACCTAGTTAGTTCCTACTTAGTTACTCACCACTTGATATTTTTGTTTTTATCTATGCTTGTATTTTTAATTTCAGTATATATTTTTTCCTGAAAAAGATACCATAGGTATCGAAACATGTTGAATAATCTATAAATAGTGGTTTAAACAAAGTATTTTATCTTATTATTTATATAAAATGAGGTCACAAAGTAATTTTGCTAATATTGAAAAAATAAATAATTGTTTAGTTATATTATTTGCAAAGTAGTCTATATTGAATATGTAAATAATGAACGATTAGTGATTCTAATAATGTAAGGGCTAAAAGTTTTAACTTTTTTTTTTACTTTTCAATGTGTGATAAAGCTGTTACAATTGATAGATTATTATTATTATTAATACAGATATCACCCAAACTAACATAAAATATAATGTTGAAAATGTTTTTTTTTATTAATTTCTTAATTACATAAATTCCTGATATATATAGATATGAAGATTTTTTAAATTGTTATATTATTAAAAACACCTAACTGGCTTTTAGCGAAACGTTGTGCATCCGTCCGACGACCGCAACCGTCACAGTCATGCTACTAGATTATTGGTAGATTTTTCCAGGCAACTACAGTTCATTTAACCCTTCCCTAGCCATGCAGTAACATAGGTCTACTGAGCCAATTATATCGTATTTCTATAAATATACACAATGTAAAACTTACATTTTACCTAATCCTAAAAAAATCATTTGCACTTAGAAATGACTAGTGGAATACCAATTATGTAAAGCGAATTATAATAAAAATAATCATTTTTTAATACAATGCTATATAAAATTGATGCATTGCATGCTATCGGCGTTAAAAGTATCACTTGTACTACGTGAAAAAGATCAAACATTAATTTAAATGATGATAGATAAAGATGAAGATTATGGTAGATGGGTCTTTTGACGAATACGCTACAAGAATAACATTTGAGAATAAAATGAACGTATTTAATTATTATATTTATTATTTCTTATTATATGTATAGTAACTATGGCATTAACTATTTTAAAGGTATTTAAGCTTGTAAAAGCATTTTATTCCCATTTAAAGTGTTAAAAAAAACTCAAATTTCTTGCAGTAACACGAGTTGACAGCATGGCTGCGTAGGGTATTTTTAGCATGGTATGGTAAAGGTTAAGCTTGTCAGCCCGATTTACTGATCCCTGAGTGGCCGGTCTAGACTTTAAACTCTACTCGTAGAACCAGAGTCTAGATGCTGATAAAGCGTTGATTAATTAATCCCAGGGGACCTGGATTGAGTTTTATCCGCGTCGAATGCAAATCAAGAATATTTATTCGAGTGACACAATCGTGATTGAAATAATTGAGTTTGAATCAATTATTGTATTTTTTTTTTAAATAAAATAGAGACACGGAATACATTTCGCATCAATATTCTTACTATTTTCAAACAAATCTAAACGCTTGCACTATGAAAATAGGACTAACTAATCCTGGAACTACCGACCATTAGATCACTAGGCCAGCGTCTCAACCGCTAGACCAACAAGCTTATTATCATATTATTAGGTGTTATGTTTTCTGCGTGAAGTTTGATGTTATATATAAATGAACATTAACCACAAAGTTACATTTTTGTTGACGTTTTATTTCCTTGATATTGTTATGATTATTTAATCGCGCTTCAGCGTAACTTTACTCGGCTAACATCGACACGACACGCGAATGTCCAAAGAAACAATTTAAAACGAATTACGAAATCAATAGCCGTGTAAACATTTCCTTTTCTTTTATCCCGACTCCGTCCCTATAAGATTCAAAATATCTGCTCTTAATCTTATATTATTTTATAAGCTCTGTGATGAAGATCGCTAATATTATTTATTTATTACTGTGGATTTGATGAAATTACTGTGGATATTCAATAAACCATATTTTGATGAATTTCTAACGATGACCCGAGTCAAAATGGCAAGATTATTTTTAAAAATCACAGTCTGCGGACAAACAAGCACCTGGGCATTAAGACACGATTGACATGTTTGTTCAGTACTTCGTTTAGTCAGTACTAATATATGGGTACGAATAGCGGACTTATAAAGGGCGACAACGCTGAGGATCTAAGAGTTCGAGATTCCCTGAACAAGAAAGATTACCAACACCACAGTTCTAGAAATAATGGTTGGCAAAAGGCGTCAGCTTTTAAATACTAAAAAGCGGTGCAAGTTCGAATACCTAGACTTCATCATGCGAATGCCTTTGTTTTAAAAATGTGAATTGGTCGAAAGAGGCTGGGGAATATAAGACTGTGGACCAAACTATTATATATGCTGAACAATGTGGCGGAGGCCGATGCCTCACGTTGGACAGAACACCGGAAGAAGAAGAAGCTTACGGTTATCGGACAAAATGTATTATATTGAGTTGATGAATCTGCCATTTAAAAAAAATATATATGGTAACATAAATTATGTTGTATTATTATTTTGTAAATTATATTGTAACGTGACCAAAAACGAAAAGAAACTCAACACATATTATGTACAACTATCAATCGGGGGCGTAGTCACCATCAACGTTAATTACCTACTTCTTCCAACTTGCACGGAAGACAGTCAATTGAGGCAATCCAAGATTTGACATCCTCCATCAACTCCACCAAATCCACCAAATCGTCACAGACTTTGCCAACCTGCCAATGATATGGAAGTCCGCGAGGGCCTCGGTGAGAAAGTAGGGCGGATGAGGGAATAAATCCCATCTCTTGCTAGCGATGGATTCGATCACACGGCGTTCGACATGAGGGCGGGCGTTGTCGTGGTGCAAAACGTTTTGTTTCTTTTTGCGCGGTCTTTTCAGCTGAATGGCAGCATAAAGGCGATCAAGGTGGGTCGCACGTCGCTGTTGATGTTGTACTGGCTTTGGCCATCTCTGTCCGGGATTCGCCCCTTCTGACACTCATCATCGCCATTCCAAAACGGAGGATAATTATGTATCATCTCATAATTAGAAACAATGTTAAGTGTTCTCATAAGTTAACACAAACTGCATTGCTTGACAAACATAACATTATTTATTTCCAGATAAGAAAAGTATTAAGTACGTATTCCGGTGGCAAACAAATATTTTTTCAAAATATTTTGTTTAAACCACTATTTATTGATTATACAAATTAATTTGCAATGATTGCAATTATTTTTATATAGGTTAAACTTGCAGAAATTTTGAGATTCCTAAATAAAAACAACTATTCAGAACAATTTTGATATTAACAAGGGTTTAGAAATTATGCATACAAGTACAGAGGGTTTACAGTTAGATAAATTTGAAATTATAAATGAAATAAGAAAAAGTGATAATAGCAAGCTAAATATTATAAATAACCAAATCCTCTTTGCAAATAGTCACCTTTTAAATTTGTTTTAATATTAGTTCTTACTTATTCACCACTTTATAGTTTTGTTTGTATCCATGCTTGTATTTTTAATTTCAGTATACATTGTTTCCTGAAGAAGATACCATATGTATCGAAACATGTTGAATAATCAAAGTGGTTTAAAAAAAGTATTTTGTCTAATTATTTATATAAAATGAGGCCATAAAGTAATTTTGCTTATATTGAAGAAATATTTTTTCGATTGGTAATTTTTTTTGTCCCTAATATTTCTAATTAATTAATTAAATTTATTTATTTATTATATAAATACTTTTCAGATTGTACAGTATTGGCGAAGTAATTGACGTGAAAACGACGATCAAAATGTCTAAACTTTCGGTCAGTTGGGTAGCATTATATAATAGCACACGATATAATTATTTATTTTTACAATACTACATTTAAAAACATTTTTTGTTATCATTTTCATTATTATTATATTATTTGTACTTAGTATTATGAAATTATGCGCGTTTATTTTTATTTTTGTGTGTTGAAAGTAATTTATTTATTTCCATCAACGCCCTTGTGGGCTTTTACATATGAATAACAATTTATTTCATTTAAATATAACAGTACATTTTTAATATAGCATAAAAAAACAATGTATAATTACATACAAATATTTCTTCAATTCAGGTATGCTCCTGCAACGAAAAATGTCAACGAAATTCAACTTATTACCAAGCCGATGCATCCGCGATATTGCAGACTTAATGGCATCATTATTTCTGTGTACCTACAGAGAACACTTCATGTTGTCTCGTTTGAGTTGTTAATTTATACGAAACCATTTGTATCAACTCAGGGCAGTCCAACATGATATTAATCATGTTATATAGAAATACTATATCGCTCACATCTCTTCTTCATGTAAATTTTTTCAAATGAAGTTTATATATTTATGTTTTATATTTTCTATCGAAATATGCAATTTAAAATTGATAAATCTTAGAAATTTATGTTGCACACTTTCGATTTTTATAATATGTGAGCCACAGTAGGGAGACCACAGAGTAGAGTTAAATTTCAACGTTCTTCTTACGATGTATATAAAGTTGTTATAGAGCGGAGCGAGTTAAAGTTTTTGGCTGTCCTTAACACAAATCCTAAGGATTTCATCAACTTGTTACAAATTCCGTTGTAATGTTGAACAAATGACAATTTTTGGTCGAAGAGCCCACCCAAATCCCGCATAACTGCGACTCTACTTAGATCAATATTGTTAATGCTGTATTGAAAAAAGAGTTGATTTTTACTTTTTTTGAAACTTATTTGTTTACATTTTTCTACATCTAGATATAATTCGTTAGCACAGCACCACATATAAAGCAAATTTTATATTATTTTGTAAAGTAATACAGTCATTTATGTTAGAAATTGCTTTATATATTTTAAGATCATGAACTCCAAGCAAACAACAGAACATGAACTCCATTAAAAATGTCAACAATGCTGTTTATGAATAGTAAAAATAAAACAGGTCCGAGGTGGGACCCTTGCGGTACTCCACTGGACGCTTCAAATTGTGAAGATTTATAATTATGTATTTTAACGTAAAGTTTTCTAGAAGTTGAAATCGGAACGGAAATCAAATTGACTTGAAAATTTGCGATAATTTCTTTTCGATTCGTTTCCCACCTACGTGGCAGTGTATACGCGGTTTCGATAAAATGGTCCAGATACTCTCAAAACGCTTTACAGACTAATCTTAAAATAATTTAATATACGCAATGATTGAACGAAGTTACACTGTTTGCATATTTCTGATTTATAAGTTAACCAAATAAAATATATTTTTTAGAAAATTCTAGATAGATTTTATTAGAAATATTACCTATTACGGGAGGTGTCACAAAGTTTTTTTAGTTAAATGATATAGACTATTTTAGTTAAAAGTATTAATAATAACAGATATGTAGCCCAGAGTTCCCGAGCCGACCCGACAAAGACCGAACGTAGACGAAGTCATCACTTCCCGATAGCAACGTAGCTTAATCAGATCTGTCATTATTTTCGGAGCTAAAACAATGTTTATAGGCCTTACTTTTTTAAATATTTCCTTTTTCCGTTTCGCTTTCTCTGTTGCTCCTGGTTTTACCATTTTCTTAGTGATTTGGAGATTCTCGCAATTGCCAATAGATTATCTCTATAATACTATATAAATCCGCCATAATATGGTACATATGGGGAAGATATCATCCGTTGTTCTAAGCAGATTTTGAATAAACTTTTCTGAAAAATTTACCTTCATCTCGGCTATATTTGTTAACCAGCCTGATCCGCCACCTTATTTCAAAATAGCGGCTTTATATTCGACCTAATGTAAAGAATAAAAACACAATTTACCTGATTATTGCGGCCAGTGCCGGAAGAGATATTTTAACTTTATTATATAGTTAATATTTGACGATCCAGTACACCATGTTGCTTGTGTTTGAGATGTTGGCTTTATAAAACACAAAGCCTAATAATCAAGTGTGTTAAAAATAACGTATATTGATTCGAATCTTTTAATTGCTTTCCTGTCTGAGTGTGTGACGTAACTGGCGAGTTAAAATTGTTTAAAAGGTCATGTACATGCTAATTTTATATTTAACATTTCATTCTAGTTACCACAATATGCACTACAAAACTCGTTTTGTATCAATAAATCCTCATGGTTGCGGCTGGCTGATTTAAAATTAAAAAATCATTTTTCTGATATATAACTCACGTTTATTTAATCTAAAGATTGTAAAATCTTGATAATATAAATTAAACAGCGAGATCCTCATCGGACGAACTCTCGTCACTAAAATAGCGGGATATTGAAAGATTCATAGATGTATATTGCAACTTTCAAAGTATTAATGTGACGCATGATTTTTAAAACATTTTTAACTTACAATTGACGGTTTTACCATCGGATATCGGAGAGTAAAACTAGTTTACTATTTTCGAGAAGTAAATATATTTTTTACCAACAATCCGTTTTCGCAAAAAAATATTTTTACCATAGTTAACTTACCACTGAACACATAACCGAGCTTAAGAGAGTCACGATTGTAGAATCTAAATTGAGTACTTATAAATGTTGTTCACAGTTTATTTATCGTTTTTTATCAGACCACTTGATAACAAGTATGCACAGCACAGTGGATCTACAATCTGCAATCTGCTGTTGTCACGTGGCGGGAAATTACTATTTACATTTTATTTTGAGTGTACGGTGTGATGTAGAGTGAATATTTTATATCTTTGCACTCCAGCTCTAGGGTGACCATGATGTAATATATATATATATATATATGTTTTTTTTTATTTTTTTAAATAAATTGACTATGAGCACTGGTATTCAAAGGTAATTATTTATTCTGTTTCTTAGCACTCTTAGAATGTTACTGATAATCAGATGAAAAATCAGAATCGCGTTTGAATTGATGCTCATTAGAAAGTCGTTGTAATCACTCGGATCATCAACAATGACTTCTTCTTCCCAGTATTGTGATTCTGTTACGTGCATGTGTCGGCACACGTTATTCCACTCACTGCTCGGAATGAAAGAGACTTTGTCATTGCCAGTATGCAATGTCATATCACAATTCATAAAACACACATATCTCTTAATAGCAGCCCAAACTTTTTCTATCGGTTTAAGGTCTGGATGGTATGGTGGAAGTCGTGTCGTAGAAGATAATTCTGGCCTGAGCATTTCATTTGAATTAGGAATTATTTCGGCTAATTGTAATGCACAGAGGTGTGTTTAAGGAATATGCTATTGATAAATTATTTCAAGATTACGGACATGAAGATTCACGACTTTATAAAAGAATTTATTGTCACAGTATTTTTTAACAAACAAGCGTACACCCATCTTGAAAGTTAGTTGCGTACTAACCCGCGCCGTCAACCAATCACTGCAAGGGTAGCTACTAATACACTGATACACTCTGTGTGTTATACACAATCGTATCAGTGTATGAAAAAGTGCAAAGTTATGAAACGCGGACTCTACTTCGTGCGTGTAGACGGGGGGGAGGGAGGAGCGCGGGAAGGGAACGGCCGTCTTCCTCCCGCCCGCCGCCCGCCGCCCGCCGCCCCCCGCGAGGCGCCCGCCGCCCGCCGCGCGCCGACCGGTCGCTCAGTCAGGCGCCATCCGTCTAACGCTTGTTATCACCGGCCGCTCCGCACGGTTGCAGCGCGCGTCTCGATCTGTGTCAAAATGGAAAACATTAACCTAATACGCCTTTTTGTGCTCGCAATAGTGTGCAGTGCTGTGACAGTCGAAGCCCGCAAGAGGGAACAGTTCCGCGTGGTGTACGAGTGGAACACCTTCGATTTTAAGTGGGCGAATAATTCCGTTCGCCAGGACGCAATCGCGGCCGGCAGTTATGTTAAGGAGAATGTGATCATCGCGGCAATAAAGCCGTACGGAGACAAGCTGTACCTGACGCTGCCCAGGATGAAGACGGGAGTGCCGGCCACCATGGCCTGGATCCCCATCTCCCCTCTGGAGAACGACACCAACCCCGCTTTGAGACCGTTCCCCTCCTGGCAAGCTAACATCATAGGAGACTGCAGAGCCTTCCAGTCGGTGCAGAGCATAGAGATCGACACCGCCGGCACCATGTGGGTCATCGACAACGGAAGGACTTCCACCATCAACCCCGCCAACTCCACGGCTCCCGCGTGCCCCCCGACCCTCACTCTCATAGATCTCAACGATCAGACTTCTCTCGTGCGTTATACATTCCCGGAGTCCGTGGCCTCCGACAAGAGCTACCTGAACGACATCGTCGTGGACGACACTAATTCTGGATACGCTTACATCACAGATAATAGCGGAATGGATCCGGGTATTATCGTTTTCTTCAGAAAGGAAAGTCGGTCGTGGAAGTTGCGCGAAGCGAACTCTATGCGCGCCTCGCAAAATGCCATCCACTTCGACCTGAATGGTGTCAAACTGGACCTGACGATAAACGTAGATGGAATAGCCCTCGGCCCGCGTTACATGTTGCCTGATGGTACAATCGACAGAAACGTCTACTTCTGTCCATTGTCTAGTTATAAATTATTTTCCATATCTTCGTCTATTCTGAGAAATGAAACTGAAGCCACGAGAGCGGGGCAGGCACTGTCCTCGAAGATCGCGGACATGGGTCTGAAGGCCTCCCAGACGGACGGCATGATAATGGACGAGGAGGGCTACCTGTTCTACGGGCTGGTCGGCAACAACTCTATAGCGCAGTGGGACAGCCGGATGAACTTCGCCACCGAGCAGCACATCATAGCCAGGGACAAAAACTTTATCCAGTGGCCGAACAGGTTCGGCTTCGACAACGACGGAAATCTGTACGTCGTAGTCAACAAGTTGCTCAACTTCGTCGCCGAAAAAGTGAACGCCAGCGAGACGAACTACAGGATTCTGAAATCCAACGTCGGGGTCAGGAGCTACCTGTACGGACCTCCGGCCGAAGTGTTCGCGAAGCCCGCGACCTCCAAACCCCCGAAGGTGCACAACCCTTCGAGGAACGTCCACCGAGGAGACCCCGTCTCCACGACCCCGACCAGCGCAGCAGGCGCAGGCGGCTTCTCGACCCCCGTCGCTACGCTGCTGCTGGCATTTTTCTTTTCCTACGTTTTCTACCAGTGAGGCGCGAAGGGGGCGGGGGCGGTTTGCTCAAACGACGCGAACATCCAGAACAGTTGTAAGTTGTAGGCGACACACTCCGGCTCGGCACTGGGCGGACAATACAGAGGAACCTGTTTTTATTTGTTATTGTATGCGAATAAATTAGCACTCGGGCTTTGAGTTGTGTGAGTGTGAGTGTGAGTGAAGTAGGTGACGCTGGGAGGTGCTGCACGCCGCGCAAGATCGCATCTCGTGATACTCTGGTCATATGAATTGAAATTTGCTTAATACATTATCTACATACATGATGCCAATAATTATTCGAGTTAATTGACACTCGACTACCGAGGTCTTAGATGTACATACATATACCTACTGCGTTGTATATACTACAGCTCAACTGACCGGCTCATTTTGCATTTCAGATTTTTTTATTTTTAAAAATATATTTAATTAATTTAAAACTGGTTCCGCAAAAAAAAATAAACTCTTATTGACCAAATGCATTTTATTATTAATATAAATTTAATTAATTTGTTTTAAGTATAGTTTAAATATGATGTATCTATACATTTAAAATGTTCTGTTGTTATTGTTCACCTTCATAAAAATTAAAAGGGTTTGTATTTGTTGGAAATTACTGTGCACTACATGCGAAGGTTCGTCTGTCCTTGAGAAAAAAATCAATACATTTCAACATAAAAGGATAGCATTATAAGGATCTATTATACCGGGGGAACAAAATATGTGATTAATAAAAGGTCAAGGACTATATATATATATATATATTTTTCTATAATAATATTTCTGAACAACTTTTGTGGTTGTTTCAATAAGTACTTAAATTCGAGACTTTTATTTATTTGTCAGACTCCCGGAAAAATCGCACAGGTAGCTGACTGTGTCAGTGGGGTTCTAGAAAAACATCAGAAGAACATCTTCATTTCCGTATCCCTATCATGAAAAAAGGGTTTTATTTTTTATGCCAACAAGATCTTCCGGGAGTGGGGCGTTATATTTTTGTAACCAAATACCTAGTTACCGCGGGTGTTCTGCATACCACAATACTTAACAAACTATTTTAAGTTCTATATTTCTTAGTAGTAGGTAAGTATTACCAAATAGTTGTATTTTTTTTTGTTACGCTGTAATTGTAAATATCTATATTATATTATATCCAGCATATTTATTTGGGCAAAAATAAATTTTTAAATTTACAACGTGAATCCTGTTTTCATTATATCTATTCCCAATATACACATTTTAATATGCATTTTGAACTTAAATAATTGGAGAAAATACTTTGTTTCAGGCACTATTTATTGATTATTCTACATGTTTCGATACCTGTGGTCTCTTCTTCAGGAAACAATGTGTACTGAAATTAAAAATACAAACATAAATAAAAACAAAACTATAAAGTGGTGAATAAGAATAAGAACTAATTATGAAAACAAATTTAACGTGTGACTATTTGCAAAGAGGATTTGGTTATTTATAATACTTAGTTTACTATTAACACTATTTATTAACACTTAATCTAACTGTAAACCCCTACTATTTATATGTATAATTTATAAGAATGGTTTGTTTCCAAAAGGTGATTAAAAAATTCTGAATAGTTGTTATTTAGGCATCTCAAGTGCTCCTTAATTCTACTATCAAAATTTCTCCAAGTTTTACCTGTATAAAAATAATTGCAATCATTGCAAATTAATTTGTAGACCCCCGATTTTTTTTAGATATCCTTATCCTGCTGGTTGTATAGAATTTAGGATATTTTTTGTAATTGAATTTGAAGATTATTTAAAAACACAATTTTCCTCCACTGCTTCCCACTATTAATAAACATGTGATCTGACAAAACTTTTTTTTGTACTTTTTGTTTAATATTATAACCATTATTAATTGCAATTTGTTTAATAATATTTAATTAATTCTATGTTGAAGTTATTTAAACAATCTTAATTTAATTAATGCCTATTAATTTGTACTTTTGGTCCATATCGAAAAATAATTCTATATATAACATTGAAGTTTGAGGGTAAGAAGTCGTACAAAATAATGTGAATGATCATTTAACATTACATTTACAATACAGAGATTACGGATTCCATATGAATACGTGTGTCGCTAATTTGGCAGACACTTCTATTTACAAACATCGATACTTTATGTAGTAACTCATTATAATAATTATTTTCTTCGTAAATTTAATAAATCATCTCCCCCATCATCGGGCCTAGTAAAGCACCGTTTATCCGCGGTATTCGGGGACACAATCGAATTGAATTAAAAAACTCGGTTATTCAGAATTATTTTTTTATTCCGTTAAACATGCAAAAATACGTATAAAACATAAGGCAAACATTCTGGCAACATTTCACTATAAACATATTAATAATTAGGTAGATTCGTTTTAATGTAATTGTATTTCCATATTTAAAATACATTTCGATAAAAATACTACAAATTGTAGAGATGACTTCCGGAAAATTTCAAATCAGTGTCTATATACCTACATTAATATATATAATACATACGTATACTATATGTAGTAGATACATGGAATATGACGGTTTTTGTGGACACGGTAACTCCCTTAGTTCTATTAAGTTAACCATTCATTTTTTATCAATAATTATTTATTTTCCTTCTCAACAAGTCCACCTCGCATACACAATATTTCACTCGCCAAATAACCTGTTTAATTGTGTTTTGAAAGGCTAACCTAACATTGCGTGGCGTATATTAATGGTACATGGTAGGTGGGTGTAACTATACTAAAAATATTTTACTAATATGAAATAAAATAATAATAAAATCAGTGGTAAACCATCATTTCATTTCAAAATTCTTTAAAATCACAAACATAAACACACAATTATTTTTAATACAAATTAAATGTATCAATTAAAAAAATATACAGATTAAATCAGTTTATCGAAAAAATATTTTGTTGCCACTAGTATAGTATATATATGTATATCTTTCTAATTGAAACATTTAATTTGTATTAAATATATCACAGAACTATGTTCCGATAAACTGCAAATTCACAATAATAATGTGTTCTTCTTAAGGACATTCCCAAAGAGCAGTCGTACTCAATCTTCAAGAAGATTCCCTCGTATGTAAATTACTATGAATAGAATAAAAAACAGTTGAGGTACAGTGTACTTTTTCGCTTCCGCTCACATGCGCAGAAGTTCAAAAATCTCTCACTATTCAAATTATAAAAGGAAACGTCAAAACCATTCAAAAGTAACTGACTTTTAACATGTTTTATAACAAAACGAATACCGCTTGTTTTAGTTATTTTTACAGAAAGATATTTGTTAAATTTTCAATTAATGATTCTCGGTTTTCTAAAACAATCGTAAGAAAATTACTATTGCTATTCAATTAAACGTGCGCTACAACATCGATCGGGGTATGGTTCGTATGTTAAATATGCTCATTTTAATAGACAATATTTACAAATTTACTACCGCAAGGACTATTGAAAAAACGTATAAAAGACACTCGTATGTGTATTCAAAGTTTCAAAAGGATTGTAAGAAAAGTGATTTTTTTGGGAACGTCCTTAAAAACACAATTATTCGTTTAACCAATTCTATTGAGTTTGAGATATGTATCGTAAAAAAGAAGCATACTATTATTTCAATAATATTTATATTTACAGACAATTTTGTGTAAGTAAGGTGATTTTTTTAAATGCTGTTATATTTACATATTGGAATAACTTCTTATTTATTTTAATTCTATTTGACGTAATAATAATAATAATAATAATGGATAATTTGTATAGCGCCATTTTCGTAAAAACTTTCACCTAAAGGGCGCTTAACACATTAAAAAATCGTTATTTTCACTTGTAGAAATGATTTTTTGAAAAAGTACGTTTTTAGTTTCTTCTTAAATAAAGTCTCTTGATGCACTGTTTCTAATAACGGAGGGCAAAGAGTTCCACGCATTTGGGCCTGCCACTGTGAATGCCCGTTCACTAAATTTAGACTTCTGGCAACGGCTGATCGGTTCTACAACCCTTCCTGCAGCTGAAGAGGCTGACCTGAGAGTTTGACGTCTACCATTCAAATTGTCTGGGATACAAAGTTCTTGAAGATATAGAGGCGCCATGTTGTGTGTCGCCTTGTACATCAACCAGCACAATTTAAATTCAACTCTTTCAGGGAATCGGAGCCAATGTAGCTGATGTAAAAGGGATGTTATATGAGAGAATTTGGAAACTCCATATATTATCCGTGCAGCCGCATTTAGAATAGATTGTAATCTATACAGCTGAAACATTGGTAGGCCAGCATAGATGCTGTTACAATAGTCCACACGTGACACCACAAATGCATTTATAAGTAGACGGGCTGCCTCAAGAGGAAGATGTCTCCAAATACTTTTAATCTGTCTCAGTTGATAAAAGCATGCACTGACAGATTTACTGATTTGTGTATTCATTGAAAGATCTGAATCAATGTGCACGCCCAACAACTTAACTGCAGATTTAGGATTTAGCATTCGTAGACATTGATTCCTGTATTAAGTTTTGCCTTCTGGGTGTTGTTGTCCATAGTAATTCTGTTTTGGATGGATTCAATGTAAGTCTATTCTGTGCGTAATAAATATACTTTTAAATAGGTGTATAAAATCTATTAATCTTTACAATAAATTTAATATATAAGTAAATATAAATATTTCAAAATAATCTATTTCTATTGAACGTAAAAATTGTAACAATATAAATATTTTGATAAGAATATATTATCAACACCAAATTTTACTTACTATATAAAGATTTTTATTGATTATATAATAATAGATGTATCAATTGTAAAATAAGACTATCGAATGAATATATGTTCCAAATTTGTCAAAAACATAATCGTTTGATACGACGAAATGGTAACTCGTTTCCCGGGACAAGTAATTCCCGGTAGCAACCAAAATATTTTTTCGATAAATAGATTTTCTATAATTGATTCATATAATTTGTATTGATTGTAATAATATTGAGTGAATCGATAAATTAATGACGTCATTTTTGTATTGGACAAATAATATTATTAATTTTTAAGGAGAATATATTATTATTGTGAAGTTGCAGTTTTTTCAGAACTCAGTTCTACGGTATTTAAATACAAATTAAATGTATCAACTAGAAAGACATTCAGAAAAAATATTTATCCCGGTAGCGACTAAAAATTTTTTTTCGATGAATAGATTTTTTCTGCATATCTTTCCAGTTGATGCATTTGATTTGTATTAAAATACTATTAACCTTTCGAATGTATTCAATAGCTCATAGATGCAAGTAATGGATAGAAAAAAGATGAAATAAAATAAATTATATAAAAAAGTATATAATTAAATTATGATACTTGTTCTTGTAGTAAGATGAAATAAAAGAAAAAAAACGAACACGACCAATGATGACCAATTAACAGTCTCGCATCTGTGTTCCGCATATCTACGATCGTGAGACAGTCCCGCGAATTCTTATTTTCAGTAACACTTTTGATAACACACTTGTTATATTAATTAAGGGGTGTATTTGTTTTTGTTGAGTATTGATAAACAAGATTATTCCTAAAAATACATCCCGAAGTACACATATTCACGTTAGATGTTTTTAATTTGTATCTCTTAGGATGTGGTCAGTGGCGTAACTGCGTCAACGCATCGAGACCCACGTTATATAAGAGATAAGACTAATTATTTTTAAAATCCATCTTCTGTTATAAAACAAATTCAGTTGTCAAATTATGAAGCGGAGGAGACCAAATTGTATCCCCATCCAGCTTTGTTCCTGAGGAATTCTTCATGAATCAAAAGTATTGTCATCACACGACCACTCTTCTGTCATATAAGGAAAGGAAAAGAAGAGATGCGTCCATCCCTTCCTTAATTCTATACGAAGTCACATCTTCGTTATTTTAGCATCGGAACAACTTCCCGTTCTCGTCAAAACTGGTCAAAAAAAAGGAACGCTAGCGAGAATTTTTTTCTTACGCGGTGCAGTGTTGCCAATTGGTAAATGTCAACTCCTAACATGTCTCGTGCGCGGTAGGTACCAAATATAACGTAATAATGTATATATCAAGTATATGCATAATACACTATTATTTTTTTCACGAAAGTGTAAATATTATAGAAGATATAGAACTAATTATACTCTAACTATGTAATAATATAATGAATAAAAACGCGTGGTAATTTGTATTCTTACATCTTATATATCTTCGGTAGATTCACAGGAGAACCATTCATTTTAAATCGGGGCCTTTTATCCACGCCATTGGTCCAATTTCAAATATTTTTGCGAACCTGATATAAATTCATGGCAATGAAGCTTCGCGGCTCACTCGGGATGATTTATATCGAAAATATCCTCATCACGCTCGTCGCCCGTTCATACTGGGTGAACAGTTGAGCATAATTTTAAATTAATAATTAGAAAAATAACATATATTTATGATCCGTGAGATTTTACACCAAGGATAAAGTTATTTTCACACGACTACTATTCAGCCTGCATGTGGACATGTTATCATACAGCACTTATACAGTGTACAGATACTGCCAATATATAGGCTGTTTTTTTAGAGGTTTGTTTTTCGAATTAGCAATACTTTTTTCCATCGACGGCCGATTTGACAACTGAGGGCTAATTTTTGCCCAGTTTGGTTTGCCATTTAACCATGAATAGACTTACACCAGAACGAGGCTTGCAAATTTATTTCGAAAATCGTGGTTCAGTTCGCGAAACTTACCGTGGGCTACTTTCATTTTACGGTCGACATAATCTTCCATCTGAGAAAGTAATTCGAATAACCGTGGATTGTTTACGCGCCACATACTCTAATTGATAATACGCATCCGCAGAGACGTCGTACAGTGCGCATTGAAGAAGCTGTTGTTTCTTCAAAAATGATGCCGACCAGAACGTTACATTCAATGGAGACCTCTATAGATCCACCGACTTTTTCGTTCCCCAATTGAATGGCATTAATTTGGAAGAGTTGTGGTTCAACGAGACGGCGCAACATCCACACAGCGCGCGCCACAATCAATTTATTGAAGGAAACATTCGATGAGCGCATAATTAATTTCGCGTAATGGACCTGTAAATTGGCCTATTTATTGGATTATTTTCTGTGGGGATATGTGAAGTCGTTAGTCTACGCTAATAAACCAGAGACGATAGACGACTTCGAAGCCAACATTCGTCGCGTTGTTGCCGATATACGTCCCCAGCTGCTCCAAAAAGTCGTCGAAAATTACGCTTTATTCGAGCCAGCCGCGGCGCCCATATGCGCGAAATCATATTTAAATACTAATGGCATAAAACTATCTTTACAATAAAGTCAATACCATGGCCATCACCACTATTTTGATGTGTTTTATTTAATTTTAAAGTTCTATACCTCAAAAAAACATCCTTTACAAAGAGTTCTATAACGATTCCTTTTAAATTGCGTCATTCCTTTTTATTCAAATACAATTCGAGCTGAATTACACAACCAGTCTTTATATTTGGAGTCATTACATCTCTCATGTTGAATCGTTCTGACCTACACATAAAGGCTTATTACTCTGTTGTTGTATACAAATATAATTAATATTTTTTTTTATGGTATGTAACTCAGGAAACATGGAAGGAATATATATATGGAAATAGAACTCTTGAATGATGCTGCTAAAGGCAAGCATCCTGACCATCCGAGTGCACTATGCGTGTATTATCTCACTCTGTGAAGCCCTTTATTTTCGTATAATTAAATTAAAAACAAGTTTATACACGCAACAAAATTAATTTCGTTTTGCGTAGAGCTGCTTTTTGACAAGATATGCTAGAATGGAGGTAAAGGTCGATAAATATCGGTTGGTTAAATATTCTCCCCAATCAAAATTCAACACACTAACTAGGTTTTGGATTGCCTATCATAGACACTCACCCTAAAAGTTTATTTTGAAGTACAAGTTTTTTTTTTAAATTTAAATTTTGTGTCAGTTTTAAAATATTAATCATTAAGTGTATTACATACATACATACTGTCAGTTTCGCCGATGACACTGTTCTAATAATCAAATCAAATACATGGAAAAATGCCTGCATAAAATCTGAAATTACTATGAGGAATATTAAAATATGGCTTAATTCAATATCGCTTACACTCAATGTGGAAAAACCGGGACACATGGCCTTCAGCAGCGTGCAGCAGGGTAGCCACCGAGCAATCGTATCCTCTAACTACACGACTGCGAAGAAAACTATCCAAACCTAGCATATCCGTGTCCAAAAATAGCACGTACAGAAGAAATAAAATACCTAAGAGTGATTGAGTGGACCCCGTCCTAAAACGGAACCGACATAGAAATGACGAGCAAAAGGATCAAAAAAACCGATATGGATGTTCAAAAACATAAGGAACATCATGACCAATCAACTTCTAATGACGTTATACTACACCCTAGCCTAATCTACCTACCCTAGCCTAATCTATAATTTAATATTTATAGTTCAATTAAAAATTTTAAAAATCGGTGAATGCCGGTATGAAAAATAAATAATCATCAAAATAAATGAATATTTAATGCAGGAACATCATAAACAGGGAATAAATACAAATTAGATTAATTTATTAACAATATTTGAATATGTCCAAGAACACACATAGAGACAAAGCTATTTTTTTATTATATTTAATGGAAAATTTATGGAAGTATGGGGTAATTACAGAGCTTGCAGAAATCAAATTCAGATTTTCATAGTGATGACATATATGCTGTTTAAAAAAATTGAAAAAAATAATTATCATGTATGGTCCATATATGGCGATGGTGTAGTGGTACTCGAAGCGAGTCCACATACAACATATACATATATAACTTTCAAAAAAATTTAAGTAATGTGGAGTTCGAGGGGTGAGAATTGGTGAACGTTATATATATATAAAGTGATCATTTAAACCAACTGAAGATTATCTTCCATTATATTTGATATTTGTTTAGATTAATTTATATTCACTTATTTAGTATTGACGATTCATTGTGAAAAATAAGCATAAATTTTGCTGGTATTTAGTGTTAACAATTCACTGTTTGAAAATGCGGAATAGAGGAATTTTCATGGATGATGACATACTCATACATAAATTAACAAAATCATAAAGAAGAAATCAAAGCGGTCTTTGCGACGGTCAAGTTCCGTAGCGCACAGTTGTAGGAAAATCACAGAGTCGAATCATACGTGTGTAGTATGTACGTGTTACTTCACATGTTATAAGTATTATTTTTTTCGACGGAATGGAGACTAATAATAGGATGTATTGTACGCCCCCCTCCATACGAATGCTCCGTATGCACGTTCAAAGAAATCCGTTCAGATATAATATTATTGTTCACCCGAGGTTCTGAACCGTTAAAAGAAAAATATCCGCTACGTTATTAAAACGTTAATGTTTTCTAATATCTTTCTCTCCTATAAAACGAACAACTTCAATGATAATTATTAAAAACTAATGCTTAGTAAAACTCGTTGACACATCTCTAACACCTATTACAACTCGTTCAGAATTCTAGAAAAATCTAAGCCCTTAGATTCTTCGGACTAAAAATTAGGACCCAAAACAGGCGTGGCGTGAAGTGCAATGAAATAATTTTTAATACATGTGTATACAGTGAAAACTACATTTATCGTTTTTGAAGGGACCTACTAAAAAAAGCTATGATTGCGGAAAAACAATGAAAGCAACAATGGATGGGGAATATAGAAAAAAGTTACATTCATACTTCATATTCTAAAAAGGATACATATTTCACATGTAAATGAATGTGTTTAAATACAAATTGAATTAGAGAGCTGCACAGAAATAAAATATTAAACTTTGTATCATACATAATCTGTCATCATCACTTGTTTTTTGGCTGTAAACAGTAAACAGTATTCTATCGGTGTTGCAAATTACATTTTTTTCGGCATCAGTTATTGAATATGCAGAAAAAAAGGTTTCCATTTTTCGAAGACCGTACGTGCTTCTAAAAACAAAGGTACATGCGAGGGATTCTCTTCGTCAACATCTTCGACCTCTTCTGCTGTCTCCTTCGATTCCTTCAATTCAAGAATTACTCGGGCGAGCAGCACAGTTGTCTGCAAACAATAAAATATTTCTTTGTTTCACGCGCATTTCTGTGTCAAGGTACCTTAAAAACAAATTAAAAATAGTCGTAGTCAACCGTGCTTTTTTGTTTACGGTATATTTTACGGGTAAAGTTTTCGTACTCTTAAAACACCCAGGCTTCAGCGATTTGCCGATCGGCTCGCATATGTCAGTTCCATCACTGTCGGACGGATTGAATAGGTTTAAATAGGCGGCTAAAATATTTAAACATCTATATTCTTCAGGAATTCCATACTGCTGCCGAGAAACATTGTTCATCCATTATTGTTCGACCACAATTGATCTCCCACAATTGTTCGCCGGCGAACAATTGCGGTGGAACAATTGTGGTCGAAAAATGTTTCGTAGAAAAAAATTCTTTCGTCTTTTAGGAATTTCGTAATTTAGATGTGATGGAGAATGCCTGGAGAAATCGGTGATCACTGGGAATATATAAAGACAGAGTGCGAGAGTCGCTGCACATCAGGCAGCAGGCAGCAGGCAGCGGGCAGCGGGCAGCGGGCAGCGGGCAGCGGGCAGCGGGCAGCGGGCAGCGGGCAGCGGGCAGCGGGCAGCGGGCAGCGGGCAGCGGGCAGCGGGCAGCGGGCAGCGGGCAGCGGGCAGCGGGCAGCGGGCAGCGGGCAGCGGGCAGCGGGCAGCGGGCAGCGGGCAGCGGGCAGCAGGCAGCAGCTGCTGTAGAAGATTAGAGGACCACGATTTCAAGTCATGAGCACATGGACTGAGAGAGAGATGTATACACGTATTTACATATAATCAAATTAAATAAGTTTAGAGTAAATACTAATTTAATGTATTAATTATAAATATATACATATAAAATCAATTTTGTCGAAAAATATTGTTTTTGCGCTACCGGGATTCGAACCTGGATCTCTATTTCCAATCCAGGGAAGTACACTACCAATTGTGTTATAACGCCAGTATTTTTCATGACAAATTTTCGAACCTATATGTTACACTTTTTCAAATTAATACATCTGTTGTTCCATTATTTTTGAAAGCCATCTACATTATTTTTACGGAATCACAAATACCTTTGAGTAAACCGACTGCAGACGTTTAGTACATTAAATTAGTATTTAAATCATCACAGACCGCCTGTTCTGAATAATTACAACTTCACAATAAGAATGTGTTCTCCTTAAGGTAAGGGTGATATTTGTTTTTTTTTTGAATTACAACAAACGAATATTGTTAAAAAATCAATGCATCTTATATGACTCAATTTAGCCCAACCCTGCCATGCAAAACAGACACAGAATTATAATTTTTTTGCACAATACAACATTTTAAGAGAATTTTTAAACCAACTATGAATGCGCTTCATGCGTAGTCCGCGGAAGCAACGCACGTCTCATACTTTTTGTGGACGCCTGTTTCGACGTCATGGCCGCGCGATTCGCTGAATAAAGCGATAAACTGACACCGGGCCACATGTCATCTGTCACACGATGACACGTTCGGTGATGCGTAGTAATAAATAATTTCAAAAATGGTAAAATCTCATTATTACATAACAAAACTCAGTCGTGCACAAATGTTGCGATTATAACAATTTCACCGAGTCAAATTACTCATTCACCTTTTATTTTGGATGCCCTCGTAATCAAATTACGTTCATCCCAGTCGTAAAACAGTTACTCAGACACGTGAGTCTCTTACCACCCCTTCTGGTTTGAAAAAATATTCATAAATTTAGTTAAATAAAAAAGTTTGCCGGCGAAACGCCGAATCCCGTCTCCCTTGTTTACAGGCGACTGCATTAATTCATTCTCAATCATCAATTTTGTCCATTTCTGAAACACACTAAGATGACTTTATTTATATAACTTTTTACAACTAACTACTAGGTCAATCGACTTAATAATTGTCAACCGTTTTCATGAAAGGTGTAGCAATACAACGCAACAAGTTTTTTTTAGATATAAAGGGTGTCCAGCGGAAAATTTTCAATTTTAATATTAAATATAAAAAAAACTAAAATGTTCTCATATTTTATTTATACAAAATAGAGTTTAACGATGGTAATTTAACGTTTTTTAAACAATATCGTCTAAATGCCGTCCATTTCTCTTAAAGACACTCTTGCAATCGGACTCTTAAATTTGCGAACACGCGAGACTAAAGCGTTGGTTCAATCTCAGCAACTTCACGGCGGATATTTTCTTGTAGGGCCTGAATTGTTCGAGGATTATTGCTGTAAACTCTCGATTTAAGGTATCGCCACAAAAAAAAGTCGCACGGTGTAAGATCCGGTGACCGAGGCGCCCAGGATATGTCTCCATACTTGCTGATTAATTTATTAGGAAAAATTCCCCTTAGCTTCTCCACTGAAACTCTAGCTATATGTGGAGTGGCCCCGTCTTGCTGAAATTATGTTCTGTTGTTGAACCCGGGAAACAGCTGCAGTTGCGTTACCAAAATTAAAGTTTAAAAAATAAGGGCCAATTATCCCTCGGGCAGAAATTGCACACCACACTGTCGTTTTTGGACAATGCAAATGTTTTTGATGGCGTTCCCTTGGGTTGTCGGGGCACCAGTATCTCATGTTCTGTTTATTAACATAGCCATCGATATGAAAATGTGCTTCGTCAGTAAACAATGTTTCCAAGCGTTCGTGCTGTTCCAAAACGTTCCAGCATCGTTCTCGCTAAGGTTTCACATAAATATTAGTCATTTTCGTTGAGAAACTGCACGATTTGCATTTTGTAGGGATAAAACTGTAGTTTCTTTTTTTTAAATAACGTGTACTGTTGATTTTTTTATTCCAGTACAGGCTGCAATCTTCCTTATCGATTTTCGCGGATTGCGTATAATTTCACGTCGAACTTGAGCTTCATGTTCTGACGTCGCTGCTGACGTTGATGATCGTGGAGGAGTTTGGTTAACCCAACCTTCAGTCCCTTCCTGTCTGAACTTTTGAACCCAACACCAGATAAGTTGCGTGCTCGGCCCATCACTTACTCGTCGAATATTAAAGTGAGTACAAGACCCATACGACTGACAAATCACGCGCGTCGAACAATACCCCTCCCACTTACCTCGCCCTGATGGTTTACGAGCAATTACAATTTAATCTTGAAATTTTTCCGCTGGACACCCTTTTATTACCGATATTTATAAATAAATTGAACGTTTCAAATGACCTGAAAAAATGAATGAAATTAAAAAATATTCCAATGAGATGCGAGCTGGCTGGAGTCATGAAAGAGACGCGTATTATGAATATTTGAAATCGACACAATTAAGAATGTCATAAAAAATCTTAATGATGTCCTCTCAGATGTTATTTTTACTCGAAAACAAATTAAATATACGGATACACCGGACGCGGAAGACACATTTTTAATCGCTTAATTTATTTCTTACATTTTTTCGGTATCTAACTGGCTACGCCGGCGCCTGTTCCAACAATGATTAAACAATTATTACATCATTATTTTTACGTTAATATGCAATAATATACTAGGATAAATTCATGTCTTCTTTTGGAACAAAATTTGTGTGGCATGAAATTATTGGTACAATTAAATTCAAATTATTGGTAAATAATTGTTGGTACTTAAAATTTTTTAAAAATTAATGTGTTTTTGTATTCAATATATACTTCAACTTAATTTCATTTAAAAAAAAAAACTACTCTCACATTATGAAATAATAAATACATATTTCATATATGTATCAGTTTTTTTTGTTTATTAAAATAATATTAACGTGTGTCTTTTTACACAGATAATCAGGCCTATTCTCAAAATTGCAATATTGAAATGAAGGTGATTGTTACACCAACCCTCAAAAATAGTGTTATATTTGAATGAGAGGGAGGGAGAGAGAGTGAGGGAGTGAGGGAGATAAACGTACCATAATCTGTCAAAACTATCTGTCTATTTTTGAGGGTTGGTGTAACAATCACCTTCATTTCAATATTGCAATTTTGAGAATAGGCCTGATTATACTTAATAGCTACATTACAACATACATATGAATATTTAAAAATATTTTTTAATTTTTATTAAATTAAATTCATTGTCTCGATTCCCAGTAATTCCCGGGACTTGAAAATGTTGACTCCCGAGTCCCGGAAATCGAAAAAAGTCGAGAATACAGAATCCTTAGAAAATACCATTGGCCGACTTAGCAGTCGTTTGCGAATGACGTGTCGACCCGTCGGGGACTTCCCGATTTTATTATCGTTTTTATGTTCAGTTTTCAGTAGCACGCGCTTGCGTGTGATGTGTCGACTTCTCGCTTTATTCTATGATTTTTTTAAATCAAAGAAGGTTTGTCAGTGTACACCTAAAGAATGATTGATTAGGTTTTTTTTATAAAAGTTAATTTAATTAATTTTGTTTTTAATACACATTAAATGTATTAAATAGAAAGATATACATATATTATAAAATCCAGGTTCGAATCCCGGTAGCAATAACAATATTTTTCGATGAAATTGATTTTATATATGTATATTTCTAATAAATACAATTAATTTGTCTTAAAAATATCACAGACCTATGTTCTGAATAATTACAACTTCACAGTAAAAATATATTCTCCTTAATAATTTTGTTTTATTTTTACAATTATATTTTTGACGTATTACATATATTTTGTCTGTTATATTAAACGTTTTTATATTAAATGCTATATTAACGGTTGTATTAAATAGTAACTGTAAGCCCGGAACGAGTTTACTACGAAACTAAATACATATATGAATGAACGTATACTATAACGAGTGAGTTTTTGAAATCGATTTATATATCAGTAATCAACAAATTTCCTATGGAAAATATCAGATAGGTAGATTAGTAGGTACCTGACAGATAATTATATGGTTAGTTAAAAAGGTGACAAAAATAAAATAAAACACGTTTGACAGTAATAGCAACTTGTCAAAGACTAAAACTGAATGCAGGTAAGTGCAAAACTTCAAACTTGTCACTTGATCGATAATAATAATTGTTTTATTCTAACAGTATCGTGGGTTATCACATTGTATGCATAATCTGAAAGTGAATTAATTTTTTTTTAAATTTTATACCAAAAATGATACTTTTACATTAAAGTAATATTTCGTATCAAATTATTGATAGAATCGGCGTTAACTTTGTAGAGTTTCATCATAATGGATGGATATATTGTAAATGAAACAATGTTATAACTTTACTCAAGTATATTAGCACTGCTCGAGTTTCGAGAGAAACATGAACTCTCATCGACAGGTGAAGTATTAAACTCTCGAAACTCGAGTAGTGCTAATAAACTTAAGTAAAGTATAACATTGTTTCATTTATATCCATCCGTTTCATATCACATTTGAAAACTACGCATCGAAAATGATTTTGTTTGATCAATCCTAATGTTAAATGTTCGCCCAAGCCCCGAACCCAACACACCCAGGGTCGGCTCAAGAACTTACGAGTGTCCCAGGTTACAAAATCGTTTGTAACCTGATTACTAGTTTATGACGCGCCTGTGCTTACTCTACATAATGTGACGTCAGACTGTCTCGTCATATAATATAAGGAGCAGATAAATCGGGAAAAGTAATGTGAATGTATTATATATTAATGTGTGGCGATTCGCAATGAACCATGACAACAAAGAAACGTCAATTAATGCATTAATTAACATTCTAGACATCATTAGAATCTTTACAGCGTTCGATCATTAAAACATTACGTAATAATAATACAATAATCCATTATATGTTTGATCACTTCCTTTATGATATTTAGATAGACTTCGATAGAAATACTATTTGTCTCAAGACACGCTTTCGGGGAATATACTTACTTCGATCGTGAGTTCTCTCAGCCAAATTTCGATTAAATTTTTCTGGAAAAATTGCCCTTTAAAATATCTCATCTTGTTTCAAAATGGCGGTTATTAATCTACCTAATTCTTACGACCGATGCTGAAAGGGACTTATTAATTGTCGTGCCGTAGTTTCAAAAACCTGATAATCTATATTATATTTTTGAACTCTCCGTCCCAGACAACTTGTATGATAGACAATTAGATCTCAGGACAACTTGTAGATCAGCTGCGAGAATTGCAGAACATATCATCGAATAATAAACTAATGGTTTGTATTATTAATATTGCAGTGAGCAAATAAGTATTCTCTTCCTTCTTATTTGTCCACATTTCCCCCTGCAGGAACATATTATGGTATTATTAAGGAGAACACATTCTTATTGTGAAGTTGTAATTATGGTCTCCACAAAGCCTCCAAGAATTTAACTAGTTTAGCCGTCAACCATCTTGCCTAGTGTCTATTATTTATTTATTTTATTACATTTATTGTAGTTAGTGCCTATATGCAGTGATGGTCTGGAGGGGGCTCTGAGTGGCTCGCGCGAGCTCATTGTTAAATTTGACTTAGACTGGCGAGCCCCTTGTTAAATTAAGAATAAAAAATATTCTCAGATCAAATCAGTACCTAACTCAAATTTCTGTAGATGGTTTAAATGTATTATAAAACATAAAACTTTTGAAATTTCTCGTAAAATACATTTTCGGGCGCATTGCTAAAAGAGACCTAGCCGTTTTTTTTGTCTACAGTCTTACAATGTTCAAGAACGCTGATTTTTGATATATATGTATAAGGCTTCCAGATGTTCTTAGATGTTTAACGTAACATTTTTGTGAACGATGCTTTAAACGATTGCCCTTCATACTTCACACGTGCACATTTTTTCCTTTTACCGTAATTGTGCACAGTCTTGAGAAGGACAGTTCCTAATATTTATTACTTTGTACTATAATTTACTAAAAATCCTCCCCTTCCCTGGAACACCGAGAATATCTAAGAGATTAAGCGAGCCCCTTGTTAACATATTGGCAGCCCACCGCTGTCTATACGTATAATAGGGTTATATTATCATTATAAGTATAATTAATTGACTATAACCATAAAATCCTGAACAAAAGTAATTCAATACTGAACAGTATACCTTTTAATAAATCACAATATAGATATTTTTTAATACAACCGTCAGATATCTGGGCAGTCAATTGAATGTGACCTTGAGTGTCTGTCAGTAGTCACCTCAATCAACTTAATTTAAGCATACCCTGACGTCATAAACAAATGCATAGAAGTCGTATTTTAAAATAACGCTTTGCATGTTAAAAGATGAGGTTTGAAAAACTCATAAATTCAATAAAATATTATAAATAAATTAAATATCGAATATAACGAACTTTGGTCTCCCATTACAGTGCCGTAGAATCAAGCAAGACGTGAAAATAACAGTTTACAAATATGTTAAATTTAATATTAATATTGGCTTGTCACAAAGTTTAACATGGGGTAACTACTTAAATAAAATCAATTAATTCTATTCAATCAGCAATACAAACTTTTGTGAACGCCTGATATCTATCTCGGTACCGGAAAAATGAAAATTAAAACCAAGGTAATTTTGAGATTATATTAAAATGTTAGGAAATTAAACATAGGTAAATTGTTACAATATTGCAATTATATTATTCTTCTTTATTCCAAGCTGTTTCCTAAGTTTACTTTAGGTTTTGCGTTGTACATATTCTTTATCTATTGTTATCTGTTTACTTATTCTAGATACGCAAGCACACGCTAATTCTATTAGTGCATCTCCGGGGGAAATGTTGTATGTCTATATACCTCACACATTACGTACACGATTCATTCGTCTAAATACGTACAGTTTCTAGAAAAGTTAAGAGGGATTTTTAATAAAAATACTTTTTTATTGTGAATTTGTAATTTCAGAACATAGTACAGTGGTATTTTTAATACAAATGAAATAATCCCGGTAGCAACCAAATAATTTTTGATAAATAGATTTATTCTGTATATCTTTCTAATTGATTCATAATTTGTATTAAGATAGTGAGGTTAATGAAGTGCACATTTTACCACAATTCGTAAAATATAATACCAAATTGGTATGTTTTCATTTTTTTAACTTTACACACTACGAGAGCCAATCTGGATTCAGATAATACAGAATATATTAAAAATCTCAATTGTTCGTTTCCGCCAAAAAAAAATATAACAGCCTATGCAACAGATAATATCAAACATTAAGAAAATTATGTTATTTATGTACATTAATTAATGTAAAATTATAATATTATATTGTTTATGGTACAGTCGACTAGACTATCAAAAAACAATCGGCTATCGCTGATGGTTGGTAGGCAGCCATACATAGTGTTTCTATAAAACCTATTTTTTAATGTTAATAAAATTAAATTTATTATCAAAGATTTTGCAACAGTACGACCTAACTTAACCAATTAGGTAACGCTAACAAATAGCCAGTCAGACATATTCGTAAAATGATATAAATATATAATATACTCTTAATATAAGATATTCCCTTCCGAACAATTGTCTTCACTCACAGAGTCGCGAAGGCGACGCCGAGAGTCAAAAATTGCAAACCAACCAATTGGCGCGCTTCGTCCCCTATTCAACAGGACAAGCACACTATCCTTATACCACTTTATGGTTATACCTAGTATCACCTACGCAGCGCCTGTCTTCAGCAGCATACACAAAACGAAATATACGCAGCTCCAAGTTATACAAAATAAAGCACTTAAAATCATAAACAACACCACACCCAAAACAAATTTATCTAGACTACACCACCAGCACAAGGTGAACACAATAATACAATGCTTTGATAAATTATCGACAAACTTCCACAAATATTGCTCCCATCCTTCTCAAGATCATCCTCTCATCCGATCTCTCGGCTCGTATGAGAACATCAGTCTAATGCCTTTCAGATACAAACATAGATTGTCCAGGCACTATTTCCTGAAGCAAAGTAACACGCTCGATCCTCCGGACTGAGATGCACACAGAAGCGGACAGCGTCGACTGAACTCTCCAATAAATGACTCTGTAACAATAAAACAATATTCTTAAGTGTAGTTGTAATTTATTTTAGTTACCTTATAAGTGTTATGCTAGAATAAGGCGGCACTGCACATAAAGTGTCGCGCCTAGTTCATTTGAAGCATTTAACTTCAGGCAGTAAATTGAATAGAGGGCTTTTTATCAGAATTTTTTACCCTTCCAATTCATGTATTAATATAAAACACATATGATGTTTATTACAATAAGGTAGTTAGTAAAAGTGTCAAAGCGATTAGCGCTGATGCACTTGTAGCAGTAGATTTGGCGGTCTAGCCGCATGTAGAGTACTCAGAGTATCGTAGACTCTAAGGAATTGGAAAAAAAAAAATTATGACGCGATACACGTGCGCTGCCTTCCATACACAAAGGCCAAATTCAAAACGAGCCTACAGAGGACCACTATAAAGCGGTTTGTATCGTGGCTAAATACACAGAATGTACACCACTGGTGCTACTGGCGTTTCTAATATAATAAAATATATTACTTTTGAACACCACCAACGAAACCACTAGCTTACTCATTATATTTAACTGTCACTTTTACATAATGATGGTTTAGTGGTCTACTCGCCTAGTAATCTTGTGGTCAGGGGTTCGAGCCTCGTCCCAGGAGGTCACCGAGTTAGTCCTATTTTTATAGCACAAACCTTAAACTTGTGATAGAATAGTAAGAATATGTTATCTTCATTTTTTTTTAAATAAAAAATTATAATTATTTTTAATTATCAACAAAAATTTTTTTCGTGGAGTATAACCAATAAAGAAATTACTCTGAAGAAACCTTAACAGAAGGTGGGTTGGGACTGTATACAAGAAGATGAATTAATTTGTGCCGATAAGTAATATTCACCAAAGTAAACGATGATTGTGTCTGTCAATTTTTTTTATTCACGTAATTATACAAAACTTCACATAAAACTGTATTGACACGCTATTTTAGATAGCTACTATGCACACACTATGGTCAGGCCTATTCTCAAAATTGCAATATTGAAATGAAGGTGATTGTTACACCAACCCTCAAAAATAGTGTTATATTTGAATGAGAGAGAGGGAGAGAGAGTGAGGGAGTGAGGGAGATAAACGTACCATAATCTGTCAAAAATAGTGTTATATTTGAATGAGAGAGAGGGAGAGAGAGTGAGGGAGATAAACGTACCATAATCTGTCAAAAATAGTGTTATATTTGAATGAGAGAGAGGGAGAGAGAGTGAGGGAGTGAGGGAGATAAACGTACCATAATCTGTCAAAACTATCTGTCTATTTTTGAGGGTTGGTGTAACAATCACTTTCATTTCAATATTGCAATTTTGAGAATAGGCCTGACTACTACGTACGGTGTGACGGAGAATATTGGAGTAACGGCGTGGAGTATTTTCAGTTAAGATTCAAATCTATATTTGAGGCCGACTACGTAAATCGCAAAAAATAACATATACTTGAGATAAATACGTCACACCGTGTAATTTATCCATTGACAAAGTTCATTAGACCCGTGTCACCTATGTGTTACAGTTTACTGCCTGGACAGGCGAGCCGGGAGCGGTGCGGGTTCAGTAGCACGCTACACTGCACTGCGGCCCAGCTACGACTTTCGTCCGCGCATTAACAAGTGCGACAGTATCGTTAATATTGTCTCTACTATAAATTATACAAAACATATACCACTCAAATATTTAATTTAGTTTTTAGTATAAGTAGTCAATAAAAAATACGAAGGAAGAGCGATCCATTAAAATAGGTATATCACATGGTTAGTCAATAAAAATGATAATAAAATAAACGCACTAGTAGTTGATGAAAAATAGATACGACGCACGAGTCGATAAAAAAAAATACGACTTTTTTTAGTACTTAATTTAATTAAGAATATAGGATTATCAAATCAAAATAATAAATCGTAGCGTTAAATAATCATTATTATTTAAGAACCTTATCGATTAAAGCGAAAATAAAAATTAACTTTTGAAAATGATCTTTAATTGTACGTGTAATTGGTATAATAATTATTAAAACATTGGAGTATAATTTTTAATACAATTTAAATGAATATGAACTGCCTTCACTCACTACCATTTTCAATTAATTTATATTTTCACGGTTCATCTTTTTAAACTCCCACATAATATGTATTTTTAAATCAGTTGATATGTAATTTCTAAATAATGAATATGCGCAATTTTGATCCTTAGGGCCGGCTGTGTAATCATTAGTAACTTTTTACTACGGTACCTTTTTACTTTAGTAACTTTTACTAATGCCCGTAGTTAAGATCGTTTGCGAGTTGTTCTAACGTCAAATTTACTATTGTCAAAGCGTAGATGAAGATGTCTATAGGTGTGACAAATAATCATGAAATATGCGATTATTTATATTTTATGCATTATCTATGGATTTTTTCGCCTAGGCGTTCGATGTCTGTCACTTTGGTAGTGACATTTTTTCGTAGTATGTGTAATAATGTATATTAAACAACGAGATCATCATCGGACGAACTCTCATCGCTAAAATAGCGGAATATTTAATGATTAATTGTCGGATACTACAACTTTTGAAGTATTAATGTATCAGATGACTTTTGGAACAGCTGTGAAAAGTCCGCCATATTTAACAATCGATTCTCGTTTTTACTATCGGATATCGCAGAGTAAGTGAGTTCACTATGGGATATACTTTTGAGAAGTAAATATATTTTACTAACGATCGAACATCCCGTTTTCGCAAATTTTTTTACTTCAGTAACTTTTTTTACTACAGTAAAAAGTTACTACTGATCACACAACCCACCCTAAATTACGCCTTTAATTGGATGATTCATCAAAAGTATTCAATATTATGTGCAAAATCAATATTTTGACCTTTCAATATCGGATTATAAATAGTAAAATGGAATTGCAATAATAATACTTTTTTTGTATTTTATGATTTATTATTTAAATTGATGTATATTTTAATTATTATCTATTAAAATATGAATTAAATATATTAATTATAAATATATACATATAAAATCAATTTTATCGAAAAATATTGTTGTTGCGCCACCGGGATTCGAACCTGGATCTCTTTCCTAACCGGGGAAGGTGCTTTATCCAACTAAGCTACAGCGACATTATTTTTAGCGACATTTTTCGACCCTATATGTTACCTTTTTGAAATCAATACATTTAATCGTTCCATCATTTGACAGCAACAACAATATTTTTCGATAAAATTGATTTTATATGTATATCTTTATAATTAATATATTTAATTCATATTTAAAATATCACAGACCTATGTTCTGAATAATTACAACTTCACAATAAGAATGTGTTCTTCTAAAATATGTATCTATTAACTAATGTTATTTATAAATAATTATAACAGCTGATATTTGTTTCAACTTTTTGAAATTATATCGGCTTTTAGAGACGCTCCATACTTCACCAAGTGGAGCCACAGTGTAGGCGTGTAAATCGTATCCTATAATAATATAACGTCGCTGGGTTTTTGTGAGCCTAATGATGATATAATTCTAATGATTCTATTTCTACACACTTTTTCTAATATGAAGTGAAATTTGTAATTGAATGAACGTATTTGAGTATAGTGAATATTTACTGAAATGTATATAATATTGTACTTTTAATATTTACTGCAAAAACATTAGTTATCAAGCGGTTAGTATTTTTTAATAAAATTATACAGTAACTTTGTATTTAGCCACGTGAGTTTAATATATGAACCAACCGATTTCGAAAAAATACCTTTTTATAAGGGTGATAAAAATTATAAATTAAGCGATAAAATTTATTGTTTTTTTCGGAAAGTACTTGATATACTTTTTTAATGTTATTTTATATATTGCATTACATACTCCATAAAAAATAATATTATTTGAATTTTTTTTATGGTTCATTTGTTTATTTTGGCAATTTCTTACCTGATACAGGACATAGTATCTACTTTATTGATTTATCAATTGCGTTAGGCGTTGGTCATGGTCATACAGCGAGCACAGCGTGATAGTATAACGCCCGCAAAGCCATCGGGCAATCGGCAAAATTCAATTGCTTTTCGCTAGTGGACATAAAATAAGTAAGGAGGTCATGTTTTTATGTTTTTTTATACGTACCTACATATCTTGCAATATTAGAAATCGCACGGCCCGACCCGGCGTTCGCGGGAGTTGCAACTACTACATTAATCATAATTTTCAACGTCCCCATCCATTGTTGAATGACCATAACTCTTCTTTTCGCATTCGGCTGCATCCTACAGCCGTTCGATGTGATCAGGTCAACGAGTACCAGGACAATCCACGTTTGGTCTTGTCTTCCAATGGTGGGTCCTGATAGTAAACTGATTGTAACGATCATTGGTAACTGGTTTAGTCTCTAATGTACCAGTTGCCATGCAAGAATTACGATTAATTATCAATTACCAATCATTGTTACAATGAAACATAATCACGGTTTAACCATCACTAATAGGGGCCATCTACCCGACGATTGTGTTCAATGTGTTGCCACTGATTAATTATTACTATTCATCACTAGCAACATATTTCGGAACTATCAAGTGATGTGACGTATTCCTAACAACTATTTAATAGCAATCGTTGGTCTCGTCATACAAAATAAATTAAGACGTCCAATTGACGTAACCCTCAATTTAGACGGAAATTACTTAATAATTGGATCTTTTTTCAAAGCATCACGGAGCCGGCCATTTTATATCATCCAGTCGTATTCCAAGGAATAAAACTAAAATGCGGTAGCCACACCATACAGTGTGTTGAACTTTACAATCGTTAATTTTGGATAAAAACGGTTATAATTATCGCTAATTAGTCAAAGCATGGAATGATGTTACTTATGGAATGTGATTACTCTAATTATCATAGTCAGTAATCCTATATTAGATTGATGTATAGATATATATACATATATTGTGAGCTATGGAGCCGAGGGCTCTGCACCTCCACCGGCCAGTTCAGTGCCAAAAGCATGAGATGTGGATCCCACCGAGTCAAACCTATCAGAACTCGCCACCTTACCAACGATTTCCCTAATCTGCATTCGGCCATCGAGGCAAAAGAAGAATCATTTTAAATAACAATAAGATAAGTGTTTTTTTCATAATAAATAAAAACTTGACTGTCAAATGAACAAAATTTAATATATTGAACTCTACTTACTTAACAACAACTATGAAAATGTGACCAATTTCATATCATATTATACATTTGCGGTAGCTTAAACAAAGAAAACGTGCACAACAATATTTACAGACCAAATACTCTTCCGTTCCATATTGCATGATTGTATCTTCATCTTCCGAGGCCGCACCGAGATACAGAACTCAGTGTGTCAGACTCCGATCACAGCAGTGACATCAGGGTATAGCATCCATAGTATAGCTCCGCCCCAAATAGAGCTTAACAGGGCCACATCCCTTCAGAAGCATCGGGATCTTGCCGGGCTGGACCAAAACCCTCTGTCCAGCCAGACAATAGTTCAATTTTGGATCACGTGCCCATCCCAAGGTGAAGAAGACCCTGGCAGGAATTAATCTGCTGCCAGGATCGATGGTAGACAACCCATCGTGTCGCCATATTTGTATTGGCTCCGCTTACTGGCTTGGAAACAATTCTATCTCCATGTAAGAGACTCTTCTACAGATTTAAAATATTCTCGGCGCAACCGTCCATCTACGTCTCACCGCAGCGCTCTACCTTCCCGCCGCCTGGGGGGCATGCATAGATTTTTAATTTTATAGATTATCACCATTGTAGAATAAAAATCTCCTACATGAATTTAGTTATAGAGGCGGAGTACCAAAGTGCAACGTTACAATATATGTAAGTTCGCAGCGTTTTTGTTTTCCAAACTAAAAATGCTTTAGACATTTAATTGATTAATCTTACAATCTTTTAAATGTCATAATGTTGTTTTATTAAATATGTCTAAAAAAAATTAATTTGTTAAAAATTTGCGTATGTACAAAAAAATTATCGTTTCCAACATATCCTTTTTCTTGAGTTTAATATGAAAAACTTTCGATGAATGTAACGCCACTTTTGAGGTTTATTGCCAACAACTTCGTCATCTTGAGGCTGCAATTCAAGAATACGACCGAAAAAACGGTATCAAGTCATTTTTAAAATGATAATGCCCGCCCGTATACTGCTAACATTACAAAATCTGTTATACAAGAGCTCGGTTAGGATCCACCTATTCTCCTGATCTTTCTCCATTAGATTTTTCGCTCTCAATCCAACAATCTCCAAGGATTAATAACGACGTTGCTCTTCAAAATTACCTTGACGACTTCTTCGCTTCCAAACCGCCCGTGTTTCTTCCGTTATGGAATCGAAAACCGGCAGAACGTTGGGAGTCAATCATAAAACATGCATCATATTATTGATTAGTTTATGTGTTTTGTTATTTAAAAAATATATTAGATTTAATGAAAATACTACGAATCAATCCAATAGATATCGATTTACTGCTTGTAGATTAACAAATATTAAAAATGGAACCTTTATGTTTTCTCTGTGTTGTAAAAAGGGATTACCCACCTTATACGAGTATACCATCAGCATGAAGTTCATTTATTTGGCTTCATAACGCATACATACTGATTTTGAGCAAATTTTTGCATATTGTTAGTATAATTGGTGAAACGACGCTGAAAAATACAATTTATAAATAAATAAATAATTAAAAAATTTTAACACGAGTGCAACAGACATTAAAGAAGGCTCTCCAAATATTTGAAAACAAGATTCTCTGACCTAGCTCAGAACCGAGATGCCTGAAGAATAGTGGTGAAGTCTGTAGAATAAAAAGATTGAATGAAGATGAATCAAGTATAACATACTTTCAGAGAGTTGGTTAATATTTGTCGTGAAAACACTGTTTAACAAGATACAACCGAGTTTGTTAAAAATAGAATTAATCACACAGCGGTTCGCAAGTCAGGGCTAGGCATTTGAGGTGATTGCAAAACATACTGCGTGGTTCTATTTTCACAGAGTAAAAATACTTTTTGGTTTTGCTTTTGTTTACAAAAAAAATAATTGTTCCGCACGTCACACACTAACACGACGATCAATCTCTCTGAGATGTCGGAAAAATTGAGAATTATAAGAAATTAGAAAATCTCAAACATTATTTAAATAATGTAATGAGAATATTTTGGACTTGTACTGTGTGTATACAGGGTGTTCCAGAGACAGTAGCTCAAATGGAGCCTACGATTAGGGGACATCGCTAGCAACTCATTGAGCATTAAATAGATTATTCATAATTCAACGGTTTAGAAGTTATTCGAACTTTTGTGATTTTTCAGCAAAATAATAAATATAACAATTTTTTAATTAGTCATTAACAAAAATGCGATAGCTTATGTGGTAGCATACGTGCATCAACACATGCGTTATCACAGCATACGTGTGCCAAATTTCATTACGACAGGTTGAGTATTTATGGCACAGCGCTCTTTTTTTTTAAAAACAGATTGCAAATTTCTCGTAAAAGCCAAGTAGTCAAATATAATATTAAGTTGATGCATAATTGTGCGCCATTTTTTAAAGATTTTATTGTAACATAAATTGTATTATATCGTAAATTATATTATAACATAACCAAAAACGAAAACAAACTCAAAACATATTGTGTACAATTATCATTCGGGAGCGTAGACACTATCAACGTCAATTACTGCTTCACATTTGCTTAGAAGACGGTCGATTCCGCTGTCTTTTCACTTGAACGGCAGTATAAAAGCCATCAGGCTAGGCCAGGTACACGTGGCTGTTGATGTTGTACTGCCTTTGGCCATTTCTGTCCGGGATTCGCCACCCCTGACGCTCATCGTTATCATTCCAGTATATAATTTGTGAGCTGAACGGAATACAAACATCTGTCTAGTCCAGTCACCAACCATTGGTGTACTGCATCAAGTTTGTAACTTGATTTGATTTATTAAAAAATAAATAAATGTAAATTTTCATAGGTAAGTTTTCAAAGAAAAACATATGATCGAGATAAAAATGGACTCGAGTATAATATAATAAATATTTAGGAGAACACATTCTTATTGTGAAGTTGTAATTATTCAGAACATAGGTCTGTGATATTTTAAATATGAATTAAATGTATTAATTAGAAAGATATACATATAAAATCAATTTTATCGAAAAATATTGTTGTTGCGCCACCGCAAAATAAAAAATAAAAATGAATTGATAATTCTGGCGTCTGCTATCAGTTTACTCAAAGGTATTTGAGATTCTGTAAAAATAAGGTAGATGGCTCTGTCAAAATGATGGAACGATTAAATGTATTAATATCAAAAAGGTAACATATAGGGTCGAAAATTGTCGCTAAAAATAATGTCGCTGTAGCTTAGTTGGATAAAGCACCTTCCCCGGTTAGGAAAGAGATCCAGGTTCGAATCCCGGTGGCGCAACAACAATATTTTTCGATAAAATTGATTTTATATGTATATCTTTATAATTAATATATTTAATTCATATTTAAAATATAATAAATAGTTTCAAATGCTAAGAAGTTTCTTGAGCCCGTCGCATGCGGTTGCCAACCGTCAAGAAACTACGCGTGTTGTGTGCACAGGTCTAGCTAAATGGACGGAGATACAAAATGACGTCACACTAAACGCCTTCGAGGTGAGGCCAAGTTGCTCGCGAGGCCAACGTATGATACCGTCTTAGACCATTCGGCGAATTGACTCAATCGCTTCAGATCCACCAATTAAAGCAATGTCTTTATAAAAATTGACTGTGTCTTCCTAAATTTAATTTACTTTTGTCAACATCTATTCACGTAAATATAAATATGTGACGTACTAACCACCACTAACACTTGTTATGTTTTAGTTTATCAACCTTAACCTTTCAGTATCGAGAAGCAATTTGAGCGAGGCTAAAAGTTGGAACCATCATTTAAAAATATTCTGTTTTCATATTTTTTTTAATCTTATGGCCACAGATTTTTCTCGGAGATTCAACTAGAGTGCATGCAAAGAACAGTACAGAGTTCAATGCGAAACGATCTACGAATCATCACCATGTGTATTTTAAAACTAACTTCTCACAAACACCAAGTCTCCCTCGTTTGTCTTATCTGAATATGTGGCCTAGTGATGAAATAAATTGCTTTTGACTCACTGCCATGAGTGTGATTGGTATTCTATAATATCAGTGATTGAAAACTGTGACTGTGATCTCCGTTTAATGATAATATCATCATATACTAAATAAATTAATATGAAATGAGTACCTAAATAGTATTCAATTAAAAAATTTCTTCAATATATTATATTAAACCATTTCTTCGCGTAAAATGCTTATTTAATTCACAGCTTCCTAGCATAAATAAGTTAATAAAAATCAAATAAAATATTTACTAGGCAAAGCGCGAACAAATTAAATGATTGCGATTGTGACTTGGGGGTATCAGTGATTGACTCACAGTTCGTGATTTTAAGCTATCAGTAGTGGGCGCGCGGTCTCCAACATCATAAAACCGGCCACCAGGAGTCGTCAGTCAATTCTGTATCAAAATGTTAGTATTTATAACAAAATGTTGCCTTGTTTAATTACCAAATCTAAGATCTCTGGGTAGATTTCCCTTCCTGCATTCTTAAATCCGTCCATACCTATTTCTAAAACACACATCCTAATAGATGGTAGAGATCATATTCATATACATAAGATTTATCTATTAGAAGTATTTCTAGATTATATATATTAGACTATATTACGTAAAATTTACTTAAAAATAAAAATAAAATGCAGTTTATTAATTATTTATTTTTCAAGAAACTTAAACTGTGATTAGTACATATGTAGAATAATTTATTAGTCTCATTCATTTTTATGTTTAATGTTCTAACATTAAACATAAAAAATCCGGATGCTATATATTTTTTATATCAGAGAAACGAGTCGAGAATCGAACTCGCGACCTTTGGATCAGTTAGCCAACAATCTCTAGATTACTGGGCCGGCATCCTGTAATATGTTTTAAAACATGCTATACAGAGTGTAACAACAAAATTACGAGTCGAAAATTTTGAAGGGATGTGTGGCTAATTTTAACCATGTCAGAGATATAAGCATTTAAATAAATCGTAATAATGCTATTATTTCAATTAATTAAAATATTTTATTGATTCCAAATTATATATTGAATACAAAAAATTAAAGGTCATCGAATTTAGAGCGGTCAGACTATTTTTGTTAGATGATTTAGGACCTGAAGCAAAGATATAAATTAATAATTGTACAAATTTGCAAATATTTATTTCGAAGTACGTAGACTTTAAGCTTAACACGATTTTGTAAAAATTTCATACAATAATATTTTCCGTAACAGTGCATAATTTACACATATTTCTTGAATATTTTCGACTTAGGTCTGTTACACCCTGTATACGAAATTAATAAAAAAAAAAAACTAAAATAATCGACTACAGATGCGATGTTCCGCGAGTCACCAGTACAACCACGACTTTCCGTATATTTTATAATTCGAAAGTTCGACCTGTTTTGTTTTGATTTCGATACAACTTTTTTTACGAGATGCGAAATATTTTCGTCTTTGCTACTTTTAGTTGCTCCGGTGTGTGCGGCCCGACTCAGATAACGGTAACAACGCGCCGCTTAGCACTCGGCCCCACAAACACGCCGGCACATCGCTGATGTCATCGCTTTATGAAGAACGTTTTGACAATAACATCTTCGTTTTACAATTAACATTAACACAACAATTCCGTTGGATTCAATCGACGGCCAGAAGAGCGAGTTATTTTTCAGCCAAAATAAATATTTTTGGCAATGCTCCAATGAACGTGAGCATCTTAATCAATAGAGGTTCGATTTTAACTGAACAATTTCAATATAATATCTGTAGAGATATCCCGCCAAAAAAATCACATAAATTGAGATTGATTTTTTTTAACGTGTCTTCTCATCAGCATTCTGCTTTTAGCACGGACACGAGTGTTGCATACGCCCATTATATGATGCAATATACAAACAAGGTCATTCAATAAAGCATTAGTTGACCCCGAGCCCCACAACACACACACACACACACACATTACACAGACAGTATTTTTTGTTTTGTGACGTTAAAACTAATTTTGTATTTTCAATGCTGCGAAACATTTTAAAACTGCTGCATACAGACGCGTTGTATTTTTACATTACTTTACTTTGAAAATCATCAAACAGTACATCGAATTTAGTTTCGTTTATATTAGTTAAGGACATTAATTAATTTTTAACCACAATTTCTCACAATAGCTAATAATAATTAGCGATCTCTGAGAAATCTCAATAGATATTTTGTGGCGCTATAAATATTATACAGGGTGTAATAGAACCCACTTCACAATATTTGACTATATAACGAGTCGAAAATGTTCAAGGAGTATGTACCTTCTTCTTCTTCGGCGGTCCCACCTTACGAGGTTGACGTCTGCCATGGTTAACGATTGTGAGTCCGAGTCCAATTCTTGAACCGCACACCCTCCCACATACTGTGCACGTGCATCCGCTGGTCAGGGGGGTTCTGAGTGACGGATCTTCCTCTTTTTCTTTCCTCTTTCTCCATTTTTCAGTAATTGCATCAGCTCTCTTCTGTTCGCAAGTTTCTCCTGCACAATGTATCTTGTTTGATGCCATTGTCCTCGGTCCTTGGCCGCAGTTTCCCAGTAGTGTTTACGGTCTATGCCACATCTACTCAGATTCGCCTTCAGGGTATCTTTGAATTTTTGTCTCGGTCCACCCTGTCTTCTTTTGCGAGAAGTATAGAGTGAAGAGTGTCGGGGCAATAACGCAGCCATGTCTGACGCCCGTCTTTATTTTAAAAGGTTCGGATTGGCCACCGGATCGATTCGGATTGACCGGATTGGTCAAATCTAGCTGCCATTTTCCTTAGAGCTTCGCGGTTTATTGAATCTAACGCCTTGCAGAGATCCATAAAGCCAATGTAGAGATCAACGTTTTGTTCTCGGCATTTTTCCTGTATTTGTCTGACTATAAATATCATGCCTGATACCTGATACCTGGCCTAAATCTGCACTAATACTCAGGAAGTGCACTTTTGGCTTGTGGGAGCAGTCGATTTAGCAGTATGCATACTAACAGTTTACCAACGGGTGATAACAATGCAATACCACCGCAATAATTGCTGCAGGAAGATTTCTCACCTTTTTGAAAATGGTGACAATATTAGCATTTTTCCAGTCACTAGGCATCAGCGTGAGCTGTAAAGCATACCCTCCCCCCCCCCCCTTCCCTATTTTATTATTTCAGCAGAAATGTCATCAGGTCCAGCTGCTTTGTGATTTTAGATCTTTTTATAGCTGCTTTTAACTCTACAAAATGTAAAGTTTTCTAGAGAGGAATTGGTAAAGTGTTTATTAATCATTTCAACAGTTGACACCTTGACTATTCTGTCTTGATTGAGGAGTTCCTCAAAGTGTTCCTTTCACCGTGCCTTAATATCTTCCCTTTTTGTGAGAAGCTGAGCGCCGTCTTTAGATTGTATCGGTGTTACAAGCCTAGGCTTGAGTCCGAATACAGCTTTCGTTTATTGAAAGAAGTTTCTGGTATCTTGAATTTGGATTTGAATTTCCTTTGATTTTTCTACATGCCACTTGTTCTTCATTCGCCTGATTTGAATGCTCTTGCCAAGTATTTCTGGGTCATTCATTATCATCAAACCAAACTTGGTGTTTGCGTTTTTTATATCCTATCGTGTCCGCGAGCAAATTAAGCTACACTTTTTATTTTATTTTTAAATCCAACCAAAATGATACCACATATTTATTAATGGCTCCATGAGTAAAGTGTTGAATTTTTATGTTGGTACGTTTTTAGCTTTAAAGAAAAGTGTGAAGCACAATGCCAAAATAATATATGATTTGCTACCGTTCGATCCTCAAATACTCGATTTTATCGTATTCGGCGCCTGATTGAATATTTAGCTCGGTAACTATGTTATGACTGAGCATTGTATAGATACTTTAAGTAACTAAGAACAACAATAATATAAATATGTTTTGTAACTCTCGGTGATGATATACAAATCACAAATAATTTATTATACAAATCACAAATACTTTTTCACATATCGCACACCTAAATCATAACTAAGACAACTCAAAAAACAAGAATTCATTGTTGTATTCGGATACTCTGTCATATACGCAACTAATTTAGCCACAGTTTTCGATTAATGTCATTTTGGTATACATTTATGACCTTAAATTGTTATTTAGTTTCATAACTTCAATAACAAAAAATGAAGAAAAATGTTTTTATTTTTTTGTCTACTGAAAAATGACTTTTTGAGTTGTGTCAGTTTTGATATAAGTGTGCGATATATCAATAATAAACCTGTAGTTGAACTTCTTCAATACGACTGAAGATTTCGTTCGATGGGTGATCCTATTTTATTTCGTAGTTAACTTCATACAAAAGAATTAATTCAAATTAAAGGTAACATTTTAAAATGTATTGTAATGATCGATCATTCAGCGATGATAAACCCGGTGACTTGCGTGACACCTATACATTTGCATACCGAACACCTAAATCAACTACTTATCTAAATTAATTTGGGTAGGTCTTCTATCTACGACCTTTCGAAAGGGCGTGCAAAACGGAATAATAATTCACTTTTTATCTATCTTGCAACATTAATCATTGATTTTTAATAAATATAAAAGATTCTCAATGTTAAGTATGCTAATGTAATAATGTGCAAAAAAATTTGATGAAAACTCCCTTGACTAAATATAGTAATTGTGCGACATGTTAGTAAATTTCGCATCGAACTTAGATGACGGACTTCAACCGACATTCAGTAGGTACTCACGTTAAAAATCATACCTGTGTACCTCCATATAAAGTTAAGTTTTATTTTTTTATTATTATTTTGAAATCTTTACAATTTTATATAATATATCAGTTACTTGAATCTGTTACAAAACTAAAGTTACATAAAAAGAGACTTGCTCTTGTGCTTGTTTATTAATATTAGTATATAGTTCTTATGTTTATTTATAATTTATTTATACTTACACTCAAGCCTCTCGAGAAATCTTTCAAATATCTTTGAAATTGAGATAGTTCCGAGGGTAATTATTGGATGGGCGCCAAAATGTATCAGAACAGAAATTTAAATAACGTACATAAGTCTAAATTCAACTAATTTACGTATAAAAACAAAGTCACGTCACTTCTCACTGACACTTGACGCTTTGCATTACATTTTGTGCCGCTTGAGGTCACAAGTATTTTTAGTGCACAAGAATTTAAACTTGTTCAATTTAAAACCATCGAATTATTGATAAGCAAGAAGTACCTACCGTTTAATAACTTTGTCTTTAATTATTGTGATCTTTGTTACTTTGTAAAAGAGTATGTATACAGTATGAGTTTCTATTTTACAGTTATAATGCTAGCTCAATATATTGTTGTTTATTAATATAGGTTTTATAGTTTTGGAAAACATCTTCAACGAAGGGAATAAAATGTTATTTTATTTTTTTAAATTGAAACGAAACGATAACGTTTTGAAACGTGTGAAAAAACTTGAAAATAAAGAATTAAATAATACCCTTTCGAAACATAAAATCTGTAAACAAAAAATAAATTATATTTGACGTGTGTAAATGTGAAGTTACGGGTGAAATTCTTATAAATTTGTAATCCGAATTCCCCGCTACTTACCTCTGACGTTAATCTTCTTACCCAGGTCATTGTGGAACAGACTCTTCCCTGAATAAAATAACAAGGCCCGAATTACGGAATAAACCTTTCAGTTTGGCTTTGGTTCCGCCCCTATCAGAAAAACGTGAGAAAATCGAAAGTGCGGTTAAAGTTATACCACACACAAAGCACAACGAAAACTTTGAAAAATTCCATATAATTTTTAGAATAGAGATATAGTTTATTAAGTATATTGAAGTTATAGTCCTCTACCTGACACTCAATTTTGAGCGAAATTACTTGAGAATATACTAGAACCCTATCTCAGTATATAAAAATAAATATATAATAGATGACAGAGAAATAATTATTTTCAAATTATTTAACTGAAGGTGGCATTTTTTAAATGCTCTGAAATGCGATTAACGGAGATACTATTAATTCAAGCTGGGGTTGGTTAACCGTGTCCTTGTGACAATTACATCAATCTATAGGTTTTTCATTTTCGAACACTAATTTATCCATTTTTTCGGCGAAGTATGGTTTATCGCCCATTGTGTGAAGCTTTTATAAAAATGTCACTATCATTTAGAATAATGAAGTAATCTGATTCTCGATAAAGAGAAAATTACTATCAGAATTTTGATAGAAAAAGTCAGTTTTGACCAGAATTTTCACGACGACAATTCTACAAGACTTGAATTGTGAATTGCGTCCAGGCACCGAGGTTAGAGTTTACTAGCCAGAAAAAATAATTTATCGAGGCCAGTCTAAACGTGACCCACCACATTTGAGTTAGTCTTGTGAAGAAGCTAACATACTGACATGTCTTCATTCCCGTACTGCAAACGTTGAAGTCATTTGTATCACGATGTGGCCATAGGGTGTCAAGGGGGGCAGAAGCCATAGAGCTAAAACTGAGATATAAAAGACTAACAGAAAGCAATCGGCTTTGACCGATTACTGCTAGGCCCTGCGAGCGATTATGTAGTGGCCGCGCAGAGATCACAAATCATGAACAATGTCTTTGGAACTGATAAAAAATACTCAATAGAGCCATCTATAATTGATACACTTGCCCATTATTGGGAAAGTGGTCTAAGGCATGATACTAAAATAAAAATATAAATAAATATAAAATATTTTTATATTACACAACCCAATGTTTCAAAATTTATTTAGTCGACTAGATTTATAATTTATTTTCACATATAAATGTTGCATGTAGCGTATAAGTAAATAAAAAACTTAAGGTCGAAATGACATACTCTATTATCATAATAAACACTAGCGGAATACCGTCGAACGTCGTAACAATACATTGAATATAACGCTTCAAATGTTTCACATTTGTTACAATTTGCATCATATTATATCAATTTAAAATATTGTGACGCGAAATAATGAATAAACTCTTCTTGACTTGGACCAATAATGGGCACATATTATTCCGTGAAATTTTTAATTAAAATAAATAAATAATACCAACAGGTAATTTCAGATAAGATTGCAATTATAAATTTACAGGTATGTAAAGCATTCTCATTTCCTCTTCTGTATTATCAAGTTCCATCTAATACATGTTTTAATTCATATCTCGATACATACTGAATTTTCATAGTATTATTTATACTCTTATAAAAACAAAGAAAGTGACCGCCAAGTCATTAATTATCTTGTTAATTATTGACTAAATGATGACGGATGCGAATGGCGCGCCTCGATTCAAAATCTTCGATCGATTGTATCGAATGTTTTAATTTGTATTTATCTTAATTTACACTAATTTTCTATCGAAATAATAATGTGATGATCTTTTTCAAAAATTAACAGAATCTGACTGAGAAAAATATCGCTCATACAAATATACAAACGAACGATTGTATCAGTGATAGTATAGTATAGTATAGATAGGATGAAACACGTTACCGTAAATCAATGAATCACGGTAGTACACGAGCAAGAGAATAAATGAAAAAAATATAATTCTCTCGACGATCTTAGCTTTATTCATTAGGTACCTACTAACACAGAGAAGGTCTCATACAACCGGTTGTTATTCAGTCATAAGTATTAATATTTAGATTAGACTCTTGTAGTGTGTATTCACGGATGGGACTTTGATTTCTCATCTCAAAGAGTTGTCGGTAAAGGTCAGTATACACCGGTTACCTCATTCTACTCTGCGCACAAAATACGTCCGACAGCGATTCATCGCTCGTTTCGCGCTCAACTCTGTACTGTTTTTTACACGCATTCGAGAGAAATCTCATCCGTATACACACATTATGTCAGCAGAGAAATCGGCGTTTTGTGCCAGCAGCCTGTAAAGGATTTTTTAAAGCACTAATATGGAGGTGATCCGATTATTTTTTAAGAGTTAATTAGAAATTGAGCTAACATAATACAAAACCGTAATTAAAATGGTATTAAAACGAATTCAACAAATCATTATTTTTAATCACTGTTAAGTTGGTACTTTGCCTACACCACAATTACAAACGAACATACAAATAATTGTCAAGAACAATAGAAAAATATTTTTGTAATATTTTCTGTTTACACCTACACACTTCATTGTCTCGGTCTATGAAGGTCGAAGAGCTGGCGACATGGCCTCCGGTCTGACATTAAAATATATATGTATTATCCTGCATAACAAAATACAGCACATGTATCCTGAATTTGTTAAAGTGAAACATCTTTAGTTAATATCAATCGGTCTTTAATGCTATGGAAAACGATATTGAAATGAAAATTATATCATTTTGAAGAATGAAAAATACATATCCGAAGGCGTGTGTTACTTTTTGCCTTCCGATAACTCCGTATAATTCATAGTCTTTTATTTTTAGATAAAAATGGAACAGACGTATGGCTAGTCTCCATGTGTTCAAAGAATTTCTGTCTCATTTCAATATATTGAGATATTCAAATGTTGGTTTCGTTTTTATTATATTTTTGTTAATATTTATTAGTCTTTCATATGTTTTTATTATTCTTTATCTATTAAAATTACCCACCATATTCGTTTATATTTTTACCTAAAAAAATTGAATAATAAATGTAAGTTAACAATTAATTGTTATCCAACTGTATCTACTACGAAATCATTAACGAAAATTTTGTAAGTATTTGCAAGATATTTAGTAGTCAAAAATATTAGTATCATATTTTAGTTGTCAAGAATATTAGTATCATATTTTAGTTGTCAAAAATCTATAATTTCATTTTTAGATTGTGAAAAAATTCGTACGTTGTTGTTTATCACTCTTTTGTTTAACGTATTTGTTTTTATCTATGTAATAATAACTTTTTTATATTCTGAGGCTAAGAAATTTCACTTTAATAATAGTGTGTATATAAGCGTTAAAGACTCAATTTTTTTATGTACCTACAGTCTAGCACTTGAAGTGCGTTTTTAAATGAAAGCCGTAATTTGGGCCCAAGAAAATTCGTCTTGGGATAACATTGCCAGTGTACTGAAACGGAATATATAATGGTATGGTTAAAGTAGCTAACCATGTTACCGTGAATCTGGCAACACTATTGATGCGCCAATCTGTATTCAGACCGATGCCTGCATAATATGTATGCGTGAGGTCGCATGTCTCTACTAATTACTGCCAGCCTTCGATGAGATTATTTGGTGACGTCAGTGTGACGGTCATTTATTTCCTTTGTTCCAGAAGCTTCATCGACAAACGAAACAGGTTGTAACATTGAGTTGTCTAAAAAAAAATAATGTAGATAGAATGAGCGCCATCGCGCCATATTCCAATAGGGGGGGTGAAAAAAAAAACAATGGTACACGTCGTTGCTGTTTTGTTTCGATTCTTGTTTTATCATCCACATTCTTACGTGCTCGAAGGTTCTCAAGGTTGGTCGTGTCAGGAAATACGAGACCGCCTCCGAATTCTTATGCCATCCACGCTCGCCTCGGACCACGGTCGCTCCGGGGTTAAACTGTTAGTCCATCTTCTCTGCTCATTTACACCCGTGTTGACCTTGTTCGTAGTGTTGTTTCCTTGCTTCGAGATTTAGTGTTAGAATGTTCTTAGTATGCAGTCTGCTTTCATGTGCACTTTCTCTCACAGCGGTGGGCTGCCAATACGTTAACGAGGGGCTCTCTTAATCTCAGATTTATTCGCGGTGTTTCGGGGAAGGGGCAGATTTTTATCAATTTGCTGAGCAAACTGAGCAAACGAAAGAACTCAAAACGCTGGATTGAAATTGACGTTATGGTACAAAGCAATAAATATTAGGTAAAGAGAAAAAAATGTGCACGTGTGAAGTATGAAGGACAATCGTTCAAAGCATCGTTCACAAAAATGTTGCGTTGAACATCTAAGAACATCTGAAAGCCTTATACATATATCAAACTTCGGCGTTTTTAAGCATTGTCAGACTATAGATAAAAAAAACGGCTAAGTCTCTTTTAAACCTGTCTCTCTTTCACCCAAAATAAATGTATTTTATGAGAAATTTCATAAGGCAACAAAGTCTTATGTTTCATAATATATTTATACCACCTACAGAAATTGGAGTTAGGTACTGATTTGATCTGAGAATATTGGTTTTTCTTAATTTAACAAACCGCTAATCATATTTTATCCTGAGTAAATCCTGTTACTTAATACATGCAACTTCTCGTTGCTTCGACAATAATGAATCACCATTGTTGCACCATACACACATTCCTATTTTATCACTTTAGATTTGACCACATTTATTTTCAGTCCACGGCAAATCGTTTTGATGAACCGTTATCATAAAAATGTAGGTACAGATTTTTAACCAATGTAAATAAAGAAATTAATATATTTTCCATTCCGCTTCCACTATCTCCTCACTTGTCCGTGTATTTTTAAATTAGTGTCAAGTGTTTAAGTCAGTGGCGTGTAGTTCGTAGCAAATGAGCTAACTGTTTGTTTTGTTACCTTTACTCGGAACAAATTAAGATAAATGATCTACAAAACATATATCAACAGGAAAAATACTTTAAGAAACTGTAAATTTTTCCGGTGATCAATATTTTAAATAATCTATAAACATGTCAATAATAATCTCTACGCTATTTTGTGGAGCTTCTCGGTGAATATAAATGAGCAGTGAACGAATGGAAAGAAGACAAACAAAGTAACATTTTTTAAGTGAATTTATAGAGTCACATCGATTTTTAGCATAATATAAATGAGTAGCACAGCAGCAGAGTGCCCAAGTTAAAAATTTCATATTTTAAGTAACATACACACTCTTTCCGGAGTTTTCCCTCATCAATTCCATATCCCGATGTATGACAGACTTAATATGATAAAAAAAACATACGAATTCTATCTGGACTGCACAATGGATGGATCCAAATAATCAAAAGGGTAATCGGCTTAAAATAATTCAAAGATCTATTCCCCGCACCCCCTGTTTCTCCACAAGGAAAGTCTCCAAAAAAACAATATCAAATATCTCTAGAATAAGAATTAGGCATTGCTAGGTAGCCTCACATTTATTCAGATTGAACTTATTCGAGTGTGGTGCCGATGAGGAAACCCTTGACCATATCTCTTTTGCCTGTCCATTGCGGATCACAGGTTTTTTTTACAATAATCTCATCAATGATAATTTTCAACTCCCGATTAACTTTTGTCATCTTTTTTCCCTTAACTCGCCACATTTAATCTATATAATAGAATATTTTTTGTACGACAATGGTATTGACTTGTAATATAATATTTCCTATTCCATAATATAATATAAAATAAAATAAAGTTTTAACTTGATTAATGGAACAAATCACTCTTGAAGGGTGGATTTCCTATTTAAAAGAAGTAACATACACTAATTTAGTATTGTCTTAATTTAATTTGCAGTGATATATAATTATAATTATGTTATATAATACATATATTTTAATAAATAAAAATATGAAATTTCGTCGTCTTTTCAATCTTTTATATATCCATTTGATCACTTGGCAGATGGGCCACTATGCCGCTGTACGACTCAAATATGTTCTTATTAACAACACAAATCAAGTATACAGTAAACGCTTACAACATATATAATATAAAATGAACCGTTGACATTTTTGGAAAGGAGTCTAGACTAATGAAAGTTAATTCGTGAAAAATATTACATTATTATTATTCTCGTCAACCTTAATATTGTTTTCTTCATTTGAAAATAATACTTGGGTGTTAAATAGCTGAAGTCTTTCGCAACTAGAAATGCAGAATCGGAAGAGAGGATTAGATATTCTGTGATTTACCTTAACACAACACTTACCTGACACAAGAGTGCGGGAGTTCATAAGATCGCGATCCTCAGCCATGAGATACCGACAAGAAACACGAAGTAATTTTTAATAGTGTTAGACAATTTATGAAAAGGTGTCTCTTTCTATTCGTGAGATATTTGGTCATTGGTTGCAGTATGCAAATGGAGTAGGTTGAGGTACTTTTCCGGAATCACTTAATGCCGTTACATTACGGCAATTCTGACGCAATTTATCTATAAGACCCTTGACCGTGAAAGAAACGAGAATGTCAAGAGAAACAGCTGTAATTTGGTGTTATGTGCGCATTGGATAAGAAGCGATTCTCGAATGGGCGGTTCTGTGGATCGCGAGACCGATAAAAGTACAGTAAAGCAGATATATGGGATGATTGCGGATGGTGAAATGTATTGGAGGTGTCTACTAAAACCGTTGTATCACGAAAAGATACAAAAAATATATTAAGGTCACCTTGAAACATCGACAAGTTTGAAATTTTTTTCCTGTTTTTAATGTAAAGAAAAATTAGATCAATTTTTTACATTCACATGAGTAGAAAGTCCATGTCATCCGCAAAACAATTTGAGAGGCTGTTGGGAATTGTTAATCCGAGCTGTTACGAACGTGGATAATACATTCAAAAATCCACGCACGTGCATCTAACAACAAACAAACAAATACATAATACCCCATGTACGACACTTCTTGTGTGCCATATTAACGGCGAAAAAAGGATACCTGGAAGCCGAACTTGCGACTATTCCCACGTTATTTATAAAATACGTAAAATCTGGGTCTTTATGTATATAATATAAGGGCCTATTTATGGTATATCACATCCGCCATACTCTAGTAAATAACACGTAGGCTGGAATTCTACCTATATAAGATGCCTGTAAATATTTTCTCTTAAATATATCCAACGTGAAACAAACAACCGACGAGTTTTTTGACTGAGTACTTCCTGGAACGTAATACCTAACCTTCACGCATGTTTCTAAAAATCAGTTAAAATATCCAGAAGATTGAAAAAAAATCAGTATCTGAGAAGGAAAACTAAAATGAGGAAATGCAGTCTTTATTCTGTACGTAATGCGAGGCTTGATAAGCCCAGTGGCCTTATTCCCGGTATCGCATATGGTTATAATGATCCAAACGTCGCACACGCAACTTGACAATGGGTACTGCGTTCGGACTGCTCACATTGCGTGTCGCTAGCATTATGTCCGGAATAAGGCGGCTGAATTACAAATCGAAATGTAATTCAAAGTGATTCACGCTGTACGGATATTCAAAGTGGAACTGGAAATGTCATGGATTGATATTATATAATACGTAAACATGTAACATATAACGAATAAATAAATAAATATTAACATCAACAACTGTAATCATAAATTACTAACAGTTAAGTAATCGGCTTTCGTCGATTCGGCAATTAAAGCCGCTTCGCGGCCAGGACTTCCGTAAGAACTATATTTTAATGCGGAAATCCTTTATAATATTGCCTTAACAATAGTGCATTGTGCATCCTTATTATATTGCTTTTTTGCTAGTGCATTCTGTACTGCCCTCTCTGGAATTGTACAAACGAAGTTCTTACGTATCAACTATGAAATATATATATATATCCTCTTAAAAACATTATTGGAAAAACTGAGATCAACATAAATTATTATTGAACAGACGTAAGCATTCATATGCCATTCCACGTCGCATTTGACAGTGCCACCATAGTTAAGAATAGAAAGTGCGACGCAATCTATGGTGCGATGCGAGATGACAGATGCTCAATAGACTTGTCAGTCGTCTAAATTCGTATGATTTCGCTAATATATGTTTTTTCTTACTCATAATAAAGACAAAGTACACTTTATTTCAAATTGAATAAATATTTATGTACCGTTATTGAATATATAAAAGAGAAAACGTTTAAGTAATCTTAACCTTGAGATATTAAAAACGAATATGTCGAATTGTTTCTTACTGGCAAATGACATTTACATGCACGGATCCAAATCCAATAACACATCCAGATAGTAGTCGTAGATAAAAGATGAGGAAGCGCTATATTATTTTGGATTCACGGAAAAGGATTGTTCGAAATATTACAATCTTGAGATGTTAAATGAATTATTATACCATACATACCTTCATGATATTATTTAAACAAATTAAAATTAAATTAATTTTACTCTTATATTCCGCAATTAAATCATTAGACGAATACTTTTTCATAATATCACCAACAATAATGAAAAGAATCAGACGTCTGAACCGGAAAGTGGGTCGGGATCCAATACAGTGCGGGTACCAGTATAATGTAGATATGATACATTATACAAATTAAAGTGCTCGACAAATTCGTAATTCGACTACTGCGCAAATTGTAGAAGATGCGATGAGTGACGTCATTGGCGATAATTACAGATAAACATTTTTTTTTTTTAAATTTAATTCGAACTGTTAACTTTATAGTTGGACATTTTTATAATTCTCTGACTTAATACAAAGAATTTTTGTAATTAATGATTACATACCGCCTTGTGAAGGCTTTAATCGATACCGATCGGCATCAAAATATAAAATACCAATGGTTTCTTCTTCTTCTTTCAAACAGGCAATCCATCCTTCAAGAGTGATTTGTGCCATTAAACAAGTTTAAACATTATTTCATAGAAAGCAGTACAACAATATTATAGAATAGGGAATATTGCGTTACAAGTTAATACCATTGACATTCAAGAAATTTGCTATTATATAGCTTAAATGTGGCGTGTTGAGGGAAAGAAGATGACACAAGTTAACCGGGAGTTGAAAATTACCAATGACAAGATTATTGTAAAAAAAACCTGTGATCCGCAATGGACGCGCAAAAAAGATATGGTCAAGGGTCTCCTCCTCGGCACCACATTCACACATTGGGGAGTCTATTATGTTCATTCTGAACAAATGTGAGGCCACCTGGCAATGCCCAATTCTCATTCTAGAGATATTTGCTACTGTTCTTCTAGAGACTTTCCTGTTGGAGAACCAAGGGGTGCGGGGAATATATCTTTGGATTATTTTAAGACGATTACCCTTGTGATTGTTTGGATACCAATGGTTTGTAAACAAAGTTTATTGTATGTTTGAATAGTTAGATTTAAACTTAACTAATTTAACAATATAACGAGTTAGTAAAAAAGAAATATTTACTTATTTAAGTATGACTTGTTTTCGAAGATAAAATGACATGAAACAATAAACATCGATAATACAACGTAATTATATATTATTGTAAAATTCATTTTATTATTAGAAGCTTTGTGGTTAGACACTTTAATATGTAATAAGATTTTAAAATATCAAACTGCAAAGTTATTACTTCAAATATTGTTATAAAAAACGAACATATACGATATTTAATACAATGCTTTTCATATATGTAAAATGACCGCTGACTTATACGATTGCATCGTACACGCAAAAAAAATGCATATTTAGGTAGTTGCATAAATAAAAATTATAATTTTATATTAATTATTATTGTATATTATTAATTTCATTCAAATCGAGATATGATTGCAAAGAGTAATGGAGATTATCGGGTAATTCTTTAGGTTATTAGAATTTCACATATCCGGCATATAAAAAGTGAAACGTGTAGAAAATAAAATTGTGTTCTTATTAATATCATTTATTTTGTGGAAAATTCTACAGAAATATCTTAACAATATCCCATTTTACTGGAATAGAAACTAATACAATTCATTGGAGTGAAGTGTCAATTTCCTTTGAAATATACAAATTAGGTGGACATGTGATCTTTTTCTGCCGAAGGTATTTTTTTTTCAATTTCTATTGCCAGAAATTCGACACTAGAATTCGGAAAACGGTAATATTATGTAGATATATAATTTTATTAAATAATTAGGTACCTACCTACATAACTCGCGTTCTTTTTTTTTTTAATTTATTCCATTTATAACGGTCGTTTTTGTATGCTAAAACGTCAAACTATTTTAAATTTTTAGGATTACAGGTGAAGACAGTGAAGGTGTGTGAGAGTTTTTCAAAAATTAAAAAATTGATGCTGCTGCAGTACGGTGCTCATATCAAAGAAAAGATCTCCGACACATCGTCAATTAGGCATCCACGATTATTTTAAATTTGAAGAATTTCATTGTGTATACAACATTATTTTAAATTTGAAGAATTTCATTGTGTATACAACATTATTTTAAATTTGAAGAATTTCATTGTGTATACAACATTATTTTAAATTTGAAGAATTTCATTGTGTATACAACATTATTTTAAATTTGATGTATCACGAAACTACACCTCTGTACGTGTTTTGCGCCGGTGCTAGGGCAGATTTAAATACTAGTCCAGGCTGTTCTCGATTTACGAACGGGTTCCTTGAGGTCATCCGTTATATGTTTTTGTTCATTATGCGCCAAATCACCAAAATATGTATTTTTTGCGTGCACGGTGCAATCGTATAAATTAGCGGTCATTTTAACATATGAAAAGCATTCTATTAAATATCGAATGTAGACATTTTATTTTAACAAAACGTTACAAACACGAGGTATGTATAGTAATAGTTAATTTTAATTAAAAACAATATTATTTATTGTGGTAACTTTCGTAGTACCACCAGATTCCCTCGGTATTCTATCCTCTCTTTACTATCGATTTACTTGGGTTCAGTTCCTTGTAATAATAACAGAGTCCAGGTAATAATTACACGTTTATCATAAGAAGTATTTACAGTAGTTTATAATTATACAATTCAGAGATAGACTAGTAATTATGGAGAAGTGGCGATGGAAAAGAGAACCATTCCTCCAGAGACGGCCTCTTATAACCCTTGTCCACCACCACTCATCTACTCACTCTCCTGACACGCACCCACACATATACATGTCCAAAGTGACAGTTCTCACATATATGTACATACATATTAACATATATGGTACATTCAACTTTTATTCGTTCAATTTTTCATCAGAGTTCGTTATTTTCACATGCGTCACTTGACGCACTCGAGGTAGAGGGTTGATCTTCCGATGAAACGGCTGCGGGCTGATTCGTCCATTCTTTTAAAATATGTCTTGATGGAAATGTGCACAATAAGTTTCATTTTTTCACCTTTTTTCACTTCCATACATCAGTGTCGGTACCAGGACTCTATTGTGATTTTGCTTCAGTTGACATGTTCCCATTAGCTATAATTCCATTCAAAATGCCGTTCACTTTGTTTCCTGCAGTTACCATCCTTTCGATATTTTTCTCAGCCTTTCCGTTTCTATCAAACATGCTTCCCAAATACACAAACTTATCGACATTCATTACCTACAAGTATTTTGCAAGTTGTCTTGCATTACTCCCTCTCGAATACCATTACTTTCGACTTGACATTCACATGAAGGTCACTTTCCTTGCATACATCACATATTCTACTAATTAGACTCTGTAATTCTTGTTCATTATTCGCCATTAATACTGCATCACCGACGTACAATAAACAGCATACAATCAAATCGCCCATTTTCGCTCCCACATTCATACATTCCAGTTCTTTCACACAATTATCCATATACAAGTTCATTGTTTCAATATTTTCAATTTGATGCCACCCACGTGATCATTTTGGTACCACTTACGCAATCAAATAGCTCCGCGATTTTTTTTAAATATATGACTCGATTGGAACGAAAATTTAAACGCTGACAATATAATATGCATTAATGCAAAAAATACGTCTTGTTTACACAAAGATTTAATTTTCGAAGAATGAATACTTTCACTGTTGCATAAATGTTTTTATATTTCCACCAAGAATGTGTGTAGAATGTCCCTCGTCCCTCAACTAATGTTCCAAACCTTCACCTATATGTACACTTTATTTTAAGTCTATTTATTTACGGGTGTGTGCTTGCAGTCCAAAATGCAGAGATGTTCCGTACGATTAAGTTACACTTGTTGGCTTGACTTAAATATTCTGTGTCTTTGCGTTGATGCACAGACAATTTATAATACATATTCTTATTTTTTTCTCTTTTCTTGATGGTTTGAGGAATTGGAATAAACATATTTTTATATGTGTTACAGACTTTTAAGCCTACGAACAATAAATGTAAAACACGTATTTTTCATTTTTGACCTGAAATTCGTAATCGTTTGTTACAAATATATGTAAAGACCCGCTTTCATCTTGATTGTTGCAGATGATCAGTGTATCGTACATATTTATAAATTCAACATACGATGGTGTTTTATCGCAAACTTGCTGCCTAAATAACAAATAATCCGTAGACAGAATGCAATTACGATTTTTACTTTGGCCGGGACACTCGTACGTTCTTGAGCCGGCCCTGGGTGTGTGGTGGGTTCAAGCCTTGGGCCCACATTTAACATCAAAACTGAGAAAACAAAATCATTTGCTATGCGTATTTTTCAAATGTGATACAAAATGTTATATTAATATACAAGTATAATTTTTAGAATAAAATTTAAAAAAAAGTTTATTCAATATCAAAATATGCATGAAATGTGATATCACCGATAATGCGTACAGTTAGAATTAAACAATTATTATTATCGATCGAGTGTAAATTCATCAACTGGTTTGTGGTACAGTTAAAACACTAGGCGATAACAAAACAATTGATTGATGCACCAAAGTTCAGTGTAAATATTATGTCGATATGAGAAGCGCGGCTGTAAAACAATCCATCATTAAATAAAGGTGATTCAAGACCTCGTGTGATAACTCCTCCATCGCTCGGCCTGTGTCGCCGTAAATATTGTGCTGTTTTGTGTACCACCCCGGATCGATAGTCACCTGATGAATGCCAGCAACAGGTGCGCACGGCGAGCTCGGGGGGTGCGAGCACAGCAGCCGAGCCTCTATCCGACGTGACGGGCAAACGCGATAAAGCCAAACTAATCGAGTGAAATTCCCCGAGGCCTAATTACAAAACAAATCTCACGCGGGTTTTTTTTCCAACATTACAAGAATTGGAGCGTAAAATGTTGAATTTACATACATTTATTATACGTACAGACGCGTGCGGGTGCCGAGTATTATTAATGCAAACATTTTTTTTTTTTTTCAAATATCGTCTGTTGGGTATTATTTTAGGGGTGGCAGTAAAAATATAGTATCCTGAAAAATGTCAAAAACTATACTATTCCACATGTTTGATAAAAAGATTTCAAATTCCGCCAAATGCCAATCCCGCACGTGACAATGGTGTCCTATCAATTTACAATTTATACGAACTTACAGTTTTTGTGAATGATAATTTATAATGTCGCAATTATATCATGTTCTTACTTCGAAATTCTCATGTTTTCGGAATATATTAAAATTACAATGTTTTAAAGACGATACGCTTAGGTGGTTTGGTCATATGGAACTGATGAACGAGGAGAGAATAGTTAAAAATATATACGATGCAAGTATTGATGACACCAGAAATAGAGGTCGAAAGATTTGGCACGACTAAGTAAACCGGATACTGGAAGATGGTTCTATTAGAAGTCTCAATAATCGACGATCGCTGCATGATAAGATGTATGAATTTAAATGAAGCGAGGACTGTGTGTCAGGACAGAAAAGTTTGGCGCTCTATTCTCTTCGCCTACGTCTGCGGGTAACGACATGATGGTAAGTTATTTAGTTAAAGACGATCTATATTGTTCCTCAATTTACAGTGCATCACCAGAATCGTCCAGAATCCAGGTTTATTTTTCTCTTTATATTATATTTAATATCGTATGAACAAATTTCACATATTATAGTTATTAAATTTATCGAATAATTTATTGAATTATAATTGCACACCATTCCAAGATAATGATTAATTTTGTTATTTAAATGGGACACACAAATATAACAGTTTATCATCTCTGCCTGTCTCCGCGACGACCTTGCCTTATAGGTCTATTATAAAATGATAAACGAATTAGAATATTTCATCTCACACCCTCTCAGTAGCTAACGGCTCGTCCCACTTCAATAACGCGTATACTCATATATTACCTAACAGTAAAAAGCTTTTCTGCAGTGCATTCTATATTACCCTCCCTGGAATTAATTGTACAAACGGTGTTCTTACGTACCAACTTATTCATTCTAGAGAAAATTGAGATCATGTTTACATAAATAATTATTGAACAAACGTAAACATTACAATCTGTCAGCGTCGCATTTGACAGCATCTTTTATCTATGTTTGACAGTGCGACCATAGTTAAGAAATATACTTATCAGTAGTAAAAATTCGTATGATTTCCCTAATGTATGTTTTTCCTTACTCGTAATAAAGACAATGTACACTTCATTTCAAATTGAATATATAATATTTAAAATTGAATACATATTTATGTACTGTTTTTGAATATATAAAAGAAAATACATTTAAGTAATCTTAACCTAGAGATATTAAAAACACGTTCGCTACATCGGCGAATATATAAATAAAAATTTACTGGCAATGACACTACAGTTCAGCACAGTCCAGTATGTCACAGATAAAAGACGATATTATATAAATAATTTTTACTATCATAATTATTTCCTTGACCAACATGAGGTTGACATCCAACCGTCACCTGTTGATTGGTAGATACGTAATCTCAAAAAAATGATTATGTTCATTCATATATTATTGTAGTAATTGTGAGATTTTTTTTTCTTTTATCTGTCAATAAATCCTCTTAAATGCAAAAAAATCACACAGAACAGATACATATAATACATTTCTGTGTCGTTTAACATATAATTATATATCTCCAGGGAATAATTATTGTGACAAAAATAGAAATGAGCTCGTATTTGGGCGTGGTGTAGGCTGCTAATGAAAAGTATGGATTTATATAATAGGAGTGCGAGAATTAGCAAATTGATACCCAATCACTGTGTAATCATCCGCGTGCCTTATCTACCTTCAGAATCGTTGAAACCGCTCCTGTGAATTCATTGAAATGCTAAATTCCATTCATTTATTGACCTTTTCCAACAATAATATTGCGCAGATTCAGATGTTCTTATAATTATGATCTCGTTTTAATTAATATACATATTCTTTAATATGGTCGCTCGCGTCAGATCAAATATAATATTGAACATTATTTTCCAATTCAACAAATTATTTAATGTTGTTTCAAAAAATAAATGACACTTAACAACTCATTGAAAATTCGTGCCAAAAAGAATGAAATTATACAAAATGTCGGTTTCATATTTCAGAAAATGACAGATAGTATAATCAAACTTGGTTATAACGCTTGGCTCTTATAACGAGATCACGGCTATAACGAAACAAATAAATAGGCGACTTAATGTTTACGTTTGCATTGGATTGCGGCCAGTAAATTTTATTAAAAATACATTTAGATATTTTTCATTTAGCGACAAGCATTAAAACTGCATTGGCGGCCGCTTAATTGATTGCCTTGTATTCGCCAAATCTTAAATTTTATTTGAGATTTCCCAGCATTCTCGAAACTTTAATTATTTTAGTTATTCCCCCCAAGTTAACAAATAAGCATAATGTAATTCAAATAAAATCATGTTACCTTTGCGAATTGAGGTCACTCGGTAGCATTATGGCCCATGTTGACGGAATGAGTCACGATGAGATAAGTTTAGTTAAGATAAATTTCAGTATCATGTTGAGATTTTAATCTGGAGATAAACACAGAGATCGAAAGGACCGACCTGTGTATACGGCGTACGATTTAATAGCGAAACTCGATACATGCGCAAAAACGTCACCTAGAACCATAGATAACTACAACTATTTTTTCTAAAAAGTTAGACAAACAAAGGCATTGGATTATGAACATTTATTGTGTTGTGCTGCCGGAGATTATCAAATTTACCCAATGAACGAATGGAGTGCCCTGGTATGTACACGGTGGTCTACGAAAGCCGAGAATTGCGTCCAAAGAATGTCATGACAACATAATCTTCGGAGATTGTTTTGAGACGAAAATATAATATGTGGACACGGACCATTACTGTAGCGCTGTACAGAGTTTACCATTACTAGAAAATAGAGTTATAATATCATCTCGAAGCTGTCCATTGAAACTCTTTCGCTTTCAAGTAGGGCATTGCGCCACTGTTAGTCCTCGGGGTTACTGATGCAGGTGGCTATCTTCGTGGTCATGTCCGGCCCAGAACAATCCATGCACCCAGAAATAAGAAGTTTCTTGAATAGTGGGAGTGGCTTTGACATGAATATAAAAATTATACATTAAGATTTAGAAAATATTATTGAAAAAACCAATCAAACAAATTAGTAATAATTCACAGTACAGCATAAAAATAATTATTATCAGATACTAATAAAATGTATTAATTAGAAAGATGTACATATAAAATCATTTTTTTCGAAAAATATTGTTCTTTCGCCATCGGGATTCGAACCTGGATCTCTTTCCAAACCGGGGAAGGTGCATTATCCAACTATTCTATAGCGACATTATTTTTGTTTCTGGCGTCTGCTATCGGTTTACTCAAAGGTATTTGAGATTCCATAAAAACAAAGTAGATGGCTTTCAAATAATGGAACGATAGACGTATTAATTTGAAAAATGTAACGTATGGGTTCGAAAATGTGTCGTCAAAAGTACTGTCGCTGTAGCATAGTTGGATAATGCACCTTCCCCGGTTTGGAAAGAGATCTAGGTTCGAATCCCGGTAGCGCAACAACGATATTATTCGATAAAATTGATTTTATATATATATATATATTAATACATTAAATTAGTATTTAAAATAAGAAATAATTCACAGTACAGCAAAAAAAGAATTATTATCGTTAACTTCCAATAATTTACTGATATTCTTTACACAGCAAACTTTTAAAAGTTTATTATAATGCTTATTTAATTTACTTATCTATTCATACAAAATTATATGCAATTATATTTATAATGCCAACCTCAGTGGGCTACACAATTTAAGATCAACGTATGAATCATGATTCTGACCTGTTCCTGTGAGAGATTTTTTTGAATTGCATGTTACCTCGCTCTTGAATATGCTCTTGTAAAATTCAATAAGACTGATTCTTTACACAGAGAAGTTTACCTGAATATTATATGTATAAACGTGTTTATATTAGATAATTGAATTCCTTGATTAATTTATTCGTTTGGTTGCAGATGTTATTCAAAACTTTTGTTTATCTAATATTGTAAATAGGAATATCACTCACAGATTCAAATACATATAATGTTATGTACATAATTATCTCATGAGTTACTGTCTCTCCTAGGGTTTGATATTATTCTAATGACTTGATAAGTCGATTCAGATTTCATTTCAGTGGAGGGTACACCTGTATATATTATGTTTTACATTTTCGCAGCGATTTTGTTGGCAGTAGTACTGTATTGTAGTAATATAATATAAATTTAAATTATTTCATAATAATAGTACTACTCGCAGACAAGTAAATGAATAAACATGGAACGTATAAGAGAGGGGTTTAGAACATTATTTGTGGAAACATAAATCCGATAATTTATGAGACAGTAAAAGTAATTACTCTTCGAAAATTACATCTTTGTATAAACAAGACGTATTTTTTACACTAATGCGTATTATATTGTCAGCATTTAAATTTTCGTTCCAATCGGACTCGATTGTATATATGTATATATATGACTATATATGTATATATATATGATTATATATATTTTTTAAAAGTCTCGGAGTTATTTGATTGTGTAAGTGGTACCAAAATGATCACGTAGGTGACACCAAAAATTTAATATTGAAACAAGGAATTTGCGTTAGTTCATGTCTATATATTTGGTAGTCTGTGCTACTACTAGTGGAAAATAATCGGTTAATATGTTACGGGTTCGTTTCCTGACAAATGCAAATTTAAACAAGATTGTAAAAATCTATTCTTTTATTATCTTGTTTTTTGACCTTGATATTTTTATTATCTATTTTTGATGTTTTTAAAAAATCTCACATGAATTACCGTCCACATTATATAGTCATTTTGAAGCTTATTTATATATATTTTAACAGATATGAATTAACTTAATTCAATTTCTGAAATAGATCCAATTCAAGTATAAATTATATTTAATGATTACCTTTACTCTGTGGGTGATTTGTATATATAATTTAATGTGATTTCGTTCGTGCACCATAGATCCACAAGTATACCCGTATACTTATAAATATGTTTTGAATATCACTAATTATTATTTTGCGTATCCCGCCGGATATTCTAGTTGCTTGTTACGGTATATTTTAGGTCAATTTAAACAATTATTTTTCTTTCAATTACATTTAAATTCGTAAATTATTTTGATTTAAATATAGATGTATAATAGTGTATTCTTACAGACAATTAAATGCTCGGTACATACAGGCATGCAGTTTTATTATTTAATGTTTTTGTGGTCACTGATCATCAATTTGAAAATGGATTTTAAAAAGAAATGTACATATTTTATATAATATAATATTTCCGGTAGAAATTAAAATGTTTATGTGATTTTTCTCCTTTTATTAACTTTTAACAGCTGCGCATCTCATAAGAATTATTGTTTATATACCAATGTTTACATTTGTCAGCGATATATTTAAATCAGACAAACTTTGTACTGAAATATTCTTGCTGCTTTGGGAATAACAGTTTATTAGTTAATAAGTTGTTTAATAAGTCTTTGCGGTTTTTTTAAAATGCTATTTTCCCGCTATTTTGTCTTTTTGTGACAAAAAATGACATACCTACAATTTGATAGTATTTTTTCTGCTCAAAAGCATCAATGTCGCTGTTTTCGTGTATTTTGTAGATTTACATAAATTTTGGGCTTAAATTGAGAAGTTCTCAAGTTGAGAAAAACTAACATTTTTGACACATACATCTTTTTGCTTTTAATCAAGGTTAAAATGGTCATCCAGGAGCTCAACTGAGAAATTCTGCCTCATCCACCCTACAGTCCCGACCTCGCTCCGTCAGATTATCACCATTTTCAATCGCTCTCCAATCAAATGTGTGACGTTACGTTCAACAACGACGATGACGGCATAAATTGTCTCGACAACTATTTTGATTACAGACTAGTCGATTTTTATGGAGAAAGCATCGACAAATTGATTAAAATATGAGATGAAGTCTTGAACAATAATGGGAGTGTGCATCATTGATTCAATGAGTAAATTATTATTTATTTTTAAAATTAATATTAAAATAAATAATTGAACAAAACCGTAAAGACTTTTTTATTCACAAAAATTAGTCTATGATGGTAAAATGTGAAGTTGTTAAAATAATTGCATATATATTGTCCCAAGTATCAATTTATCAATAATAAATGTAACGGAATCTGCAATCTCTAACAATAATTTTTGGTTATGTTGGATACTTTTTACTTTCTCAGTGATGCCGGTACAAATAGATTTGTGCTACTTCCAGCTCGCCATAGCTAAATGCATCCGACCGTGAGTCAGATCTCTCTCCATCAGTCCCGTAAGTGAATGACTCAGCTTTATTTTCTGACGTAACAAAGTCAAATACAAATAAATTTTTATACAGAATAGATAATAAAAATAAAGTACGCCCAGTCAAATGATCTATTGTACGATCCAACTCTATCCATTGCGTAACTTTGTAAAAGAGTGTTTAATATGGTTATTCACGTTCCGTTATTTAAATTTCAGTAAAAAAACATTTTTCTTGCACACAAGACATAATCTCTGTCTAAATATTTTTATTCATGTGGCAATATAGCATTACGGAACATTATTTAAATAGCAGGGATAGTAAACTGAAAGGATTTAAGATTTAATTGTTTTCAACATTATTTGATAGAAATTAATAATTTCAAACTGTTATAATTTTGCATCGCTTATGTGTTGGAGCGATAAACAATTTCATTGAATGCCATGCGAACAAAGTTACATATTACAATATATTCATGGATTTATAATGCGTAATGTTGTATGACATATATATTACGCTGTGATCAATCATGAACTGTCGGAGTGTTGGTTTTCAGATTAAAAAGACATTAGGTTTGTTTATCAGAAAACATGCTCCTAACAATTATTTAAACATATACAATTATTCCTTCCTCAACATCTTGACTAAATTCTCGCCATTTTATTAACCTTTACCATACCGTGATAAAAAAATACCTGTACGCAACCATATCGACTCGTGTTACTATAGAAAATTATAATTTTTTTTACATTTTAAATGAAAAAAAATAGTTTTACTAGTTTAAATTACTTTAAATATTAAGCATTAAAAGTGAAAAATCATACGTTTAATTATATAATTCGGAGCATTCATCGTGTTATACACAACCTTTTTATTTATCTTAATTTATTTAGTGAAAAACATTCGTCATTATATTCTTAATGAAAACATATTTTTATTGACGAGTTTAAATTTTAAAACATATTAAAATTATATACAGTTAGAATAATACACTGAAAACATAGTTTAATTGGGAAGGGTAGACCTGTGTTACTACGTGGCTATGAAAGGGTTAAATGTTATAATTTTATTTTACAAACTCATATTACACTTAATCATCACAATTCATTGAGGATATTTATTTACACACGCGGTAGATTTATCTTCGCACGTAGTCCTCCGGTCGTGAATATCAAGTTTTCTCACATCTTTCTCAATTTGTCGCCCATTCCCTTTCGAGATGTGTGTACCTTGGAGAAGGTATTCTTTGGACGTGTCAGCTATGTTTAGTGTAGCCACGATATCTAGTTCGTTGCGCAAAACTTGCAGTTCATGGTTCCACCTGATAGATAAAATTTGTATTGTATAAATCTAAATATGGTGACTTCCTTAAAAAATAAGATTGTCAGAAATCTGAAAATTCTGTGGACCATCAAAAAATGATGTTGGCTTCCAAAAAACACGTTGTATAATTTAAAATCTGCAGGTCTTTGTTCGACTGATACTCAACTATTGAACAAGATATTCAGAGATTTCTTAAATAATTATAGATTTTGGTAGTTATCTTAAATTTAATACAAATTAAATTAATCAACTAGAAAGACGTACAGAAAAAAAAACAGTTTATGGAAAAAATATTACCAGTTTCGCCACACTAACCGAGTAATTTAACGAAAACTAGTATCTTAATATGATTCTGAAAAAAATGCAATTTCACAATAATGTGTTATCCTTAAAATAAAAATGTCTTTTCTTTCTACATTAAACACATTTCTTATATCTGTGTAATAAAAACTTAATATTTAGTAAGGGGTTGTCCACGTACAGTACAAGCGTTTTCGAGTATTTTCTAATATCTTTCTTCATCAGTGTAATAATTATTTCTTTTAACGTTAAATATAAATATTAATAAATTTTATCTCAGATTTTCTTCAGCAAAACAGCAACCCCCCACTTATAACTGCGTGTGACGTGTCACGTGCTCATCCCATTGATTATTCTTGTCAAGTGTGCGTTCTACGGCTTCTCTAACCCACTTCAATATTAATAGCGCGAAATTGCGCTATACGCTATCAGTTAATATTATAATAATTCACTATTGTCATGCTCACCTTATCCCATTGAATTTTAATTAAAATACGAAAATAATAACACGTCACATGTACAAATACACACGGTATGTAAAAAGCCCAAAGTGATTACATAAATATCTCAAACAACGGATAACATATCTAAAACCCACCCTAAGGTTTATAATAGTAGGAATATGTACAAGATAAATAATTATAAAGTCAATTTGATTGTTTTACATGTTTTCGTTTACAGATCCGCCAACACGTCATTATATTGTTATCCCAACAACTATTATTTAATGTTTTTAACTTTTCTCCGCTAAGTATTTTTTTTTTATCATTACTGGTTTAATCCTGCCACGGCCATCTTCGGACTGGTACATTTTTCTCTTAATTAACAGTGAGTCTAATTAAATTAAATTAAATAATAATAATAATTAGATAATTTTTAAAAAAATCTGATTCTCATAGTGATAACATATATGCTGTTTAAAAAAAGGGAAAAAATTAATGATCAAATTTGGTCCATAGATGAGGATGGTGTAGTGGTACTCGAAGCGAGTCCACATACTAACATATATACAACTTTAAAAAAATTTATAAATGTGGAGTTCGAGGGGTGAGAATTGGTGAACGTTAAATTATAAAATTATATAGTTATATATATATAAAGTGATCACTTAAGCCAGCCGAAGACAGGTCATAAGCCCTGTAATTACCCCATACTTCCATATATTTTCCATTAAATATAATAAAAAATAGCTTTGTTTCTATGAGATATCTGATATTTGTTTTTTTAATTATATCATTAAAATGGAATTCTCTTAACAATTAACATATTATTTAGATAACTAGATATCTGTCCCTTTTCAGTGTCAATTTCTAGCTAAACACGCTCCTTGTAAAACGTATAGGACATTTATTAAAGACACCTCATAAATTGCACTGACATCCACATAACAATAAATATATATTGAATGAAGAGCGTACAGCTGTCGACCCCAATTTATATGTCCTACCCTTCAGTAAAGCAGTCATATATTTACACACGAAGGGGTGACATACATAAGAAAGCAGTTTGTCGACAAGGACGCGTGCAAAACCTTATATCTATTGTTATACTGTATTTGTCCGAATGGTTCGAAACACTGCTCCCAAACATGTGAGCAGATCACAAAAAAAATACACTAATAACGATTATTACACATGCCTTCAGACTTTTTAATAATAATAATCAAAGGTGCTTTACACAAACTGTTTATAGTTACAATTATATTTGTTTTTAAGATTAAAAATTGTTATTTTCACTTATGAAAATGACTTATTGAAAAGGTGCGCTTTTAGTTTCTTCTTAAATAAAGTCTCTGATGCACTATTTCTTATGACGGGGGGCAAAGAGTTCCACGATTTTGGGTCTGCCACTGCAAATGCACGTTCACTAAGTTTAGACTACTGGCAAGGGTCGGTCGGTTCTACAACCCTTTCTGCGGCTGAAGTAGAGGCTGACCTGAGAGTTTGATGTCTACCATTCAAATTGTCTCGGATACAGAGGCGCCGTGTCGTGTGCCGCCTTGTACATCAACCGGCACAATTTAAATTCAACTCTTTCAGGGAATCGGAACCAACGTAGCTGATGTAAAAGGGATGTTATATGAAAGAATTTGGAAACTCCATATATTATCCGCGCAGCCGCATTTAGAATGTATTGTAATCTACCAGTTGAAACATTGGCAGGCATTTAAATATATTATACTCGTATATATGAAGAATACAAAATACTCTAAAACTGGAATGATGGAGTGAAAATTGGAGGCAGAAAGATTTACAGTTTCGGATATGCGGACGGTGTAACCTTAATCGCTAGATACTAAGTTACATTAATTAGCTGTACTGGTCGGCTACGCTGAGGAACAAAGCAGAAAGAAGAAAGAGTCTTGAGGTAAACAAAGAAAAAATAACACTAATTATCAGTTATTTATTTATTAGGAACCATATAATACATATGTATAATGTGTTTGGACTGTTATATTATCTCGGGTTTATGTTTACTGTTGACGGTACAGGTCGATTTTTTGGTTCATGCCACTTTAATGTCAATGTGTGCGTGAGCGCTAACTAAGCTCGAAAGAGACAAAGTTATATGACCGCTTCACGCTAGACAGTAATGCAACAACGCATTTGACGCATGGTATCGGTTGTGTACACCGCGCGCAGTGTGTTGTTGTTTTATGTTGTACTTCAGTTGGATTTGTTTTATTTGGGTATTTGGGATTTATTTCTTTTAACCAAAATTTATTTTCTTCACCTACTAGTTTCAGCTGATGAAGAGCCCCAACAGAGTCATTATTATTATTAAGATGTGATTAATATTATTTTATTTCCTATCCATAAAATAATAAGACAACTAAGGTCAGGTGTATGCAGTCTCTGGTGTCGAATCGTGGACTCTAAAGGGAAGGGAAAGATGTCGAATTAATACATTTGAGATGTAGTGCTGGACACGCTGCGCATATCGTGGATAACGAGACGCACAAATGTTTATATTGTGCAGGAACTATAGACGATAGACTTTCAATCATTCAAAATTCTTAATTTTTTAGACATCTTGCAAGAAAAAAGATAGCTTGAAGGAGCTTGTTGTAGTGGGTCACGTTGACGGACGTAGAGGAAGGGGGAGATCCCCCCCACCCGCTGGACCGACCAAGTGAAAAAGCAACAGGCACTTCTCTAGTGACAGCTCTCAGATCTAAGGGGCACCGAGAAAAGTGAAGGGGTATAGTCGAGGAATACAGGGCAGGAGGTCGTAAAGATTACGATCCTGTCATGAGGGACCGATGAGGAATATTAAAAATTCATATTGTTGGATGTGACATGTGCTACTATGTGAAGACAGAAAGATTCGTGACTTATTCTCTCTGGCCGAGACTCGCAATGGAATATTTTAATTGGTTTTCAATGCTTTTGAATTACTTACATAAAGATGAACTGTGTTTGCAGTCAGTAGCTCAGTCACGATTTTTTTACTGGTTACAAAAATATATTAAGGAAATTATAAATTTTAATTCCTCATTAAAGTAGATAATAGGATAAAAAGAAGAATCTTCTGTGTATAATTTTCTGGGCTAATTTGCCATGTATATCTGACGGATCCCATTGCAGAGTCCATCATCAGGGCTGATGTGATGTATGACTGTTAGTGTTGTGGTTAAGTACTGGCCTTGCAGTACCGTGTCGAAAACAGGTGTTGTGTGAAATGAGTAGTGTTGTGTTATGTTAAGTTCCATCTACTGTCAGATCACTATCTGTGAGACCACTAGATAGCAGTACAGATTAGCAAAAAATAATTAAGTTAATTTTGTTTTACCTGTTCATATTATTTCATTTCCTTAAGTTCTCTATATCCTTCGCAATTATAATAATATTGCTCAATAATACTCTAAAATAGATTGAGAACGTAGATTTTTACTTTCGTGTAATGCTTCTATCTTAGTTAGACACAAAACTGGACTTTTATTTATATGCAATTGTGTTATCTCGGATTTGAATGACTCAATACTAAACGGCAATCCTGTCCCTATCTTATCAGTAACATTCAGTTAATTTGTACATCTGTAAATCCGATTTAAAGAATAGAAAAAATATATGTATAAATAAATATATTATACACGGATATTATTATTTTGATGAGAAATTCATAATGTATTGATAAATACAAATTAAATCTTTCGATACTCAGTCGACATTTTGATTCGCGCCATTGTCCGTCGGCGATCCGCAGTAACACACAGTTCCACCACTGGTGTGCGTGTACTGGCGCCACTGATATTGCTAGCTAAAAATTCGCACCGTTATTTTTGCTAGCAATCAATAATGTAAAAGAAACGTTAATTGAAACGAACGTATGAACCTTATTCCCATGGATCATTTTTGTTAAAGTGCTAGTTTTATGGCCGCTCTAATCCACTTGAATTAATGGATAGAATCGGAACGCGCTGCTCTGTAAAGTTTAATAGTTCTGTATTATGTTCATTTTGGTTACTAACCACTCCACCGCCGATGGACACGAATGACATGTGAAAATCGAAGTTTACTAATATCTTAAGCTAATGAAAATGCTCTTTAATAATTAAGATTGTTACAAAATTCACCAGTTGTAACTATTTTTCAAATATAAATTTAATATCAGTAATAAAATTTGATATTAAGAGTATATAAATAACTAAGAAACAAATAAATAATTTGATATATATGAATCGATAAACAGAATTTTTTACTTATATGACAATTTGACATCACGGTCTAAAGGGAAGTAGCAAAGATAAAATGATTAACAATAAATGTGAAAATAAAACACAAAGTAAAATGTGAGAGAATATAAAAATGTTACGATTTTTTTTTAAATAACAAATTTTACTGAATGTAAATATATTCTCTGTTAAAAATAATAATTTTAAATTATAAAATATTACACGTAAAGTGAAAGAAAAATAAATCTAGAAGAATTTTGTGCGACGGTACCGACAGAAAAATGACTATAACAATATATTATCATTTAAAATGTATTACCATCATATTGAAGGGGTAGGGTTGCGATTGGTCCGATATCCGATATTTTCCCTTCCAGCAAAGTAACATCAAGGTCAGTACCTACCTACACAGAGTGACATCATTTTTTGAGATATTTAAATTAAATTATAGTAGGTGTATACTATAATACTTATCTTTAAACTGCTGCAAGGCCATATTGACTGTCCCAGCCAATTAGAACTAATATCCTTGCACACACCATCTAGATCGACCCGGCAGTCCGCACTCTTCCATATTCCTAGAAGTAGAACATGTTACACACAAAACTCATATTCACCGATCACGCAATACCATAATGAGAATATTTTTATGAACCACTACAATATCAATTTTAACCAATCATTCTACTTTCAAACACCTCTTGCTCTCCCTTTACCACAATAAGAGTTTCAACCTCCCCACCCTTTCTCCCACTTTTTTTTTTATCTTCTTAAACTGCTATATTATATGCCTGAACATTTATGTAGATTTTCATAATTAGTATCATATGTTATATATTATGTTAGTTCATGTTTATTTACACTGTTAAAATCCCTTAATTTTTTTTTTTAAATACATGGTGTGTATTTATTTTTCACATCATCATAAAAATGAATAAAAATTATCTGGATGCATTTGACAACAATTTTAAACCATGTTTAAAATAATCTTATATATAATATATCTGTGTCATACTGCGTAACATTGAAGTGTAGTGTAAATATCCTTTAAAATATACGAATTAGGTGAATAGGTGACTTTTTTGTTGTGATGTTATTTCCAATTTAAGTCTATTTCTATTGTTAACAATTTGAAAATTGGAAATAATTAAAATAATTTCATTTTTTTAACAGAAACCGTCCTGTCGTTGTCTTTTGTGCCCGTCCAAGGGCGGGTTTTAAACACTAGTATAATTATATTTAAATACATTAGTCACGATATATTACATACATACCTATAAATTTGAGAAATAATATTTTTCAAAAATGATTCTATAATGACAAATCATTAAATGTATCTTTGGTCCCGTCTATCTTTTTCATCTAATTTTATTTCAGTTAATTGATGTTATTAAGGAGAACACATTATTATTGTGAAGTTGCAGTTTTTCAGAACATAGATCTGTGATATTTTAATACAAATTAAATGTATCAATAAAAAATATTCACAGGTAAAATCAATTTATATTTTATATATGTATCAACAAAAATATTTTTTCGATAAATTGATTTAATCTGTAAATCTTTCTTTTTGTACTAATTGAAGTTATTTGTTTGTTTAGTTTTATTTTTGTAAATTTCATTTTAATTAACAGGTTGTTATGATCTTAACAATAATATGTAATGTATAATATAAACATTATAAGACAATTAGGGGAATAATATGTTACAGAATACCTACACTACGAGATATTAGAAACACTAGAAAAATTAAAATAATCGTCTTGTTATAAATTAACAGGTAAGTATGAATAAATGAGATATTAAAAACTATCGCACAATTACAGAAGTGCGTTTATTCCAAGGTCAACGTAATACTAATCACGCGACACGCGACATCCTGAGCGTTCAAAAGCTAATAGTTCGAATTTTATTACGCTAAGCATGTATTACAGGTTCGAATAATCACTTACCATTTATAATACTATTTTTCTTTTAAACTGAAGCTGTGCCAATAAGAATATATCTAGGTCAGCATTAATGAATGGATTCTCGTTGTAGTAATTAAGGGAGAGAGGTAGCCTAGATTGGTGCTGTAAAACTTGGTGTGAAATAGGGTTAGAGATTTCAGTGATCAGACAGGGATATTTAAGTCTATTTGTGGAAGTATCCCTATACCAAGACGTACTGCGAGACCGGTGTGCAGGGAGGGGTGGGCGGGAGGGAGAAGAGACGCACAGTCGTCTCCCCGCCGTCGCGGCGCCGCGCCGGGCCGGCGGGGGATGACGGCTGTATTATGTCCCGGCAGCGCCACCCCCCTAGCGATTAACGATCCCGTCGTGTAGCGCACATCTAGTTCATCTTCTTGCGCTGGTAATGGTTCAATACCGTAAGTGAGAAATCTGTAAAATGAGAACACCACCAACCTTCATCGGATCAATGTATAAAAGATAACGTAATCATCTCGAGAATAAAAACCTACGGAGGTAAGCTGCCCGGGATAAAGGTGGAAATGTTGACCACTGTGATATGTGTATATTTAAAGAGTTTTATGTCCGAGACATAATACAAATATATATGTTGCGACTTGTCCAATATTTCCCTGCTCACAACAACTCACCTCAACCGATAAATCGTCACAACATAAGACAAAAAACGAACATCTACACACCAGTTCCGAGAGTAACAACGATATTTTATCAACGATTCTACATGTTCTTAGCTCCGAAACTGTACAACACACTCAACACCGACTGGAAATCGTTCACTTCCAATAAGATTACATATATATGGACCCAAAATATCAAAAGCATCGCTGTCCAACATTCCAACATAACTATAATACAATATCTACAATAATAATTCACTAGTTTTATAACACTCACTACATTTTTTTTTTATTCCTATCGAATCTTTATCTTTTATAAATTAAATAACACCACAACAGCACGAAAAAAACTGGCAACTTTAACACAGACGGCAGTCTAGCAAAGTAGGCAGGACGATGCTGTATATATCAATAGTGTACAATAAACTACGCATATTATACATATTTGCAATATATGTAATTGTATCTTATGTTTATCATGTTATATTATAATATATTCACCTCTGTAACAACAAAAACATGTCTGTCAATAAAGTCTAAAATCCAGCCTGCTTCCAAGATTAATAAGCGTCAAGGTTCGCGGCGGGCGCTCCCAGCTGCCGCTCGTTGAAACTTGTCAACAAGTTTCAGGTGAATAGACGAAAAAACTACTAGCTAATTAATATTTATTATCCATTCTGATGAACGCAATTAAGGGCACACATTCGATACATGTCCATTAAAAACTCCCAGCAAAGGAAGGATAATAATGGCGACTGAACTCATTGATATGAATCTACAGAGAAAAGTTTTGTGTTACTGTTGGAAAACAATATAACGAAACCTCTCGGGCCGCAGCGGGTGTGAAGTACCACGGCCTCGGTACCAGTGGGCACTGTACGTCACACGAGACTGCACTCGTCATTCTCTGATCAAAGTATTTCAATTTTGCTTCGAATGATCTCAAATGTGATAATCATCTCGGTATGCTCCACCATATTCGTATCACAAGGAATGAAGGCAGTTTGTTCGTTCCGAGAGATAAAAATTTAATATGTGTTTGTAAATACACACACACGCATTAAATATTCAAATAATGATATAATATGTCCAGTTCATTGTAAATATCAGTATTTTGTTTTTTTAAATTAATATAAATGCAGACATACTGCTTTGGTTAAAAAAAAACTAATCGATAATTATATTATCCTGCATTATTTACGATTGACTCCCTAATTTTGACATTTTTCGATTCCACGCTGAAGAAATCCGGTGGTTGGAGGTGAAGAATTTATTAAGTCAATTTTGAAGAGCACCATAGTTATTAAAAGAGATTTCTAACATGTTATTGAATAGAAAACGAAAAATATAAAAATCTAATGGAACAAGATCAAGATATTCTCTTGATCTTGTGGAGTATTCTTCTAACCGAGCTCTTGAATAACCGTTTTTATAATCTTAGCACTATGCGAACAGGCATTATCATGCTGAGAAATCACTTGATACCGTCTTGGCGACGGCAAATTGTGGCGACGGAGTTGTTGGCAATAAACTTCAGAAGATGACGCATTCTTTGTTCCACCAGATGCACGCAGCCTTTGATGCCTTAACTCTTCGGTTAAACTCAAACAAAAAAGTATGTCGTTTTATTTGTCTCAATTATTCGATTTTCTTTAGCCAATAATTCACGCAATCTTTCGATAAATCGAAAATTCAAAACATATTAAAATTACATTAACGTATTCCAAAGCACTATTGCCTTGAAATACAAAAACACTACGAACATGTGTATGAACCCAATAAATTGTCATAAACCTTTGTTCGAGACGAGCTTTATTGAGCACGATACATAAATCAATAATACACCCAGGCAATGCGAGCCGACACCTCTTCTTTCAACCCGTCGCGTGATGAAACCCACTACGTCTTCTTCAACACGATAAACTCCTTTACCATCCTAGTCTTAAATAATATATGCTGTACGGTACAAGGAATCAATATAGTCACCTGATGAATAACAAGCAACAGATATTCCAGTCTACCTGTATTGGTATTTTCTGGAATATATAAGATAACTGATATTAAATCTTCATTTTGCCTAACTACCACGATAAAATACGAAGTAATCACGTAAAAATCCCTAGAACCTAATTCGAAACCAATCTCAGAGAGGTTTTCCAACAAACAACAAATATCGGAACTCAAAATTACTCGAGACAACGGGCAACTAATAAAATAGAATCACAATTATCATAGTACTGAATTACATCACTGATGTAAATTTTTAAATGTAAATTTATAATAAAAAATAAATCGAGTGAAAACAATTAGTACTCTTTTGATTATGAACATTGCGTGTGTGCGTTTCAACAACAATTCGCTAGGGAGGAAGGAATACAATTTTATAACTTACATTTATTTTTGACTTTTTAAAATGTCACATGTTGGAAAGCAGTCGCTTAGCGTTATACTCTGTGTGGGTACGTACCGTGTACCCATGTATTATTATACGAATTTAAATGTTAGTCAGGTACCTACCGTGTAGGCATTAAATTCACAAAGATGTTGTTCAGCGACCTAACGGAACGCGAAAGGACAAATTTAAATATTTGAACATGCGAGAGTTGATGCTTTCAAACGTGTGAATTTCTTAAAAGTAGAGCAAAATGTAAATTTGATTTTTAAGGGTGGGTACTGAATAAAATATGTATTCACCATGGTGACGAGTGTGAAGAATTTGTTGATCGCTTTTTCGTCACATATTTTTCTGAGATTACTCCAGAAAAAATAATGTTTGCTTGTCGAGTGTTTATTTCGAATATAAAAATTACATTTTGTCACTCTTTTTCTAATTTTAATCGCGTCACTTTCGTATTTAGTAAGTATTTTAATAAAAAAAATATTTTAATCTTTTTCTCCGCTACTTTGGATAAACCATGTATTATTTAGACTTCGCTTTATATTTTGTATTCAATGTTTTTATCGTGTTTTATAATAAAATTCATTTATCTTATTTAGTCGGTCACGCCTCTAGTTGTTAACCTTGTGACCTTCAACGGGCGTGATAGCTACATCCTACTTATCAATAAATAATTTACACTTTACAAAATTCATCAATATAATATACCTTATTTATGGATCAATTTAACATTGATGATTTCGTTAATTATAGTTTACTAAGAAAATCCGATTTTGTAGTAAAAGTAAGATGATTAGATGACGTCGCTCTTAAAACGAATTATGAAGACAAAAAATAGAAGTGACGTCATAGAGATCGACTACGCCCAAAATTTGACCGCAACTCGATCCGCGTTAAACAATGTGAGCTGACATCCCTATCGCTCACGGGGGAGGCTCATCAATATCAAATATCGACGGACGCGTCTGGTGCGACACAACTAAATATACCTCACGGTGTCGTCTTACTTATGTGTTTTCATTTATTTAATAATATCTAAACTAACTAAAACGAAGCCTCAATTGATTTCTACAATATATTATATTTATGGTAGAACAAACGGACTTGTAGTATCCTATTAAGGTTAGATTGATATCACTGGTATTGCAATATTTAATGTAATAGGTGCCGAATTAGTTGAAACACCAAATATTATAATAGCCACATTAGATATTTTTTCCCGTTTCAAATAATACTCACATATTTTTGATATTATCAAATTCAACTTTATGATTAATGTTCATTTTTATATTATTTAATTTTGTTTTTTTAACCACTTGATTATTGAATACACCAACAGGTTTTAGAAAATATAAAATCAGGATGTCGAATCAACTAACCAAAACCATATATATTACGTTTTTCTAATGTTTTGAAAAATCTATTTTTAAAAGAATTATGTAATTACAGTAATAATTATTTTAAAAAAAATCTAGTATACCTAACTTAAATTGTTACGATGATGAAAGATGGGGTAATTGATTAAAATTTTAGGAAACATAAACATATTTTATTTAGAATAAAATGTGTACCTACCCAATTATTATAAAATTGAGATTAAAGATTTAAAATGTAAAAAAAGTAAAATTGTACTACTTGTATTAATTTCATCCGGTGTTGACGTGAATATCATTTAATTCACAAAAAAAAATATCTAAACGGTGTCCCAATAAGAGCGCCTTTTTTAAAATTTAATAATTTTCATTTGTCAAGCTTTCAATTAGTAAATATGGAAACGATACACGAAAAAGCAGCGCGTTATTTTTGTTAAAACTCATTACAAAAATGGAGAAATTTTAATGAAACATTTCGTGAACTTCGGTCAAAATTATGTTCAAAAGAAGAATTTGAAGAAACTGGTTCGATTGTGGACAATAAGTCACCCATGCGTCATAATAGTCGGCGTTTTTTCGAAAACATAACCGAAACATAACTGAAAACACGAGGACTCGTGAAAGACCAGAAGCTGGCGGCCTACAGCATCCAATTGACTTAAAAACTCAAACCAGCAGACCATTTTAAACGAAGAAAATTTGTTAATTGGTTGATTGAACATCAGCAAGTGAATTAAACTTTTGCTAAAAACACCAAGATTATGTGATTTGACACCGTGCGACTTTTTTCTTTTGGTGTTTTTGAAGTCACATGTGTATGCCAATAAGCTACAAATAATCAAGAGATCTTTAGGCGGAGATCCAACGTGTTATCGCCACAATAACACCTCAATTATGCGACGATGTTATCTTAAATTTTATCAAAAGAGCAAGAAGAGCCGCCGCGGTATCTGACATTTCATTCCATACATAATCGAAACATTTGTACTTTACAACAAAATAAAAATATTATCTCTTTTAAAATAAATAATGTGTTTAATTCAAAAATTTAAAAAAACGAAGATATCCTTTATAATATAAAAGATTTCACAATGATAATTATAAATCGAAAGATGTTTTAGTTGTTATGTAAATTTTTTTTTTTTTAATATGTTCTTAATTTTTAGATGCCCAAAGCTCGACTGCTTATTCATAAGTACTCGTGACATATGATATCTACCTCAAAATTATGTACATTAAATAAAAATTGTTAAAATTGATTTCTAAAATTTAAAATTTCTTTTGGATTATTTATTATGCGGTGGATCGGTTTTTGTAGTAACCGTTTAATAAAAATAAAATTTAAGTTATTGGATAATCACAAAATAATATAGAAAGTATTTATTTAGTATATTTCACTTATATTATAAAGAGCGGTGTAAACTTGAACTGCAATTTTAAATCAATGAAAAAAAAGAGTTTTTATAAATATTAATGTTTATCGGTATCGGTGTCAATGTAATTAGTACACATGGGAATTGTGTGTGGGGGAAATGACATCGGCCAAATGGCCACATCGGCTCCTATTACAGATGACGACTGTTTATGCAAAATTATCGATAGCGGATTCACATGAATGGATACGTATGTATAATATATCTGCAATGACACGAGTGATGTTTGGTTTTTGAATTCTTGGCGTACATTCGGTTAAATTCTTCACTGCGTGGAATGTTGGCACACGATATCGCGAGAAAACAGCAGGAATTTTACAAAGTGCATTGCTGGATGTTTTCACCATTTTTATAATACATTTTAATCATTTCTAAGCGATCTGCAATCGCGCATGATTCATTTATAGGTTATGACGTGTGCCCATTTAAATTGCAATATTATATTTTCTTAACATATTAAATTACCATGTTTTTTTGAAGTAGGATTGAATTATTTTTTTAATTTCTCGCCATCTTTAATGTTTTGAGGAACAAAGTTTTTATTACAATTGTTTTGTATTATCTTGGTTCCGTGAAATGACTTACCGCGCCTCTCAATAATACCAGCCCACTCAGTGTACATTCAACGTTTGCTTTGATCGATTATGCCAATTGCCGATACTGCCGACCCACTTGAATTTTATTATGAATCAAAATGCACCGCTTGTAAAGTTTTCAATTAACTTTTAAATAACATCTCGGCGTATTCCTCTCAACACCGGGGTTTGGTTTGAACAACAATGTTATGTTATATAATCGTCAATACAAATGGTTCGGTAGCCCGGGTACTGACCAAAGATGGCGAAAAATTTTTAGTCACCTCTGAAAGAAAAATACTTCGCCGAATTTGTGGACCAGTTAGTGATAGAGGCGTGTAGAGACGTCGTTATAATCAGGGCCGGCCCGGAAAATAGCGAGGCTGGGTGCAAAGTTTTGGGGGCGCGCGGCATTCTTATTTATACATTTATTTATTACTATACCTATATCATTGTAACGATTTTTCAATGCCTACATCTAAATACTCGCTAATATTGTTCTAATATTTTCACGCATAGAAGACCCCATCTATAATAAATTTACTTATTTATTTCCCAAAAAAAGTGATTTTAGAACTTTGTAATGATCGAGCACCGTCACATAACAATTCACACAAACCTTTATTCACAACTACCTGACATATGACGGGTATAAAGCTCGCAACTGAGGATCGTGATCTCCGCGTACTCTCGCCCTCTTAACTATGTTAACCACTTTTCTCAGTGTCCTTCAGGCCTTAGGGCTGTCACCAGAGAAGTGCCCGTTGCCTTTTCCGCTTGGTCCAACGGGTGGGGGATCTTCCTCTTCCTCTTCATCCTTCGACGTGACTCACCACAACAAGCTTCTCCTTTCTAGCAATATGCCCAAAAAATTGAAGGATTCATCTCAGGCCTGTCCTTGATGTGTAATTTCTGCAAAATGGAGACATTCGTGCGTTTTGATATAATGTAAATACATAACTGTACGTAACAAGTAGCGGTCGTCTCTCCTATGTATACAAATAACAAAAATGAGACATTAGATATTAAATTAACAAAACTATTTATTTATTGATTTTTCCGTCAAGAGCACGGGGCTAGGTGCGTCTACACTATATGCACCTGCCCCGCGGGCCGGTCTTAGTTGTACAGGTGAATATTATGTTCCAGGCCGATGTTGTTATTGAATAAGTATAAAACGAAACGTAATTTTGTAATAATATTTTTTTTATTGATTATTTGGTTTATTACAATTATGCATAAAATATTATATTGAGTAAGTGATTACTTCTAACAACGCCATAAATACGTGCTCTTTTAACCATATTTTTCATAACATTCTAGCACACTTCGAGTGTTATTTCAGCAAATTAATTTTGAATATTGTCCTGTAGCATCGGAATTGTTAGTGATTTATACTACTTTCAAATATCCTCAGAGAAAATAGTCGGGAGCCGTCAAATCAGCCGATCGAGGAGACCAGTCGATATCTTTTTGACATTATGTGGCCGGGAAAAATATCACGCAAAAATTCAAGCGTAGCTTGGGCTGTGTATGAGGTGGCACCGTCATGTTGAATCCATAAGTGTTGCAGGCCCAATCAACTTAATTTGGCCACCAAGAAATTTTTCTACATGTGACTATAGCGATCACCATTAATGGTTAAAGCATTATCATTATTATAATAATAATAAATTCCATAACATTGAAATATATTTTCTGCTTAAAGGTCATCATATTCAGATCTCTCAGCATTGCATTGATCCGAGTATATCTATTTTTTCTGAGTATTATTCTCAAAGTTTTATTTTTTAGCACTGACAATTGTTGCATTCCTCCTCATTAGTCAAAAACAAAATGCTGCTGCTGCTGTAGTCGATGTGAGGAATAATAACAGAGTTGTATACTATTTTACAAGACCTAGTACCTATTAATGATAATTATGAATATACGCGCATTCAGAAAATCGCGGACTTTTCTATATAAACATAATTGCAATCTGACTGAGGATGAGTGCGGTATCGGTGCGGCAGACTAAACAAACAAACGTAACTATGCAATTAAGATAAGATTATTTTGTGCTAAATCCCACCTCTAGTTGAAGTGCAATTACGGCATTTACATCCTTTCCTTCTCCCGGTAAATACATCGTTCTCTCTTTGTTAGGCTTTTACATTGCCTAGCAACAGAGTTGCGTGCCAGGAACTCTAGACACAAGGCTTCGTGTTTCACTGTGGAAACGCTAAACACGCGGTCCAACAACAATACCGTTATTAACAGGAGTGTGCGCAGTGGCGTAACTACAAAAATTGAGCCCCAGTGCGAAATGGAAGGAGATTTCTCGTCTTCAATAATATTTGCACATTCGTGAATAAACCAAAAATGTGTGCCAGGCACGGATGATCTATCTTTTTTTAATAAAAAAGAGCTGGAGGGGGGGGGGGGGCACTCTTTCCCGGGACCGGTTAGAAGCTAAGGTTTCCTTGTCGATCCCACTCATCAAATCTAATAAAAATACGCGACTCGTACAATTACATACTTAAGTATAAGCAAAACGATAAAGGAGAAGAAATTCAATGTGGTTATTAGCAATAAAAATTTAAATTTAGACCCTCCAGCCTCCCTTGTGTGCTGTCTTTATTCATAAAATATCTTATAAAATAAATTCATGGAACATAGTTTTACATACAGATGGAAAATTAAGGTGCGGTAGTTCAAGGCAGACACTCTGGGATCCATTCATCAAAAACACTCCCAAAGAAGGGACAGTGGACGGGACACAAAATGGATTGAGTCACACTTACACGGACAGACTAACGCAGTATGAGTAATGAGTGTGTGAAAGAGATAAATGAACGCGCCGAATCGTTAACTGTAAACATCTTATATTGACCTGTATCGAAGCATTCAGAATAAATACTTGTGTTACCACGAACGGGTATTATTCTGACGACACAATCCAGTACACAAAGTATCATCATCAGCACAAGTTAAGGATATAACAGCATCCATATGCACTCGCGACTCAAAAATATATCCTTGCTTCGCTTTACAGCGATTTTCGCATTGTGACGATCCGGGATATCTGTCTATGGCGATATATCATATTCACGGGGTACTACTGGATACATCGATAGTGTTTTCTAATTTAGCTTATCTTGCTATGGTGGATTATTAGATTTAAAATTATATTAATCCACATTAGAGCTGGGAAAAGTATTGATACCAAATGTATTCTTAAATATGAATTAAATATATTAATTAGAAAGATATACATATAAAATCAATTCTATCGAAAAATATTGTTGTTGCGCCACTGGGATTCGAACCTGAATCTCTTTCCTAACCGGGGAAGGTGCATTATCCAACTATGCTACAGCGACAATATTTTTAGCGACAATTTTCGAACCTATATGTTACCTTTTTGATATTAATACATTTAATCGTTCCATTATTTGAAAGAGCCATCTACCTTATTTTTACAGAATCTCAAATACCTTTCAGTAAACTGATTGAAAGCAGACGCCAGAATTATCAATTCATTTTTATTAAATTTTGGACACATTGTTACAACTTTATTATTTAGGAGAACACATTCTTATTGTGAAGTTGTAATTATTCATAACATAGGTCAGTGATATTTTAAATATGAATTAAAATTAAAATTGTCGCTAAAAATATTGTCGCTGAAGCATAGTTGGATAATGCACCTTCCCTGGTTAGGAAAGAGATCCAGGTTCGAATCCCGGTGGCGCAACAACAATATTTTTGGATAGAATTGATTTTATATGTATATCTTTCTAATTCATATATTTAAATCATATTTAAAATATCACAGACCTATGTTCTGAATAATTACAACTTCACAATAAGAATGTGTTCTCCTAAAAAAAATGTATTCTTGTTACGCGCAGATTTTTGGGGCCCGTTTACAGCGTGGTCCCCAAAGGACCGCGTAGTTACGCCCCTGAGTGTGCGCAATAATTGTTGTTTAAATCAGTCTAATGTGCGGCGTCAACTCGCGGTAACTGCAACAGAATCCACATCGTTCTAGTTTGAAATCAGAAATTTGAAAGAATTTGTCTACGTTGTTCTTGTTTTATAAAACTAAAATAAAAACACATATTACCAAATATATCCTATACACGGGTGAATTGCGAAATGCGTTAAACTGCACTCACCCCGTACATTGTCGATAATAATATATTTTTTAAATAGATACGCGTACATACAGGTCAAATACACGTGTAACTCCAATGAATCCTTGTGCTATGAAAACAGGACTAGCTCGTGCGATCTTCCGGCACGATCGTATCACCGGTCTTGCCGCTAGATTAAACTATTGTCACCTTATGGTTATCTTCGTTACGAAATTATTATTCTTACTAAACTTAAAAATAGTATATTATGTAGGTTTTTTTTTCATAATCTTTTATTTATATTCACACCTCGCTGTATTATATAGTTGTTTGGATCTTTATGTCTCAATCAAACCTTACAACGTATATCATGGTAAGCAAAGAAACGAAGGAGAATTCACTCGCAAATGTACGAAAGAGTTTATTGTCTGCAGATAAGAAGCGGCATAAGGTTGTGTTTAGATGGAGGTGTTAGAAGTGTGGTTGGTCATGAACATGTCGACTGCGATAAGCTGTTTTTTTTTTAAAAAAATATATATTTTGATATTTTATTTATTTTCGTTTATTGATTTGTAATTATTTTTAAACTTGTACCGCAATGAAATCAGTCAATCAATTACGAAAGACATGAAGGATAATGAAACAGCAGCAACAACCTATGAAGCATTATATAACTGCTGGAATGTATTAATAATTTCAATGCTTACATAATGTATTTATTATTTTGATACCAATAATCGATGCCTCGCCCAAAATGACCTAAAATAGAAACGTCCGCGTCACGGCGGGTAGTTAATATGAAAGTATGCTTTCCTTATACTAGTACCTGGCCGTGTGTCGCCGTGCAGCGCCACACCATTCGCGCCAACTCGCGTCATCGCATTTGTTAGTATTCATTTTACTTTCCAAGAATTGTGCGCGATTTATTTTTAGATACACGTACTTAGCATGAAAAGCCTAGGTGAGGACCCGTCGATAATAGCAGGATAAATAGTATCTTCAGATTTACACAGAATAATTGGTAAGTACCTACCTTCTGGTATCGATTTTAATGGCTCGTTTCCACGAATGAGATATTTGATTCGAGACAATCTCTGAGATACAGACTCGCTTGCTCCCGCGAGAGACTTCTTTAGAGACTCGACATTCGTGATCCACCTGTACACTCACTCGTGCCTCACTTCACCCTTGTTGTACATCAAACGTCAAATGTTATTGTCATTAGTTGTGTTATTTTGAATCTCTCCAGCAGCATTTAAAACGGAATAAATGTTCTTAATTTGACACCTTATATTATATGTTAATGTTTTATGACTTATGTCTAACTTTTTACAGAATATATAGTTTTAGGTATCTATGATGATTTTAGGAGACGTTTGTGTGCACGTGTCGAATCTCACTGTCAAATCGAACGTCGTGTACACTGGTTTGAGTTTTTGTATCTTTCTACCATAGATCTCTGAGTTTATCTCCAGATCAAAACTCAACATGATATTGAGATGTATCTATATAAGTCTCTGAGATAATCTCATCATGGCTCCTTCCGTGGACACGCGCCTTAAGTATTATTAAACACTCTGTCGCCAATCGATTTTTGGCTGTCAAATGTGTTGCATGTGTGTTTTGTTAACGCCGGAACTGTACGTTACGTATTTAAATAATATATTTGAATTTTATTTTGAGAATATGTCTTATTGAATACTTTTTTGTGTTAGTCGGTTACATTAGTAAATAGTAGATTCTGGTTGAATGAAATCCGTCTATAACGGACTATGTCGGATGCTGGATATGGACTGCATGTGAACTGTATCGGATACTGGATATGGACTATATTAGATGCTGGGCATTCGTACCATCCCACCGCGCCGAATGCCCAGGGCACTTTTCATCAGCGCTCCAAAGATTGAAGACAATGAAAGGGCAGACTGTTAATATGACAAAACATTCTCCCTTGCTCAATATCAATGCTCTCGGTGGATTTACAAGTAGTCAACAGACAAAAGAGCGCTATTAAATTACCCGGGGGCTTTGTAATGCAGGCACCTAGCTTTTAACACGCCAACTTTATACTAGAGCGTGTCTTAAATAATGATATCAAAGATGTCTGTACCGAAATGGTTTATGAAAGTGACATTATATTCAATATTTAATTTATTTATGGTAAAATGTTATTATAAAGCGTACACATCATCTGATCATAACCGACATGCTTATTTTAGAAAATTTAAAATATGTCGTGTGTAATAAACCCTCTGCTCCGGTTGTAACACCGGCTGCCAATGGTATTTTTATGTACACAGGTTAGAGATTCGTCTCCTGACAAATCCTTATTGTGTTCAAAGTTGTTGGTCTGCAATTAATCTCACTTGTCATCTGACAATTACAATACAATATACAAGATACTTGATTCGCGTCGAAACAGTAAGAGCGCACTCCTCTGACAAGAGCGGCTCACTTTTGTGACATTCACCACATACACATACACACCAAACACTTCCCATCTCGCGCATCCGTGGACACACACACACACATACTAACACTTGGACTTTCACATATAGATTTATTGTTATTTATTAACAATATTAGATACCCGGTAGGGCTACAAAAAATCATTTACATTACAAGGTACAAGTTGAAAACTATAGAATAATTTATTTGTGTTTCTTACGTCTGGGCAAAGGTCTTAGTTTGTTTGTCACTTATTTTTAAATATGTCAATGTTCATTTATCTTACGCGTTCATTTTAATCTGCTGTAAATGAATTACGATTGTCATATATTTGTTCTATCCGGATTTATGTGGTAATTTTAAGAGTTCTTTTGTATTGTGTTGATGTGTTTCGTATAACTAAATGTCCTTGTCTTTTTTTTTTAATAAAGATGCGTACATCAATCAATATTCTTACTATTTTCAAACTAAGCTAACCATTAGCAATTTTGTGTTTTTGTTAGCGTTTCAAACTTTATATTATAGATAGTTAGTATGTTATATGCCAGCTACTTTATTATTAAATTAGATTAATTTAATACAAATTCTTAAAGAGTTCGTTTGTTTAGACTTAGACTAACCAGTCAGGTCAAGAAACACATTGTTTACATTTAGTCCTTTTTGGGATAAAAAGTCCCAGGACAAAGAGATGGATGTTTATATTAACAAACCGGGTCAATAAACGCATAAAAATTATTTAGGTTAGCCCAAAAAAAAAATTCCCTTAAAAAAAGGGTGTTAATGTTAATCCTAGACAAATGATGTAGGGTATAAAAGGGTAGATCATCACTGTGTTTTTGATATCGGTTTAAGAACTTCTTCTAAAATAAATAAATAATTTTAATATAGTCTAAGCTTTAAATTCTACATTACGCGGATGTGACAAATATATATTGAGTATTGTTGTAAAGTAATTCAACCATTAACAGAATTTTATTTTGAAATCTTTTAAATTTTTTTCCGATTCTCCAGAAATACTATTTTGCTTTTGACATATTGTGCTTCATACATGAAAAATAATACATTTTTTGGTATGTATTCTATGAAACAATTCAGTGAATTCATTGATTCAATTATTTGTCTGTATGTATATATAATATAAACCATTTAAGATGTCTGTCTACCGTTTAATAAAAAATGTATAATATACTAAACAAATGTTAGAAACTAGAAGGATGTCCTTGAATACGGTACACTTTTTTTTCATAGCGGTGAATAATAATAGGAAGGGAGGAATAAAATGTTATCCTTAGTTGGTAATCCACAATCCATAAAGAAGAGGTATCCCTTACCCTAATATTTATGTATTCAGGGTTGTGTATCAATTCATTTCGTTGTGAATTTTATTTTTTAAATACTTAAATACAGTAATAAATGAATTATCGTTAAGATGTTCGCATGGATACAATGTATGCACTACAGTCATCAGGAAGCTGTGAGGTGAGATCACTGCACCAAGTTCACACATTTATTGTGTCTTCATAAAAGTAAATAAATTTTACTAGTAATATTTTGCTATTTAACGTTTTTTTAATGTATGTAGGGTGGAATTAAATGTATTCAAATGATATCCAATAATGATTCGCCACCATAAGTCGGACCATAATAATTCGTGTTCAGATATTTTTGAATTCGACTTGGCTTACAAGGAGGAATAATGTAAATTATAACAGCGGCGTGGCTCGAACAAGAGTACTTATATGAAAACTCTCGATTTATCCAATAAGAAATTGCAATATTAAACGTCTATAAATTTAACAAATGATTCTAGCCCCATCCCCTGACGCGTGTAGGGGATGGGGCGCCCGGCGAAAAGCCCGCTACGTGGCGCCAGTCGCACTCAGTGTGCCGCGTTCTGACAGCGCGCGGCGGACGTCACGGTGCTGGTTCGGCTTTATTGACAGTTCTGTATCCAGGTCACCATAGATTAAATATATCGATACTAATTAAATGTTGAATTTAAAGTACGTATATATTAGACTGCCGGCTCCGCTGCTCCGGCTCTGCTGCCTTTCATGCGGCTTCACAACTATTTCTGAAATTGTGCAATCAAAGTAGTAAGTAAAATAATCCTAAATAAAATTAAATAATACACCTGAAGTAGAAAGATAAAAATTATTACCTATTTGTCAATATTAAAACTATTATTTATTACTACCAGCAAAGGGTACTAATGCAGGTACTATAAAATAGAAGACAAAATACATATATACAGTTAAATAGAACATCAAGGGAGACAGAATATAAAATTATATGCGAAAGTGAGAGACATATTACATACACAGATAGACGGAACATTAAGGGAGACAGAATATAAAATTATATGCAAAAGTGAGAGCAGATTACATACATAGACGGAACATATATGTATTCTGTCTCTCTCTTTCGCATATAATTTTGTATTCTGTCTCCCTTGATGTATTCTGTCTCTCTTTCACATGTAATTTTATATTCTATTTTCCTCTTTATGTATATATAAGTGCACTCTTTTTGAATTTATGATTAGTTTTAAATACGTCCTGATGAAGCTTGAGATAAGAGAAACCGGTTGACGTATAATAAATTTCGTGGTTTCATACAAAGTTATCGTTATTTTATTTAACATAATATAAAACAATTTTATCCAACCAAACGACAATGAGTAGTCAACACAGATACGTAATTAGAAATATTTTTAATACAAATTAGAATGAATCAACTAGAAAGATATACAGAAAAAATATTTTAGTTGCTACCAGGATTTGAACCTAGACCTTTTCCTATCGGTCGAGAAATGCGCTATCCAGTCTCGCCACACCAACTGAGTAGATTGATGACAAATCTTTTAACATATATGATGTAGCTCTTTCAAATGGATGCATCTGTTATCACCTTTATATTGCGACAAATCTGCGTCCTCCTTAAAAAGTAATAAGCATTTTTAAAACAAAATTTTTGTTTTTATTTATTTGCAGATTGAAGACCGAGATGATTTTAATATAAATTGCGGCCTAATCCAATTAGATACTGGGCCGAGTTTGACCAGTGAAGCAACGCCGGATTAAATTAATATTATAGATATCGGAATTTTTTTAGTTCACTGAACCGTTTTCCCCAGCCCGGGGCGGGTGATATTGAATTTTCCCAATAATGCCAACACATTCCCCAGCGCCCAACTTCCGGCACGGTCCCCAGCCCTCGGTAGAGATGTCGGTGTGATATATTCCGCGGCACGTTCCAATAATCCCGCGTTTTTTATTTCATTTTCAGTATTTCTCGGCGATCTCGATCGTACGGTATGCTAAACGTTTTTTTATTTATTTTCTGATAAATAAAGGTTAAATATAAGAAAATTAGACTAATAACGTTTATTTTTCCATCTTCTAATAATGTGCCCCTATTCAAGATATCCCCCACTTAATTCTTTGAGTAGGTACATTTATTCTATTCCTTTTTTAGAATTGTCTTAGGGTTGTGCGATCAGTGGTAACTTTTTAGTTAAAAATGGCGAACTCTTCACACAAGTTGTTTTACTTACATTACCGAAGATTTTTAGTAAAATTACTATTTAACAAAAGATTTAGACTTTAGTATAAAAAGTTAGCAAAGTAATTTTTTTTGCGAAAACGGGTTGTTTGATCGTTGGTAAAAAATAATTACTTCTCGAAAGTTCATCCCGTATTAAACTCATTTTACTCTCCGATATCCTATAGTAAAAATGAGAATGGATTGTTAAACATGGCGGACTTTTCACAGCTCTTCCAAAAGTCATCCGACTCATTGATACTTTGAAAGATGCAGTATAAGACAATGAATCATTAAATATCCCGCTATTTTAGTGATGAGAGTTCATCCGATGATGATCTCGTTGTTTATATACATTAGCACGTAATATGAAAAAAATTCACCACCAAAGTGACAGAATTCGAACGCCTAGGCGAAAAAACCCGTAGATAATGCATAAAATAAAACATATTTCATGATTATTTGTCGCGCCTATAGACATCTCCATCTATGCTTTGACAATAGTAAGTTTGCAGTTCGAACAACCCGCAAACGATTTCAATCACGGGCGTTAGTAAAAAGTTACTACTGATCACACGACCGGCCCTTAGTGGAAAAATTAATTGGTTTAGTGCATGTTGTGTTAATTCCGCTTCCGGATTACATATCCTTCTGATCGTAACCGGATCTGTAAACATAATTGATGTCAACATATACTGCCACACGAATAAACTTCCTCGTTTATTTATGGATGTATTGTAAAGGAACAATAGCGTCAACGAATTAGTAAAATCGACCTCAGGGTACCGCAAGAATAACTCCATCGATTTATAATATAAATGAGTTTAGCAACTTTACCCAGCTACCTGCTGATGTGGTCAGCCCGTCCGATTTCCTCATCAGTAACCTCGGCAAGCGATGATTAACCTTTTGTGAAAAACCATAATACGCATTACTACAAAGCAAATCATTTCATTGATGTGGAGTAGGTATATTGCATCACCAAAAATATAGTAGATACAATTTAACAATAAAAATATATGTCTGTGTCGGAAATGAAATAATTATCTTTTATGGATCACGTTTCCTTGTCAAATAATCACTAAAAACTGGCCACGCATTTGCAAGATTTATTTCTTACTTTTTTTAATGGCCCTTGTCCACAAATGAGATTTTTAGTAAATTTTCGACTGGAAATACGGATTTTGCTTAAATGAGATTCTTTGGATACAACTGTCAGCTTTCGCAGTCTCCGTGTACACACCGTGTCACATAGTACGTCAAACGTCAAATAACATTTTCATTCGTTAATTGAGTGATTTTGAATCTCCTCGGCAGCAATCAAAACGAAATAAATATTTCTAATTTTACGTTTGAGGAACGTATGAATCGCCGGTTATGGGAAGAAGAACGTTGGTTATGATGCAATTATTAAGTTTATCGATTATTTATGAATGGGTGTACTATGTCTCTAAGGCTGGTGGGAGTTGTGTTTCACGCATCGGTTCTTGCTGGATACGTTCAGCATCGCAGGTTATGGGGAGAAGAACGTTGATTATGCAATTATTAAGTTTATCGATTATTAATAAATGGATGTACTGTATCTTTAAGGTAAGGTCTTTAACTTGCTGGATGCGTTCAGCATCACCGGGCAGTGCTATTCCGATAGCGATAGTCCTCCACAGCATAATGCATTATATTCATGCTATAGTTTCATATACTAATTTAATGTATTAATTATAAATATATAAAATCAATTTTGTCGAAAAATATTGTTTTAGCGCTACCGGGATTCGAACCTGGATCTCTATTTCCAATCCGGTGAAGTACACTACCAATTGTGTTATAGCGCCAGTATTTTTCATGACAAATTTTCGAACCCATATGTTACACTTTTTCAAATTAATACATCTGTCGTTCCATTATTTGAAAGCCATCTACATTGTTTTTACGGAATCTCAAACACCTTTGAGTAAACCGACTGCAGACGCCAGAATTATCAATTTATTTTTATTAAATTTTGGACACATTGATACAACTTATATTAGTATAGTTTAATGGTTGTAGGTAACGTTTATGTGCATATGTATAATCTCGCTGTCAGATCAAACGTCGCGTATAACAGTTTTCATTTAGAACGAACAATTGTATTTGTGTGTGTAACTGCATGTTTCAAAAACATGCCTTTTATTTTATATTTAAATATTAAATAAGTACATGGTGCCGGAAAACTCGTAGTAAATAGAACTCACAGCTCAAATTTTCATGTGCTTTTATATTTTATGTTTTCCATCGCCGTGTATATGTGATAGAAATAGGGATAAGTATATTTTATGTGCAGAGAAGAATGGTTTATTGGAACGTAATATATGAAATGCTTTCAGGAATATTTATTTTTAATACATAGCTTTTATAGTAAGTCCGTAGTTATTATATGTCTATGACAATGGAAAACCAACAAATGCATTCGACTAAGACAAATGATGATAACAATATAAAAATATAAAAAGACAACCAACACATTTAAAAAATTAACAGATATACATAAATATAAACTTTCCCAATTTACAAAATTCAAACATTCCGTACATATTTTTTGTGAATTTTTAACTAATTTCAAACGACAGCCCCACCCCACCCTCTGACCAATTAAAACGCAAAACTGCATCAATACACTATTATAATGTGCACATTACATATGCACACAATAATACAATTGTTCTTTCTAAATGGATAGTACTTTCTGTCTCTTTCTACCAATCTGAAGCTAATTTCTGAGTCTATTTCCAGATCCAAATCTCAACACGTGTACATGATATTGATATCTCATCGTGTCGCTTTCTGTGGACACGGGCCTTAAGAAACAAGATTTCTTTAGCACTCCCGCACATGCAAATAACTCCTCCCTCTTTTTCCCCCAAGAGGTTGAAAAATAAACATAATTTATTGCATTTGGCTGGAAATTTTACACTTTTACAGAAATGACACATATACTCATTGTTGGTTGGTTGTAAAATTTTAATTCACGCACGGGGTAAACATTTAATGACCGTATTATAATTGTAACATTGCATACATTTTAGAACATGGAACTACGGGGCGACCTGCTGCTACTATGACGCCCCAGTTATCCAGAGGAAGGTGGAAGCAAGGAGCCTCCGGGGGACGGGACACGTAGCGAGAACAGGTGAGTCCCGTAACTCATACACAAGCCAACAGGACTAGACCGAAGGGAAAACCAAGACGTAGGTGGGCAGATTATTTCAAGAACTGCAAGAGGTAGGCACAGGTGTAGCTAGGATATTTGACGACCGATGGCGAACTATCCAAATGAGAAGGAAGGAGAATTACGAAAACCGAGAGTTGTCTCATTGTCTCGTGTCGAAAATCTCTGTTCTTGTGGAATAAATCTGCCGGCAGTGGTGCGTGGGGCGTTAATCTCCTACATTTTTTTATTATGTGCCGTCTCGTTTCCCGGAAGGAAGTGCCTCTTCACTTCCACTCTGCCTTGTTAATTGTATTATTTTATATTATCTTTATGTAATGTAGTGTAAATATTATTTTAAGAGAACACATTCTTATTGTGAAAATGTAATTATTTAGAACATAGGTCTGTGATATTTTAAATATGAATTAAATATATTAATAAAATTAAGTTTGTAGAAAAATATTGTTGTTGCGCCACCGGGATTCAAACCTGGATCTCTTTCCAAACCGGGGAAGGTGCATTATCCAACTATGCTACAGCGATGATATAAGGTAGATGGCTCTTTCAAATAATGGAACGATTTAATGTATTAATATCAAAAAGGTAACATATAGGTTCAAAAATTTGTCGCTAAAAATATTTTTCGATAACTTGATTTTATATGCATATCTTTCTAATTAATATATTTAATTCATATTTAAATATTATTTACTAATAAAGTGAGTCAACCGGGGACAATGAGGGCAAATTTTGTTTTGGCAGCGGTGCGATATCGCCCTATCATATATGCGGGGCGCTATCGAACAGATGACTAGTAGCATTAAAAAATTCCAACCAAGCGGCGAATGAATAGAACCGAAATAGGAACCTTGAGCTGATTGCATCGGTCCTAGGTAAGCGGTGGGTCCGCCCCGCCCTCGTGGAGACCCGCCATTAGTGGAAGTTCTGAACGCGCCTCACAGTTACCTGGTCATAAAACCAGGCTCTCAAGCCATAAACACTCCCGGTACCGACGTCAGGCGACATGTCATAATAACATCAACTTTGAATAAACCGTTGAGTAGTTTCTCTTCTCATAACCTGCTCTAGTCTGCCGTCATACATATTCCTTACACCGCTTGAGGATGACCTCAAACGAACACGTAGAGCACTGGTAGAAATGGGTGGGTGGGTAGGATGGGGTCCTCCACATATACAACCTTCTTTCAACACTCTTTAATAAACATCACACTCTTTATCCCCAAATATTATTTCACCAATACCAGCTATCCATTCGAGATTTAACTACTCTTTCTTATTAAACCCCATTTAATCTAAATTGATCTCATCTCTCACAAACGGTTCGTCTTCCACAGATTTACCTTCCCTAATTGAAATATAATAATAGCATTATTTGCAGACCTGTCGAAATACAGCATCCGCTTGAACGTTGCCGGCAGTGGACAAGGCGCGGTACCGAGAGGAAAGGTTACCAGGAAACAGTTGGATCACGAAACATAATAATTCGAGCGAATGTTGGGTCACACGTGACGGTACTATGCCGTCGTTATTATATACTAGATGACCCAGAAGGCAAACTAATGTAGCAACCATCATAAGTATGGGTAAGCAGAGGGGAAAACCTACTTTATTTATTTATCTATGTAAGACAATTTTACTGTGCCTGTCTCACTAGGAAAATTTGTGTTGAGACTTCAGTATATTCTTCAACACGTTTATTTGCGTATTATAATTACTAATCTATCACACATAGTGCATTAAAAATAATTATTATTAATACAAATTAAAATTAATCAGCTAGAAAGATATACGAAAAAAAAACAATTTATCGAAAAAATATTTTAATTGCTACCGGGATTTGGACTTGGACCTTTTCCTATTCGGGGAAATGCGTTATCCAGTTTCACCACACTAATTGAGTAGGTTGACGACAAATTTTTGGAACATATATGCCATAGCACTTTCAAATTGATACATTTGTTATTCCATTTTTAAAAAGTTATCACCTTTATATCAATACAACTATACTACACTTTATACAAATCTCAAATACCATTGTGTAATACAAACACTAGGAGACACCAGAATTAAATCAATTAATTTTTATTAAATTTTTATGAACTTTAATACAACTTATATAATTTTAAAGAGAACACATTATTTTTGTTATTTGTTAACTTTGTTTTAACCACTTATTGAGTTTTAATACATCTACCGGTTACGAAAAATATCATTTTCTTCTTCAGGATGTCAATACTAATCAAAAACATATGTTATTGTTTCCTAAACAGAATCTATTTTTAAAAACAATAATTATTTTTAAAATAAATTTAGTACCTAACTCAAGTTGTTACTTGATCTAACTATTGTTAAAATGCAGAAAAATCCTTGCAATTAAGTTTTTATATCGGTAAAACGGGTCGAAATTTTAATATAAAAGTAAAAAAGCATTTGAGATGTTTGAACAATAGTGGGTTTTCGGAATTTTCTAATCATTTGATGGAAAATGGTCATGGTTTTGATAAAAATTTTTGATTGTCAATTTTACATGTAAACGGTGTTGGTCATAAATTAAATAATTTAGAATCGTTGGAGATAAATAAAGCGTGTAAAACTAATCAAAAAATTATAAACAACCAATTAAATTTAACTACAAGTCATATTCTAAATTTTTTTCCTAATAATTATTATAGTAATTTTGTATCAAGTAACAATTTGAGTTAGGTACTAAATTATTTTTTTAAATTATTATTGGTTTTTTTTATAAATAGATTCTGTTAAAGAAACAATAACATATTTTTTGATTAGTATTGACATCCTGAAGAAGAAAATGATATTTCTCGAAACTGGTAGATGTATTTAAACTCAATAAGTGGTTAATAAAACAATGTTAACAAATAGCAATAATGAATTTTAGCCACAAAGTTATTATTGTAAAGTTGCAGTTTTTCACAAAATAGTTCTGTGGTATTTAAAAAATATGAAACTATCCTATAATTATTTTGAAATAAAACTGGTATATATGATATTTTAAAGAAACATCGCGTTAATGAAAGCATTACAAATATATAGATAATATGTTATTATACATTGGATTTCTTTTCAGCAAAATGGGTATAAACATTATAGTATAATATTATTATTCAGAGACTTTGCCCGAATACATGAACATTGTACATCTCTCGTGTACTTTGAATACAATTTGTAATAGTAAACAAACCGGTTTCACAATTAATTCTCTATTTACGTATTCCTAGACAATAGACTGCTATCATATCTATAAAATCTGTTTATAAAACGTTAAATAAAATAAAAATTTGCCAAAAATACTATCAAAGTAACATAATTTATCTATATCAATTAAATAATATAATTTGAAGGTTTTCACGGCCGTTATACAGGGTCGTTGTAAAGCAGTAGGTACTTAACAAAAAACCAACACTCGCACGTGGAGCGACATCAGGCTTGACGATGGACCCTGCAATAGGATCCGAAATGTCGGCCTAAGCGTCGGAGACACAAGGCGAAATAGCCCAGAATACTCAACACAGAAGATAAAACAATTTGTATATAACTACGTGGGTTTTATCAGCTAATAATAATAATAATAAGTTTAGTCCAGCGTGGTCGGATCGTTTGTGCGAGACCCGATACGCCATATCAATAATACATACAGTACAAGTTACAAAATAATATTTTTGTTAAAAGAAGTAAATAAACAAAATAAGATGAAAAATACACGTATATCATACATAAATAAAGTATAAGGTTATAGATTTCAATTACAGTTATTATTATATTTGTCGATGCCATTCTGTGGTCAGAGAGCCAGCTTTCTATGAGAACGCCGCTTGCACTAGATAGTCGGTGCTGAGTGCTGAGCTTCAGCCGCAGTTTTACGCCAGTAACTCGATGTCTCAGAAGCGAAACGAATCCATGCACACGGCTTTCGACAAACAATGTAGATGCACTACAATAACGCGCCAACCCGAACAGTATTATGTATGAGTCGTACTATTACATTTGTAGACGGTTTGTTAATGCAGACCGTTTTCAAATTGTCTGATTCTTCCATCTTTTGGATTTCTTAGGACAGATTGAAAAATATTTATTCATTTTGTAAAATCAACACTGTGAAATGGAACTTCTGTTACATGTCAGGACAGAATACCTTACTGTCAAGAATCGTCTGGGAATCGTTTGGGAAGCGGACCATAATGGTCCGAACTAGACTGAAATGTCATGTTTATTATATACATTCGTAGAATTTAGCGTATAATATTTTGTTTTTTTAATGTAAGAATATTAAAAGCGTACGGGCCGGTAGCGTGATCAGTAGTAACTTTTTATTATAGTAACTTTTTACTAATGTCTGTAGTAAAAATCCTTTGCGGGTTGTTGATACATCAAATTTACTACTGTCAAAGCATAGATGGAGAATAAATAATCATGAAATATGCATTATTTTATGCATTATCTACGGATTTTTTCCCCTGGGCGTTAGAAATCTGTCACTTTGATGGTGAAATTTTTTCGTATTATGTGCTAATGTATATTAAACCACGAGATCATCATCGGACGAACTGCAAATTTCAAAGTGTCCAATGTGTCAAGTGACTTTTGAAACAGCTGTGAAAAGTCAGTCATGTTTAACTATCGATTCTTGTTTGTACTTTCGAGAAGAAAATATTTTTTTACTAACGATCAAACATTTACTTTAGTAACTTTTTTTACTATTGTAAAATGTTACTGCTGATCACACAACCGGCCCTTAGAAAGTTGACTTATTTTTAAGATTTCAATGTTGTCCAATTTAAGAAATACCTGATTTATGGTGAAATCCAATTCTAATAAATGTTTTTTAGAAATAAAAATTGTGAATATTTAATCGTCTTATATATTTTTTGAGTCTAGATTTTCCAGTAAAAAGCAGTAAATTTTTTGAAATGTTGAATTTACCATTAATTTACTAATAAAACTGTTCTATTACCTACAATACTTTAAGATCTAAATAAGCAAATGTAAGATTCGAATATGTAAAGTACAATCCAAAAAACAAATAATTAGAATGAGTCATAAAACACATATTTATACAAATGTTTATTACTGACGATGACGCAGTAAGCGTTGAAAACGTTTTAATTGATATTTAATTTTTAATTAAAGTGTAGTTTGAAGTAAACAACGTTATGTTTTATTTTAGTAATTAATTAATTTTTTCAATTAGTTTAAAATTCTGTTAAATGTTTTTTAAAAATTAAAACGCATATTTAGATAAACAAATATGTTCGGAATTAATATTTACCAAATACAAATTATAAAACTATTTTCGCTTAGAAAATTTGTACTTTTCGTGCATAAATGAACAGTTTGAACAGTTGTCTTTATTGTTGTTCATTAAGCATTGTGGAAGAATGTAATATGTGGACACGTAAATGGTCTTGTTAATCGTTCGAAAACAGTCAGTTGTGACGAATACTTCTACAAGTCTGTGATTACAATCGGAAACGGTCATTATCCCTACTTAAATATTCTGTAGGTTTCAAAATGACATAAATCTTAGGCATTCGAATGTTTGAAATTACGTAATTTATTTCGTTCCCGATTGGAAATGTTTCACTGGCGATGGCGGGAGGATTTCCTGATGCCGTTTCAAAAACCGGTCGCGGATGGCTGCTTTTATTCATTTTCTATTGCACAAAATATTATTCCGCAAGTCAAATTTAGCAGTGCATTATAGTAAACTCAATGAATGAAAGAAACTTTCTAGATATTTAGATTCATATATATGTACAGAATGTCTAAGAGACGTAAGAGAGTGTAAACAGAGCCTGTGATTAGAGAATTGCTAGCATTGCAAGTACAATAACCCATTGAGCGTCGAATAGGGTTATCCGAAATTTAATGGTTTAGAAATTATTCAAAGTTTTGTGGTTGAATACAAAAAATTGAAGGTCATCAAACTTCGAGCGGCCAGACTATTTTTTAGTAAATGATTTATAGCCTGAAGCAAATATAAGGAATAATAATGGATCAATATCGCAAAAAATTATTTTAATATTAAGTACGTGACACAAACAATATTTTCCGTAACGGTATAGAATTTGTACATGGTACACACCTTGACATTTTCAACTCATAATTTAGTCAAGAATACACCCATAAAATATTGTGGACTAGGTCTGTTACATACTGTATATACCTATATTGTCACGTTTGGATATGCATGCGTCCCCGTAACAATACAATAAGATGAGAAATATAACGCTACGATTGGTATTCGCAAAACGTGTCCAAGCCACCTTAATTTAGATCTTTCTATGTGTGCAAGTAGACTTCTTGGCGATACAATATTTTTTTAAGTATTCTTTTATTTTATTTAATTAACATTTTATATTAGCTTCGTTATATATAGAAAAGTTTAATCCATCTAATAATATGGAAACGAGTTTAAAAAATTCGCATTATCCATCGAGAAGCCTCGTAAATGATCGGGCTTGTCCACTGCTATTACTATCCACGATGAAACTGGCCGGGGAGAATGACAACAGCTAAAGCAAGCTAAAAAACCACCGTTAAAATACATATATTTTTTAAAAGACAACTGTATGTACAATAAAATAAATATAAAAATCATAAAATCCCACACGCCAGACATAAAATATTTCTCGTTCTTTATTTATGCCTTTATGCGACGAGCATTAATTTTCCATTTAACAGTTCGTGACTATTCGGAGCAGAATAGACATTTTAATAACTCCGGCCATTTTGAAATAATAAATTGCGTCCGAAATGACCATTGTGTGACATGAAACCATTCACTGGCAATTATTATACGTTACAAATAATAATAATAATAATAATAATAATAATAATAATAATAATAATAATAATAATAATAATAATAGTAATTCTTCCTTTAATATGCTCACTCGATATTGTCGGATGAAAATGTAGAACGTTACAACACGCTTCACGCAACGAAATTAAGTTTTTTTTTTAAATAATTAAGTACATGGCTATTGAAAACATTATTGGCAGGCCATGACCCGTCGCGGTAGGTACCTCTACATACTAATTGATAAACATTTATCAGATTTTGAACACCAATTTTATTTTAATTTATCTTTTTTTAAGCGAGTGAATATTGCGGTACCTATCTAATATTATATTTATTAAATTTATACGATTATAAAATCGGATTTGGTTTCGGGATATACTCCAAACTATTTATATCATCGATTACAGTTCGATTACACTGTTTAACCTCAAGATCACGACACGTACGTCAAGGTTAAATTATGATTTGTGATGTGTGTTATTCAACCAATCAGTGGTGACATTGTCATGAAACGCGTCGGTCATTTGGTAGACGCTTATAGGCATTATTGCCACGTGGGCACCTGTGTTTTTAAGAATCGGTAATGGACGAGTGGGTGGCGATTTTGCGAACAGCCACTGGAATTAATGTCAAGTACGTAAATTTTGTAACGCTTGACCTAAAATAGGTGTAATAAAATAACAATTTTCTTGTTTCATCTGAACTGTGTGTACAATTCACAAAACTGAACAAATCTCGCTATCCTGTCGTTCATACCTAATTGTTTTTCTTAAAGTCGGCTTCTTCCGTGCTGTTGGCCCCATCTTATTTTACATCCGTCCGGCAAGAATCAAGTGGATTTCATCCATTTGTGAATGTATGTTTTCAAGAATGTGTTCTCCTTAATAATATTATATGTATGTAGGATACATTTTACATCGATCGTAAATAACAAAAAATAATTAATGATGAACGCCAATCGAGATTTGAGATTGGGGTTTTATCACAGACCAGAAAATGAATAGACACGAAATAAAGTGTACATATAGGAGAGGGGTTTAGAACATTAGTTGCGGTACGAGAGGCATACTACACACATTCTTGATGGAAACATAAATAGGATAGTTTATGACACATTTATCCAACAGTATTTACTCTTCGAAAATTAAATCTTTGCGTAAACAAGACGTATTTTTTTACTTTAACGCATATTATATTGTCAGCGTTTAAATTTTCGTTCCAATCGAGTCATATATTTTTAAAAAAGTCGCGGAGCTATTTGATTGCGTAAGTGGTACCAAAGTAATAATATAGGAACAAGGATTTTTCGTTAGTTCATGTCTATATATTATATTTGGCAGTCTGTGGTTTTTATAATTGTTCCACGCTACATTTGTACAGAAATATACGAAGTCGAGGCTAGTAGGCCAACGACCATGGATAAAAAGATACTTCATCTAACTGGACGGAACGGGGCGTGATTACATATAGACAAGTTTTTATACATTACTCGAAATAAATCGAGTAGTACCTCTAACCTACATATAAAAAAAAATCTTTAGCGTTTTATCTTAAATTGATGCCTGACCGCTGGCACTGTTCTACCATCAATAAAAGTTGTACGTAATACAAATGAATGTTACAATAGCGATATCGTGTCCTCCGAACGTAATCCATATTACTCCGTGTGTCGCAACTCAACACTATCCCGCATTCCCCCCAGTCTTACTCGCTCCGGGCCTCCGGGCAGGTTAGTACCCAGTTGTTTTGTTCCTAACATTATTATTACGATGTTGGTAGGTGCGCACGCGTATCACGAGTTCGAGGCCTAGTGGTACTACAAAAATGTATTATCGTCGGACATTAATGGTGGAATTACAAAACTAATCAACTCTTTATAATTGTATGGCTCCGTCCGGTGAACACGATAAAAATACACATTATTAGATACGAGTGGGTTAGTGAATTCCAGTGTATTTGAGTTGTTTTTTTCCGACACAATACTGCGTCTAACACGCTATTGTGTGTGAAATAATAAAAGAGATAGTGTTTATATGTTTTTGGCTGGCGTTCTTCCGAGCAGATTTGTTTCTATCATTGTACCGAGACATTTGGATCGACGCTTTGTCAATCTTTTAAGAAAATATCTCCTTTTTTTTACATAGAGATGCGTACACGGAATACGTGACACACCAATATTCTTAACTATTTCAAAACTAAGCTGAACGCTTGTGCTATGAAAATAGGACTAATTTGATGGGCTCCCGGAACCATTAGATCACTCGGCGAGTATTGTAACCACTGGACAACAATCACGTCTACGTCATTAAACACGTACAAACTCACTTCAATTAATGGAGATCTATTATTGATCATAATCTTTTTTATATGCATGTTGTGCAAAATATTAACGAGCAGTTATTCCAATTATTTTAAACGAATCTGTTCTGATTCAGTGACGGCACACACAGCTACCACTACATGCCTACATTTAAGTAAAGGTATTATTATCTTTAAATTTACGACAGCGGTCAAAACATTCGTTCCGTGAGTAATTTTTTTCTGCTTACTAATTAAGTAGCAAAACAAATGCTTAAATAAACCATAAATTATAAATAATATACTTGCCAGACGTCCTTTTCGGGCCGTGTTTTTGGCTCACTTGGCCGTATTCATTAAATCTCTTTTGCCGATGTTTCTGTAGTAGATAATTTGCAGTTTCCATCGTAGAAGCTAGTTGAGAACATTTGATTACGATATTTCTAAATCATCTATTATACTTACTTGTTATAGAATCTTCTTAATTTTTAAAAATCAGGTTGATATCTATTAGTTTTTTATTCCTATACTAAGGCAATAATAATAAACTTACATCGGTCACTTTAGTGTTTTTATTACCATGGCATATTGTTCCGCCGGCTAAGGTTCGGGCGGGGCAATATGCAAAATGTATCAAAATAATATTACCCCATGAAATTACATCGTGTCAAGGTTAGCCGATAGGCAAGTCTGCTCTGATGTTCCGTGAGAAAGGTAATACGGTGACTCGACGACGCTTCGACCTCTGGCGAAGAGTGGTGATGTCATGGTGAGGATATTTCTCACTGATTAAATATAATTAATGTATAATTATTATTATTATTCAATCAAACGCAGGTGGTTCCCGAGACAGGCACCAACAAGTACGAGTATAATCTGATTTCCTGGAATCAGGAGGAACGCAGTTTCTACAATCATATACAATAAAACCTTCCTAAAACGGAACGCGATCGTTCCGGTATTTTTTTTCCGTTTTCACAGGTTTTCGTCTTACAAAATGTAAGTGTCTTATGTTTAGAAGTCATTGTTACTGAATTACGTGCATAAATACAGTAAAAAGTAAATTTAAAAATCACTCAAGTTCACAGATTTCTTCCACCCGTACTTAATCACTTGTCAGAACGAAACAGAATGAATACACTGTGCAGAACTAAACACCTGTACCCTACCTTGACAAAAGGAGGGTTGGAAGTAGAAACGGTACATTGCTTTTACTTATACATGTTGTTCCTTGAAGAAAGATTATAGTTAATGGTTCCTGGAATTCCGGTGCATGTACAGTCACGCACAAAATTAATAGCTGCTATATTTTCCAAGTCGTTAAACCCTCTGGAAGTACAGATTTTTACTAGTAGTCCCTGCCTGGAATTCAGATTTAGTTATCATTTAAAGGTTTAGAGGAAAGAGAAGCCGGGGAGCCTTTGATTATTTTAGGCCCTAAATAATCATTATGTACTCAAAATTTGGTCTAGGGAGGGGGAAGTTAAGATATCCGGGGGAGTGGGGTGACTATTTTTCTCAGGATCCTAGAGCGGAACTAAACAAAATTTGGATGACTTTCAATCGGCTTTCACACTTATATCAGGAGCGGGGGTTGGGTGGCCAGAGGAAGGAGGAGGGCATCTACGCTTTGCGCTGGGTCCTAAGCAGAAATCATGCAAAACTTTGTTTAGATCGGTCAAATGGTATAAAGACAGACAGACATTCAATTTTATATGTATAAATTTAATTTAAAAAAATATTTTTTTAGTCAATTACGCATTTGGTAGTAAATAGTTTATTGTATATTTTAATTTATTATTTAACATCAAATTATAATACGATCCTATACGACTTTAATGACCTTAGAGCACGTCGCCATGTTCATTTTTCTCTCACCCACACATTCAATTGTACGGCTGGTTTTTCCGATGAATAAATAATAAAGGAAAAATTTTTATAGAAAATATCACTCATAATTCATCATGTTTATTACACCTATTAGGTTAATACCGAGTAAATGTTATATTGAATACTTTATTTATCACCCATTGTTGCGTACTTAAAATTATGGCAATGTTATTTAATTAAACTAAAAGGTAATAATAATTATAATTGCTAAACATTAACTGCCATTTAATCGAAATAATGTTATTGTTAATAACCATATACTCGATAATAGGAAACTCATAGTTCTAGAGGAAAAAAATTGAGCCTCGTTTTTATATTTACAGAAATAACACCAACCGACTTGCATGCACTGACATGCTTGCAGGTATAGGACCATCAAACATGTCGGTGCACGTCCCGATGAGACAAGTCTCGGAAATCAAGTTGAGATAAATCTCAGTGCTAGGTACACGTGTTGATATTTTGATCTAGACATAAACTGAAAAATCATCGCTTAAGATTCGTAGGACCGATCCGTGTACACGGCATTCGATTTAACAGCGAGACTCTACGCGTGTGTACGAACGTCACCTAGAACCATAGACACCTACAACTATTTATTCTGAAAGGTTAGAAAAACAGAAGGCATCAGATTACAAATATTTATTCTGTTTTAATTGCTGCAGGGTAGTTTAAAGATCACCCAACGGACGAACAGAACGTCAACCGTCAATGGATAGACATTTAACGTTAGATGTATAACATGCGTGAAGTGAGCGTAAGGTAAGAAGTAACACCTAGATGTGCACACGGTGGAATACGAAAGCGAGAGTTGTCTCTGTATAATCTAATGGGAATATGATCACCGTCCGTGGACACCGGCCACGGTACACTCGCCTATCGTCAAATGAGGATTCGATCTTCGTCCGCGGAGACCAGCATAACATTAGTTATATGTTCATACCACCAGCGCTTGTTGTTTGAAAATAGTCAAGAATATTAATGTGACATTATTCCGTATAATCTTTTGTAATATATGTATTATTTCATTGAAAATTACCCAAAATTGTAATAATTCATAATAAATTTCATAATTATACTACGTTATATGGAACACATATACTTAATAAGAAAAATTATATTAATTCTCTTAGTAATCGTAGTATAAAACGTAAATTTATAATAAGTCGCGAAAGATACGCGTGTACTGGACGTGTCATTCTAATCTGAGCGCAAAACATATGGGGTGGTGGGTGATTCGTAAAGGGCTGTTTTGCTCACGGATTAGATCGAAGTACGATCTTTACAGACTTTTAGAGATCAAAGTCTCATTGAGAAATAGGGGCCAGATCATGGAGCAGAGAGACTAAAATATATCTTGTTTATGTTATAACATATATTCAAGATAATAAAAACATGGAACGTAAAAAATATGCGTTACCTATAAATATTTGACTGTGTATACGTCGAGAAATGTTAGTGGAAAACTTCATTTTAAAACGTATAGTCGACTCATCCACGGTTCAGTGCTAGTTTCCATAGAATTTTGGAGGACATGAATAAGAATTCCCTGTAATAAATTTAATGAAATCTGTACAGTTAATAAATGGAAATGTTCCTGTTCATGATTGCTCATTTTTTAATCCAGTTTTAAGCTGATGTAAATAAATAAAATCTTATTGATTGATATATGGCATATCGTTAATATGTAGTTTGCAGAATATTAACTTATGGAGATTTAGATTCAAGCATCATCTGGTGTGATACGTCTGGAGTCAATCATACACCGGCTGTAATTTAGTATATATCGCAGCGATTGCCGCTAGGTAAACTCTGACAAAATTATAAAAATCAGAGAATTTGATAGCCCCAAGTTTTACCCTCGACTTATCCACGAGTCAAAGCATATTTCATAACTCTTGGTCAAAAAAACTGCCCTCGACTTATAGAAGAGATCAACTTGTACTACTGAGACGAGCGTGTACGGTATTGCATTCTAATATATTTACGGTAACTTGGTAAAAAATAATATTTTATTTTTTAAATTTGTAACGTTTTACAAAATAGGTTTAATTGTACAACTCTAGACCGACAAATAACGTTCACACGTTGCATTTTTAAAAATCGTATTGTTCCTGTTATTTCTAGAACCCGGGACCGCTCTACAGCCGGAAGGTTGCTTTTTTTCTGCTATATACGCACGCGTGTGCATAAAAATCTAAATTCAGTTTGAGATGAAAATGGAAATGAGAAAACCATTTTCTGAAAATATGTAGGTACTAATTCGCCTTTTTCAAAGACAAATTATAATACTTGGTGAATATTATGTTCCAGGCCGATTTTGTTTAGACGCTATCTTGGTTTGGCAGATATTTGTTAATTCGTATTTAATAGTCGTAAAGAGTAGTTAATTATAATTTATTATGGAGCATCTAACGCTTCAACAAAGTCTCAAAGTTATTAAAACATTTTATCAAAATAATAATGGCAATGTTGTAACCATTAATGGTGATCGCTATCGTCACATGTTGGAAAACTTCTTGGTGGCCGAATTGGGTCGATTGGGCCTGCAATATATGTGGTTTCAACAGAACCGAGAACAGAATTTTCCCGGCCGCATAATGTCAAAAAGTGATGACATCGACTGGCCTCCTCCATCACCATCATTTGACGGCTCCCGACTATTTTCTGTGGGGGTACTTAAAAGTAAAGGTCTACGCCAATAAGCCAACAACAATTCCGATGCTACAGGAGAATATTCGAAATGAAATTGCTGAAATAACACGCCAAGTGTGCGAGAATGGTGTGAAAAATATGGTTAAAAGAGCATACATTTGTGCCGCTGCCAGAGACGACCACTTGACCGATGCTACATTCCATACATAATTGTAATAAACCAAATAATCAATAAAAATTGTGTTTTGTTTCCTATTTATTCAAAAATAACATTATTCAAAGACAGAATTTACAATACTTTAGTTTAATTCTTATTTATTGAGAATCATACTCGAATAAAACAGAAATCCTAGAATGAAATATAAATCACTATAATTTCCAACTATCAAGAATATTCTTAAAAAAACATTATGTTTTTTAATTAGCTTTTAGATTGTACCTCGTATTTTAAAGCGAGGCGGTGTCCAGCAGTAACATCTATTGAGTACCTTGGAAAATACTTATTATATTAGTCTTAGAGACTTAATCCTTAATGTTGTAATACAATATAAAGATTACGTTTCTTAGAATGAATATTTAACATTAAAGCTAGAAGTAGAACACTTGATTTTTTATGATTACATTAAGTTACAAGTGACGCTCGACTTGGCTCGAAAGTGACTTTCACGTAATATAATAATACTCTTATAATTTGATGAAGAATGAAGACGGAATGCGTCTGGTAATATGAGACAGTTAAGTAGATATCTATTGTTTATAAACTACGTATTATTTATTATCTCCTGAACAAAGGTGAAAATGACGCAAATAATATTCGAGTATTGACACGCAGAGATCTTTTTAAAAGGTATTTTTTTTCTGCAAAACAAAATATTGTTTTGCTGGTGTCATCTGACCTCGCTAATTCACTTCTGCTTCGATATAATTCAAAACAAGTTTGTTATTTCACTAAGATTATTAGTATTATTAGATTATAAAGGTTTTTGTTATGGGTGATGTTTTTTTTTACGAGTGTACGCTGTTAGTTTTAATAATAATAAATACAATTTAACATTGAGTACAACTGGCTACCAATATTGAGTTCATATCGTTTTAGTCTAACGGGCATGTTTTGAATACTCATAAATATTCTTTAGAAATCATGGCTCACGGCTCATTGGTGATACTCTCTGTGTCTCGATGCGGTCAAATGATGCGAATCAGTCACTTTCCGAAATATTTGTCACGAAATTACCGATGATTTGTCTCACAAACTGGGTACTTTAAAGACACCTTGATCTCCACGATGATTTATCAATGGGACTTTGGTCTCTGAGTCAGTAAAGGTACGCGTTTATTAGATGCGCCATTCTAATCCGTGATGATTCATACGTCGCCTCGCGCTGAACTGTCCTTTATTCGAACTCGAGTCGAATTTCCGAGAGAAATCTCATCCGTGAACACGGGCCATAATAGCTGCAAGTGTTTATTTTTTATTCGGTGTACAAACAAATGATAGCTAATCTATATATATAAAGAAGAGTGTCTGTTAGTTGGTTGGTTTGTTTGTTTGTTTGTTTATTTGTTTTTTATACAAATCAAAAATTTTTTTCCGAGCTTGGTGAAACTTTGCACACTTGTCCTTCAAAACAAGAGGAAGGTCACTGTCTACATGAGATTTCGACAAACCACCCCCATCCCCTTTTCACACCCCTTAAAGTATAATTTTGGTACTTCTTGATGAAATTCTGCACATTTGACGTTCCAAATAAGAGTAAAATTACTGCCTGTCTACCTGAAATTTCGAAAAAACTACGCCCATCCCCCTTTCCCACCCCTTAAAGTAGAATTTTGCTACAACTTGACGAAATATTGCACACTTGACGTTCCAAATAAAATTAAAATTAATGTCTACCGGAGATTTCGAAAAAACTACTCCCATCCCTCTAATTGAAGCCTCTTCACTCTGCGTTAATCCCGGGCAACGCTGGGTACTTCAGCTAGTTGTTATATAAAAACGTTGCAATATAATTTTAAAATACGTCTTATAATTACTTGTTTTCATAACAATTCACATTATAATCTGACACATTACTTTTTTTTTTTAAATAATAAAAAACATAGAAATTACACATAAAAAAAAGGGGTAATACTATTTATGTGAAAGTGTATTTTGCAGGTTTTAAACGTATTATCGGTACTAAATGGTGCTCGGAATTAATGTACTTCCGCAGAAACTGTTTACGATGGTATAATCTAAGATTAGGAACATTCCCCACCCGATATAACTCACAAATACAACACTTCTATAGATGTTTACATCTTTCTCATCGTAGCAGTGGCGCCAATGCGGTGCAGTTATAAAATGTATAAAATCATTTCTTGTATTACGAAAATGCGTGAAAATGTTATCAATGTATACAGTAGTAGCTCGCCAGTCGCTAACAGAAGCGAGGATTTTTTTTCACTCGCGTTTTTCATTTTATCTTTTTCTTGATGTGAAGTGACCAATTTTGTTCTTACTTTTTACTGGATAAACCGCTGAGTCTTTTTAACCCCGATTTGCTTCGGGGTCCATTGCCTTTTTTGCATTGGGGCTCAATTTTTGTAGTCACGCCGTTGGTTCATAGTGACGTTAACATCACTTATTTTTAATATTCGAAATAGGTATACAAACCTCAAGACGGGTTACTAAATTAAAAATGCTCAAAACTCACAATGAATACGGATCTGAATATTAACAACCCTTGCAGGCTAAATAGACGGGGGTAGTCGCATGTTGCGAACACAATTTGTTAAAACTACTAACTACACAATCTTGTATTACATACACATACATGCTTTCATATCTCGCACATATTATGTAGGTATAATATTATATTTTAGGCAGTATTACGTCACATCATAATAATATTTGGTGATGTCCATTGTTTCAACATCTTAAGATGCCAAATTATATGTCATGTGATTTATTTTACTTACTCACTTATCATCACGCCGTTTCCCCCCGGAGGTAGACATCCACATTCATACTCATACAAGTTCGCCGCTTATTGTGGCTTCTAACAGGATCTGGTTTACCCGAACGTGCCAAGTCTTTCGCGGGCGTTCTCTATTTCCGGTGCCGTCAACGCTTGCGTCATATAATATATGTATCGCACAGAATTACTCGCCAATGAATTAATTTGATAAGACCCGTTTCAGTAATTTAAAGGTATAATCATCGTTAAATCATAAATTCTTAATGAAACGTCACAGCGGCGACCTGTCGCTATATACTTACTTGCAAACATGGTGGGAAAAATATGATATGAATGTATGTATTGTGTGTATCTGAAATAAAACAAGGTATTCTGCAGGCGGGAAGCCCATTCTCGATTGTGTCGTGTCGCCGAAGTGTATCTATATTGAACATCCTTTGGGTTTCATTTCTTTCAACCTCATAATCATCATCACCGCCGGTTGAGGGAAGCGGTTGAGGGGGGTGGTTGAGGGGGGCGGTTGAGGGGGGCGGTTGAGGGGGGCGGTTGAGGGGGGCGAACCCGAACCACCCTTGTCTACATTTCTTGTTTCCTTTCTTGTACGGAACAACATATTGTTCTAACCATTCTCTCCTCGTTCATCCATTCCATATGACCAAGCCACCTTGAGTGATCCTTTCTTAATCTTACTCACTATACTAGGATCAGCTTTATATTCTTTCCTAATCTCTTCATTCTTTACTCTGTCATAAATGGATTTGCCACATATACGCCTAAGTGATCTCATTTCCACTGCATTAAGTCCACTTTCGTTCCTCTTCTGCCAACTATAGACCTCACTTCCATACATCATACATTTATTTTGAGTGTATGAATTATCATAGTTACCCTTATGAAAGAAATATCCTTCTTCAAACAATTATTCTATATATTTACTAGCAATAAATGAACGCTTTTAGTTTTCTAATTTTTAAGAGCTGATCAAAGTTTAAAATTGCTCTCCTGTAAAATGTTATGAAACGGACGTTTTTCCACTACAGATATATACATATATGTAAAATAATACGTTGTGATGTTTGAATTTGCTCGCCGAGATCTGGGTTTGCCTACTTTGCTGACTTATGATTGGCCGCCTAAATGGACGAATCCGACTCTAGCGGGCAGCTGAGCAAAACGTCACTTTTGGCGGGTACATTCGAAAATAGGCGCGTCGATGGAGCCGCGCTCCGGAGGAAGATGGCGGCGGAAGGTGGCGGAGTTCAAGAGTAAGATCACCGCGGTGGACCTAGAGATGGATAGTCCTGGTCTTCCAGCGTGTTGAGGAGAGACCCCACTGCAACGAGGCGGCATGTGAGCGATGGGCGTTATGGACAATGTGACAACTCTAACATCATTACGCCCTTCAAAAACCTTCAAATCACAAATCAAACAGCAATTGAAATTTTTAATTTCTTTAAATGAATTTGGCATAACTCTTGATTATATTTATGCGTATGTATTTAGTAATTTAATTATATCATTTATATCTTACTTCTATATCTAATTTTACATAATTTAAAACTAAAATGACAGAACTCAATTATTATGAGTTATAAATACAATAGGTATAATATATATCATAAAATATAATAATAATAAAAATATATCGTTGTTCGTTTGTGAGTCATTTTCATTTTCAGAATGCGTTGATATATCTACTTATATAACTTTAATTTGTTTTTGTAAAATCTTGTGAAGATGAACTCCCATCATTTGATCAAAAAATCATATCAAATCAAATTAAAACTTTCGATCGAACATGAAACTCAATTAAAACTTTCCGATCGAAGATTTTGAATCGAGGCGCGCCATTCGCGCAACACACCATTACACCCAGCCAATAACTAACAAGTTTAGAGATGTGACTTTCAGAAAATCAATATTTTCAAATCGATTTTATCATACGTAAGTACCTACATGTACTTTACGCACTTTTGTAAACGGATCTGAAGAAGCACATCACAACTGAATGTGGTAAGATCGACGGAGATGATGCATTACCGTATCGTAGATCAATTTCGCAAAATGCATCGACATTAGCATCGCTAATGACAGAAACGCCATTAAAATGTAATTTAAAAATATATACATATCCTATTTTTCCAGACTCTATGCCAACCGTAATCGTAATTTCAACTTTAATGATTTGGCAACGTTAAGGACCTTCAATGTGGAGCAGTATGTTAGCCGCTATAGATGAGAATGTATGTTGTGCAATTATTAGGTTAAGCGATCATGAACGAACGGATGATGTGTAAGTTAACGGATGTCAATATAAATATATATAGACTCAAATCAGAAGGATTTGAAGGTTATGGTGTAAACGATGCGATTAGTGTGAGAGAGTGGATACCCCGATATTTCATCCGCGACTCTCGTGTTTGTTTGATGGCGCGGGGTGTATTGTGAATATGCGAGAGAATTGAAACTATTTATCAGTAAATTTTTACTATTGTAACTTTTATCCATCGCCCGTGGTAAAAAATAAACATTTACGGGTTGTTCGTATGTCAAATTTAACACTGTCAAAGTCAATCCCATCAATAATCATCAAATCCCTACGATTTTTTCCAAAATTGATTTATTTTAAATATTCTCTGTTGGCAATACATTCAATTTTATGCTTTATTCACCTCTGCGTTCGAAATCTGTCACCTTGCTGGCGAAAAATCTTCATCATTGGACGAACTCTCATCACTAAATTAGCGGGATATTGAATGATTCATTGTCGTATACTGCAACTTTTAAAGTTTCGATGCGACGGATGACTTTTGAAACAGCTGTGAAAAGTTCGCCATTTTTGACAAACGATTGACGGTTTTACCATCGGATATCTGAGAGTAAAATTAATTTACTACCGAATGCGCTTTCAATATATACATATTTATATTTTATTTAAATATTTTTTACCAACAAACTAACTTGTATCGAAAAATATATTTTTTTTACCATACCAGTTACCACTGATCACACAATCGGCCCTTACTGCTTGCACTCAATTTATTATAGTCAAAGTTTACAAATGTAGAAGTTTAACCGTACAAATAAGTTACTGGGCAAATTGTTATTAGAGGCTGTTGTGTCGATAGGAAGAGATAAGCTAGTGAAACGGCCTTCCTGAACGCTGCTGGCCGCATTGATATGCGTGTCTTTAAGGCTGATGAGAGTTACGTTTCACGCACCGGCATTTGCTAGATACGTTCAGCCTCGCCGGGCAGTGAGAGTGAAGATGATAGCTCTCCACAATGATAATGACGAGAACACTTCATAGAGGTGAGACGCCAAAAAAGAAGATAAATAAAAACTATTTTTACGTACGAATACTAGGTATAACTTTTATTTAATACATTTAGTATTATATCCATGCGTTGTTTTGTTCAATATTATTGTGGTCTTGCACCAGAGAAAACTGAATATACAATCCACTCTAGACTGTGGTTTGTAATAGGTCAGGGCGTTGTTGTGAAATGAGACCCATTTTCGGCCATCTCGCGTGACCGAACTTTCTTAGCAGAGACACGGAATATTCTTAAAATGCTGGCTGGATAAGAAATATGGCAAACCATAAATTAATAATGCCTGTAAAGCCAATGAGTATTAATGGGTTACTCTGCTAATTCAAAACATAACCTTTAAGTGCTATTGATATGTGGACCTGCCTTTTATTAGTCTATTACATGTGTGTTTTGTAAAATAATCTAAACGCCATTTATAAGTAAAAATTAAACACTAATAAAATATTTTTTAAGAAAATTTCATAAGAAAAAATCTCTGAACAACCACCATTTTTAAACAAGATGGCGGGTCAGGCCGGCTAATGAACTAAGCCGAGATATTTACAAGGTCAATTTTTCAAAAATTGTTTGTTCGTTTTGTAATTGTAAGTGGTTTCGCGGTTTCCTGGTCAGGATCGAAGAAAGCGTGTTGTTATTTTTCGGAAGTTGCGACATGAGACCTTCTGTAGTAGGTGGTATTTATATCGAAATCTGCCTATAAATAGGTGATTATACCTTAATATATAATATAGTTAAATTATACCTTGTGGCGCCCTTTCATAGTTTAACATTTTTTTCTTAGTCAGCATAGCAATATGAATGTACAATTGAATACTGCGGTAGATCACTCCCCGTTTTATATCAATTATAATTTGAACATTGAAAAATAGGTTTAACGGAAACCTATTTTATGCCTTTGTGGCGAAGTCGATTACAAATTACACAGAAATTAAGTTTTCGCATTAGTTCGCACGAGGACAAATACCTACATTTATCTATTATATGATATGTATGCATGTATTCTGATTAGGGCATCAAAACTACAGTGCCCACCGAAAAAATTAAGAGTGGCTTCTTGAATTTGATCTGTTTTTTAGGATTCAGTAGAAACATGTTCTAATGAAAAACCTTGTTTTTTTTACCTTCTAAGAATGTTATTATCTTTTTTTTTATATATATTTTCGTAGAAAGTAATCACTTTGTGGTTTGACATATTACATTAAATAAAATCACGAATTTTATTATACGCCAACCGGTTTTGCTTAGCTCAAGCTTCGTCAGGGCAACAGTGAAATCGGTTGGCGTGTAATACAATTCGTGGTTTCATACAAAGTGATTGTATTTTATTTAATCTATTGTTATTATTATTTTACAGGGCATGTTTTATTCCACACTTTTGTTGATATACGAGAATATATTATATATATATATATATGTTGTAAAGATGAATAATGAGAATCTTTAATACATGTTTAGTATCAGTAAGGCCACACAGTGCGTAATATCAGTACAATGGAGCATTCCTAACACATTGTGTCACCTGCATATGCACGTGTCATTCTATCTTGAATCCCATCCAGCTCTAGAGAGTAATTGATCCTATAATTGGTTTTGTTTTCTCACCGCGAGGACTATAAGGGTGGAGAACTTTTCAGAACTAACGTCCACGCATTTTTATCTCTTGCGGTCCTAGGCCAATTCACGCCCAGCTTGTGGGTGGAAATCTTCATTTTCATTGATAATTTATTATTATTACTGCTGCAACTGGGACATTCAGATTGTATTGCTCGAATATAAAAGAAGCCTTTATCTCTTCGTCCTTTATTCGCTGCATAAGAGTCAATGAGTACTTTCTACTTATGGTCGTCTCTCGGCCAGAATTCGAGATATACTTGAGTAAAATAATTTTAATAAAAAATACTACTAGCGTTGCTCGGGACAGTAAAATTGCGTGTTTTTTAAAAACTCTTGTACTTTTGCACTGGCTTTATCTTTAACCCTTTAAGTATTTTTAGATAAAGGTCGTACAATGAGAACTAAGAATATGTTCCTGCCATTTCCAGATTCACGTGAATATTGCCGAAGCGGGATAATCAGTTGTTAACAACGAGATTGCACATCCAAGAGTTTTTAATTTATTACAATATATAAAATGTCAGTGTTATGTGACAAATTATAAAATATTGTTACTTAAATTAATTTTGTATTTATGTTTGTATTACTACGCAATCTCCTACTCTTTTACAAACTGGGTAGAAAATTATTTTAACATTTTATATGTTGCATTGTTAAATGAATAAAATCATGAAAAGCAAGCTAGCAGCTGCACACCGGGTTAACTTATTACTTTAGGGGGCATAAATTTGTCGTAAAAAATCGTGTACCTATAATATTTTGTGTACGTTTGCGACGTTGACATTGGCACAATAATTATGTAAACAGTTTGAACACAATTATTTCTGACACTTTGTTCGGTCGTTTTTGTCAGAAAAAAACCAAGACCGTGAAATTTTTAGTAGGAACTGGAAAACAAAAAGCGACGATGAACAGTTGAAGGCTGAGGCCATTATTTTGTCTTCTGATCATTATGACTAGAGCTCGCGGCGTCAGGTACCTACAGATGGCTGGTTCCGAGATGAACGATGCCATTTAAAAATGAACAAACCGTGAACTACATTACAGCTAAAGGTGCCTTCACAATCGACATTCGAGTTCAGCCTTAGCACACACGGTGAACGGGCTCGTGAACAGAGTTACCAGTTTTAAAGTCTCTGTGAAGTCAGAATTAAAATCAAGATAACAGAAGTTGATTACTCTAATTCTCACTCTTTCCGATCCAACTAATGACTACTGTCACATATGTATATAAATAAATAAAAAAAACAACATATATAACGTTTGTGCTATGGATACAAATATCTCCACTAGTTTTTTTTTTCTTGAATAAATGGCGTGTCAGCCAGTATATTGTCCGTAATTACATTTCGATACCTAATCCTGGGTTTTCTATCGGTAATGTTGAATACCCTCATTCAATCCATGTAAATATAAATACACAAACCTTTGTGAAACTGGGCTGGTAGACGCCGATGATCACTCTCCTTTCAGTCTTGTAGCTTCTAAACACTGTTGGCCAGCCTCCGAAACTTTATCACAACCAAAAACCGAAAAATAATAGACAAAATATTTTTATATCACCGCCGTAAAATATGTCCGTCCGAACCGAAAATCGTATCTCAACAGAAGCAGTTTCGCTTTTGTTTGCTGTTTTAAATCCACACAAATAGAATACACATATTCAAAACGCGTAAACACAGTAAATAGGGTGTTATTGTCAACCACTAGTCAAGTTTCACAGAGTAGATCCAGACAGAGGAATCTAGCGATGGGGATTTCTCCATATGGACCAACTCAATAGTCAAGCGGTTCACTCCCAGTTAAATGCACACTTACAGCTGGATAGAATTAATTTTTTGATTAATTTATGGAATAGTTTGCCTGAAACATATAATACAATAAAAGAACTAACATTTGCCATTCAAACAATCTTTGGCTCTGCCTAGTTATGTGAACAAACATTCTCTTCCATGAAACAAATAAAAATAAATTAAGATAAGAAACAAATTAACGGACGATAATTTACAATTTAGCCTAAAATTGAACAAGCAGTTAGTTGCCAGACATAGCAAAGCAATGCCGTTCATACCGGTCACCGTTCTAACTAGTCAACTTTATAAAGCCCTGTTTTGTTAGTGTTTTTTTTATTTATTTAATTTTCTTGTTTTATAAGTAGTGCACTGAGCTACTGAAGCTTATACAATCCATATATTTTATTATTCTAACTAGCCTACGACTGTATTGTGAATTTGAGTTTGAAATAAAACTCGTTTTTTTTTCGTCATTAAAATGTACAGAGCTACAGTGAAAATGTATGTTGCGGCTCTAAGAATATGTTGAGATTCTGTTTACTTAATCTTTGTCCCTGGTCTAGGTTAACGTAAACACTATTCTTTAACCCTTCCCAAAGCATGCAGTAACACAGGTCTACCGTCATAATTAAACCTGTAATATTTCGGTAAATACATGCAACATAAAATTCATATTTTAGATAATCTTAAAGAAAATATTAGCGCTCAGGAATGACTTGTAAAAAACCAATTATGGAAAGGGAATCGTACAAAACAATTATTTTTTCCATTCAATCCGTTGTAAAATTAATACGTTGGTAAAAATACAATTTGTGATATGAAATACATAGATCACACACTATTTTCACAGTGAAAAGAACAACAAATATACAAATATAATTATCTCTTTCTTACTAATTAAATTAAGAGAGATAAGAATGAAGGACACATTGTATAGGATTTAATGAATGCTCTAAATTATGTTATTAATCTTTTTTTTTAAATTGAATGCTCAATATTTAGAGTAAATTCGTGCCATTAAAGCCATTTAGCTAATAAAAATATTTTTTCTAACTACTGTTATTTACCGTAACACGAGTTGACAGCATGGCTGCGTTCGGGTATTTTATATCATGGTATGGTAATGGTTAAGGGAAGACTTCTTTAGGTTAATCTAAACAATTTTTATACGTTCATTGACCTGGCTGGTTAATCTATACAAACGAACACAGTAAGGTTTTGTTTCAAATGAATCCAATTTGATAAGCCAAGTATCAAGTAAGTAGCTGGCACATAACACGCACATATCGTATCTCTGCGTATCTCCATAGCCCTCGCCGTTGCGACAGAACTATCGTACGACAGAAAGTCGTGGGTGTGCGCCAGCCCTTACTGCCCGACTAAATATCTCAAGTGCACCATTACAATATGGAAGAACACTGCGGTACGATCCGATTATCGTGTTGGCCTGATTATGAAGCCGTCTTTACGAGGTAAACATCCAAACGGCAACGCTGCGAGGAAGCGAACAAATAGTATAGGTATTGATCGAAAAATATTCTACGAGTAGACATCTAATTAATTATTTATTTTGTTTTTAGTACTCAATGGTAGAAAGAGCAATCGCACGCAAAATATAATAATTCGTAAACGGTAAATCTATTTATAATTCTGTAATACATATTATAACCCGTTCCAAAAATTTAATCAAGTTGGACAACACGTTAAACAGGTGGAAAATTTTCATGATGTATGTGAAAATTCCGTTATAAAGATAATCGAAACTAATTTTTTAAATCCACAATATTTTGAGAACTAATTCTATTATCCTCTTTAAAGTAGATATATAAAAGTACGATTGTGTATTCTAAGGTTTATTTTTTAAAAGAAAATTTTCTTTTGTTACATTCTCTTTAATTAATTTGGCCTAAAATGCAACTATTATTTGAATAGGTAATAATGATTACCTGTGATTTTTGTAGTCTGTTGTTTTTCTATTCAAACGGTACAATTAAAAATAGCTCGAATCGAAAACATTTCATTTACAAAATTATGTTTTTTCTCGGGGCTCGAAATGTACCGAAGCAAACTAGAACTCTTCTTGATTGATCTCTTGATTCTCGCAAATACAGCTCCAGCTCGTGATCCTTTCAATTTTAATAATAACTCTCGTTCATTATTTTGCATTCAATAAAAATTATTGAAGAGTCTAAACGTAAGTTTTCCATTTCAATTCCTGATTTTTCAGTAACTTATTAACCTTATGATAAATTACTGAGATAGTTTTAATTCGAGGTGTAAATTAACTGGTAGAGGTTACTTAAACAAAAGTACCTTAGAAGTGGAGGGAAAATTTAACTCGACAAGAAGTAAGTATATATTTTGATTTTAGACCGAGATGGTGGATAACTATCGGTGATAAGACCTACCTTGAAGTTCGATAATATTGATAGATTAATTGTCAACTATCTTAAAGTTTAATTAACGTTGAAATAATTCGAAATGGATATTAAATTAAGGTGATGAACATTTTTAACACATTAAGGCAAGTTTCTCCATATGTTTATTAAGTTTAATTAATCTTGAGGTCGAGGTTAACCCAAAGAGGAAATCAATTTGAGATGGAGGCTTAAACTGAGATAGCAGATGACATTAGATAGAGGATTAGTGGAAGGTTCAATTTGGTATTTGCAGAAGGCATGTGTAATTTAAGTAAATGTGAACTTTAAGGTGTGCTCCATTTAGATTCTCAGTACAAACTTCTTTGTGTGTAGATGGATGGAACTTTGTTCTTGAAAATCACATAAAGGACAGTACATAATTAGTGCGAAGCGAGCTGTCATTCATTGTGTATTGTATTTTATACTCGAAAAAATTACTAAACGATACTTACCAATCTTTACCGATAATATTTTATCAGTGTACACGTATCCTAAGAGTTTTCTAATCATCGGGTAGGTGCGTACAGCTAGCTGGTCATACTAATGTTTACACTCACTACAATTTAAATTAACACTAACTTTTTTTCAGGACTAAATCTGAGCATTAAAAAAATAGCTAAAAATGAAAAGAACAGTCTTTACCACCAAAATATTTTTTTTCGATAGATAAATTTTTTTGTATATCTTTTAAGTTGATTAATTTAATTCGTATTAAAATGCAACTTTACAGCAAAAATGTGTTTTCCAAAAAATTTCCGTCGGGTACTTTTCGCGCAAACTGATGACGTCATGCGAATGAACAATTATTGCTCTAATATATGAATTTTATATCTTATCTACACGATACAATATGATATACAAAGGAACTGATCGAGTTTAATCACATTTTTTTCAATTAAAAAAAGCTTTTACGTAAACGGTATTTATACCCTTCCCGCCGTTAGTGTGTATTCTTACACAGGTGTCCCGAAAGTCAACGCCATCCCTTGGAGGGCACATGACTGACTAGAATATCAAAATATGATCTTGGTAAAACATTGTTAGTTTTCGAGAAATTTGCACATTTATGAATTTCATGAAAATCGACACCTTAGATCAGTTTTTCGAGTGCCACAAGTACAAAATTTCATATTCTAAGATTCTAATCTTTGTCACGCAACTCTGAATAGCCCTGCTATTAATCACAGTCCAAAATAAAACTAATAGCTGATATTACCTTTGGGAGAAAAAAAATATTTTTGCCTAATTCACGAGTTTTTTTTTTTTTTTTAACGAACTTCGACTATTCATACTGAAAAAAAATGTACCACGCTAACCTGACAAGTTATTATAAAAAGTTGCTCATTTAGTTTAGTTTTTAAAATAGTATTACATTTGCAATGTTTTACTTTAGATAAAAAGATATTGCTATTTTACTGCAAAAAGAGCTCATTGTGAAATTATTTCAATAATTAGGAATTCGAATGAAAACACTTGAGAAGTTAAAGTGACAGATATTTATTTAGAACTAAACAAAATACAAATAAAAATCAAAGGTGTTGAAATTGCCTGCCACCAAGTCGAATACAAGCGCGGCCTCTTTTTATCCGTCTTGCATCTTCTGCGTCATTTATTCGATGTGCGGGCTTCATTAACACGGTGTCTCAATTCATTTAAGTTATTTTTTAGTTTTGCATAGATCTTCTCCTTTATGCAACTTCAGTAGAAATAATCTAATGGATTTAAGTTCGGAGACCTGGGAGGCTACAAAATGGGACCATGACGGCCGATCCATCTCTGTGGATAAGCTTGGTTCAAATAATTTCTCACTCTCTCACAATGAGCTGGACATCCATCATTTTGAAGCCCCTGCGTGTGGACAAAGACACATCTTCCAAAAGATTTGCCAGTTAATTATATAAAAAATCGAAATAAATTTCCCCGATTAGATTTTCAGGTAATTCAAAGGTGCCAATTATTTCTATCTCACTCTAACTCATATCAAATGGCGTCACTATCTATCTTATTCTGACGCACGTCGAATAGCTTCACTGCAAGTCACTCAAACTAATTATTGAAAAAATTTCACAATGACCTCCTTTTTGCAGTAAAATAGCAATATTAGGAGAACACATTCTTATTGTGAAGTTGTAATTATTCAGAACATAGGTCTGTGTCGGTTTGGAAAGAGATCCAGGTTCGAATCCCGGTGGCGCAACAACAAAATGTTTGATTAATTAATAATTAATACATTTAATTCATATTTAAAATAGCAATATTTTTTTTTTCTAAAATAAAACAGTAAATGTAATACCATTTTAAAAACTACACTAAATGAGTAACTTTTTGAAATAACTTTCCATATTAGAATGATATATTTTTTTAGAGTATGAAGAGTCGAGGTTAGCTAATAAAAAAAAAATTACTCCTGAATCGGGTCTATTAAGACTGTGATGAAGGGTTGCCGTAACAAAAATTAGAATCTTAGAATATGGAATGTTGTAGCTATGGCACTCGAAAAACTGATCTAAGGTGTTTGATTTTCACCAAATTCATAAAAATGACAATATTTCGAAAACTAACGTTTTTTTTCTAAGATCATATTTTGATATTCTGGTCAATCATAAGTTGGCCTATAAGTCCTCCAAGGGATGGTGTTGACTTTTGGGACATCTATATGTTCCCCTAAAATTTTAAATATGTTTTATATGTATAATAATTTGTACATTGGTAAAAAAAGTTTCGTGATAAAGTATGTTTATGAATAAATTGCAGTAACATGCATGATTAGTTTAAAAGAAAATCATTATAAAGTATGTAAGTGAAGTGACTTTTTTTTTATATCCATTAAACAAATTATAATCGTCCATTATTTGGTGCACAAGTGTTCCTTTTGGTGCCCTTTTTCAAATATTTAACGAGTTGACAAATTTTTTTTCATCGGTGTACATGCAAAAAATATGTAACGATTCACAGACCAGGAGAGGGGTTTGGAACATTAGTTGCGGGACGAGGGGCATTCTACACACATTCTTGGTGGAAACATAAATCCGATAGTTTATGACACATTTATGTAACAGTAAAAGTATTTACTCTTCAAAAATTAAATCTTTGTGTAAACAAAACGTAATTTTTACATTAATGTATATTATATTGTCAGCGTTTAAATTTTCGTTCCAATCGAGTCATACGTTTAATAAAAGTTGTGAAACTATTTGATAGCGTAAGTGGTACCAAAGTGATCACGTGGGTGACACCAAAATGAAAAAAATGGGACAAGAAATTTGCGATAGTTCATGTCTATATATTTGATGGTCTGTGATGGCGATGCTTATTTTTTCAGAGACTGAATAGATTTTGTGGTCACAAAATTAGCATCATTTTGGTTGAATTTAAATATTATCCATTATATAATTGCAGGATTGCAATTCGTTTCAATGTTTTTTATTTATTTACTTCACTGATGCGTTCATTGTATTCAAACAACAACATCTAAGATTTATTCATCGAGACTACGGAGCACAGGTTCAGAAAAAATAAAATCTTCTCTTGGCTCTTGTAATGAATCATTGCTATTTTTATTGACGTTCGTTTCTTTCAGTGGCGACCCTGTCCATTTCAACGGTCAGCTCTAAGCAACGACTCGCACGTAGGCAACTCTTACAAATTAACGACGAATGTCAAACAACACAATAGATAGCTCTTTATGGAATGACAATGCTTCACTAAAGTGGCCATGGAAATATGGACATCGGAAAATCTGCTAATTTCCTTTAACGTTGACCTCAAATAATATGCAGGCGTGTTCGGCATAAAAGTCAATATTGAATATACTAATGTATGCATGTTAACAATGTTTTATGAATATGTAATTTGATCGGAGTTTATCAAAAAAATAAAAAATTATTAGCAAAACAAATGAAGCGGCATTGTACATAAATACTTATTACGCATAAAAATAAATTACTCGAAAGGCTTATTGAAACAAAAGATGGAACAGAGGCGCATCCAATCAGGGGCAGTTGAGGGAATTACGGCCCCATTATTTTATTATTTCTTTCTGCATCTCGGGCAGTGGCGTAATAGCAATGCGATATGGAACGAAAATTGCCTTAAATCGAAGCAAGTATTTTTTAAATTGTATGTGCATATAAATGCCTAAAACACTTTTGCTTTCTTTCATGAAAATGTGAATATTATAGGAAACAATAGACTAATTCTGTTCTTACTATTTAAAGGATAAATTACTCAGTACTTATATTCGTATATTTTATATACAATACTTATTTAGTGGGCCATTATTCCGTTCTGCATTGGGATTCAATTTTTGTAGACATCCCCGAACGCCAGACCTGAATTGTGTACGGTAAGTCCTCTACCTACATACGAACAAATTCCATCCCAAGAGTTCCTTCGCAAGTTGAATTTATTCACAAATCGAACAAAGTTAGCCTAGGTATCCAGAATTTTCTATAATAATCACCATTGTTCTTGCACTCATTGATATTAATCGTATAATTTATTAAACAAAATGCAGTTACACAGAAGAGAAAACACACTCGCTAAGACTGCACGTGACTACTGTAAACATTACCGAAAACATGGGTCCTGCACGCCGCTAAGCGTCATAGACACGAAGTAATCGTACGCACTGCCATTGAATTTGAAATTCCGGTACAATTTTAAGTTTTGCACTTATTTAAATAATTAGATACGAAAATTCGTATTGTTGAATGTTCTCATGTAGAGGACTTATTTACATGCCTATAGTTTGATACACGGGTATAATGTCTCTCCCTGTGTGTAGGTACATATGGCTCAACTCCCCGAAGTAATTTATCTATAAATTTTCTGTTTTTCAAATATAACCTTTCGTTTTTTCACATGGCTTATAAGATAAGCACTAGTCTAATATAATATATAGCACTAGTCGCTACATAACTATCAACAAGTAAAATATTATTGTGGAAATGACAGGGTAAATTAATCATAGACACGATAAAATAATTCAGTACTTATTTTACTGTTACAAATGGTACCTACACCTGTAAAAACAATGATCTATTGTTATGCGCGTTTAAACACAGTTGGCACGCGAGAACCTCCATTCGCATAAATGTTTTGGCATATTTTGAAACACAACGACGCAAAAATTCGCGTGTAAGTAGGAACTTTAGTTGATTACAATAGAAAACGAAAATACCCAAGACAGTGCCGGGGGCCAGGGCTGAGCTGCGCGCCGCCATTTATTTTTACCGAAAAATGTCTAACGACTAATAAATTATTTTTCCGCCCTTTTATATTATCACATTATCCCTTCATATATTATAATATGTTTATTATGATAATAAGTTTGGTAAATAAATTTGAAATTGATTTTTAAAATTTCGACTAAGTTTTTTTTTAATAATGAAAACACGCTTTGTTTATACCACTGTTTATTGATTATTATTCAACACGTTTCGGGACCAATGGTCCCTTCTTCAGGATATAATTGTACATACTACTAAAATTAAAATTGCAAGTATAGACATAAACAAAACTGCAACTATAAGTGGTGGGAGAGTATAAGAAAGGGGGTGGGGGGGAGAAAGGTGGGTAACTAATTAGAAACTACAATGAAAACAAATTTTAAAAGTGACTATTTGTTAGATACGGCCCACAATGTATCACATTTATCCTATGTATACAGTCACAGTCATCACACTCTACACTCCGATCTTTTTTAATTTTGAAATCTGATCCTTTGCATTTAATTTTTGGAATGTTATCATTTGCATTTTTTTAAATTGACCTTATAGGACAAACGGGTAGAAATTTTTAGGAAAGGTTCTCAGAACATAAAAAATCATGGCAAAAAAGTTAAATAGATTCTCAATTCGCGAATAATCTTTTAGATATAAATCACAAGATAAACGACCAATCTACATGAATTCCATTGTGCTTTGAAACTAAAGGTTTCAGATTATCAAACATGGAATAGATGATAATAATATAATGAATGAACAAGTTAATATTTATAGATCTCCCCAAATTGAAATTTTCAAAAACAATATTTTAAATAAATATAAAGTTTTTTAAATACACTTTTTTATTTCATTTCATTTCTTACTATCATAAATAATAGATAATTCGAAGATTTGAATTTGCTGAAACTTTTTTCTGTTATAGATCTACCGAGGATGTGGAACGAGATCACCAATTTGACATTGCTGCATTAATTTTAAAATATTATTTATTTAAATTTCGGAATATCAAAAATGTATCTCTTGCCGTATTGTCTTATGTTGTAAAATTATATAGCTGTCCTTTTCTATGTACCTAGGACATTAAAATATCATTACTGTTTGGTTAGAATGGTTACTTAGAATAATTAGAAGCATTCAAATATGTATGGAAATCCTCAGAATTCAAACGAATAATGTTGTCTCTTTTCATCTCATGCAAATAAAATTATATAGCTGTCCTTCAATATAGATATAAATACAAATTGTTAGATTACAAGGCGAAACGCATCTCAAGTAAATTAAACGAGTAAAATCTAAAAATAAGTGTTTTATTTTCTCATATAATACATGTTAAACTTTTCATCAGATAGTTGTAATACTAGAAAAAAAAGATCAGCAAAAATTTAACCATGTCCATATGTCCAAATTTGTAAATGTAAGTATGATTTAATATTAACAATTATTTTCTTTGGAGCTCCAAATTTAAATTTTGCCCGAGCTAAAGGAATTTGCTAAAACGGTCCTATAAATATGTTTAGGAAAATTGAATACATCAGTATGCACCTCACAAGCTAACAGTCTCTCAATAATGGACTGCCATCTGTGGTTTTAATAAGCGTGATAAGTTAGAATGCATTATCCTTGAACATCCTTCTGTAGCGCCCGGTGTCTGGTGGGCAGCGGACAGGGTCACCCAAGATGTGCTAACGGTTGGTAAATAACTAGCGTGGGATTAATTCATATTTAGAATAAGTTTAAAAAAAGAAAAGGAAAAAATGCCAATATGGTGTAATTCTTTCAGTATTTTAAATTATTAAATCAATTTAAATTATGATGTAGAAATCTGAAAATTGTTAAATGATGTGAAGTCTGATAACAGTCTACTATAATGGTACGGAAATCTGATAACAGTCTACTAAATGATATGGAAATCTACTAAACGATGTGGAGGTCTGATAACAGTTTGCTAGATGACCTGGAAATCTGATAAAAGTCTACTAAATAATTTTAATTTTAACAAGTGGGAAAATTAATAAATACAAATAGTTTATATTTTGTTTTTAATTTATTCAAACTAAATTTCATAATACCATAAACTAGTGATCGCCATCAGGTGTATTTACTTCTGCATATGTTTTTGGAATAGGTTTACACAACATATATTTTTGCAATATAAACAAACCTTAAAAAACAATAATTAAAAATTATTGAAAAGAGAGTACAATTTGCGAGACGACCACTATTATAAACAGTAACTATATAGAATAATTTATTACAAACATGTTAGCGATAGAGTATTTTCTCCCATCTACAGTCAATTCCATGTCTTTTAAAACATTAGATAAATATCACATCATGCATACTATACAATTGATATAGGTATAATAATAATCACAAAATAAACATTTACTCTAAGGATAATAATACAATATTATTGTGTATTGGGGGGACCTCTTACAAACAATCCCCTAACACAAAAACAAAACAAAAATATCAATTACTACATATTTTTAAATAAATATATAGGCTTTGAAAAGTTGAATAATCAACAATTGTAATAATTTCTCGAGTACAATTATTCTTTCAATGATTTTGCCGCTCGCCCTCAATTGCAGTTATTAATATTTAAAAATAAATTATCTGCATCATAACAAAAATAAAATAAAGAAAATTGGGTATTCAATATATTAGATAGTTTCTTTTACCAATTCTACTCCAATATATTTTTATGTAACAAAGAATGCACGCTGGAATGTTACAGAAGGAAAATTTAATTTTTTTCTAAATTACTGAATTCCCAGTGTTGGTTGGTTGGTATGAGAACATAGAATTTAAATGAAAAAAAGCAACATTTACTGTTTGTGTGTACATATCATTAATGGATATGGTAATTGCCATGAAATGAGGAATTATCCATTTCATTGACCAATCTCCTAGCAACCTATGGAAGGCTAACTAGATTCACAGCAAGTATAGAAGTTGAGAATTATTTCAAATTTTCTCATTAAATGGGACATACTGTTTCATCATTTCACAAGTAGCCATTGATTAATCATTTTTCAAGTGTCACAGCCCAGGTAACCACGGGAATAACTATAACAATCTACTGACAAGCTTCTCAACAGAGATAACTGATACAATAACAGTAATAATTTGAGAATTCCACTTCACAGAATACACTGAATATCAGTGTAGCTGACTATCTAATCATTATGCCAATTTAAAACATCCAATGTCGTAACGTATTGACACAATACTGATACTTCTGTACACCCTTCGTGGTAGTGTAACTTAACATGAAGTACATATATGCGCTGAATCTACCTCAGTTACATTGTGATTATGGCAATTATTGAGATCTCCATATACTACAACTGATTTTGAAAAGTTAATACAATGTACCATTTAAACTAAAATAATTTTGTATTTAACCACTCGTGTTTTACTTTTTTAATGCTGAATTTAAAGGGAAGAATGATTCGCAGTGGTGGTGGTGACAAACATCAACAGTGGCATAATGTACTGACTGCCGATTTACACTATCCGATCAGTATGCACCGTGTTCTTGAATCCATTTAACATACACTGATTTTTTAATTATCTGTTACATTATGGCATTTGAAACATGTATGTCTGTATACAGCTTAATCTGATGTCTTTGGAAAATTGTGAGACTTGTTAATTAAGAATTTGTTATAATTTCAGAAGCACTTTTAAATTAAAAAATAATGATTAAACAAATAGACATTGAGGTATCTAGCGGCAAAATTCAACATAATTTCACACAATTCGGCGGTAAACTTTGTTTAGAACCAAATTCAAGTTTTTTTTATCTGGAAAGAAATGTTTTATAAGAGAAAACAAATTAGTAGTATTCATTACAGCCATAAACCATAATAAGCTGGAAATGAGGGTATTTTAATTTAATGGGAATTCTGTGAAAGACAAATCCGTCTGTCTTTCTGCCCTCTTTTCAAACATTGATAATCTGAAATGATTCTTGAATGCAAATTTTAGTATGAAATTTACGCAAGTTCAAAAATAATGATAACAGACAATATCTCCAAATTTATTTGTGTATTGATTCACATAATTTATTTCTGTGTAGAGTTTATTGAGTTGTATGACCCAGAAAATTATGCATAAAAAAATATGTACGGCCTTGAAAACTTAACATATTTAACAGATAATTTTGTTATAAATAAATTACAATACAAATACATGATTACAATAAGCTCAAGATTAAACAGTGATATTTTTACATGTTTACAAGTATCCCTCACTACATTGGTTTTACTAATTTGAGCAATAATCTCAACTTTATGTAAAACCAATATTTCTTATAAAAATAGGTTATTTCATTTTTTTTTTAAATTCATTGTGGTTTTAATTCGAGCTCGTATAAGAAAATCTAATTAAATGCAGAATAAAGATTTCAATGGAGGGTAACAATCATAAGATCAACCTATACTGTTATGTTTCAATTGGCAGACGGCATATTACTGTCAAATATGCAATTTGCTGCTGTTTGCATTAGTATTAAATTGCTAATGAAAAAGCATTTCCGAAATTTTTTTGGGATTATTATAAGAAAATATAAAGGTGAAAATTTAGTAATTTACCAAAACAATTCTAGCGTAGTGCGCTATAGTGAGAGATACCTGTATTTCAAAGAACTTCACTAAATAAATAATTCAATACAAGAGTAGAATTAACTTTGTGATATGGTATAGATTTCAGCTTCTCACTGGGTATGATACTTCCCTGCCATTTACCAACCAAGGCCTAGAACACACTTTCAATTTAAAACTAATATATGTATATACAATATATTAGAAATGTGACATGATACGTATAATCTCACACGTTTAAATAAAACCAAAACTGATTGTACACTTATTCCAGACCTAAGAAGATGATTCAATTATTAATATTGAAGTATATAAAAATTCACAAAATATTATGTTATTATATTTCTATTAATGTAATGATGGAATTGTAAAAATTATAGAATAATTTGAATTGCAATGAAAGAAATGAAAAATCATTTCCGGGAATAAAGCAATTAAATAGAATAGACTGTTACTGGTGGTAGACACAACTTTATTCAATAATCAAATTATGCTCAGTCAACGTATTTTAAAAATATATGTAAAATTCAAAAAATCTTTAATTTTCTAGATTCAAGCTCTGAGAGAATTATCTTAAATAAGAGTTGACATAACAATTTTATCCAAATTACATACACTCCAGTTGAAATCTTTAAGACCATACATACAAAAGTGTAAGAAGATATTTTCGAAAATAATGCTATCAAGTTGTTTGGTAAGTCATGACGTTTGTATAAGTGATAATAAAATGTTACATTTCAGTCCCTTTTTACATTTATTAGTTCTGATTTTGGTGCCTCAGTGTCCACACATACCATTACAACCCATTCACTAACAAAAGTCATTGACTTGCTGCATTATAACTCCATAGCCAATAACAACAATCAAATGAAAAATTATCTTCTAAAATATTTTTGTATATTTTTTTATTTAGATGCGATTACTGCAAATTCAGAACAAATCTCTAAGTCACACAGAAGTCGAGAAGCAGCCATGCTTAACAGTTCACATTAAAAAAGTGAGCAATATTTTTTCTGAAGAAAAACAGTGAAATTTTTCAACGATATTCTCTTTTTTCAACCAATGTTGATTAATTAGTCTACAACATTCCGCAGTTTTAGCTGCGATTCGGAACCCATTCCAATACTTTTGCTTTGTGAACTTAGAAATCTCTTTATAACAACACCCCTGTATTAATTCCCTTTTATTAAATGTCAGAGAAGTTTTAATGATTTTCACATTATTTGTTAAATTAAGTTGTAACTGTCAAGTTTTCACCTTCCTCGGTCTCCTTGCAACTATATTATGCACTGCTGTTTTTGAAATTTTCAAATCCTTACCAATATTTATTTCAGTTTTGCTTGATCCTTAAATAGTACAAATGCATCACAAGTACATAGTACAAATGCATCACAACATTTTTACATTTATTTTTTTACAGGTCCGATGACCCCGTTTGATTGATATTAGAGAATTAATTTGTTTAAACATTTAAAATATTAAAAAATGCTAATTATAGAGATGTTGGCATCGGGAGTTTTTGATTTTGTGATTATATCTATCTGCGTATTTATCTGAATCAATTGGTTGTAGCACCGCATCATTCATGGTATTGTAGAAAAGGAGCCCAAATTGGTGTTATAATTATTTACTGAAAACGGAATGTAGTTTCGTAATGTTGGGTTGGATACAGAAACGCTTATAACAGAGACTAAATCCGAGGAATGTATTTTCCCACTGACTTTACGCGAGAAAAACTTATGGAGAAAAACAAGATCCCTTGTGAAATAAATTTTGTTTGTTCGATTTACACTTGTGAATTCATTATATTACAATTTGGTCTTAAACTTTCCAGTTAGAGCATACATTAGTCAACCTATCTCGCTTGGTTAATCTGACAAAATAGTAAAAACACAAAACTAAAGTCGAGCTGACAGAACACAAAAAGAGATTTCTACAAATTATCTGGACAACATTATTACTTTTGACATCTCCAAAATATAATTATAACACAAATATTACATTCCAAACTGTTGGATGGATCTATCTAAAGATCATTCTAGTGATTGTTTAATATTGAATGTCTTGACTATTTTCAATTGATAAATCACTTCAGTAATACAAAATGTAAAAAAATAATAATTCATTTTTCAATTTAAATAACAATAGAGATTCTTCGCATTCATTTTTTTTATAACTTTAAAAAAAATCATACTACATATTAGATATGCTAAGATCTCTAGAAGTTTTAAAACACATTTAAGTTTACTAATGAAAAGCATTTGAAAAACAAGTTTTATATAATACTTTATTTTGACAATTTCCAAATTTGACAATGCTGATTATCGCCGAGAATGCTCATGTCATTTGTCATTGAGTTGCCCATACGCCTTTACAGCAAGATAACTAATCATTTTAGTCTTAGCTAGATCAAAAACATTTGTGTCCTGTAAGGATGCTCACCTCTTTTATTTTAAAAACATTTTGGCAGCGAGCTTAATTTAACCGTAACATTTAACGTTTATCTAAACATTTAACTTATAAAAATTGTGCATCAAAAAACATTAAAAAATGAAAGCACAGTATTAATTTGTCCTTCAATTAATAAATTTATTTGATGTGATTTTTGAACAAGTTGATTGAATTTCACATTTATTTATGCTAACAAATTACATGGTATATATATATTTTTTAAATAAAGCATTCATTGAAACAAAATTAATCTGGTAATTTGATCATGTGCAATTTTAAAATTTCAGTTCAATATTAAAAAATTTTATGTATTCAGAGAGCTTATTAATAAAGTTTAAAAAAATAGGAAACTCTCCCATCAGTCGTTAGCACACTAATACGCACAGAAGATGCTGCACTAATTCCCAGTTATCGGACACTTATATGCCGGTCTCGCTCTAATTATATTAAAGTTGACAACAAATATCAATTTTATATTAAAATTAGATTCGGAAATATCATAAGAAAATAAATGTTATAATTCAATGAATAATTTAACATTTGAAATACACACAACATTCTTTATTGATTGTCCGCCGTCGACACATAGTAAAATGATTTTCCAGATTAAAAATTATCATGCAGCACAATAGTTATGTTTATAGAGAAACTTAATAATACTTATAAAAGGAACAATTCACGACAATTGAATGTTTCCAGAAAAACCCACATCATCAGTACTGAACACGAGGTTGTGCAAATAAGCTCTAAGAAAATATTAAAGATCTAAAAATATTTACCGATATGGTAATGAAAATAATATTTTTTTTAATCTGTTTTTCTTTTTTTATTAAATAATAATTGATATTTGGATTTGTGTTTTTATGAAGTAGTGAAAATGAGGAAGATAATGATCAACAATAACATTTCCTAATGTATTCTTAAATATATTATGTATATATAAACTTTAAATATGTACATTGTGAAAATGATATATTATGTATTATTATTAAAAATATATCAAAATGCATATTATACTAATTCTAGTAGTGAAGTAAATTTATTTTATAATATCATTGACTTTAATAACTAGAAAATATTTGTGCTACACTTTTTAAATTAATTTTTTTCTATATAAATTTATTCTATTTATTGCAATATTATTTTTATAATATATTATGTCTCCTCTGGCAGAATTTTAGCAAAAGTTAGAAATTTTCCATCTGTATGTACTTGTATGTTTTTAAAAATTAACGAATATTAGTGAAAAATGGCAGTGACAGTAGTTTCCATACATTTTACATTCAATATTTGTAATATGACACCTAACAGAGAAAGAGAGACGATCCCACTGGACTTTTAAAAATATGAATAATCTCCCCAAAGTTTAAGAAATATGAACAATCCTATTGCACTTTTTCGAGAAAGTCTCGTATCAACATGTAAATAAGATTATTTTCAATATTTAGTGGGTAAAATTGTTTAGTGTGAAATCAAACTAATCAATCAGCTTTTCAGAATTAATCGACAGTCATTTTTGTACACATTAAGATTATAAAGATTTTGTTTTACTATTAATATATTCAAAACTATTTTTTTATACTATACTAAAAGATGAAAATAATATTGTCATTTTTATGGACTGTCAATTAATCCATTGTCTGCACTTGTACAAACTTGAATACCAATTTCTCAATAAAAAATAGTGATATAAATAAAAATTGTGAAATTAGACTGGACAGAAAGGTTTCATATTGAGTATATTTACATATTAGAGATTTTCATTTTGAAAATGCTAACTGAGAAATTAAAATAACTTTTAAAAAATATAGCATATCAAAGTATTTTTGTACAGAAAATTTGAAAAAATTTTAAAAAAAAATGAAGTTTTTACTGAATAATTGATATTAACTCTTAATATTATATAATATTTAGATAAAAGGCACAGAAAATATTGATTTTTAATTTACCTTAATCTATGGGTAGAATACATTGTAAATCTAGATGATTATTTATAAAAAAACTGTGCAAAATAAATAAAAAGTCGGTGTGCTTTAAATAAATTGCAAATTTAAATTTGCAAAATTTGCAGATGCAGATTACAAATAAATGGTAGAGAAAAAGGAGATAAAATGTGCAAACAATAATACAAATAAACCAATGTTTAAGCGAGACGTATTTAAGCATCACTCGAACAAAAATTATAATACAAGGCATACCGGTTATCACTCACCTTATGTCTATATAGAATAAGAATTATATGTACACGTGAAATATATTATAGAACAATAATTAACAGACAATCTGTCGCTTAAACAGGTACCTACATACACGGAACACAGTAACTTGATAACATTTTGCACCCACATCACCGCCAAGGCAATTTGGGATTTGCAAATTATTAAAGAGCGTGCGTAAAAAAATATATTCATTATACTTAAAAAAAGGTTCCAATAAATACAGAATATAATTCAATAATATACAACTTATTTGGAATACACATTAATAGCTAGCGAGTGTTATATAAGAATATAATATTTTCTCTATAAAAAAATATATAAATGAAAAGGAAAATTTGTCAAAACTGTGACAGTATTTGTATTAGAAGGGTGCCCTGATCAAATCATTGAAAATTTAACTCCTCGAAATCCAAACAATGATGCATCATTGTCAGTGTCATGTGAAGCTGAGATCTATTTAGATACAATATTCTCTCGTGGCGATCAAATCAGACACGCAAAAATTGATAAATCAATGTTGAAGCCTTATTTCATTTTTAATACATTAAATTGATCATCAAATACTAAATAGAAAAAATACATTGTAAGATGAGAAAAATTATGCAGATGATTATAAATTCAATTTCAATCAAAATGAGACATACATATATAACAATTGACTAAAATACTAAATTTGGAAAAAATCACCAAAACGCAACAATGTAAATTTCATAACTCCAACAATTCTCCAATAATTTGATTCATTAGCTCAAACTTTACAAAATGAAATCACTAATAACAAAAATTCTCACTCCACGGCAAATCCACAAGTCTCTTCGACCGCTTGCGTCAGTTTATCATAAAGAATCCTGTAGGTGGCGTACGGAGGCATGTCTATCCTGTTGAAGCAAGTGTGCGCCTTAGGGAGGCTGTTCGGAGGGGCTTCCACGCAATGGATAGTGAACAATCGTGGCCCGGCCGCTCCCGTGGAACCCTGGAGGGCGCGGAAACCTTGAAGGGGCACACGGCTAGAGCCAGTCACAAATTGCAAGAGTCGCGCTCGCATTTCCACCGAGTAACTCTCAACAGTCTGTAAAACAAATTATGTTTATATCACTGAAACCCTGATTTTGCACATTTCTACAGATTGTGGTCAATTTAAAAATATGGGAAAGTGTTAATTAAAGTAATCAAACATTCCATTTTTAAGCATTTATGAGTTGAATAAATATAATCATTATAATATAATCATTATAATACAGTCATTATAAATATAGTCATTATGAATATAATCATTATAAATAAATATAGTCATTTATTACAGTAACTACTTGACATTTAACAAAAAACAAAATAAATAAATAAATGTCATAATAATAAAGTTGGTAAATAACAATGAAATAATAAACCAAGGACAAACGATAATATTTTTTTAAATGTGCATTAGAATGCAAAATTATTCAAATATTTCACTGCCCAAATTATAATTCCATACCTACTAAAAGTATATATTTAAAATTCCCAATTAAAAAAACTCACCATTGAAAATAATTCAGAACCCTTTGTGTAATAAAACAATATATTTTCACACTGTATATTACAAAAATTCTAAGAAGCGATCGAAATGTAAAATTAAATTTATTATTTTTTACGAACAATAACCGATTCCCGCATATGTTCATCAAATTTTAGGAAACGGGTTGCATCGCTCTTTGACCGTATGTGAATGTAATTACTCCAGATCATGTTAATCCCGTTCTTATCTACAGCTTTCTGTTTATCTACAGTTTCCCCAATTATATTGGCATATATTTTAGAACTTCTTGAATTTTTTAACCTGTTAGCTGCCTAAAAAAATCGATCAAAATTCTTAAAATTCAAAGTTCACAGGCTAACTTTTTCGAATTTTATTTTTACGAAAAAACCATGTAAACGTTGGTGTAACTAAAAAAAAATAATACGTGGGTACTATTTCACCATAAGCGTCCATCAACCGCGATTTCGTACGGTTTTGAAATGAAAAAAAGCTGAAAAAAGGGAAAAAAAATAAAAGTTGATAGTGTTTAGGACATATATTTATTCTTGAATGACAATAATGTACTGTGCCTTCCACCTCCCCTCCCTTCCTTACCTGCCACCGCGTCAGATATATAATATTAAACTGAGATGTCGTATCTAATCCAGTGCAATCGAAAGGACTCAGACCCCTGAACAGAGATTGTGTTACAAAATCTAAATTTACAGTTCACCTTGGAGGTGCCAGAAGATCGGGATTGTGGTGAGTGCGAACCTCCTTTCGAATATCCTGTTTCTTCCGGCATCTATGCTTTTATGCAACAGATAGTATTGTCAGGCCATAAACACTTAAAACATTATTATTTATTTTATATTTGTTTTTTGGAAGGATGACATCAGATTTTATTAATAATATTGTGTTTAATTTGATGCTTAAAACAAAAATATATTAGCGCTTCACAACTATGTACACATTACATATCGCACTTATATAGCACTAACAACACGTGTAAAATGATGCCGCCGGCCGCAGTAATGGCCAATGCTGCCAAACAGCACACTCACTGTATTTATAATAAAACCCTTGTATATTAATTTAAATTAATAACTAAAAAATAATATCTTATTCACTTGAATTACTTGGCAACAAAAACAAGAAATATTGCGAACGTACGTCAAAATCTAGTTGACAATTTACTCAAATTGGAACGTTCCAGATACTTTCCAACTTATTGCGTCCTTCTCATCATCGAACTCTGCGATAGTACCAAGCATATCGGAAATGTCTAAAACGTCAGCAGTCTCCACTAACGAAATAAGTCACCCTCCGCCATTTAGTAAAGTAAAAATAAAATCAAAAAAGTTTTCGAAAATTCGATAACTGTAAAAATATCAGCACTTTGACATTGTTATATCACTACTGAAAATAATAATTTGCTTAAAGATCCGATCCGCGGTGCCGGTGATATCATGCGTTATTTGATAGTTATTTTCTGTGAGAAATAGACGCCGCGGACTGTCACGTGGTTGTCCGCTATACTCACGATAGCCAACTTAAATTCTGATAGTTCTCCTGCCATCTCTTTCTCTGTCGGAAACTTGCGACGTGGGTGGCCAAGGAGTTAAATTTCTTGTGACGGTGTTACAATTTAGTATACATATTTTTAAAAAATTCTTCATCGACAAAAGGTATTATCCAATATGGAAATAGAGGATGCAATTGAAAAATAATATAAAATTGTGGTCAGACAGTTTGACATTTCCTCAGTGAATATTATTTTTGAGTATATAATGGGGAATTTTATAATATTTTGAATAACAGATTTGTATGAAACTGAAAATAAAAACGTGATTCTATTGGATTTTAGAAAACTAAAACCCAAAAGAACTTTACATACTTTTCAAAAATAATTCCTGATTATATTTTCATCCTGCTTGAACAGCGCTTACACATACACACTCTTATACAGAAACTTCATATTTTAATATTAATAATAGTAATGCGTGTGAGGATACACCGACTAACCTGCCAGAACCACTGCACGACGGGAGTTTCAGGCGTGCAATGCTTTAATCTAGTGTGTTGTTTCCAGTCAGCCACGTCTATTGAGGATATTCCGCCGATTATCAACTCTAGTTCTCGCTCGTCAAAGGGTCGGAGAAATTGAGGAGGGACTAACTCGGAGAAACCTGTAAAAATACCAAATCATTTAGAATTTCTACATAATAATGATTCAAGTTTTTGTATAAAGGGAAACATTACTAGAATATTAATTTACTATCATTAAATAGTGAAAAAACCTTTTTTATCCCGTTTACAATAAAATCAAATGATTTTCTGAAAAAATTTGACATCATAATTCATGAACACTCCACACAAAATACAACTCACAATCAAAATTATTGTCACTCTAACTGCTCAATTTTAAAAACAACAATAAAATCAGATATCTTGGAGTAATCATCGATAAAAATCTTAAATGGAAAGATCAGATTTGTCAAGTTGTTAAAAAGATTAGAAAATTAATACAGTAAAACCCTGTTAAAACGAACTCTGTTATACCGAAAAATGACGTACATCGAAATTTTTTTCAAAATGAATTCCCTACAATCAATTTTTCATACAAAAATGAATTTATGTAACGAGAGGATCTTATCTTAGACCAGCTGGAGAAAATAAAAACCCCAGAAATCGAAACCGAAGTCACACTTCAGGGCACGCGCGTGTCAGCTTTGTGCGTGGTATCGTCCACAATGCCCGAGATGCCTATAATTCTGCGCATTATTATCTTCGTTTTTTATCTTTATTATCATCAACAACTTATGTCACTTTTTACATTATAACTGAACAGTTACATCGATTCCAATGAACGGTAATATTGCGTACAACATTTTCGTTAATGTGTTTATTTAACAATTGTTTTTGTGTTTTTTTTACCGACATTTATATGTACTAGTATTCCGTAATTTATTCTTTAAAGAACTTTTTTAAATATTTTGTGGAACCCTAAAATGGCATCAGATCATGATAATTCCTGCAAAATTTTAACCTTCGACAAAAAACTATGATTCTGAATTCGTCTCTCTACAATTTAAAGAAATATGAAGATCAATCGACCGATGCAAAACTCTCAAAGCTCTCCAATTAAACACAGTTAAAATTTAATGTTGTTTTATATTTGCATGACATTTTAGAATTTCCAAAAATATCGCCAAATTTTAAGTTATCTTAAATTGTTTCGTTAAATGTTTTTAATTTAATTTCTAAATTATTATCAATTTGCTTATCTGTTGAAACAAAACTAAATAGATTATTCAGAGTTTTCTTTATACAGAAAATCCTCCTTTGTTTGCAGAATGCCTTATTAATATTCCATATTAAACTGACAATGGGTGTCTTGTTTGCGGAACTTACAAACTTTTTTAAAGCCGCGCCACATTTATTACTAAGCGCACGCGGAATATTCATATATTAGGAAAAAAAATCCGCTATATGTGGGAATTCGTTATTACGAAATTTAATTTTTTGGTCCCTTGGATTTCGCAATAACGAGGTTTTACTGTATACATATTTTTAAGAATCGGAACATTTTTATCTATAAAAAATTTGTACTTGGTATACTACGCATTTATTCAATCCATATTACAATATGCCATCATTAGTTGGAGATCAGCTATTAGCCTGATTCCAGTAAAAAATGTACAAAAACTTATCATAAAAGTAATACTAAAAAAAATCAAAAGACTATCTGACAAAATTACTTTTCGAAGAATTCAAAGTACCAACATTTTGTGATCCACTTAAAAGAAATTCTATTGTGTATTCAAATACTAAAAGAAAAATATCATTTCATCACTAAAAATCGAACTAGGTATAAATTTGTATTCTCATGCTCATAAATTAACACATCATTTGCACAACACCACTATACGCACATAGGAAAAAAAAAATTAACAGCTTACCTGAAAACGTCAGAAAGATTAATGATAACAAAGAAATAATCAATGCTATCGAGAAATACTTTAAAGATACACATATACCCCGAAATTTACAATATTTTTATATTGTTAATATATTGTATTTTATTTTATTATAAGCTAATTATTACATAAATATTTTTAGAGCATATAATATTGAATAACATTTTCATTTCATATCTATTTTTATAACTAATTTATATATGTACCTACTAAATTGGATATTCTTTAACCATTATATTATAGATTACAAATGAATAACCTTTATATAAATTATTACAGTGCAAGTCTCTCTCCAAGCACAAGAGCTAGTCTCTTTTTTGGAGAGGTAAGCGATTAAAAAAAATATGTAACTTTAATAATTTAATACTCAATACTCATATGTATTATAAAAAATTTCAAAATAAATAATAATAAAAAAAAAAATTATCAAAATTAGAAAAAGAATTATGCCAAGAGAGGAAAGTAGATAACAAACCTTTTTGTAGAGCCAAGAACTGTTGTTCGATGCCCCGCATAAACCTGTAGTTAACATACAGCCGGACATATTCCCGTTTATTGTCTTCCGTAACAGGAATAGCACCTCCTCCAGGCTTCAGCTCATGCACTTTCAGCACACCAAAAGTGTTGAATTCCACTTGGAAACTTGTGTCTATCACACCAGCTATTTTGTTTTCCCTGAAAATAATAATAGATGTGATTCTGTATTATTCACTTGACAACCAATTGTGAAATAGTATCACGCGTCCCCAATAATGTGAAAGAACATACAGCATCCACGTGAGACTCCTGTGCAATTCGGGATCTACCCCTTCGATGTCCCCAAGGGTGACAGGCTTGCCCAACAGCTGACGGTAGAAGGGCGTAGTGAAGCCGCCCTCCAAATGGTGCCCGTGGAAGGTGGCAATACCCAGAACTCGGCCCGCAAAGTGGAAGTATGATAAATGTTCAGGATTCACACCTGAAAAGTTTTTAATAAAATAAAATATTTACACATCATTCCTCAAAACACAGGTTCAGTTTAAAAGTGAAATTGTATTATATGTAAGAGTCAAATCCCATTATAACGAATACCAAAGTAATTAAATTTTCAGAATAAAAAAGTTTTTTGACGGACGAGACAAATTTTCATACTAAATTTATTAAACGAAATTCTAAAATAACAATTAAAAATTTCAAAACTTAGCCAAAATGTATGTTAATTTAAAGGTATAAAATATATTCAACACGCTGACCGGCAATCGTCGCATTCAGCATTTCCCCAAGCGATGACGTGGTCAGACGAGGTCAGATCAAAGCAGTGGTTGTGTGGAATGCACATACCTACTTACACATCGGTCAATCTTTCAAGTACTTCTCGAACTTATTTTTATTGATTTTTTTCAAACATCGTGTGACAATGGGCAAATGTGAAAAACGACATCACTTTACGCTGAAGGAAAAATTAACCATACTAGAAAAAATAGACTAATAATGCGTTTGTTGTTTTTTTACAGTATTTTGAAAATATTTTACGTATACAGTACAGTAGGTAAATATTTTTCTTTACATTCACAATAACAAAATAATTCTTTCGGTCCCCTGAATTTCGTTATAATGGGACTTGACCTGTATATGGATAATAGTCATTGGAGTAATACATGCTTACCATAAATCAAATTCGCACTATTTGCTTTTGAACATCAGAGACTGTCGCATGACAGATAATTAGACTTTGGAACCCACACACTCTTGCAGTTGTAAGGTATTTTTTGATAACCTGTTTACTATCCTCACTCCTCAATTTATAACACAACATTTATTTTATCAATGCTTTTAATTTCTCAATCATAAAATAGTACATTCTATAACATGGCATTCCCCTAATACATTCATTGATTTTTACATGCGAAATTTTGAATTTGACTTTTTTCTTTCCAAAACTCAACACGCCAACTCTACGCAAATTTTGATATAATATTTCAACACGCCAGCTTTGCGATCCCAGATATATACGTTCATCGTTGCCATGTTTAGTTCTGACTCGAGCGAGTACTATACTAGTAATGAAAAAACGTAAAAAGGGACACATTAATTACTCAACGTAAATTTTTTTAATGTTTATGTTTTTGTACAAAAATTACTCCTTTTAAACATCAGTCATCCGTCTGCTAAACTGACGCCGCGACACAGGAATCCATTTTTGTAACGGTAAATTTTTGGTGGTTTCGGAGTTGTGTTTTGCCGAACGACTTACAATTTTCACTTCACTGCACGTGCCGGTCGTGCGTGAAATCTTCACCATCACAATTATTGATTTTTTAATGTGTTATGCATTGTTTTTTTTTAAGTTTTTCGATGTTCTTTTATCAGTTTTGATGGTTAACCCTTCCAAAACCATGCAGTAACATAAGTCTACAGCCCCAATTAAAACTGTAATATTTCAGTTAATATACGCAACATAAAATTCATATTTTAGTTATTTCTAAGGAAAATGCTTAGAACAGACTAGTGAAAAATCAGTTGTAAAATTAATATGCTGGGAAAAGAACCATTTGTAGTAAGACAAATAGAGGTGATATATTAATTTTGCAATAAAAATAATACAGTAAAACCGCGATATAACGAAATCCAAGGGCCCAAAAAATAAAAATTCGTAATAACGAATTCCCACATATAACGAAATAAATAAAAAAAATCCTACTATATATTACGCGCCGTCGCAAAAAAATGTTGCGCGGCTTCAAAAAAGATCGCAAATTCTGCAAACAAAGGAGGAAGAAGGCCATAGGGAACTGAATACCTACATATTTTTAGTAGTTTTGTTATTAAAACAGATAAGCAAATGGATAATCAAAGGAATTAAATTAAGAACAGAACCTATTCAACACCAATTGGAATATATTTTTGTAAATTCCAGAATATTGCAAACACAAAACAATATTTTAATTGTGTTTAAATGTAGAGCCGCTTCAAACATAGTTTTGGGCATGAAACATAAAAAATAATTCAAAAATAAAAATTTGACAGTTGAATCGCGGCATTTTTATAAAATGAGTCGTATATAAATTACGAAGGTACTTACCGGTAACGGCGGCAACCACTTCAAAATATGATACTATGAACCCAAGAAGAAGTTTGAATTGTTTTACTACCTTGTCGGCAGACCGCCGCGCACGGCCCTTTCGGCGGTGCGCGGCGTTTCCGTTCGCATACGGCAGATGCAGCGGCGCGGCTTTGTAAGTGCGAAATAATATTTTCATATTTTAAATTTTTTTTATTTCGTTATAAATTTACGTAAATGTATTGGAATTTTTTGTACGGGACAAAAATGATTTTGTTATAAATATTAACGGGATTTCGTTATATAAATGCATTTTTGTATGAAAAATTGGTTTTAGGGACTAAATTTCGATTTTTTTTTCGATATACGTCATTTTTCGCTATATCGGGTTTCGTTATATCGCGGTTTTACTGTAATAAACACACAAATATATGATCTCTCTTTCTCATTAATTTAATGAAAAGAGATAAGAAATAAGGTAATACAGTAAAATCTCGTGAATTCGAAGTTGAGGGGACCGAAAATCAAGAAAAAAGTTTGAATAACGATTTAGCATAATGAATATAAAAATTTCAAAAATTTGATTCTTTTTTACATATGTACTAACTTTTTTCATAGCAACTCGAAGTAATTATATACACCTATATCCACACATTTAAAATGAACAAACAAGTTGTCAAAATACAGTGTAAACAAATCACAATATTATTTTTTTAAAAAAAACTATTATAATGGACTATCTTTTCGCGCACCATTTTTAATAACGACATAATAGGTCGAACCATAGATAAGGGTCGAACTTGTCAACCCGCCATTTCTCCGCTGAAGTTAGCGACAAAAGTTTTCAGCGCTTTTAAAACATTTGTTTTGTAATGGTCACGGCGACATTTGGCACTCGCCTTTCAACGTTAAAGTTCTTTCTGTCATCATGCTCAATATTGTCGACAACTTCATTAATGGGGTTGCGTATTTTTCTGTTGATTTTATTTTGGATATTTTTTGTTAATCTCTTGTATTAATTCAATTTTTAGCAACTGTCAGCGTTTTGTACGAGTTTCGCATTAATATAATATAAAATTATCAGTCAAAATTATAAAAATGTTTTAATTTAAATTTAATGAAATACGGAAAAGTCTAAGGAACGCAAACCACGCATTCGCGAATTTCAAAATGTCTAACACGTAAATATTAGAGAAAAATAAATAATGTTCTTTACATATAAAACAATGGCAATAAAATAATTAACAAGATACGAGAAAATCTGAGAAACGCTAACTACACATTCTTTAAAATGCCTTGACATTAAACTTAAATAGAAAAAGAAATAACTGTATTAAAATTAATACAAATTAAATCATTTATAAAATACGGATAAGTCTGAGGAACTCAACCGCGTACATACTAGTGTTTGTACAACAAAATATACAAACGCTACGTAAACAGTAATAATTATAGTAATAATATGGAACAGAAGATTGGCAAGCACTGACATTTGCAGCCCCAGTTGGGAGAACTAGAGAACTGCGTTACCTATAAGGGCGCAAAGATAATATTTGCTATCTTTTTCTAATGTACAGAAAACGAGCGAGAGAAAAAAGCATGCGACCTTAAGTTAAAAGCGTCGCGGTAGAAAATAAATATTTCAAATTGAGGACGCACAAGATATATTTGTCATCTTTTCTAGTATACTGAGAGTGAGTGAGAAAACAAACAATGAGAATTAACTTTATGCGTCGTGAATCGGTATAGGGGCGGAACTACCCATTTTGATGGTCTTGGACTTTGGACAGGCACATCGCGTAGCGCATGTGTATTTTTCAGATTGCTGACATCTGACAAAAAAAAAATCTAATTAGGCGAAAACCACATTCTGCTCTAAAACTTCGACTTGCGGCAAATTTAGAATAAACGGGGTTTTACTGTATTGTATTGGACTTGATGAATGCTCCGAATTATATTAGGATATTAATATTTTTTTTTTTGTAATTAATACTCAATATTTAGAGTAAGTTAAGGATTAATAATTTTAAAGTCATTTGAACTAATAAAAGCTTTCTTCACATTTTAAATGTTAAAAATTTCTTACGGTAACACTAGTTGACAGTATGGTTGCATATGGGTATTTTATATCACGGTATGGTTAAGGTTAAATAAATTTTCATTTTGTTTTCACATTAATTGTTGAATTTTTCTGTCAAAATCATTTGACATTAAATATGTTTTAGTTTGTTTTTATTACATTAGCCTTTTACAATCATTAATACTTTTATAATTTGCTCTTAAAATGTCGCAACAAAGAAATACTATCGAGTTGAAGATGATTATTTTTGAAAAATCTTTCGATCATGTCCATTTGCGTATTGACCTAGCAAAGGAGCTTAACATCTCATGTTCGACTTTACACAATATTAAAAAGTCATAAGTCGAAAAGAAAGATGCAAGCGCCTCGCGGTGCGTTCATTTTTCCATACATTTTTCATTTCCTCAGTTTTACACCATTTTTTGCTATTCCCCAGAGAAGTATAAAACTGAGGTCTTGCTGTATATATAACAAATTATTAGAGAATCAGTTTTGAACCTATAGACTCACTAGAAATGATAGTATGCAGTTGTAAAATATCTAAACACTGAAGTTTCTAACTCGAATCTCCAATTTAATTTAATTCAAACTTTAAATCTAATTACTCTCAAACGTTACGTAGTGATTGATTAAGAAAAATAACTGAGGAAACCTAGTTAGAAAAAATTAGAATAAAATTACAATTGAAATAATTTGAGACATCTTTAAAATGAATGTTTAGTAATACCCGAGTCTGGATTGATTTGCAGTGTATAGTGGCTGCCACTGCTGTACTGGAACAGACCATACTGCGGGTTGAGCATTTCTCTAGACAGGAGATGAAGCCACTCCCTGGCTACACCGCCATAGTCAAGGCCCTCCTCACCTCGGAACTTCACCATCAGTCTTTTTCTTAGTTCCTTGGCTCGCATCTTCATCACCAGTCGGTAGGACTCTTCAAAAATCTCCTCTCGAGATACCTGAAATTATAGTCATATAGATAATTTCCAAAGGGCGACTCTCCAACTACTAAACCAATAATGGCAATAAGATGAAACCATCACATTTGTTCGGAGGCAATTGTTGCCAACCAAACAAAAAGTGGTCGCCTCAAGTCAGTTCGCTAGGGCACGAGCGGATTCACTCGACCGAAATCGAGATCCTCACACTCGCTCCAAACCGTCGGTGGACACGGATACGAAAGCCGGTACCGGACCGAGGGGTCGGGGCAGAAGACTGCTGGACGGCGAGGTTCCAAGGGATGAGGCGGGATGCAAAATGAAACACTTGCTAAAGGTGTATTCAGTGCACCGCAGTATGTAGTTTGTTGTGTAGAGACGAGACGTTTGACGAGAAGTGACCTCCATACTGCGGTGCGCTTCTATTTATTCAAGATGAGTGGACGTGCGCCGTTACCAGCGCACGCCACCCCAAAACCACCCACCGTGCCAATCAGGGCGCGTTTACATGCCTAACCGCGCCCCAAGCGACACGGCGTTCGGCGCCGCCTGTCGGCCGGATAGCGCAACATCGCGCCATTTTTCGGTCGCGGGCTGACAGGCGGCAGAAGCCGTTTTCCGGAGACAAACAATTAAATATCATATTAACATTAACAATTGGGGATATCACGAATTTTGTGTAATTTGTTCATATGATATTTGTTTTTGCTTTTTCTTATACTCTTTGTTAAGTTTATGTTGATATTGTTTGCATGTATCTGTTATTACAATAAATAAAGACAGCACTTAAAGGACACTGGAAGATTAGATTAATTTTGCACGCAACTTTGCTTTAATTCATGACTAATCATTAGTCTCCGTTTTGCTCTTATATTAAAATAGTTTAAAATCACGTTAGTATAGCATTGTAACATAGAACCGATAATGGGAGTTTCAAACACCTATAACGGTTTCGGGAAAGGGTGGGTCCTTCCGGGGCCCACAAGGGTTCTATAAAAAAAATCATCTATAATTGCTAACCCCAAAATGTAAAATCAACTAAAAAGGATCAAAGAAAAGCATCCAGAAGCAGTTTCTAACAAGGTTGAATATTGAAACTAGAAAAAACAATAATTCTGGTTAAATAAATAATACAGAGTACAGTAGTGATTTCTTCTATAATAAAACATGTGTACGTGTATAATAAACAAAGATTACCTCTAATCTGCAGTGACCGCTCTGTGGCTGCATGGCCAACAGCTCTATCCTCAGCACCTTCATCTTTGCTGCCAGATCTCTCCTGTACTTCGGCAGAAGGTCGCTGCTGTCTTGAAGATTGGGTGGGAGATCTCCGTGTGCGGGCTCCGTAACAGTGGCATTTCCAAGAGAGACACTGACTGCCGCCGTTGCGATATTAGGCACAACCCTGGCCTGTGCTGTACTCTGTTCTGGTTCAACTCTGCCATTATTTCTAGCAGTTTGGCTTGAACAAGTTGCGGGAGTTGACGTAATTGATGCAGTCGATGGAGTTGTAGTAGAACCAGTTGATGTGGAACTTGTGGTCGATGCAGATAACGCATTTGTAGTGCTACTTGTGATGTTGGATGTAGCGGTGGGAGCAGATGTCGCGGTGGGTTTTGAAAGCACGCTGGTGAGTATGGCGCCGCCGCTCGCCCCCGTTCTCGGCTGTTTGGATATCAACGTATTCAATATCTGCGAGTTGAGTCGGGGGTCTGTGAATTGCGTGGTACGATTGTTGTGGTCCACAAAGTATACCTGGAAATGTAAATTTGCTGTCATTACATCACGTATATCAGAAAAAACCTTAACAAAATAACTTACAATATAGACTAATTACGTCACTGTTTCAAATAATTATTTATTATATTCTAGGAAAAAAAAACAATTATCCAAATTCAGCAAGCATTAACCAATAATAAATACTGATAAAGAATAAATGCAAATTGAGGAAAATTTATGATATAAATACACCAAAAATAAATAATTAACACATCTATGAATAACATTTTTTTCTCAACTTTGCGAATCACAAATCATCAATTTCAAAAAATGTTAACTAGTTTTTAATCTTCAAGTGGGCGCACGCTGAGTAATTTCCCTTGAGCGGGCGCTTGTCGTAAATTTTACGTCATCAAGTTTTCTCCATATAAATGGTGTTTTCTTTATATAAATGTTAAGGAATTGCTATAAGGTTATGAAAAATGATAAATGACAATACTTTAAAAAATATATATTTGACTTTCATAAGCAAAAAATTAAACAACACTAATTATTTCAAAACAAAATATTTTATCGACCTATTAGTCAGAATCAATATTCTCATCATTACAATTGTTGCAAACCACCTTAACTGCCAAATGGTTCTTGCATGTAAAGGACTGGCAACGGCAACACTTCATTGATGCTGAGGATTTTTTTTTCTCCAGTGCAAATGACCGACAAATCGGTTCAACTTCCCGACCGTAATTCACTTTGAGAAAAGCATTTATATCTTGCGGTAAATGTTTGACATTTGATCTGAAGATAAGATGCTCTTTCATCATGGTCAATGCCAAATTTTTTAGGAAAATTCTTCGATTCTTTGGATCCTTTCCTGGACAGGCAAATTATTACTTTAACAGAATTATTATTAAATGACCGAGGTTTTCATTCTAGGAAGTTTGTTGGTTTATTATGAAATTGGTGATTTTGGTCATGAAATTCTTGAACAATTTCAAATTAACAATGTATTACGAATCAAAGCACATATGCAATACAAAACCCACAGAATTAATTAAAATTCCAACCAACAAATTCATTTGACATTTGGAGAAAGATTGTAAATTTTATTAATCAAGCAACAAAACAAAACTTAAAACATGTATTACAAGGGATGTATGATAAGTACCCGTGTTTAACGACTGATGACGACGCTGACGCAAAATCTGTATACCACTGTTTAACGCCATCTTTTGAACAATATAATTGAACAATAGCTGTTGAAAGTGGGCAAGTTCGTGTTTGTTTGTAACCATGGAAACAGAGCAATATCGATCAGTGATTTAGTTTATTTTTTTGGAGGGGAAGACATGTGAGGAAATCAAAGTGAAGATGCATACCATTTATAAAAACCATGCATCTTCGGTGACTACCAACAGTAATTGGTTTAATGAATTCAAGTGTGGCCGAATATCAGTTTTTGATAAATAGCGCCCAGGCCATCTGATTGAGGTGACTACGGAGGATATGGTCAATAAAATCCATGATATTGTGTTAGCAGACCGCCGGGTGAAGATCAGAGAGATTGCTGACATTGTAAACATTTCAATTGAACCTATACAAAACATTTTACACAAAAAATTGAGCATGAGAAAGCTACCGAGATGGGTGGTACATTTGCTCAGTCAAACAAAAACGGAATCGCATGACAACTTCGGAGCACTGTTTGGACGTGTTTAAGCGCAATCCGAAAGAGTTTCAGCGGTGTTTCATGACTGTTGACGAAACATGGATCCATCACTACACATTAGAAATGAAAGAACAGTCAAAACAGTAGACTTCACCTGACGAATCTGTGCCAGAGAAGGCGAAAACGTTTCCATCGGCCAGAAAGGTCATGGCTAAGATTTTTTGGGATTCGCGAAACATCATCTTCACTGACTATTTGGAGAAGGGAAGGACAATCACGGGGCAGAGTTATGCTAATTTATTGGGCCAATTCGACGCTGAATTGATGAGAAAACGGCCTTATTTGGCGAATAAAAAAGTCATCTTTCACCGTAACAGCGCACCAGCTCACTCATCCGCAATCAGCACAGCAAAACTGATTACACCACGAATTACTGCCTCATCCACTCTATTCTCTAGATTTGACCCATGCGATTTCATTTTGTCTCCAAAATGACTTGGCGGAAAGCGATTCACGTCAAACGAGAAACTCATAGCCGAAACAAAGGCCTATTTTGCTGAGTTCGACAAATCATAAAAGTTGGAATATCACTGAACTAAGTGTATTGAGCTGAAAGGAGACTATGTTGAAAAATAAATTTAATGCGTTTCCTTCCTTGACACGGATACTTATCATACAGCCCTAGAATATCTAGATATAGTTTACACTTATAAAACAAGGATCTTTTACCCTCCCCGACGCTGTTTGTCTCATCTCCCAGCCGGATGGTAGTGGGCCCAGGGCATCAGCTGCCAGTGCAGCGGGACTGAAGTCCCGCGGAATGCGAGGGTCGTGCCATGTCGATACTCCAGATTTTATGTGATAGAAATAAACCTGGCCTTGCTGTGTTGTGCGCACCTCTAAACAATAAACAAAATCGTTCATACCGTAAATAACATACAAAACATGGTAAAAATTAAAGAAAAAATGTATGTGCAACGTATAAAGGAATAGAACAAGAGTCAGTTAAATAACATACAAATACAAAGAAAAATTAAAGTAAAGTAAGATACAAAAGAATGCTCACATTATTGTTTTCCCAATTCCAAATATACTGCTTGTGACCGTAGGGCTGCCCACTGGACCCAGCAATCGGCACTAGTTAATTACTTTCTGTTAATAATAAATATACATTTAGCTGGAGCAAATTATACATACCGTATCCAGGCGGCAAATCTTGAGAGCCAGGAGTATGTGCAAGCGGTGTGCCTGCACCTCTACCCGCCGCGCCTCCGCGTCGTTCTTGCCAGGGACCAGCAGTGGGATGCGAGGAGCGTCGCTGCTGGGCCTCTGTGCGAGCGGGGGATGTCAGAAGAAGTGATGGCGGCCTACTGAATGGAACACGTTTACATATGATAAAGTAAAAAGGCTAATGTAATGCAAGCTGCCAGAAATGTCAGTATGAAAAAGCTCATGTACACGAGTTTCAAAAGTTTTTAATAAAAAATGTTACAAATCTCTTTCTACCCTATTAAGGCGCGACTTGCATTAATAATTCATATTTTCGCATTTTTTACGAAAATGTGGGCTTTTATTATTCATTTATATCAGAAGTTATTCAATAGATTTGACTTTTTTTTCAACTATTACTTATATTGGAACTTTACATTCATATAAAACTAATAAACTGAATGTTATTTGCCATAATTAAGACAATACAAATATTATAAGAAAGACCGCGACCACTAGATGCATTTTAGGCATGGCACGAAATTGAGTCAATACGCAAAATTAATGCATAAACGAAATATATTTTCTTATAATCTTGAAGCCAAGATTACGGAGACAAATCTGTAGGAAACCAAATTAGCAAAATGTTAAAAATGAATAGTTATAAATCATTCAATTTACAGTACTTTTGATGAATTTTTGTTGTTTTTAAAATACTTTGTTTTAGTAAAAACATAGGTTTAAAATTAAGATTAATATCAGAAACACAATAATCATTTTTTAAATAATATATTTCCAGTCTTATGAAATACGATATTATTAATTATATCTCACACTGTTAGTATGCCGTTCAAAACGGCCACGGAGGTTGTGAACTCCGCGCTCTGATAAATTTGCCTATGAAACACATTTTAATACAAATTTTGACTACAATATGAATGAATATTATACTTATTCTCGATACCAATTGCTTATTTTTGTAAATTGTATGGTTTTGGGCTGTTTTTATACGAAAACAGATTATAATTTTGACTTTTCAACATAGAACATGTGTCAAAACAATGTTTCGTTAAGAATCTGACAGCGCATGCGCGGCTAGCAGCGCATGCGTGGCCAGCGCATAAAATTCATTAATTCACAAGATTCAATGTGAAATTTGCGAACCCGTGATTTTTTTTTTGTTGGGTTTAGTTCTCATTTAAAGTCTAATATGTTTTATTATACATATTGTTGTTCTGATATCACTGCCTCCTGTGACTCAAGATGCCTAAGGTCAAAAAGTATCCATTTTAAATGGTTATAAACTTCTTGAAAAAAAATCACGACGTAAATTAATAATTTTTACCATTTCTATAACAATTATCTATTTGATTTAACAATATAAATTATATAGTTCAATATACATATATTATTATGTATTTTTTTATTGGAAATACATATCCTTAAAGATAAATAATTTTATCAAAAGAATTATACATGACAGATCTGTCTGATTGATACAAATGTATTTGTTATAGTCATATAAATGAATAAACACGTATTTTAATATTTTAGACAAAAATACTGATAACTAAATAACCATAATAATAATATTATAAATTATTTTCAGGATCTTCCCGAACTGAGCATTGAATGTGTGGACTCGTGTGAACTTCCTAAATTGGATGGCAAAAGAGTGGTCGACATACACCAATTCTTTTCTCAAATTAATCAAATTTACTCCCACAAATCGATGTTTGGGTGCACATGAACGAATATTGAATATGTGAAAGAACATAAAGTTTTATTTCTAAATTCAGTTTAAAGTCTAATATGTGTGGATCAAATTTTGTTTTGAATATGTGTAAAGAAAAAAACAACAAAATTCTGAAGAACGATAATATGCTCGATGAACAACTAATTATTTAACAGTGAATAATAATACTTTTGTCATATTTTCATTTATATTTTAATATTAAATATATATGTAATTTATTAAAACAATAAATAAATATTTTTAAAAAAAACTGGTTTTTTTTATTACAACCGGAGTATGATTATTATATAATTTTAGCATAAATAGTTTTCTCTTCACAAATACAGCTGCTTCAAAAGTTATCAAAATTATTTATCAGTATGAATTTACGTCAATTTTCCTTATAAATCGGCGCAAAATTGTAATATTTTATAATCATATGTTTATCGACACAAACAATGGTTTTTATCATAAACATAATAATTCTTAGGTGAGAACTTTAACAAATTATTTAATTTTCACTTGATAATTTCAAATGGCAGCACATATGTATTATGAATGTTGAAGAAATGGCAATTTTCTGATAGCTTATTTACCTAGGAATTTAAGAAAACCAACAATTGTATACTTATCCTTTTCTATTGATACCTTTCACTCTAGCAATATTTACGTAAAAAATAACGCACTTTTATGTTTACTTGATATTGTAAAAGAATTAACTATTAGTCTCATCTTGAAAGGGTATGCAAAATGCAAAAATATCTCGAAATTCAAACTGGAAAAATTAAAGTTGCCTCTTAAAAAATGTTACAAATCACTTTTCCCTCTAACTTTTTTCCTTTACCTACTCTCACAACACAATTCAATGATAATCAGGCCTATTCTCAAAATTGCAATATTGAAATGAAGGTGATTGTTACACCAACCCTCAAAAATAGTGTTATATTTGAATGAGAGAGAGGGAGGGAGAGAGAGTGAGGGAGTGAAGGAGATAAACGTACCATAATCTGTCAAAACTATCTGTCTACTTTTGAGGGTTGGTGTAACAATCACCTTCATTTCAATATTGCAATTTTGAGAATAGACCTGAATATGTCACCAAATATTATATTATACTAAAAATTACAATTTGTAATAACAAATTTCCACAAAATATATAGCGAAATAAAAAAAAAACTTATCTCCTAATATATATTCCGCGTCGTATCAAAAAAAATGTAGAGCAGCTTTAAAAAAAATTGTAAGTTCCGCAAACAAGACACCCATTGTCAGTTTAATATAAGATATAACATAATAAGGCAATCTACAAAGGAGGATTTTCCGTATGTATATAGAAAACTCTGAATAATCATATTAGTTTTGTAATTTCAACATATAAGCCAAAGGATTTCAATTAAAAAATTAAATTAAAAACATTTTACAAAAAAATATAAGATAACCTAAACTTCGATAATATTTTTGGAAATTCCAGAATATGATGCAAATATAAAACAATATTTAATTGTAGGCGGCTCTACAAGCATTGAGAGTTTTGCATCGGTCAAACGTATCTTCGATCTTCCAATTTTTTTAAATTATAGAGAGACGAATTTGGAATTATAATTTATTGTCGAAACATTTTAGAATTCCACAAAATATTCAAAAATGCACTTTAAAGAATAAATTACGGAATGCTAGTACACATAAATGTCGGTAAACAAACACACGAAAACAATTGTCAAATAAATACACTAACGAAAATGTCGTACATAATATTACCGTTCATTGGAATCAATGTAAATGTTCAGTTATAATATAAAAAGTGACGTAAATTGACGATGATAATGAAAAGTGAAAATTGAAGATAATAATGTGTAGAATTGTAGCGGATCAGATTCGAGCTATGTGGGCGATACATACACAGTTAAGACATATGATGGCATATGACATGCCAATCGCCACTTTGGGGGTTACCTTTTATTTTGTCCAGATGGTCTAGATACGGTCCGTTTTTAGAGGCGTGAGCGCATGTACGCTTCAGAGTATGGGGAGGGTATCATTCTAACCTATTTTAACAATTGGCAATAAAACCAACATTGGATGACATAGAGATTATGCCAAATGGCTTTACAAGGACCTATTATGATCCCAAGGAGAAGTTTTACAACGGCACAGCGGGTCACCGTCCGACGACATCACTTTCGAAAAAATATTTTCATTGTAACAAATTTTTTTTCATTATATATTTACATAAATGTATTGGTATTTTTTCATACAGGACAAAAATAATTTCGTTATACATATTAATTTATAAATTCATTTTTAATATTAATTAATTCATATTATTGTGGGGAATTAATTTTGAAAAAAAATTTATATACGTCATTTTTTGATATAGCAGGGTTCAACATCCCAACAAGGTAACATTCCAAAATTGTTAACTTCATGCAGCCATTTGAGTATGTATGTAATCCTCGAGTGTATATATTAACAAATGCGGACATAAATTTATTTTATATTCAAATGCGGTTTTAAATTTATTTTGTACAATTTATAATTGTTTATACAATTCATTGTGTAATTCTTTTATATTGTACATTTTCTAAAATCTATAATTGTTTACAACTTAATATTGTGTTACACATACCAATTTACCTAAGGGATGTCAACATTTTGTTTTTTAGGTTAATAAATAAATAAATTCTTACATTTTCCTAGTGGCAGTAATGTTAACAGTTCCTCACATATCAGGGTTAAAGAATTAGAGTAATTGACAAGTCCTGCGGGCCAAATGCTCTAAGATTAAAGTACTAATTACTTCTTGAATTGTTAACTATCAATCATAACAACAAGGATGTAACACGGATCACAGAGATAATCAACCAAACTACATACCTGGAAGGTTGAGTAGCGGTGATCTGCGTATCGACGACCAAACTTTCGGGCCTTTGCGGACTGGGCAGAGAGACCGGACCGCTGTTTACTTTGTTCAATTTCCACACATCATCAGCGGGCACCCTATCAACTGCTGCCGGAACCAAAGCACCGACAGGTGGAACCGGAGCATTGTGACCATTCTGAATAATTAAAGAACTCCTCGGCGACTTTGCATTGTTCGCTACTTTTGGCACAGCATTCATAATCTCGGAATGCAGAGAATTTTTAGGACTTGTAGGACTAATGGTGGTCGAACTGCTGGCGCTCGATGTCGGTATTTGTGTTGCATCATCGGAGACTTGACTATTTGAAAATCTGTTGTTCGTATCCTTATTAGTTTTGTCACTGGCTCTCATCTCGGTCGCTGTCTTTTTCTCCAAGTAGTTTTGTATAGAATTTAATTTATGAATACTCTGGCTCATAGGAGGGGGAACACTGGTAGTCGTTCCGTTCGTAGCTACTTCTGATGGAAGGGATATGTTCAGATCTGTCTGTTGAATCATAGGAGAGGCAATGGAGAGACTGGAATCTGACGAGGGGTTGGTATTGCTGTGGCTTCGCCTGTGTACCGGAATAGCTGCAGGTGATGCAGGGGAGGTAGGAGGAGAGGGAGAAGCAGCCGGGGCTCCCTGGGAGCTACTGCGAGCGTGCCTCGGGGTCACAGGAGATGTTTCAGTTTCCTCTGCTGGTCTGGTGGGCCTGTTCCACTGTGTAGTCCGCGTCACATGGTTAACAAAATATGTTCTGTAAGAAAAAAAGGCGAATTAAATATTATGACAATATTGCACACATAAATAACACTAAGCATGAAGAAATTTGAGAAATTAAGGTCAATAATATAACTGTCTAAAGACCAAAGACTTTCTGTTAATATAAAAGATATATCATTATTACAAAAGTGTAAAAATGATTACAATTTAGACTGCTGAACCACGTAACATCCCTCATTATCATGTAGATTGAATATTCTTGAAACATAAACAAAAGTAACTCATAAAGCTTTTAGACAAATCAAACATGATAAACAATAATAATTGTCAGGATTGTTCAGTTTAATTCATTGTGTATATAATTAGTGATATACATATTTTATATTGCATTATTGTAAATTGGTGTAATCCCATCTCGAAATAAACCGTAGTCGATACTCTGCTGGTCAGTAGTGAATGCCCCAAATCCTCGGTCACTCGAGAGGTCGCTGGCCATATAAAGGATAATGAAAAAAAATATAGGAGTTTTACCTACCATTAAAACTCTTATTATGTTGCCTTCCTTATCCAGAATATAAATTTGAGAGATAGCATCTCCTTTCGGCCGCGTCTTCACTGTGCGTAGTTACTTTTCCCTCCCTTTTTATCCAATTGGTAGTCTTGCTTCCTCCAGCGCATCCTTGTAATCAGGTAGGCGGAAGCCATTTTGTTTCAATTTAGCTCTCACCAGGCAGACCTTAAGTATATTCTGGATAAGGAAGGCAACATAATAAGAGTTTTAATGGTAGGTAAAACTCCCATATTATGTAGTGCCGTTCCTTATCCTGGTGATAGGACGATGTCAATTGTGATTAATCTACTGATTTAAAAAGACCTGCTAAAGAAAAGGAATTACTTGTCGGAGTTGAAGGACCTTTTATCTCCTTTCTATACCTGGAGAAGGTGTTTTCACATTGCCAATTTCCTCTCTCTAAGATGTCTTGCACTGAGTAGTTTTCAATCCAGCTCAATGATGCTACTGCAGATCTAGTACTGCCTGCTGAAGCATTAATTCCAGCTTCTCTTAGAACAGATTTAACCCATCCTGCAATGATTGCGGATGATGCTGGTTTCGCAGGGCCACACGTAGTTAGGAAGAGATTTGAGTTGTTGCCTGCTTCTATTCTACGCTCTTTTGACAATTCACAGACCTTTTTCACATACTGGATCCAGTGCTACCTTTGGAGATTTGGAGAGATTCCAACCTGACTGTCTATGTGACATAGAGTCAGTTTTAGAACCAAAAACTGACAAAAGAGTAATGAAGTTCCTGGTTTCCACCAAATGATCCTGGGAACATCTTAGGAGAGTTAAGTTATGGACACTTCGCCCCGAGGCCAGCAGCAGTATGGTAGCACAACGTCTCGAAGCTTCGAATAGCATTATCGGTTTTGGCAAGTTACCCGTTAGCCAGGTGCTTACTATGCGAGGACCCCAAGTAGGGGGTTTTGGAGGTTTGTTAGTCGTATTTGCAATCCCTTTCATTATCTGCTTTACCAGTGCATGACTACTTAAGCTCTCTCTATTAGCTGGATTACAAGACATAGATATAGCTGACTTGTGCAGGGCAATCGTACTAGGCGCTAGTCCTTCTACAATTTTTAAGTGTGCTAGGAAACGGGCAAGCTGAGTCCCTGAAGAATTTTTATTTTGGATTAACTTTCTGTGTTGTTGTCCAGATGCTCCATCTTTTCCAGACTTGCTTAGGGTAGAATTTCTCCAGCTCGCACGTAATAAATTTTTCTCTTCTAGGGACCAATCTTTTATGAATTCTTCCCACCCCCAATCAACCACACGTCGAGATGCATGTCCTGAATCCTGGGAGGGTGACAACCTGTTGCCGTGTCGATTAGGGTGTTTAGGAGATTCGGGACTTCTAGAGGAGGCGCAATGGCTCATGCTCTCACATCTGATAACCAAAACACCTTGGGCCATCTGGGGGTCACTAGCATATACATTCCTAAACACTAACATGTGTGTCAGAACACAAGGGATGAGACATGGTGGCGGAAAAACCCACGCCAGTGGGAAATGCCACGTTCTGCTGAATGTATTGGGAAATAATGCCTGCCTATCGCTTGGGTCTAGGGACACAGCTCTTCACTACATGAGCTGTCCAAGATCCAAATAGATCCACCATTGGAACTCCTCATATTTTGAAAATGTTATCTGTGGCAGGGGGGAGAAGATGCCACTCTGGCAATTTTGAGCCTCTCGATAGATGATAGGCTAGACCATTGTAACGGCCAAGTAGGAACTGACTCTATATCTATGTTGTGCCGGTCTAGCAACCTCATTATCCGAAATTTAAGGTGTAACATGGCCACTGATCTGGTTCCTCCCTCGTTGCGGAGATATACCAAAACAGTCTGGTTGTCCGATTGAATGAGTACTGAAGAATTCCTCAAACTCTCGTTCAGCCAATTGAACGCCTCTAAAATTACAAACATCTCTTTTTGGTTGCTGTGGCATAACACTTGCTCCTCTGTCCAGCGACCTGACATATGATGGTTGTCCATCTGAACTCTCCAACCTGGGCCCGCTGCGTCCGTTGACATGAAATGTGTGGCTGGAGGATTGTGAATCGGAAAACACATCTCGATTGCTCAGCCACCAACGCAAATCTTCCTGTACCTGGGGGTTCACTTGAACTATCTTGTTGGGGAGGCATTTCCGCATGGCATTCGACTGCAGTTGCATGTGACGACAGTGAAGGCGCCCCGACCAAGACTTCTCTGTCACTAGCCTTCGAAGCGCAGCCCGGAGCTTCTGGCATTTGTTCCGAGACAGGCGTTTCATGCCATATTTGGTGTCCCGTGTTATTATGGCCTCACAAACGCTCCCAAGTTGTTGTTTCCCTCTTGCCCGCTTTGATCAACAGCGTGGTCCGGTTTCATCTGTCTCAAGCCGACGCTTGGGTTTAGAGCCAATTTCGTAGGACTCTGATACACCACGGCTCTTTGATCGCGTTTGATTATCATCAATATTGCGATACGACATTATTTTGTTTTAATTAATGCACAAAAACAATTCACAAGGTTTCCATTATGTGATCGAGCGATGAAAGATCGATGTCTATTGAAACAAAATGGTTTCCGCCTGCCTGATGGCAAGGACGCGCCGGACGAAACAGGGCTACCAATTGGATAAAAAGGGAGGAAAAAGTACCTACGCACAGTGAAGACGCGGCCGAAAGGAGATGCTATCTCTCAAATTTATATTCTGGATAAGGAACGGCACTACATAATAACTAATATACCATACGGTGCTTATTTGATGGTAATCCCTCACCTCCCACTACTTGTGGTTCTCTCTTCCCAGCCCGAGGGCAGTGTGGGGGGCCTCAAGTCACCTGCGGGCCCCACCACAGCTAAGGGGGACCGTCCACAAGAACCCCCATCGCGGGACAGTAGAGACACTATGATCTGCCCACGAACCGCCTCTGTATCGCCAGCGCTTGCCTTGCAGAGCTCCAAACATTGATCTACAAATATTAAATACATGTACAATAGAACCGCGTTAATCCGAAGTTTAAGAGACCAAAAAAAAATTAATTTTGTATTACGCAGAACCCCGTTAATAAGAAATTCAAGGGACCAATAAAAAATTTAATTTTACAAATTTCGTGATGCGATCGCTTAAAAATCGCAAGTCATGAAAAAATCCACTAATTTAATGAAAAGCATACATACATTCCACAAAATCATCTTGAAAACACAATATTTATTATACTAATACAAAATCTCGATGTAATTTATTATATGTACTACTGAAAGTAATTTGTCTGAATATTAGATTTATTTCTCGTAACAAGTAAAGATCCTCCCTTAAAATGTTCTCAGGAAATTGAACAATCATTAAATAAAATACATAACTATCACACTAAATTTAGAATAATAAGAACAAATTTAAACATGTTTAATTGTTCGGCTTGAAAAAATCATCTATTTTTCATTGACTCATTTTTTGTCTTCCGCAATACCGTTTCTTTCGCTGGTGTTTCGAAATCACTCTAAAAATGAATGCGAAATGTGAAATAATAAGATAACACAGGTTGACATAATTTTTGTAACATTAATGAAAATGCTCTTTTGTGTTTCATTTAGGTAGTTATTAAAACTTTCCCAGAAATGGCCTAGCACATCCCATTTTCGAGTCCCTTATATCATGGAATTATTGAAATTATTTGTACCTGACTTTAGACAATGTAGGAAGAATTGCCACGAGAGGCAGCGGGGGTATTTCCAACGTATTCTACGAACCTTTAAGTTCACTTTTATATTTCTCTAAAGTTTAGTTTGTTTCTGTCTCGTGTACAGTACAGTCAAGTGTTTTTGTCATATTTCATATAAAATAGTAAGTTCTAGTCGTTGATGTTGCAAAAATTCAGCGAATAAGTTTTGTTATATATGTGGACTATTTATTTTAAAGTCACAGGCTAGATCTATATCCGAGGAAGTCAAAAAGCCCATCTTTTAAATTTTAAGTGCCAAATTGGAGATCAAGATAAAAGTTGGGCCCCTCATGTTTGCTGTGTGACTTTGTCATGTAAATTTAGCGCAGTGGATGCATCGTAAGAAAAATTCTATGCCGTTTGCTGTTCTTATGGTGTGGAAAGAACCTACTGACCATGTTAGTGATTGCTACTTCTGTATCACTAAAACAGTAGGGTATTCAAAAAAGTAAAAAGACAAAATTGAGTATCCAAATTTGCCTTCTGCACTAAGGCAAGTTCCTCATAGCTAGGAATTACCGGTCCCGATGGCGCCTTTAAACTTGGACAATGTTATGTTTCTCGGTGATTCTAATTCTTCATCAGGATCTGATCCACAACTTCCTGAGAACACCAGTAATGACCCAACATTTTTAATAACTAATGAACCTCACTTAATAACTAAGAATGAATTAAATGATTTGGTATGTAACCTGGGTTTGTCAAAACAAAAATCTAAACCTCTTGGTTCCAGACGTCAACAGTGAAACCAGTTAGATAAAAATGCAAGTGTTTCACTTTACCGAAAATGGAATATAACATTTTCAAGTTTTTATAAAATGGAAGGATCGTTATATGTCTGTTATGATATTAATGATTTAGTGAATGAGCATAACACCTTTACCTATGTACCTTCCGAATGGTGTATTTTCATAGATTTGTCGAAATACAGCCTAAAAGCAGTCTTGCTTCATAATGGAAACAAAAAACCATCTATTCCTTCACCCCATACAGTGACAATAAAAGAAAACTATGATAACTTAGCTACAGTATCAGTACTATCAGTATTTGTGGAGATTTAAAAGTGATAGATATATTGCTAGGGGTTCAAGGGGGTTTTACAAAGTACATATTGCTGTTTTTTGTGTCCACGGGACAGTCGATCAACAAAAGAACATTTCATTAAGAAAGATTGGCCTCATAGAACTTCTTTTGAACCAGGTACTTCATACATAAAATATGCCCCCCTTGATAACCCACAAAAGTTGCTTCTGCCGCCTCTCCATATTAAGCCTGGACTAATGAAAAACTTTGTTAAGGCTATGGACAAAGAGAGTAATGGTTTCAAGTACCTAAAAAAAATATTTCCTCAGTTAAGTGATGCAAAACTAAAAAAAGGCATCTTTATTGAGAATATACTATATATACACTATATATAATACTTTATTATAAGGAAAATTTTAAGTGATTTCCTTTTACAAGAAAAATTAAATGACAAGGAATTAGCAGCTTGGAACTGTTTTGTAAGTGTAGTAAAGAGATTTCTGGGTAACAAGAAAGATGAGAACTATAAAACACTCATAGATGAACTCTTAAAAACCTATGAACTACTAAGATGCATAGATACATTTGGATTTTTTTCTGGAAAATTTAGGTGCAGTAGGTGACGAAAGAGAGATTTCACCAGGACATTAGAACAATGGAAACACAATACTAGGGATGCTGGAACCCATCTATGTTGAGTCGACTACTGCTGGTTTTTAAAAAGAGATAATTATACTGAACACAAGAGAAAAAAGTTTAATATTTCGTACTACAAGTATGAAACTGACAATTAGGGTCTTGAAGTGTTTGAAAATTTTGAATTATATCAAATTTCGAAAAAAAAGGAGTTCAAATTAACGAGGTTTCACTGTATAAGCAATAAAAATATGAATTATATTTTTAGGTCAAACCACAGTAAACATTGAATCAGTTTGACCATATAATAAATAAAAAATACAATAATTTCAATAGTTGTCATGTTCCGCTTGGCAGAAATCTGTATAAATTCAGAAAACGTTATAAGCTAGCATTTTTGTTTATTGACAATGTGTCATATTAATTATGTTAACAAGAAATTCAATAATGAACTCACACTTCCGCCTTTTACAACTTTATAACCGAAAACCGCACAGAATCACCCACTAAAGGAGCGAGTGAGCCAAATTCTCAATTAAATCAAATCCAGGAAATGCAAGACTGATAAAATAAAGTGAGTGCGTATGTCGCAGTATGTCCCAGATAATAAAAATGAAAGCAGGATATAGATAAGAGGGAACTTACATCCTGTATCTTTGAGCCTTTGTACAGTGGCCGCCTGTATTCGGACACAACCCAGAAAACCGGATCCTTGTCTTTTGTGAATTTTTCTGTGATTCCAAATGCTGGAAACAAAATATATATAATGCATTATTCAGTTATAAACATTATTTAAGTAATCAATTCCTAAACAAATAAAGTATTACCTCAAATGAGAAAATAACTTATACAAGGTGCGTTTTTTAAGTAACGGATTTATTTTTAAAGAAACACAACATCATTTTTACAACACTTTACTTTCTTTGGATGCTACACACCTTAAACTACTTCTCAACATAGTCACCAACATTACTAAGGCACTCGTCATAACGGAGCACCAATTTTTGTATACCTTCGTCATAGAATGACAGCGCCTGGGATGAAAACCATCTCTGTACTCATATAAATAAATCATTGGCAAATATTCATCATTGGCAATACTTACAATTTTATATTTTATGGCTACATTCACCCCTGCATTCAAAACCAGTCACTTCGCTAATGAAAAATCTTTGGTCTATTCGCTAATATAAATTCAACAGTAAGCCATCGGACAAACTCTCATCATAAAACAGCGGGATATTAAATAATTCATTGTTGTATACTGCAACTTTCAAAGTGACAGATGAATTTTGAAACAGCTATGAAGAGTCCACTATTTTTAACTAACGATTTATAGTTTTACTATCCAATATTGGAGGGTAAAATGAGTACTTTTGATGGGTAAATATATTTTACTAACGATCGATCATCCCATTTTCACAAAACTTTTTAATTTAGTACCTTTTTTACTATAGTAAAAATTTACCACCGATCAAACAATCAGCCCTAAAACTTGATGAACTGACAAAATCAACAAACTCTTTGGAGATATGTGGCAGTAAATAACAATGAACAGAGAAATCTGGAAGACACTTGGGGAGGCCTTCATCCAGCATTGGATAGAAAACGGATGATAATTAATAAATATCATTATATATTTTTTAATATAATATATTTTGTTTATAAATCTTTAAATAAATAAGTCAGAGAAAATAAATAATCATTTTAGGAAGTTTAATGTTTCAGTTTCATGGCCGAAAGACAATCACTATCATTTTGTTAAAATGCTGAAATAAACAAATTCACCACTTCACAAGTGGTCAACCTATATGGAAATGCGAATCTAAAATTATGATTAAGTTTCGGGGGTATCGAACACTTAACAATGTTCACAATATTTGATTTACATATACCTACTTATTTCTATAATCAACCAATATAATACTACAATGGTAAAGTGTGCACATAGTACAGGAGCAACAAAATAATCAATTTAAAAAAATAGATATTTTAGTTTACACAGCATAGATATAATAGCAATTTCAAAAAAAAGATCAACATTTAAAGCATTATTATTTTGATAATAAAATCGTGCTGTATTTTATTGTAACATTAGTAAGTATTACAATGAAGTTTGAAAAAAATAAATATTAACATTTACAGTCAGTATTTTGCAGTTCATGTCACACATTGCCAATGAAATGAATAAAATAATTTATAAGAAATAATCCACAGTGATTTTTGTTTCACTGACTTTCAGCTGACATTTCTGTTTCAAATGCATAATTTAAAACACAAGCATATTAAGTAACACACCTCACAGTTGTCATTGATGACATCACTACATGTAAATGTGCCAAAAAACATAAGTTATTTCATTAAAAAACATATCCATAAAATAAGTTAGATGTTAGACCAACCTTATAGTAACACCATCTCCTTTGCCTAAATATAAATCGTAATGAGAGTTCCATTTAGGATCTAAAGAGGCTTTGACAGTATCTGTGGAATGAACTTGGCCGCTTCCATCTACTGAAATTTTAGCAAACGGATCCGGTAAACCTGTAAAATAAAATAAAAAGAATATTTGTTAAAGCCCACTGGTATTTGAAATTAAAATGGTTAAATAGTTGTCAAAAATTCAATGATAGTTTTTGAATGACAGCTTATTATACTCCAAAGAACTGTAAATTAAATACTCACGAAAGAGATCCTTGCGAACTAAATTACGGGCGCACAGTACTGAAAATATAAATGTAAATATTAGCACTAATAACGATAGAATGAAAATATATAGGTCCTAAAATATAAGGCCATATTGGTCAGCATGAGGAACACCAAAATTTAGGAAATTTTATGGTATGATACGGGAAATGAAACCAGATAAACGATTGTTCATTTCACTTACTAGTAAGTCTAATTTTTTGAGTCCCGTATTTACGGGTCGATGGAGTATTCGACATCTTATTTCAGTCTTTATATTTGTCAACATACTATGTCACTCACATCGCCGCTGAACGCCATCTTGTATATTACAAACATCAAAAATTACACATAGCTGGAATCAAAGTCAAGAATTTGTAGACTATTATGCAAAAATAGTATTTATATTTTCATTCTCCTTAGATGATTTTTGGCGACCAAATATTTTCTCTAGCCGTTCTGTAAAATTGTAATCTTTGTTAGTGTTGACATCACATATTATTTAATAGAATATTTAAGTTTGTTCTCTACCCGTGAGAATTATTCATTTCACTCCAAATCTTAACTCATACGAAAACGAAGATAGTCTTTTGCTATTTACATTTGGGTAGAAGCGCATTACCGGAAATATTTACAATATGTTTAATTTATTGTAGTTATTTAGTAAACTTAATTCTAAAATAAAGCGACATTATACATAATTTCTGCTCCAAAACGTGAAATGTTTTTTCATTTTCTTTTTTTTATAATAGTGAGAAATTATTTTTATTAAAAATATGTTCGAGTTGATACACTTACAAGTCTTATTAACGACAGTCGCATATATTAGAAGTATCATATCTATATAAAAAATACGAAAGGTACGTAAAACTGAACTGTATTGGATTTTTAAATATAGTCAAGGTAGTCAAGGCTTGATTTTGAGATCAAAAATTAGACAACATATAAAAAGGGGCTGCTGTCAACCTTAGGTATTTAACCCTTAAACCTCACACTTATAAAAACTTACGTTTATCCTACTTTGTAACGATTAGATGTGAGGTATTTAAAAATATGTTTTTAAGTTATTACTCCAATTAAAAGGATTGTAGTAAATTACATAACAAAAGAAAAATAAATATTAAAGCGTACTATTTAGCACAATTATGACACACGTTGCACGTTGCAATTTAGCACGTTCTGTAGATTGTTTTTCTTGCTCGGACAGAACCCGCATCTTCCCATTATTGGTAGTTCATGACTGCTCACGACTTGAGCCTGCTTGTGATATATTTTTACTTAAATTCCTCTAATGAGTATTTTAAAATCATCGTTCAATGTTGGACTAACTAATTAAATCATTACTTCATGTGAGATTGTGGTGAAATTTAATTTTTTTTTTAGAAATGTGTGTCTGTTTGGCACTGCTTCCATTTATATTCTTTAAAAGATTCTTAGCTTTTATTCCAACAGTGTAATTGAGTTATCCAAAAAACATATGTATATTTTGGCCAATAATGTGTTTGTCGAGAATTTTTTATGGCAAAGTTGCAACCAATATTAAAAAATGTAAATCAAAATTATTTATCTTCAAAATATAGATATTTGGGGGTTAGGACGGTGGTTAAATGAAATAAATGTGATTAGCGTGTGTTGAGGTTTATTATGACAAATGATAAAAACAATGAAGACAGATAGAAATAAATACAGTGAATGAAGATGTAGGAAATGATGAAATGAAATGAATTGACGGTCTTGCTCGGCGAAGGCGAGCCGGCAAGACCGCCATTGTGAAACGCTGAAACTGGAGAGACTGCCTGATGGTGAATTCTCAAGCCAGACTTGTAGCAGCAGCCGGCAGCGCTGTCGCCAGCGTCGATGCCGACTGAGATGGTGGTAGATTTGAATTATGGCCGCTACAGATAATTACATTCATTTTATGAAACAAAATAAATAAATATTTCACAAAACAGTAAAACATTGTAAACATTATTACTATCATAATTCTACCTAAAGATCCACAAACGCGGCCACACGCTAGCTGAGCCGGCAACACCCTGAATAACTGAAACTAGACTTAAAAAGAGACAGCTAGACCGAAATTCATAACAAATGTGGCGGATCTCGCGCATCGTCCAGATGTTCCTCGTTCTATCATTTCTCGGTATCGCGCCATTCCACGCGAACAAAGCGAGAGCGATCGAAGAAGGCCGGGCTGCGCCGCCCGGCGGGCATGATACACATGCACCTCAGATGTGCACCAACACATGCACCAGAGGAGGCGGTCTATGAAACAATTTACGACCAGTACCCGAACCGATCGGACCGCAGATTCACATGCCGGCTCTCACTTTCCACTAACCGTGCATCGTTTTTTCATTATCTTTTATGTATTAACGCCACTCAACGACTTCCTGAAAGGAAGCCTAAAAGGGAAACAGCCCATTCCGTGGACACCAACGGCCATCGAAATCTTAGAGATGTGCAAAGAAGGCCTCGCTCAGATAACGCTACTTGCTCATCCAAAGTGCGATGCTCCGTTATCCATTATTACCGACGTTTCAGATACCACAGCCGGTGCTGTACTCCATCAGCTTGTCAAGGGAAACTGGGAACCACTGGCTTTCTTTTCGAAGAAATTTAGTGCTGCCGAGCGGAAATATGGCGCTTATGATACAGAACTCCTGGCCATCTACCTTGCCGTGAAACACTTCAGGCACATAATGGAATCTAGGACATTCACCATCTTCACTGACCATAAACCAATCATCTATGCCTTTCGGCAGAATTCAGACTATATCAGCCAGTTCACCACCCACATACGCCATGTAGCGGGTAAGGATAACATTGTCGCAGACGCCCTATCCAGGGTCTAGTCCATCGACACTCCCCTGGACTACGCAGCATTGGCGGCTGATCAGGTGGACGACTATGAGTTGCAAAGTTATCTACGGGAAGGATCCGTCCTGTAACTAAAGTATAATATTTTTAGAAGAGACCGAAATCATTCTAAATATGGCGTGGGGTTCTTATAGCTATCAAAACATCATTGAATGCAAATCTTATGGACTCCTAGCATGCCTCTGCTGAGGACCTCTGAGTAAACATTAAATTGTCATCCGGAGTTTATCAAAACATTTTTATCTGTGGATCTTATCACCCGCAAGCCCCTGATCACCACTCTAATTTATTAAAATATTTAAATATGGTCAGTGATATAAGAACCAATCATCCCGATAATGTTTTTATTGCTGGGAGATTTTAATTTACCTACTATTAATGGTTGCCTTCTAATGGATCTAATGTAATAAACCCCTCAAATTGTAATAATGTAGCCAGCCAATACCTTTTGGAATTTATATCATTTACAGAACTCTCTCAGTATAATGATCAAAAAAACCAAAATGGTAGAATATTAGATCTGGTGATAACAAACAATTCTTCATGCCATATTTTTAAATGTAACGATCCTCTTACTCCCGAAGACCCCCATCATAAATCCCTAATTATAGAAATATCAATAACAAAAGAAATCGCTATCCGACCGTCTCCTAGAATTATAAAAAAATTCCACGATACCAACTACTCGTTAATTAGGAATGAGTTGTCTAAAGTTGATTGTATAATTATTCCCAATCAACACGGTTTCTTTCCACAAAGGTCTATCTCCTAAATTTTGACATTGAAATTTCTCTTGCGGTATTATTCAATAGATTCTGTGGAACCGCTCTACGATATCGAGTAACTGGGCGTCCCGGTGACTTGATATTAACCGATTAAAAATCACCGGGACACAAATATCAACCATCGCTACTGCACCACTTGGCGCGAAAAGTGCATGTATAACATACATAACATAAACATAAATTCTCGTATATACTCTTTCTCTATACACGAGTCTTTCTCTCATAGAGAAGAAATAAATGTTAATAGAAATTATATATATATATTTATATATATATGTAAAATGTAATATTAAAAAAGAAAAAAAAATGTACTAAATAATGCCTATCATTCCGAAATTTCTGTTTTCATCTTTAACCAACGATGAAGACAGAAATCAGTAGTTTTATATACGCCGTTATAATTCAACAAATGTCTGGAGATAACCACCATTGCACTGTTTACTTCTAAACTTTACTGAAAATGATTTTTATTCCATAACATCACAAATTTCAAAATAGAACCACGCGCTCCGAAGGCATCCCCAATCAATATAAAATCAGAAACAGGTTTTTACTTTACCAAGAAACCTGGATCAATAGATTGTGCAATCAATGAATCAAGCAATTCTTAAAATAGTTGACGTCACACATTCAAACTAGATAACGGAATGGGTTAAATTTAAAAAATAATGTTACTGTTTCGAACATATTGAAATTGGAAACACAAATTAAATTATATACAATTTTTTATATTTTATATAATTCGATGGTTAAAACATCTTCTAAATTTTGCGTACTACGGCAAAGTAAGTTGGCGACGTCATCTAGCATCATACTAGTCGCACTGTCCTAGTAAAGTGGAAGCGATTATATCGCACACCTAGATCAAAACTAAGACAACTCAAAAAGTCATTTTTCAGTAGACAAAAAAATAGCAACATTTTTCTCCATTTTTTGTTACTAAACTTATAAAACTAAATAACATTTTAGGTCACAAATGTATCCTAAAATGACACTATTCGAGAACTGGGGCTAAGTTAATTGTGTATATGACAGAGCATCCGAATTATAGAATAATAACTCAAAATTCTTGTTTTTTAGAGTTATCCTAGTTTTGATCTAGGTGTGCGATATATGTTTTAGGATGTCCGTTATCTGTCTGCATAAGTGCATATATATATATATATACACAATGCCAAGAAAGATTTAAAGGGCTTACTAGGAGTATCTTTTCACAGCAGATAACATAAGGGCGCAGGATGGTATGCAGGTTACTATTTATGCAACGCTTTACTTATAAAATAGACCTGTGTCTTTGGGCTAGCGACAAGACGCTCGCCTACCTGTCAAATAGTCGAGGGTTTGAACCTTGTCTAGGGAAACTACCAAATTAATCAAATCTTCATAAAACAAGCGCTTAGCATGGTTCGAAAATATAATAGTACGAATATTATGATACAAGTACCATATTTCTTAAAAAAAAAACATTCAGGCATTTTTAATTTTTTGAGTACAGACTGTATTCATTTTATAGAACTCCAGTTAAAATGATAATCAACACGATTTTTTTTGGTTCTATTTAATTTTTCCAAATAATTAGACGATCGTTTCGGATGTCTAGCCATTATCAACTAATAAAACAGAGCAGTGTGGTGAGCTTATATACAAATTTTGTTACAATGTTGGGTATTAAATAGAACAAAAAAAATCGTGTTTGATTTATTATGTTGATTAACATTCAAGCATATTTAGCACTTTTTTCAAAATTACCTATTATTCTTTTATCACACTACTGGTCCTCCGCTACAGAACGACCGGTGGCCACACCTGAGGTCTCATATAAAACCTGTCCTACATCATTTTAGCACATAGGTATCATGTTATTTAAATTCTTCTTCATTTCACTGTAACCTGCTTTTTAATATTGGACCAAGTTTCAAACTCTAGTACACTAAATATTCAGGGGATTTGACAATTAACTTTTCGCCCAGTAAAGTGATCAGATTCACTCTTTGAGAAATGACATTTTCTTGCACAGGACTCTTGATAAGAATTTGATCCTTGGCTTCCACCATCTAAGGATGTGGTGGATTTAGAGTAAATTGACAGCATCATCGGTTTCCATAGCTCCAGATAGTGAGCAGCGACTCACTGCACAAACCAATGTATAATTGGAATGCCAGAGAACATAATCCGGTCACACTAATAATTGTCCTAAGTTGTAACATTTTTCAGAGGCGAAAAAATGTAAACTGACACATTCTATATCTGAGTATCACATAATTACTTTGACATCTCTTTCCAGCATTTTTTGTTTGAAACACCTCAATAAAACTGATGAACACACTCGAGAAATCTGTGTATAGGTAGTAACGATGGGTCCACACTGTACGGAGTACTTCAATGAACTAGTTCTTTACACTCACACTTCGTAGTTTGCACATTTTAAATCGTGCTGATGCTTCACACGCACTAGCAAATAACTTAGTTGCCTGCAACGAAGCTTTTACTCGGCAATGAACACAATTATCTGCAAACTCTATATGTATAGAGACGAAAGAGTTTGCCGCTTACTTATGTAGTTCATTGAAGCAAAGCATCACTATACACTTCATTGAAGTATAGTTCAATAATGAATTGTACTATATTAAGCGCAAAGCGATTTCAACCTGCATTAAAAGTGGGCCAACCCGTGGTGCCAACATACTTCGAGTGAAGCGTTCATTCTGAACACTTCAAGTTGGTGACGCACACTTCACAAAGCGTTCATTACGAAATGAAGTTTTGTCCTTCGCTAATAGGTAGGGTGATTTAAAAAAAAGAAAACAAGCACGATCACAATAGTCTATTATTTTATTGACATCAAGTTATCAAGACATTATATAGTATATTGTAGTACTTAAAAAAACACATGGAACGAATACTCCATTACAAGTATATTTTCACAAACACACTAAAAAATAAACAAACCCCAGTGTGCACTGTACTATATACGACTAACAATTAACTATAGAAAGATACTTTCATCCATACAATGTTAGTAAATTTATAACCAAAATTTAATAGAAATGCTCCTTCATTACACTATATTAACCTACGTGGTACAATCTCTCGGCTCCCTTCGATGGAACTGTTGTCGCTCACTGCTTGTACTGGGAGACATCCGGAGATCGATATACTTAAAAAATAATATAAAAAAATATCCGTACAAGAATTTCAGTTCCGTTTTAAGAATTACGTTCGGCACTACTACACATTTTTTTCTTGATGATACAAATGTAATTACATGTAAAATTTTGTGAAAAGACATGTAAATAATAATTTAGGAAAATTATCAACTATCCGCGAGCTTAAGCACGCTCACCGCGGATCCGTCTGGCGAGCTGAATGTCTTTCGGCATGATGGTGACACGCTTGGCATGGATGGCGCACAAGTTGGTGTCTTCAAAAAGACCTACTAGGTAGGCCTCGCTGGCTTCCTGAAAATACATTTATCATTAGTGCTGTTCCATAAAATAATCGATGACTGACTGATAAAATTAATTTCTATCGATCTATACAAATAATAATATGTGAATTTTATATTTATTATTTGATTAAACAGTTCAAAACACTTCATGTTGGTATCTTGGGGCAGGGTTTCTTAGCATGCAAAATAAACATCATTAGGTATTTTAAGGGCAACCAGCAGATAGCAGCAACTAGAGATGATTGAGAATAGTTTCTAATGATACTTTTAATCATCATGATGTGCAATCAAATAACTACAACAAGAAGTGTTGTAGTGCTTACAAATTAATCCCAGAATTGAATTAACTCACAATGTCGAAAGATATAAAATATGTACTAAATATTATCGACCCATTCTATATAGATAACAAATATTTACCTGCAGCGCGCCAATAGCAGCTGACTGGAAACGGAGATCAGTTTTGAAGTCCTGGGCGATTTCTCTCACGAGACGCTGGAAGGGCAGTTTACGAATCAGCAACTCTGTAGACTTCTGATAACGTCTGATCTCACGAAGAGCAACGGTACCGGGGCGGTAACGATGGGGCTTCTTTACTCCTCCTGTGCTGGGCGCTGATTTCCTCGCGGCCTTTGTTGCGAGCTGTTTACGGGGCGCTTTCCCGCCAGTGGATTTACGAGCAGTCTGCTTGGTACGAGCCATTTCGAATTACTCCTGTAGGAAAAAACGCGCTAATTAATAATATTATAGCGAGAACATAACACAACGCGCACTTCCACTCCCAATCTAACGATATGATGAAATCACAAAAACAATGCTAGACGACATCGACGAAACTTTCCCAAACATTCTCCCATTGCCACAAATCGTTGAAAATTTTGTAAATTTCAAACACAAAATATGAAACAATAAATTCACCTATAATTTGTGTAAATATCGTGCAATAATAACAAAAATATACCTTTAAAAGTTCTCAAATAAACACAGAGAAGCGCGGAAACACAGAGATCATATGCTCAAGATGGCGCCGGATAGTGGGGAGAGATAATGTGGACGCTACTTTCGACGTCGCTGATTGGTACGTCGTCACAGCGAGGCGCAGTTATCATTGGCAGTGGTAAAACGCTCATGTGATTGGTCAAATGATGACGTACGTTTATTGGTTGAGGTCGAATTAGACCATAAAGTTTTATGATGTTAAAGGAAAAGACAATAATTTATATAAATCCCGCCAAAAGTACCATTTTACGTTATGCGCATACGTAAAAATAAGGTTTTTATATTACCATAATTATTGCGAGACTGTAAGGTAAGTATCGTTCAAAAGTACCATTTTATGTTATGCGCATTCATAAAATGAATGTTTTTACACTCTCGTAATAATCGTAAGACTAAAATAAATGTTTTCTCCACTAAAAAGCTTAAGAAATACTTATATTTTAATTTTATAAAAAATATATATTCAAAATAGTATCCCAGCCGCAGATTAAAGTTTTATCAAATAATATGGAAATGACTAATGACCGGTTTGCTCTGGGGAGAAAAGATTAATTGTTGAAATGATAAAAGAACAAGTTTAATGGTTTCTTTCATACAAAATTACATGCCTCAGTATAGATTAAATTGAAAAATATGAGCAAAGGAATTTAGATTGATGTGCGCAATTTAATGCATTTTAGCAGAGTATAATTTACTAATTGTTATACAAACATGTACTGTGAATGAGTGTATCCAAATCAAAGATAAGTTGGATAAGTAATAAAAGGATGAAATGATAGCTAATTGTGGGAAAATTCCATTACGAGAGAATTTTTTTGATTTTTCATGAAAATATTCAACTAATATAGATATTATCACGTTTCTACTTATTTAAAAGAAAAATACGTCTTCAAAACTTCATATAAAAAATGGCTACTAAACACAGATCGTAGTGATACCTATTGTATAAGTACCACGCATAAAATAATTTGTAATCTAGTATTGTCAGTAAATCTTTATCTTATCTAAGTGATACAATTCCACAAAGACATAATTAAACTGTCTTGACAAATAAAGCGAGAATTACCTTAAATTAACTCACACACATTTTACAAGTAAAAATCTCAACCTCCTGATTTTGCAATACCTTTTGTATTCAATCAAAACACTGCAATTCTCATAACTTAAAAATAATACTTATATTTCTCTGAAACAGTTAAGACATATGCAATCCAAATTTTGGGTTCAATTTGGGGATTAAGAAATCGAAGAATCGAGGGGTGACTGAAATATGCATATATGAAATACACATCAAATTTGTTCTGATCGGTTACTTAATTTTAGTAATATGCATAAGGTTATGTGCATATTTCAGTCACCCACTGGATTCATTATTTTCATGAAAGGTCTTTCAAAAAAATCATTTTGATATTTTGTTTGCGGTCATTATGTCGTTAGATCTAATGCCACATGGATCAACGGAGCTTTAGTCGGCTGAATCTTCTGCTGTGGACGTAGTCGTTGGGTTAAAAGTCTGTGGAGCTTTTGTTGTGACACGCAAATTTTGTAATAGAATTCATCTTTCATTTATTGCAGACTAAGCCTGTTTGTTTGTGTGCCTAGGAAGTAAGTTTATTAAATAATAAAACGAGAGTGTGACCACGAGAAATAAAGTGCATACCGAAAATATAATCAAATGTTTTATTACACACTTATATGTGCCAGTGAAACTAGGTAATGAGTGAGAAATGCACATTTGCCAGTAACCATTATGCTTCATAAGATTAACCAAGTGGAGGGTGCAGTGATTGAAAGCAGTATTAAAAAGTGATCGAGTATAATGTTGGTGTTAAATGAAATGCTGACTAAACAAACATCTTTAGATTTTTCATAAAACCAAGGAACTGTAATTTATTATTTAATAACTTTTACTATTCATTTGAAATAATATTATCAATATCATTTAGAAAAATATACCAAGAAGGTCAATCCGAGCAAAATTCGTTTTTCTCATTTAAAGATTAAATATTTATTTTGCTCCATACAATTCTGTTATTTTCAATGTTTCAAATGTGGTACGATCAAGGCAGTTTATTTATTTTTTCTCCTTATTTTAATGATTTAAAAAAACCTTAAATTATGAAAACATACAAATATTTAAAGAATTTATTTAAAACTTCAATATTTCATATGTTCCCTGCCCACTTCCCTAGATCATTTTGAGAGTATCAATAGTTTTCCCAGTGCTAACATGGACTAATAAAATTTAAAATCGCTACAGGAAGAAATGTAACTATAAATTTAAAAAAACCTCATTTTCACACGTATTGTGGTAATGGTAATTGATGTATGTAGTACATCACTAATATATTGAGTTAGTGCGAGTGCACACCGACGACTTTCTGTCGTGATGGCAAGAGCTGTGTAAGAACGCGCACACACAGACGACTACATTTTCAAATGATAGAACAGTTGGTGGCGAACTGTCGTACAACTGTTTTGTCCTTAGTGTGCGCTTGCTCCAGACCATCGTCGCAAAGCGAAAACCGCCGGAAAACGAAGCAAAGTTTTTTGTTTTTCCTTTTCTAAAACCTAAAAACACATTTGTTTTCTTTTTCATCAAAATGTGAATATCATACAAAACAAGATAGCAATTTCATTCTTACTATAACTGAATAAAACGGCGCAGTACTCAGTATTTTTACATCTTATATAAAATATATATGCGGAGTCTCTTTTTTCCATTTTGCATTTGGGCCCAATGTTTTCAGTTACGCTACTGCATTTTAATATGACATCAGTGCCAGCCATATTAAATAATATGAATTACACATACGTAATAAAGGTAAACTTCTTAAATAACCCATCGGCCTACTTTACTTTTGAGTCACATGCTTGAGTTTCATTGTGATGTCCTATTAAAAAATATATGATAATTTTTTTGTATTGATTTGTTATAGGGAAGCAGTGTTAGTTTTTTGTGACTGAATAATAACAATTATTGTAAAATGGTATGTGGATTAAATTTTAAATAGATATAAACAAATCATTATAAACATTTATTCTGATTTGGATTATATTTACATATGCATATAATTTTCAACATATAAATGATTCAGTAATGATAAATACTCACCTTAATTTTTTTTGGTTAAAATTAATACCATTTTGTAAATATCTTCTTGTTGATCTTTTTTTTTGTAGCGGGGAGATACATTTTCTTTGTAATAAATACTATAATATTGATTATAATATAATATACTTGTCAGGTGAGGAAGATAGAATCAACTCTTGTGCCCTGAAAAAGCTCATCCACATCATACCTTCTCATGCGCGCTTGTTGATTGAAATTGTATTTTAATTTATTAAATCTTTTTCACATCTTTAAGCTTTTCCCTGGAATATTTTTACGTAAACAAAGTTTTCAGGGAATGATGATAAACACCCGTGAATATCAGGTAAAATCATGGATATATATTTTTTACCAGTTTAATCTTTTTGAAACAGTATGATTTTCTCATTATAACTCTCACCTCACAAATTGTATATTGAGAAAAATAATAAAATAGATTGGTGCTTGTTATTGGTGAATTAACAAGACTCCCCCACCTAGAGATCTAGTGGTTGGGGATTCGAGACTCACAAAGTTAGTCCTATTTTCGTGGCACAAGTGTTTAGGTTTTTGAAAATAGTAAACATTTTGATGTGACATACAATCCATGTATGCATCTCTATTTAAAAAAAAAAAGTGTCATATGTATGAATTAAAAAGTATTTATTTATACTAAAATAACAGTACTTTATGTATACTGTGGAAATGTTAACATGTTAACAAAAACATATTTTGTCCCATATATATGATTAACTTTGCTTAAATTGAAAAATTCTAAATGTCAAATGTTAACAAAAACATATTTTGTCCCATATTTATGATTAACTTTGCTTGAATTGAAAAACTCTAAATGTCAAAACTTTAACTAGGATAGTTGTAATTTGTAACCATAGAAATTTTAACAAAAGTTTCACAGTTCAGATACATGTGTACTTTGTCAAGTGTTTTTCAGATAATTGTTTATAAAGAGATCTTCCAAAATACAGTATCCAAACAATAAAATAAAAGAATTCAAAAGATATTAGTACATCTAGAAAATTAGTACTGAAGAAAAAAATAGTGAAATTTACACATAAAAATTATGCATTTTATTTCACAAAAATGTTCCCAAATCCCATAGCCCAATTTTAATTTTTATTATGTAAGAGAAAACATTATGTGAATACAGACGCTTCGAAATGAGAACAAAATATGTACACGTAGATCACTTCACAATAATACTAGTAGCTACAGATTATCGGTAGTAAAAATTCAAATGATGTCGAATCTGACTTAGAGGCAGGTTACAAAAAGATTAAGCTTGATTTGCTTTAGTTTTATTTTTGTATACATAGCATGTTTACAGATATAAGTACGGCAAATATTCAGAAACATTATTGGCTGTGCTTTGGAGCAATAGCGTGCTCTGATCCCACAAATTTGGTATTACTGAAAAGAGCTTATTTTTTTACTGTAATTACTCTTGTACTTTTTAAACTTATTAACAAATGTGACCGCTAAACTTATTTAATATAAGAGTTGGAGTATGCGTTATAATGAGACATGTTTGTAAGGTACCTGTAAATTCAGCTCAAAATAAAATATGTAAGTTGCAGCGACACCCCAAAAAGAAATCTACATTGATGATTTTGTATCATATAAAGATATTATTTTAATAGCTGGGTAGATAGACATTATGTTGATTTTTAGATTGATGTGAAGGTTTCATCAGTGAGTTTTAAAAAATTATTTAATAAATCGATTTGTTGGTGCCACTTTTAAGAAATACTTCACAGCTGATATATAATTAATGACAGATTTCAATGTATCCTTAACGAAAAATCTGTCAATTTATCTGTCGACCCTTTGAGGACTTTGTATTCATTTTCATTCTGAAGTTGAGAATATTCAGGTTGTTATTAAAGTTTATTTTTGTTAAGCAATACTTAATAATAAGTAATTCATAAATATTTTATCCTCCCAAAAATCTTCAAACGATTCTTTTGAAAACATGTACATAAATATTATAGGATTAGATTTTTTTTAAATACATATTTAGTCAAATGCAACAAATTAAAATGGGACCTTTCACTACAACCTACTACAAATTCGACCAGTAGATATCACACGGATTAGTGAAAAAATCTGTGCCCACAGCCATAAAGATAAATCACTCTTCCGATAAATCTATGAAAAACATGTTTAATTGTCCACTGACTGAAAAATATTAATTGTCTTTAAAATCGAGCTAATTAAATTAGCTCAAATATCATATACAAAGCTAATGGTCACATATTTTTGGTTTGACTAAAAATTTATAACGAATGCAATATAGCAGCATGACTAACAGAATTTTCTAGGAACAAGTTTTCTAAAACAAACTTTCCTCAGGGACCATCGTCAACATTATTTCTATCCCTATGGAAAAATCTTTAGTTATACCTGTTACAATGTAAAACTATTTTTAAAATGTAGAGTATTTATCAGATGAAAGCAAAATTAGAAAGACTGGATCTTTGTCGTGCTGCATGGTCTCTGCTAGGAGTGCAAAGAAAGAAAAATGAAGAGACACTCAGGTCTACCGGATAGTACTCCCCGTTCCATGTTTGTGTGTGCAAAAAAAAGAACAAGGATTGTTCTGCACACAAGTAAAAAGGGTAAATAACACAAAAAAATAAATTAATTTGAAAATTGAAAATTTATTAAAACCTACCTACCTAATAATTTTATGAATTCATTTTATCAATGTTGCCACAGATCAGATTATTTGCATTTTTTAATATAATAAAATAGTGTTATCTATTTAGTAAAATAATCAATGATTTTATAAGTGCAAAAAATAAATAATGCAACCGACCCGCAGTACAAATGACAGACGGTAAACATTTGGAAAGGAGTTCACATTAATATGACAAAATGCATTCCAGATAATAAAGATTCCATACTTTAGCCACGACACTTAGGCCAACTACTTTATAATAATTAATTCTAAATTCTATATTTTAACGACAATAATTATTTGAAAATTTGTTGGTTCTACCTATCTAACTAAATATTCTGCTTAGGTATAATAATATATCTTGAAATGATTATGCATTATGATTCCAAATTAGTTGGATTAAAAATATATTTGCTGTTAGCTTGTAATACATCATTTGGGAAATCATAATTATTATAAAGTTGAACAAATTAATGTAAAATTTGCTTTCTACATACAACCCATTAGACAGCTCTAATTCTATAAATGCATCGATGAAAAAATAATTACCATTACATCTTACTTATGATTTACAGTAAGTTTATAAAAATACAAATATAGCTGTGATAAATATTTTGCGCTAGATATATTTAATATCTAGTTGATGTACAAAAAAATGATAATACATCTTGTTCAGTCTTCAGATATACCAGTATAGCATTTCCCAACGGGCATTCTGTCTTTAATCTACACTGCAACTGCACTTACACAACGGGAAGTCTATCAGACCTCCCACATAGGCTTGCAAAGCTTATGCCTAAAATGCTCTCCAATTCTACGGTTGCATTGATTCGAGCAAGACCTGACATTGTCTACAACACTCCCTGAAATCCTATTCTTCTGTTTCATTGCGGTTTAATATTTTTAAATCTGGTTGCCCTCATTTTGAGTTTCCTCCTTTACCCATAAGTACAGTACCAGCCATTCAGATTGCAGAGTAGAAAGGGATAATAGTTCTGAGTTGGGAATAGCTGCACTAGTACACGTCATACAATGAATGGATATTGTGGCAAATGACAGAACACCTATTGTCAGGAATCCAAATGATATTTTTCAATAAAATTACGACACCAATGCCTGATTATTAATATTTTAGAATTATAATTCAATGTGGATAATACAAAAATACTTCTTATGTGATTAAGCCACTCATTAAAACCTTTGCTCAAATTTTGTATGTTCAAATGTCACGTTTTACATTATTTGTAAATTTAGTAGGTCAAATAAATTTAAAAAATCATGAAACACATTTCAACAGTACAGTACAACAGTTGTAATGAAGGCTTAAGCAATCTAATGGGTATGGAGATCCAACAAGTACAGAACGCTACGGGGCAATAATAATATATATAAAATATTAATTTGAAAAAACTACTTACATCTATATTCTGTAGAAGACTTATATTAATAATATTCTTAAATATTTTATATTGAAAAACCTCTGAAAAAACAATCCCAAATGCCTCCTCACAAAATGGTTAAGATGTATAGTCAGCAAACACAAGTAGATTTTGATCGAACGTTTGACATATACAGCAATAACTATTAGATCAAAAATGTCATTCATTCTAACCGTGTAAAAAATGTCTCACCAATATTGTACTGTAATCACAAAGTGCTTAAAATATCATCTTGCAAAACATTTAAATGCAACCAAATATTAATAATTTTTGGTTACATGAGACAGTCATATAGTATTACATCAGCTCCATCATCCCAAGTAAAAACAATATACATATCTGCAACTGACCGAAGAGTTCAAATAAATTTATATTTTAGTTAATCATTCGGAAACCAAGTGCCGTAAGCGCATAACTAATGCTGTTTGTTTAATTTGTAACATCATAGGGAAACATAAAACTGCAACTTTTTAGTAACATATGAATTGTTGCTGATGCTACTAAACTAATACAAATTATTCGTATTTTTTTATTACAACCACGGATAATGTCATAATTTATACTTTTTTTTTTACAGTGTGGGCTATCGTTATATGTACTTTACACACTACCAGATTTAAATCTAAATGTGTAGTTTTTGATACGATTCTTTAGAAATTTTTACATAGTAAAATATACAAATCTTATTTTGTAAAAAAAAAAAAAATAGCTATTATGGGAAGCGCAGAGTGTATTTCAATTTACAGAGATTCTAAGGTTAATGATGTATTTTATTTGATGTTTTCATTAATGTGGTTTAAGCACACTTGAAGCAAATTCTTTACAAAAGTTACACTGCATAAATTATCCATTTTATAATAATTTTCTTAAAAAGGTTACTCGTTTGATTTGGTAATACTGAAAAATATCATCTTCATTGCAAAGATTAGATCTGTGCTGTGTGAACAAAGGGTAAATTGTACTCTCCCAGAGATGAAGAGTCTGCTATTGGCTAGAGACAGGTAGCTAAACCAAAATATGTTTAAACTGTTTGTTCAAAAATAACAATTTAATAAAAATACTGTGCTGCAAATTGTTTTAACTTGGGACAACCGGAATGTTGATGTTGTAACAAGAAAATGCCGGGGGGAAAACTAATATTACATAAACTCCATAACTCGATAAACTGAAAATTATTTTCTTAAATATTAAATGCTTTAAAAAAAATCTTTTTCAAGTTTAATGATATATTTTTGATTCACATCTACGATGATACATGTTTATTATCAATTTTGAATATTAGGTGAAATCAGAATGAAAATAAAAAATGACCCTGAAAAGAGAATTAAGACTTATTTTTGAGCTGGTAGATTTCATGAAAATATGAGATTAATGAGAAACCACATAAAACAACAATCTGCTAGCTAGAAAAGAGAAATTGTTTTATTTTAAAACTGTTAACAAAAATTGCTGAAAATTTGAAATGAATTTAGGACGCCTGTTCGAATTTGTAATAGGTAATAATACATTGATACATATTAATATTCGGTATTAAATTTCTTCTAAAAGTTAATATTGTAAGTTGTGTCGTCCATTTGTAAAAATATATAAGTTAAAAATGTGAATACAAATAAATATTATATTCAAAACTAAATCAATCTGATGTTGAGTTTACTGTTCAATCCGTGTCATTGAAAATAAACCATGATTAAATGATATTTAAATCTAGATACAATTGGTCCTTAAGCGACTATATTTGTTCCATATCAAAATATGTATCAAAATATACTCATTTTACACTTTGTAAAACAATAAATAATAAGAAACTATAAACTTACATAGATTTATATTATAATATATTATAAAAAGATAAATTTAAGTTTCAAGAAAGATTCCATCCCTAATATAATGTTTTGATTATGCAAGAGTTTTGTATAAACAGAGTCACGCGTTGCCACACTTTTAAATATTATTCCAGCTCTTTGTTTGGTAAAAAATAAATACAACATTTTTCAACTCTTTCAGCTGACAGAGAAAGTTATAATTGTCCGTAAACACTACAAAAATATTCAATTTATGTGCTTGACTTTCTTAAAACAATTACTAATAGGCAGTCTCAAACATCCTTCCTGAACAGTGATTTCTCATTTGGTTTTCAATATAAACTACCCTACTTCGAGTTAAGGGAATGGCTATTTGTAAGTATGCTAAAAGAAAATTATATGAGAACACAATAATATCATAAAGTTACATTGTACAAAGTCAAAACATCAACAATGTGGTCCTAGTATAAAATATCAATTTGTAAATTTCTCAAACCATTATTTCTGTCAGTATCAGTGGAACGTGTAATTGTTTCCAAGATCCTCAGCTCACGAAATACATCTCTCTGTGAAGATTGGGATTGATAAAATGCAAGTGTTGTAATTATAAAAATATATATATATGAAGATGTCTTCATACGAGATAAGTAAAGTCTACGAGCTTCCACCTTAGAAGAAACGTTTCCCATAAATTCCATGGGATTGAAGAGCTTCACTTGTCACACATTAAAGATATATTAATTTTTTGTCAAATATGAATACAAAGAAGTCAAAGTGAAGATGTCATGATATCACTGCGGAGACCAGACAAAAATTGAAAACACCAAATTTCACATATACAACACCGAAGGAATTTTTTCCAATTTAGACAATACTATAATTATAATCACAAGAAACAATGTCAACATCCAACTCCTTAGCGCAGGTCACAAGAAATACAATCTTTATGTACATCAATTATGTGAGAACAATTTCCACAAAGGAATTTGTATGACTGAAATGAAGAATAAGCTATTTGTGAGTTCATAATGTTTGTATCAAAATATGGAAAGATAACAGAGTTGCAAAAATTGAAAATCACCTTTCACTTAACACAACCTAACAATTAATCTTGGCTAATAATTGGAAATGCGGTCCATTATAGTAGAAAAATAATATAAAAACGGAGGACAACACTACGGCTGGGAACTCACGGGTGTTTGGCAATAGGGGCACTCCTTCTGTGTGGAAGCGCAGGTCTCGCACATGACATAATGGTTGCAGGGACCTAGCGTCACGGAGCGGTTCTGCTCCTCACATACCATGCACTTGGTAGCGGTCTCCAGGTACAGCACCTTCTCCACCTCCTCCAGGTCAGCACGTAGCTGAGCCTGCAGAGCCTTGAGCGTGGTCAGTGATAGCCCGCGCAAGTCGGAAGCGCGGCGCAGGCGGTGTAGAAACGGACTGCCCTGAAGCTGCTCCAGCTCCAGACACAGAGCTGCCACGCGACCCAGCGCGTCTTCCTTCTGTTGCTCTGCCAGTGCTACCTTGCGCACGGCCTCTTCGCTCTCACGCTGCCACGCTTCGCAAGCACCACGCGCCTGCGCGATGCGCTCGTCCCAGCATGCCTGCTGGGCACGGGAAGTCTGCAATTCTTCTCTGAGGCGATTCAATTCTGATAGATTGTTTCCCAAGGATGGACTAATTGAAAAATTTCCTATGTTGTTGTGATTCCGTGTCCCTGGGGACATGTTTTGGAAGTCAAACAGTGCACTTCCCGTGCTGAAGCTGTTCCCCAATTTGTTAGAAGTTCCTAATTGCATATGAGAATTGAATAGCGGTTCTAAAGAATGATCTTGATGTGAATATCTAGTGTTGGACAAGAATCCAGATTGTAACTGAAGAGGAGAACTGGTGGAAGGACTGAAGTTGTGGATCCCGGAACGTTCTGCGAGTGCGGAGCCGGGAATATTAACTGGAGCCGAACTGCCGAGAAGTCCAGCCCCAAGAGAATTGTTCATACCTTGGCTGTCATCCAATTCGGTTAAATCACGATCCAAAGAAGCTACCAAATTCATTGGATCTTCTAAATGCAAGTCGTCCAATGCATTACCTGAAAATATAAATAAATATATTATAATTACATCATATTTAAATGAACTAGCAAACAAATTATTATCATTAAAACAATATGACAATTAGAATGAAAAAAGGAATAAAATATGTAACAAATTAGTGATCGGAACTCACCTACGACCTCGGTGATAAGTGTGGGGTCAAACGAGGGCAGCCGCTGTGCCGCTTGCTGTTGCTGATGGTGATGCAAGGCCAGGTAAAGGGCTTGCTTACGAGCCATCTTCTCTAACGGTGATAGGGTGTGATCAGTCTCAATGGATACTAACTGGGCATTCAGCTCGGAGCGGAAATCTGCAATATCAAAAAAGACTATCACAAAATTAGCATAGTTTTTGAAGTATTAGTGAAAGGGGCTGTTCTCGTTTGTGTTTTCTTAATTGTGGCAAATAATATTCAGTTTATTACTTTTAAATTAGTGTAAAGGTCCTATCTTAAGTGATAGTTTAAAAAAAGCCTAATCTGGTGTATAACTTCCAATGAGGTTATAATACAAGAGTCGAAACAAATGTGGTGATTTGAAGCTTCAGCGGTAATTTCACGGAATTCATACGGACACGCCGATTAGTCATCTCCCGCTTTTCGCTGGTGACACTTGGCTATCATTAGAACAAAGTGCACTTTTTAAGTGGTTTAATTATTCAAAATGATGACTAGTGCTGTCAAACTGTGTTCATTAAACTATAATATATTATCAAGAGCATTAAGTGATATTGAATTTCACCGTAAGAAGTATTTTTTAAAGTTTTCCCATACATTAATATCGGCACCTATCACAAAATTTTTGATGAATTAATTACTAGAAATTAATATAGAGTACATCATTGTATTTAGGTATAATGAAAATAAATAATAAAGTTAATATATGTGTGAAAAATTATAATATTTTTGAAAAATATTATTTGTATAAATTATGAGCTAACTAAAACATTTTTTTAAAATTAGTATATTTAGTAAAAATTATCTTGTTCCCTAGCTTTCCAAAGGATCCAAAGAAAATAGCACTATGGGAAACTGCAATAAATAGGTCTGAGAGGAAAACTAGTACAGTCAAACTCTGTTAATTCGTAACTCACGGGAACGAAATTTAAAAAAAAATCTAAATTATGAAGAACGAGTTTTTAAAGGCAACATTAGAAATAAATTTTTATAAAAACGTGTTAATTTACTGCGTCTGCAATTTAGTGCACTCCGCCGCTGTTGACATCGCATTTTCGTACTGAAACATGATGACCCCATTATTTCAACTTCTTATGTGTTTATCACATAACGTATTTCTCCTGAATAAGAAAAAGTGTGGTGAGTGGTAACGTGGCAGTCTCTCAAGGCAACAAAATCACGCACATTAATTTGATTGGCAGTCGAACTCACCTTTTCCATCCGATTTGGAATATTTAAAATGCACATGAAAAATAATTAAACTTTTAAATCTTCATGTATAGCTGGCCTTGTTGGTTGAAGTTTATTATTTTCCTGCGATTTTTTAAGTTCGAACCCAGAGAGGTACTTAGGATTAAATTTTTTCCGCCAAATTTATCTTTGATATCAATTTTTTGTCGGTTTTCAAAATAAACTCTATTTATCCAAATGGTCAAGGATTTATACGAATTACAAGATGTTGGTACCATTTTAGAGAACAAGACGTGAAAAAAAAAAAGAATAAAATATGTCAATGAATTTTTTTTTAAATATGAATGATTTAGGTAGCATCTTTAGTACCTATATATGCAAATCGCAACATTTCATAAACATAGAAACTAGATCAAGTGATTCAATGAAAACATTATTTTAACAAATATTATAAAATGCACAATGGAATTTGATATACATGTCATATTACGTACATGAATTTTGCCATGTCTTAGTTCAGCACCTGTCATACCAGCGCGCGGCGTCGTGATTGACCGGTAAGCGGGGCTAGTTGCAGATGTTTACGAAGGGATAAAGGTCAAATGACTTCGCACGAGTTTAGGGATTTAAAAACATTTGCAAAACAAATTATTTATTGTGGTTGTCAAAAATGCATACGAACTGCAAATAATCAGATTTTACGAACTATCGGTAGAAATTAGTACGAAATGTTATTTTCGGGGAATTTTTTCTTGTAAAAAATGCCAATTCCGTAAAAATATGAAATATAGGATTACGAATTAACGGAATTTTACTGTATATATAGTCACATTTGTTCAAAACATTTGAAAGAACAACTATTCTATGTATCGTCAGATGGAGCAAGAAAACTTTCCGAAAATGTTGTTCCAATTGAATTTTTACCTTTAGTAAGAAGTGAATTGAAAAAGAAAGTAAAGAATTAGTATATTCATTTTGTGCTAACATTTTATTGCATTTGAATAGATTAACCTGTTAGCTGCCCAGAAAAATCCCTAGGTGAAACAGCATGATGCCATCAATTGGCGGCAAAATTTGTAAAATTTAAAATTCATAGACTAGTTTTTTCCAAATAGTTATAATACGAAATAGTTATTTATTTGTTATTTGGAAGAATGACTTCAGATTTTATCTATATTTGGAACGAAATAATTATCTGTCTTCCATTCAAACACTGGCCTAACCCCTGAACTTGTTGATGGATGGTTTTCATCAACAGTATTGTCAAGGTCTTCTTCATCATAGATGTAAACCTCAAAATAATCATCCTCGACGTCGTTCTCATCATCGGACTCAGCGGTAGTAATAAGCATATCGGAAATTTCTAGGAAATCCGTAATATTACCGAATATAAGGAAAAGGTCCCACTCCGCCATTTAGTAAAAAAATTATATATATTAACACTTCACATCACACATCAGACTTATATTATTAACACATATGAAATACCGTTCGCGCCAATGGCCAATATGGTCTATATCGAAGCACTCACTGTATTTTTATAGTAAAACGCGCTTAAAAACTAAAAAAATAATAATAATAATATCTTATTCACTTTAATTACTCACTTACAAACAAATACGTATCACGAAATAAGGGTACAATTGTAAATATATGTGTATTACAGGATAAATCCTGATAATACTCAGCACCGGCTGGAATCAAAATGTAACTGACAAGTACTTTCCATTTGAAAAGTTCTGGTATTTTAAAAGTGCGTAATTAGTACGTGCCATGCATTTGTCATTGATACGAGTGGCGTGTGTGTTCAAATATTATACTGAAAATCCGGTCATTTGAATAAAGACGAAATCTGGCAATCCAAAATTACTGGCATCGGCGCGCGCTGTTACGCGATTCAACATTTTTTGTCTATGGTATAGCGCGATATATTCTGATGTTTATCACGCTATCCCTCTCTCGGACGGCGATGGTCGTCCTGGGCCTTTTTAGGGTTAATAAGAAATTCAAGGGACCAAATTTTTTTTTAATTTTACAAATTTCGCGATACAATCGCGTAAAAAATCCCAAATCATGAAAAAATATGCTAATTTCATGAAAAGTATACATATGTTGGCATATTTTGCGAAATCGTCTCGAAAACGCAGTATTTATTATATTAAAACAAAATCTTGATGTCATTTATTATATATACTACTGAAACGTCGTAATAAGTAAAGATCCTACCTTAAAACGTTCTCAAGAAATTAAGCAAATTATTAAATAAAATACACAATAACTATAACAATAAACTAAGAATAATAAGAACAAATTTAAATATTTTTAATTGTTAAGTATGTTTCGGATTGAAAAATCTATTTTTCCTTCTCATTTTTTGACATTTCCGCAATACAAATTTTACCACCGCATCAAATGAGGGCATGAATCTCGGGATCACTCGAAAAATTTCACGTGAAATAATAAGATAAGTTATATTGTTAAATAATGTCAGTCAAGGAAAATAAAGATTATTAACACAACAAACAGTTATTAAAAATTCATAAATACATGAAATAATACGAAAGGTCTATCTTTCAAAAAAAAAAAAAACTTAGGTGACATGGAAATTAAATTAACTGTTAATCCCATCTTGAAAGAATATGAAATATGCAGAGAATACCTGGAAATATGAAATATGCAGAAATTAAAATAGTCCAGATCTTTTTTACAATGCCTGTATTGTCTTAGTTACGGCAAATAATATTCAGTTTATTAGTTTTACACTGGTGTAAAGGTCCTAGGTATTATTATTATTATGGTTAAAAAAAAGCTAATTTAGTGTAAAACTTCTGATAATAATAATAATAATAATAATAATAAAATCTCACATTTTTATAAAAAAAAACATGAAATATGAATTAGTATTGCAAGTTTTCCTTAACAAAATTTTGATTAATATATAAACACATTTTTGTATGAAAAATTGATTGAAGGGATTTAACTTTGAAATATAATTTGATTTATTTCATTTTTCATATTGTTTGTCATCTACTGCATTTGAAATGATATTCATTGGTAAGTGCAAATAGCCTATTGCAAATGTGAAATGGAAATATGTTCCTGCGAAAAATTTATATAAATCTAAAATGATTTAACATTCTAAGAAAAAAGTTTGTGCAAATAAATTATAGTTTGTACTGTTTGTAGTTTGCAGTAAGAAGAGAAGAGTGGCTGGAAAGATACCTGGCATACTGTTGGCGGGTCCCATCTGTCCAAGTGGATGCGAGAGGAGTCCGTGCGGTTGCTGCAGTTGTAGTAGCTTGTGCTGTAGTTGAGCTCCCGGGGCCTTGCTATGCGAACTATTTGAACCCAGACTGCTGGTGGAAGCAGACTCGGACACTTCACCACTGCCATTCTGAAGACAAACATTTTATATGCATATGCGAATATGAATTCATAATTATAATTTTGTTTTGAAATATGTAAAAAGGGAAAAATTGCTGAAATGTGTATTTGAAACAGGCGAATGGCAAAAATCAAAAGAAATATTACTTTTTTGCCGTAAGTTATTAAACACTTATTCCCAGCGAGGAGTTTGGTGGGAGAAGATCCATCATTTTTAGTTTTATTTACCAAAAGTTCTTAGAACAAATTGTACAACTGGATAATGTACAGTGGTTTGTAATACTTACACTAGACTCAGAGCTCTTCTTGTCAGGTGGCAAGGCAGAAGTCAAGATGTCGGCCAGATTAGTGCCGCAGTCCAGGGGTGCAGCTAGTTCACGTGCCAGGGACATCTCTTCTGCTTCAAGTTTAACAACATTGTATTAGGTTATTTAGGGTGGTGAAGGCCAATCTGCTCCATTGATAAAAACTAACAGACAATGAGCTGTGATAAAATTAAACACTTGAAATTGAACTTAAATCACTTGTGCTAAAGTTTCACATAGAAAAAAATCTTAACAATATAAAAATGTAAACTGCAATGCAAAATACAAAAAACTTTTTTATGGAGATTGTTAAATTTCCAAGAAAGAAATTGAACAATCAACAAGTATTGCCAAAAAATAAAGAAATCAAATGTAAAGTGTAGCAAAGGTAGAGGTAGATTGGCTGTTCGGAAGCATGGATAAACAGCTTATTGAAAACTGAGATTTTAATAAATACGATTTAATTTCCTAATATTCAGATACAATGTGAAAATACAGCCAATGTCAAATTATTTTAACACTGGTGGCTTTTTTGATAGTGCGCTAGTGCGCTGAACCAACAATGCTATTTAAAAATGTAAGTTTAAAAACTATTTCACAACAGCCAAATTAGATTAAGTAATTATATGTAGATTATAAGATCAATAAAGGTGTCAATTGTAAACAGATGATAAATAAAAATGAAGAATGACTTACGTTCGACATGAGCAAATGCGCAAAAAACACCACGTGGGCAGTATCCAGCTTGTTGTACATCATTACATTTAGTGCTTTTGTATATCTCTGGATGGAACTGCTGCTCTGTGCGCGTATGGCAGTACGAGCACTGGTCTCCATTGTCGCAGTTACCGGGTTCACCCCACTCCTCTCCATGTTTCACATTTGGGCATGGAGTGCTGCGGTATTTGTACTTGCGTGGTGAACGGCGTTTGTCCTTGCTATTGTGGTATTGTGGGCACGCATAACCCTGGCGACACAGACGAGGTGGACGCTTGCACGCCTCTGTTTTGTATGAAGACAGGACATAATTGGTATCTGAAATAAATAAGAATCAAGTATAGGACACAAAAAGCTTTAATAAAATTACAAAATTTGAGGGAAAATAAACAATTCAATGGAGAATGGGCTACGCTAAGCCTCTTGACAAGATGTTACACCCCTACCAAATAAGAACAATATCCGCTTACGTAATGTTTTCATTTCAAATAAATTAACCTATTGTTTCTAAGTAAGATTCATTACATTTTTATTGAATTATTATTAAATGGGAAGCCTTAATATGGAGAATTCATGCTTATATGAAATATATATTCTTATTATCTTGAGCCAAGATTACAAAGATAAATCTGTATTTACATATTAACAAAATGTTAAAAATTCATAGTAAAATTTGCAAGACATGAGTTTTTGAAAGTATTAGTGAAAGGGGCTGTTATCACTTGTATTTTCTTCATTATGCCAAATAATATTCAGTTTATTACTTTTAAATTAGTGTAAAGGTCCTATCTAAGTAATAGTTTAAAAAAAGTTAAATCTAGTGTAATCTTCTGATATAAATGAATAATAAAAACCCACATTTTCGTAAAAAAAAAAAAAAAAAGGCAAAATTTTAATTATCATTGAAAGTAGTAGTAGTACATACATAAATGAAAAATCTCAAGACAAATAATTATAAATTTGAAATATGTAGAATTTCAACTTTTATAAAAGCAACAAAGTATTTAGCTCTCCTGAAATTGGTCATTCCATTATTTACATTATTCCAAACATCTCATTAATGTGAATGCAATATTGTCATTTTGGAAATGAATTTTTTCTAATTATGTAGAAATGAACAAATGAGAAAATATAGCAAATCCCCATATTGAACAAGCAAAGAAAAGTATTTTTTCTACAACAAATTATTATGGTGAGCGTACACGGACAAGACTTTATTCTCTCGTCTCAGAACTGTAAATAAAGATTGATAAGTATCAGATGCATTTTTCTATTTTCTCTCAACTCTGCATCGTGTTCAGGCGACTTTCGAGGCAAGTCTGCGAGACTAGTTATACACGCACCATTACAATTAATCTTGTATATAAGTAATGTAAACCACCTTCCATTACAATTAAGTTTGTAAATAGGCAGAATAGAAAGAGCAGAATGTGTAGTTTTGTTTTGTAGATTCTTTGAAAAAGTACATTAGTTATTTGATCAATTTCAAAACAACATAATTACCTCTAAAGTTGGAACAAAATAAATGATAAAAATTATTTTTGTAATTAATATGAAGACAGAGACAAAGTTTGAACAAAGAAGTTAATTAGTAGAATTTAAACAACATTAAAATTCCCTGAAATAGTGAAGTTATACTCGTAACATTATACATTAAATATATGTAGATTAAAACAATGCATGTTTATGCAGCTTAAAACAATTGCTTATGTTGCAATTGCACATTACTGAGAAATGTATATAGTTCAACAGAGCTGCACATTATATATTTAGATGCTTATTATGCATTTAATAAATAAATACAAAAATACTGCAAGTATATTTATAAATGAGATTATTTTTTATCTAGAGTTCAAGTAAATTAGTTTTTGATTGTTCAATAAACATAAATTCTTTTTATCTATCATTCAAGACTCTCCGTAATAATTATGTAAACATTTTTGAGATACCATAAAGCACATTCAGAACAATACAAAAATAAATAATTTATAGTCATGATGTAATAGCAATCTTTCAATACAAATTTTTTTCTTCAACATTAAGTTAAGTGTAATTTATTGGGGCCAATATTTTATTAATAATAGTGATCTCCAAAACAGTGTAAGAAATAGTAAGAAAATAATAAAATCAAATTAACTTCATATTGTCCCAGATGTTTCACTGACAATAATGGCATATAAATATTGAAATACTATTTCTTACAAATTCAAGAGAACCAATATTATCATTTGTAATAACATAAAGAAAAAGATGTGTAGTAAAATGATAAAAGTATGAATTGTCATTTTTTTAAAAAAAAATTGCTCTCTACAATATCAATTTTTTTAAATACATAAAAAGTTTTAAATTACGTGCCATCTATGGTGAAGTATTTTGAAAAAATAATGATATTAAAAACAGAAACATTGATGTGAAATCAAACCTTACTGTACAAAAAAATATCTAATAAAAGTTGGATTAAAGTAATCATTCACCTTGCCATTTTGGATCTTCATTCATGAGATTTCTTTCTTTGTCTAAAACATTTGGACCGTTGGATGTGGCTCCATTTGCTTCAGAATCGGGATTTTCTATCGCCTGTATTTCTTTAATGTCATAAACTGGCGGTCTAAGGTCATTATTTCCATGAGCAAACGCGCAGTGCGGTCCATTCTTAACGCAAAATCCCCTAGCGTCTGTATCGTGGACGCACATACAAGTTTTATAATAACGTAAGTGGTAACGCCTTTCAGTATCACCCGCTGTTCTATGAAGGAAGGGACATCTGAAATAAAGAGAATGTTTTAAAGTTAAGAACCAAATTAGTAATTTTAGCATTTAGTTTGGAAATTTGTCACAAAGACAATATAGATTACTGTAAATACTATGTAACAAAATTATTGGGAAAATGAAAGGGCAAAAATGTAGATTTCAATATGATTATGCTTGGCAGTAATAATTAATTCTGACATCTAAAATAATATTTTATTTAATTGGTTATGTTAAAAAAATAACCTTAAATGTCAACAACCTTCTCAACACCACTCATAATATTTTTATTCCACTTATACATGTATATGATTATTAACTGATTTGAAAATATTGTTTTTGGGTAATTTAGACTTCTGAGAAACCCTTAGGAAATTGCTAAAGAATTCATCCAATTTTCATTTGTAACAAACTAAACATTTTAAAAAGACCCTCCCCCCACCACCCGTAAAACCCCCCCCCCCCCTCGCTAGCTCCCAAAAAACTCCCACCCCTCCCCACAAAACACCAACACACAAAATACCCCCATCAAACCCCCCCCAAACCTCCCCTTACCTCCACAACAAAATTAACACACCACTACTCGAACCACACCTCCAAAATACCCTCCCCCCATCACCACCCTCCACAAGCCCATTAACCCCCCACCCCCAAAAAATTCCCCCAACCCCCCACACCACCACCCCCAGCCACACCACCACAAGCAGCCATATCATCACAAACCACCATCCAACCCTCCCCCAATATTACCCCACAACTAATACCCCACACCACTCCCACCACCTAATATACCCCCAATACCCCCCAAACAACCCTCTCCCCATACCTCACCATCACCAGCCAGCCACACCTCTCCCATCACACAACACATCCCCCACCCACCGTTCCACTCTCCTTCCAACCCATCACATCTCAACCTTTAACAGTCCAAAACACCACAATCCCCACCACCACTATTACACCACCCATCCCCCCCACACTCCTCTTCACTCCCCCCATAAACAAAAATGCACCACAAGCTACCCTCACAATGTCACAACACCTACACTCCTTACCACACCCCCGACCCACCAATGAAAAACATTCTTCCCCACCACCCCCCCCCCTCCCCACTTTCTCCCATCTATAACATCTAAATCCCCATATCCCCCCCAATCCACAGCCCCCCCACACCATAAGCATCCCACTAAACCAAACACCACATTACCACCCCAAACACCATCCCCCCACACCCCCACCTCAACCACCCGCCTCTTACCCCCCCCATCAACACAAACCACAAAGACTCTAATTTCACAGATTCCTTCTCCTCGTCCCAACTACACTCCCAACCACCCTCCCAATAAAAGCCACCAACCCATGTGTACCAAAAAAGCCTGCCCCGCCGACAAAACCGACATTGTAAAAAACAGCCACAAAACTCAATAAACCGACCCCCATACAACCTCTGCAAAATCACAAACACAACAGTACAAATACTGATGAAACTTCAAAGTAGGAAAGTTAAGTAGCCCTTCACTTTCACATTACAAGAACATGCCTAAAGTGGGTATTAGTCATGATTATATACTACTCCAGTATACTAAATAAGTATTACATTTTAAGAAAGGATTTTTTGTTAATCTGAAAATATTCAATACAAAATTAAATTTAAGAGCCCTAATGAGTAAAGAATGCTTTGTGGGGGAAAAAAGAACCAATATAATTTTTAGCTAACAAATTACAAAATATTGGATGAGTTTTTTTTATAATCATGGAAAGCTCGAAACAGCATGCCTTTTTATTGAAAAATATTAATAAAATAAGCAACATATGTCTTGATTGCATTGTCAATAAACACTTACTGACATACTTATATACCTACAGTAATGGGGAGTTACAATGAAAGCAAGCCAATATCTGTATAGGTCACGGATATCATATCTACGTAAAGAAATTCATGTGATAAATTAGGACAATATTACACCTTATTTAGATTAAATGCTTACAAAACATTGCGAAAAATGACAGCTACTAGTACTATACAAAACAAAGCAATGAAAGTGCTACTTACTCGTCTCCATCTTCGCAAACACCAGAAGTTTCATTATATTTTGTACAATAATTATCAGCGCTATAGTTGAACGACCCGTCTCTCTTCCTGACTGGTCTCCGTCGTCGTTGATTATTAAAATGCCAATGAAAACAAGTGAACGGTCTGTGTTGAGTGCATTTGTGTTGCAAAAATGACGGACACTGCTCAACGCGGAACTCTTTTAAATATCTGCAAAACGAAACGTCGTTACAGTTTTTGACACATTTTAAATCAAGGGATAACATTTCTAAATTAAAATGTGACGTATAAAAAGACTAATTTAACAAGCTTACTTGTAGTGATTTGGCTTTTCTGTTTGAGCTGTCAACAAAGGCTTCGACTCAGACGGCATTTTGTAAAAACTATTGCGTCTCTTGAGTTGCGCAGGGTACGCTTACTGGGCGCCAATTAAAATTCAATACTCGGTCACGTGACAAAGAAACAAGACAAATATATTCCAATCGAAGTTGAACCATGTAAAATAATCATAAAATAATTTCAAAATCGAATAAAGATTTCCAAAACACATATTTTATGCATAACTAAAACGTAATTTTCATTTACATGGTAGATGTTTGATTGGTTATACCTGTCTTATTTGTAGCTAAAAAAGCATTACAGACTTATTGATGTATGTTTGTTTCTGTCATTCTCTCGGTAATAGAAAGAGACACTATAAATTGTTGTTATCTTTCACATTTCAGCTGCGGTGATACTCTGTTGTATTCATTGATCGTAAATAAATCGAATTCCATCCAGATCTACTATGTTATTTGAACATTGCACTTAATTTCATAAAATCAACATAAATATATACGAATAACAAATGGATTTTTTAAATTTATTAATAGGAATTGTTTTTTCCTATACTATTTCTACAAATTATAAACATATATTATTATGGTGAAATACGTTATACTATTTAATTTAATTCACCGAGACATCATTACGGATATACCCGGATAGATCATGTTTTATTTAATTTATCGAAAATATTCGAAAAGGTGAAAAACAAGTAGCCACATCGAAAAACCGGGCTACGTGTTGAGCTGGCAGTTGCCCGTGGCGCCAGAGCGAGGGGGTGCCAAAGCAGCATACAAAATTTCCATCATTTTTATTTCGTTAGCTCGATTTGTTTATTTTTTCGTTAAGTACATTTTACGCGTATTGTTTGTGTAAATGCGAAGTACGTCTAACATAACTGCGCTACGTTATTTTTTGAAGCTTAAATAAATAGGATGCTTACCTTTACTTTTAAGTGTAATAATCTTTAGTTTTTAATAATAAGTTTTTCCAAATTATATTAAAAACGAAATATCAATATTCTGTTTGACCTTTTAAAACAAACTAAAAATAATTCACAAGTCGGCCAAAGTCGCATTCCGACGCTTATTAGCATTTTTAAAAAGTGTAATTACTTTTAAGAATCTTTTTTAAGATACAAAATTTTAATTGTCGGCATAAGTAGTAGGTACATCATTTCAATGATATAGCAAAATACTTCAAGAGGTGCCGCTAACTGTAATATGTTCTAAACTCTAATTATAGTTGAAAAATGTACACAGCTATAATGTGATTAATCTTACTAAATAAATATTATAAAAAACGAACCAATATCGTCTAAAATATTGAATTTATTTCTATCTAACCATAGATGTCGCGCAAAAACACCGAATCTACATAAAAATTGTAAGCAATGCTTGTATAAGTCTTTGAATTGTTTCATAGATGTCATTAGTTGCCAGTCAGTAAAATGTGATAAAGTAACCTCCCCAAAAAACGCACACTAATATAACAAATTATTATATACCTCATGTAATTATTTATAAATTTAGGGCAAAATTAATTAATACTAAAGAGTGGAAAGTAAGTAGAATGAAGAATTTACACTTAGTTCAATAAAAATACTAAACATGACTTTATAACAGCACAATCTAATGCAAACATAATAAAAGATTGGAGTGTGGACCTGTACTCTGTGCATGAAATGACTGCTACAAATGTGACAACTACAGCACAATACTACCTAACACTTCAGGAAAGGAGCTGGTGCAAATAATTTTGTATAAATAGAGCAGATACTCTTTTTCTTTCTAGGCAGGAAATCAAATAGGTTTAAAAACACAGAAAATCACAAATACAACAATGCTTAAAGATCTAACGCTTTGCGAGATGGCTTCCACTATTCAGAGATTTGAGTTCCAGAAAATTCTATAAAGAATATTTGCATCTCTGAAGTTTGACTTTGTATTTGGCTGATTCACCACCATAGGGAAATTTTGTTATAACCTTCTAAAGATTTTTTAAAAATATATTTAGTATGTAATACGCAATTCGGAATGTGGTATGTCATAATAAAACTCAAAAAACACTTTTCTTTTATGGCTCTGTTGCCCGCAAGGAATAAGTAAAGGAGTTAATATGTAATAAATTTATTTGAATTGATTGCTGAAGTTAATTTGTATTGGGCTTTGAAAGTATACAAGCTGTATGTTTTTCAAAATCAAAAAGTATGATAATAAAACTATTAATATTATAATTAGAGCTGTATCAGTGGACAAATAAATGGAAAAATAATAAAATTAACAATGTTGATAAGGCGTAATAATTTCTGAAAACCCCACTGCAGTTTTAATATTGATTGTTAAACTTCTATTTGATAATTACCACCAGAAATAAAGTAATTAAACATTTATAATATAAAGCAGTCGCAAACGTTACGTATAAAAAGAATTTGTATCAGTTAATACACATGTGCATGTACTTGAATAGTTCCATGTGCAATTTAAATAGCATATTTATTTTATCTGGTCCTCATTCCACATCACCTCCAGGTTGGGTCCGTTTTTTTAATGTTTACAGATCTGGATTATGAAAATAACAACATTTTATAACATGTCAAAGCTTTATTTTAAAGTTATGACAAGTCTTTATCTTTATACATGTTTTATAATTTGCCAATGAAACACACTATGACAGAAGTTTTCCAAAAGGAAGACAAAACATTTTGTAAATTTAAACAAGATGATAAAAAAATTTAACATAAATATAATATATAGATGGCATTTTATTTTTTAACATATAAAACCACAACTGCAGGGACTAGAACTTTGACAGGTTGAATGAAATGTAATTTTAATTGTATTCACGAAAAAAAAAACAAAAAACAATTGTAATTGCTATTTTAAAAACATGTACATAAGGTTTCGCAATAAAATAAAAGGTATAACAAATCTTTAAACATATTCTAGTATTATTAAAAACAGAAAATGAAAGCAAATATAAGATTGTTAAAAATATCAAGCCAAATAAAAAAGTATTTTCTAACACAGATAAAAAAAAAAAAACTACAAAAGCAGATTATTCAACATTTTATCCATAGATATAAATCCTATTTTAATTAATGATACAATTTTGTTTCATACCTGGGATACATATATGTTACTTTGGTATTTTGTAGAGAGACTTATGTTATTTATATTTCATTTGATTTCCCTTTCTTCATTTTAGTATTATCACAATAGAAATAACTATAATCTGTATGTACAATAACAGCTTTGTAAACTATTATTACATGATTTCTAATTTACCACGCATTTTCATAGAATCCACCATAAAATAACATAACTAAACCTTCATTCAATTATGCCTTTTCAATACTATTACATGTTTCATATTTTCATTCAATCAAATCACTTTTAGAGATGTTCAAATTAATGTAGATTATAAAAAAAATTATGTCAAAACGTAAATAGTTAAGAATATAATTAAATATTGAATAAAGTTCATTGACAATGATATATTTATGAGTATTTTTACTATACAATTCTCAAAAAGCAACTTGGTAATAAAATATTTAGAAGATTTTACTGGATTTGGAAAATATTTAGTGCTTTTGTGAGTAAGCAAAAATATACATATGTAGTTAAATTTACATTTAACACAAATAAACTACTATTGGGGTGAATAAATAATTTATTGTATCTGGAATTTAACAATAATGAAATACATACATTACTAATGATGTGCTGATTTTTAGCAATGCTAGAATAAGATACTTGGAGTCTAATTTCTGTTTTCAATGAGTTAACAGGTTTAATCTGAAGCACACTAGCCAGAATGCCGAGTGTAGGCCAAAAATTGTATTATATTGTTAACACATCTTAAAGTAGGAGTAATGCGTAGAAGTAATGGAATAAAAAAAATGTAGACCTACTTTTAAGATCAGGGGAAGACTCAAATATTTGAAACTTTGCCGTGCCCTAATCTGAAGCATATTTTCTTGTAAAAAATTGTAATTGACACAAAAAGAAATATTCTGTCTTAAACTTGAGATTCTTAAAATTTTATAATAATAATTAGGAAAAATGTAAAAAATTAAAATATGTATTATATATTAGATTAGATCTCATTAATAGTTTGACTTTAATTCTGTTTGCCAAAAGATATCTTAGGTTCTATACAAAATTTTGAGGAATACATAGCTAGAAAATAATAATAAATTTATTGATGCTAGCATTTACTGTATGTATAAGATGACTTACATTTATATAAAAAATACTAATAATAGTTACATGCAAATAATTTGCAATATAATAAATGCATAAATATCATGGTTCATTAATTTATAGTATAATATTATAATATTTAGGATATTATTAAATAAAAAATACCAATTTTAAAATGTTTTATAATTGTTCAAATGAGGAGTCTGATGAGATCTTTGCCGAGAAAAGAGATACAATATCTTACCAAAATTACCTGGCCAGATCTAATCAGAATTAAAAATAAATATTTTGTACTATTTAAAATTAGAATACTTGTTCTTAAAAAATAAAATCTTGTGTAAATTAATAAAATAATCGTGTGCAATTCACCGCTGATTTTAGTCAAATGTTTATGAATGGATTTATTTTTAGTTAATTTTACAGCCAAATGTGCACAGATTTTGTCCTGTTTGTGTTTAACAGATTTAGAAAATCATTGAGGAAAAAAATTCAGTACTCAATTGCGATATGGCTTTTTTTTTACACATTATGTATATACATGTGCATTCTAACAACTACAGAGGTAACTACTTCATGGTATGTATATACATAATAAAGTTCACAGAATATTAGCTTTACTCCTCGAAACAATTATAAATTACTGCCTGAAATGCTCCCCTTGTATTCATCTGAAACATTTGTATTGATTTGGGTGTTATTTGATTTAATTATGAAAAAATTTCCCAGATAAGTATAATAAAATAACTTAAAAATCATTTATGTCATTAAGCTCATGCAAGAAACGAGCATAAAATGTAAAATATGAAGCATCCGATGGACTCTTTTTATAGCAGTGTCACCAGTATTTGTAAGTATTGTGAATATTTAATATCACAACAATGATAAAAATGTACATTTTAAAAGCATAGAAATATTAATAAAGTAACTTAAAAAAAACCAAAACTATTTGCTTCCATAATAAAATTGATTTCAATATATTAATCTACTTCTACAAGTTGTTTGCATGACTCAGTGCTTATATGTCTTTAACAATAAGGATATAAAAAAATCTTAAGCTAAAAGCACTTTACAAGGAACCTAAGCTATGAGGCCACTCTCTCAATGATTTCACCGTTAACTTAAAACATTTATTATCTATCACTAAATATTTTAGAATATTAAGATACTTTCACCAGCTCAAATCTCTAACAATGCTTAAATTTTCACCCTATTGTAAGTGGCAGTACGTGTTATTATTTCAATCTTAAATAATTACAGCAAAATTTTATTGCATGAAAATGGTGTTAACATTTTTACATTGGGTGCTTTCAAATAAGAGCGTAAAACATAATCTACTTTGCTATTTTATTAATAGAAATAATTCGACAAAAGAGAGTACAATATTTTCAATGGTAAACCATATATGTATTTCAAAATGCTTCTCTTTATGTGAACAATACATAATAATTGTCGAGAAAAACTTTGATATTTACTACGAAGAGAACTTTTGGTAAATAACAAATATTTTTATCTATGCGATAGTCGAGCCAAGTGTATATATATATATATATATATATATGTATTGCTTTTATTGTGTGAAATAGAATAAATTTTGTGCCTAAACAGCAGAACAAATGGTTGGGGAGAAATATAAATTCAGAGAACGAAATGACAGGATTATGCTAAACACCAAATTTTTATTGTAATTTATGTGATGTGCATGTAAGCAAGAATATACAATCATGGCATCTGTGAATTATTAAATAAGGTTGTGGAAGATAGATTTAAGTGTAAAAAAGCGTATGTGTTACTTATTAGTAAAAATGGTTACTAATTAAAGAATTACTTGACTTTCTTACAGCAATGTTTGAATTAACTGCTCAAACTACAGCAGTTGTACTGTAATGATATGGATATTAGCATTAAATATGATAAAGCTTAAATAGTATAAACAAAAATTAATACATATATTCATGTGATCATCTATAACTACATTATAAGATGGAAGTTCATGCTATAGGCAGTGATGTTTATTTATGCATTAAAATTATCTTGGTGAGGTAATTATTCTTAATAATAACACAAATACAGCTAGACCAAAATTAATATTTAATATAAACACCCTTAACAAAAAATTACATTAGATGTTAAAAAGAAAAATTGCACACACTATGTATATTTATTGAGATTATTTACTCATTGGAAAATAGATTGGTACATACCTAAATAAATTATCTAACTCATAAGATGTAAACAAGTGAAGTTTGAATGATTCAAAAATCACTTCACTTATTTACTCACTTATACTGATGTAAATAAGTGAAGTTTGAATGGTTTTAACACATTTTAATTATTTCAGTCATTGAAAACAATAATATATACAAATACGACACACGAATTGCACATATATCTTCCATGCTATCCTTAATAACAATATATAAGATAATTTCATTACCTTCCCAAGCTATTGGTGAAATAATTTCAATTCAGAAATACTGCTTCTTTCTTGGATAATCAAATTCTACATGTTATGTATCAAAACAGTTGAATTTTAAGAACAAGAGAAGAAATACAGTACATACACTTGCGAATTACGTGTTGGGGCCTCCTCGCTTTGATTATCGTTTGTAAAATTCAGGATTTGGTAGCATGAGCTTGCAAATGACGTGTCGGGGACTTCCCGCTTGACTGTGATTTTTAATGATCTATATTAGAGTGCATATCTTTGTATTTTCATAAAGGAATGATTATTTATGTTTTTAAATAAAAGTAAAATAAATTTGATATTATTTTTACAGGTACAGGCTTGTACTTCTATATACATATATTTCAATGTATACTAGAGTAACAGGTTCTACTATAACGAATTAGGTTCTAGAACCAATTCTAATAGAACCAGTTTTAAGAATACCCAACTATATGTATTTAATTAATAAAAATACTAACAAAACACAATCAATACAATACCATCTAAATTGTGTATATGTTTAAGCTCTGAAAAACAATGATCGGATTGTCTGTTTAACTGAGAGAGCTTTCCTGTCATTTTCAAAATTAGTGGTGGTCAGAAATACAGAAGTACATATAAAGTGCCACATTTTAATGGTTTATTATAGTACCGTCATGTTGCAAATAGACGCAACACTTCTATAACTATTCTCACAAAAAATAGCTTGCCTTGCTACAGGTGAAACATGCCGCACCTTGACCACATAAAATATAGATTATGCTATGATGAAAAAACATTTTTGTTCTACTACTTTGCATCAACCATATAAAATTGTTTAAAAAAAACTTAATTCATAAATAAAATTTTGTCGCTGAAAAATCTCTCAAAAAATGCAGTCTATTCTTGCTCAGTTCTCCTTGTAACAAATTAATGGTTAACATCAATAACTCTAATGGTTGATACTTTCCAAAATTTCTTTTCACAACACCATCGACCATGAGCGCAATCCTTTATAATCTCAGTCCTCTTATTGCTCATTGAAAATATTATAAATAAATATATACTGAACAGATTTAATCAAAGATTGGAAGCTAATTGAAAGAGGTCTAGCAAGGAATGTTCCAACAATAAGGTGATTGATTTAATAATAGTAATGAGATTCATTCAGTTTAGAGTTAGAATAGTGTTATTGGAGGTGTAATACACGCAGACTTTATGAAATACATAAATGCGATTATTGGAAGAAAAATCATATATGAAACGCATTATTAACAGTGTAATAAAAATGTTACAATTATAATTTTGGATTAATGGATATTTTAAGAACTTTAAAAACAATGTAATTTTTTTTACATTCTGTTCAGAGAATAAGAGGCACACAATTAATTATCCAGGCATTAAATTATATTAAACTATACATATACATTAAATGCATAAATTTGTGAAAAATTGACCATATTTATTATCAATGGTGTTAAATAATAGTCCAGAGAATAATATTCAGATCAACTATAACATTAATGTCATTAAAAGCACTTAGTATAGTTTAAAAGCTCTCTACCGACCAGCGGATTAGCTCCTGCAAATGCATAAATGCATACTCATATTACAAAGTGCAAGCATTGAATCCGATAGTTACCAGTAGATCATTACGAATTTTAAAAAAAATACTGTCACAACAAAAAAGTGTCTATAACTATTTCCCTTATAATTAAAATTACAAATACAATTTGAGGTAAATAGCTGTAACCACGCTGTAACACTTAAATCTACTCTGTATTTGAAAATCTCAGCAGAATACTCTGGCTTAGTGAAGACATTCACCGTGTAACATGCCCTATTTCATCAAATACACACAATATAAGTGAGCAATTGACATACAGCTGCAAAAGACATCAGCTGTCATTAGACAGACGTCCCATACGTGGTAAAGACTACCCTCGAAGAGTCTGTGTCGAGTGTGACATCTTCCGGGCTGGCTAGATCCACCCTCACAGTTCCAGACTGATTGCGCCTCCTTCCGCTTACACCTGATATGTAATAAATATAAAAACATTTAGATTTGTAATAAATATCTTTGTAAATCTTGAAATAAAAGAAAGTATTTTATTAAAAAAAACAGGTAAACTGTTGTCATTTACCAACAAAGATATCACCATGAAAGAAAATCATAATTAGGTCATACTTAAGATCAAGGTACTATTAATGTCATTTAAAACATAAGAACACATGTTTTGTAAGACACTCAAGTGGTTGGGGGTTTATTCATTGTCCCAGAAAACCACCAAGTTAGTCTAACTTTTAAAGCGCAACCGCTTAATTTAGTTTGAAAAATAATAAGAATATTGATGTGCATGTATTACAGGTACACATGTCTATTTATATGTTTGTTTCGCAGTAGGTACCTAATTAACTCTTATTATATCTCAAAGTATTCATCGAGTAGAGCTGTCAAAATTAGACGGTTCAATGCTGCGGCCAGTGGATCTAAGATGTAACCGTGAGCATCCAACATAACAAATGGATAAATACTTTTATGTTATTCAATCACTAGTGCATAATTTACTATAATTTGTTAATCTAATCGCATGGTGAATAATCTTTACAGGAAACGAGACGTTTCCCTTTGGTTATTTTCACTACTTCGCCTTCGGTTTACATTAGTACTTCGACTTACATTACTACTTTGGGCTATGTGATTTTCTAAAATTCTGTATACAAATCCTATTGCATCAGCCTGGATGCTGAGAATCAACTACGATGATGGGTCATGGAGATGGGATGCTACTATGGAATGTGCACGGACGAGCATGGTTTGGAGGTTATGCAATCTGTGGTAATATTTAATCTTGTTGTCACCAGCCTGCATGAAGAACGTCGAACTCGCGCCCAACCCAACGAAATTAGAATTTGTTAATGTGAATTGTATTTTGATTTTAACTTTATTTATGTTCCTTTTTATGATTAGATTCCATTATATAACGAATAACACCTTTTCATTTATCTCCTCCAGGTATTATTAATAAATTTTTCCCAGTTTAGGATAAAGGCAGAATGTGACAAACTAAGGTGGGTATGCATTTCTGTGGTGAAGAACTTGCGGATCTTGTGTTCACCACTGACTAGCCGGTGAGAGGTTAGAATGCCAATCTTCACCCTCACAATGTATTCTATATTATATTCTAGTTATATAGATATCTTGAAAACATATCTAATTCGTGTAGAATTTCTCGAATTTCAAACTGGAAAAATGAAAGCTCGCCCTTAATGTTAATTTTATTTGTGTAGTTTAATGATTTTTGGACACTTGGAAATCCCAAAAAACAGCACATAAACTTATACTTTGTTCTTGTTTGTCAAGAGAGGCACTCTTGAACTCCCACCACTGGAGTCAAGACTTTCACACTTTGCATGTTTGAAGAAATATATTTTTTTTTTTTGCTACCCTTTTCATTGCTTATCCATATGTACACAGTTATCTTTTGCAATATGAATGCTAACAATTGTAGTTGAGGTTCTCAGAATCAACAAATTCGGTCCTGGTTCTGAAGATGTACTAGATAGTCCCTGTTTCCACTAGAGAAATCGTGTATCTCTCTCTGAAATGTAGCAATATTTTTAATGATTGAAAAAATTATTCAACCTAGTCAAACAGGGTGACTCTTAACTTCAATAGCTTATCGTCTTCCTTCTGTCTGGGGTAATATAGAGATGAATGACAAACTGCATTCAAATTGTCTACATTTTAAATCTTTAAGTTAACAGGGATGGGTTACATTACCAACTTTATTTTCTCCACACATATCTCTTAAAATGTGATGCGGACTCACCCTGCCCCCAATTGGTGAGGGTCCAGTGGAAGCCCGTATCAGCACAGGGCAGAGTCTCCCTTTGGCACTCTTCCCCTCCCCCTTCAGGAGGCCCTTCTCCCTCCCCGCCGGTTGTGGGGGTTCCCTCGCCCCCCTCTGCCTCTCCATCACTTGCGGTACCAGAGGTGTCCAGAGAGTCTATTGAGGATTCACCTGTTGCGCCACCGCCTCGGAAACGGGCCACAGATTCTGTCAAAAGTAGACTATTACTGAAGACATGACGATAAAGTTAACAAATACAGTTTTGGAATGTTTAAATCCTTTGAATAAGCAAAAACTAGACTATAATCTGTGTACCTGACGTTAATAAGGGGATAATAAAAATACAAACAAAATATTATCGCAGCTAGAATTCAAACAATTCCTGAAATACAGAAAACCCTAACTAATATTGTGAAATTTTTATGAAAATGTGTGCAGACGTTTGATTGTACGTAAGCAAGGTTCCCCCATTCAAATAATTCAGATAATTAAGAAAATACTTCATTAAATATAAATAAGAGATTTTACTTTAAATAATAATGCACCACATTATGTAATAATAAAAGACTCATTTTACATCAACAAATATTATATTACCATTAATTAATGGCGCAACAATAAATTCAAGATAGAAAGGAATCTATATTATATAAACAAACATACCTTGAGTATTATCCGATTCGGATGTCGCCTCTTCTATACTCCTCAATATATCGGCGCAGATGTCAGAGTCCAGAATAATAGGAGTCTCCGCATCCCGGTTGTAAATAATTAAAGCCACGGTGACCGGATGTGGTACAGGTAGTGGCACAGGTGGCTGTGTGGGGCGCTGAGACGGAGACGGGGGTGTACTTCGGGGGCCCGCGCGGGCCACGAGGGGCAAGCGGAACAGAGAGGAAAGGGGGCGGCGAGACGGGCGGGGCAGTGTTCCGCGCACCCATGACAGTGTCGGATTTACATCTCTGAAAACGCATGTGATTCTTTATAAATAATATGCAATTCATCAATTAACCCTCATATTCAATGTGTGTTCACCTAAGCTCAAGATTTTAATTTGCACATCACAATAAAAAGTATTGTACATCCAGGATGTGATACCAGTGACTCCCGTGACTGTTACCGTACATCACGGCATAATCATTTGAGTCAAAATAATGCTTTATTTTGATGGAAAAAAAAAGAGAAGACAGTTGTCAGTTTTGTCAAGTACAAATATTTCAACAAAGTTAACATTTAAAGTAAATATATTAAAAAAAACAAAAATTTTCATATTCTTGTATTGTCTAGCATATTGTAATACATATAAAAGAAATAACGTAACCAAATGTATAAAAAAAGTTATAACATAGTGTTGGCGCAAGTCGAATACTAATTCCCTATCCTCTTTCGTCCATCCAATCATATATACCTGTCCCGCTCTGGCCGATTACCTTACATTTCGCCGCCGGGGAGCACTCTCCGATTGTGCTTCGACCACGAAGCATTAAGTTTTTTTTGTGCTTCTTCCTGCAGCTCTACACTCACGCCTTGCGTATCGCTTGGACCGCGCAGAGGAAGTGAATCGTTTTCGGAAGTGCCGTCATAGAGATCTCGGTTCGGCATAATATACGTGCTCATCAACCAGAGGTGCAATCGACGCCCAACCCAGCAAGGTAGACCATATCCATTTACCCTTATGTTCCTTCAGACTTCCATTTTAGGTTGCGTCAAATACTTAAAACCATTCTAGATTACAGTCTATGGGACCTTATCCCACCACATAGAAAATTAAGCAGTTAAGTCTGTGTAGTAACATATTTTTTAATTTATTGTAATAATGAATGAAAGATAAAATAAAAGAATACAAATTTCATAAAATTATAATATGTACATTCATATTTATTACATCCTGGTGGTCGAGACGTATAAAGGCTGTATAATGATATTAATATAAAATTAATTAATAAAATCATAGTCTGAATAGACATAAAAGTATAAGGTGTGGAAATTCAATCGCTATGACAATGTGCAAAAACGATTTAAGGAAATTATGGAAGATCGAATTGACTTTTTGTAGTAAAAAAATTAAAAAGACGCTTAGATGGTTTGGTAGTGTACAAATTTCTGGATGATAAGGTAGCGCTCCACTGTCTCCGCGTATCTTCATGGTAGGAGTGTGCAGTATACCAAGATGCACAATTAGTAAATATATAATATATTTTCGTAGAAAGCAATCACATTGTGGTTTGTCTTATTAGATTAAAATAAAGTACAATCACTTTGTATGAAGCCACAAAATTTATTATACGTCGATCGGTTTCGCTTATTTTAAGCTTCATCAGGACATATTTAAAACTAATCATAAATTCAAAAAGAGTGCACATATATATACATAAAGAGATAGAATATAAAATTACACGTGAAAGAGGGAGATAGAATACATATATAGAAAGACAGAATACATATACAGATAGACGAAACATTAAAGGAGTGTGGGATTCCCCCCCCCCTCGTGCACTCTTTTTGTATTTATGATTAGTTTTAAATACATCCTGATGAAGCTTGAGATAAGCGAAACCGGTTGATGTAAAATAAATTTCGTTGTCTCATACAAAGTGATTGTATTTTATTTTAATCAAATATATAATAAGAATTGCTTAAATTTTTTTAGTATCAGATTACTGTGTAATTCAGGCAATCCTCATTTAACGATCAGGTTCCATTTCACTGAATTAGATGTAAAGTGAAATGGTCAGTAAATTAACTCATTACATTTTTAGACTATTTAACATTGTTTTTTTATCCATTAATTTAATTGATACACCAACCGATTTCATAAAATACCATTTCCTTCTTCAAAATGTCAAATTAACTATTTTTTTTTTTGGTTAGTTAATTTGACATTCTGACGAAGGAAATGGCATTTTCTGAAACCGATTGTTGTATTAATTAATTAAGTAATTAGAAAACAAAATTAAATAATCTAAAAATGAATTTTCACCACAAAGTTGATTTTACTAATATTAAAAAAAAAAGAACTCATTACAATTTTATTTTAATGAAAGATGTAGTTTTATAATTTGTGCCCGACGTGTAACGATTGACTCTAACGATTGACCTGCAACGTATACTATAAATTAAGGAGGGGGTGGGATGCTCCCTGACACCATTAACACACTTGGTGCCGGAGATAGACGACGCTACAGATCTTATAACATTAAGTGCTTCTTTCCAGCGACACAGAGATTTGATGGTTTACGTACATAGGGTGTAGTGTTGGTTGACGTACAATAAGAATCCTAAGTGTGAGCGGTCGTTAAACAAGTACTCACATTCTCTTTTCCTTAGGAGCCGTCAGCAATCTCGATCGTGGATTGAAGGCCGATACATCCAGACATGGTGGCTGGACTGAAATGTTACCCCGTGGGCTATAGACTGCTCCCAGGAGATCCGGCCCTCCTTCAACTATAAACAGATATTACTATTTCATGACTGATAATTTTTGACTACGTATTATAGCCCGCACATATTATACTTGATACCTATTATAGTTACAGTTGATCAGAGGTGCATTTAAAATTAATCTAAAAATAACTGTTTCTAACTATTCAATTTATGTGTTTAGAAAATATAACAACGCTTTTTGTCCTTTTTCATATGTAAATAAGTATGAGCGATATGGAGTATGAATTTATAATTGACTTATAGTGACTGTCAATGGTTTAGCTTTAAATAGATATAAAAAGAACTTTCGTAACCTATATAAGTTAATATATATGATACCAGTTTGAAACCTACATATAATATCCTCACCAATCTCTGTAGTCTGCACCATGTCTACATATCTCGCGAGGCAGACCTGGCTGTGCGGGTCCAGCCTGAATCTAGTGTCGGCTTCCCCTAGTGGCGTGAGGAAATCTAACCCGAAGAGGTCAGCGTATAGAAGGCCCGCAAGACCCACCCAGTCGTTGGGGCTGAGCCCCCGGCCATCCCAGAAGTCTTCCTCGGAGACACGGAGGCGGGGAATCACGTTTGTGGGATAGAAGCGGGACAGCATCAAAGCACCTTGCTGGATCGCAATCTAAAGACAATGGGATTGGTGTAATTTATTTGATAATTATTTTAGAAACTGCCGAAAGTAATGCATTATATCAAAAAGCAATGACCCAAATTATCAGTGGTTATCTATATAAAAAATATTAAAAAGGTATTATAGATACAGTAAAACCTCGTTAATTTGAAATTCAAAGGACCAAAAAAAAAAATTGATTGATTAATCAAATTCAAAATCATACAAAAAAGATTCAAAATTCGCAAAACATTTCAAAAACCCTATTAGTGCGAGTAATTAGCACAAACTATGAACACGGATTAATCTATTTAAAAATTACCAATGTGTGGCAGCTGATAATATTGATCTATTTGAAAATTATTGGTGTGCGGGCAACTACTAATATCATCTAGCTTACAATTATCGGCACGCGGCGCCGGCTAGTATCAACCCATTTGAAAATTAACAGTTTGCGATGGCTGTTAATATCGATTTATTTGACGTGCGTCGGCGGCTAGTATCAACCTATTTGCATGTTATTGGCGTGCGGCAGCTGCTAATACCTATCTATTTGACACGTGGTGTATTAGTAGGTACCCCCACACACAAAGTAGGCTCTACACGGCCGGGCGCGGGTAAAAAATCGTGCACGTTGTCAATTGTTAATAACAAAAAAATATATATTATGCGACGTAAAAAGATATTAATTTATGGAGCAAGAGTCTTAAAAATTATCTCGAACAACGTATTATCAGTGTTTCTAAATTAATGAAACCGGCTTACTATAATAATGAAATTTTGATTCTTACATTATTAAGATTTTTTGAATTATGTAAAATTTAAAATTATCAGGGTATGTACTGTACTAGGAATTAATTGGAAATATTATGATGTTGACATTCAGTATAAAAGTGAAACTATAGAAAAATGTATTAATATTTTTAAGTAGCAGGAGCACTAATATTCAGAATGAAAACATTTTCGAATGACGACTACAGTAAAACCGCGATATAACGAAATCCAAGGGCCCAAAAAATAAAAATTCGTAATAACGAATTCCCACATATAACGAAATAAATAAAAAAAATCCTACTATATATTACGCGCCGTCGCAAAAAAATGTTGCGCGGCTTCAAAAAAGATCGCAAATTCTGCAAACAAAGGAGGAAGAAGGCCATAGGGAACTGAATACCTACATATTTTTAGTAGTTTTGTTATTAAAACAGATAAGGAAATGGATAATCAAAGGAATTAAATTAAGAACAGAACCTATTCAACACCAATTGGAAGATATTTTTGTAAATTCCAGAATATTGCAAACACAAAACAATATTTTAATTGTGTTTAAATGTAGAACCGCTTCAAACATAGTTTTGGGCATGAAACATAAAAAATAATTCAAAAATAAAAATTTGACAGTTGAATCGCGGCATTTTTATAAAATGAGTCGTATATAAATTACGAAGGTACTTACCGGTAACGGCGGCAACCACTTCAAAATATGATACTATGAACCCAAGAAGAAGTTTGAATTGTTTTACTACCTTGTCGGCAGACCGCCGCGCAGCGCCGAAAAGGCCGTGCGCGGCGTTTCCGTTCGCATACGGCAGATGCAGCGGCGCGGCTTTGTAAGTGCGAAATAATATTTTCATATTTTTTTATTTCGTTATAAATTTACGTAAATGTATTGGAATTTTTTGTACGGGACAAAAATGATTTTGTTATAAATATTAACGGGATTTCGTTATATAAATGCATTTTTGTATGAAAAATTGGTTTTAGGGACTAAATTTCGATTTTTTTTTCGATATACGTCATTTTTCGCTATATCGGGTTTCGTTATATCGCGGTTTTACTGTATAATGCAAAATATGTCAATGTATATTTATATATATAGTAAAACTCAATTAATTTGTGTATTGATATTTCGTATTTTCGCATAATTCACAATTTAAAAAAAATTTTCATCTTGTAAAATAACATTTCATACTAATTAATACCGATAATTTGTAAAACCTGATTATTCATACATTGTATGCATTTTTTATACCCAAAGCAAATAATTTGTTTACGTAATTTACATATTCACGTGTTTTTAAATTCAAACTCGCGTGACTACGCATTCATCATCCCTTCGTGAACATCTGTAGCTAGCTCTGCCCACTAACCAATCACGGTTCCTTATCGCAATAACGGCGTGCTCAGAACTTAGCTTACAGGACCTGTGTCGAATTGAGTTATACCATATGTACTAGTACACCAAATTCCACAGTCCATTTTATAAGATTTGTTGTTATTTTGATAGTGATTGTCGGCGCCTTGTGAATTAGAGTAAAACTTTATTAATTCGTAACTCACTTGACCAAAATTAAAAAAAAAAATTCAAATTATGAATAATGAGAACAAAGTTTTTTAAAACAAACATGAAATCATTTTTTTAATGTGATGTCCTTGAAATTGTGTATGTGTGTGTGGGTGTCGTGGAAATATGATGAGTGGGGGGAGGCGGACCTTATAAGGGGTCGCATCAGTGGGAAGAGCTCTCTTCCACTACAGCTTCTTCTCAATAACAAGACTATCTCTAAAGTGTATAATTTATATTACATGATATAATAAACGTAATATTCTTTCCTGGAAAGACTGAGTTTCACTTACAAGGAATCGGGACCCAAGGTAGCTAGACGGTAATCAGAGGATAGAACCCTAAGGGAATCTGTGGTAATTCAAGAGTTATTACATTTAAAAAACGCGTTCGTTTACTGCGTCTGCGATTTTTTGCGCGCCGCCGCTATTGACATCACGATTTGCATACTGAAACATAATGACTTCGTTATTTCAGCTTCTTATGTGTCGAAATGTTTATCAAATAACATATTTCTCTTTAATAAGAAAGGTGTGTGGTGACGTGACGATCACTTGACTAGTCACTAAATGCAACAAAATCACGCACATTAATTTGATTGGCAATCGAACTCACCCTTTCCATCAGAATTGGGATATTTAAAATATGCCTGAAAAATAATTAAAAACTTTTAAATCTTCATGTCTCGCTGGCCTTGACGGTTGAAGCTTATTATTTTCCTGTGATATTTCAAGTTCGAACTCAGAGAGGTATTCGGGATTTGATTTTGTCCAGCAATTTTATCTTTGATATCAATTTTTTGACAGTTTTCAAAATAATCTCCATTTTTCCCAATGGTCAAGGATTTATACGAATTACAAGATGTTGGTGCTATTTTAGAGAATGAAATTGAAAAAAAAAAAGTATAAAATATGTCAACGTAGTACCTACATACGCAAATCGCAACGTTTCATAAACATAGAAACTAGATTACATTATTTTAATAACAACAAATCTTATAAAATGCACTACAGAATTTGATATACATATGGAAAAACTCAGTTCGGCACCTGTCATGCCAGCGCGCCGTTTTTATGATAAGAAACAGATTGGCTGATAGGGATGAAGGTCAAATTCGTAGTCGCGCGAGTAGGGATTTAAAAACATTTGCAAACATGTATGCGAATTACGTGAACAAATTATTTACTTCAGGTGTCAAAAAAGCACACGAACTGCGAATAATCGGATTTTGCAAATTATTAGTAGAAATTAGTATGAAATGTTATTTTGGGGAAAAATTTTTTGCGAATTCCGTGAAAATATGAAATATAAGATTACGAATTAACGGAGTTTTACTGTATTTATTTCTACTCACCCTTGTAACCCTTTATTAAAATAACTTGAACAATTTTCATTGAATCTCATAATTTATAAATGAATTATGAGTAACAGTACTATTGATTTTATATCTGGTTATTTTGTTTATGAAATATTGCAATTTGTTTAATGTAATAAAGAAACTGAAACATTTTTATTGAAGTCTAATTTTTTTTTCGTGTTTAGCACCAACATCTTTTAATTTGTGTAATTGTTAATTATTAATATTAATTGTGTGATTTTGTTGCGTCAAGTACTGGTGAATCGTTTCAAGGAGCCTGTTTTTAATATTGGACTCGCCATGTCGCCACACACCTTCCTTATTCAGGAGAAATTGATTTCGACACATAAAAAGCTAAAAAAAATTGACAGTCGTCATGTTTCAGTACAAAAATCACAATGGCAATGCGGTGGTGTAGTAAACTAATGTTTTTTAAAATTTATTTCTAATGTTGCCTTAAAAAAAATGTTTTCATTATTCATAATTTGGATTTGTTTTTAAATATCGGTCCCATGAGTTATGAATTAACAGAGTTTTACTGTATATAATACATCGATAGTAATCAAAATATTTTATAGATAAAACAATATGAATACTCTTTACCAATTAAAAAGTGAATACAAATTGACATTAGACAGTAATCAAAGAAACCTTGAGGTCAACAGTGTTGAGCTTGATTTTGGAGCGTATAGCCTGGCTGAGTCCCAGGTTCAGGTCTCGCCTCCTTCTCTCTAACTTTTCATGCAGGGATGAGATCAGATCACTGCCTTCCTTCTCCAACTGCTTATAAGGACCCGTCTGAAATAAATAGATAAGGAATAGGGTACTTTCATATTTTTGCTTACATTACAAACGGATGATTTTATAATTTTATAATCCTTAAATATTAAAAATACGATGAACAGCACAAAGAAATTTATCACACTTAAAATGCTTAAAAAACTCAAAAATTCTTACAGCATGGTATTTCTAACAACGGTTTGGAAAAGGTGTAATTGTATTATGGATTTAACCTTTGCAAGCTGTACAGAAAATGGTCCGAAGCAGGCCTCTACAAATTGTGCAAAATCTCTTTGTGGCTGAGTAACAGCTGCCTCTGTCATCTGTTGGAAGGCTGCCAGTTCATCCAGCTCCATCCTAGACTCCAGAGCTGCCAATGATTGCTCAGGTCTGAAAAAAATCAATGTAACAGGTGTGAGTATATTATACATGCAGGATAAACGATAAATGGTTTTAAAAGCTCATCAAATAAAAAAATACAGTTAACCAAGTGCATGTTTAAAAGGAAATCTAATTCATACATCTTCGTTAATACGTTTATAAAGGAACATTTACCACAAATGTTTGCATTAAGTTTACTCCATTATCAAAAATTAAAATGCTGATAACATTAAATTTTAATTTGTTAAGTCACAAATTGGAAAGAGAACAAGGAGGTCAATGTAAGCAGGTGTATGGATGAAGTGGTGTATACCTTATTTGGAAGAAATAATCTTGGGCCAGTCCAGGTCCTGCCGTTCTCTTCACGAAAGCGCTGTCACACGATGGCACTCTGCCCCGTTTTCTTATCACACATTGAAACAGCACTGCATCCCAGGCTAGTCTTATCCAATACCGCATCACCCCAACTAAGATCATAATGATAAGTAGTCAACCACAATAATGTCTTAACTATGGCAAAATCGAGTTATCGATACAAATATGGATATTTATTTAATTCTGTTAAAAAAATTAATACATACGTATACGTGTATATTTACATACATCTAATAATAAGGAACTAGTCAGTCTGTGACAAAAGCTCAAATCAATTGTTTCTCTTACTTTTTACTCGACATGACAATTTTTAACATATTCGCAGACAAAATGATGAGTAATGATCAATCACATAAAATATTTGGCATCCTGCATAACATTAACTGTTAGAATAAAAAGATAAATATGACACTTTTTTATACTAATGTCATAAAGCCTATAAATTGAATACATGTCCCAACAGATTTTTCATATTGGATTTAACATATTTAAATAATACATACATCTGATGTAGAGTATGACCAGTCTAAGTTAGCACTTTAAAAAATCTGCGCAGAAACGCATTTGGTGAAGGGGTGTGGCTTAATTCAGTATGTCACCAATCAGCTCTCATTTTAATTAGTCATCGCTTGTTCTTCGAGCAGTGTGTGTATTCTGGATGTTTCCGATCACTTTTTAGTACAAGTACACTCAACCTAATCGAGAGTTATGGAATTTTTAATATATACATAATGTTTTCATCATCTTCTTTGGGACGCAGACGAGCACTGCAAGGGCAAGCGCGTAAAATATTATTTAACGTATACAAGTTCATGTCTAATGAAGCTGCCAATGGAGTTGGTGATTTGAAAAAAGTTCAAAGACGGGTTGCGGAAGCTACTGGAATATTAATGTGCTATCGCAAACAATTTTTAAGGAAAAATGGACAATGGACACGATTTCTGAAGCGAACACTTTATTTTCTACACTTAGAAAAAAAGAATTAATAAAAAGAATTTCTGATGACAGATGTAGATAATTTCAACAAAGATTATCTTCGGCGAACTATTTATGCTTTCCATATATTGTATAAACAAACGCCTACTTTAAAAAAAAATCAACTGTCAAAGGATAATGCACACAACGCCATCTACTGGCATTACCTGAACCAGCATACAACGCCATGTTTATTTTTGTCCGTGTTTTGTTTCTGTCATGTATAAGAGATGGCGTTGAAAGCGGATTAAATTTTTTTTGTGATTTTCTTACTTTTCTAATGCGCGATCAGTCAATCAGTTCTCGAGATATCATCAAAAAAGCCATTCCATACAAAATGTATGAGAACATGAATTTTCTTCATAATTTTTTTCCTGCGATTTTATTCCAATGTTTTAATACTTATTCTGCTATTCGGAGCGGAGACAAATCCAACAAATTAAAGATCATAAAAATCGGTCCAGCCGTTCTTGAGTTATAAATGGTATAACTAACCTGACTTTGTTTTATATATTTAGATTAGAGTTAATTGTAAATGACTTAATTTTCATAAATATTTTTATTGTGATATTGTTGCGGTTAAATGAAACAAATTTAATTTTTATTGTTATTTACATTATACTTCATTACTTATAGAACAAATTTGTATATTAATATTTTTTTAAATTGTGTCCTCTGTTAAATTTTGTAAGAAGCTAGTATTCTTAAAGAGTTAAAAATATTTGTTTACTGTTATTTTCTTATATGTTTATTAAATGAATTGATTATCAAATGAAATCGACTTTTTATATTGTGTATCTTTCAACAATACCCAAATTTAAAAGTCAATTAAATTCAGAAGATCGCTTTTTGGTTTACCTACTGCAAGCATTCGGCATGTGCGCCCTTTTTCCGAATGTCTTTGTATAGATGCGCGTGGCCGAAATCTCATGTGCAAACATACATTAGCCGTACTCTACATATAAACAAGTACAGTATGTATTGTTGGGAGCTTTTTAACTTTTACATAGTTGAATTATCTGACTTATCCTTTAAATAAATTAATGAAACTAAGAAAAACAATTATATATATGTAATTATTATTACAAATATACAATATGGACTATAATAAAACACCGGGTAAAGTTTGCTCATACAGATGAGACAATTTCAGGATAATGTAGCCATGTGGTATGTATAGGCAGTAAAATAAAATTTAATTAAAATCAAATATGTGATTTTAGAATTTCTCCAAAAGTTATGTTCAGTCCATGAACATATTATTATTAAAAAAATATGTACATACTATTTTATCACACCATGATAGCTAGTCCGCGGAGATATGATTATATGCATGTTAATAGAATACACTATAAAATGTAATATTTTTGAATAATTTTCGACTCTCAAATAGTTCATAAATTAATATGAATTAGGTTCTACTGTTACTTACCAGTAAACAGTAAGAAAGCCGCTACAGGACACAGAACGAGAGCCACAAAAATGGCTGCTAACGGTTGGAGACATCCTTGAATCAGAATATTCCAAATCAAGGCTTCAACTATTATAAAAAATCTGAAAGAGAATAAAATAATGCATTAATAAATTTTAATTAATTAGAGGCAATTTTTATATCTAACCGATGCAGTTAAATTAACGATATTCTGTTACAATACTAACTTGTTTCTGGTGCGTGGATCGGGGCTGTCCAGGTCGTACACGAGCAACATGAGTAGATGCAGCAGCAGCGTGACCACAGGCATCCACAGCGGCACGGTGAGAGCTGCAGCCAGACTGAGCACGGCCGCCCCGAGACAGATGATGGGGAACAGGACGAGAATACACAGGGTGCCGAGAGTGCCCTTGATCACGTAATTCCACACTCGGTTCATGTGACGGGTGAGGCCTTTGCCAATGAAGCCTGAACAAAATGAATAAAATTATTTATATTATATTATATTAAAATTATTATGGAGAACACGGAAGAAAAAAGCATGCAATATTCTTTTCTACATACATATATAAATATACAAGATTTTTGAATGTGTGGAATTTTTAAAAAAAAATCATCAACAAGCTTAAGGACCGATTGTTTGTTAATAACTTTTTACCATTACCTGTGATAAAAAACGTTTGCGGGTTGTTCGAGCGCCAAGTTTACTATTTTTAAAGTTAATCCTGCTTAATAGTGTGACAAGGCGAATAATCATCAAATATCTAAGAATGCTGTCAAATTTGATTTATTTTAAATATTCACCATTGGCAATAAAAACAATTTTATGTTTTATCTATGGCTTTATTCACCCCTGCCTTCAAAATCTGTCACTTTGCTGGTGAAAAATCTTTGGTCTATGATTTGACATTGAATGATTCATTGTCGATACTGCAACTTTCAAAGAATCAATGTGACAGTTGATTTTTGAAACAGCTGTGAAGAGTCCGCCATTTTTAACTAACTATTTGTGGTTTTTATCATCCGATATTTGAGGATAAAATAAGTTCACTATTGAATATACTTTTGATGAGTAAATATTTTTACCAACAACTGGACAACCCGTTTTCGCAACTTTTTTTACAAAAGTAACTTTTTTAACTATAGTAAAAATTTATCACTGATCAAACAACTGGCCCTAAGTGACAATTAAAAATATTATTGATTTACCGGTGTCGGGTTTGGTTTCAAAATGTGTTCTGGATTTAGATATATGCCTCCACAAGGATATTAAACGTGAACAAGCTGTCGGCGTCACGCTGCTCTTACGCGGAAACAGAGTACCATTCACCTAGAAAGATTAAAACAAAAATATTTTCATTAATGTTTGCAGAAAATTGTTCTGATTAACGCATACAAAAAAGGAGTTGAATTATTGATTTCACAATATGTCGAAACAAGTGTTTCTTTTGTTTTTTTTGAATTATGAAAATTATATTTTTTCAAAAGATTTTAATCAGACATTAAGACAGATTAAACAGGTTAAATAAGATACAAAAAAATATAATAGAAATACCTGTGATAACTCGAGGTCCGGCATGAAAGGTTCCATAAAGAACAGAGCTCGGAGGGACACTGGAGAACACCATGGAATGACTACACCAAATAGAAACATAGCATTCCAACTCCACGCCCATGTTCTAAATAAACATTTTGACATGAGCAATAAATTTATTTAATGCTGTCTATTACTAATTAATTATACATACATATTTGAAAGAATATTGTATTTTATTGAATCCAAATGCTATTGAGGTGCAGCCACAGACCACCAAATATATAGACATGAATTAACGCAACTTTCTTGTCCCAATATTTTCATTTTGGTGTCACCCACGTGATCACTTTGATACAACTTAATGCAATCAAATAGATCTGCAATATTTATTTGTTTTTTTTTACATACGTTTAACTGGACAAAAGAATTAGGTCTTGGCAAAATGTGATTTCAAACAATTATTTTCTTTGAACAAAAAAAACTATACTGGCCGCTGCGCCGTTACCGAATAGTTTAGTATTGATAACATTGCGACTTAACTTTCTATGGACTAGGCCGCTATCTGTCAATAAATAATAATATACAACGACGCAAACATAATACAGTGCAAAAAGGTCTTATTCCACAGACTACCAAATATATAGACATGAACTAACGCAAATTCCTTGTTTCAATATTTTCATTTTAGTGTCACCCACGTAATCACCTATGCAATCAAAGCTCTGCGACTTTTTAAAAATATGACTCGATTGGAACGAAAATTTTAACACTGACAATATAATATGCATTAATGTAAAAAATATGTCTTGATTACAGAAAGATTTAATTTTCAAAGAGTAAATACTTTTACTGTTTTATGTTTCCACCAAGACCCCCTAGAATACCCCTCATCCCGCAACTAATGTTCCAAACCCCTCTCCTATATGTACACTTTATTTCATGTCTATCTATTTACTGGTTTGTGAATGCGGCATATACAATTTTTTTTTTAATATTATAGTAAAAAAAATACTAAAACTCTAAAAAGTTCTAATATTGACTGAAACATAATACAGTAAAAGCTCTTTAATACAATATTAAAGGGACCAAAATTTAAAAAAAAAAATATCTTCGAATTAGTAAAATAGAATTTCATAGAAAGTTTTCAAAACATAACATTTATAGGTGTACTACAAATATACATTTTCTTAAAACATTTTTAAATACATGATTTGACCAATGTTGCTTTCATTTTTGTCAACTATTTCGTCAACTTTTTGACTATATTACATACTAAGTATTCGCAATAAAAAGTGATAAAAAAAATGAAATAATAGATGTATCAATTTAAAATAGCTGCAACATATATAAGTTCAAAAATTTGTGGTCAATTTATTAGGCTGACATGACATTGCGTGCTTCCCCAGATGGGAAGAGTTCCTGGTTCAAATCCCGGTGGCAACAAAAATATTTTTTCAGTAAATTAATTTTATCGGTATGTATATCTTTCTAATTGATGCATTTAATTGGTATTAAAATATCAGAGAACTATGTTTTGAAAAAACTACAACTTCATAATAATATGTTATATTGACTCTTTTTTGCACTTTTAGTTGTGAATTTTGTGAAAACACGGTTTTGACATTTTAGACTCTTTATTTGTTGTGTCATTGTGTTAAATTTTAGTTTTTTTCGTATTTTATTTTGACTAGTTTCATTTTCAATTTAAAATGGTGTCAGCTCGCAGAACATATAAATTATTGTCAATTTCTAAGAAAATGGATTTAATCGAAGATTTGGACAGTAAGGGAAATATCGCGAAAAAATATGGTATCGCCAACTCGATTGTTTTAACAATTTTGAAAAAACACACCAAAATTTAAGAATCATATCATAAGTTGAAGGAAAGTAACGTGCGTTGGTGTATTTGCTCAGCAAAACACGAAGAGTTAGAAAGCAGGCTATTTGATTTTTTTTTCTCAAATTCTAATTTCTGGTCTAATCATCTAATCATCTCATCGAGAAAGGATGTTCATTGGCTAATGAATTGGAGATTAATGAGTTTGGAACTTCAGATGGTTGGCTCCACAGATTTAATTCAAGGTTCAACATAACATGCTTGTCAATATGTGGCGAAAATCAAAAAGTTGATAAAATAGATATATGGGACTTTGACAAAAATGAAAGCGAAACTGGCCAAATAAATGTATATTTGTAGTACACCTATAAATGTTAAATTTTGTACTCCTCAATTTCGTATTAAAGAGCTTTTACTATACCTATATACGTATGTATATTTAAAGTATTTCATATACCTATGGCAATAGTTAATCCATCTCCACATTGGCCATCTTGTGGTTGTAGTTCTTGTGATTTCCTTTTCTATGAGGAACACTGGTTGGCTAGGATCTGAGCGTGGTGTCACTATGCTTGTTATCTGATTGGTTAATACTGTGGGGATGACTTCTGATTGGCCTTGGAAATTACGTCGCACTATCCAATTAGCCGGGAACCAAATCTGGGTCATCCATTGGAAACTCCGAGTCGGTGTTTTAACTTTACGTAGTTCTTTCAGCAACACAGGTTCTCTCTAGTAAATAATAAAAAATAAAAATACAAAACACTTAAATAACACATAAGAAATTACCATAATTATGTAAACAATATTTATAACACTAACCTCTTTCATGAATGCGAGGTCTCTCTGTATAAAGTACGCGGCCTGTGTCAATCCGTGAGCAGTGCACAATGCCACGGCCTCTTGGTGGGCGTTCCATGCATTTTGTTGGACAAACAATTCTTCTGCTCCCCTGAAAATATAATTAAAGTACTAATTTAATACAGATATTCAGCATGATAAGAAATCCAATGAATTTAGAAAAAATGTTAGAATATATTGTTTTAAAGCTTATCTTACATAGGATACACAATTGTAAACAACTAATAATTATTAAGGAGAACACAAAGAAGATGGCTTTTAAATAATGGAACGATGGATGTATTCATTTGAAAAGTGTAACATATAGGTTTAAAAATTTGTCATCAATTCACTGTGGTGCTATAACATAATCGGTTAATGCACGTTCGCCGGATTGGAAAAGATCCAGGTTCGAATCCCAGTAGCAACAACAATATTTTTAGATAAAATTAATTTTATATGTATATCTTTCTAATTAATACATTTAATTTGTATTTTCTAATAATTAGGCACGAGCTTTCTCGATAAACCAAGTGATGTTTATGTAAATATTCTTGAACCAATGTGAATGAATATTAATTAAACTTACTGGAGTTTAGCTTCAATCCATGGCTTGATTCTAGAAAGTACTGGATGCGTGTGTTCTAAACGCTCTCGCAAACTGTCTTTCGTCCGGTCCAACTTTCTTTGCACATTATCAACAGCTCTGAAATATGAAAAATAATGAATATAATAATTTTGTTAATTTGTCTTTTTAAAATGTAAACTGAAACAGCACTTCATAACAGTGTAATTATATCGAGACAAACCTGTGCATCATGACAGTTGCCTGAGCCTGCCGGACCAACAAGTCAGGAATACCAGATCCCAGAGTGACGAGCCCGGGATGGGAGAGGACACTGTTAAATACACGCTGAAGATATTCTCTCATCACTGCCTCTTTCACTTCCTGACCAAACAGAATAATACAAAATTTAAGCAAATTGTTCAGAGTTAGAATTCAGTAGATTTTGTTAACTTTTAGAAAATGATTCTGTGATTATTTTATAATAAGATGTGCATATTAACAGTACAGATCTATATTTTATAATATAAATAATAGTGCCTTATAAGGCTAAATAATGGCATTATATTGATAATAATGAAAAAAAAAAACATTATTTTCTACTAACTCTTTCAATGTCATGATCTGGCATTTTCTGGGCCCTCAGTTCAGCAATCAATCGTTCCCTGAAGTGTAGGAACCAACCGCGAGTCTCTTTCTCAAGAATATTGATTAGGATGGGAAGAGCACGCCGCATCGTATCACGTTTGAATAATCTATTAAAAATTACACACTTTCATTGATATTTGTGTAATACAAATATAATTTGAGATTGCTAAATATAATCTATTATTGATTTGTAAAAAGTTTAAACACTAAGTAAGACACATTGGATTAAATGAAAACAGAAGTAGGAGTGTAAGTGAAATTTAAACAAAGTGATGTTGTTGTTTTTGAAATATGTACTATTTTTTGATATTTTAAATATATTAAATAAACTTATATCATAGATTTTTTTAATGTGAAACAAGACATGTATTGTACATTAATTTTTTTTTTAAAAATCATTAAGGGGGCTCCTTTTATTTATCCAGTTTGTATTTCATTAAATTCTACGCGCATTACATACTCTTTTAAGACGAGACTAATAGTTAAAATACTTCTAAAATTATCTAAATACTAAAGAACGTTATTTGTTACATAAATCTTGCCAAAGAGAAAGGTTTTGATAGAAAGAGACAACAATAAAATGGTTGATTATCTCGTATTGTCTTGAAAAACGAGTTTTATTAATGTTTTACCACAATAACATTGTGGAATGAAATAATATGTGTGTTGGCATTTGAGTTAATCAATCAAAAATTAAATAATTGATTAAAATGCCTACGTACAGAATTTTTAAACTGGTACAAGATAAAATTTTCCCAAGAGAAAACCATTTATGAAAAATATTTACGCAACTTTTTCAATGTTGTATTGTTAATTTAATTTAACCTGACGCCCGCTACGCGCATCACATGATGCGAGAAGGAATCGCTCTCCCAGCGCGACGCACATCATATGATGTTTTCGATTTATTTCGTCATATACTACGTGACAGCGCGGCAAATCGAGCGGGAAAATAAACCAAAAATTAGTTTGATCCGTACTGTTGCTGACATCTTGCATTAGTCAAGGTTAAATATTGTTATTTGTTTATATAAATCAATTTAAAAATGAAGACATCTTGAAACACCACCCAGTTATTTGAATTTCGCAGCACTGAATTATCGTCCTCTCGTCATGTGTTCGAGGTCACTAGTATTTGTCGGAACTGTGCGTTGATACGAAATATTGACATCGCGATCTGTATTTTGTGGACAATTGAATCAATATATTGTATCGGAAAATAAATAAATTTATTATTACTACGTGATCTTATTTATAATTGGTGTTTACATTTGAAATGTTGATATTGTTTTGACTGCATTTGTGTTTTGAGGGTGAACGGTTGTATTTTCTGACAATATTCTTTTACTTTTCATTAGAAAACAGAAGCTTGTATTGTGCTACGTATATTTATCAAAATTATTTAATAATTATATACCTTTTAAAATGGCAGGCCGTAGACTTGCGGAGGAAGAAATATTAGAAACATTTTTAGATGTGGACTCCGATTTAGAAATAAGTGAAGATGAGCAAGATGAAATAATTAATGAAGATGTCAGTTAAAGCGAATCTACTCTTTTCGTCAATTGGGATAGGAGCTCTCACTTATTTGATTTTATGCACAAGAAAAATACTATTGCGTGCGGTACAGTGCGTAAAACACGGAAAGGTAGGGCCACATTTTGTAAATTAAAAAGAGGTGAAATGGACACCAAATATCGTGGACCTTTTTTGGCATTAAAATAGCGCGATAAAAGGGAAGTCTACATTCTAACAACCTTGCATGACGATTCCATGGAAACGACAGCCGAAATACATTGGTCAACTTATTATTAAACCGAAATGTGTCAATGACTATACTAAGTGTATGGATTCTGTGGATAAAGTGAATATGATGTTGAATAGTTTAAATTGCTTACGGAAAACAATAAAGTGGTACAAGAAAGTGGCTTTCTATATAATTAATTTGATTTTGTCAAACTCTCAAATACTTTACAAAAGGATAATGAATAAAAATATTATAGCGGGTGAGTACCGGACGTTACTGTATTATTTATTACATGAGTGGACATCTCTTAGGCCGGCACTTGAAAGTCATATCTTAATGTTTACATATTCTAGCAGTATCTGTGCTCTTTTGTTTATTTATGTATTCCAAAGGACTTTATGAGACTTTAAACATTATTTTCAAACAACCATAAGAAATGTTAAAAAAATAAAGCGTAAGTGCATATTGAAGATTGGCACAGCAATCTGGTTGAACGAGATAGCTATGATCGTATAAACAATGTGATTGTTTTGGTGACTGTGTGATAATATTCATAAGACAGCAGCTTTATCAGAGATTGATTATTTTGTTCAGTTAATATTTACATTATCTTAAGGATTTGAACATCTCAAGTGATTGTTTATATTAACAACATTATCTGTGAAGTCTTATCAAGTAATAAGTCATACACAGGATGCCTTTATGGATGTCTAAATGTCGTTTTAAAAGTGGTGTTCAACTGAATACACAGCTTTCGAAAAGTATACTATAGTATAGGGGGTATACTTCGAGTACATTTGTTTAGAGGCCGAAAGGTTAAATCATTTCAGTTTTTTCATATCTGTGAGTATATTTTGAGATCAAAGTACCTACCATACTATAGTGACGCCATAAACGATGTTCGACGTTCAAAATTATTTTGTAATATTCCTTTGCTGCCTTTGTTTAATATATCAATTTAAAACACCACATTACCGTTTTGTGATCTGTTTGTTTCAAAATTAGGAAGTACAATAAAATCCCGTTTATTCGAAGTTGAGGGGACCGAAAATCAAGAAAAAAGTTTGAATAACGATTTAGGATAATGAACATAAAAATTTAAAAAATTAGATTCTTTTTACATACTAACTTTTTTCATAGCAACTCGAAGTAATTATATACACTTATATCAAACACATTTAAAATTAACAAACAAGTTGTCAAAATACAGTGTGAACAAATCACAATATTATTATTTTTAAAAAACACTATTATAATGGACTATCTTTTCGCGCTATTTTTAATAATGACAATAGTCGAACTTGTTAACCCGCCATTTCTCCGCTGAAGTTAGCGACAAAAGTTTCCAGCGCTTTTAAAACATTTGTTTAGTGTTGGTCGCGGCGACATTTGGCACTCGCCTTTCAACGTTAAAGTTCTTTCTGTCATCATGTTTAATATTGTCGACAACCTCATTAATGGGGTCGCGTATTTTTCTGTTAATTTTGATTTGGATAATATTTTTTGTCAATCTCTTGTATTAATTCGATTTTTAGCAACTGTCGGCGTTTTGTATGAGTTTCGCATTAATACTATTACTGAGAAAATAAAATAATCAGTCAAAATTATAAAAATGTTTTAATTTAAATTTAATGAAATACGGAAAAGTTTAAGGAACGCAAACCACGCATTTGCTAATTTCAAAAAGTTTAACACGTAAATATTAGAGAAAAACAAATAATTTTTTTTACATATAAAACAATGGCAATAAAATAATTAACAAGATATGAGAAAATCTGAGAAACGCTAACTACACATTCTTTAAAATGCCTTGACACTAAACTTAAATAGAAAGAGAAATGTCTGTATTAAAATTAATACAAATTAAGTAATTTATAAAACACGGATAAGTCTGAGGAATTCAACCACGTACATACTAGTGTTTGTACAACAAAATATACCAAACGCTACGTAAACAAAAATAATGATGGTAATAATATGGAATAGAAGATTGGCAAGCACTGATATTCGCAGCTAGCAGCTGGGAGAACTAGAGAACTGCGTTATCTATAAGGGCACAAAGATAATATTTGCTATCTTTTTCTAAAGTAAAGAAAACGAGCAAGAGAAACAAGCATGCGACCTCAAGTTAATGCGTCGAGGTAAGGAAGATATAGATTTAAAATCGAGGATGCACAAGATATATTTGTCATCTTTTCTAGTATACTGAGAGTGAGTGAGAAAACAAACAATGAGAATTAACTTTATGCATCGTGAATCGGTATAGGGGCGGAACTATTCATTTTAATGGTCTTGGACTTTGGACAGGCACATCGCGTAGCGCATGTGTATTTTTCAGATTGCCGACATCTGACAAAAAAAATCGAATTAGGCGAAAAATAGACAAATTCATCTGATAGGGTCCAAAAATAGCTTTGAATAACGATATTCGATTTATAAGTACAATTTAGTATGAAAACTTTCCAGAGGGACCACATTCTGCTCTAAAACTTCGACTTGCGACGAATTTAGAATAAACGGGGTTTTACTGTATTTTGCAATGTTCAAGACAGCTAATTAAACAATTCTGAATTAATAACATTAATACAAGTAACCGAGAGGCAGACCAAGGAAATGGTGGGCTGATTATGGAAGACTGGAGCAGGATGGGAGGGTCCGGGAACTGGAGAAGAATGGCCAGGGATAGGAGTCAATTGAGAGCACTTGTGGAAGAGGCAAAATCCCACCCTGGGATGTAGTGCCATGGAAGAAGAAGAGAAAAAATTAATAACAACAGTACACATTTTTACCTTAAGTCTATATGGCCTCCTTGTGGAGTTTGATAGATGTATGGTACAGCACACGGTGGCCGTGAACATTCTCGCTCAACCTCAAACTTCTCGGTGGCTGCTCGCCGCAGTTGGCGCCGGACAAAGTTACACAGCATCGATAGGGCGGTACTGTACTCGGGCTTTAAACAAACAAAATATACATCGTTTGATGCTCAGATTTACTTTGTGTGGGATTCTAAATTATTAAAACTCTAAAAAATGTTGTTGGAATTAATTTTCTCATATAAACTCATATTACGAGGATTGTATGATAAGTATCCGTGTTAGGGAAAGAAATGCATTTTTAATATATATTTTTTATTTTATTTCTCAACATAGTCTCCTTTCAGCTTGATCACTAGTCCAGCTATATTCCAACTTTTTTAACCTATCCAAAAAAAATTTTACCAGTTTTGCTATGGCGATTGTGGACGAATGGGCTGATGCGTTGTCATGGTGAAAGAGCACTTTTTTCTGCGCCAAATGAGGCCATTTTCTTATCAATTCAGCATCGAATCAGATTGATGACCCGTGATTGTCCTTCCCTTCTCCAAATAGTCGGTGAAGATGATGCCTGCGAATCCCAAAAAATGGTGTCCATGACCTTTCCGGCCAATGCCGTTCGCGAGGTGAAGTCCACTGTTTTGACTGTTCTTTTTGACATTTCTGGGGTGTAGTGTAGTGATGGATTCATGTTTCATCAACAGACACAAAATGTCGCAGAAACTCTTTCGGATTGCATTTAAACATGTCCAAACAGTGCTCCAAAGTTGTCATCCAATTTATTTTTTTGTTTCTGTGAGTAAACGCGGCACTCATCTTGCCAATAGCTTTTTCATGCCCAATTTTTTGTATAGGATATTTTGTTCAATTGAGATATTTACAATGTTAGCAATCTCTCTAAATCATTACTCAGCAGTCTGCTAACACGAAAAAACGGATGTTCGGCCACGCTTGAATTCATTAAACCAATATCTGGTGGTAGTTATCGAAGGTGCACAGTCCTTATAAACGGCATGCAACATCACTTTGATTTCCTCACACGTCTTTCCATCCAAAAAAAAGGAATCAAATCATTGACCAAGTATTGCTCTTTTTCCATGGTTACAAATAAACATAAACTTGCCCACTTTCAACAGCTATCAAAAGAAAACTACTTGATAAATCTGTCTGAAATTTTGACAGGCATCGTTAAGATGGTATTTAACAATGGTATAGAGATTTTGCGTCAGTGGCCACCATCAGATGTTAAATACGGGTACTTATCATACATGCAAAAATGTATACATGTATTATGTTTGCAAAGGATAAAAACAGGCTAGTACATGTAACATGGTATGAGAACAATTCAGAGGTGGCCAATAGAGAATTCACAATTTTGATTGATAGAGAGAAACAAATATATTTTTTTAAATGTTATTGAGTAAATAATATTTTTAAAATACCAAATAATAACTAACCCTGCAGACAAGCTCAGCCACCAGATAACGGCATCTTTCTTCTTTGATCTTGTTGTCCAAATTGTGTGCGAGAAGCGATGGCATACCGAGGACAATGTCCAACAATCTAGGAAAGAGAAGAAAACTCGTTCACAAGATGGCTTGCAATTCCAAGAATAAAGCATAATGATGATTTAAACTGTAAACCAGAAGCTCAACCATCCAAAACCTTTTACTATTCCTGATTCCAGGCTTCTCAGAATCAATTTGTTTATGTACCTTTTTTACTTTTTGGTTAATTTGGTATTTGTGTTAGACAAACAGATCTACCTATTAGGTAAAATGATGAAGTATTATATAGGGTTGGTTATCCAGCAAGCGTGATAGAACTTTAAAATGGAATTAAATTGAAAAAAATATCAATAATTTTTTATTTATTTGAAAGATCATTCAATGTCATTAACAATGGAATATAATTCCATTCAAATGTGCACCACGACTACGTTTGATACAATGCATTCTTTGGCTCCAATTTTCATCCACTCTTTCACATAAATCTGATGTTATTTCACCAATAACACGAGTTATGTTGTTTTTTAATTGTTCAATTGTTGTCGGTTTATCAGCATAAACAAGTGACTTTATATATCCCCACAGAAAATATTCTAATGGAGAGATATCACATGATCTAGGCAGCCAATTGGCAGGTTCATTTCTGGAAATTATTGAATCGTTGAATGTAGTTTTCAATAAATTAATCGTCTCAGTTATTGATAATAAGTTTTAATAACTTGTAAACGTTGTTTCAACGTGAAACGCTCCATGATAAAGTGGCAAACTATACTGAATAAAAATAACAATGACAGCTGTCAAAATATTAATAAACATGACTACTATTCTTATTTAAAATTCTGCAACATTTATTGGATAACCCTGTAGATGCTAAATTTATTCATATGTATTACTATTATAATATCATTTAAAATGTCATTTGAACATTCAGATGATATCATTATATTCTGATATCTCGCATCGGACGATGAAGAGATGTTAAAAGCCTTAATAATCGATGAGTGTAATGAATGTAGACAAAGTGAGAATTGTTTATTAGGACAGAAGAGTGTGGCGTTCTATCCGGCCGGGAAACAGCATGATGATAAGTTAGTTAACTAACTGGTGCAGCTGTTGCGTGGGTAGAAAATTGTAACTTCAAGAACCCTTGAGAATCATCTAAAAATTTCACAAATCTTCTAGAAATTTCTAGAATATCAATCAACCTATGATCTATGATTTTAATTTACTCACCATTCTAAAATAACAGTGGTCACTTAAATTAAGTTCATTTTCTTGTATCATTGATCTTATATTTTAGTCTGTAAAATTATTTTAAATATCATCTAATCTAAAAGTAATAAAATAATGATGTACAATACCAACAAATATACACATGTATTGAGCAGTAGCATGCAGTAGGTTTAAAATTAGGTTATGCTATTACCGACAATGCTAAAGAAGTACACACAAGTTACTAGGCATTAAAAAAAATCTGAGAATCTGAAAATGTGAATTTATTACTTCAAAAAAGGCAAGTTCTTTTATTGCTTCGTACCGTTTTCTACTTTCGATTTTGCTTAAAATATTATCTACAATTTCTTCTTTGGACTATGGATATTTAAGATGTTTCATTAAGACAGACATTATTAGTCAAAAATTTGTATTTAAATAAGCAGCTCTACAAATTATCATAACCAAAACTCATAAAACAGAAAGAAATACATTTTAACATTTAATATTTCAATATTGCCGACGAACACCGTACCATAAGTGAGAAGTTACCATATGAACTTTGAAATTATCTTGGAATACACCATGAAAAAACCATTTAGTTTATAGAATTAGTAAAAGGCGCCATTGCACACAGTATTGAGTCAAGATAATCCCTTTTGTAAAAACAAGAGTACAATAAGAAAAATTGATTGAAATTAGTAGATGTAAAGATGCCCTAATATAATAGAGCTTCAGTATGGAAATATTTAGTTCAGTAAGATTGTTATGTAGATTGAACAAATAAATTGGATGCGTGCAAACAAGCACCTTATTTTACAGTATCGATGACATTGCATGCAAAAGGACTGTTGGAATTAAACATTTTAGCCACGGGTTACGCTAATCCATATAACAACTAGAATTTTATAGGGTCTTTTCAGAAAATAATGATTATTTAATTTACCATATGCAGGAAAACTATACTACATAAAATATCCAACAATTCTAACATTAAAAAATAATTTTTTAAAAAAAAAGTGAAATTGGGACAACCCTGTTGTATATTTTCTTTAAAGAATTTAATCGGATTTTAATTTTAAAAAAACATCTAAATTTCTAAAATTTACTAAATTTTTCTACATTATGTTTATTTATTATTTTTCATGCATTTTTTTTAATGGAAAAATAGCTGGCCCACAGGTGTCCCTCATAATAAATATGGTTGGGAGTCGAAAGGTTAATAAAAGAAACTTTGTATACTTAACAATAAAATTCAAGTGAACAAAGAACAGAAGATTGGTGTGTGGATCCAAATTAATAAAATACAGATGATCATTTTTATCTTAAGTGCTGAATTATGAATCTACCTAGTTAGCCCAAGTAGCAGTGACTTCAGACTTTGCTTCACAGAGAAGCAGTCTGCCGTCACCCTGGCTCGGCCAGTAACGATGAGTAGTGTGAGAGCGCGGGCAGCATCCTTTAGCAAGGCCTCGTGCGAGCGCTCCGTCCCACGTTGTAGCAAAAGGGAGAGGCGCCAGCGATGCACCTGTCCAGGGAAGTTCAGGGAAGCCACCTCGAACTCGCTGCACATTGATAAGAGTAGATTAGTAGGAGCTAAGTTTAAACATTATAAACACTTTGTGCATCTACTATAGCGAAGAAACTATACATCCTAACACACTGGAACCCTCGGAAGTTATGAAATGAACTGTCATCATCGCAGTATACCACTTCTGGGATTACAATATTAATGTTTAATAAAATATTTGAGATGATTTCAGGTGATAAATGTTCAAGAAAATAAAAAATACAGTAAAATCCCGTATATTCGAAGTTGAGGGAAATGAAAATTAGAAAAAAGTTCGAATAACGATTTAGGTTAATAAATTTCAAAAATTATATATTTTTTACATACTAACTTTTTTCATAGCAACTCGAAGTAATTATATACACCTATATCCATACATTTAAAAATAACAAACAAGTTGTCAAAATACAGCGTAAACAAATCACAATATTGTTTTTAAAAAAAATACAATTATAATGGACAATCTTTTCGCGCCATTTTTAATAATAACATGATAGTCAAACTTGTCAACCCGCCATTTCTCCGCAGCAGTTAGCAACAAAAGTTTCCAGCGCTTTTAAATTTTGTGGTGGTTGTGGCGACATTTGCCACTCGCCTGTGACGTCTTGTTTTTTATCTTCTTCACTCTCCGCTTCCTTACTCCTTTCCCCTCCGTGACATTTCTCACCTTTCAATGCTAAAGTTCTTTCTGTCATCATGTTTAATATTGTCAACAACCTCATTAATGGGGTCGCGTATTTTTCTGTTAATTTTGTTTTGGATAATATTTTTACAATCTCTTGTATTAATTCGATTTTTTAGCAACTTTTGGCATTTTATACGAGTTTCGCATTGAGGCTATTATCGAAAATATAAAATTATCATTCAAAATCATAAAAATGTTTAAGGAACGCAAACCACGCATTCGTGAATTTCAAAACGTCTAACACGTAAATATTAGAGAAAAACAAAAATTTTCTTTACACATAAAACAATGGCAATAAAATAACTAACAAGATACGAGAAAATCTGAGAAACGCTAACTACACATTCTTTAAAATGCCTTGACATTAAACTTAAATAGAAAAAGAAATAACTGTATTAAAATTAATACAAATTAAATCATTTATAAAATACGGATAAGTCTGAGGAACTCAACCGCGTACATACTAGTGTTTGTACAACAAAATATACCAAACGCTACGTAAACAAAAATAATGATGGTAATAATATGGAACAGAAGATTGGCAAGCACTGACATTCGCAGCTAGCAATTGGGAAAACTCAGAAAACTGCGTTACCTATAAGGACGCAAAGATAATATTTGCTATCTTTTTCTAAAGTAAAGAAAACGAGCGAGAGAAACAAGCATGCGACCTCAAGTTAATGCGTCGCGGTAAGGAAGATATAGATTTAAAATCGAGGATGCACAAGATATATTTGTCATTTTTTTCTAGTAGACTGAGAGTGAGTGAGAAAACAAACAATGCAAATTAACTTTATGCGTCATGAATTGGTATAGGGGCAGAACTTCTCATTTGGATGGTCTTGGACTTTGGATAGGCACATCGTGTAGCGCATGTGTATTTTCCAGATTACGGACATTTGATAATAAAATCAAATTAGATTGACAAATTCATCTGATAGGGTCCAAAAATAGCTTGGAATAACAATATTCGATTTCTAAGTACAATTTAGTATGAAAACTTTCCAGAGGGACCACATTCTGCTCTAAAACTTCGACTTGCGACGAATTTAGAATAAACGGGATTTTACTGTACCAAATAATGAGGGATTTGATATATGTTCAAGATGATTTTATGTTAAAAACATCAAAAAAATGCAGATTTAATAATAACAATAACATTAACAAAATGTATAAATACGTAATCATATTTCCATTGGTGCCCAGTACCTTGCACTAATCTTTTGATTATTTTAAATGGCATGATAAGTTAGTATAGTTTTTTGAATATTTTCTTGAATAAAATAAATACAATACAATAAATTAATCAATTTGAGGTCATATTACAAAAAATTATAAAATAATCATAAATAAACATAATATTACGTATATATATTTCATAACATGCAAATTAACTAATTCTGAATTGATATCTTGGCATGCTTAAAAAGTAAGACATGCTGGAAATTAATTATGGTGAAAATAACATTTCAAGGAAGATAATTCATGTTGGCTAAATAAATACATATGTACTTATTCCGACAAACAAAATGTTAGTCAAGTGTGGCTAGGGTTATTCAGGATCATTTTAATGAGAAACATTTTTATACTAAGTTGAAATGAGTTTTTGTATGAAACCTGAAAAATCCAATTATATTATTGTATTACGTGGTTAATAATAAAAAGGTAAGAATTACAATAGAAAACATAAGTACAGTTATCTCAGAAGCTTAACATTTTGGATAAAATAATTAGATTAAATGAAAATTAAAGGATTCAATAAATTGTGTGCAATACTATATTCCTGTTAATAAATGAGGTTAAAAAAATGCTAAATCAAATATTTTCTGTGGTTCTATAATATAAAAGAAAATCACACCCATAAGAAGGTTTTTGGATCGAGTCAAATAAACAATATATGAGATGAAAAATATAGGAAATACAATTGACTAAAAAATGATTTCCTAGATCAATAATACAGGAAGAAATAACATTTACAAAACTTGAGTTGAAAATGTCCATGTATGTACTTGAAAATTCTCAACCATTCCAGAAATATGACCATTTTGAAGTTATGGATATTCAGTCTAATGGCAATATTTGTTTAGTTTTTAGTTTTTTTAATTCTCCTGATAAAACAATGCCCACACCTTCTACTACAGATCAATAATGATAGAAAATGAAAATATGAATCTGGATTTAAAATATTATTTAAAAACTCTCAACATTATTCTTAGATTCTGTTGTGAATTGCTTATAAGGTGCTAATATGTTTCTTGTGTCGAGGCAGTTCAAATATTTAATAATCAAAGTTGTTAATCTTTTATTACAGATTAGTCGATTGAAATAAAACTTTGTTTAATTTCTCATATTAATGTATGATTGCTTTCAATGTGTTATGTTCATTTTAATATTTGATTATAAAATTTACATCGAGACTTTTGGTTAATGCACATATTTTTACTTAGATTTTTTTAATTATCTTCATGAACATTATCAACTCAGAATTTGGATCCACTCATAAATTATTGTGGACTAAGTCTGTTTAATGTGATATAACAAATGGACAGACAAATATGACAGACTTCAAACATCCAAAATGGAGTGTAAAAATTGTCTTTCATTGATCTAGATGATCATATAATATGTACTGATGCTTTAAAGCATAAATATTATGTAATAAATAAACAGCCATAATTATTTTGATGTTTTATAGAAGAAAAACCCCATCGTCACGAAATTACATAATTAATAAAATTACAACAATTTAATATTTGTGCTTTAAATGTAAGTTTGAATGATTTGTGAACAGAAAGCAAACATAAAACACAACACATGTTCACATGACATAAATGAACAAATGAACAATGATAAAACAGTGAAATGGTAAAATTTTAAAAAATGTTTGGGAGCTAAACGTACCCCCTTCGTCGAATCGATTCCAATTGGATAGAATTAAGCATCTTCGCTTTTCCACATTTATCCTTGGGCGGGCTTCGGGACAGCAACATTACGGTCAATTTCATGATATTCCAATTAGATGCACGTCATCGCATATTGTTTCAATAAGGAGTGTGAAATGATGCATGTTTCAAATATGTATGTATGGACAAAAGAAAGCATTTGAAATCTATGCTTGACTAATGCCGGCACTAGTGAGCAGATAGTGAGCATTACAGGGAAAACATAATAACGAATCAAAAACAAATCTGGCAAAATAAATCTGTGATGGTTTAATAAGGTAGAGGAATAACTACAATAAAAATTAGTCAAAATTACATTATTAATCAAATTTTTGGAATACGAATTAGATAGAGCTGACTACAAAAATCTCAGATTCAAAAATGCCCGTATTATAAATTACCAAATTAAAAACTTAAAATAGATTTCATGAGGCCACTCATCATAAAACTGTGGAAAACATTTTTCTTAATATTTAAAAAAAAATTATCAGTTTGGTTTAATATTCCCCTACAGTAGTCGACAAAACAATAAAAACAATTTGTATATGTACATCAATATATTGATGGGGAAATTATTCTAAAATAAGTAATAAATAAATAAAAGATAACTAAATGGATTTAAAAAATTGCTTATTTATGTACTAAATTTTATTAAAATCAATATTTTTATTTTTCAAATAGAAAATTGCAAAATAAAAATAATTTTATTTGCTTCGTATAAAATTAATAACAAATCTTATTTTTTGTTCCATCTAGTACTTTCCATTTTGTAATCATAAAATAATATAGCCACTGCTTGATTCAATACAATTTTTAAATTAATATTGAATATAGGGCGACATAAATAGGTATTCCCAATACAAAATTTTAACATGAGATCATAAAATACCAACCCTCTTTCTCGTATGCATTCCAGTTGCTTGTGTCCGAGTCTTCGAGGCTCACCCCTCGCATCAGTGGCCACCGCATCCAACTCATCAAACGACGGTGCAAGGAACAGGTCCTGGAGGTTGGGTCGTTTAGGACGACCGGTGCCTTCACTACTTGATCCTACAGAGGTCGGCAGCACTGATGGAGATGATAAGCGTAGTATTGAAAATTGTATGGCTAAATTATATATATAGGTGTACCCCAGGTTATGACTAATTCACGATAAAACAAACCGTAGATATAATTATAATGTATTTCAACTCTGCACCGACGATACGACAAGCCAATCCGGCCGATACAACTTCAAATTAAAGCCTCTGCTTGTGTACCACTCAGAGAACCCAAGAGCCTTTAAGGGAAAGAACAAAAATTCACTGCCAGTAATTTGGCGTTCAAATAAAAAAGTTTGGGTTGCTGGTAACCTTTCTCAAAAATGGTCTTTAAAGGAATTTGATCTATTGGTCATTGAATATTTACAGAAGTGCATTTTACTATTAGATAATACACCAGGTCATCCTCAAAGCATTAGTGATATGTTTCCGCAATTCACAGCGGTATTTCTTCCATCAAATACGACCTCGTTGCTTTAGCCAGTGAATCAGATGTTAATTGCCACTTTTGGCGATTTCTGCTATTAATTCAGATCCTGGATTAACACTCAGGGACTTTTGGAAGAGTACAATATTTGGCATGCTGTATTGAATATCAAAGAATCTTGAGATCAAACGAAGGACTCCACAATGAATAGAGCTTGGAAAAAGGTTTGCCCACAATTGTATGTAATTCGTAATGCATGCTTTTATTCATTATTAATGTTTTATTTACATTGTATACATATTATATGGATCCAATTTTAAGAGATACATATTTTTAAAAAATTATGTAAATGGTGATTCACGATAGAAACACTATTTGATGACCGCATTGTGGATTTAACCTGGGGTACGCCTGTATACATATACACAACTTTGTAGTTATTGTTGTAACAAAATGTGATACGTAATAATAAACACACTGAATTATGTCCCTCGCGCAAAAAAGAGATATTAAAAATAACACAATATTATGTGTTTGAGGAAAAATCTAAACTTATAATAAATACTATGTTGAATAAAAAAATAATACCGATGGGAAAAGTTTTCCAATGGTAGAGGAACTCTTCGGCAACTTGCTTTATATTGTTGACCAACTGTTCCACTTCTGGCGGTGCCCCAACCAGGTTGACGTCAAACTTAATCGGCTGCTTCTCCGGCTGCATTGGTCGCTCGGGTGGAAAAAGGCTACTCGGCCGAGCTCCCTGACTGTCTGACTGTGAGATGGACCGATTGAAGATGGAAGTGGGACGTGCGGGGTTACCAGCCCCATTATCCGGCCTCATCATTTAAATATTTTCAAAGTGACATATTCAAATGTATAAAAATTTCTGCATTCTTTTCAATGACCATTATTTTTTATAGCAAAGATCATGATTCAATAAATATGTTTATATGATTCTTAATATTTCCAATTAGCCCTTCAAGAAAAATTACTTTGTCCTAAATTATTTTATTTTATTAATAATCGCAATTCATTTTTTAGGTTTTGTATTTTCCAGGTTCTTTTCTATAAGATAATTAATATATGAAGCGTGTATATTATATTTGTACATCATGGCACCTTTTAAAATACTTTCTAAGCATTGAAAAACCATCTGAAACAAAAGAGAAATATGCAGATATAGTCACAACAATCCTACATTTGTAGATAAATAATTCATGCACAGAAAGTAATAATTAAACTAAAGCCACTCTTCACTTGACAATCATTTTGTTTAATGACTGCTCACACTCAGCGTTATTGTAAACCTACCAATACTCCCTCTGTACAAAAATAATCAAATTTCTGCATTCCATTGTCAACAGCAGGGAAGCGACATTTAATGTGAAAAACCAATTGAGTGACTTTTGAACTATGTTGATAACATCATGAATTCCGCCCTCTCTCCCTTAATTTACAGTGCGCATTGTAAGTGAATCAGTTCGATTGCACGCCACGTACAAAATATAAAACTATACAGCATTCATCAAAATAAAATAAAATTGTGCTGATATCACTTAATGCAAGAAGGCTATAGATCTTCAGATGAAAATAAAAATTATCAACAACTACGATGCTGGAAAGAAGATAAAGGTTGTGGCACATGATTTAGGCCTAACACATAACGTGACTATTATTCTAAAGGACAAGGACAGGATCAGGAAAACAGTAAAAATATGAAGTTTGTTTACCAATTAGTTCACTTCACGACCAGGCCGGTGGAATGAACCTGTCATTAAGTGAGGACTGAATGTATTATAAATGGTTTATCAAGTAAACACATCACAGAAATAGAAACTCACTACCTTCCGGCAACCAATAGAGGTACAATGGAACCTTTGAAAACCGAGCTGTTCGTAAACCGAAACAATTATTCCCATAAGAATCAATGTAAAATGTATTAATCTGATTAAGATTTCAAGAAAATGACCCATTATCATCTTTATTTTATACTTCTTGCTTGAAATCCTATAAAAGCAATAAACATTCACGGTTTTAACTTAAAATGAATTGGAAGTAATAAAACGAAAATAATAAACTTTATTTTACAAAATATGTAGTAAGGTGTTATTGTTTGGAAGGGAACTATCTTTCCATGAAAACATTGGGTGCTTGAAGTTCATCGGGTTTCTATCTCATGAAAAACCTATCCAACGATATTTGTTTCTTCTTGCTTTTTAAATGTTGCGGAAATGAGACATGACATTTTCCTTAAAACAGATTTATAATACGATTTGATAAAGTTTTATCAAGATGATATTTTTCCACAAATCATTACACCTCACTTCACTTCAAGCATATTTCGTGGATAGAGAACCTAGAAACATCTTCCATTCGTTCATCAGTCTCTGAAAATAATATTTCCTCTGTCACCGCTTTTTGCTACTCATTAAGAAGCTGTTCTAGTTCTTCAGTAGTGAGTTCTGAGACTGCTTGCCTGTTCGTAAACCAAAATTCTGTTCGCAAACTGAAGCATTTTTTCATTAGGATTTTTATTTGTAAACTGAATTGTTCATAAACCAATGTTCTACTGTATTTGAAAGAAATAGTATAATTTCAAAATAATTAGAAACACAAATAAATAATGATATTGCTTTATTTTTTTTATGGTTTTTAAATAAAAGCATGTTGTATTTATCTACTAATCTTAAAACAAGATTTTAATCTGATAATCCCCCAGAAGACATGCGGAAAATTGAAGCAAATTGAGAGGCAAACCTCAAATGTGAGAACGGCTCATCTTGTTGTAGACCACACTGGCTGGGTATGGATTCCTTTCAACCTTATCAGACCCACATAGAGAGACAGTACCCAATCATTGTGTGTTTGTGTAGGCCTATTGTCGTTGTGTCTAGCAAGTAGGGCCTCAAAAATTTGGCACTGTGTGAATGTGTTGAAATACAACCAAGTAATCACAATGATGTATGCCTACTGTACTTATTCCGCGACTGTACTTCTGAAGTACTTAAAGCAACAATTGAGAACCAACCAAATGAAAGACGAATCTGGTAATAAAACTGATATGGTAATCAAATAATAAATTCTCACAACTATAATTGTAAAATGTTATGCAGTAAGCACCCATGAAACTATTGAGCTGGTAAATGAGTATATTTCGGTTGTCTGTAAAATCAAATGGAACATGTAATTACCTTTGCACAATTGCAGGCAGATTTTATAAATTAAGATACTTTGTTCCTATATAAAATATACGTCACTAGTGGAATCAATTATCAGATATAGTCTTACTACTTCAGAATACTTTTGTCAAATTAAACTAATTTAAACTCAGTTTAAACAATCCAAAATTATGTAGTAAAATTGTTAGCAAAACAGCATTTATATTCACAAAAACAAAATGTCCCACATACATATAATTTTTTAAATTTATTTTCACTTATTATGGTATAAAATTTTAATAAACATTCCATTCTTTGTTCAAAACAAAATTAAAACACATCCCCAATACTAGGTTTATCCACAATGATAGAAAAATGGAAAAGTGCAGTCAAAGAAAATTAGAATAAATGTGCCCAAGCTGTCAACTAATGTAAAAACACGCGACTCAATAAATGAAGTAACATAGCTACGTTATATTAATGTGAAACCTTATTCTATTTTTTATATGCAGTGTGAATGATTATTTTTAATTTATTTTCTTATTTACTTTGTTTTACTTTTTTCATATCGCAATAAAATATATGCATGCGGTATTATAAATTTTATTTGTCTAACCTAATTGTCACAGCACCTGTTGATAAGCTGCTGCAACAGTTTATAGCTATTACGAATAATCTATTGTATACAACACTAACAAATAAATAAAATAAGCAGATTTCTTGTGCAAATTATTATATTAAGAAATCATACAATCATTTTTACATTTGATTTTATAATAATAATCAAATACTAAATATTTTGTTAATCACACAACAGTGTTTTCATAATGATACACTGCACAAATTGCATATAAAGTTATTCAAAATATTGTTAAAAAAACAAAAATACAAAATAATAATGTATTGTAATTAATAAAACATCTTCCCACAGAATAAATACCTACATAAAATTCTTCAATGAAAGTAAAGTGAATTGCTAATAAGCATTCCAATTAATTACTCAGTATTTTACGCTTGGATGAGAGATAATTAACAAGCCCATGCAGCATGCGATGCTGTCACGAGAATACTTTGCACCCACATTTTAATAAAATTAATATAAATATATAAATGAATTGTATTACATGGAATATGGTTGATACAGATAAATGCGGTGCACTTCCAATTAATTTACAACTTCTTTAAATTTTATTTCTCTGCCTAGAGCAGAAAATTATGAACTATAGGTATAATTGACACAATTTTTTTTTTTTTTTTCATATTTCTAAAATTGTTATATTTAAATTGCCGATATATAGCAATCCATATCCGAGGTTTCAAAAATTCGCAGTTGTCAATTTATTTTTAAATTACCTAAAAATGATATTATATTTTTCAAAAGAGTTGGATGAATCAAATGATGACCGAGATGATTCTGAGGATCGTGATATTGTTAGACCAGATTTAAATATCAAATCATTAAAGTATAGCTTTACAACTTAAAATGAAAATAAATAAAATGAATTCATTTGCATAAAATGATGAAAATTTTTAATAGTGACAGTACTTCATAGTCTTCTGCAGAGATATTTGAGCACGACCATGACCAAATAGGTCAGATATATATATAATAAATTATCCAGAAAACTTGCTTAAAAAGAAGACTCTGAACCACCATGAAAACACGAAAAGAGAAATGAAATATAATCCTAATAAAACAGCGACCAACTAGAAACATTTTCATGGGAACCTTAACGGGAACTTCTTTTATTAAACATGAAACATGGTGGTAATCCAATGTTGCATGTTTTAATAATATTTCAGAATATAATTATAATCCTTCAGCTCTCAAACTATATGTAATTAACAAAATCAGCTACAATAAATAATGACGTAAAGCGAGGGTTTTATAAAAAAATTTAATTCAGAAATTACAACACAATATAAAATAGTCAATATAACTTGTTTCACAGCATCACTGAAAAGTCATAAAAAAGAGTTTCCTAGGGCTTAAAAGTTGTTAAGGAAAACAATAAGTAAGTATTAGCAAAACGAGATGTAAATTAGAATCATTTCATAAATATTAGTTAAACTAAGAGATAATAAGACATATCCTCCTAACCCCAAGTACGATATGTCAGCCATAATATAAAGAATAAAATATAACATATCAATAAACACAAATATTATTTTACTAAATAATATTTCAAAAAAGATTTTGCAATTAGAGAAACAATGACAGTTTAAATTAAAACCTATTTAGACTGGCAAAATAATGTATGAAGTAAAAATGTAATGATGGGCCGTACCTATTCCGCGTAGAGAAACTGCATTATAATTTCAAAGGAAATAAATATGAAAGCACGAATTAACCACTAACATTTAAAGTAAGCAACAGTTTTGTAAAATATTTGCGTAAATGAATACACAGGCACACAACAAACACTATTTTAGGTTCCCAAAGCACTTTATTGAAAATTTGACGGCACAAGTGAGAGAAAAATTAGAACTGTTTTGCGGATTGCGGACAAAGAAGGCAGTAGGCGTTTCCAAGAGATCGTTTTAAGACATCGTTTAAAGTTTACATGTCTACCGTTCTGAATTTATTACATTTATTAATACCAGTCGAAAAATAAGATGGTGGTAAAATAAAACGTATAATAAAAAAGTTAACGTTTAAAAAAAAATTCCATTCTTCAGAAAAAAATTTACAAAGAATGTTAAAATGCTCTTAACGGCCATATTGAAAGTGTAACGTTGTCCAACGCAATTACAATTTATCACTAAAGGTAAGAGCAAAGAGACATCTGTGATTCAATAGATTGAAATACTGTATGATGATAAAACAGTTTCTAATATTTTAATATTTATTTATTTTTAAAATTTGTGGTTCTTATTAGTCTCTATAATGAAACGTGGAGGGCCAACGGAGATGTATTTTTTTAACAGACGTTTTTAAAAAATATAAAAATATGTTAGTACGAAATATAATTACTTATCATGATATATTTATCACAGAAAAATTAACCGTGGATTAAAAATATTAAGAATGGTTTTTGTCCTGGCGTAGAATATTTGCTTATCCCATTTCATGCGCACCCGTTAGGACGCTCGTCAATTTTTAAGGTTCATAATATTTGCCATCTTCCCATCAAACCGACAGGTAAAAATTACAAACATTGATTGGTTTCGCTATGAAATAACCATTAATTGTTTGGTGAAGAATTAGTAGTGGGTTTGATTCTATGGACGCTTAAATAAAAACATAAAATTATTACTCTCTTAACGTCCCAAAACAGCCAAAAGGATAATTATTTAAAGAGTCAAACGATACTGTAACATATTTATGATTCCTGGATGGTTTCTGGAATATAAAATATAATTAATAATAACGTATAGCCGCTAAAAGTACCGCAGAAATTGAAAAACATCATTAACATATCATCAGTCATATAAATTTTTTTTAGGTATTCACGGGACTCAAGAATTTATTTGATACGTTTTCTGGATTATTGGAGATACAAAGAACAGCAAATAAACTAGAAAACTCATCACATAAATCGTATATCAACATTGTTAAAAACACATTGGGCGCTAGTTGTATTTATTTTTATTATTAATTATAATGTTTTACTGTTCTAAATCATGCATTGATATATAACACGAATTGAAGAAAGAAGATAGCACTGAAACTGGAATAATAGTATTTTTTATTCCTGATATAGCAGTGGATATTTTAAGATATATAAAAACACACAAACACATATATTAAAAATAATAAATAATAAAAGAAGAAAATATATGTATATAAATATATAAAAGACAGTTGAATAGGTAAAATAAATCATATTGACCATAACAATTATATTTTTAAATAAGTGCGTAAAATTGATATGTCTATAAGACCTTAGTTTTCTTTCTAATTAATTTATATTTGTTTGCTCTTTGATTTTTTTTAAGGATCATAGAAGTATTGTATTCCTTCTTGATCATTGATTCGACCCACCAGACAAGGATATGAAATTATACAATTTAAATACATAATTACTTTACATTAACTTGTAGTGGCATGAATATACGCCATTCTTTCATATTAATAAAAAAGTAGCCGCGGCGTACATTTATTTTGATTTTATGTAATCGATAGATCTAGATTGAAGCGGCACTGTCGCTAAAATGAAAAATAGTATAATATAATATTTTCTACAAAGTTTTGCAATATATGTATGCACAAGTAATATATCTAAGTACACCTTAAAGGTTATCATTGCGTGTATTAATATCCCGGTCAGTCTCTAGTAGCTGGGTTGCTCCATAGAAAACGAAAATTATTCTGCTCGATGTAAAATTTTGTGGTTTTGGTTTGATGCGTGTTCGTGAGATTTTTCTTGAATGAAAAGTGTTTCTTCGGTGTAATTTTATTTGGAAAAACAATAATTGCTGATCGAATGTACCACCCCAGGAGTTAAATACATCAATTGCAGTAAACAATTTTATTTTCGCTGGATGGGTGATAGTCTTGCAGGTAGTATTGATATGTTATATTACAGAATTCAAAATAATATAGAAAATGAAATACTTATTTTCTTTGATAAAAGCTCATTTGGTAATTTTTTCTATTTCGATAATGTGTTTTTATTGTGAGAAATTGGTTTTAATTTATTTTGCCGGTGTCTTTAAATTATGCAAACATAATTGCGATCAGCTGTGCGCAATTGTCACTGTGTGAATAACATTCACGATAACGCGTTGATGTTTGTTTGGTGTCCATCGTCTCCAATGTTAGTTGGTTTATTGGTATCGTTCTTTTTTCATGAACGCTACCAGGCGAGCGGAATTCTTGGAAAACTGAACATTACAGGCCGTATAGATGGATGCCATGGATATTCAAGCTGTGGAATCCAAACTGAGTGATGTCACAGTCACAGCAATTCCCATGACGACACAAAAGACGGTATACAACAGTAACTCTTCAACCCCCGCAGTATCGAATAATATTAATTGCAGTACAATAAATTTGGTAACTTCAAAGGATAAAGATAATGGAGTGTCAAAATATGCTCAGTTGCTGGCTGTTATCGAAGAAATGGGGAAAGATGTTCGTCCAAGCTACTCTGGTAGCAGAAGCTCAGCTGAAAGACTGAAACGTGGGATAGTCAACGCTAGGATACTCGTTAGAGAATGTCTCATGGAAACAGAGAGATCGGCTAGGCAATAATTTTTATATCATACTTAATACAGTATTTGTTTAATGGGATTGTAGGTTTAAAATATGTAAGTCTGCAAGATGTTGTGTTATTGATTTCACTTGTGAGATAAGTTTCTTGGAACTGGCACTGACAAGAAATAAGTTTCTTGAAACTGATATTGTATACTTTAGAGTTATATTATAGAGTATTTAATTATACCTGCATTTATACATAAGATAATCATTTACATACATATTTCTAGAGCTACCTCACTCACTATTCATTGTTTTGTCATTGTGTTTTGTGTTCCTTTTGAATGTGGGATAAACTTTCCAGTTGATAAGGAATTCCACTAAAATATCAATACTTGTGGCCCAAGTAGAGCTGATTTTGAATATTTGATTATTATTTCATATACATATAAACATGTATCTAGGGCACAGATCATTTAAATTCAGTTAAATCAGAATTCTACAGCATCTGACTTCTATGGCAATACAACATAATACAGAAGGTGTCTCTTGTTCATATCTGTTGAAAAAGAGATTTAGCATGTTTTATTTATTTTTAAAAAGGAAATGCGTACAAGGAATAGTATTCACATTACTATTCTCGCTATTTTCAAATTAAGCTAAGTATTCGTGCTCTGAAAATAGGATCAACTTGATGGTATTCTGAAATTTGCCTTGAATCCCTGACTGCTTGATCTCTAGGGCTGTTAGACCAACAAGCAGGTTTTACACATAAGTGCTCAGTTGAGAAATTTGTACTTTGAACATGAGTGGAATGAAAGAGCATTTCAATTAATATATAATTTATTTAATGTTTGATTACGAACCGTAATTTTAAAGTGGAATTCCTTATTGCTAGTAATTTGTTAATATAGAGTACCTACCTATTAATGATAATTTAACAATTTTCGTGTTGTTAATTATTAAAAAATAAATAATCAAGTGTAAACACTCAATGGATTATGTGTTTGCATAGTTCTTCCCGAGTATACGAGAGATATAATAATAAACCAATTGCATTTAACATTTGCAACACTTTATAGGTTATCTTAGTGGTAGTTTTTGGATCGCAGTTTCCACTTGGAGTGTTGAAAACAAATTAAATTGTTCATGCAATGTTTGTTGGTGTTAAGAATAATACAATTTATGATATATTATATTGATTACAATTTTTTGAGCTTTCTAAGTACAAATTAAGTGTTTGTAAAATTTTACATATTTTGGAGAGTTTCATAGTTACCTCATGTATACCTTTTGGATTAAGCAAATGTATTTTCTGCTATTTGTTTAAGCGATAACACAACAGTACAAAATGATCTTATGGTTCATATGACTTCTGGGCAAGATGGTTGCTTTGAAAAAGCTAACACTTGCTTGTTGAAAGTATACAAATACCTCTATATATAAGATTTATACCTGTTAATATGCAGTTCAGTCACAAAATGTTTTTATACAATGGACCAACTTCAGTAGCTCTTACTTACATTTTCAATCAGTAAAGGAAGAAGACATTTATAGGTGAGGCTAATACTGTAGTCCGCATTTAAATAGTGATAATTTGAATATTTATCTTAATCAATGTTAAATATATATATATATGAAAGTTTAAATAATTTAGATCCAACATATTGTATGTAAACATTCACTTACAAAGTATGTATGTTTTTACATATTTATGGATAAAATAAAAATTAAACTTTATAAATAAGTTACAATGATACAGTGGTATTTTAATTTATCATCTTTTATTGTATTCTTATGGACATTGTATAATATAGATATTTTAATTCAGAACTTAACCCTTTTACGGCCCAGTAATTTATTTATCTGATGCATCTTGTATTTTATCTTTGCTTTGTGTAGTAATGCCTACCGGAGACCTTACTTCAGCCTCTAAATACAAATGCACACTTTTTTGTTTTTGGTGGGCTTGGGCTTAATATGTCATATGACAGTCATTTTTTTCTATTATCAACCAATTGCACTGTCTTGTTCAACATGCAAGGTTCACTTTGAGTTCCAGGGATGAATCAGTGTGTTGGATATTAAGGGTTTAATATTTTTCAGATATGTTAATGGATCCAAGTGTTAATAATAAACTGAATGCATTAGCTACACTTTATTGATACTCTTATTACATAAACGTATTTATGAATTATTAAAAAAAATTCATATGTAAACACGTCCCATCAATATTCTTAAAACTTTTAAACTTAACTTAGCATATGCTTTGAAAAATAGAACTAACTTGCTGGTCTCCCAGGATGACCAATGTGTATCTTTATATAGACAAGGAAATTCAATAAAAAAAAAGTATCCCAATAATTATTTTCATCTAAAAGGTATGCTTTTCATTTTTTAAAAAACATTTTTATATTGTGGGAATTTTTTGGTTATTGTCTAAACAGACATACGTAGATATAAAAATTGGAAAATTAATTTATTAAAAGCCATACAAATTAAACGAAATCTGTTAATTTTTTTACAGTTGCTTAATTTTTTTTATTATTAACCATGAGTAAATTTTATATTTTAAAGCACAGTGTTATTTATGTATTTTAAATGAAATTGTATTAATGTATAATTAGGTTTATAGCAATAACTTAAACTGAGCTCCGTCAGACATTTGGACACCAAAATCAGAAAAAAATACTTAACATTTATTTTTTCATTCATTCTGTTTCCCGCAGAAAATTAGTCCAGATTGCTAAATTTGTCTGGATAAGTGAGCCATTTCCTGGTCAGTCCTTGTCATGTTGATATGTATATTTTTATTTGTGCTCACATCGAAAACTTAAATTGACATTAATTTATTAAATTATTTTTTTCTAAAATAATGGTAAATCGTCACCTAAGCAGCAACACTGCATATATAATTTTTTTTGTCAAATTACGATATTTATATTATTGGATTTGAATTTCACGATAGTGTCCGCTAGGGGCATGCAAATCAAAGAAATGTAATCACCACATATCTGTAACCTCCCTGTTAACTGCGCACAAGTCAAGGGAATAGTACCTAAGTTTAGTCCAGTTTCTGCTATCTGCTCCCCTTTACAACTCTAGAAAGGTAAGTAATTCTATAAAAATCATTTAAAACTAGTTATGTCGCTCTCCTGTAAAGTACACAATTCTTAGATATGTTGTGTTGCTGCTGACGGTGACGAAATACATTTTTTTTCCCAATTCCTAAAAGATATTTAATTATTTGTAAATTTTGCTGTCAGTTTTTTACATAATGGATTAATTTCAGATTCTGAAATAATTCTTTACTCGTAGCGGACACTATAAAAGTGATTTTGTGGTAAAATAAATCAAAGGAAGATTTTTGAACCATATTGCTGCATAGTACAGCAGAATCTTGATATCCAGGAGGATTGGATAAAACTTCTCAAATAATGAAAAATTGAAATCCTGATTAATTAGAATACATATTTGTTTTGAAATATATATTAATCATTGTGTAATATGTATGTTTCTTTCTGCAATTTTTTAATACAAAATCCTTACCATGAGTATAGACAAATATTACAATATTTGTGTTGAAAAATATTGGAAACAAAATCAAATCAAACTGTCATTGATTGTTAATATGAAAGGATTTGGAAAGGATCTTTTTGAAGGAAAAAATCAAATAAGGTGTGATTTGTAATCCTATAAAGGTTTAGTCTTATTTTGTTGGCATTGTTTAATGTACTTACGAACTTGAAGCCACATTGCCCTCACTATACACACTACCAAGCCAAAATAATATGTTACCATGTATTTTAATAATTATAATCAGACATCTGGTATATTTACTTCAAAGTGCTTTCGTCAATCTGTCCAACCTGTGTTCCGTAAAGTACAAATTATTATCAGTAAAATAACATTAATCAAAAGTGTAAAGTGAAATACGAACTAAGTAATTTCATTTAACGATTCGTCAGAATCTTTGCAGTAAGTCATTATACCGTACTATAATGTTATATGTATTAGAAAAAATAATTTGGGAACTTATTATATGAGCTAACAGTTTTTTTTTAAATATAGCATTATAGTGTGGTACATATAAGCAAAAACAATAAAGAGTAACAAACATACAACCTGCAATTTTTCTCCGAAACTAATAGGGTTAATAATTTTGTGCATTTGCTGAGTGGAATACCAAACTAATAATGTTGATGTAATTGTTACTTAGTGAATCTATTTTACAGTGTATTTTTTTAAACATATTAAAGAAATTATCCAATAGAAAATAGTCTTGTTTATGTTTCTCTTACCGAGCTTCCCTTTTCAATTAAGTCTAAGCGTAGCTATTCCTTATTCCAGTATCATAATTAATTATCATCATTTCCTTGTCCTCATACTTGTTACCAATCAAGGTTTTATCTGTCTTTGTGTTGTTTATCTCAACTTGATCTGTCTCTGACATTCGCGAGACATATTCAAGCCGTCTCAATTGGGATCTTTCTATATGCAAAAGTAGGAGCTCCATGCCGAGGGTCTCGCTTATCACGGCACTTATAAGCCCCTTTTATATTTTTAAAATCAAGTTTAAAAAACATTATTTAAGCCTGATTTATAAGTTTATAAGTTATTTTCCATTTAGAACACGGGGTTGGTGTACGACAATGTAAAATCTTTGTGTAATTTTTACTTAACCAACTCTTTTTTATAAAAACCCCTAACAATCAAAAAAGTTTGTAACTCTGGTTTTCTTTCCCCATTATTATTTAATTTCCAAACACTTTTCAGATTTTTTTTAAGAGGTGAGGCACCTCACGATTTCATTTTACTTAAAATTTAAAATATATTTTGAATTTTCGGAATATATAGATTTTTTGGTTCCGAATAAAGACTTAATACGGCCTAATGTTACTAGAATACCCACTAGTATCACCTCATAGTTAAGAAATATTAGAGTTGTTTTTGGGACCCTAAAGAGGATGAAACTATGGTTGAATCGAGTTCTCTTCTCAAATAACAATACATAGGCATAAGAGAAGGGATATACTTAACAGTTGGTGATTTTATCTTGGTTAATTTATTTATTTAGCAATGACATCATTATCCAGTCGTGTGAAAACCTTACTGACGTGGGACACAGTCTACAGTGCAGATTCCGTGGAATGGTGTCCAGTTGAATCGTACTTCAATGTCTTTGTGTGTGGAACTTACCAACTTCAAAAAGAAGATGGGGACAATACAGAAGGCTAGTTTATATTTTATAAATTCGCATTTTATCTATATACTAGGGGCTCCTATTTACAGGCTGATTAAACACAGACTGTTAATGAAATGTTCATGCTTTCAAAATTATGTCATAGTTTGTAATTTATCAAACTGGAAACGGTTAAAATTTTTGTCACTAATTTGGCAATGCTAATAATTCTACATTGATAACTAAAACATTTAAAGATTTATAATATAAAAATAAATAAATAAAAACTAATAATAACAATATTTCATAGATGTTGCAGACAAAGGATCAGTTCCCCAAAAGAGATTAGGAAGAATATATCTTTTTTATGTTGACAATGAAGTGGGAGCCTTAGACCCCATACAAACCATTGAGACACCTGCTGTGCTGGATCAGAAGTGGTGCCAACATCCAATTAATGGCTTGCCATACTTGGGAGTCGTAAATGCAGCGGGATTCTTACAAATATACAAACTTTTAAAGTATGATACCTTGTATAAGTTGGAACTCTTAACTCAATTTGAAATTAGTCAAGGGTCACTGGTTTTGGCATTGTCGTTAGACTGGTCTACCGGTAAAAATATTTCGGATAATCCAAACATTGTGGTCAGTGATTCGTGTGGAAATATAACTGTTTATGAACTACAGAATGGAGACACCCTGACAAGATTAAGTTCTTGGAATGCTCATAGTTTTGAAGCATGGATATGTGCATTTGATTACTGGAATCCTTCAGTGATTTATACAGGTGACATATAATATTTTTAAACTTTTGTGAGTGCAACTGTACCTCGTGAGATAATAATAAATGAGATCAATTTGTTCTGAAAAATCGTCTCTTACCTATTCTATGAAAAGGGATATAACCGCTCAGTGTAAAAATTTTTTAATGATGAAAGTAATATTGATATCCTTATCTAAAGATTTTTAACTTTATTATCCACACATGTCAGCAGGTTTAACTCTAATCTCAATAAAGCATAACAAAAATTATCTCTCATGGCGACTACCTAATGGTAATGTGTCGAGACTGCCATGGATCTAAAGCATATTACAAATGCTGCTCCCTCTTAGTATGGCAGACAAAAATTAGCGTGTTTGTAAAATCTTGTTTTTTTCAGTTTATCATAAGAGTATTAAAACATTTTTTGTATGAGCAAATTTTACTAGAACACTCGCTCGAACTAGTATATTGAGTGCCAGTTGTGCTAATCCCGGTACAGGTCATTTATAAAATACATTTCTTAATTATTTAAGTTAGGGTAAGATTTGTTCGAGTACTTCTTTGCATTATTTTGTACTTTGATTTTTGACAGGAGGTGATGACTGTTGTTTTAAAATGTTTGATTTGCGCTGTGGGAAAGACGCTAAACTCACTAATAGATGTCATGAAGCCGGAGTAACAAGTTTGCATTTCAACTCCAGCCAGGAACACATTCTGGCTTCTGGCAGGTAATATGTTTACGTACAGTGATGTATGATCATGAAAAATATATTTAAGAGACAATGCTTACAGGCCATTAAAATAAGCTTGACATTATTTCAACATCATTCCCAACAATTATGTACAAATGCATGAGCCTTCATTATCACAAACACATCATTGGGATCTATCAAAGCCATATTTAATTTTGAGTGCAGTTTCTACGGAAGCCATAGCAATATTGAAATGGTACTCAGCATCTGAATCCAAGAATGCCCATTTCTGAGCTGGAGATTGCCAGTATTTCAATATCTAAACTAACTAACTTACTATCACACTGTTTCCTCGAGGGAACACGCAGAGGATAGAGCGCCACACTTCTGTTGTGACCCAATTCTCAATTCATACAAGCTTGTTGAGGTTTGTAACATGACCATCTTCCAGTATCCGGTTTACCTGGTCACACCAAGTCTTCGGCGGACATGGTCTATTTTTCTAGTGCCATCAACACTTGAGTCATATACCTTTCTTAATATTCTCTCCTCATTCGTCTGTTCCATATGACCAAACCATCTAAGCTTTAATCATTTACACTTTTTCCTAATTTCTTCATTCTAGATGAATGTCACATATATGCCCAAGTGCTCTCTTCACTGCATTCAGTCTATTTTCGCTCATCTGTCAACTCCAGGCTTCACTTTCATACATCATTGTTAGCACCAGGACTCCATTGTGTATTGCTGGTCTTTGACAAATTCTCATTAGATATTGCTCCATTCAAACTGCCATTCACTTTATTCCCTGCAGTCATCCTCTTTTCAATATCTTTCTCAGTTTTTTATTCACTATGCTGAGATCAGCTTTATATTCTCTCTTAATTTCTTAATTCTTTACTATCATAAATTGATTTGCCGCATATACACCTAAGCGATCTCATTTCCACTACATTCAGTTTACTTTCATTCTTCTACCAACTCCATGCTTCACTTCCATACATTGGTGTCGGTACCAGGACTCCATTGTGTATTGCCATTTATATTCACTTTATTTCTTTCAATATCTTTCTCAGCCTCTCCGTTTCTATCAAACATATTTCCCAAATACAAAAACTCACTACTTCAGTATCTGTGAGGTTAAAGTACCTAATCTCCTTTTTGCTAACTTTACCTGTGGAACTTGATTTGATAACATTTTCTTTTAAAAGGCAATTATGTACATATACTTTCATATTACAATAAACTCTTGATTATAAAGGTGGTAAGGGGAAAAAAATTGACTCGGATAAAAGAAAACCCAAATAGATATCTGTGAAAAAATTAAATGAATACTACTATTATTTAAAAAAAACAAACAGCAAAGAAGTTAATTTTTTAATATTGAATCTAAGTACACCTACGTAATAATTTTGCTAGTTTTATTCTCTGCTAAATATTATGTAGTTTATTAAGGAGAACACATTCTTATTGTGAAGTTGTAATTATTCAGAACATACATTAAATTAGTATTTAAAACATCACAGACCTATGTTCTGAATAATTACAACTTCACAATAAGAATGTATTCTTAATAATATAAGTTGTATCAATGTGTCCAAAATTTAATAAAAATGAATTGATAATTCTGGCGTCTGCAGTCAGTTTACTCAAAGGTATTTGAGATTCCGTAAAAATAATATAGATGGCTTTCAAATAATGGAACGACAGATGTATTAATTTGAAAGAGTGTAACATATAGGTTCGAAAATTTGTCATGAAAAATACTGGCGCTATAACACAATTGGTAGTGTACTTCCCCAGATTGGGAATAGAGATCCAGATTTGTATCCCGGTAGCGCAAAAACAATAATTTTCGACAAAATTGATTTTATTTGTATATATTTATAATTAATACATTAAATTAGTATTTATTATGTAGTTGAATAAAAAAATATTTTTACATTTTAAATAATATTTGGAAACGCTATTAAATTTTTTCTGCTCCAGTCGATGGAGCCAGGAGACTGACGGTATCTTTGAATTACTAAATAAAATTAATTTTCTCATTATCATAAATTGTAACATCAGTTTGATATTTAAATACTAATATGGTAGAACTTTGAGAAATCAATAGAGATCGGGCAAAAAATGTTGATTCCTATTGGGCTTTGGTAAATTCCTAATTCATATCCAATTAATTATCACAGATGTTTTAAAAACTGAATTCAAAATATATATTTTAAACACTAATCTATTCATTATTATGGAATCTGTATTTTCATACCTTCTTTCATTCAATAAAATATATATTATATAAAGTGATAATTTCTTATTTTCCATCGATTTTAAACTATTGTATTTTGTTTATATTTATGATACAAATCAAATAATATTTTATAATTCTTTTGAAGTTACGATGAAAAGCTACGATTATGGGATACAAGAAGATTAAAGAGACCAATGGTGGAACAAGCCTTGGGAGGCGGGATATGGAGGATCAAGTGGGACCCGATACAGCACGAGGTTCTCTTGGTAGCCTGCATGTACGCTGGATTTCGAGTAGTGGACAGCCGACACTTCTCTGCAGTTGATATTGTAGCAGAGTATAACGAGCACACCTCCATAGCCTACGGTGCTGATTGGTCCATGGACATGTCGTGGTTTCAAAATGACACTGAATTGTGCGATACTTTCTCTAGAACCGTCGCAACATGTTCTTTTTATGATTGCAAACTTAATGTGGCACAAATAAAATATTGATTTAAAAACATTCTGTTGTTTTAATAAAAAAGAAAATGATTTATACAACATTCGAGGTGTTTGAAAATGATTTACTTTGCTACAAGTCATGACAAATATCATTTCATAATTACAATAATAATTATTACATAGTTTTTAGAGTTTATTCATCATGTACAATAATCACTGAGACAATTAGCCGCTTTTATATAGGAATGATCTAAATCTATACACCCAATCAACTAAAATACTCGTTTTATGTCCAATATACCAAAGTTTTCCATTATAATAAAATTATGTACCAGCATTGTTTCTCAAATACTTTCCTTAATTACAAAAATGAATACAAAACACACAGCATTTAAACTTGGCAACCGTACACCATAAAGTCTACACATTAAAAAGTTACATAATAAATAAATTATGCATAAAACCTAATATAAAAATTAATGTAAAAATCAGAATTTTATTCCAGTTGTGACCTTGTTACCTACTCGGGTGACAGTAATAATTCTAGGTTCTTTTGAAGTAAGCAAGTTAATCAAGTTAGTACTATGGGAATCTAACATTATTCTATGGTTACACAATTTGCAAGTTAAGCTGACATATCTAATACATAAAAAATGGGAAATTATTACGCTTCAACAATAATTTAATAAGAATAAATAAATATGTTTTAATTAGTAAATTTTATCGTAGACGTGTGTACTTATACTGAAAATCTATTTATCGTCTATACCATATTATAAAATTAGCAAACTGTCAAAGTTATTTGTGTTTATAATAAAAAAATACAATGTATGTGAAATTCCCACGAAGTAAATTAACTTTATCGAGAACTTTAGATAAATAATTTTAGAATATTGATTTTAAACACACACATCACTTGTGTGGGATCGCGCTTTCCCTGCTGCCACTTAAGGTTTGTGTGACATACAATGTAAATACTGACACTGAATTTATCATAATTTGAATACAACAAAAGTATTTTTACATTGTTTATGTACTACATGTGAAAATTCATAAAATTCCATACCGCACAATGTGAAAGCACAAAAAATTAAACATTCAGTGTTAAAAAACTACATAAAAACGGCTAGGACAATGTTTTGTTAGAGCTTTCCTAAGCAATGATGAATTCCCAATTAAATACCAATATGCAAAATTCATTGAAAGAATTGAGCACACGTGAACATTATTTTGTTCTCTAAAATAGGGAAATTAAATGTAATTTTAAAATCTGTAATTTTGCCTATCTTAACTAAGTAGTGCAACCAAAGTGAAACTATTTCTACTGTGGACACTGTCGTCGGAGCTTTTCTACTTCATTTTTTGCTTGAGGCTCGTTTTATCTACTTATAATTAATGAACGTTACCTATGCAAAAGTTTTGAAATGAAGTGTATTATCTAAACGGTCGAATGAAGTTTGTGTGATAGTGCAACCATTTAAGATAACAAAACATTAATGATTCTGCTAGGCAAAATTTGTGACTAGTGGTGTATTTTATTTATAACCAGAATAAATTTTTTTAACATGCACTTGTGTACAAATTAATAATTGTCCGTAGTACTTGCACATATTTAGTTGGGGAGAAAACATCATTTCCCCTTTTCATCTCATGTCCAATTTTTAAAACAGTGTTGCATTTTATATTAAAAAAAAAAACACTGAAGAGACCAATTATTATAATTTTTCTAAATCAAATAAATAATTAAAGATAATGGTGGCCCTGAAACTAAAAACTGATTTTATGGCTATTAAGTACCACTGATTTGCCCAACATCGAAAATCTTCCATGTATGGCATTATTAACATTGGGATAAATAGTTACTATTAATGTTTTCATTTTATCAAATAGATAAACATCATTGTTTTTTTTTCTACCAACCCATGGTTGTTTCTAGAACAAATATCCCATCAGGCAACCATTTAATATTTACTGATAAATCCTGATTGCACTTAATACAATAATAAATGTGATTTATGTGTTCAGCAGGATTATCAGCAGTTAACTTTATAATACGTAAAACATTTCGTTGAAAGTTACCACTGTGGGCAGTTGATTCTGAGCTCTGTTATAAAAAATAATATTAAAATTAACAGTACATTTTCGAAACATAGATTTGTAATGAAAATTATTAAAATAAGTAACATATCTATGTCACATGTAAATGAATGAATGTACAGCTTAACTAAACATGCAAAATGGCATTTTTACATAAATAGCTTATGTTTAAGTTACCTATGGAAGTGTCACAACACGTAACTACACAACTGGCGGGAGATTCCGGTAATAAACAATGTGCACAAATGCCGAAGGTGGATTTTTACAAAAAATCGATAAAAATATACAAAAATGTAATACTACAAAAACTAATCACGAGTAATTGAATGTACACCTCAGCTCAGGGAGGGAAGAAATATTAATGTTAAATATGGGTGTACGGCAGCAAGCAGCGCGGCTCAATACAAAATATGTTTGTACAAAATATGTTCATGTAATATATTTTCTTTTGGTGTGAGTACATATCCATTTGTTATTTGCACATTCGCCATACAAAATACAGAAATCAGGGTAACCCAAATAAACACATAAATTAAGTAATTGTTGTAAAAAATGCTATGTAATGTTATCCCACATTACAGTTTGTACACATATAAACTTACGTCATTGATAAACCACACAGCATTCACAATTGATATTTGTAATTGGATCGCCACTATAAATGTTAACACTGGAGAAATCTTTGGATTTTCCCACGCAGCTCACAAAAGCTTTAAACAAGTTTAACCACTACATATACTACACTTAGCCGAAGGGACCCACGGCCGACCAGCCACGGGCAATGTTTAAATAAGGTACGGTAAATGTTACAGCTGAGGTGTTATCATGGCAGGCTATGGTCCTTGCAGTACACCATGAAATTGTCTTCACTGAGTGTCCAGAGGTTGGCACGTGCACAGTTGACATGCATAGTTTTGCTGCAACCTCGCTTGATGCAAGCTACACTGGCCCCGGGTAGCTGGCAGCGTTCGCAGCGCACAGCGCAACATCCCCAAACTGCCACATCTAAACCCACCATCTTGGCCCCCACCAAGTAAAGCCCCGGAGCCCACACCGCACAGTCCTCGTGCACCCACACCTCGTAACTTCCGCTCCCAGCTTCAGTCATGCCCAGAAACAATTCTTCACTGGGTACTTTTACCGCATCCCTGTCGTTAAGATCAGGCTCCGTCTTGCATTTTCTTCCTGACGCTGGAGACTTGGCCTGTCTGTTCTGGGAGAAAGTGCCGGGTTTAACCTTACTCTTGAATAGAAAGTCGTGAGGGTCACTGATCATGCTGGCGTAGTCGGGGCAGTCTGTAGAGATGATGTAAGGGCCGAACAGGTCTCCCATGTGTTGAGCCATTCCCTGAGGTACGCTGCCCACTGTGCTTCCGGTGTGAGGTCCTCTCTTACAAAATACACAAATCCAACTAGTGTCAGTAGTTGTAGCGTCATATTTCATACTTAAAGTACTAGAGTGTAGTCCTTTTGATTTAACTTTATTTCTGAAGTCACTATCACTATTCAGAGAAGATTTAGTTTTTAAATGTTTAATCTTTTGCAATGGTTTATCGGCATCCTCTTCATGCATGGGTGTGTTGATGACGCTTACGGACAATGGAGAATCCCGGGGTCCTTTGATCTGAACATATGGTCCACGAGATTTACTCGAGCTGGCGTTGCTTCCAGAATCGTAATCTTTATGAGAAAGTAGTTCTAATTTAGATTTTTCTTTAGATTTATCTCTCTTAGACTTTATATTGTTTAACAAATTCTTACATTTTTTATTCCCACTCACTGAATCCACATTGTTTGAATACTGATCATCTAGAGCTAGTGATCTCTTGGAAGATTTTCTTTTCTTTTTTGGTGTATTCTCGTCACTAGACAACACACCGGTAGAGGTAGCCGCACTAGATCTTCTCGAAACACGCTTCTTCTTTTCTGGCATTTTACCTTTCTTCTTTGAGAGATTTTCATCAGTGGAATTCATGTAGCTATCTGTCATCAGTCCTGTAACAGGATCTAAGGATTTTGACGGTGAATTTGGACGATCTTCTTCAATGCCAGCAAACATTTTCTCAAGCTCACTTTCAACCTCTACAAAGCTGGTTTGCGATTTACTTTTATCTTGAGAATTCTTATTTATAAATGCGTCTGGCGCAGATGTAGAATCTTCGGCCAGATCATTTTGTGTCGCATCGAGAGAGTTTGATTTACTATTTCTTTTTCTTCTTTGGGGTTTATTTTCTTGTTGCGGTTGTGGTTCAGTAGGTTGATTGATTTTTGTATCATCGGACTCAGGTGCAGATTCGGGACCCGGGCTTCCCAATACTTGCTTCAAGAGTTCTGTTTGCATGGGATCATGGAGAGGTTTGGGTGACGTAACCGAGGCATTCAAATCTGTACTTTCACATATTACAGAATTTTCACTTTTTGGGAAATTGTCAGCATTGTCTGTTGACGCTATCATGGCGGCAATATTATCTATGGTTTCAGACTCTGAGCTATTTTTTCTTCTCGTTTTTGAAACTACTGGCACAGAGTTATCTTCAGAACTGGATCGTCTCTCGACCGGGGCTTTCTCATTGTCGCTCTCAACTTTAGAAATGGAATTCACAATTACCGGATGCGATATATTGACTACATTTTGCGGCGCATGCTCTTGTACACGGCTGATGTCCACACTAGCGTGATTTTCTAAGGGTGGTTGGGTAATATGGTTATCTGTCTCATCTTCCAATATTCTACTACTCGTAGGCTCATCGCACGGAAGCTCAGCATGTGTAGAATTATCATTTTCTATTTTCAATGTTTTCAACTGCTTACGCCGCCTCTTAGATCTACTACTGTCACTTGAAGAACCGTTGGAATCATCATTGGAACAGTTGGAAGGCGGAGGAATTTCATCTTTAACTGTAGAACTTTCTATAATAACGGAGTGAGGCATGGCTGGTGAGGTCTGTTTTCCTAAGGTATTGTTCGATTCATTGTTGACAGTCGGATAGACTGAAACTGAAATGTGTTCCTGGACAGGAGTGAGAGGCGGGTGTGGGGTAGGAGGGGTGACTCTCTCGGTACTGGCTGGTTCGCACGCAGGGTAGGGGGTGATCCCCACCATTGGAGTTATGTTAACGGAGGAAGAGGACCCCCGACTGTTACTATCCTCCAGAGAATGTGCGCTGACAATAACGGAGTGTGGTGAGGGTGTGAGATGAATAGGTGTAATTACAACACCCTCTCCCATACTGTTGAGGCGTTCCAGAATAGAATCCACTTTCTTTGCTGGCCTCTTATTCATGGATTTAGGAGATTTGGGACTGTTAGAGCTTTGGCTGATGGAGTTGAGAGTGGGACTCAGAGGTTTTGTAATCTCTAAAGATTTTCCTATATATAAAGGTACTTGGTGTATTTTTGTAATTTCCGCAGAATCCAAACTGTTAATTTTTGTAGCATCTCTTACTGATAGACTAATTGGAGCCCCGATTTCTCCGTTCTGACTTCCGTTTCTCGGCGATCTAGTAACTGATAAATCCATAGATCCAAGTGCTAGTCCCGGAGAATGACGAGAGTATCCCATATTATCCGCACGTGTCATCAGGTTGTCTGAAAAGAAAAAAAAAAAATACAACAAATTTGTCACGGTCATATAATACATATTAAGGGGGGCCTTTTAGCACTAATTTATCTTTTCACATTTTTTGTGGTCACTTAGATTTACATAAGTTATACACTAGATTAAACTTTATTTAAAATCATAACTTAAGCGGACCGTACACGCTCATTCAGAATGACATTCACGACTGAGATTGATATTCGGACTGACGGTATATGGGGACGATTGAAGGGTTGATGACCGACCATAAATGATGAATGTTTAGATATTTTGAAATCCAAGCATCAATCATGCTGGGTGGAGGGGAGACTGTCAGTCGGAATGACCGTGTAGTGGGGGACGTCAGTCCAATTGCACCAACTCGCAATGATTGAGGACGGTACAAATGTTGACATTAACGATCCTATCAACTATGAAGATGACAATGTGATGAAATGATTTATTGAACTATATGAAACTTTGCCCTGTCGGGTGTTTTGCCAGTTATAGCGATCTCTAATCTCTCTTTATTGATCTAACTAAGTCAATGTAAACGTAACTATATAAATATACTGTTTGAATTAATAAAGAAATAAAACCATTATTTTCATTTGGGCTTATATTCACGTAGTCTCGGTGAACGAAGAAAATTGCCTGACATGTTTTCATTAAAGCTTGCCAAATAGTTGATGGAGATATTATAACTGGAAACTTGAGATGTTTGTAAGAACGTCCAATTGTAAGAAACCGCAGTGTACAAAATAATCATTAAGGATTCCCTCATTACTGCATTTTGTTTAATTAAATGTGGTGTTACCATCTTGAGTAGTTTTTCAAAAAGCATGTTGTTCATACAGTAGTAGTTTGTATAGTCATCTTCCGCTAACGTCTGTAGCAAGTTCAAATGTGTGTATTTTTTACATTTTTTAAGACAATTCTTTTTCCCAGATTTTACAGTTTACTTTTCTTGAAATGGATAGAGGTAACATACTTGTCAAACACACCTTTTTCTTTTTACTAATCTTCATAATTTTGGCTAATCAGCTACTTAGCACGATAGTCTGGGGTAAATTGATCTAAAAAAATATCATTCAGAATGATAGTGTAAAGTTCCTCGTCATTCTGATTGACTCGCTGTGAATGTCATTATACCGTCCGCATTAGATAGGATCCTTACTAATAAACTGAATATTATTTGCTATAATTAAGACAATATATTTTGAATGTAGAACATCGAGTATGGCATCACCTTAGTGTGTGGGTACTTTGACTGATCTTCAAATATATTAATAGATGATCCATATCAATGAAAAAATAATTATTACTATGGAAAAGCTGAAATGATTTAAATTAAATTAAAATAGTAATTCACTCGAATGACAACACATATTATTTTATTCAACAATATTATTATGATAAAACATGGATAAAATTCTAGAAATGAGTTTTTAGCTTGATGCACATTTTTTTTAACAAAAATACTATTTTATTTGAGAATCCATGGATCACCAATAAAAATAATTTTGAACCAAATATTACCCAATTTAACTAAAAATCAATCCTTGACTGATGTTTTTTTTTCATACAAAAGTAAGAATGTTGCCAGTCAGCCGGTAAGTACTGCCTGGTTGAATTTTTTTCATAAATAAAAATAATAATTGATTTTAATAAATACAAATGAAATATTGGAATTCAAGGATAGATGAGAATCCATGTAGAGTGAAAAATTATACACACACCTCTAACAAACAGCGTATTGCTCACGTGAATCAACATGCCATCGACACGCTGTGAGAACATGTTGCATGCATGTGCGGGCAGTGTTTGAATTTCTTGCTTCAGTATTGCTTTCTCTTTTGGTTTACGTTGCGGAATATAATTATGAAAATATTTAAAAAATTATGTTTCAATTTCTGTCATGTTGTGTTTTTGCAGTGTAAAATATTTTTTGTTTTTTTTATTTTTTATTGATAGAATACAATGTATGACGCATTTATTTAAAACATTGTGTTAAAATGTTTTATTACAATACAAACTACATATCTGTTTTTTATATTTATACCATTCTTGTATTGTTTTATATAGTTGTCAATAAATTTAAAAAAAATAAAATCCTTTTCATTTAATATTTTAATATTTTTAACAAAAATTTTATCTGAAAATCACTGTCTATTGGAGCTTATGATAAAATAGAGAGTAGTTATTTTTAGTTATACCTATGTTTTCACAGTTATTTAATTATAAAAAAAATGGGCTTATGGTTGGGTTTTGACTTCGAACTGTAAGCTTTCAGAAGGTTATCATATATTAAATAATAATCCATACAATATCAAAAAATGTGTAATTTCTTATCATCTGGAGTAAGTAAAATAAATTAAAACTTATTGAAATTATATTAGATATATGAATAAAATGTTTGATTTTGATAAATACTAGCTATTTGGGAAGTATGTTTGATAGAAACAGAAAGACTGCAGGGAATAGAGTGAACAGCGCATTGAATGGAATTATAGTTAATGGGAACTTGTCAACTGAGACAAAACTAGCGGTTCACAATGGAATCCTGGTACCGACACTAATGTACAGAACTGAGGATCTGGAGGAAGTAGACTGAATGCAGTGAAAAGAGCACTTAGGCATATATGTGGCAAATTCATGCACAAAAATCACCTGGTATGAAGAAATTAGGAAAGAATATAGATGTATAGCATAGTGATTAAAGCATAGATGGTTTGGTCATATGGAACAGATGAATGAGGAGAGAATAGTATATGATGCAAGTGTTGATGGCACTAGAAAAATAGATGATGTGTAAGCCAGATACTGGAACATGATTCTGTTAGAAGCTTCAATGTGCCTGTGAATGTAGTGAGAATTGTGTCAGAACAAAAGAGTGTGGTGCTCTATCCTCTGCGTTATCCCCTGCAGAGAAACGGTGTGATGGTAAGTAAGAGCTTTTTATTGTGCAATTCATTATGTATATAAGGTTTATTAGTCAAGATGTATCATTTTTTCTTATAATATTTTTTCCGGTTATTGTAATATTTAAATTAGGATATACATTTTTTAACCCTCTCGTACACGATTAAAAAATAATAATTTTGGAGGGAAGTGTCTACAATAATATCATGTATTAGTACTGCACTCTAGTGTTATATTGAAGAACTATTTAGTGATTAAGGGAGTCTTGAAGTAAACAAAATTCTATGAGAAGTATTATAAACGATTTGCTGGCACTTTTAAACTGACATATTTTTAAGACTTCATGAGGGTACATTAAGGGTCATGAGAGTGGGAGTGAGACAGTCTCACCCACTCGTGGAAGGTGCGCGTGCCGGTTCCGCGTTGCGGTGTTCAAGGCGGCGGAGCCGAGCATGACAGCGGGTCAGCCGGCAGCGACAGAACGTTTGGAGTCGCTTTCCTAGTAAGTAATAGTTAGGTAGCCCATCGTGGCATTTTTGAATAAAGTCTTGTCGAACCTGGAAGTCGTGTATATTTTTGGAAGATCCCCCGCACCACCAAATAATCAATTTTACATGGTTAATTTAAGAAAATAAAAATCACTTTAACCTACTGGCACGATATTTCAAAATATTTTTTCCTACTCTCCTACAAAGGAATAATATAAGTTATAAAAATTCCTCCTGATGAAGACAGTGGTATTGAAATAAGTCAAGATCTAATAAATGGAAATGGTTTGTAAAAACTAATATACCACTACATCATATATAATGCCACACTTGCTTTGTATACTTTAATATATCTTTTCATGCATCAAATCAGTTATTTAATTATATATAGTAGATTTTTCATAAAGCGGGGTTAACATACCTCTGATATTATCCCCCGAGCGCTGAGCCCCCCTTGTGTCCGAAATCATCTGCTGTAGGTTGAAGAGCGGACTGGGCGCACCTTTGTGTCCTTCGGGAGGTGGTGTGTGCCGGTACAGTGGTACACCCGCCTTCATGCCATGCGCCATGTCAGGTGGCGTGGGCGTGTGTCGGTAGGGGGGCCCTTTCATGGTCTGTTGGTCTGGTGGCGTGGGAGTGTGGCGGTAAGACTTGAGGTCCCTATCCGGGGGCGTGGGTGTATGCCTGTAGGGGATGTTGGGTGCTGCCTTCAAGGCCTGCACGTCCGGTGGTGTGGGAGTATGGCGAAAAGGCAGCGGAGCACCCTTTTGGTGCTCTGGTGGCGTGGGTGTGTGCCATGTGAGCGGTGAGCGGGACAGAGGTCGATCTGAGGACATGTGCGCGACCTGCGGCTGTCGGGGAAAGTAGTTGGGCACCTGCAACAGAACACAATTTTAATGTAACAAAAAGCTGTATTTTCAAAATATTATCCTATTTGTCCAGAACAATGAAATTTAAAATATTTATAAACGATTGTAAGGAAAGGCGTGCATAATAAAATAAGAAAGAATAGATGTTGATTAAGTGGAAAAATGCCTGATTAAAGTTGAACCATAAGCCTGATTTATGCCATTGATAACCAAGGGCAGTATTAAAAAGAAATTTGAATAAATAATTAAGGAAAAAAAAAGATATGTTAACTTATCCAATCATTAAAACATACAATAATTATTACAATCCACCCCTACCTAGCATCCCAATGAATCCACTGAACAACTTCACTTGCTTATAGATAGTATGCTTACTAAGATTCACTTACTGTCACTAATAAAAATGGTAACTTGCTTTAAGAACTAGAATTTCAAACTTCAGATTTTTTTAATATAAAACTGCAAATATTACAGAAGTCATTCTTCTCATAGTGCAAGCACATGGATTAGATGGAGATGTAATCATGCACAGGCTGTGTTAGTCATTATTTTCTTTTTAGTTTGAATTGAATTGATTAAAAACACACAATAATAAAAAAAAACAGATTACTCACTGTTTGCATTTCAAATAAACTGTGCCTTTGGATGACCAATGCGATTGAGATTGAGGAAAATTTGTGTTGAACTCTTGGTCCACAAAGCTTCAACAATTCGAGATTTAAACAAACATAAAACTTCGGAAGATCTAATGTACATACCAAAATAAAATTGGGACACTTGCACTGCATGAATGAAATGAAAACAACACAGCAAATTTTTCATTGCTAATATAGGGTCTTAAGGATGTCAATGTTTGCAAACAATCTTTACAAGAATACAATAAAAAAATAACAATGTAACGAATGCTAGTATAGGAATAAGGATACAGAAGTTAAATGACTTACCTGCAAATGATTCCAGCCAGGGGCTGGTTGCCCTTGCCTGCCATGAGGGTTGTGATGAGAACCTCCTGACATTTTGGATGTTTTGGCGAGTTCCAAAACCCAAAAACCACATATACGGCCTTATCTGTTAAGATAAAGCTGGACTCGAAAGAGTGAGAGTGGAGTCAATCGCCCATATCAAAGCCGGCGACACGGATGTCCATCCTTCACGTCAGGTACAACATTCTCACACGACTGGTATAACCGCAATTAAACTGTAATTTCAAGAGTGCACAGATATGTAATGCACTTGGTGAATGTTTAATGGAGCACAAAAATCACTAAAAACACATTAAAAGCATCACAAAATCGGCATGTTGTCGAAACGCACACGAAAATTAAATGGATGTAGGATGGTAATCGCCAAATCGATGCTTGAATGAAACACGTTTTAAATAGTAAATACAAAATATTAGACAGTGCAATTACTATAATAGTCTAAAACATAATCTAAAATATCGAGTTAACAAATAGATAATCACCTAAAACTATGACGGGTTCCACAAAAACACAAATAATTCCCGAATTCGACGACTCAAGGGGAAACAGCAGGCTGATTTTCAACAATGGTCGCCTTTATGGCAAAATATCTACTAGCGCCATCTGTTTTGCAATAGAGTAAACTCTAAACAGACTCAGTCGATTTACAGCTGCATAACGGCTTGCAAGATACTGGCTGAATGTAATTTTATTTACAAACTAGTAACCAAAGTATAAACAGAAAAATATAAACAAAGCCAATTTGACAGCGCGGATGACAGATGTTTGTAAATGATGGAATTTTTACTTTAAAAATAATAATCATATTGCTAACTTAATGTGTATTATAATGTCACTATAATTCTTAAAATACTACCGATATGTCGGATATCGAGGAACCATACTTCTTGATACATTTCAATGGACAAATACAGTGTGCCAAGTTTGAGGGTGGAAACGAAAATGACGAGTTTTACCTGAGGTATGATATAGTAAGCGGTTCAGAGTGGGAATTAATAGGTGGGTTGGATGGTGGAGTTTCACAAACTTCAAAAAGAGGCTGTCTAATAGATGATATTGTTTTTAACATGCCTGTAGAAGTTTCATACAAAACTAGGAGTCCTTTCGGATGTAAGTATTTGTTAATTTTCTTAGTAACATTTTATATTAGTTCCGTCTCGCAGAATATAATTTTTTTCCATTTGTATTTATTTATTCTTGTTTAAAATAATTATTTGCATTAGAACGCTATTTGTTAGTGGATTTGGTTAAGTGTTAGTGTGTTAAACAATTTCTTTATGCTTTAAAAGCCAAATCTTGTATCTACAGTAAGTTAGATTCTACCTTACATGGTTGCATTGTGTAAATTGAAGTAGAATTAAAATTGAAAAAAAACAAAAGTAGTTAATAAGTTATTATTTTATTGTAAATTGCACAATACAGATTTGAATAATAAAACAGCAGATTTTTCAAATATATGATATCTGGTGCGGTTATCAAATAACAATCACGTTTCATGAATTTTAATTGATATTCAAAGGGTTATTCATTTATATTATCACTAAATCTAATGTAGGTAATTTAATATACACTTAATATTTTTTGCGCATTGTGATTGTTACACACAGACTGAAACAATCACAACAAAGACTGGTCTGCAGTTAAGTGCAGTACATTGCCGGTAGCATTGAATTAATTAAGTATTACCAAGGAGGCACGTGTAAGGCGAGCAGAGTGGCCCGTAAATAAAGATTTTTTAAGAGGATGCTAAAAATTATAAAGTAATTTACAGTGAACGTGCCAAACAATACACCCCTCTACGGCTGAGCGCCGAATATATCTATCGTAATAATCCGGCGTGATGTAATTTATTTATCTGATATATCTTGTATTTTATATTTGCTTTATGTAGCGACACCTACCGGAGATATTACTTCAGCCTCTAAATATAAATACACACTTTTTTTTATTTTTGGCGGGCTTGGGGTTACACACAAGAATGTAAGATAGAGCATGACTATAATGCCTCACATCAGGCAAATATGAATATTTCATAATATAAAATGTAATTTTTAAAGTTTACAAGGTCATGTGTATCTAACCTTTTTGGTTAATGTTTCGGATTCCATCGCAGGTCCATCATCAGGGATGATGTGTGTTAGTGTTTTGTTAAGTACTGGCTTGTTTGTCAAAAGTAGGGTGTATCAGTGCATATGTGGTTTGTGGCAATATTGTATTATCAATAACAGAGTATTGTCAAGAGGTGTTATACAGAGTGTAACAGACCTAGTCCACAATACTTTGTGGGTGGATACTTGACTAAATTACGAGTCGAAAATGTTCAAGGGATATGTGCCTAATCTCAACCATGTCAAAGATATAAGCATTTCAAAACAATCTTAATTATGCGATTATTTAGATTAATTGAAATATTTTATTGATTCCAAATTATATTTTGAATACAACAAATTAAAGGTCATCAAATTTCGAGCGGCTAGACTAATTTTTATTAGATGATTTAGGGCCTGAAGCAAAGGTGAGGTTTAATAATTGAACAATTTTGCCAATATTTATTTCAAAGTACGTAGACTTCAAGCTTAACATGATTTTGTAAAAATTGCAAACAATAATATTTTCTATAACAATGCAAAATTTGCATATATTCCTTGAACATTTTCGACTCATAATATAATCAGGTATTCACCCATAAAATATTGTGGACTAGGTCTGTTAAACTCTGTATATGAGTTACGTCTATTTATACTATGTGTGTGAAATCTATAACTCAACTGTTTTAGGAGCTTTTTAATTTTAGGCTGTTATGATGATGTTATGTTGATTTATACCGTGTTTATACATTTTGAGTGCCTTCTTGACAAGACGTGCGTGATGACACTTAGGCTTTTCTAAGATCTTCAGCTCAAATGCAAAGTGATGGCCAGTTTTCAGAAAGTGCTCAACCAATGCATATTTTCCTGATTGGTTGAGTTTGCGTGCCCGTTTATGCTTGTCAACCCTTTTGTGTCTGTCCCACGTGAACTTTAGTCTTGGTAGTTGAGTTTATAAACACTATCTTTTTCTATGGGATCTGGGTCCTTCACTGATCTAAGTAGGTACTTCACTTTGGCATTTGTTCTGAATAATTTCTTGATGTTGCGTTTTCTGAGGGTATTAGTTTAAACAGCCAATTTTTATTATTATAATGTATTTACTCATGCAGTTTAGGGCTTTAATTACTGTTTAAAATGAAGACTTGGATCCTAAAACGCAATAATTTATTATATAAAAATTTTATTGGTCCTATGAATACGTAGATTTTATTGTTTTTTTGGGTTTAAAAAGCCAGTTCGAGCAGCCACAGTTAGATATAAAATATTTTGCTCGCTATTTCTTGGAGAAAACTGCCCATAAAATATATTTTCAAGCACACTATTAATATGGATTAATATCAGATCGCAAATATAAATTAATGATTGTAAAGAATTGATATACATATACAAACCTTCTTTTACTGAGTCCAATTTGATTCTTGTACCAAATTCCTATAAAAATGTCAATTAGTACTAAAGGAGTTTGACTGAACCAAATAAAAAACACAAAAGTTCAATTACACTGTCCACCTCATGTCCATGGTTTGTATACATATTCCTCATATACTCATTAATAATAAGACATTCTTTTCAAACTTTATGGATGAAGAGTTCTTTCAAAATTATTTTTCTCAGTTTCATCTAATTTCATGCTTTCCAGCCTTGATTTATTTATGTTTATTTAATTTCAGGGCCCCAATTGATTCTATCAGTCTACGGTGTGAACTCTTGGGGTGTTGAGGCCATCAGGGGTTATGGTCGCATTCATTTGCCAACCACAGCTGGAGACCGGCACGATCTTGTCAATCTGTTCACCCCGAGGCCGGCATCCATGTTCGCTGACTTTATGTCATGGATCACAGGACGCAAGCCAGAACTGATCAATCCTAAGATTCTAGCAGATGGAAAGAATAATTATTGTAGGTCCAGTTAATATTTAACGTCTACTTTCACGACAGTTTTCTTTCAAAAAAATTCTAATATTTTTTCTTACATCAGTTATCTTATATTAATATAAGTGCTAGATAATCTTAAAGGTTAACTTGCGTGTGAAGATTTTTTATTTTTCTTGGTGATGAAAAATGGTCATGGTTATCAAGTTGACCCTACAGATTCTATGCAAATAAATAATTTTACCTAATTGTGGCGTAAATGATTGTAGAACTTAATAATGTGATTTGAGTGCCTTTGAGTTGTGGAAATAATGGTGTAATGGTCAGCACACTTCCCTGGATACGAAGATTTCCTGCTTCGAATCACAGTGGCAACAAAATATTTTTTCGATAAATTTATTTTATCTATATATCTTTTTAATTGATACATTTAATTTGTATTAAAAATATCACAGAACTATGTTCTGAAAAACTGCAACTTCATAATAATAATGTGTTCTCCTTAAAAAATTATTGATGTGTCCAAGCTTTTTTTTAAGATAATAATTATAAATGGTAATTTTTTTAATTGGGTGTATAAAGTCATTAGGGAAAATTCTGATGAGGTACTGATTTAAAAAAATATTTGTTACATGTATTATATATAGGGATTGCATACGAAATTTTAAAATTTTGAGAATTTCGAAATTCGTTCTCATTAATATAATTTAGAATTCCAAAAATTTTATAGCGAATTCTGAATTCTAAATATATAAAAATAAAATATTGTTACGATCACAGACTAACGGCTACACAATGAGTACCTAATCGCAAAACAATAAGGGTGTTCCGAAGGGATCGTTCTTAGAAAGTGATGTAGAGAAATAACACCTTCATGAAAGGAATCGATGCACTCAGATGCACTCGATGCAGGCACTTAAACAGACAAAAGATGCCAACCCAATAGACAAAAGATAGCGGCTGCACCAAAGAGATGTCTGAAAACTGGCAGATCAGTATTGAGATTTGTTTTGTTGAGTGCGGTGTGTATTTAGTTATTCTACCTTGGTTTTCTGTTAAATTATCAATATTTTTTAACAAGGTAAATTGGAGCAGTTTTAATTTATTACTGTTATTTGATATATACAGTCAAACCTCGATTATCATTAGCATTAGCAAATGACCACAATGTATATGAAAGTGTTATAGGGTAAATTGGTTATATTGACTTATATATCTGGTCTTCCATTAAAATTAATCCTCAAGAAAAATCTGTATATTTTTAGTTTTTAATTGGAAAAATAATATATATTTTTTTACAATAAATAATAATGAATTTATTATCTTAAGCTATTTTTTATTATTAGTATTGACAAAAAATAATATAAAAATTGTTGAAATTCGATTAAATTCTGAAAAATGTTATATTATAATTTCTTTATTTCATCAAAATTTGCAATCCCTAATTATATAGTTCATGAATCAAATATATGTATTTGTCTCTCCCTCTTTAACTCTTTAGATAGATACAATTAGATAAATATTCCAAGGTATCATAAAATAAAACCAATTATGTAGTAGAATTATAATTTTATAAATAATATCCCAGACGAATTACTTTTTTTTGTTAAATGTTTGTTGACAGCAATATTCAAATAAAATGTTGTTAATTAAATGCAGTCAAACTTAATATTAATTCATTATTCGGAAACGTGTACTACATTATGAGCTAAATAAAACACTTTTAAGTACAGGCGGCCTTCGACATTCGCACATTCGACTTTTGCACAATTCGCTATTTTGCAAATTTTTTGACTGTATTTTTTTTTCTGATAATGTTCGCTTTTGTCTCATGTGCAGTCGCTCTCCTCTCCTCCGCTCCCTGTTTCTTTCTCTTCATCCTTGAAATGTATGTAAACAAGTTCAGTCTTGAGTTGCAGCACATGCAAATATTACGTGTTTTACCAGTTCTCTGTTTATATACAGTACATATGTGTTAATATTTCGCCCTTACATATTAACATGAGTGAGAAACGAAGAAGCTGCAATGTTGTAACGAACAATAAAAAATCAAGGACTTATAAACTTCATACGATCGAGACAAACATGGAAATAATTAGACGTTCTGAGAGTGGCGAATCTTTTGTTTCAATTGGTCGTTCATGAACTGGTCTACGATATGTTTGATTTTGAAAAACAAGAATAAAATAAAGGAGTATGTTCAAAATTGTGGAAATACTACATCTTCAAAAATTGTTTCCAAAAGACACGGCATAGTGAGGGATAAAATGGAAAGATCCTTGTCATCGTGGATTGAAGATCAACATCAAAAAGATATCCTTGAGTTTTTCAATTATTCAAGCTAAAGCTCTTAGTTTGCATGAAGATTGGAAGATTTGACTAAAAGAAGATTCTAATGTGGAGTTTCTAATAAGCAAGGCTGGTTCGACAAATTTAAAATGAGGTATTCTTTGCATAATATTAAATTCACTGGAGAAGCTGCTGATGCAGATAAAGATGCTGTAAATGAATTTATTTTCTCACTTTCAAAAATTATTGAAGATGAAGATTTTTCTCCTTGTCAAATATTTAATGTGGACGAGACAGGCTTGTTTTGGAAAAAAATGCCTGATCGTACGTTCTTATCAAAGGAAGAATCAATTGCTCCTGGACATAAATCTTCTAAAAATCAATTAACATTGCTTCTTGATGGATATAAAATCTTGGCGATTTAAAATAAAAGCGAATGCTAATTTATCAATCTAAAAATCTCAGCATTGAAAGGGAAAGATAAAAATTAGCTTCTGGTCATTTGCAAATCAAATAAAAAAGCCTGGGTTATTGCACTTATTTTCAAAGAATAGTCCAACAGTTAAGCAATATTGTAATGATAATAATTTAAAATTTAAAGCATTAATCTTAGATAATGCTCCTGGATATCCCAAATGTCTGCAGGATCTATATCCGGAAATGAAAGTTATATTCTTTCCTCCCAATACCATCTCACTCATACAGCCTATGGACCAAACAGTAATTGTTACGTTTAAACGTTATTATACAAGGGCGGTAATGAAACAGGCCATCAAGGCAACTGACAAGGAAGGTGGGCAGTGGGCGGCCGGCCTACATTAAAACACTTTTGGAGAAACTACAACATACGGAACGCAGTTAACAATATAGGATACTCATGGGCCGAAATAAAAGAATCCACAATGGAAGGATCTTGGAAAAAATTATGCTCGCAAATGATGGGCGATCATCTAAACCCTGAAGAATCTCCGGAAACTATCACAACTGAAATAGTTTCAATGATGAATGAACTAAACATGGACGTCAACAACGAAGATATTGATGAATTAATTGAATCTCATTCATTGCCTTTGTCAAATGAATACCTAATTGAATAACAAGAAGCAAATGAAATAGAGAATGAAGGCGAAGAAAAGGCTGACATCGTCAAGACTTTGATAATCAAAAATATGAATGAAGCCTTCATGCATCTTGATAATTTTTTGGCTATCATGGATGAATGTGATCCCAATACAGAGCAGAATCTCAAATAGGTAGGGCAATCGATAAAGACACGGCATGTTATATTAGAACTCTCTATCAGGATAAAAAAAGGATGGCATTCAACAATCTCTTGACAATTTACAATAATACGCATTGTTATTTTATTATATATATGTGTGAGATTGATAAATAAATACATCCCATTTTGATGTTTTTTTACATGACTCTACTTTCGCACACATTTCTGGAACCAATTACGTGCGAAAGTCGAGAGCTGCCTGTATTAAAAATTCATTAGAATTTATCAGATCTGATGAATTTACTTTGTCTACACTTGTTTGTTTAATTATACATCGATAAACTTGGCCATTAATTAATTTTTTCAACATTAAGACTGTTTTTTTTCAATGTTACTTATAAACATTCTCTTGGAAGAGATCTTTGGATTTTTCATATACACAATCAGAATCATTGATTTAATTGAAAACATACAGATAAATAAAAAGGCATTGAAAACAGGCAAGTGTTAATTTAATTTAATTTTATTTCTGAAAAACGCTCGGCTGCCATCATGACTTGAACTTGGGACCTTTCTGTTGCTGGTAGACATTTATTTTGGTTAATTATCAAGGAATGATATGGTCTGAAGAATTACATCCTCAATAAAGTGTGTTTAATATCATTAATAGTAATTAACTTAATTAAATCTCCGTCTTTCCTGCCTCTTCCCTGCATGATTAAGTACACTGACTGACTTTCATAATTTCTTGTACTCGTTTATATACAGTTGGAATTTTTTTGTTTTGGTTGTTGGTTTTGGAACAATTTTGCTTCATTGTTCATTTTAACAAAAAATCATTATTTACAAAATGAAAGTTTGTCAGGTATATGTTCCATGTATGTATAATTTATTTTATCATCTATTTAATTATTTTTCAGTGCTGACCACCGGATCGTATGGCTGTGTGGATGTAAGATTCACCCTTATTTCAAATGGATTGAGGGCTTCCGGATTTGATAATGTTGCCGCTTCTGAGATGTCAACCTAACATTAATTTGCTTCAAAGATGCCAACTTAAAATTACTAAACATTTTTAACCAAAAAAAAAAATCTTATGAATGTGCATATCTGAATACTCATTAATTTATAATATAATATACTGGATGACTGATACTTGATGGGTCATATTGAATGGTATATAATGTCATGTTAATGTTAATGGTATATAATAATTAAGAGGTATATAATGTCATTTAAGTTTTTTTTCAGTTGTCTTTTTGGCCTGTTTTTTAATATGTTTTTGAACCCCTGATGATAACGTTCTTATATTATGTTTTTGCATCAAATTATTCTACTGTTTTTGTTTTTATGCACAGTGAAAATAAGATATGTACTAGTTTGTTACATTTTCACACAGTTCTCTTTTATTTAATAATTAAATATTAAGGCTTACCTTTCAAAAATAATTCCTATTTCTGCATTTTTTTTACGAAAATATGGGTTTTAGTTATTCATTTATATCAGAAGTTATATAATAGATTAGACTTTTTTTAAAAGTATTACTTAGATAAAACCTTTACATACACTAATATAAAACTAATAAACTGAATGTTATTTGCCATAATTAAGAAAATACTATCATTATAAGAAAGATCGCAACCATTCAATTTATTTTCTGCGTCCCACAAAATTGCCTTAATTTAGAAAATTCTTGTATATACGAAATATATTTTCTTATAATCTTAAAGCCAATATTACGGATTCAAATCTGCATTGAACAAAATTAGCAAAATGTTAAAAATTAATAGAGTTATAAACCATTCAATTTGCAGTACATATGATCAATTTTCGACGTTTTTAAAACACTTTGTGTTAGTGAATACAAATTATTTTAAATAATTTATTATATTTACTTACATGCTTTGAGGCTTCAGCTACTATTTAAAATCAAGTTTTATATCAAAAACATTCTTACTAAATAATATTTATATCGATCCTATTAATGTGTGTTTTTATTAGGTTTTTTTTATTTCAAATCGCCAATTAAAAAACAATTTGCCAAATAAATGTTTCAATATGATATGGGTTCCACAACATTGAATTGACAGCATTATTTAACATTCTTCAGGTTATATTATCACATTTTGTATTTTATGTTCTTCACTTGAAAACTGACTTTTCAGACCTTATATGCAGTCTTTATATACAGGTGTGAAAATGTGTTCAGGCACTCATAAGATCGCTTTTGTCTAGTATTGTTGAATATGAATCATTTTTATGATATATAAACTGTGTAGACATGGATAAACATATCAAAACTTGTGTCTTCTATAGCTTTTTCTAAGATATAGATAAATAATTCATTGACAAAGTCAATGCAATGCAAGCAGAAAATATATTTCAATGTTGTGTATTTACTTTTAAAATCTTCACTAAAAAAATATCAGCAGAATTTATGCAAATCAACATGAACACGAACATCATACAAGAGGAAATGATAGACTGAGATTGCCATTCAGGAAGAAGGCTAAATATCAGAAATCGATGATGTATAGTGCGATGAAGATCTTTAATGAAATGACAGAAGAAAGGTGGGGAAACTACATAGATTAAATGAAACTAAGCCAATTTGTGCAAGATAAGTTTTAGTAAAAAGTAACATTTTGATCTTATTTATATTAGAGCATATATATATTTACATATGTATGCATTATATTAAGAATAAATAAATAAATAATTATATTTAATATTAAACCATTTTTCATTAAAAATATTTTTTAAATAATGGACACCATTGGATATTCGGTAGTCCTCATTCAATATGTATTGTTTTCGAAGTAAAATCAATTTAGTTAAATGGATTTCAAATTTAGATCTTAAAATACATGCAAGTATTTTTGTTTGCATCAAGTACATTACAAAATGATTTTTTTCATAATTTTTTAATTCATAATTATTATTTAAAATTTTCAAAATGTATGCAGATTGTACTGGTTTTGTCAGTATAAACCCACATACATAGCACATACAATGTATGATTGGTACTGGGGTGATTTGTTTAATATGCTTGTCTATTTGGTTTCAATTTTGTTTCATATTGCTGTGAAGTGAGTGCTCAACTTAAACATGCTAAAACTTGTTTAGTTATTTTCTAATGATAATTACGTTACATTTTTGATCAAATTTCTTCTTCGAAATCTCATCCTAATACCAATTGTAATGTATATATATACTAATATTTCAACAAAAATATTAAGTATATGTTGTAATTTCAGAGTAAATTTTTGATTTAAAATTTCAAAATGCCTAAAAATATGTAATGGGTTCCACATTCAAGATGATAAAATTTTATTAATATATTCTTTGAAATCTTTCTTTTGTTGTTTTGATTAACTTTAAAAATGAAAAATTAATCATAATATGTATAATTCTTTCAGTTATATAATCTATTCAGAAATTGCTTTAGGAATTCCAATAAATATTTTGCATGTCTTCCCTGCTTGTGATTGATGTTTTGAGTGAATTTCCTTGACTGCCCGTTATTTAGATGTAAGATTCTAACTATTAAAAATACTTACCTACAGTTTTACGCATTTATAAACTGTAGGACAAAATATTTCATTTGTGTTTCGAGGATGCACTTACATAACTGGTTAGATTTGAATCGATTGAATAGTTTAAATATCTGGCATTAATGTGACAAGGAACAATAATATCTAACAAGAAATTAATACGTAGCAGGATAAAATCAGGAAACGTTTGTTACTTTTCTGTATGGAATTTGTTGTCATCAAAGTTGTTTTTACAGAATCTAAAATTAGGCTATTTATAACAGATTGTTCTGTACTGGAGCAAAAGCAGTTTGCACTTTTTCGAAAATAAAGTAGTGCACAAGATTTGCAGCATAATATATGATAACCTAACCGAAGAATGGGGGACACAAAGGATCTTAGAACTTCAGAAGCAGAATGACTCCTAGTATGATAGTTTTGAGTCTAATGGGGCTGTAAAAGAAGAAAAAAATCTTTATATAGAAGAAACTTGCGATACAGAATATTTTCTGAATATGATAGGCGAGAAGGTCATTTTAATAGGGAATATGAATTTATTGTTATGACAAGTAGCGGTGCGTGCTTTAAGAATATGATAATCCATTCACATAGATGTGATAGATTTGGATGACCCGCAAATTAAAATCTGGTGTTTGAATTCACACTGACATTAATCTAATTGTACTCAGTGTGATTTAAAAAAAAATTATGTGTATCCTTTTTTAGATTGTGAAACATCTTTTACTTTCAAAAAAGTCATCAGAGTTATTCACATTATTTTAACAATTTTACTTTTTTTTTATCATTGAATGCAATATGCCGCCATTATAGGAGGCGAAATATGATTTTTTAACTTGTAAAAACATTACATCTAATAATTATTGCAAAAATAAAAATGTATTAAATATTAGCTTTTGTATTTGAATCATTAATCATCAATTTATGAACTCAACATATGGTGTTTATGAACAAGTTTTGAGATTCAGTGTAAGTAGTTTACATCTATTTCATGATTATATATATATTTTTATCAGTTTTGTATTGAATAAATTTATTGTAAGAAATAATTCAATAATTCGAGTCTATTATCACAAGTACTTTCTTGGGATTTAATTTTTTCTCTCCCTCTCTCAGTGCACATAGATAGTTCAAAAAACTCATTAAGCTCATAAGCTGTATCTCATTCTTGGGACTTGAATTAGACATTCAAGCTTTGAAATCGAAGCATGCGAACATGCGAGAAATACACATTAATATAATATGCATTCTGTCCCATGACACCATATTATATTCACATATTTATTGTGTTGCTCATTGTCGAACATTGTTTTATGGTAATATTGTTCATATTTTGAGTGTGTATATGTATACCAACAAATATTAGTTATTTGGAGTATTCGCTACTAGTTATAATTGTTATTGAATTATGCTATTATTGCTTTGATTAATACTAGTTTCTTGTAAATTACAATTGAATTTAATTTTGTATAAGGCTATAAAATATATATCTTTGTGAATGTGTGGGAATGATTGAGGCTGCAAGTTATCTGAATAATAAATAGAACAATACCACCATGTCAGGCTCTCGTACTAGTCTACTTATACTATGTCATAAGAATGAAGAAAAAGTTAATTGTTTATAATTATACACTATTTAGAAAAAATACTTTAAATTTAATTAAAAAACCCTTGCAGGAACTAACTATTATTAATGCTTCTAGTCATTATGGAAATAATAATACCAAATAAACTTTTTATTTTTATGAATGTTTTTTATTTATTTATTTCCCTTTATATATGTTATGTAATAACTTTATGTCTCTCTACATTCATGACTCTACATATCCGCGTGTGTCACACACCGATGAAATTATATAACAAAATTTCAATAAATAATTTTAAACAGAAGCAAACTTACAATCTGTCAGAATAATTTTGCATGTGGAACATCGTTGATTGATATAATAAATAAGTAGGTATATTCTTTTAACTATCAAAATTCATGGACAAGAAAAAATATGTAATTTATGGAGAAATTGATATTAAAACAATAATATGCATTAGAATATCAATTAAAATTGTTTTTGTCTATTTTTTAAGATAAATTAAAGTTATAAAAACTATTAATCTCCTATCATTGATAGAGAGATACATCTAGTTTATGTATATACACTTAACAGTTCTCAATTCCCAAAATTGCTGTGACTTGAAATAATTTAATATATACCTTTGTAAGTATTGTAAACCTTTGTAACTCCTTTAATTGATTATAAAATGTTGAAATGTAATTATCTGCAAATAAAGCAAGTTATTATACATTTGTTCCTGGAATGTTTAAAGATCTGATGATGTTACCTTGTCCGATGTTGCACCGGAGAGATTATGGGCACTTGAAATAATACTAACTATTGTTACTTCAAGAAGTCTGCTTGTGGTTACCACAATACATAATCTGTTTTATCATATAATATAATAATTAAAAATAATATGTATGTATAATAATTTTTGAAGTAGGATATTAAAGAACTAAATAAAAATGAATCACAAATTATTGTGGATACAAATGATGAAGTTAAATAAAAATGTTTTTTTTTTTTCATTGCCATTGTATTCAATATGTTCTGATCAAGTGGATAAGGATATTATTTCTAAATCTGGCATGATTATAATGGTCGTCATGTCATATATGAGGGTTGTATGATAAGTACCCGTGTTTAATTACTGATGGCGCCACTGATGCAAAATCTGTATACCATTGTTTAACGCCATATTTCGAATGACACCTATCAAAATTTCAGACAGATTTATTGAGTAGTTTTGTTTTGATAGCTGTTGAAAGTGGGGAAGTTTGTGTTTGTTTGCAACCACGGAAAAAGAGTAATATCGGTCAGTAATTTGATTTCTTTTTTTGGATTGGAAGACGTGTGGGGAAAATCGAAGTGAAGTTGCATGTTGTTTATAAGGATCATGCATGACTACCATCATTGGTTTAACGAATTCAAGCGTGGCTGAATATTTGTTTTTAATAAAGAGCAGCCAGGCCGTCTGATTGAGGTGACTATGGAGGATTGAATTAATGAAAAAACGGTTGAAGAAAAAAGTGTTTTCATCATGACAATGCACCAGCTCACTCGTCTGCAATCGCCACAGAGAAACTGGTCAAATTACACTACAATTTTTAATACTTTTATTTATTTGTTTGCAAGCCCGTTAGCCGCTTCCTACCTCGCTAGGTGCATACAAAGTACTTGTTCTGAGGTAGGTAGCCATTAGATTCCATTAGCTATTTATTATTGTTTTTAATATTCCTGAAACTGATATGTGCATAAGTAAGAAGTAAAAGGTAAGAACTAATTAAAACAAAGTAAATAGTAAAAACAAAAAGGAGACATGTAAGAAGTAAGGAACAGAATAAAGAACATTAGAGTAAGAACATATTAAAAAAACAGTAAAAAGTAATAAGAGGGTAGAAGCAGGGTCATAAGTAGACATGAGAAACAAGTAAAAAAGTAAAGATATGATAAAAAATCAGAGTAGAGTAAAAAAAAGAACAGTATAAAAAAGGTAAAAAGCAGGATTAGAATAGAAGTAGAGAGCAACCAAAACATGATAAGGACGAGGCAGGATATGAGGACAGAAAAGAATTACATATAACGGCTAGCTTTGATCATTTAAGGACCTTTTCAATTTTGAAAAGTCATTTCTTTACAAGCACGCAGAATTTAGGATGCGATACAGTTGCCATTTCTTGTGATAGCTTATTGTATATCCGCGGTCCTGTAAAATATGCTTGACTTTGAGTAAATGAGGTTTTCATTAATGAGACAGCTAGTTTTCTTTGGGTTTTTGCCCGAGTACACTTGGAATGTGTTCTGTTTTCATATACGTCTTTCAGCAGAGTTTTTATGAATAATTGCCTGATATTTAACACCTTGAGGTTTTGGAATAGCGGCTCTGATTCATACTGAAAGGATTTATAGTACATAAGTTTCCATTGATACCAAATAGTTTTGGCCTAATCGGTTATTATTATATTATAATCTAATTAAAATTTTGCTGTGTAGCTCACCTATGTGCTTCTAGTTTGGGTGACGGCTTCATCACTTGACAGACATTTTGTAAAGTATTTATATGTAAAATGACAAGCAATACTTTAGCCAGCGTTTTAGTTCAATGTGAGTTAAAAAAACACTCTTTTTCACTTTCACTACAGGCAAATCACTATCACCACTTTAGGCATAAACAGAGAAAATAAAAATCTTTAAATTTACTATATTAAATTCGATTTTTTTTAATGTTAAAAGTCACCAATCGTATTAAGTTATTTTTACCAGTTGGTTGCTTCATCCACCCTATTCTTCAGATTTGGCCCCATGCAATTTATTTTTGTTTCCAAACATGAAAAAATGCGAGGAAGTCATCGCCGAAACAGAGGTCTATTTTACTGAGTTTGACAAATCATATCTTTTGGATGGCTTTAAAAGGGGCTGAAAGGGGACTATGATGAGAAATATTCTATTTTATTTTTTAAACAGGGTCACTTATTATATATTGTATGATCTCACAATCTATAAGATTTCCAGTGAATAAAGATATCTTAAATACTAATTAAATGTATTAATTAGTATTTAAAATATCACAGACATATGTTCTGAATAATTACAACTTCACAATAAGAATGTGTTCTCCTAATAATAAAGATATCATTTACCAGTCTGCTATTATGATAATGCTCATTATTGTGTACTCCATACCAGTGTCTCCTTCTGATCAGGGGCGCTTTAGGGCTAAAGGGATGATAGTGGCGACCTACCCGGGTCTTGTTTTACACTTTCTGTTTTGTAAGTAAAGAAAGCAATTTTATTTCACATTTATATTTTCTCAGGAGACCATGGCCGTAGACAGTACGGCCACAGATTTAATTTCATAAAATTGATATTGTACTACTATTGCATAATCAGGGTCTGCTTTAACAAGGGACGGCCCTGCTTCTGATGACATGTTAGCGAGTTGAAGGAATGCACAAGCCAAAACAAGGAATTGACTAATATTTTACAAAACATCTTGGAGGTAACTGCTGAACTTAAATAGTACAAATAGCTGCAGTTATACATTGCTAGAAGGTATCCTAACTTTGTTTCATTACTGCCATAAGTATAACTTTAACATGAAAGAGTAAAATTAACTACAACATATTATATTAGAATTATTATAAACATTGCTAATATTTTTTATTACAAAATGTTCAGGAAATCCAGGACACATGGCAATCCTAATTTATTACATCTCAAATATTTCCATTTGTAATCTACACTTGACTTGTTTCATATTTGTTATTTGTATTATTAGTAAAACATTATTTTCAATATATTTCCCAGCGATTTGATTGAATGATAATAATAATCAAGTGCCACTTTACTTAACAACACAAGTAGTAAATGATTTGCTTTTTCAAATATTTTTAAAGTCACATTCTAACTAATGATTTCATCATTATGGGTATTATGTTTATTAAGTGATTGATAGCTTATCACAAATATAAAGATACTCATGTTTGCTTGTGAAAGTATGTTTAAACATAAATAATCTTTCAATAAAACATAATAAAATAACTTATATAATACTTCTCTTCCTTCATTTTATCCCAAGCTCACGTCGGTCACAGAAACTCGACACTGGACACTCCCTTTTCAGCTTGTCTAATCTAGGTGATTGGCATTTGTGATGCTGAGTTGGGATAATGGTCCCTCAGATTTTGCAGACACTTTGGTGGTTCATCATTGCTTGTCTATATTACGTATCCCGCCCACTTGAGTTGCGAAACATTAATAAACTTTCTGACATTGGGTTCTTGGAACATGCAGTAGAGCTCATTAATATAACAAAATCATATGCTTCAAGTGTGACTAAAGATTTTTCAATATTTATCTATGGTCATTGTTTCTGAACCACATTTCTCACATCAAGATAATATTAGAGTTTTATAAAGTGGCTTTTGTTTTCTGCTTATCTTCATCTGAACTTTATATATATATATATATTCTCGAAAAACTATGCAAATAAAAACTATTAAAAAAAATAATACAGTGCAATTAAAATATTGGTAAAAGGTTCCAGATGTGAAAACCCAATACATATAAACAATATGTTTAAATGAAAGATCAAATTATATGAGATTGGAACAATTTTATTTTGATTCAACACTTTTAATTTATAAATTATAAAGTTTTGCTTAAAGAAAATAGTGTGTCACTAACAATTCAAGAATTAAAAAATGAAAAAAACTATCACACAACTATATTTAATTATTAAATATTATTCATCATCACTTTCTGACAGCAGACATTCTTTTACTTAAGATTTTAATAAAATTACTTTCGTATCCTGAAATATTTTGGCCATCTTGTTCATATTCTAGTGTCAAATGATTCTGATGAAATTAAAGGAAATACACATTTTAATAAAACTGAATTCAAACGAGAACATACCCCGTGTTAGATTAAAATATGTCATACAATTTTTTTCTCTCTTCTAAACTGTGTTAAATAATAATCGTCTAAAAAAGCCATGTAAAAAAAGACTTGGGTTAATATATATTTTTGTCATGAAGTTAGAATACATATATGCATTTAGATTTTTTCTATATATATCTCTAATTGATTAATTTAATTTGTATTAAATTTTTCACAGAAATTGCAACTTCACAATAAAAATTTGTTTTCATTAAAAATGTATAAGTTGTATCAAAGTTTAATAAATTTAATAAAATTGATTGATTTAATTATGGTATCTCTCAGCATGTATTATCAAATGTATTTGGGATTCACTGCAATATAAAGTTGATTCTTTTAAAAATTGAATAATAGATGAATTAATTATAAAAAAGACTACAGAATAATATTAATAAGTAATCGGTTGATGTGGCAAAATGGTAACACGTTTCCCCAGCTAGGAAAAGTTCTAGGTTCATATCCCAGTAGCAACTAAATATTTTTTCGATACACAGATTTTTCTGTATATCTTTTTAATTGATTAATTTAATTTGTATTAATAATATTATATATGTATATTTAATACCTTGATTTTGATGATAAATCAATAAGATTTTTCTGAGGTACTTAAATTTGTAAAAAATCTTATCATTACTGCAGTGGCATACTTAAAAAGGAAATGCGATGGGGACTTTTGATACTTCAGCCTTCACCCTGAAATTGATTGCTATTGCTATAAACAATGCGGTTTGGAAATGATTTTTAACAAAAGACTACAGAAAAATTTGCATGTTAAAAATAATATTCAACTGTTAAGTAAAATTAGGGCTACATTCACACATGTCTTTAAAATGACCTTTTCAATGTTTTGAAAAAATAGTAGGTATATTGTTATATAATTACACTGCTTTCTTTGAGTTGTGTGTTATTTGTGTTTATAGAATTTAAAGTTACATAATTATGTATCTAATCTAGCTTCTATACATTTTACTGTAATTAACACTAGGACGTAAGATTAACGCAAGAATTTTCTATAGGAATATAGGCCGGATGCTGTTATGGACCACTAATAATAGATAGTCTTAGTGAAACAGTCTCTCGCTATGAAGTACACTCACACGAGTAAATGTTTCGTTCGGCATCAACCCGTTGATGTGTGATTATTCTCAGTTCGACAATTTGCATTGTGGTTGAAGCATTTTCGGTGCAAAATTAAAATTCAACGAGTAATTACTGGATTTTAAGGAAATATCGTAACATAGTTAATATTGATATGTATTCATTATTTATATTATTGTAAAATAATTAAACATTTAAGAAAAATGTTTGGCTTCTTGTCTGTGATCAGATATTACTTCTGTTTATGGTTCCTGCAGTATCAGCCACAACATTGTTTGACTTGACTGTAGATACACAAAGATGGCTAATGAAGAAAAAGAGAGAAACCTGGGATCACACAAAAGTTTTCAAAAGGAAAATCAAAGTAGACCAAAGAAAGTAACTTACAAAGAAAAGACACAACATGTCCTTTATGTCTGGAATCACACAACGAAGACTGGATTCAATGTGGAAATTGTAATGTGTGGATCCATGAAGCTTGTGTTAACATTTTGGAGTTATCACATGACTATATTTGTGATTATTGAATTGTGTTTAATGATCCATACTTCTGATGGCCAATATTGGCGGACACTTTTTTGTAAGCTGCTTTTTTATGTTGTGCTATTTTGGAAATAAAACTATTTTTTCCTCAACTTTTTGTGGTTTTATTTACAGTATTTGTAGCTAAAAAGTTTGTCTATATCTTTTAAATGTCATTTTGAAAATTGCTCTGTGCAATTTTTGTGGTGGAATTTAAAAATAAATAAATAAATTTCCCCTTCTGATGACTTTAATGATTAACATTTTCATTTCACCATTTGTTCATCGTACGAAAATATCAGCTCTTCTTCAAAAGATTCTTACTCATCATCCATTTCACTGTTGTTTTTGTAGAATAATGATTCTCTATAGCCGAGTACTGAAATATTAATAAAATTAAAGAATTTGTATCTTCTAGAACAAGAGAGACATATCAGCGGTTCTCAACTAGTGGTACGTGTACCATGCGAGAGATGACAATTCTCACCTCATACATCTTCTTATAAAAGCTCATTGATTATTGAGGCTTCTAACAGAAAAATCTTTTAGTATCTGGTATATTTGGTCGTGCCAAGTCATCTGCAGATGTCATATATCTTTTTATATTATTTTTAATGCTATCAACACTTGCGTCATATATCTTTCTTACCATTCTCTTCTCATTCATCCGTTCCAAACCACTTAAGTGATCCTTTCTCAATCTTACTCACTATCTTAAAATCAGCTTTACATTCTCTCTTTTTTTCTTTATTCTTTACTCTGTCATAAATGAATTTGCCACATATACGTCGTGATATAGTGATCTCATTTCTACTGCTCACTTCCATACATCAGTGTCGGTACCAGGGATCCATTGTGTACTGTTAGTCGTACCTCGATTGACAAGTTCTCAATAGATTCTATCCAAGCACCGTTCACTTTGTTCCGTTTGTTGCAGTTACCATCCTTTCGATATTTTGGTGAAACTGAAATTTTTGAATTTTGGTTTTGGTGGTGCCTAAATAAAAAGAAATCGAGTGAGTACAATTAGTAATCTTATAGTTAAATATAAACCTTGCATGTGTGTGAGATATATGTACAGTTCACCGGGAAGGAAAGAAGAAAGGAATGAAATTTTATTTTTCACATTTATGTCAGAAAACGGTTGTGTAACATTGTGTAGGTATTTGGTCTGTATTAATTTTTAAATATATTTATTTATTTTATTATATTTTACAAAATTACCCAACTCAATAGAGAAATCAATTCTCGTATTTGTGCGGTCATTTTAATTTTAAATAATGTAAAGGTAATTCCGAATTCGTAAACACACTTTTGGCACGTCTTTTCATATCAGCCGTGACCAATGTTATTGACACATTCCGCATTCAAATATCTATCCTCCACATGCTCGTCTTTAGTGTGAAATGTGATCTTGACGCCAGCAGATGTCAACTTGAGCGATATTGTGTTCAATCTCGACATCGCGATACTATTCGCGGTGTGGACCCTTTCAACTCCAGTGCACCAGTACTGTGTTTTGTGTGATCATAGTGTTTATTGTTTGTGTGGTCACCATCCTTGTGCCATCATTGTGTAATTTTGACGACGACCACAGGGACTTGCGGAGGCGTCATACTCAAGGTAAGGCGAGCAGTCCTTCCGAATCCCGGTTGGTCCTTCGGTCCCGGTTGATCATTGGTCCTTCTTCTAAACCCCCTATTCCGTCACCGACCTCTCCTTATATCACGTTTCCCTATTCTCCTCTACTACCCTGCGGTGATTCCGATTCACAACCGGCATTGTCGTATTCTATTCCTCTGGACGCGCAACCCGGAGATTGCGCAATTCAGGTAGGTATAGAAGTAAGATATAAATTATAGAATTAAATTACTAAATACACATACATAAATATAATCAAGAGTTATGCCAGATTCATTGAAAGAAATTAGAACTTATAATTGCTGTCGGAATTTTCTAATAATTGTTTGATTTGTGATTTGAAGTTACATTTTTTAAGTAGATAGGTACTGAATCACATATAATTCTTTATGTACCTTCTAGGACGTGAAAGGGTGAAAGGACATATTTTAATTTATGAACATGTTAATGTCGCGGCTTTCGTCAGATATATTTCTGAGATTAAGACTTAAGTTAAGTAACACATTAAAAAAATTATACAACAATATTTCAATAAATAATTCTCAACAATGCAGACTTTGAATCCCAATAATTTTGAATGTTTGCATACCTTTTAACTATCGAAATGTGTATATAGACAGATTGATAAATAATGGAATAGTATATCAATATATATATATTTAAATTATTTTTGTATTGCATTTCTGTTGATTTTTTAAAAATAAATAAATAATTAATTTTCGTCAATATTGGCGGGTTACATCAAGCTAATGATAAGAATTATGGTTAAGAAAGGTATTAATTCCCATCATTATTGACAGGTTATAAAATAATGCAATAAAGCGTATTCAATGGAAAATAACGTTTGTTTTTCTCATTTTATTTACATATTATGAGTATCTATTTATCTACTGTGATTTAAAATTAACTAGCTATAAAATAAAAGTCGAGTAGATAGGCACGTATAAAGTTTTTGAGTTGAGAACAAACAAGATATTTATTTGCGAGGTAAAAACAATTTGACGTGATCGGGCTCCGTAATTAAACGTGTTCTTGTCGAAAAAGCGGCGCATAATTGCAATGGCTCTATTTAATTGTCTGTACTTACCAGAATACAAACAAAGATGAAATATTTTCTGATATCCATAAAAAAGTGTACCATTTTGCGTACGAAAAGTTGTTTTTTATGTGCAATTCTGAATGTCGAATACTCCAATTTTTCCAGCATGCAGTTTCAGCATGCAGGTAAGCACGAATATGTTGTTCTTTGGAAACGGTGTTTCATTTTATTATTTTGGAAACACAATAGCCAAAAAATATCAAATACATTGAATATACGCACTGACTCCATGTGTTGTCTTTTATAGTATTGGATAGCTATGTCTGGGTTTCAACAGCTAAATTGTTACGTAAAAAGACTTCACATTTTACATTATTTTTAATTTACATGTTATCGATAGGTTGTTAAATGAGCCTGGTAGATATTCCTAACATGACAATTAAGGTGCAATGCAATATTTGAATTATTTACAGAATACATTATTTTCTGGTTTAGTAATTGGAAACATTATGAAAGAAAATAAATACAAGTGTTCCGAATTCGTAAACACACTTTTGGCGCGTCTTTTCGAATCAACCGCGACCGTTGTTATTGACACATTTCCGCGTCCAAATTCCCATCTATACATTTATTCATGGTCGTTTTTACAGTGTGAAATATGACATTGACGCCAGCAGACGTCATCTTGACCGATATTTGTTCGATCTCGACATCACGATAGCATTCGCGGTGTGGACCTTTTAACTCCAGTACACCAGCACTGTATTGTTTGTGATCCTGTGATTTGTATGCACAGTGATATTGTTTGTTTGTGCCGTGGGTGAACTTGTGACATCGCCGTATTCAATTGGGATTGGAGATAGGCTCATCCGCGTGTCATTTGTGTGATCTCGGCGGCGACTGCAGGGATGATAAAATAGAAAGGTGAGACTGCGGTCCGGTTTAAAAATGCGTGCATGGAGACAAGGCAGGATGAAGTTTAATAAAGAAGTGCCCCAGCACCTCACCGCATCGCACTGATGGCGGGCGATACACAATACGGATATTATACTATATAATGATCATACTCGTACATACAGTAACCATATAATATATACAGGATTCAACGAGCCTTTCCGCCTGAGTAGTAATCCCGGCGTAGCACACACTAATGTCTGACGTTCGGTACCACCTAATTCCCAGACCGGTAAATGACTGTCCACCGCCCGCACCGAGTTTTTCGCCTTAATTCGGCCACACACGCAACAGTGTACCTGGCAGGTATACCTTTTTAGGTAAACATGACAAGTAACTATGATAAGTTAAGTTAGGGATACCTGCCAGTTTTGTCACATACACACTCTGGAATACCTGTACAGGCGATCTGAACAGGTATACCTGCCATGTATATCGTTGCGTGTATGATCGACTATACACACAAGGTTAAAGCTGACAGGTATAACTGTTCAGGATGCCAGTACAGGCAAACCGGAGCGTGTATATGACAAAATTGGCAGGTATACCTAACTGTGCAGGCGACCTGACAACAACTGAAAAATTATATTTTCTGCCTAAGTGCTAATTTCAGGTAAACCTGAGCGCGTGTGTTACTCCAGGGCGCAGATCTCAGTTGTTCCGTCTACCGCGAAGGGAAAGGTGGAGTAGCGTAGTTCGCAAAAATGGCGTCTTGCAAACGCAGCGTAATTGCGGAAGATTTTATTGAATTGTATAAATCTGAGCTATTCATTCATAAATAATTACAGTATTCTTGAGGCTCTACATTTAATTATTTTATCAAATTGACGTAATTGTATTGCCTTCTTTTTAACAACTTCTTTCTTTTTCTTTACATTACTTTTGTCGCGGTGTTCTTTCTTTCTTTCGTAGGATGACGAGAAGACCTACAGCGCTACCGCATCGTCGTAGTTGCGCTGTACCGATACCATGGTTGACTGAGCGACTGTCCAGGTTGGTCGCCACGTGTATGGCCAAAGTTGAACTTCGGTTAACTTGTCATGTTTACCTGAACAGGTATACCGTTGCGTGTATGGCCGGCTTTAAATGCGATATTACCCTAGAGAATATAGGTGGAGACTACAATGGTATTAAATTCTAGATACATTATTGTTTTTATAATTGTATATTTGATGTTTCCACGCCATATCACTTGTACATGTCCTATTGAACAGATTATTTCACCCATTGGTGTTGCTAAAAAGTTGGTCCCCAACGCAATACGGAAAAAAGGGCGTGCAAATGGAAGGGCACTGTACATATAAGATACAAGATTATAGTTATATAAGATATAAAAGTAATAATTAATTCATTAATATTTACACTTCCATGAAAATAAGAAGTGATTTTAGGTGTTTACATACATTCGAAACTATTCGGCTTAGCGGCGATGGTCTGGTCCCTAACCCGACGTATTAGCGAGATACCACTCGACCCCTCCTACGTAAAGTATCGTATAAGTAAAAAATGACATTTTTAATCATTCTAGTATTTTGCACGCATTTGACTCATTTTTAAATGTGTGTAATTTTTAAAATATTATGTTTATCAGTACCTACATCATAGATAACAATATGTTATATATTTTTTAAATCTGTCACGTAAATTAGTATCTAATGCATGCGTAATACTAGAACGATCTTTGGTAATGCTGTAATTGCTGTTCGATTATTATAACGATTGGTAAGTGTGATTCAAAGGTGAGCGGTTCAGTTTCGTTCGATTATTATAACGATTGGTAAGTGTGATTCAAAGGTGAGCGGTTCAGTTTCGTTCGATTATTATAACGATTGGTAAGTGTGATTTAAAGGTGAGCGGTTCAGTTTCATTCGATTATTATAACTATTGGTAAGTGTGATTTAAAGGTGAGCGGTTCAGTTTCGTTCGATTATTATAACGATTGGTAAGTGTGATTCAAAGGTGAGTGGTTCAGTTTCGTTCGATTATTATAACGATTGATAAGTGTGATTTAAAGGTGAGCGGTTCAGTTTTGTTCGATTATTATAACGATTGGTAAGTGTGATTCAAAGGTGAGCGGTTCAGTTTCATTCGATTATTATAACTATTGGTAAGTGTGATTTAAAGGTGAGCGGTTCAGTTTCGTTCGATTATTATAACGATTGGTAAGTGTGATTTAAAGGTGAGCGGTTCAGCTTTCCGGGCACCAAATAACGTATAATCACAGCTAGCTATCATCGTTATAATCGAATTATAATCACACAATAATATTTTATTTCATCACTACATAAATAAACACTTCAGGCGGCTTGTTTCTGTTAACGTTTAAAATATTACATACGTGTATTTATTATGGATCGGAATTTACAAAACAATAATGACAAAGAGCATTTTCATTTCATTAGCATTACATTTTTCAATAAAAAAAAACAAAATAAAAAACAATTCGATTTTTAAATATAAATTCCCCTACAGAATGCAAATTCGATTTACGATTTTGAATGGAGATAAATTGAATACCTTTACTTTACTTGAAAACTTTTAACGATAATTGTTTTTCATCCCTCGTAAATAAAACCTATTCGATTTCTCGAATTAAAAATAAATCCTTGGCAGTTTTTCCGGTTCGCGAACGGTGAACTTAATTGGTTTGTTGTTGGAAATTGATTCTATAGTTCAAAACGAAGCAACTAGTTTGCCCAGAATGAAATGAGAAAAAGTTATAAAAAAAATCTATACAGTCGATTAAAAAATATTTTATCATCATTACTTGTCATCAATCATTCATTTTACAATTTTATAATTCCATTTCTTGTTGTGGTGGGTGAAAAAAAAATTAGCCTATATTAGCACTGGGAAACTATCGACACTCGCAAAAGTATCGATTCCAGATGTATTGTGGGGTCCAGACCTTTTGGGCCCTTGTCTAACGTAGGTTCCATTTTTTTTCAAGAAACCGTATGACCGCTGAGAACAGTTTCTTGAAAAGTTAAAGTTTTCTACAGCCAGCGCCGGCGTTACGCACAGGCGGAGCAGGTGCCTGCCTGTGGCGGCCGAAAAATATACAAAAAAAAAAAAAATACCCTATTTGCAAAACGATAATAGTGTGTAATAAAAATAATCCAGGTATAAACAATTCAAGGGAGCAAATCCAATAAATAACAATATTAAAGCAGTAATTTATAGTCAACCTAGTGTCCAGAACATCTTTTGGTAAAAGGTCGCCCTTGGGCAAGTGTTTCAAAATGCCGGCCTAACAAAATACCGCTCCTAAGATGTGTGGCACGCGGGCGACCGATTTAGGGGGCGGCCAATTTACAAAAATCGAAAAACATCATCTTCACTTAAGTTGCTAGGGCGAAAAAAACAATTTTGCCTGTGGCGGCGAAAAGTCTGGCTACAGCGCAGCGATCGCTAATATGCAACCGCGATGTATACAAAGGCCCTATTAACGTTGCAACGGCGCCATTAAATTTTAGTGTGAATAGCCCACTTCAGATACAATTTCAGAAATGAGATTGTTAGAAAACCACCAAATCATGTTCATTCGTGTTTGTTTATGAAGAGACCAGTGGTATAAGGAAAAGATGAGCAATCACACCCCGAATATCGATGACTAGATGAACGGATCCTATAAATAATATTATATAATTTTAATAGCGCCATTTTTGTAAAAAAATCTAATAACTCTAGGTACTATAATAAATAACTATAGGTAGTGTAATAATAAAGTGTGGAAAAGAAACGACAGGAAAGAGTGCTTTCATCACGAATGCTAATAATATTAATTAATTATATGAAAAATTTAATTATAATTTGACTGGGTTATTCAAATATGATAGGTAGGGTAAGATATTTCAATAATTTTTTTAAATATATCTAAAATGTTGTAATACATATAGATTATATATCTTACCATCATGAATATATTATACACGATATTAATGTTTTCCTAGGATTTTTGATTGAACAATCTATTTAATAATTTTGTATAATACAGCTTCAAATCACGTATTATGTAGCTGTAATAATAATACAATTATATTACTACATATTCTGAATACGACGAGAAAGAGAACATTCAAAGAGAACATTCAAGAACCGTGACACTAA